>CM031235.1:722328418-723640918 GCA_018340775.1 Taxus wallichiana var. yunnanensis
CAAAGTTGTAAAGATAGTGTTTACAATGAAAAGAGGTATTGGTATGATCCTAGATGCCGTTAAGCTATATCATGATATTTTTATTATATTGCTATTTCCAAATCAATAAAATATTAAGTGTAGTGGATGCTATGTCATTAATTTCAATTAGTAATGGAGCTTAGTGGTCGCTAGGATTTTTCTCTGATACAAATGAATATGGATTCCAATTTACAAAGATATAAATAAAAAAAGATAAATATGACTTGGTCCTTCTCGATGGAATGTAGTGTAGTAATTGGCTCTGCCATGTAAATTTCTCCTTATACGATATAATTACAATCAATGAAAAATAATATCGATCCAAAGAAGAAAATATAGTGATTAGAATGAAAAGTGGTAATGATAGGAGCCTAGTGGCCACTAAACTAGGCCCTTGTTTCTTATTATATAGTTATTCTCAAATTTAGAAATTGTTGAGCCTTGCGGCCGCTAGGTTATTCCTTTCAACTAGTAATGGATCTTAGCGGTCGCTAAGAATTTTACTTGATATGAACCTGAAATTCTTGATCCCTCTCAATGGAAAGTAGTGCAGGAATTGTCTACACTAGGTAACATGCAACCAATTTAATACAATTATAATCATTAAAAATTATAATCGATCTAAATATGTAAAGATAGTGATTACTATGACAAGAGATAATGATAGATCTTAGTGGGAGCTACGCTAGACCATGATTTTTTATTCAATAGCTATTTTTAAATTTAGAAATTGTTGAGCCTAATAGTCATTACGATTTTTCTTTGATATGAATTTTTTTTTATTATAATTTACAAAGATATATCTTAGGTGAAATAAATAAGTCTTTATCCCTCTTGATGGAATGTAGTGTAGAAATTAGGTCCACCATGTGAGGTTCAGTTGTTATGATATAATTACTATCAATCTAAAAATGTATTGGTCCAAAGATGAAAAATAATGATTACAATGATAAGCGATAATGATAGGAGCCTAGTGGCCGCTAAGCTAGACCATTGTTTGTTATTATATATCTATTTTCAAATTAATAAAATGTTGATCCTAGCTGTCACTACGTTATTATTTTTAACTAGTAATGGAGCTTAGTGATCACTAATCATTTTCTTTGATACGAATAAAAAGTCTTGATCCCTCTTGATGGAAAGTAGTGTAGAAATTGGCTCCACCAGGTAACACATGGCTAATTTGATATAATTATAATGATTGACAATTACAATCAAACTAAATATTTATAGATAGTGATTACTGATGAAAAAGGAAAATGTAGGATCTTAGCGGATGCTAAGCTATACCATGATTTTTTATTCAATAGCTATCTAGAAATTAAGAAATTGTTGAGCCCTTGGTCATTAGGCTTTTTATTTAATAGAACAAATATGGATTATAATTTATAAAGATATATTTTAGGTGACATAAATAAGTCTTGATCCCTTTCGATGAAATGTAGTGCATCTAGTGGGTCCGTCATGTGAAGTCAATTGATATGATATAATTACTATCAATGGAAAAAATTATCGGTCCAAATTTGAATAGATAGTGATTATAATGATAAGTGGTAATGATAGGATCCTGGTGGTTGCTAAGCTAGACCATTGTTTTTTATTATATAGTTATTTTCAAATTAAGAAAATGTTGAGCCTAGCGGCTGCTACGTTATTATTTTCAACTAGTAATGGAGCTTAGAGGTCCCTTTTTTCAAATTAAGAAACTATTGAGCCTAGACACCACTATGTTATTACTTACAATTAGTAATGCATCTTAACGGTATCTAAGCATTTTATAATATAAGAACCTAACTAAATTATATGACATAAAGAATATATCTTATGAAAATAATATAAGGTTTCATCCCTCTGAAGGGTATGTAGTGAAACACTTGGCTCCATCAAGAATAGTCAAGCTAATATGATACATTTATAATCATTGAAAAAAATATCGATCCAAAACTATTGTAGAGATAGTGTTTATAACCACAAGAGGTAATGGTGGGAACCTTGTGACCGCTACGCTAGACAATTATTTGCTATTTTATCACTCTTTTTAAATCAAGAAAGTGAAAATCCTAGTGGTCTTTATGTCATTCCTTTCAATTAGTAATGGATTTTTGTGGTCGCAAAGCATTTTCTTTGATACGAGCGGATGTGAATTACGACATACTCTAATGCTTGATTTCAAATAAAACTCATTAGGTCTAAGCAACCACTACATTTTTCCTTGCAATATGTGTTATGGAACAACTAAACATTTTTATGTTTAACAAATACTGCTTAGTGACCGCTAATGTTATTGTGATTTGTTTCTCACACACTCTACTCAAAATATGAAAAATTAAATCTTAATGGCCTCTACGCTAGTCCATTCAATTGGTGTAAATTACCAACAAGTAATGTTAAAAACTATCCATTTATATGTCAAATTAAATCCTATCTCTCGCTAACATATATATTTTCAAACTTTCCTTTCATGTTATCTACGCAATATAGATAGTTGTCAGAGAATGGATAATCCTTCAAAATATGTTGAGTGTTAATTGTCAAGATTTATTTTGCATATTTTCTAATATTAATGATGTGATTTACAAAATATGAGTTACATTAACCAGTTGAAGGTTATATATCATGTCCGGTCAAAGCCTAGTGGTTAATAACAATTACGTTGATTACTCTCCAATGATTAAAATGTAATTTACTATAGAGATTGGTGATTGCAAAGGCTAATACTTACATTCATTATCATATAATGTGAAAACAATTACTCCATATGTGAAGTAATTATTAATTTCAAACATTCCTTTCATGTTATCTACATAATGTGGATGGTTGTCAGACAACGGATAATCCTTCCAAAATATGTTGTGTGTTAATTTTGAGAAAAATTTTTCATATTTTATGTTATTAATGATGTGATCCTCAAAATATGAATTATAGTAACCAGTTAAAGGTTAGATATTATTTCGATCGAAACTTTACGGTTGTTGATCATTACGTTGATTACTCTCCAATGATGAAAAGTAACAATATAGAGATTGGTGATCGCAAAGGCTAATAATTACATTCATTTTCATACAATGTGAAAAATAAATACTCCAAATGTGAAGTAATTATTAATACATTCTACTCCAATTGCAGGTAAAATGTCTTCCATTTTTGCACTCCATTCTTGAAATTTCCATTCATTGAATGTACTGAGTACTAGAAGAAAAGAGACGAGGAATGTTTTGTTGAAATCCATAACCCTGATAACTAGTACACCAACCTGTGGTTATTTTTGTTATAGATGATGAACATGAGGAAATTAGTATGGTTATATCCTTAGCAGTTGTTGATTCCAATACACTGCATGTTCAGGTTGAACGTATTGAATATGAAAATAATAAGTGTCTTATTTTAGATATGGAGTTGGATGTTTCTTTATTTAGGAAATGGGAAATGAAGGCCTCAGAAGACAAAAAACAATGTTCTTGTTCAATATATGGTTGGGATTTGGGGTTGTTAGTAGATAATGACAAAATTGGCTATTGAAATGCAGAATATATTCACAGTGGCATGCTTGCAGTATAGTGAGAATTGAATAGATACGATAAAACCTCTTCCGTTTGTCAATTTTTGAATAGAAAAAGGTTCGATTTCACCTCCTAAACATGCTAAGTCTTTTAATATGTAGAGATGAAAATATTTGTCTAAATTGGAGATCGATCCATCAAGATCAAAGTTACAGGGGTTGAAAAAGAATACTAAATCAGCTGCATTGTTGAAGAAAGCAACCACTTTATTCACAAAAATAGAACCTTTAACTCTTCATCAGTTTGATTACTTTTATTTAATTTTGAAGTATTTTCAATTGATGTTTCAAGGTGCTAGGTAGCACCTCCAAGTATCAATATCATCCTATAGATGATGATAATATTGACCTTCATGTGCACTCTATGTTGATAAATGTTATTTCTACACATAGGGACGCAATTCTTCTTCCCTTCTTACAGTATATGAATAACGTTGTGGAGCTCCAAGATTTGAATTACCTGGAAAGGGATGGCATTAAATTTTATATACTTGACTGGCCAACATACAATATGTGTACAAAAAAATATTTTGGGCTCAGATACTTACAATTATTTACATAAGAGGCTACGATTTCAAAGGGCTCACATTATTTATGCAAATGCAACTAATGAAGACATTACTAATATTTGTAAACAACAAAATCAATTGAACAGAACATGGATAGACACCAAGTTTATTGATTTGTTGAACAAAGCTAGATTAGTTTGGATATTACTTAGATGTCCTCAACGTCCCAGATTGAAAAAAACCAAAACAGAAGAGTGGAAGGTAATGCATTTTAATTTAATTGCATTTGTTATTAACATTTACTTTCCTTATATAAAAAGATAAAACATATGATTTTCCTTTGAATTTAGAACTTTGAGAATCAATGCCTTTTGATTTTCAAAGTGAGAAAATAAAAAATTATACGACAAATAGACCTTTCTATTAATGCTAGATGATATATGGACTACAAAATTTTAGTTGTTTAGATCGGAGGCCTTTCTTATTCACATATTAAATATAATTAGGATAAATTTCAGCCAAATTCATTGGCAATATTCATAGCCAATTCATTCCAGGCTGCTAGAGGAATGAATGATGAAGAACTATCAATACTAGCAGATAAAGTACAATCAAGGGATTTCTAGTTACATGGAATTATTCAGGAAGGTGTAATATCATAAACATTTGATTCTTATTGTTAGAGAATAAAATGACATAGAAAATGAGATAAAAAATTATACAATAGTTTGAAAAAACATCAAGATAATAATCTATTGACATCCTGAAGTGAATCCAATGTAATTGAATTTTTTTAATTAAATGAATCACACTACCCCTAGTTTTTGTACTATTGTGTGAATATAGAAAACAAAAGAGAAAATATGATTCCCAAATAGGGGGAAAAAGTGAAATGAAAAAAGGACCAGGTGGTGGAATAAGTTCTTCCCATCGAGGATCAGACAATATTAGACAACTATGTGATGTTAGCGGAAGAAAATATACCCGTAAGGATAGAGGACAAAAAATATTTTACCCGTCAATGTGCATACCCATTCAATCTTCCATCAACTCTATGAGCTATTCTTTCCACCAATCCTTTCAATGTAGTATGTGTTATCATTGATTTTTACAATTTGTCTTGCAATATTTATTCTAAAGTAATAATGGAGTTGTTAACAATTATTGGATCTAGTGTGTTGGATTATATTATTATTGTTCTCATACCAATTGAATATTCAAAAATGTTGAGAGAAATAGTAAAAAAATACATGGAAAAGTTTAAAGACATTGGAGAATCGATTCTAGATGGATGTTACAGACTCTATGAAAACAACGGGAAATTGATAAGTTTGTGTCTTATGTACACAATAACTGGAGTGCATAACTGTGACTATAACAATGATGAAAGACAAGAAGTCACTATGGATTGCATGGAAAAAATTCCACAACAATTGATAACTGCAAGTAAAATTAGCCTAAAAAGAAACAAGCATCATTTTCCTTGTGAGTGATCATATCATTTTTGGGCTAAGATGTTTAATCGATGTTGTTCCCAGAATTATTTAGTATTATTGGTTTACGACGATAGTTTTGCACTATGTGTAAATTATTTGAATCTAGTGTGTTTGTTATTTTATTGTTGAGACACATAGGGAAATGTTTTTGAAACATTACTATTCTCATATGAAGAAAGGTTCGTAAGAATATAACTTGAATATCTGATTATGTTAAATGTACTTCAACAAAAAAATCTACTTACACATTTATTATTTACACATACAACCAAAGAACAATATAAGTTGATGTACAAACCTCTCAACTTGATGTTATACAACTAACTCAATAGGGTGATTGACCTTCAATCAGTTTATAAATATGTTTAATGAGATCCATTTTCAATTGGCATTATTTTCATATTTTTGAAAATAATATATGTTCACTAGCTCTGATGAAAGATGAGGATAACTCAGCTAGATTATACATGAATATGCAATCAAATCCTAGTAGGTTAGTCATGTGCATTTATAAATAAAAACAACTACTAAGCCCCATAATTTTTAAGACAATTAATGATTTATGCAGACAACCAACAACTAGAGAAAGTAATAGTGGAGTGTGTTGTGGTAACCAACATGACTATGCAGTTAGAACTAGGTATGTTAGGCATGCGTATTTTTAAACAAAACCATTTATAAGGCTCACAAAGTTATAGAAAATAATACCAGCTAATGTTACAAACATTAGTATCGATTCTTAGTCCATCCAATGATGGCATAGCCTAGCATTTGCTAATCCACATCAATATCTCAGAATTGTTGTCCACCAATGCGTGGTTCAATAGATATAAATGAACCCTAGCGGGTGATAAATTTATTTCAAAAGACATAACACAATTTGATTTATACTTACCATATTACCACGAGAGAGTAGTATGCTTTTCAATTATGATTTCATTTTCCATAACATGAAATTGATTATGAATTGATTAATTTTGTTTACAATACATCTTGCATAAAAAGACCGAAGGAGTAAGGTCATCGGTAAGTGGTAGCTTCCTAAAGTACTCATAGAAAATTTACCATTTTACCACATAGATCACTATGTTTTTTTTCAAATACGCTTTCATTTTCCATAGCAATAGCTAGATTATGAATAGATTAATGTTTGTTTAAAATAGATCTTGCATCAAAGGATCCAAATTTGTGGGTAAAGAACCATATCCTACATGTAAGAGAAGTATGTGGTTTAAAATTATGATTTTCATTGGATTTTCCGATTAAAAAAATATTTACATGTTAAAGTTACTTACTTATTTTAGATTTGAGGGCTTGATTACATCCTTTGATTCATTCAATTTCACAAGAGACTACATCTTGCCTAAAAGTGTTTATAAAATTATCAAAATAATTTGAAATGGGATTTTTGTCGAACAAAATCACTTCTCACCGATTTTGAAAAGCTGAAAAAGGGTCTGAATTTAATCCATTAGGGGAAAAAACATTGTAATATAGTCGATGGAATTAGTCAATAAAATATATAGCTTGGAGTATAAATGATGTACTCATAAAGAAAATTTACCATTTGCAAAGGGAAACCACAAATTTTAGATCAAGCTATGTTCAAAATATATTTTCAAATACACTTTCATTTTCCATGAATGTGGCAAGCATAGCTAGATTTATGAATAGATTAATGTTTATTATTTAAAATAGATCTTGCATCAAAGGATCCAGTGCGGGTAAAGAAGAGATCAGTTAGTGTGAGTGTATGAGATTATCGAATTATATAAGAAACACTATTATAACATATATTTTGGCTTAAATCTACATGTAAGCCACATTGGTATAGTGAGTATTTATATTTTCCTTGATTAAGCTAGTGTAAATACAACGAATTTGATTATTTCCATTGGATATTAAATTGATAATTTTTGGGCATGCTTAAATATTAGTTTTTACTTCGATAATAGAAAACATATAGCACTTTCCAATGCAATGAAATAACTACAATATGGCGATTCGCGCTAAAACATTACAAAAATATTTACTTCCAAGAGTGTAATAATGTGAAATGAGAACACCCTTATATTTTTTACCTTAGCTTCACAATTTGATTTTTAAAATAAAAATTCAAAAGGGACTTACTTTTTATTTTCAGATTTCAACCATTTGATTTGTAGGCAAATTAAATAAGAAGCTGTCATATTTGATATAAATGGTGTTTTGGCACACACCCTCCACAAGGTTGATTCGACATTCGAGATAGTTAAAAATGTTTGCGGCGTGGAGCTATAAAAATTAAACGGTTAAAAAAACATCACTATGGACATCGGTGAGAAAGTCAAATGTTGATGACATGATCCTTTCATTCCTTTAAAACATTGGCTTGGAGGTTTCAAGCTTTGAGTTCTGCGTCGAGACCAAACACTCTAATTATGAAGGTTTTGGTAATCCCAAATCATCTCAATAATTTTAATTACATTTGGAGATGTCATTCAATTATAAAAATATTCTTGCAGATGCATCTTTAGAGATAAACAAGTTATGATGAACGTAATTGTTGAAACATTTAACATAGATTCTAAGTCGGGAAGGCCTATAAAGTGTTTATAAAGTCATTATCAAATTATTATTGATTTGGAAGCCCATCTTCGGGAATAGTGTTACATTATAAATTCAAATTATTCTTCAAATGTTTTACTATAATTCTACATTTAGTAAAGTAATTTCAATTTATTTCATAGCTATATTTAAATACTAAAATATATATGGGATAATTTTACAATTAATTTTAATTAAGTTCATATCCATATTTGAATATGATAATTTTTATGTCATGTTTCTTACAGTTAATTTTATATCTAAATTTAAATATGAAAATATATCTGGAATGGTTTTATAGTTAATTACATTCTCCTACATTGGATCATCTCCTCTGCTAATTTCTTCATAACATCTTCAGAAAATTCTCTGGTTATGCTGAGGTTCAATCACACCATAATAAATGAAGATAATTTGATATCTAAATTTAAATATGAAAATATATCTAGAATTATTTTATAGTTAATTACATTCTCCTAAATTGAATTGTTGCCCCTGTTAGTTTCTTCATAACATATTTGTTAATTATAAAGTTGCCCCTAGGTTCAATCACACCATAGTAATTGAATCTGGAAGTGTCTCACATCTTGTGAATGTCATTAGCCTAATGGCCACTTGGCCAATGGCATTTTAAATATTCAAATTTACATAATTTAATCATAAATACATCTCCAAAATGATAAGAGCATTATTCCAAAGAAAACATTAATCCTAGCAGTCGTCAGCCCATATAAAATAAATTATGTATTTGTTTTATACAGGATAGTGGCCATTAGGTATTATATCTCATATCAATGTTGTATTCCTAGAAATCATTAAACATTTTTTCATAGATTCATTAATTTAATTGTGATCATATATATTGGACTCTAGAAGGAGAATTAATGGATTCTAATATTTTTTTTTTAGATTCCAATATATGTGATTTTGGAGTATGGTAAATTCCAATATATATGATTTTGGATTCCAATATTTGTGATTTGGATTCCAATATATGTGATACTGGAATCCAATATGTGAGATTTTTGAGTGCAGATAATTCCAATATTTAACATTTTGGAATCCAAAAATAGTAATATTGGATTCTAATATTGGCTATATTTTTTAGCTACTTGGACTAGAATAAGTCTAGATTTAGTGAAATAATTGTTACATGGTTATATGAGTCTGAATTATTTTGATTATTTATTTATGTCTTGATGCATAGAAAAGAAATACATTTTAGTTATTAACTAAAGTTATATATCTAATTTTTAGGTTTAAATTTGTAGAGAAATTAGATTAAGTTTAACATGTATAATTTTATTAGTAATTATTTATGATACATACTTTCTTATATGTGCTAATTTAGTCTTAGGTATTAAGTGTTTAGAGATAGTGGTAAATAAATTGTTTCTCTATATTCTTTGTGTCTGAATTCCCCCCAGGGTTCATTTAAGATATCTTAGGGAAATCGAAGGTGGAAAATCCCTGGTGAATATCCCAAAACCATTTTCTCAAAATACGCAAATTTTCTAGAGTTTTTGAGTAACATTTTGGCCTGATTTTCAAGACAATGGACATGGGACAACAAGGTTTTTGTCTTGCGACAACAATTTTACTATCGTATGATAACAACCTTGTTTTTGTATGATAGTAAATTATTGTCACACGACAATTACCTTGTTATCACATGACAAAAAAATTATTGTCTAATGACTATAAATTATAAATCTCGCATCGTGCATCAACCGATTCCGATCACGCATCGCAAATCACCCTTTTCGCATTATTAAACCCCCTTTTTTTCTTGTTAGCATAAATTCCTTGTCGTGTGTCAACATAAATTAGTTTTCAAATGTCAGTGATCAAAAATTGTTGAGCGTCAACAAATACCCCTTATCACAAATCAACAAATAATACTTGTCGCCCGACTAAAAATATGATGATGATCTATAAGACTATGCTTTATATATCTTTGGATACGGTGCTTCACAAGTTCATTGTACTTGATATGCTTGTAGTGGTACGGTACCTCAGTATGATTATTCTATAGTATTCTACATGGTGAATCACCTAGGTTTATATAGGGGATGTTTTCAAGGGTAGGTGAAGCCGACCCCTAAAAAAATTATATTATAATTTTTAGGTGAACATGACACTGCCCTGTTTCAAAAAAATCACCTTTTCAAATTTTCCTAAAATGGAATATTCACCATATTATGAATATTCACATGTAAAAAAATCGGTGATTCCCCTAATTGATTTCCTGAAGTTAATATAGGAATGATTTAAAAATATTTCTTGTTAGTCTAGTTTTGTGAGATTTGATTGACTTCAAGGTGATTACTATGCATAGTAGTTGGAAAAGAAAGACTAGTTCCCTTTTATACCTTCCCTCTCCCTCTCTTTTGAATTTATTTTGATGATATCTAAATCCTTGAAATCATTGTAAATATCAATAGGGGTGAACTTAATACAAATAAGATTTATCAATATATTTAAATACATAGTTTAGATTTTGGTTCTCCCAAATAAAAAACCCTATGCAGGTTAACATCAGGTCACAAATCACTATTTGAAGTAATTTGTCTTAAGTTTTCCATGCTATGAACCCCAATTTCTTTTAAGGGTTACAAAACAAGTTAGGTTAATTCCTCGTGTTCTTCCAAGTGTTATGAAACACTTGTCGACACTAAATGGCACTAAAAGTAGGGATGTCTACCATATAAGTTTTGTTTGATGATCATTGTGCTCAAATCTAGTTTTATCTTGAATTTATTACTTGGATTCATTTAATTTTCTGTAAATTGATATTTCAATGTTACTTCTTGAGTTAAATTTGATTTTTAAACTTTATTTTGTGTTTTGTGTGGTTCTACATTGTTGGATAGTAAAATGTAATAGTAAGTTGACATGGATATAGTTCATGATTCCATAATCATTTTGTATGCATATAATAGTTTAATATAAAATATAGAATTCACATCTTCTCTACGCATAGGTAAAGAATATGAAAATCCTTTGAATATACTACAAGAAATTAAATGACTAGTAATTCAATAGTCATCGTATTTTGTATAAAGCTATGTAATCCTATTTGAAAGAGGTTGATCTTGGATCCTAATAGAAAGTACTTCAAGTATAGTTCCTTTTTCTCATCTATGTCTTGATATGGATATATTTACTTCTAATTTTTATGGTATTCCTATGATATGGTTCTCTTTTCTTAAACTCTTTGTACATAGTCGATTACGTAATTGAACATTCAATTATATCCCATGATTTAATACATACTACAACATGTTGCAAGTTATGATGTCATGATCTAAGAACCTCTTCTAACAATGGTTCTATTTCAAGGCATAGAAATTATACGATCACTACCAGGACAAAGAGATGTAGAGAGATGGCTAGAGGAGAAGATAAGAAAATTTATATAACATGAAGAGATCATGACAAGAATCCCCAATGAAAAAATCCATTTTGAACATATCTATAGAGATATTCATGAGAATTTATAGTGGGAGTTTCAGAGAATTTTTTACTTGGTTATCACAATCAAGATTTGATTACTTTAGATATGATCCCAAGGAGGAATATAAATGGGTGGAGGAAAAAGAGGAAACATTGAACAATTTGGATGATTTTGGACCCGTCCTAATGATCATTGGACAGAAAATACTATTAATGGGTATGTAAATAAGATTTTTGTTCAAACTTTTTACTCGGTTGATTATGTTGAAAGATACTTTCTACTTGGACTAGGAGTTTTTTTATAGAAAATTATTGTAATTGGTTGAAATTATGGTTGTGACAAATTCCATGGTGTCGATTCCACGTCTTATGGAGCGATTAGGTAGGTGCAAAAGGTATTAAATCCTAGAAGAAGAAGATGAAGGGGAAGGTGTAGAGCTAAATAAAAATATGGAATTGAGAATGATCATAAGGAAGAAATATAAAAAAGGAAAGGATGAAAAGAGAAATAACACTTCAAAATACATTAGGAAGTGGAAATAATTACGGGGAAAGAGGAAAACTAATGAAAGTAAGAGTAAAAAGGATGAATTGATAACTTAGGAGGAAAAAATCCTCCTAGAGGGAATGAAGGAATCGGGGAAGAAAATAACGGAAGTGAATGAGATGGTGTGCAAAAAGGCATGGACCATGAAGAGAAAACTAGAAGACAAACCAAGGAACCAAAAATAGAAGTGAAGGAGAAACCAAGGAAAAGGAATAGGAAATCGAAGACACCCAACTAAAAGTAGTTAGAAGTATATTTAATAAGCAATAGATGTTGAACCCAGAGAAACCATCATGGAAAACATGGTATTGTGAGAATCAAGAATCATACAACATGAGGAAAGAATGTAATAGGACTCGAATAGGCCAAAAAATATGATGGTACCCCTAATCTAGGATATATATCGCTAAGCCGGGTAGAGAATTGATTACTTGGGATTTTTAAAATGACATAAAATTATTCAAATTTCTATAAGAATTGCGAAGGAGGTTAGAAAAACAATATAAATCACAATTAGTATTAAAATTGGGAGTAGAAGATATTGGTGTAGGAGAAGTTACAAGAGAAGTAGAATTTTCATTACATAGTCCTTCATTGTGGAGAATTACGCTAAGAGGAAATTGCAAAAGAAGGGGAGAAGATAGTAATAATAGTTCCATCAACCTAAAATACAGGGTCAATTTTCTAGATTTTGAAGAATCAAAAGAATAAAAATTGAATATAGTGTTGGAAACAAAAACACTCTAGTGTGAAATATTTTTTAGTAAAACGTTTAGTCATTTCAACCTTAACCATCTAATAACCATTCATCATCTTAACCATTCACCATTCATCATACATTTAAGAATAAAAGAAAAACATGAACAAGAGGAATACATCAATACATGGACACAAGATTTAAGTGGGAAACCCTCAAGTAGAAGAAAAACCATTGAAAAAAACTTTATATCACCATGTTCCAAATTTAGTGAGTTACTAACCCCACAAGGAGCACCAACCCCTAGTTTAGGAGCACCAATCCCTAGTTTATTAGAGCACCAACCCTAGAAGGAGGCACCGACCCCCTAGATGACTCAACACCAACCAAAGCCATTTGATATGAATTCCATCTTTTATATGTTTCTCAAACAACTGATGTTGACTCTCTGAAGATTACTCTCCTCTCTATCTTCCTCAAACCATCTCTCTAGCGTCCATTCCCAAAACCTCTTCCTTTAATCTGATTTCCACATCTTCCCTACCTCTCCATCACCTTCTCTCTCTCTCTATAACAACATAATATTCTCATTTCCCTCTCAACAAGGGAAAAAGGACCTGAATCACCTTCCTTAATCACCATCCTAGGTATAACTTTTCTTCCACTCTCACACATAACTTAAATGATCTTTCTAATCTACCTTTATACCCTTATTTTGGTCATAATACATTTAGATCGGACTTAAAATAGAACAAATAGTTAAAAAATCATTATAAATCCTATTAAAGTAATTCATAATACCATGTAGGTTTCCAAAATCACATAGAACCATCTAGGCCTCCATTAGGACACAAGAAGTCCTAAAACCCCAAAACAAGCAACTTGTCATAGTAGGAATGTTATAAAGCCAAACCAACTTCACCAAGGACTGGATCACATTTATAAATGTTTTTAAGCCTTTACAAACCTCTATAAACCATGAAACATCTCAGTACAATCATAACACCATGAAACCCTCATGAGAGCATGTACAACCAAGTACTCTAAAAATTAGCCTTTAGAAAACAAGCCTATAACTTGACCAAATATAAACAAAAAATCAAGTGTGATATATCATTGGAAAAATATTTATCTCCGGGTCATCATAAAATTAAAACCAAGCTATAAAACCATTTTTAGTACCTCAACAACACCGCTCCGCTCCTGCACCAATACTTCTCCAAACTTCTCCAAACTACCTAAAACCAGTCCTCATAAATAGGGCACACTTTATGTTCTAAAGGATCATAAATAATTTGAAACTATTATGAACATGAATAAAAACTACCATGATTCAATAAATTCCAATTTATTCATTAGGTACAATGGAAAAAGTTTCCACAAATGAAAAATCTTCATAAAGAAGCATGTTTAAGTGGGACCCACATGTTGTTGTAACATATAAATTACATCAATGGAAATATGGAAGATTCCTCTACAACCATAAATCATCTTATTTTCAAAAGGAATCAATTATGGACCACTACAAGAAATTTCTCTTAAGTCACTCCAAAGCTAGGGTTTCCAGAGGGTTAAAAAGTAGTTTACCTTTTTAATGGCTATTCATAAAAAAATGTGACTATAAACAAACCTCATTATTCTTGGAAAATATTCCTAATTGACCTATTAAACAATCCCTAGGATATTGGGTCCCCATGCAAAGCATATACTCCTTAATGAGCATTTCAAAGTCAACTTTTAGATCAAAATCTCACCTTTGGAAACCCGATTTTGGTAAAAATGTAATATCTCACAAAATATTCATCACCTGAACCTAAAATTTGGTCCACACCATCATATAAACCTAAAGAAAAATATAAAATTCTATCATTTTCTAAAATAGTTGTGAAACAACTCAAATCATCTCACATGGGCATGCTTTCTTAAGGACTAGGTCTAAAAACAAATCTAAAAATTAGTCTAACACCTAAACGTGCACTCTCAGACACTTGTGAGTGTCCTAATACATAATATTCATGTTCATCATGTTATATCCATGCTTTACCAGATGTTACATGCTTAATTTCATCATCTCATGCCTTATACTGCTCTATATGTAATAATTTAGTCTTGATTCAAATAAATTTAATGTAAAACATACCATTATACCTCATTTATAGTAGGGTTTAAGGAGACTTGCAATGGATGATTGATGAAATGGTCCTTGATCCATGTATGAGTACTCTAAACTCAAGAGGGGTCTAGATCTGAAAATCAAAGACACACTAAAAAAAATGTTAGATAGGTATTAAGTGAGCTACCTAACAAAGGTCAATCCTAGGAACCAAAGGGATTCCTTTCGAGGGTGTCAGATCATGTTGTCGATCTAAGATTTTGGATAGAAACAGTGTAAAATTTTCAAAATAAAAATATAGTAATCGTGTAAATAAGATAAGATAAGATTGATCTAAGGAAAAGTTTAAGGAACCCCTGAAAAAAACTTATAGAAATCATGGAGAATATACCTGTAACCTATTTCATTCTTTCAGTTAAAATTGTATAAATATAAAAAATAGTTGGAAATCGATTGGCGAATCTCTTATAACTAGTTGTGTGAATACCATCTATCGAATTTGACTGTAATAAGCCCCAAAAAAATTTCATTTCTTTTGCATGCCTTACCTTTAATCAAGTGTTTGGAATGTGTGACACTTGGCCACTTGGAGGAATAGTAAAATGACACGTGGTATATTATGATTTCTCACTACCACTCTACCTTACCTCACCGACACCATGGACCTGAAACTTTATTGAATCAGTTCATTCCATGGGCTTGGAGTCTAGGGAATTCCTTTGCCTTGGGGAGGCCAAGAATCCTACCACATGTCTGTCTAATGGGCAATGGAGGGTGATAACTTTAATAAGGAAAAATAATAACCTATATTTAATAATAACATATTATGAGTTATTAAATTATTAAATAATTGAATCCTTTTTACTATTGGAACTGCCCTTTATATTAAATAACTCAATCCTTTTTGAAATATGTAACATCTAACAACAATTTCATAATTTAATAACTTAATAACTTATAAAAATATTTCAAAATTATAAGTTATTAAATTATTTTTAGATCTTATTAATTTTTACATTTATTAATTTCTGCATGTGGAGGACTATTCGAGATGATGCAAAATATTATAGTGGTTATGAGGATGAGGATATTCAATCTTTATAACAAAATAAAATGGAACATGATTTAGAAATCATATGTAGGATAAATTTTATGAAAATTATAGCATTGAAATATATACTTAGTGCACTGTAAGGACAATTTTTGAGTTGGTAGAGCTATGGGATGAAAATTGACTAAGGCATTATAGTGTCATGACATTCACGATACCGTAAAATAAAAAAATGACATAAATAACTTACAAAGGAAGAATCGACAGATAAAGCAATGTGACATGAATGAAAACAAGTCTCAAATAGACTCACCTGCAGTAAGTGCTTCTAGGATGTAAACTGCAACGCAGTAGCTGGGCCATGGTAAGACCTTGATTTATTTGAAATTTTGTAAGCAAATTGTAATATGCTAGTTCACTAAATTCTTTTCTACTACTTCACAAATTCACAAATTGGAAAATGCGGGAAAACATCTTCATCTACACACACACACACAGAGAGAGAGATATATATATATATATATATATATATATATATATATATATATGTATGTGTGTGTGTATGTATACACACACACACACACACACACACACACACACACACACACACACACACACACACACACACACACACACACACACATACACATGTGTGTGTATACATATATACATATACAAGGTGAAATTAATCACATTCCTATAAAAACTCCTGCGCATGTTTGCGAATGAATCCAAAGGAACAATAAGGTTCCATACATTTCTTAGAGAAATAATATTGTTTTAAAATCCCAGCCCATCGATCACGTGGCGAATCAATATTGAAATATACATTGGGATTGGATATACGTTGGCTATTCACATGGGATAGATTATTATTTGTAGAATTTTTGGGTGAAACCTAGGCACTGGCATGAACGTAAAATTCACCAAAATCAAATTCTAGAAATCGTATTATTCACCAATCTACGAATATTCATCACTAAAATTTTCACTGGAATCATTTGATTAAGGAAAAAAAAACTAAGATAATATAAGATCGGATAGGATGTGATTCAATCAAAATCATATTGGATCAAGATAAGGTGGTGGGATCATGTCCCATCTCCGTTGATAGGTCTCAAATATGGACAACACACTTAAAACATTTCCTGCAAGGAAAATTATTCAGAAGGTAGACTTGGCAAACAAAAATATTATATCTAATAAATATATAGGATTGATCAGAAACTTGATAGAAAATGCGATGAATGTATTCAAAAATAATGATCACTTTGGATATTCGGGCTATAATCGTTAGTGATTCTGTAAGTTTCATCAAAATTAATAAAATGTGTGTATATCAATAGTTTTATTTAATGACTTTATTGTGGCATTGAAGTAATTAGCGTTGAAAAATAGAATCCAAAAGAGGAGATTACCTGACCTGATTACAAAAACATGAGTGTAATTGATGATAGATGGATAGGGGTGCGTTGATGTAGAGTTGCATGTGATCCAAGGAACATAAGAAACTTTGGAGGATGTCAAATTGGGAGCAAAAGGTCATTTTGATTTCTCCTTAAACTTTAAAATACCAAAGCTTCATTATAGTAGTTCATCCTCTCCAAACCAAAGGGAAGAGGTTGTATCCCTTTGGTTTGGAGAGGATCCATGTAGGAATCCATGTGGGAGAGGTTCCATCTACCTTCAAAATGGGTTGATTTAGGATGGTTTATGAGGGATAAGTGATAAGATCTAGTTTTGAGGATAAGGAGTATAACAAATTTACTAATTTAGGATTTTGGGATAAGATGTGGGTAATTAGGTGGTTAGGAAACATTTTACGAGATAAACCGAGAAGGGATTTAAAACTTAGGATAGGAATTAAATATTAGATTAAGATTATACATAGGGATATGTCACCAAAGGGTACGATAACAAGGGGTTTCGTAAAAAGGTGTTTACATTTTGTCCCTTATTGTTGAATAGGTTGGTTAGTTTATCTACGAGACAAAAATGATAGATGTGCTAGTGAGATATTGAGATGAAGAGAGGAGGGATGATAAGATGCCCCAAGTGAGGAAATTTTGATTGATGAAACAAAAGATGTATGGATGACAAGGAGTTAAATAAACAAGTGATAGGAGATATTCGTGTGACCTCGGGGATAGTAGCGAAGTGGTAAACCCTATAGAAAAATGTACACTAAATTTTTATGGATAAGATTAAATGCATGATAAATAAAATTTGCCCCAATTTTATAATGATGAGGGTGCCTTCAATTCGATAAAAGACGAAGTGTTTTAGTAGATTAAAAATGGTTTATGGCAAGGTGAAACAAAATTGAATTTTGAAAAAGATATTCAATTTCACGATAAGGAACTTGAAAAATGACCATGTAGCAAAGGAATGGATGAAATAAGGATAACTATCTTACAAAAAAATGGTAGGGAATAGATGGCCAACGGGTGACTTCAATTTTAACCAACTACGAGATGATTGTTTGAAAAATAACTATGATGGAGGATCCAATGGGAACATTATAGGGCCTACGGGACCCATGGGTTAAAGGTATATGATGTAATAAAGATCATGGTCAAATTTAAGTTTGACAAGATTTGTTCATTGAACAAGGGTTTTGCATGAAATAGATAAAAACGTGATGATGGATATGTACCTTGTTAAAAGTGGATTTCTCTTATACGATGCCCTAAGATGAGGTATAAGATAAATGGACATTATACGCATGGTGAACTTTGGTAAATGATAAGGAAAACACATGATATGACAACCACAAAGGAGTGTGAGCTATAGATAAATGCTTCTGATTTCACTAAGAGGGAGGTCCATCTAATGAGAGGGTCTCCAAGATGAGAAATTTGTGTGACCAATGGGTCATAGGTTTTCATCCAACAAATAGAATTTTTTTGTGAAGAACATAGTCTAAAATGGGTCTTAGGGGACCTAACAAGGAAAAAATAATTAAAATTTGTACACAAAGTGTGGTGAATTGGTATAAGGATAAAATCATGGGAGATTAAAGCAAATCACTAGCAATTTAGTAAATAGCCAACAATTTAGCAAGTGGGAAAGTTAGAACCCTATATAAATGGGTCAAAGTTATATTTGGAGATTATTTGTGAATGCGAGGAAAACGACATATGAGCTTGAACTTGTGCATTCAGTGATATTTGAGTGTGATGGAGGCAATTGGATGCACATGGAGGCATCAACGACTAATATTAGGGGAGGTAGGTACAATTTGTTAAGTTTTTTGTTGATTTTTGCTTGGTTTTCAAGTTGTTTGTTTTCAAAGATTCTATTAGGGCATGCCATACTTGACACGAGGAATCAATGGAGGTTCATGAGAATCACCTATGATTAGGTTTAAAACATCAGCGATTATAATTAAATCGTTAGTGATTATGTGCTAGATGTTTGATTTGATTTGATTTGATTTTTTTCCTTGAAATGATTGATTTTGTTTGGTTAAATTTTTAATTGAATGGTTACTAATGGATTTTTATGTTTTTGGATGCAAGTGAGGTAGAAATTGACCATACGAGAAAAGATCCCAAAGATTTTGGATGATATGTGCTCAGCTATGAGTGACTATGATTGGGCTCATCGAAGGATATTGGATTGAAAGGCATGCACTATTATAGGCGTATTTGCGCAGAGATAGGTTTAGCGTTCACTTTTTTTTTAGAGATGGGATCACCAGAAAGGTACCTTGTGGCTGTTGATGGGAAAGATGACTTTCATTGTGGAGGATGTACACAATATTTTTAGATTACTTGTGCATGAGAGCCGATATATCTATTTGATGAGGCGAGGAGATATGATATGTTGTTGGGATTATTTGGTGGTGAGGTGGAGGATGTGGAGATTGTATCAGGGGAATTTTCATATAGGCCATTATATAGTCCGAAGGTAGAGGGACAAGCATTGATGACTATGATGATGTTGGGCATAACTTGTTACTCTTTATCTAATTTTGGTGGAGGTTGATTTACTTGGATGTTAAAAGGGGTATTGATCAACACGATGGATGAGAGGAGCATATTTTCATGGGCTCTTACATTGGTGGTTTATATACATAGAGAGTTATAATCGTGGTGGATAGGCAAGAGATTTTGTATTGATGTGGGATTCATATTACAATGTTGGGCCTAGGAGCATATCGTAGTGGCTCAACAGAGGTGACTATCATGGGGTGGTTAGGAACAGTTAAAGGACACTCCTGAATTTATGAGATGGAGAGTTGATAGAGGAGTGCCAGGGAAAATGAGGATTATTATATAGGGTGTATCATAGATTTACAGGATGGAGATGGGATATGGAGGCCATATAAAAGCTTTCCATAATGGCAGGGTGAGGAGGGTGAGATTAGAGCCACCCAAGTAAACATTGGATTCGGGGCCTATGGCTAGCAGGGGTGGGATTTTGTTAGATATAGTCATGTGAGGTGATAGTTTTAGCAATTTTTACCATTTGTTATTCCAACAGAAAATCTCTGAAACTCCAACATATTTCAGACTGCTTGATATATATCAATGCAATTCCCATATAAGTCCTCCACTTTAGCAACATTTTTGAAATTTCTTACAATCTTGTAAACGTGATTCATTTTGTGATCCATGTAGTGAATATGTATCATGGAAGGGGATACGGTTGTTTGAAATCGAATATAAAGCCCAGTTTTATGACATTGCATGATAGCTACCCCATCAGCTCCAACAAAATCATATTTACATAGATTGAATGATCATCCATACTAGTTATTTCCTTCAAATTTTTAATAACAAGTTTGCAAAGGTTCTCATAATTACAGTTATCCATTTTGTGGATAGCTAGTAGATGATTTTCCCAGAAATAGTTATTGAAACTAAAAGTGTAGAAATGCATGCATACCTAGGATTTATTTTCTACTATTGTAACCTCATCAATCGATAATGCAATAAAATTTGCATTTTTACCTTCTCTCTCAAATCACTAATTTCAATTTATCCCATACACTTTTCCTT
The DNA here is from genome assembly GCA_018340775.1 of Taxus wallichiana var. yunnanensis. Lineage (NCBI taxonomy): Eukaryota > Viridiplantae > Streptophyta > Pinopsida > Cupressales > Taxaceae > Taxus > Taxus wallichiana. Next base: position 722,349,460 of record CM031235.1, read on the forward strand.
TTCCCATGCATTGGTATCTAACGAGTGTATTGTTGGAATGTTTGGAAACCCATTAGATTGAAACAATATATTATAATCAATGAGATCTGAAATTGGTCTGCCTTTTTTAAAATGTGAAATATTGTTATAAATTGTATAATTTTTTCCTGAATACTTGCATCAGTAGCTTTTACAAATTTAGCCTTTATTGTTCCACCTTTCTCAACTAGGTCTTTAAGATGTTTATGATGATTGTAATATTCTACTTGATATGTCATATGTAAACAATCTTCCTCAATTTTCCATCTAGTTATTTTTATTAGTGTTCCATCATCTTACTTTTTAGACTCATATACCTTCCCATAATGCTTCTCTATTGTGTCCAACTTCAATTGCATTTTGTGGTATCTATTTATTTTCTTACTACATATAGTACATCTACGAGTCTATAGAATTTTCAGTAATATTTTCTAGTTTAAGCTGGTTCAATGAAAGGATATTTTTCTGACCATTCAAATTTATAAGTCCTTACTAAAGTCAACTTCCCACTCTTACATTTTGTATGTGTGTTTCTGGAATGTTTATCCCAAGCTTGAGTTGGATGGAAAATGGGATTATCAATACTGTCAAAGTGAATTGAATTACTTTTCTAATTGGGAATTTCATTTGGAGTAAGGTCATTGCTAGGGTTTTCTATATTTTAAAGAAATTGGTTTGTTTACTACATTCTTAAGTAAATCAACAAATAAAGTAACATTAACATAATATGATTCAAAATTACCTCTTGCCACTGTGGTTACTTTAAGATGACTGATTTTTTTGAAATGTCTATGCCGTGTTTTATTTTTCTTTGAGTTATTTTCTCATTTATAACAGGGGCCATAATATGGGTGATTTTGAAGTTTGCACATGTGAAAAAAATATAGAAGTTTCAAATATGATCTGTAAAAAATAAATGCAAGACAACAAAAAATAAAGATAATGCTACAGAACGGAAACACAACTTAATGCTACCGAATGGTAACAAAAACTAATAATATCAAACAACAACCCAAATTAATGTTTCTGAATGGTAACAAAAACTAATAGTGTCTAACGAAACATAAATTAATGTTGTCGAATGCCAAAACAAACAAATAATGTTGAATGGAAAATCAAATTAATGTTTTGGTCAGTAACATGTTCTTGTTACTGTTCAACAATACATAGTCACCTTTCCTTACTACAACAAAAAAATAATATTACCATTTGGTAACTACTAAAAATTCTCTACAAAACAACCTCAAACAAGACAATTCCTTTTTTCGCTTACCTATTTCAATTATTCTTTTGGATTTTTAGCTTATTCTTTCATATTTTTCACAGGATTATTAAAAAAATGAAATTAAATTGTATTGCTATATTATGGTGAATTAATCCTATATATAATAGTATATTATAACATGAAGGTGAATATACTAACATTGGTTGGCCCTTAGTGGAAACACTAAGGTGAAATTATATTCAAATTTATTTAGGACCCATAAAATTTTGGCGAATGTGCTACCATACGGTAGTAAAAATTCACCAATTTCAAAATTCAAAAATCCTAATATTTTCCTATTCACAAATATTCACCCCTAAAATGAACCTTTTCCATGAGGACCCACTTATCACTCGGAAATCTAGGAAGATGAGTTGGGGAACCCTAGAATGCTCCGACCAAAGATAGGTCAACATCTAAAATAATAATAAAATGTAACTCAACAAGATACGACATTCCATGCAACATCAGTAACTCTTTACTTAGAGAGAGAGGGTTCTAGACTACAAATGAAATTATAGAAGAAATCATCATTAACCCTCTGGAAAAGGGTCTCGCTTATTTTAGGGACCACTGAGAATAATAATTATAAACATATTCTGAAGTCCTAGAACCCACTATTTCCAATCCTGGGTATCCCCTTGTTCCAGTTACAACATAGACAACATATGAAATCATATAAAATTTTCTTATGGTCAATACTTCCCTCATTTGGCTATCAATTGTATAACTGATGAATGCACCCCAATCAAAGAATTTCTCATTTTTCCGTATGATGGTGAGGAATTGATTCATCCATCCTTGGAACTCTCTACCCTCGGGGAGTCCAAAAACTCTTCTAATAAGTGTCATAATGTCACCAATCTCTAGGATAAAGTCACTTCGGGGTACTGTCTTAGGAAACCTTAACAGAGAAGGCTTGAGTTTCACCAAGTATTTTTTATTAACATGCCTGACACAATCATCCATACTTACATCCCAAGCTTGCTAAGCTAACTTAGGATCGGTTTTAACATATGTGGTGAAGTTTGGAATATTAAGAAGATAATTTAAGTAATTGGTTTCCAACCTAACCACAACTTCAACAACTTGATTTCGAATAGTCCTTGTGTCGAGTCGTAATGATTGGGCACACAAGAATGAACTCGAAAGCGAGAGATTGGGAAGGCCACAACAAGAGGTAATCCACTATTGTAGATATATTACATCCAATCCATCTAAGAGTAAATTTGCACTCTGTTCCAAAATTCCTCCATGTCGATATGTCCCAATTATGTGTCTCTAATATCAATATTAGAAGAGGTACTACTCCTTGATAATTATTCTTCATTTCCTTAAATGAGTCCTTTTTCCCTTTCCTTTACATGAATAAGACATGAAGGATTGAAGAAAATGATATGCAAGGCCTTTGAAAAATATCGGGAGAAGTTCACGTTTTAACCCCTACAATACACCCTACATAGTTTGACAAACTAGTCAAAAAATAGACCCCGTTGAGCAACTGGAGAGACTTGATCCACTCATTAGGGTTTTGATCTTATTCTACAACTAAATATTCCCAAAATATTATTGAGGTTTTTACCTTGCTTGACATATTCTGAAACCCAAAACACTAGCGGGAAATGCAACTTTTTCGGCACTATAGGAATTTTGAAAAATTGTCAGGGAATCGGCCTTTCTCGACAATTAAAGATTTCTGACAACACATTGTTAGGTTTTTGACTTGCTTCAAGAAGGAAAAATTCTGAAATGTAATTTTGAGTCAAAAATTCACCAAGTGAATTCATCCAACATGCTTCTTCAAAAATTCTTACCATAATAAGTAAGTAAAAAACCTAAAAAGGTTCACACTTATCAAAGTAAAACAAAAATTACAAGGGGAAAAAGATAAGGGATGAGTAAAAGAATTTTGAAAAATTAAACACAACTTCTCAATCTAAAGAAATCCAAGATAAATGCCCTCAAAATGCAAATTAAAATCAACAATAAGGATAAACCCTTACCAAAATATGAACCAAAAGGTGAAATCCAAGAAAATCAACTAAAAATGCAAAGAAAATGCCAAGCGGGTTTGCGCGACACTAAATTTGGAGGGAAATATGAATTGCAAATAAGGTATAAGGTACAAATGACATGGAAATGCCACCTATTTATAAATGAAATTGCATTAAATATATGTAATATGACACATGTGGGCCACGAATTCCACCTTGGCATTTAATGTGTTGACTCAAGGGTAGAAGTTTGACCACATGAGGCATGTCATGTAAATGCATTATTGGGTCCCGAAAACCCAATACAAAGGAAATGAAAAATGAGTTGGGAATCGGGTTTGAAAAACATGCAACATGATATATGTAAATTTCCTACCATGTTCTGATGTCCAAAATCTTGAAAGTCTAACACAAGAAAATGTTTTAGGTTTCAGATTCGGAAAACACATGATATGGTTCATGTGTTTTTCGAGTGATATGTTCCAATGCAATCGAAACCCAAAACTCTAAAAATATGTAGTGTGTTGGGATTTTGGGGGTGGGAAGAATCTAACCTAAAACATGAAAAATGTTAGGGAAACCTGAAATCCAACAAAAGGGTAAAAAGAAGGAATTTTTAAAACAATACTTGAATGAAAGATGAATTTTAACAAGTTCATCAACATGTAAAATTTTATTTTTATCTCCATTTTATTGATAAACTCAAAAATGGGATAACAAGGGGAAAAGAAAAACCTCCCGTGAGTGATTTCCTAAATGCATCTTATTCAATCAACTATTGTCACTCAAGTAAATGAATCAATGCAATAGTCACGGTTACTATCACTCCCATATGACCTATCTTGGGAGCCACATTACATTACCATTGCTTCCAGTTGACCTAACATTAAAGCCATCTAGCACTATTAAAATCGAACACCCATTAGTGTGGGAGTGAAGGAAATGAGACATCATCACCTTTATTATACTGCTCCTATATGGGTTCTTTAATCAAGAACTACATGGGATTAAATTTGGTCTCTATATGTCTCTGCCACAGTAGTCCCTTTTGGGGATGCAATCATGGAAGGAGAGAAAAGCATACCTCTCTCCTCAACACTCTTCCTCTAGCAGGAGGATTCAAAATCCTTCAATTATATACAAATAGGGTTGGGAATTGATCACTCCCTTACCCTCGTTATCACCTTTTGTAAACAATCCAAAATATCTAATGACATTACAACTATTTCTCTAGATTTCTCCTTACGATGGTTTCTACCTCCTCTTACGCCACCACGGATCAAAATGATGATCTATGATTCACCACGCTACAAGTCTTTCATCCTACATGCACTTTGTACTATGGATTCTCAAGAGTCTATACAGGTATTTTATTCACTTATTTTACACTACTTGAATTCCATTCAAATAGCATAATGGGGGGGAAATGTAGACACAAAAATCATATGCATGAATCTTAAGTAAGAAAAGTATTCACTAGTGACACTATCTCTTATCTATCCATGTTCTCTTATTGTTTTCTATTGTGACTCTCTTTCACATTTGTCATTTCTATATCTCGCTTATAGTCGGGTCACAAGGATCCTTATCTTTCTGTCTTCTTATATTTATCATCATTTATCCTAAGACACTAGCACCCACTCATGACTCTAGCTTCTAGGCATTTGGGTCCACCACAGGTGCTCCTTTCTTGTTTATTTATTTTTAACATTTTGACATTTGTGGTCGGTCATTTCACTTTTATTATCCTTATTCTGTGTTCATAGTCGGGTTTTTTTTTAGTAGTGTAAAAATTCAAACAATAAATTCATTTATATACACAACATACACACTATTATTCTAGTTGGAAATTCTAAGGGACTATCTCATCTACATACTACCACTACTATCATAAGGGACTACATTTTTGGGTTGCATACACTGCATAAGAAGGGAAGTGTTGAATTCCATATCACACATTTGCATCTAAGCTAGCTATAGCTCATTATCTTAGTGTCATTGGCATGAGGGAAACCTAAGGACATTATTTCACACACAAGCACATAGAACTACATTGAGTCTGAAATGTAGTGTAACGTTTGGTACTAAGTTCACTCTTCGGGTGATTGTTAGGGTATGTCGACTTCACATATTACATTTTTATTTCAGATCTAATGTATTTGTGAGCTTCTTTAAATAGCTAGGGTTTATTTTTCGGATTTACAAGTGACATCGAAACCTTAGGAACAAAGTTAGAGAGATAAGTAAGATATTGGACATAATAACCTTGAAACCCGAAAAAGGTAGATCTTGAAAATTTACGTAGACACGGCACCAGATCGACACTAATGCTAGGGCACTTCTGTCTCCCATGGGAGCTCTTGTCCAACATAGTCTAGACTCCCTGAAATTTTTGTACCTCAACGTAGCATCGTTTCCATTCATATCTAGTCACTACATAGTCCCAGATGCCTCCAGATCACACAAAAACCAACTAAGTCATTTACCCCCCTCATTTTCTTAGAGTTATACATTGTTTTAGTAATTATCATTCACACATTATTATATATAATTAGTTATAGAAGTTACTCTAAAATATAGATTTCATTTTCATTTTTACTAATTCACATCCAAGTGCTACATTAGGTTAGTTATTTCCACCTTAGGATGACCCACCATGACTTTTCCCACATTGATACCCTTTTTATCAACACACAAAAACTCCATGTCATTATTTCATCTCGAATGTGTAAATTTTGGACAATTATTCTATCAGGAGCACCTCAATACCACTACAACTAACCAATCTACTCATATCTATCCCGACCTTGTAGGGCTTCTAAAAGCACAAAAATACTTTATTTAAGGAAAAACATATTGTTATCATTGATGAAAAATAAGGTTCACATAGAATCATCCAATATTATAAAATCCCACTATTTAAAACTCTTGTGGATTCGTTGCACTACTCAATGCTTCTACACTTATTGAGTTTTTGAGTTACTTGGCACCACATTGCCTATTAACTCTACCAATGTTTATACCTTTAGTCTTTTGTGTTTAGATTTATTTATAGATTAGTCTTCTAAATTTCTCACCTCTATGAAATTTATATAGTAACCACCGTATGCTTCCCCTTTTTCCTCACATACAAAGCTCTAATCAACATTATTTCTCTCCTCTCATAGAGTCTCGAGCTACTTGTACTAGCCAACTTCTAAAGGAAAAAGTGTAGATATTCAACACATATTTAATGGATTTACACACCCTCATCTCTTATTATAACTTCCACTCCACTCATGAACCACATGACACATTACTCAATAGCTTAAACTATTGTATGAGATTGTTTTATCACATCTCTTCACATATATGTGATATTAACATGGTTTCACTAAGATGTAATATTGATTGAATTGGATTCTTAATGCACTAAATTTATGTAGTGTTATTAATCCACATAATATATTAATTTTCATGGAATTCACAAGTCAAATGTCATTCGATTGTTGACACTTATCTCTTGATAGGCCTATTATAAATAATTTAACTCGAAATGTGTGCATATCATAACCTCATACTAGAATATAACCTAATACATTGATTATCATATCTCGAACGATGTATAATGTTTATAAAAAATAATTACTGATCATATTTTCATAAGGCTATATTAACACTATAAATTAAAGTACCACCACCATAAATAAATGCCACAACAAATGTCATTGGTGAATTAGTGATTGACACTTATCTATTTAGTAGGCCTATTCAAGAAATTTTATCTAAAAAAATTGAACCATATATCCCTTCCAAAATAACCCTTCAGTCATTCATCATTGTTCATCAAATGATGCCAAATTTTCCAATATATATATAACATCTGATTACAGTCCCGCCACTTAATGACACTATACAATATTGATTACAAGTTGCTATGATCCTTGATCCAAATAGATCACATGGTTTAAGGTTAATTCCAAGACTTATTTTCCCAAAAATATAACAAAATTATTCATATCCCATAATGGAACAACCACGTTTGGATCCTTGGTAATAAAATTATGTATATTCACCAAATAAATTAATCCTTATCCATTTTTGTCAAAATAATTCACCATTTTAATTATGTAATATTTTTGAATCAATCAATAGTTTGACAAAATAAAAATTATTTCTTAGAATCAATTGATAATTTTCCAAAGAAATTATTTTATTTTTCTCGTATCATTCTATAATTCACCATTAAAAAGACAAATTGTAGAGGTTTTCCACGAATTTTTTTCCCCCAAAATAGACATATATTTACCAAAAACATTTATGTACTAGGCTAGGATTCGTTAGGATTTTATATAACTTAATAGGGGGTTCTTAAAGTTATCACTAATTGACAAGGTTTATTAGCATAATATAATTTGATCATCCAAAATTCATCTTGAAATCTTATGTGTAATCTATTCACACAACATAATATCTTTTTTACATCATCTTTGACATGGCCAAATATAATGGTTAGCTTACATAACTCTTCTTTGTAATCACTTACATGCATAATAATTTGTTGTAAATTTTGAATATTCTTAAAAAACTTGTGTGATATCCATGTGAAATGAACTTTTCCTTAAATTTTGTGACAAATATATTCCAAGTCTTAAATTTGATATTTTTCTTTGTGCAATATTTCAGCTTGCATATACTCCCACAATGGAGATGCAATACCTTTCAACGTTATTCCAGAAAACTAATTGGTTTGAGAGTTCCTAAATTCTCATATTCAAAGTCTTTTTCTAACTCAACGATCTAATTAGTGAGAATTAAAGATTCAAACTTTAAAAATATATTACATGGTCAAAATTTAGTTACCATTCTCATGATTTATTTAAAAAATATTTTTCCATGTTCTTTAATTTATTTTCCTTCTTCAGCAATTAAGGTTCTTCTTCATACACTACATTATTGCTTGCATTGTCTATAACTACAACACCTTGATGTTGTATTGTCTTCATAGTCTCTAAAGGAGTTTTCATGTCTCTAATAAAATATTTCAAATTTACAAGTCTAGGTGATCCTCCAAAGTAACTTATTTTTCATATCCCTCCATTTTTACCTTCTATATTTTCCATTCCTTCTAAATCAAATACTTTTCTCTAGTACTAATAAATGTAGTCATTCTTAGGGGTATCAATTGAGATATACATTATACCATATGGATGACATCATACACAATATAATTATGCATTAAATTTAAGATTTTGTAAATGAAATAGGAACTCGATACTTTCTTTGCTTCAAAAGAAATTAAGTACATAGAAAATAAAACACTTTAGTGATCTCACAAATAGAGATGCTTTATAACACTACATTTTTATGTCTTTACTTTCTATCTCTCAGTCTTTGGAAGTATAACCCTTTTAAATACAAAATATATGAATTTACTATTCCAAGTTCTAACTCTAGATTGTGTGGAAGTTTTCTATGTGGGATCATCCCAAACACAATTGTAGTGGCATATTTATATAGACATGAGACCCACCTTATAATATTTCTTGAAACAACAAAGCATTCATATGATACGAGATATTTCCTAATCCTTTATATAATAATAGGGCCCTAAATGATAACATAACTTGATACACTTGATTTAACTCAATGGTTACAACTATGAGTTATGTTAACTCATGTTGGATTCTCAAACATTGTATTTAAAACCTAAAAATTTATACACCACAATTCCACCCTTTTGAAAATGATTTCATACTCATCTCTTACACACATGTTTACACAACAGTTCAAAAAATCTCCAATGACCTTGTGGTTTTATTCGTATATGTACACTACTAATATAAACTCATGATGGTAACACAATATTCTTACAATTCTTCTTCGATAGCATGTAAAATATTGTGATTCTATTATCATGTATTATTTCTTCTGGAAACATACCTTTCCATTGTGATACTAAAATACATTATTGCACTATTTCTTGAAAGATGATTTGGACACTAGAAGATACTACACAACTTGTTAAGTTCCTTTTTATATAATGTGAACCAAAAGATAATTACGAACCATTACACATTAGCAAATTTTAGATAACAATTAGAAATGTATATGCACTACAAATGTAAGCATAAAAAAATTCAATAGTTTCATAGTCATAGGCTACATAAATTTGCAAAAGACTATGGTGTAAAAATGTTTTGTACATTTTACTTGAACAAAATACTTAAGAATATATAGAAACATTGCACACTGATAGACCTAGCTTGTCTCCATACACTAACATAACTTATTTTCCTAAACTAACATAGCTTATTTTCCTGAACTTACATGTTTTTAAGAGAGGCAATATTTCAAGTGAACTTGAATTATACATAACAATTTCACCTTAATATAATTATGATGAAGATGATGTGATGATAAGTAAAATAAAACATCCATAAGATTCACAATAATGTATGCACGATAAGAATTGTTTATATAAGGATCATGTCTATAAATTAGGAAATGAGTAATATCATACTAGAGCCAACACACATACAAATTATATAAGCAAAGGGAAATGAGTTTTAAAGGTTGTAAATAAGTATAAAATGGGTTCATATACTTAATGGTATGTAGAGACTATATATAACCCTATGGATGGCCTCTAAGACAAAGAAATACTAATAACAATAAGAAATTAATATATATTATAATGGTTATAATATGTACTTTCATGGTAATAAAAATATATAAATAATATAATGTAAGAGATAAGGATATGATACACTATCATATCTAATAAATGATACATCAAAATAATCATCTACCAAATAAAGAATGATTATAGATATATAAACACTCACCTTTTGAGTGGACATCATCTACACATTAATCCCGATCCTTGGATTTTTGCACCTTGTGGAATATTGTTATATTAAAAAGCGATATGAAGAAGACCTAAGTAAACAAAATTTTGGGACTCCCATGTCTAATTAAGATCTTTTGGATCAACTAATATTCTTACTTCTTGTAGTGAAAGAATGAGCCGATTATAATATCCAAGTATAACTTCCATAAAACCTTACAAAACTTATTAAACCTTTAAATATATATTTATGAGTGAAGGTAGAAGCTTATTCAATGATGATACATCTGATATGAAACTAGTAATGCTAATATATATCGGTATATAATAAATTAAAGACTTGAACTTACATTAGTAGCCAAATCGACGACCTCATATTAGGTAGTTGTTCTATAAGACATCGTTAGCAAGTTTGATGATGTCAACTATAAAAATGAATAAATTTTGGTAAGGGGAAAGGAATGAAGGGTGACCAAAGACACTTGAAGCAAGTAGAAAGGTGATCTAATGATGATATAAATATTTATTATGAAGTTATAAAGTGGTGGTATAGTGCTAATGGGAAGGGTAAGTGCCACAAATATTCCCCATGATGGGTTACAAATCAGCCCATACTAATATTGGTTCACCCCTTAAGCATACACTCCGAGAGATTCATGTGACAATCATCTACGAAGATAAATCATTTGTAAGTTAAACTAAAACTGTATATAATGTCCCTATTCAATTTTCCAGACTTGTTCACATGTAAATAATTTATTATTTGGATGACTTTACACATTATATGTTTTCAATGTACAAAATGTTGAAACATGAATAATTTTATGATTCGTGATTACTTGATGTTTAGTCATAGCTCCTTATACAATCAAGTTTTCTGATCCAACTTGTGATTAGGTCACATCTTATCTTATCAAAATGGAACTCTCTTTTAAACTTGATTCACTTATTCCTCCTCTTCTTTTTGGAGATCATTATACCCTTATTTTTTAGATATTAACTCATTTGATAACAATATTTCTTATAATCATCTAGAACCTCTTATTCCAATACATTTTTTAAAATCCGTTCTCTTTGCACTAAAAAAATAACTTTTAACTTCCTCAATATTTCTCTACCAAACTAAAAATCAACTCCTAGTATCAAGACTTTACAACAATTATTTCTCTCTTGTTTAAAAATCTTAAAAGGAATAGAGGATACCACCTCCATTGATGGTTATTTATGGTCTTTGTCTATTTTTTTATTATACTTTATGCCTAATGATTTTATTCATATTATGAACTATATTTAAAAATATTTTTAATTCTTGAACAATATTTTCTTGATTCACTTGTTCTAGTTAAGTAGCTTTTACTTACAATACTTCCTGCATCAAAAATATTTTTGTAACCTCCTCTACCACTACTCTCTACACCACATCTTCTAGTGTGTGGTATCCTTATTCTAAATAATTGGTTTTCATTCTTCTCAAGGCCCCTTCCTTGCTACTTATTTATCTTTTCTCTTTGTAACTCATTGTTTCCATTTTCTAGTTTTCTCCACCTTCTACAACTACTTTCATATGTTTTCCAATAGAATTATTTATCATCTAGAGTTCTCTTACCCTTTTTTTTACTCCTTAAGCATTCTTTATAATTATTTTAATCCTCCTTTAGAAATTTTATAGGTCGATATCCTTTCCTTTGTATTCCCTTTCCAAACCTTTTTTGAAATTTTATAGGTGAATCTACTTTCAATTTTGTTCCCTTTCCAAACATATTTCTTTTGAATCCCTCATATTCACCCATCAATGTTGCATCATCCTTGATCATCCCCCCTTTATCGAGACTAATCACTCCATTGGCTTTGGAAAAGGTATACCTCCATAACCAATATCTCGATGATTAATAATAGCCATATCAAAAAAAAAAATCTCTATTACCTTCAAATATTTTAAAGTATACAAAATAAAATAACTCATGTCTTTGCACTATGAATTTTACTATGAAATCATCTAATTTAGTTCTAATCCAATAATCAAGCACCCTCATCCATGACTTCTCAAAGTTTTGCAACAAATTCAATATTTATTGTTTTCGCACTAATTTCTCCATATTGGTTAAGAAAATGATTCCTCCAATCCTCCTAACTATTCTATTTATTTTCTTTGAAATTCACTTTGTATAATATTGCATATATATTTTCATGAAGATAATTAAATTGGAACTCCTTGTATCCCATTTACAAACTCTTCAATTTTCTCATTGATTTTGCTTCAAAATCCTTTTAATTCATAACCATTTCAATTCCAATATTAAACTTGGATTTGGTTAATTGAAAATAGAACTATTATAAACTTTACTTTGAAAGCCCATCCAAAAAACATAGAAATGTGGAATCATAAAACATAGAGGTGATACATAAAATTAACATGTAAAATAAATGAAAATTTAAACTATTTTGTTTATATGAATACATATAAAATAGAGTAGATCACTTCAAATATGTTAGGTTTTTTCATGCTTTTACTTCCCTTGCTTCACTCCAAAAATTCTGTATCCTTAGCCTTTCTAGCAATTTCCCTTGGTCCTATCATAGTGTCTTCCGGATTTTACCCTGCCTCTAAGGCGGTGTCATGCCTATAAATGGCAAACTCTCCTTACATTGCAACGACTATTGAAACTTATGGAAATGGCTCCCAAGTGCGTGAGGAAGTTTGTACTAAAATTTTACAATGATGTATGGAATCTAAACCCTCTCCGTATGTTATAATTTCTTATGAATGCTTGGATCCTATTGTCAAGTGGTATCAAAACCATTGTCTTATTGCCTATTTTTGTGGTTGTATCTTGTCTAAAACCTACTTGTAGAACTAGATGAAAATCACTGAGATTCTAATGGTATCCTTATTTCAGGGGTCTGTAACCTCACTAAGGGTTTTTATTTGTTTTCCTTTCGTGAGCCTTCCTAGCTTCAAGCCCTCTTGCTTAAGGTGGCTTGTTGGTACTTAGGTAATACCCTACTGGTGTTATCTCCATGGACCCAGGATTTCAATCCAAGTAGCCAATTATCACTAAAGATCCTTGTTTAGATTGAGCTCCCTCGCCTTCTTGTTCACCTCTAGTCCTTTTTACGAGATATTGTTAAGACCATTGTTAGGTTGAATTTCCATGAACAAGATGATTTTTTCTTTGCTTGTCCCAACAAGCGTGTTTGTGTCAAAGTGGACCTTACAAAAGATCTATGAGACCATCTGAATATTCATGTTGGGTACCTAAAAATCTCTCAAAACATGGTTTATTTTAACCTCCCCTCCATGTGCTTTTACTATTAGGCCCAGACCATCGCATTCAGGATTGTCCTCTTTTGGCCTGTTCCAATCCTACCCCCACGCAACCAGCCATGACGAAGTCTAAATTTTATTATCCGGCTGATGGTTGGAGTGTGATTGGTTCTAAGAATAATTTGGGGGGAAAACCTTCTATTGAAGTTTCTCCTCCTTCTTCTTCCCCTCTGTTGTCTAGGGTTGAGCCCAAAGTGGAGCAACCTAGTCCTTCAGTTTCAATTCCATCTAAGCCCTCATAGAGCTAAGTTGTTCAGTCTAATTCAAAGAATATTGGGAATGTTGCTTAAACCTCTCTTCCTCTGTGACATTCTCGTAGTCCACCCCAAGATGTTTCATGTGGCACGCGGGGAGAAAATGGGACCAAACACCTCTCCATTCAAATTAAGCATAATGATTCAGACCAGCTTCTTCTTGCCAACAAATTTTCCATTCTTAGCTCAAAGGATGGATTTCTTGATGGGCAAGGGGAATTTGATATGTTGATTTTTCATGAATTTCATGTCATGGAATGTTCGGGGTCTGATGAGCCCTCTTGAAAATTCTTTTTTCATTTAGCTTTCCAGTTAATTAGTAGTTTAGATGTGATTTGTTTATAGGAAATCAAGATTTCTAGTTTTTTGCTTCAGACTACTCTGATGTGTATTGCCCCTGATTTTACACATTTCCATACTCAACATATTGATGGTAGAGGTGGAGCTAGCATTTCCATTGCGCCAAAATTTTCAGCATTAATTACTACCTTGGGACAGGACCCTAGTAATAGGGTTGTGTGGGTGATTATGAGTATTAATGATCTTTCTTTTGGTATTCTAAATATTTATGCTCCTAATTATGGTCCCAAAAGAACATTATTATGGAATTGGTTAGGTGACAACTTACCCATTGCTTATTGGTTGGTGTGTGGTGACTTTAATATGGTGGAGCATCCAGATGATAAATTTGGTGCCCTTCCTATGAGCTAGTGTCTCGGTGAATGTGTCGCCTAATATTACTTAAAAAACCATTGGGGCCTTTCTGATCCATTTCTCATATGGCGACAGGAATTTAAAGACCCAACATGGTTCACTTAGACCAATAATTGAGAAAGATATGATTGGGTATTAGAATGCCTTGATCATGCACTTCTTTCACAACAACCTTATTTTGATTTTGACACATAAGGATCCTCCATTATCAAGGTTAGGTCAGAGGTGATTTTTTCAAACCAACATCCGATCACATTTAAGGTTGTTTGGTGAGGGCCCTCTAAGGTGCGCAAAACATAATTCTTTCTTAATGTTTCTATGTAGAGTCATCTTAGAGTTATCCCTCTCATTTCCAAGATTCATAATATGGTACCACATCCGCCATTTGCTGTGAGCTATATTTTTTTGGTGGGAGGTGGTGATTCACCACACCACCAGGTTCCTTTGTCGATTCGTAAAGCGGGTTGCTAGGGTTCAAATACGGACGTAATCAACTCTACAAAAATAATTTAGATGGGTCTCCCTACTTCTTAAGGCCAATACTTTTGACTCTCACCTTCAAATCTAGGCCGTGAATATTTTCCACAAGCTCAAACTCATTGAATCCCACTTGGCCCATAGTGCGCAGATCCATTCAAGAATTCACTGGCTTAGGGTGGGAGATAAAGCCTCCAAAATATTTTTCAAATCCCTTTAGGCCAAACATGTTTGGCAATAGATCAAAGCTATATATGATTCCTACCAATGGATTACGAAGATCCCATAGATCAACGATGCTTTTGTTAAGCACTATTGTCTACCTTACCAAGATCGGGAGGATTGATTGAGTAGGATACTTCCTTATAGAAATGTATTGATGTTATGCCTGATAAAATTACACCTATAGATCATGCTTGTTGCGATGCCCCTCTCACTTTGGATGAGCTTCATGCATATTTTCTTTGTCTTGTAGATGGCAAGTCTCTGGGTCTAGATGGCTTCCCTAGAGAAATTTACAAAGCAACCTAGTCCTTTATATGCCTTGATATGCTTTAGGTCTATCATGAATCTCTTTAAACGTGCTCTCTATGGATTTTATCAATCACAAAAACATCAAGTTCATTCCCAAAGTAGGAAATCCTAAACAGATGAATAATTTACATCTGATCACCTTTTGAATGTGTCTTATAATTTTTTTGCCAAGGCATTGGATCTCGCATTACAAATATCCTTCCTAAGATCATTCAGCCTGAGTAGACTGGTATTGTCAAAGGTCGTTACATCCTGGATAATCTTATTGTTGTCTAGGAAGGCATGGAATGGGTGCATGTTTCTTCAGAGAAGCCTCTTTTCCTTAAGATTGATTTCAAGAAATCTTATGATCACATTGAATGGCCCTTCATTCTGGCTATGCTTAAAGTGTTGGGTTTTAGAGACTTCTTTCAAATGGTTGTACTCTATTTCTCTTAAATCTCTATCTATATCTCAACTCTCTATCTATCTCTCTATCTCTCTATCAAGGAAGGGGGCCTCTCTATCTATTATCTATATGGCCCTCTATATATTCTCTTGTTATATGGCTGTAAGAACACTTTTTTATAGTGCTTCTCCTCAGATATTAATTAATTTTCACCAGTCTACTACCATTGGCCTTTTCTTCTCTATCAGAAAGGGGTGTGCTCTTGCATTGGTGTTGTTTGTGCTTGTTCTTGATGCCTTGGTACCTTATTTCCCATCAAGTTGTGTAAGGATACATTCGAGGGGATTATTATTCCAGATTATGTGACTCAACTTATCAATGACCATTTTACTAATGATTCTTTTCTTACTCTCATTGAATCGGAGTAGAATATTGCTACTGATCTTTGAGTTTCTTGAAACCTTTTGCTTGGATTTAGGATATAATATTAAAATGGCTAAACATTTGGGCTATCAAAATATTTTTTTACCTCCTCCGGACTGGTTAAAGGCCTACCCCTAGAAATGGATTGGTCATGGTGAGAAATTCAGATTTCTTGGCATTCCTTTTGCTTTTGACAGTGACTCTACGACCTTATGGAATTATGTTCTTAACAGAGTGGAGCAGAAAGTTACCAAATGGTCTTCCAAACCCTTATCTCTGGCTGGTAAGTTCCAAGTTTTTTTATTATTCTACATATTGGTGTCCTCGTAATTCCTTAAATCAGATCTCTAAGTTTCTCCAGGACTTTTTATGGTGTAAAAGTTCTATTTTAGCTTGTTTTCACCGAGTTTCTTGGGATGTTTGTTGTCTTCCTCGGGATCAAGGAGGTATGGGAGTCATTGATGTTTATTGGCAGAGTGTGGCTTTATGTGCCAAATGGGTGATTCGGTGTCTTTCAAGTACCCAGACTTGGAAAATTCTTCTTCAGCATTGTATTGAATTTGGAGCCCCTTATGATAAGAAGTGTTGTAGCAGAATTGGCTTGCATTCTCTTATTATCACTTTTGCTCCTATTAAAATTACGGGTACCTTTGTTACCAAAAGTATTTGGAAAGCCTTTGAGTAGGTGAAGCCTTTAATGAGGTGGATTGGTGATGGATTTTGCTTGGGATTTATTTTAATTCGTAGAACACCTAGTGGTATCCTATTATCAATAAAGGAAATATTTTGCTTGCTGAAACCCAGAGCATTAAATCCATTCAAATTTTACACAAGGTAATTCATACCATTCAAGATCTTGTGCATCATAGAGAGTGGATTCCTTGGCCCAAGCTCAAAGTGAAATTTAATCTAAAAAATTTAGACTTCTAGTCTATCTCAGTAAAAGTTCAAGACCTCGTGCCTGATGTTATGCTCCACAAATTGGGGCTCATTCCCCCAACTGTGTGGTGGCATGATCGGAAATAGAATTGAGAAATTACTTTCCTTCGATGTAACACTCAAACCATTTATCACTTGTTAAGTCCACTCTCACTAGCCATTAATAAACTCAATGTTCGGTGAGGTTTGCACTCTGCACAATCCACTTGGCTTCGCTAACTTTCCCATGCTTGAAACCCTCTTCTTGATCCTAAAGTTGACTATTTTTTTGGTGTCTTGTTTACAAAGGTTTTCCTGTGGGTGAAAGGATTAGGAATATTGGCATCCCTATTCTTAATTTCCCTTTTTTTTGTAGCCCTGAATTATTTTTACACATTTTTTGGTCATGTCCCCATGCTCAGTCTATCTGGAGGTGGATCCATTCCTTGTTCCAACCCTATCACTCTGAATTATTCCCATGGATCCTAGATTTATTTCATGACTTTAGTCCTTGGCCTAGTTATATTGACAATCTTCGGCATTTATTTTGTGCCTATATTCTGTTTTATATCTGGAAATTTTCTAATGCTTTAATTTTCAAGCAAGATCATTTTATTATAAGATTTTCTACTAATGAGAAGGTGTTTATTTTTTCTACTGTTTACATACAGATTCAAGCTCAATCTTCAAGGTCACCTTGGATTTTTCTCATCTACAGGAGCTTCTTGATCACTAGGGAGTGTGCCATGCACTATGAGTCGGGTTCCACTAGATCCTCAGTTGCCGCCACCTTGGCCTTCACCTCCTCGACGACCACCTCCTGTGGGTCCGCATCATAGGATCCGCTCTCATAACCACCATTTGACCTCCCCACAAGGTTGGCCTTCTACCCCATCCTCTTATAGACATAGTTAGATCCCACCCCCATGAGGGAAATGTGTTGTCGGTTTGTCTACGGTGGGGTTCTCTGCTGCCATCCATGCAAACTCTTAAAGGATCTCTTCCCCCTGGTTGGGGAATTATGGTACCTTTACAAATGTTGTCTCCCGATCACAATGTTTAATAGGTTGACTCTCCATCTATAGAGCATAATAGTGGAGATTTCATCCGTCCTCAGGATGATCCTCCCCCTCCTAGTGTGGTAGCATGTGCTTGATGGTGGTGCTTGTATTTTTTTCTCTAGTTTCATTTGTGGCGTGTTAATGTAAGAACTTGTGGTATTTTTTTGATATGGTTCCTTCTAGGCATTTTTTGGGACCATGTATTATCGGGTCACCCCTTACTATATAACTCTCTTTCTATTTAATTAATATAAAGGTCAGTTCTAATTATAAAATAGGGTAGATAGAACTTATGTGTTGATAATTTTATTAAGAAGAAAGAGTGTACTTAATGATTTCTCACCAAAATCAATAACCTTAAGGCTCACATTCAGTCTAATAGTGTTCCATCCTCTCTTGTAAGTACAAATACATTTTATCATTTTTCCTAAGTAATAACTATCCAAAACAATGCTTTTACTAAGTACTTATCTAAAATTTGAGATAATTCTTCCCAATACATTTCATACTTACTTTTACACTTGCATTAAACTATATTTAAATTTCACTTTTTCAATACATTATCTTATTCACCCCTTCTAACCCCGTAAAAATTTGTAATTTCCACATGTGTGTGAAGTATATATCACTAGAAGAATGTGAATGGTTAGTCTCATTAAATAAGTGTTGTCACCAAATCACTTTGCACTCTCGAATGGCGAATGTGAGCAGGAAGTTTGGTGTGATTAGAACACATGGGATCACCTATTAAGTTTTGGTACTTGGGCTCAAGGTGAACCTCCAGGAGAAGGCCGGCCTCATCTTCCTAAACTAAGTGTTGTACTAGTCCTAGTGCAATAAAATGATTATTTAGACCTATGATAACATTTCATGGGTTTTAGGAAAAGAGATTTGCAGAAATAAAACTATACTAGGGGATGGAAATGCACCAAATAAAGGGATGTTTCCGGACTCAAAAAGGGTTAATTTAAAAAGGGTGTATGCCCACAAGTCAAATTCACCAATCAGTAACTTAGAGAGGGTACAAAATACCACAGACTAGGAATCACATGTTCCCTTTTTTAAACTCGATTAGAAAAACAAGCTATCATTTTTCCAGTGAAGAAGGATGAACTTGAGAAGGGTGAACAAGCATCACAACTCAATTACATGCAATACTCCACCACTTCATAAGCACAGAGCTCCAAGAACCTACAATAGAAAATTGAACTTGCACAATATACCTGCAAGCATGAGAAAGGCACAAAGAAATATAAAAGGATGAAAGGACCAGGATTAGTCACAAAACACACACTTTTATTACTTCAATATCATGCATAATGCATCATACATTTAGAAGAGGCAATGGTTTCCATTACAGTATTAGAAAGGAGGCTTGAAAGTTCCCTCAACATACAAGGATAACTTGTAGAAGGAGGTTTGATGAAAAATTATGGACTTGTCTCGAAGTCTAAGTCTAACTTGTCCAACCTCTTGGAATGAGCTTCCAACTTACATTTATAGAAGAAGTTGAGAGAGAGGGAGAAGAAGTCATAAATTCCCTTCCTAAATTGAAGGCACATGATGTATTTATTATAGTTGGTTGAACCACTTTGAGAAGCTTCCATCATGTGCCATTAATGACTTGGTTGACCTAATCTTCTCAATTAATTGAAATAATATTTAAATAAAATATTTTAATAATAATAATAAATATTATTAATAAAATATTTAAAATAAAATTATTAATTTAATTAAAATATGGTGGGGCCCTTTGAAGACTAGTTTGACTTGAAGAAAGCGGGGGCAAAAACATGTTCAAAACAACCTAACTCGGTGGTTGGCTTACTAAGTCAACTCACTGAGTTAGAATTGAATTCCTCCACCGTCATTGCATTGACCGAGATGTTTGGTTTCCTAAATGAGCTCCCCTTGCATTTGAATATGGAAGGATCATCTCCATACCACATTGAATCTGCTCGGTCTTGTTTTTATGTTTCACCAAATCAAGCTCTTAATGCTCATCCATGTGACCTAACTCCACGAGCTACCTTCAACTCATCACATAAACTCATTTTCTCATTACCATTAAAATCGAGCTAACCATTTTGAGCCCCGAGTTTCCATTCTATTGATGGTCGAGCTATCGAGTTGTTCCTCCTTTTGCATTGAGCCCATTTGTATTGAGCATCTCTCACTTGTATTGAAATCGGACTCCATATTTAACACACGAACTCACCACCAAGACACCTTCCATCGTATCACCTCGCATCGAGAAAATTTACCCGGCATCACTTGAATGTGGAGCTACCCTCCTGGTTTTTCCAAGATATTCTCACTATGATGAGTTTTTCATCCACATGAACAACGAGTTCCTCCTAAAATGCTCCTCATTCATCTTGTGAGTTCTCGACTATGCTCTAGTGAGACATCTATTCTGCCAAACCCATATCAATCTCCCACGAATTGGCTCACCATGTCCACATAGTCAAGTTGTTCTTCATTCAATACCAACTCAAACAGTGTCTTATACTTCATGTATATTGAAAATACTTGGCCACCCACCGTATTCTTCGTTGAGTGCACGAGACATTCCATGAGTTGAGGGAGCTCGATCCGACCTCCCCTAATCAAGTTCAACGAGCCACCACGGGTCCTATTCGACATGCTTAGGAAACAAATCTGTAACCATCACTTTACTTATGTGAGTGTTAGCTCAGCTCAGCCAGAATTATTTCCTTATGCACTGGTGA
Source organism: Taxus wallichiana var. yunnanensis (assembly GCA_018340775.1). Lineage (NCBI taxonomy): Eukaryota > Viridiplantae > Streptophyta > Pinopsida > Cupressales > Taxaceae > Taxus > Taxus wallichiana. The sequence goes on from CM031235.1 coordinate 722,370,391, forward strand.
GTAAACCACCGACTTGAGTTGATAGTGTCTTACCACATAGAACTCCGTGAACCCTAAATTTGACCCAATCACCTCAATTAACACCTTACCCATTCATTCCTTCAAAATCCATATCTTGAGCCTATGTTGAAACTCTTGTGGCTCATAACCGAGCTATCTCCCACATATCGGCTCACTATGTTATCCCAGTTAGATGAGCTATCCAAGGCTTCCATGATTGCCGCATCTCAAAACTCGATTGTTGGGTTTTCCTAGATGATACAGATGCGTTGAGCTCATCTTCAGCGCCATACATGCATTCATGAATCGATATCATTAACCAATATCTCCTCCATTTGTAACCGAGATGATCCTCGTGACGATCTGAATCATGATGATTTTGAGCTCCATCAAGCTCTGACTAAGCCACCATAGTCTGAGTTCCTCGTCACACTATGACTCATTGAGATGAGCTCTTCTAATGAATTCACTCCTCGAACCAAGTCGATAACTATTTTACCGAGTTCTCATGTGTCAAAATGAGCACTATGGCTGACCTCTCTCTCCACCAAACTCCTCTATATGAGTAATTGATTCCTTCTATCTCTGACCTTCATGAGCTCATTTTTCGCATGCATGAGTGATATGTGAGCTTCCTCCATTACCATACGCCGATCTCTCCTCCATTATCAGAAATTGAGCTCTCCTCTGAGCTCTGTTTGCACTCGAGCTCCACTGCATATATGCCTTCAAGTGTGTCATGACCAAAACCCATCAAACCATCCACTAAGCTCCACACGTAACACCGACAATGTGGAATCATCCTCACAGGATTACCTAGTACTTGAAGACCTCTGCAACCATGAGCCATATCTTCTGAGATTTATAAAAAAATGATGGAACTCACACATCCCGAGTGTAACCTCACCGCCGAATACTTCAGCCCCCACCTATGACTTACTACATTGAGGCTCCACACTTTGCCTTAACGCCAAAGCTTCCACCGTGAATCCTTCAACTAAACCGGTATCACCTTGCATCACTTCACACCAATTTCTTGTGCATTCAATGGTCGAGTAACTTGGCATAAAAATGACAACCGTTTGTAGGTGAGCTGATTACCATAAACCAAAATGTGAGATGACTCACCACACATTACTTAGCGAAGGACTCAGACTCCTTACGAATAACCAAGTTTCTCAAACATTACTATTCTTATCCACTACTTGGATGCTTAGGCATCAACCTCAATCTTAGGTTGGCATGCCATCATTGTTTCCCCCACTTGGCTATTTGATCAAATTCCTCCCACGCTTGGAAGTGTCACGATGGTTTTCCAACATCCAAATTCCACTTGGAAAATACTCGACCTCTCCCACTTGGTAACATGGCCTTGGGAACCCATGGATTATCTTACCATCATGGCATGTCATGCTAACATCCCCTCTTAAAAAGAAGATGGATTTTCTCCACCGAGCTGCTAAGCTCCCATCGAGCTCCCTTTCTCCACACATGGAATCACCCAATAACTCACTCCGTTGAGATATACATCCATCTTTGTTTGCACTCTAGCTTGTTCTTTTTATGTCGGTCCTTGATTGACTCACTCGAGCTCGTTTATGGTTAATTCACCAACATGGCCAAGACTTGCAGAGCTCATTCTTATCTCAACCGAGCTATTCCTAGAGGGTAGTTAATATGATGCCTTGAGAAAATTAGGTTATGCAATGAGTCATGTATTGAGTCGGCACCATCTAATATCGTCTTCATTTCATTTTTAATAACTTGTTTGATATAGGTATGCTAATGATCCCCAAGAAATCATGATTTTTAACTCACCATAACTTGAGCTAGATCCCCAACCTTTTCAAACACAATGTTCCAAATTTGAGCTCGAGATCCTATAATAATTTACCCATTAAACACAAACTACTATAATGATTTTAATTTGCATTAATGCACTTGTATGTTGATTTGGGCTCAATCGAGTTATGTCTGAAGATCCTTCTTCCCATGTGTTTTAAGATTGTTCTAAGGACTCATGAAGGTATAGAAGAACTCTGGAAAATCTTATACACCAATTTTGAAAATTTTAGCATGTATACCCTCGTTGTTCATTTTTACTCAAGGGGCAAAAATGGACAAAAATTTTTGGTGACCTATCGGGGATGATTGCCTGCTAAGCATGATTCCAGTAGCCTTAAGTCATTCATTGGGCATGGAGTCGATATTGGAATCCCAAAACTGATTTGATTCTTTGTGATATATCCTGAGTCTCCTTAGTATAGGCAATCTTTGACTTCCCTAGAATGCTAAGCATGAAGTATATTGAATCTGATGAATACTTGACATTTATGGAATACTGTAGAAATTTGAATGAAGCATCTAAGGAATTGGGGATATCCTGAAACATCCTTTGAAACTTTGAAATTTTCCCTTCCTAAAAAACTTAAATTCCACCTTTGACACATTGTGCAAAAGCAACAACAACACACAACACACACCGAAACAAAAAACCATACATGCCCTAATTGAAACATGCAAGGTGTGCAATGCACTTATTTCTACTAAAAGAAAACCTATGTCTACTCTACACTAACTGGTGGCACAAGTGAGTTAATCAAAACCTGCAACTGGCTATGTAAAATAGCTTCCTTTCCTCACAATGGATTGTCATGCATATGTTTTGATAATGGACATGGCTAAGATTGAGGGCGAAAAACTGAAACAAGCCCAATTCTCCACTTGGTCTACCGAGGCATCAAATGGGAAGAGAAAGAATTCCTCTTTTAGTTACTTTGCATATGTGTTGTAGAGGCATTACAAATGATCCTGGAATTGTGAAACTCATCCTCACATTATGAAATGAATGTGACTGATTATGGCTTCTCTTTTGGCTTCAATGAATCCAAATACCTTATGGGACATGGTCTAACCATTGAATATTCCTGCTGCTCTGAACTTCAACTTTAACAAGAAAGTCTTGTTGAAGACATCCTTGAAAAAGATGGTTATTCACAACCTGATTTCCCTCTTGTTTCCCATTTACAAACAACTTATCTTTCACTTGGATAGATGGTATTGCAACGACATCTCCCTTGTTTGACATGGAATTTGAAAATTCAAACCTCCAATTTGCATCTTTTGATGATTTTTATGGGAAGAAAAATCTTCAAGAATACTTTCCTCCATCATAGACTTATTAACCAAAACAAGTTTCCATAACTGAAAATAGAAAGCTCTCCATGGCATAATCTTCATTCAATGCTTCTAGATTAGTCCAAGCTTCTCCTATGTGTTCCTCCTTTACATGTGATGAGGGATATGGAAGATTCAATTCCTCTAATTCTAATTCAAAGGACAATTATGAATAATGAGTTGTTCTTGAGCATGTCCCTCCATAACACTCGACACTTTGTGTTGGAAAAGAAGTGATGGAATAGCAAATTTTCAAGTTCCATAGGCTCTTGTCCATCAAAACATTCTTCCAAATCTAATAGATAATCTTCTTCTTCATTCTCTAACTGTGTCAAAGGTTCCTCTCAATGAGTATCCTCCAAACTAGAACCTCCTTCACCTTGATATTCTTCATTCTCAAACATGAAATTAGAAAGATCAAATTCCTCTAAAAAATCAGATTTTTGAGAAGATAGAGAGGAAAAAGGATTTGGAAGCCTCTGCATGGTCTCATCCACATTCTCGATCTTTGAATCTTCCTTGGTCTCATGAAACTTTTTGTGGCTGATTGTAACATCTAATGATGACCTTGGAAAGATGCTACCACCTTCTAGAAGTGCTGCAAGTTCTTGACATGCATGGAAATTAGGATCATTGCACTCATTAGAATTAGCTTGTACACTTGAGAGTCTTTCTTCTTCAACTTGCACATGCTCTTCTACTACTGATTTGGCCACTTTTGGTAATCCAAAATCCTCTGATGATATGGAGCCAATATGAATAATATACTGCATTACGAATAGGTAGACTATTTGTCTTTGTCCTTGATTCTAGACTTATTACTTGGTACAAAACTAGTTTGTTTCACTTGTTCTTGAGATTCAACTTCAGAAGAAGGTTTGGTCAGAAGTGGAGTTTTCTTGATGTGAATTTTTTAGCCCACTCCTTCAAATTATTTACATGCTCTTCCTTACTAGTCTCCTTGACCATATACTCCTCCCTTTCACTCATTTCTTGATGATTCTCCTCCCAAAATGGGTTGGGACTACCAGATGAGGGACGAATTGGGATTCAACTGATTTACTCACCATTTGAGGAAGTGGAAGAGATTCAACTTCTTGTCTTGGTGGCCTTCGTAGAAAAGAAGGAACTTTATAAGAACAAGGCATGGAAGATTCATGATGGAATGGAGGAATAGAAGATGAAGTAGTGAATTCCACCATAGGGGTAATAACTAGAAGGTTAGGATCATGTGCTTCAAGTTGAAATTGCATGGATGGAGACATGGAAAGAGGGTTGTAAGGTGGTAATGCAGGGACCTCCCATTGATAGGATTGACTAACATTATATTTGTGAACATCCCTCTTCTTGATCCATTCTCCAACTTGAGTCATCATATTGATTATGAATTGAAGCTTTTGTTGAGGATTAAACTCACATGGTATAGGGCCAGTCCATGGGTATGGAATGTTGAAGCCAATATGGGCTTCCTTTTTCATGTCATTGATCCTTATTTACACCATGTTATGCTCCAACTCTTGAACCTTCTTCTACAAGTGGTCTTCTTCAGGTGTAGAATAGATTTTAGAATCTGCATGCCATTGTTCTTCAGTATCCCCCCTAGTCTAGTGGGTGACCAAAATGATTTGCATCTTGCTCATGTGGGCATGCATGCTGAAACTGATATTTGTCATGAAATTGGTCTGGAGGTGGATTATAATAGCATGAAGATTAAAAAACTGTTGCAAGTGGGAATCCCACTGTGGAAATGAAGTCATGGTGGCACCGCTTCATGAATGGAAATATGTCAAAGAAAACTAGATGGAAATGGGTAAAACTGAAATCTTACAACACAAAGAGTGGGTCACTTTGACCAATGGAGTTTCCAGTTGTGCTTGGGTATGCCTTGTAAGGCTGAAATTTCACTAAGAGCATAACAACTTAATGAAATGAAGTAATGTTGCAATGGGTGATGTTGAGATGCCTCTTCTCCTTCTCCTTGGAGGAGACAAGGATAGTTTGATATGTTGATAATTTCCTTTCTTTAAAGAAGCTCTTGTCTAAATTCTTTGCATAAGTTAACACACTGAGATTTGGAATCCAAAGGTATAGATTCGCTAGGTACTTTGATTTGTGCAAGTGAGAAGATAAGTACCAACTCTTGTCCCACCGGGCATGCCAAAAATTGTTGTCACCAAATCACCGAATGACAAGAATGTCAACAGGACATTCGGTGTGATTGGAACACATGGGATCACCTCTCAAGCTATGGGACTTAGGCTCGAGGTGAACCTTTAGATAATGTCGGCCTCCTTTTCCTAAACTAATTGTTGTACTACTTATAGTGCAATAAAATGATTATTTAGACCTATGCTAACATTTCATGGGTTTTAGGGAAAGAGATTTGCAGAAATAAAACTATCCTAGGGATGGCAATGCACCAAATAAAGGGGTGTTTCCTGACTTAGAAGGGTTAATTTGAAGAGGGTGTATGCTCCACAAGTCAACTTCACCTACTGTAACTTAGAGAGGGTAAAAATACCATAGACTAGGAAGCACACATTCCCTTTGTTAAAATCGATCAAACAAACAAGCTATCAGTTTTCCAGTGAAGAAGTATGAACTTGAGAAGGGTGAACAAGCACCAAAACTCAACTACATGAAATACTCCACACTTGATAAGAATAGAGCTCCAAGAACCTACAATAGAAACTTGGACTTGCATAGTATACCTGCAAGCATGAGAAAGACACAAAGACGTATAAAAGGATGAAAGTACCAGGATTAGTCACAAAACACACACTTTTATTGCTTCAATAACATGCACAATGCATCATACATTCAAAAGAGTTAATTATTGTCATTACAGTCTTAGAAAGGAGGCTTGAAATTTCCCTCAACATATAAGGACAACTTGCAGAAGAAGGAGGTTTCTTGAAAAACTATACACTTGTCTCAGAAGTCTAACTTGTCCAACCTCTTGGAATGAGCGTCCAACTTACATTTATAGAAGAAGTTGAGAGAGAGACGAAAGAATTCATAAATTCCCTTCCTAAATTGAAGGCACATGATGTATTTATTACAGTTGATTGAACCTCTTTGAGAAGCTTCATTCATGTGTCATTAATGACCAGTTGACCTAATCTTCTCAATTAATTAAAAGAATATTTAAATAAAATATTCTAATAATAATAATAAATATTATTAATAAAATATTTAAAATAAAAGTATTAATTTAATTAAAACATGGTGGGCCCCTCAAATCTGGTTTGACTTAAAGAAAGTAGGGGCCAAAAATAGTTTCAAAACAACCTAACTCGGTGGTTGGCTCGTTGAGTCAACTCACCAAGTTGGCATCAAATTCCTCCACTGTCATTGCATTGACCAAGTTGTTCGGATTTCCTAAATGATATCTCTTGCATTCGAATATGGCGGGCTCATCTCCATGCCCCACTGAATCTGCTCGGTCTTATTTTGTATTTCATCGAATCAAGCTCTTAATTTTTAGCCATGTGACCTAACTCCACGAGCTACCTTCAACTCGTCACCTAAACTCCTTTTGTCATTACCATTGAAACTGGGATACTCTTTCTAAGCCCCGAGTTTCCATTCTATTGATGGTCGAGCCACTGAGTTTCTCCTCCTTTGCATCGAACTAATTTGTATTGAGTGCTCTCACTTGTACTTGAAATCGAGACTCCATATTTAACACATGAACTCACCACCGATCCACCCTCTATCGTATCACCTCGTATCAATTGTGAGTTACTCGGCATTGCCTAATTGTCAACATTCCCTCCGGTTTTTCCAAGATTTCCTCCTGCGATGAGTTCCTCTAGAAATTCTCCTCATTCGTCTTGTGAGTTTCTGACTATGCTCTAGTGAGACGTCTATTCCGCCAAACCCATATCGATCCCCCATGAATTGGCTCACCATGTCCACATAGTTGAGTCATTCTTCATTCAATACCAATCTCAAACAATGTCTTATAATTCGGGTATATTGAAAATACTTGGCCACCCACTATATTCTTCGTTGAGTGCACGAGACATTTCGTGAGTTGGGGAGCTCAATCCAGACCTCCCCTAATCAGTTCAGTGAGCCACCTCGAGTCCTATTCGACATGCTAGGTAAACAACTCTGCAACCATCACTTTATTTGTGCAAGTGTTAGATCAGCTAAGCCCGAGCTATTTCCTTATGTACCTAGCGAGTGAACCACTAACTTGAGTTGATAGTGTTTTACCACATACACCTCTGCGAACTATGAATTTGACCCAATCACCTCAATTAAAACCTTCATCATCCATTCCTTTGAAATCCTTATCCTGAGCCTATGTCGAACTCCTGTGGCTCATAATCAAGCTATCTCCCGCATATCAGCTCACCATATTCACCAAGTTGGACGAGTTATCAAAGGATTCTATGATTTCCACATCTTAAGAACTCACTATTGGGTTTCTTGGATGATATAGATGCATTGAGCTCATGTTTGGCACCATGCATGCATTCACGAAGTCAGATCATTGACCAAGCTCTCTTCTATATGCAACCGAGAGCTGATCCTCGTGACGATCGACTCACCATGATTTTGATCTCCATGAAGCTCGATTGAGCCACCATAGTCTAAGTTCTTCATCGCACTGCGACTCGTATATCCGAGCTCCTCTCGATGAATTCACTCCTCGAAATGAGTCACTAACTAGTTTACCGAGTTCTCATGTGTTGAAATGAGCACCGTGGCTGACCTCTGTCCCCACCGAACCCCTCTATACGAGCCATTGATTCCTTCCATCTCCAATCTTCATGAGGTCATTGTTCACATGCATGAGTCATATGTGAGCTTCCTCCATCACGAGACGTCGAGCTCTCCTCCATTACTAGATGTGAGCTCTCCTCTGAGCTCTATTTGCACTCGAACTCCACCGCGTATATGCCTTGACCTCGTCACAACCGAAACCTGTTGAGCTATCCTTTGAGATCCACACGTGAAACCGACAACATGGAATAATCCTCATAGGCTTACCTTTTTCTTGAACACCTCTGCAATCATCTAGCCATATCTGTTGAGATTCATATGCAAATGATGTAACTCAACATCCCGAGTGCAACCTCGCCACCGAATACTTCAGCCCCCACTGTGACTTACTACATTGAGGCTGTGCACTTTTCCTTAAATTAAAAGCTTCCACAACAAATCCTTGCAACTAAACCGGTATCACCTTGCATCACTTCACACCAATTTCTCATGCATTCAATGGCCGAGTAAATTGACGTAACAAAGGACAACCATTCACGGGAGAGATGATTCCCATAAAGTGAAACGCGAGATGACTTGCCACCGATTACTCGATGAAGGACTCTAACTCCTCGCGACTCGCCAAGCTTCTCGTACATCACTATGCTTCTCCATTACTCAGATGCTTAGGCATAAACCTCGGTCTCAAGTTAGCATGTCATCATTATTTCCCCCTCTTGGCTATTTGATCAAATTCCTCCCATGCTCAGAAGTGTCACGATCGTTTACCAACATCCAAATTCCACTTGGTAACGTGGCCTACGGAGCCCGCAGAGTATCTTGCCATCATGGCATGCCATGCTAACATCCCCTCTTGGAAAGAAGAGAAATTTTCTCCACCAAGTTGCTAAGCTCCCATTGAGTTCCCTTTCTCTGCACATGGACTCACCCAAAAACTCACTCTGTTGATCTATACATCAAACTTTTTGTTTGCACTCGAGATCGTTCTTTTTGCATCGGTCCTTGATTGACTCACTCGAGCTTGTTTATGGTTAATTCACCAACATGGCCAAGACTCCTTGAGCTCGTTCTTATCTCAACCGAGTTATTCCTGGAGGGCGAGTTAGTATGAATCCCCAATCAAATTGGGTTGTGCAATGAGTCATGTGTTGACTCGGCACCACCTAATCTCATCTTCATTTCATTTGTAATAAATCGCTTGATATATGTATGCTAATGAGCCCCCAAGCCATCATGATTTTTAACTCACCATAACCCGAGTTAGCTCCCCAACCTTATCAAACACAATGTTCCAAATTTGAGCTCGAGATCCTATAATAATTTACCCAATTTAAACACAAACCTACTATAATGATTTTAATTTGCATTAATGCACTTATATGTTGATTTTGGCTCAACCGAGCTAAGTTTGAAGATCTTTCTTCCCATGTGTTTCAAGATCCTTCTAAGGCATCATGAAGGTATAGAAGAACTCCAGAAAATTTTATACACCAACTTTGACAATTTTATCTCTGTAGACCCTCGTTGTTCATTTTTACTCAAGGGGAAAAATGGACAACAATAAGGATGAAAATATGTGGAGACTTCCACCTTCTAAATGAGGCTTGTCTAATAGAACCATTTCCAACAACATTAGGTTTCCAAAATGACCTTGAAAATGGATGATAGGCTCCTCGCCATTGAAACAACAATCTTGGAACTTGCAAACCCATCTATCATAAGGATGCCAATAAAGATAAGTTGCACACATTAGCTCAAAATATTGTTAAAATAGTCAGGTTAAACATATCGAACTTGTTAATTAAAGAGATTCAAAAATATAATAGATTATTCTTTTATAAATTTGAATATCACTCTTTTGTGAGTCAATAATTCATCATCCCATTGTCTAAAGACATTTGTGTATTTAATGACTTCTTGAATTAACGACATTATTAACATGCACGCTAAAAGACAACTTGCAACAATACTAGCAAGAAAAGCCACAAACCCCAAAGAATTCAAAATCGCATGGTAGATGCCCCATAAAGGTGGTTATTATTTTTTAAATAGTTGTGGGAATGGTGAACTAGTTTTGTACTATACAAAAATGGTCACTGGATACGATTGAAATAAAAGTAGGGGAGGAGAGAGAAATCCAAGAGAGATGGAAATTAAGGAAATGGGACAAGAAAGTAGAAAGTACGAGAGATAAGCAAGGTCAAAAAGAATAAAATTTGTAAGGAATTGAAAGAAAACAAATCTCATGTTGAACAACACAAAGAAGATGTGCCAATAAGATCCTAACTAGACTAATAATTAATAAAAATGTGAATGCAATAACACCATAGCAATTGACTAGGCCATTATCAAAAATTTGTGTCTCAATGCCACAATTTCATTGATAGTTGAAGAATTTCAACACAATGATTCGAGACAAAATGTAGTAGTAGAGCACAACAACTATACTAGTGCAAAATGTACCTATGAGCATATTAAACATGCATACATACGTGTAGCCATCAATCGGTTATGTTTTTATGTTGGTTTTTTCATACATTTTCACAAAAGTCATTATCAAGCAACGTAATCTACATTTTGATTTGAATATGTGACCTATCGTATCACTATAAATGCTTGACCAACTAGTGTAGAGAGACACAACAAACAACTTCTTGTTGCACATTATATTTATTTAAGCTAAATAATATGGTTTAACTTTCCCTATCAACTAAACACAAATGCCATGTATGTATGGTACATGATGTATGGACATGAGAGTGTCAAGTGTATTCCAGCTCCGGGGTAGTTTGCGTTATAGTTGAACACCACCTCTCGAAATGTTATCCTCGCCTAAAGTTGGTACATGCTACTTTTCTTAGGGACAAGAAATATAACCACGTCATAATATTTAGAAAGATATACATGATTTAAGCCATAAAATCAAAGGCTTGATAGATTTTTCAATATGCTTATTTTCTTAATCATGTGATTATTTTTATTCCAATCTGAATCATTAGAATAGATATATAATAATATATGCATTAAGACCACAATACATGTTAAAAAAGCAATTTAAAAGATAATGGAGTCTCTATATCAACCAAATATAATAAGTCTGTACATTGAATTTGAAGTACGCAAATCAATTCAAAAGGTCAATTGTATTTCCGTTCATGAAACAATCTCGAAATTTTATAAATCAATGTCTATTTCACAACGAAATTGAAGGGATGTCTTTATTTATAAATTTCATTACGAAAACGAAGGGATCCTTTTATTCTTCTTTTGAAGAGCCCCTAGATAATGAAAACAATGTGGAAGTGTTTTATTTCAAAATTTGACATATAGTTTTGTAAAAATAGTTATTTTAGTAGCATATTGTCACGTTGATATTGCTCGTTGGAAAATAATTTCTTAATCATATAATTTTTTAAATATATATTCTTAAGTGACCAATAAAAATAGAAGTATTGATAATATTTTAGATTGATTGTAGTCTTTACCCAAAAAAATATTAGTTTATGTTAGAAAAATGTTGTAGAAAATTGACTCAATGGACATGATTTTCATGTGAACCACCTCAAATTTGAAGATCTCCACTCGAAATTCCAACCCCGAACAACATACAAGTAACAAGTCTCTTCAAAATTCTATTTTTATTTGAAATAAATACATAATACACAATTTAATAAATCGGAATCAGTTATAAAAATACAAGACCAATCAAAACAGATGGCCAAAATCTACTAGGGGAGAGTAAGGTTGCAGTCCCATCCAAGAGGCAAGTAGATGTTGCATAGAAAAAATAGGATGTTTTTTTAGTCATAATTTTGTCCATTAATTATATCTCTCTTATTTCCAATCCATTTTTAATACAAATAAATGTTATCATGTTAATATAAGTTTATAAATTATCAAAAATATTATTATGGTATGTTGCATTTTAAGTGAGCGGTCTGATAAAATTGTTTAGTTTTTCTAAAATTTATTAATTTAATTTTGGCATAAAGCATCCTATATGCGATATATAAATAAAATATTATGAATAAATAATTATTTTTCTACATGCAAATCCATTGTCAGGGAATAAATGAATTAATCTATGATTTTCTCAAGTTTCTATTGTACTTTTTATAAAAAAATTAAAGGACTTAACTTATAATAATAACTTGAGATTGCTTACGTTTTCACCTAGTTGCATTATATTTTTATTTATTTGAAATAATTTTAAAGCATTTAATGTGTTAAAAAGAAATAAAGTGTATTTTTACTATCGGTTAGGGTTAATATTTTTGGTCTACTAATTGTACTTTATGTTTTGAATTTCACATTCTTTTTAGAAGTATGAATTATTCACCACTAGGATTACTCAAGTACACACTTAGGCCAACTCATATGCATCAATGACCATCAAACTATAGGAAAAAATGAGTCCACTCACATACTATTTAGCACATATAACCTTTTACAACATCAATAATAGTAGGGCCCAAGAATAAATGCATTTATGTCACTCTTAACTTTTACACTTAATGTCTAACTCAAATGCATCGATGGTGGTCAAATTATAGGGAAAACTGAGTACAATCATATACTATTTACCACGTGAAACCTTTTACAACATCTATTTTAGTAGGGTGGGAATAAGCTAGACCATGATTGGGGCCAAAATGATTTTCCATCAACATTGCAAGAGTTAAGTACACATTTTATAGATATGATTCATTCATCACAAGAAATAGTTAATGCCACCCAAGGATCCTCTTTTCCTCTAAAATTTTAATCTAAAAATCAACATATCATATATACTGATGGTAGTTAGCCATTCAGCAACGATGTAAAGGATCAAGCAATATTAAAAATAATTATCCAAGAAACAATCAGAATCTTGGTAAAATATATTTTACATGCATTAGAATCTCACTCAATAGATGGAAAAAGATCTTTATTTCTCCTTATGCTACTATGAGATAAAAATTAAAATGTTAAAATAGAATGGTTGAGATATTCTTAAAGCGTCAATAGAATTAACCCATGATAATGGAGTGAAATTCATATCTTGTTTCTCTGCATCTTGATTTCTATGGTTGTTTTAGAAAAATTCAAGAATTGGGACTTATGTAAGGTAAGCACCCATGCCATTTTTAGTGGAACTTGTTTATGATTATCTCTTATTATAGGTAATATTTTAACAAATCTTGGATTGCTTTCATCCCAAGGTGCACCAATATAGTTTGTGAATTTCACAATTACACACATTGGAATGTTGGGAAATTTTTAGCCACCATTTATCGGTCCTACACCAATGTATAAACTGCATGGTAACATTACACATTGACAAACACATAAAATGACTTTATTGTTTAATTGGTCATCATCAACATCTTCTAAACCTGACCACCTTGTATATTCAACAATGCATTTGAAAATTGGCCTATAAAGATATTTAAGAATCTTCTTGTTATGTAGTTTAATGAATTTGTTTGTTGAATACAAGTGAATTGTTAAATCAAATGTTTCTCATTTATCTTGTATCAAACATGTGTTTATCTCGCTTGATGACAGATTTCTGTCATCAAAATTAGGCATGCATTTCTAATGTTTGTGAAGATTTTGCGATAGATGAGTTGTTCCAGAGAATTTGTGATTAGGGCATGCATTTCTTTATTGACACAATAATATGTCGAAGATAACAATAATTTAAAAGGTTTCCCTAGAAGTCTTTTCCCCATTGTGTTTCTTGAAACAATTGTAAATTGAACAATGTTAGTGAAGGCAAATATTAAGAATTTATAAATTTTGTAAATTAAAAATCATTTTATCTAATAAATGTGCAAGTTGTGGAAGGTGTAAGAAAGATGAAAATTTACCAACATAAAGAGGTATGTCCTTGAAAGGTGATAGCTAACCAAGATTGCTAACAAAAATCATTAATTGAGCACCAAATTCTTTATTTACATGTACACAAAATGCTTGTTAGAGTCGGACATTATTATATTTAAACATTTTTGGCCTCGTAAACTCATCTCATCAATGATAATGTAGAGTATGTGCCTCATTTATTATTTAAATATAGCCAACTTTTTCCCTTTTAATACCTAAGACTAGAATGTATTGTTTTAACATGTATGTTGAAAGAAGACATTCCTTAGAATAAGGCATAAGGAGAAATAAAGATCTTTTCCCATCTATTGAGTGAGATTCTAATGCATGTAAAATATATTTTACGATTCTGATTGTTTCTTGGATAATTATTTTTAATATTGCTTGATCCTTTACATCGTTGCAATGGCTAACTACCATCGTATATATGATATGTTGATTTTTAGATTAAAATTTTAGAGGAAAAGAGGATCCTTGGGTGGCATTAACTATTTCTTGTGATGAATGAATCATATCTATAAAATGTGTACTTAACTCTTGCTGATGTTGATGGAAAATCATTTTGGCCCCAATCATGGTCTAGCTTATTCCCCAGCCCTACTAAAATAGATGTTGTAAAAGGTTTCACGTGGTAAATAGTATATGATTGTACTTAGTTTTCCTATAATTTGACCACCATCGATGCATTTGAGTTAGACATTAAGTGTAAAAGTTAAGAGTGACATAAATGCGTTTATTCTTGGGCCCTACTATTATTGATGTTGTAAAAGGTTATATGTGCTAAATAGTATGTGAGTGGACTCATTTTTTCCTATAGTTTGATGGTCATTGATGCATATGAGTTGACCTAAGTGTGTACTTGAGTAATCCTAGTGGTGAATAATTCATACTTTTAAAAAGAATGTGAAATTCAAAACATAAAGTACAATTAGTAGACCTAAAATATTAACCCTAACCGATAGTAAAAATACACTTTATTTCTTTTTAACACATTAAATGCTTTAAAATTATTTCAAATAAATAAAAATATAATGCAACTAGGTGAAAACGTAAGCAATCTCAAGTTATTATTATAAGTTAAGTCCTTTAATTTTTTTATAAAAAGTACAATAGAAACTTGAGAAAATCATAGATTAATTCATTTATTCCGACAATGATGGATTTTTGCGGTAGAAAAATAATTATTTATTCATAATATTTTATTTATATATTGCATATAGGATGCTTTATGCCAAAATTAAATTAATAAATTTTAGAAAAACTAAACAATTTTATTACTTTGCTCACTTAAAATGCAACATACCATAATAATATTTTTGATAATTTATAAACTTATATTAACATGATAACATTTATTTGTATTAAAAATGGATTGGAAATAAGAGAGATATAATTAATGGACAAAATTACGACTAAAAAAACATCCTATTTTTCTTCTATGCAACATCTACTTGCCTCTTGGATGGGACTGCTGACCTTACTCTCCCTAGTAGATTTTGGCCATCTGTTTTGATTGGTCTTGTATTTTTATAACTGATTCCGATTTATTAAATTGTGTATTATGTATTTATTTCAAATAAAAATAGAATTTTGAAGAGACTTGTTACTTGTATGTTGTTGAGGGGTTGGAATTTGAATGGAGATCTTCAAATTTGAGGTGGTTCACATGAAAATCATGTCCATTGAGTCAATTTTCTACAACATTTTCTAACATAAACTATTATTTTTTTGGGTAAAGACTGCAATCAATCTAAAATATTATCAATACTTCTATTTTTATTGGTCACTTAAGAATATATATTTAAAAAATTATATGATTAAGAAATTATTTTCCAACGAGCAATATCAACGTGACAATATGCTACTAAAATAACTATTTTTACAAAACTATATGTCAAATTTTGAAATAAAACACTTCCACATTGTTTTCATTATCTAGGGCTCTTCAAAAGAAGAATAAAAGGATCCCTTCGTTTTCGTAATGAAATTTATAAATAAAGACATCCCTTCAATTTCGTTGTGAAATAGACATTGATTTATAAAATTTCGAGATTGTTTCATGAACGGAAATACAATTGACCTTTTGAATTGATTTGCGTACTTCAAATTCAATGTACAGACTTATTATATTTGGTTGATATAGAGACTCCATTATCTTTTAAATTGTTTTTTTAACATGTATTGTGGTTTTACGATGCATTTATTATTATATATCTATTCTAATGATTCAGATTGGAATAAAAAATAATCACATGATTAAGAAAATAAGCATATTGAAAAATCTATCAAGCCTTTGATTTTATGGCTTAAATCATGTATATCTTTCACGTCCCTAAGAAAAGTAGCATGTACCAACTTTAGGCGAGGATAACATCTTGAGAGGTGGTGTTCAACTATAACGCAAGCTACCCTGAGAGTGGAATACACTTGACACTCTTGTGTCCATACATCATGTACCATACATACATGGCATTTGTGTTTAGTTGATAGGAAAGTTAAACCATATTATTTAGCTTAAATAAATATAATGTGCAACAAGAAGTTGTTTGTTGTGACTCTCTACACTAGTTGGTCGGTATTTATAGTGATACACGATAGGTCACATATTCAAATCAAAATGTAGATTACATTGCTTGTGATGTCTTTTGTGAAAATGTATGAAAAAACCAACATAAAACATAACCGATTGATGGCTACACGGATGTATGCATGTTTAATATGCTCATAGGTACATTTTGCACTAGTATAGTTGTTGTCGTTCTACTACTACATTTTGAGTCTGAATCATTGTGTTGAAATTCTTCAACTATCAATGAAATTGTGGTCGTTGTAGACACAAATTTTTGATAATGGCCTAGTCAATTGCTATGGTGTTATTGCATTCACATTTTTATTAATTATTAGTCTAGTTAGGATCTTATTGGCAAATCTTCTTTATGTTGTTCAATATGAGATTTGTTTTCTTTCAATTCCTTACAAATTTTATTCTTTTTGACCTTGCTTATCTCTGTACTTTCTACTTTCTTGTCCCATTTCCTTAATTTCCATCTCTCTTGGATTTCTCTCTCCTCCCCTACTTTTATTTCAATCGTATCCGGTGACCATTTTTGTATAGTACAAAACTAGTTCACCATTCCCACAACTATTTAAAAATAATAACCACCTTTATGGGGCATCTACCATGCGATTTTGAATTCTTTGGGGTTTGTGGCTTTTCTTGCTAGCTAGTATTCTACAAGTTGTCTTTTAGCGTGCATGTTAATAATGTCGTTATTTGAATTCAAGAAGTCATTAAATACACAAATGTCTTTAGAACAATGGGATGATGAATTATTGCCTCATGAAAGAGTGATATTCAAATTTATAAAAGAATAATCTATTATATTTTGAATCTCTTTAATTAACAAGTTCGATATGTTTAACGACTATTTTAACAATATTTTGAACTAATGTGTGTGCAACTTATCGTTATTGGCATACTTATAATAGATGGGTTTGTAAGTTCCATGATTGTTGTTTGATGGCGAGAGCCTATCCTCCATTTTCAAGGTCATTTTGGAAACCTAATGTTGTTGGAAATGGTTCTATTAGACAAGCCTCATTTAGAAGGTGGAAGTCTCCACATATTTTCATCCTTATTGTTGTCCATTTTTGCCCCTTGAGTAAAAATGAACAACGAGGGTCTATAGGATAAAATTGTCAAGGTTGGTGTATAAGATTTTCCGGAGTTCTTCTATACCTTCATGATGCCTTAGAAGGATCTTCAAACACATGGGAAGAAGGATCTTCAAACATAGCTCGGTTGAGCCCAAATCAACATATAAGTGCATTAATGCAAATTAAAATCATTATAGTAGGTTTGTGTTTGAATTGGGTAAATTATTATAGGATCTTGAGCTCGAATTTGGAACATTGTGTTTGACAGGGTTGGGAGCTAACTCGGGTTATGGTGAGTTAAAAATCATGATGGCTTGGGGCTCATTAGCATACCTATATCAAGCGAGTTATTACAAATGAAATGAAGACGGGATTAGATGGTGCCGAGTCAACACATGACTCATTGCACAACCCAATTTGATTGGGGATTCATACTAAGCGCCCTCCGGAATAGCTCTTCGTCGAGATAAGAATGAGCTCAAGGAGTCTTGGCCATGTTGGTGAATTAACGATAAACAAGCTTGAGTGAGTCAATCAAGGACCGATGCAAAAAGAACGATCTCGAGTGCAAACAAAGTTGGATGTATAGATCAACAGAGTGAGTTTTGGGGCGAGTCCATGTGCGAGAGAAAGGGAACTAGATGGGAGCTTAGCAGCTTAGTGGAGAAAATTTCTCTTCTTGCCAAGAGGGGATGTTAGCATGGCATGCCATGATGGCAAGATACTCCGCGGGCTCCGTAGGCCACGTTACCAAGTGGGAGAGATCAGGAGTATTTACCAAGTGGAATTTGGATGTTGGTAAACGATCTTGACACTTTTGAGCATGGGAGGAATTTGATCAAATAGCCAAGAGGGGGAAACAATGATGACATGCTAACTTGAGACCGAGGTTTATGCCTAAGCATATGAGTAATGGAGAAGCATAGTGATGTACGAGAAGCTTGGCGAGTCGTGAGGAGTCGAGTTCTTCACGAGTAATCGGTGGCAAGTCATCTCGCGTTTTGCTTTATGGGAATCATCTCTCCCGTGAATGGTTGTCCTTTGTTACATCAAGTTACTCAGCCATTGAATGCATGAGAAATTGGTGTGAAGTGATGCAAGGTGATACCGGTTTAGTTGCGAGGATCTGTTGTGGAAGCTTTCACTTTAAGGCAAGCGTGGAGCCTCGATGTAGTAAGTCGCGGTGGGGGCGAAGTATTCGGCGGTGACGTTGCACTCGGAATGTTGAGTTACATCATTTGCATATGAATCTCAATGAGATATGGCTACATGATTGCAGAGGTGTTCAAGAAAAGGTAAGCCTATGAGGATTATTCCACGTTGTCGGTTTCACGTGTGGATCTCGGTGGATAGCTCAACGGGTTTCGGTTGTGACGAGGTCAAAGGCATATACGCGGTGGAGCTCGAGGGCAAATAGAGTTCAAAGGAGAGCTTGATATCTAGTAATGGAGGAGATCTCGATGTCTCGTGATGGAGGAAGCTCACATATGACTCGTGCATGCAAATAATGAGCTCATGAAGATTGGAGATGAAAGGAATCAATGGCTCGTATAGAGGGGTTCGGCGGGGACAGAGGTCAGCCACGGTGCTCATTTCAACACATGAGAACTCGGTAAACTATTTAGTGACTCGTTTTGAGGAGTGAATTCATCGAGGAGCTCGGATATACGAGTCGCGGTGCGATGAAGAACTTAGACTATGTTGGCTTAGTCAGAGCTTCATGGAGATCAAAATCGTGGTGAGTCAGATCGTCATGAGGATCAGCTCGGTTGCATATAGAGGAGAGCTTGGTCAATGATCTAGATTCGTGAATACATGCATGGTGCCAAACATGGGCTCAACACATCTGTATCATCAAGGAAACCCAACAATCGAGTTCTAAGATGCGGAAATCATAGAATCCTTAGATAACTCGTCAACTTGGTGAACATGGTGAGTTGATATGCGGGAGATAGCTTGATTATGAGCCACGGGAGTTCGGCATAGGCTCGGGATAAGGATTTCAAAGGAATGGATGATGAAGGTTTTAATTGAGGTGATTGGGTCAAATTCAAAGTTTGCGAGAGGTGTATGTGGTATGACACTATCAACTCAAGTTAGTGGTTCACTCGCTAGGTACATAAGGAAATAGCTCGGGCTTAGCTGATCTAACACTCGCACAAATAAAGTGATGGTTGCAGAGAGTTGTTTCCCTAGCATGTCAAATAGGACTCGAGGTGGCTCACCGAACTGATTAGGGAGGTGCGGATTGAGCTCCCCAACTCACGAAATGTCTTGTGCACTCGATGAAGAATACGGTGGGTGGCCAAGTATTTTCAATGTGCCCGAAGTATAGGACACTATTCGAGCTCGGTATTGAATGAAGAATGACTCTACTATGTGGACATGGTGAGCCAATTCGTGGGGATCGATATGGGTTTGGCGGAATAGACGTCTCAATAGAGCATAGTCAGAAACTCACAAGACGAATGAGGAGAATTTCTAGAGGAACTCATCGCAGTGAGGAAATCTTGGCAAAACCGGAGGGAATCTTGACAGTCAGGCAATGCCGAGTAACTCGGCTTGATGCGAGGTGATACGACAGAGGGTGGCTCGGTGGTGAGTTCATGTGTTAAATATGGAGTCCGGATTTCAATACAAGTGAGAGCACTCAATACAAATGAGCTCGATGCAAAGGAGGAGAAACTCGGTAGCTCGACCATCAATAGAATGGAAACTCGGCACTTAGAAAGAGTATCCCGGTTTGAATGGTAATGAGAAAAGGAGTTTAGGTGATGAGTTGAAGGTAGCTCGTGGAGTTAGGTCAACTAGCTACCGTATATTACTTATTCAAACCAAACGTGAAGCTAAAATAGAGGGGAAAAATGTAAACAAGCCCCCCGCATGAACCTCAACCAAAACCCCACAATGAAGAGGTCAGCTTACAACAACAATTACAAATCCTTAGCTGTCAATTGGTGAACCCAGCTTCACATGTCCACATGAACATAAATAGAGTTACACGTATTGATAAACCTAAGGTGACTTATGTGGAACATTACACCAATAACCATGGTAGAAAAACATCAAAATATAACCACTCGTACATACCTACCGCATCTTCATGTGGTCAAATATTTGACCGAGAGTGGCATTCCATGAAAGATGCCCTTTTCGGTCTTCAAAGAAAACAACCTTGGACACAATAAGAAATATCAGTTCAAATAATGATGTCCTTACCCCTTCGATCGAGAGAAGTTACTGACTCCATTTCCACCTAGCTTTGACTACCCTAAATTTGATAAATATAGGTGAAAATGTGATCCTCGTGATCATGTAAAGACTTCTTCATGGCTTTCCAGGAATTTTCCTATAGTAATAATTACCTCATTCTCTTATTCCCATGGAGTCTTGGAGGCCAGGAACTTGAATGGTTTCTACATCTCCCTAAAGGGTCTTTTTTCACATTCACGTATTTAGATGAGAATTTTGTTTGCCACTTTTCATTCAACATGGAAAGTGATATAACTATAATACACCTTTGTAATGCAGAACAACATAAAAATGAAAACTTTGTTGGTTTATTACACTGATGGATAGGGTTAGCTAGTCATTTCCATTGTTTTATTCTAGAGAAACAACTTGTTAGTATCTGTGTACCTAACTTCAATCCTGAGATAACCTTTCATTTTCAAATGCATTGTGTAAGAACCTTCAAAGAAGTTATTAAAAAAGAAATCCATATTGAAAAGGCTTTTCTTTCTAAAGGGACCTTAAAACCCTTCAAAAGAGATAACCATTTCTCCAAACCTACCGAAAAGACCAAGATTTTCAATAGAAATATGAATGTTGTAGGTGATGGGATCACGGATTCCAAACATGTTCAAGAGGTCCAAAACACTCCTCATTTGAATTTCTCATGAGAAAGACTCAAATCTAAATTTAAACATAGAGATTACACTCCCCTCACGAAGTCTTTATCAATAATTATAAAACATATGGATGCGGTCAACATGGTCAAATTTCCAACCACTACACCCTTTTTGATGATGAACCTAAACCGTAGTGGTACAAACACCACAAATATTGGTAATATATTTGTGTAAAAGGCCATGATATGGATCATTGTATGAAAATGAAGAACTTCATTTAGGTCCTCATAGATCGAGGAGAAGTCAAGCTAGGTGCACAAGAACCCAACAAAACATCTAAAAATCAGTTGGGAATTTATGAAGAACCATTCTCCAAACATAAGCAGGTGGAACAGAAGTAGGATTGAGGTCAATCATCATAAGGTAAAAATTCCAATCACATTGTTGTCAAAATAACCAATCCATTCGATTCTCTCATTGGATATGTCCATCCCACTACTGAGCATATACATACCATCAGAATAAAAATGTAAGGGTTTTTCATGGAAACATGACACACTCATCTTATCATCCCAGGACCTCCTCTACCTACTCCTTCGGAGGGTCATTACGATCTCCTAGAGAAGCTTGAGAAGACAACCGCTAAGATCTCTATCTTGGATCTTCTTAAGATATCTACTGTTCATAAGGCTATCCTCTATAAAACCCTTCAAGGATTCAAAAGTACCCATGGACATTGATGCTTCACACTTCCAAGCCTTGGTTGTGAAAATTTCTCCATTTGAATAAATCACCTTTAGATAAATATAGATTCCAACGGATGACCAAACACACAACCTCCCTTTGTATATTAAAGTGATCATTACTCGCAAAAAGATCAAAAGGGTGCTTGTGGACAACGGATCAAGCCTTAACTTATGTACCTTGAAGATCATAAAGTAATTGGGACACACTGACACTGAACTGGATCCTAATGTGATCATCATTAAGGCTTATGATAATGCAGAGAGATAGTAAACAAACAAGATTACTTTACTGATGGAATTTGGACCTATTACACATGAATATTAGTTCAATTTCCTTGACTTGGATTTACCCTATAATGTTCTCCTCATTCGCCCATGGATCCATGTCATGCAGGTAATTGGACCTTATCAAACTCTATCATCAAGGAAAAAAACTTACCATTCTTGAGGGCCTGCAACCCTTTGCACATTGCATAGCATTATCGGCCATTGCCCCATATCATATCAATTTCCTTCTACATAAATACATGTTAAGATTTAATTAGAGGCCATCACCTCTCACATCAGTCCCAATACACTACACCCACATGAAATAGTTGCCTCTGCATCCATATCTCCATTTTATACATGGGAATGAAATCTAAAAATCCTTTCTACCGGATGTAGGGAATACAACCTTCAACGGGCCCTCCTTGTTTCAAATATCCCCATATCACCTAAAACATGTAGTAGGCCCAATATTCAGCTACAACAACCTCAGGTACCTTGTAGTATTGACACATTCATCCATGGTGGTCTCTTAGCAGACAATAAAATTCATAGTACTTATACGTCCCAATCCCCTGATGAAAGGATGGATTTTTGCTATCAATCCCAATACTATGTCATCCCTAATAAGATGATGTATGCCATGGGGTACAAAGGATACGTATGTGGCATAAATGAACAAGGTGTGTAGTAACCTCTTTTGGCACATGAAAAAATGGATAAATATGGAGTTAACATTCAACCCTATGGATCACCTCCTATAGAAGTTGATGAAACCTCCTTGGAATAAGAGGATAGATCTTCAGATTATGATAAAGAAACATAAGCCCTTTGTAGCTTTTACGAGGATGTTTATTCCACTAACTTATTCTCTGACATGGCTATTTTAACCCTATCCCCTTCCACTCCTAAATTAGACCTTGTACACCCTTCCCTTATCAACTAGGACCAACAACAACGACATATACCAATTGATTTCTTTTAAAATGACGAAGCAATTGGTGATTTTATGGGTTTGAGTGATTACATTCCTATTAGGGACCATAAGAAGGGATTCTCTATCAACCTTTATGCATACGCATATTTCATGGAGGAGGTTGAGTTCTGTAGTCAACAAAAATAAAAAAGAGAACAAGGGAAAAATATCTTCAAAAATCCTCGCCAAAATAAAAGATCCAAGTCCCATAGTGAAAACCTCTTTTTGGCACTTACAGACAAATAAATAGAAAAATAAAAAGATATAAAAGGTTACCAACCTTTGGGTGAAAATCTCATTGAGACACACATAGATAAATAAATCAATCTCCCTAATCCTATGCATATGGAGGATGGATCCAAATTACTTGTGGAGGATACTATTGATATCAACATTGGTATAGAAGATGAGCCTAGAATTTTCAAACTTGGGGCTTCTCTTTCAGCACACGAACAAAAATAAATTTTCATGTTCCTTAGAGAATTTTTAGATGTATTTGCTTGGTCCTATACAAACATGTCAGGCTTGGATCCTTCTTTAGTAGTGCATAACCTCGTTGTGCATGAATCAACAAAGCTAATAAAATAAAAACTATGCAAAATACATTTGTGTGTGGATCTTTTGGTCAAGGAAGAGATAGGAAATTTATTATCATTGGTACTTATCACACATATTGATTACTTTGAATGGATCTCTAACATAGTGTCTTGTCAAAAGAAACCCGTTGGTATAAGGATTTACACATATTTTAGGGACATCAACAAGGCATGTCCTAAAGATGACTTTCCTCTTCCAAACATCAACATGATTTTCGATTCTAATACTGAACACGAAATGATATCCCTTATGGATGGATTTTTAAGCTATAATAAAATTAATATTGCTAAAGAGGACCAACACAAAACCTCCTTTACATCTCCTTGGGGCACCTTTTGTCTTTTGGCATTAAGAATACATGCCCAACATATTAGAGAGATATGAATGTCATATTCCATGACATGTTACATGATATTATGGAGGATTATGTGGATGATATCCTCGACAATTTAAAACTAGATAAGAAAACCCAGTGATCCTTCACCATATCTTTGAATGGTTCCTTGAATATAATATTTGTTTGAATCCAAAGAAGTGTGTCTTCAGATTCATCTTAGGTAAATTATTTGGCTTCATTGTGTCTTGACGCAAAATTTAAGTAGATCCTACTAAATTCACTACTATCATTGAGATGCCTCCTCCTAAGTACCTCAAAAAATTATGGATACTACAAGTTAAAATTTAGGCCATTCACAAATTCATTTCACATCTCATAGACAATTGCCACTTCTTCACCCATTTGCTAAACAAAGATATTGATTTCCACCTGGGTCGGATTACCAATAAGCCTTTTCTCAACTCAAAAATATTTGAAAAATCCACATGTTCTTGTACCACCTAGCCTAGGTGAACCTTTGTCGTTATACATATATTCTACCAATTTTCTCTAGGTAGAATCTTGGCACATTACGATGCCCGAGAATGAGAGAGAGAAATCTATTACCTTAGCCACACCTTAATTACATATGATCTCAACTACCCATCGATTGAAAAATCATGTCTGGTTGTTGTCTTCGCTCTTCAAAAAAACCGTCATCACCTTTTGAATAATCATACCAAGATAATATCTAAATTTGAACCTCTCAAATACCTTTTGTCAAAACTTGCACTTAAAGGAAGGATGGCCAAATGGATTGTTTTACTGAGTGATTTTTAAATTGAGTATGTCAATGAAAAATTATTCAAAGTAAAAGTGCTTGCTAACCATTTAGCTAGCCAAAGCACCGCTTCCAGGAACAGAAACCTTAAGTATGGATTTGATAGATTCTTCGGTTTTTATATATTGAATAATCATCAACTTGGAAGGTATATTTTGATGGGTCATTCACATTTAATGGCTCAAGAGCATGAATAGTCCTCATTACCCCCACATGATATATCATCTCATGATCTTTTAGAATCATATTCCCATGTACAAACAACATTTCCGAATATGAAGCTCTCCTTGTATGAATTAAATTCATTATCAAATGAAACATCAAACAAGTTGAGGTCATGACAACTCCCATCTTATCATCAAACATGTGAATGATAAATACAAAGTCAAATATGAGAAGTTATCCCATACAAATGCATGGTGGACACACTAAAAAATTACTTTTTTTATTTCATTCCATCAATCTCCATGCATGCAAAATCGATTAGTGGATGTTATGGCTATCATCGGATCCTTTCGTGCTTATCGCCAGATAGCAGATATTTTCAATTCCTTATTGATCATCTAACAGTACCAGCTAGTAGCTCACCTTGCCAACTCACCTTGAGCTCGCCAAGCAGCTCTCCTATGAGCTCACTAAATAGCTCACCTTGGAGCTCGTCAAGAAGCTCACCTTAGACCTCACCAAGAAGTTTTCCTTGGAGAAGCTTGCCAGAGAGTTTGCCAAGCATCTCACCAAGTAGATCACCTGGGAGCTCATCCGAGTATCTCACCTAGGAGCTCACACGGGAGCTTGCTAAGAAGCTCACCGGGAGCTCATCAAGAAGCTCACCGGGATCTTGCAAATAAGCTTGTCTTGAGCTCACCTCTAAGCTCACCGAGTAGCTTATCTAGAGAAGCTCACTAGAAGCTGATCGTATGGGAGCTCACTGAAAATCTCGCCAAACAGCTCTCCCGGGAGCTTGTCGAGCATCTCACCTAGGAGCTCACCAAGTATCTCACTTGGGAGCTTGCCAAGCATCTCACCTAGGAGCTCGATGAATAGCTCACTTGGGAGCTCTCTGAATAGCTCACCTAGATCTCGCCAGTAGCTCAATCGGGAGCTCACCAAGTAGCTCGGAGCTCACCGCATAGCTCGGCTCACCGAGTAGCTCACCTAGACCTCATTGAGTAGCTCGCACCAGCAGATCTCACTTGGGAGCTTGCAAGCATCTCACCCAGGAGCTCACCGAGTAGCTCATGAATAGCGAGCTAGGATAGCTCACAAGATCTCACCGAGCTTGATGGAGAGCTCAATCTAGAGGAGTAGCTCACCTGGGACCTCTCAGCTCACCAAGTAGCTCGCAGCTGACTCAGCTCACCGCATAGCTCACCCAGAAGCTCATCGAGTAGCTCACCTAGGACCTCATTGAGTCCCTCGCACAAGATCTCACCTTAGCAGCTCAGCTCACCGGAGCTCCGAGCGAGAGCTCCTGGGAGCTTGGCATCTGGCGAGCATCTCACTGCCGGAGCTCGCCGAGTAGCTCACCTGAGGAGCTCGCCAAGCAGCTCACTTAGGAGTTCCCCAAAGCTCACTTAGGAGCTCACTGTAAGCTCGGTAGGGAGCTCACCTAGGAGCTTGGTTGGCAGCTCACCCGGGAGCTCACCGAGTAGCTCGCCCGGGAGCTCACCGAGCAACTTTCCCAAGAGCTCGCAGAGCAGCTCGCCTTGAGCTTACATGTGAGCTTACCGAGTAGCTTGCCTTAGAGCATATCACCCGTGAGAAGCTCACTAGGGAGCTCACCTAGGAGCTTGCAAAGCATCTCACCTGGGATCTCATCGAGAAGATCACCTAGGAGCTCGTTGAGTAGCTCACCCTGGGAGGTCGGTGGGATCTCGTCGAGGCGCTCACTCGAAAGCTCACCAAGAATCTCTCCTGGGAGCTTGCCAAACATCTCACCATGCATCTTACCATGTAGCTTGCCTAGTATCTTATCGAGTAGCTCACCCAGGAGCTCACTAAGCATCTCACTTGGGAGCTCACCCGATAACTCATCGCATAGCTCACCCAATAGCTCACCGGGAAGCTCACCCAGAGCACTTTGAGCAGCTCACCACGTAGCTCACCCGGAAGCTCACCAACCAGCTCACCTTACAGCTCACTCGTTAGCTCACTTGACAACTCACCGAGTAGCTCACTCGGCAGCTCGCACGGGAGTTCACCAAGAAGCTCACCTGGGAGCTCTCCAAGCCGCACGCACTGGGAGTGCGCTGAGAAGCTCCCATGAGAGATAGGTGAGTAACTCGCTTGGGAGCTCTTGAGCATCTCTCCTAAGAGCTCACCACACACTGACTTGCCACGTAGCTCACTTGATAGCTTTCTCGGAGTATGGGTAATGTGAGTTCTATATGGTTTAATTATCTGGTTTGATTTGAAAGTTAAACTACATTGAAATGTTTGTTTTAACCAATTAAGAAAATTAAATCTAATTTAATTAAAAGATAAATGTTCTTTAATCTCTTAATTGGATAGATTCATTCCCAATTAACTAACCAAAATGAAATGAGTGATTTAATCTACTTTCTTGAAATTAAATTAATCAACAAAATTAACCAAACAAAACAAATATCGACCCTTTTACTAATTAATTAAAATAAAGCTCATCTACACACACAAACAAATTACTTCTAACTAAAGTGTGAAATAATCGAATGTAGTTATTCCTCTTCTACGAAATGGATTTAATCTAATCCAATCTAATTAAAATAAATATTTTCCTAATTTGTAATTATGGATAATACTTCCTCTGTTCTACCTCAGAATCACGGGAAGATTGAAAATTTTCTTCGAAGTAATTTCTTCCCTTGAAGCATCCCCGATAAAATAAAGGATATAAAGAAGCTTCCTGAATGTAAAGAAATGGAAACTACCATATAGACGCAAAAGCGTCTCAAACCAAATTTTCATGAAAATCCATAGGGGTAGGTAGGGAAGAAACTTTCAACAGAAGCTTTTCTCGTATGCTAACAAGATATAAATTATGAATGTAATAAAATCTATAGGTAAATTGATTATGAAGAATTAACAAACTCTGTGCATAGGAACTTCCTCTAAATTCTTCCCAGACAAATCCACAAGGATGAGTTGAGAATAAATCCTCAATGGAAGCTTCTTACAAGAAAATGTAAAACTATAAAAACTATGAATTGAAATCTATCTAAATAAATGAAGGAAGCTTCTAGGAATTTAATAACACCTCCAACCTGGAAATGTAGTACAGAGATAAATCCAATGCTGGTAATTATTTTTGATCCCCTCAACTTCTTTTCCAATGTGATATCCAAACATGTCCAGGGAACTGTGTTGGTAATGTGTAGAAGGAATGAAGGAGTGTTGGAGCTAGTTAGTTTGCAGGTAGTCTGGTAGTAATGCAAGCAAGAGAATAACAAGGAAAATGAATTGTGTTTTCTTGTGTACTTCTTGGCAGGATTTTGGTAGCATAACGGTGTAATTCCAAATCAAATGACTCCAACCAATGCTTTGGGAAAAAGCTTGGTTTTTATAGAAAATTGGTAGAGAAGTGGTCCAGCCCACTTGGCAGCCAAGAAGTGCCACATCACTCATGGGAGTAGTAGTTAACTTACTAATAATAGTAAGTAGGGAAGGATAATTCTATACACATCTAAAAATCTCAAGAAAATTTGATTTGGTCAAGAAACGTGCGAGAAAAGTGAGTTTGAAGAAGGAAAAATGCATCAAAAATGCTTTGGAAAGTCTCGGCTAAATGTGCATAGAACCGCCGTCTCCACAAACCTAAGGTTGCATAACCACCGCCTGAGAGAGGCGGTAGTTATGTAATCATGGGGTGGTTGTGAAACTAAAGGCCATGAAGCTAAGGAAAAATATGCAAAATGACTAACCATAGCGGAAAAAGCTAGAAAGTAGACAAGCAAGGTAAAGTAAGCTAAAATAACATGTTGTAAGTGAGAATTTAGGCTTGGATATCACTAGAAATAATTTTTATTATCATTGGGCATTTGAACTGTTTCAACAATGTTGCATCGTTTAAAATTGGGTGCGTACATATTGCCCCCTCGAAGGCATAAAACGTGAGAGTCTCGAGTACAACGCTCCTAAATAGGAAGGTTAGAGATGATACGACATGCCCATGTGTTGATGTTATGTCAATCCAAGCTTCCCACTACCTATAAGAAGAAAACAGGAATCAAGTGCAGATAAAAACAAAATCGAAAAAACATACTAAAATAAAATGACGAGAGGACTTACCATATACTGTGAGGATAGAAATATACCGCATCAACACTCATTTCCTACGAACACATTCACTCAAAATAGAGTTAAAACATGTTATATATATATATATATATATATATATATATATATATATATATATATATATATATATATATATATATGTATGTATGTATGTATGTATGTATGTATGTATGTATGTATGTATGTATGTATGTATATGTATGTATGTATATGTATATGTATATATATATACATACATACATACATACATACATACATACATACATACATACATACATACATACATACATATATATATATATATCAAAATCACTATTCTAGAAATCATTTACACTTAGTCATTTGGTGACAAACTGAGCTCTGGATTACTTATGACGGTTTCGAGCGAGAGTATAGTAAAAATGAAGAGCACACCAATGTGATGACATCCCAACCTATGGGAGGAGTAGAGGGGCACAAACATGTGAGTTATTTACATTTGTTTATTTCTACCCTAAAATGTAAAAAAGTTGAAGAACTTGACTTAGGGGGAGATTTTTGATAATTTTATAGTTAAAATGTTCAATAAGGGCACCACAAGGGATGTGGATTTTGTTTTATTTAAAATGAAATGTTTTTGTATTTATTTGAATTTTGGGGCCCTAGGATATGGCCTACTTTTCATGAACGGAACCACTGTAGTAATTGTGTAACCACTACTGCACGAGTGACAATTGTGAAAATGTTGTTTCAATTACGCAACCGTTGTCCAAGGTCAAAGGAAAAAGCTAAATTTTTGTGGCAATTATGAAATTTCCCCTCTGCATAGAGAGGTGGTTACACAACCGCCTCTACACAGGAGAGGGGTGGTTATGTAATTTCTAAGGCAACTCCCGAGGAATTGAATAAGTATGATTAATTTTTTTGGGTTTTTTTATGTTTATGGTGAGCTTATTATGCATTGTTATGATTCTAACTTGCTCTTTTTGATGTTTATGAATGCAAGGAAGTATACTACATAGATCGAGCTCAAGAGTGTGATTTGGTTTCCCCGATCTTAAACACATTGACTTAGGAGGACAAGGACTTACCGCAGATCCGGGAGATGGAGGATATCCTAGAAATAGTTAGTTACACTAGCTAGCCATTTGTTATGTGACCTACTTGAGTTATTGGAATGTAGACCTAGGAACACTTTCGGCTTCCTATAGTTAGAGGGGAGTGGAATATTACCTTAGAGGACATCTATAGGATTCTAGTGGTTCTTGTCCTTTGGCGTGAGAATTTGGCTTTGACTAGTTTGAGTCATTATTACAATCCCGCAGTTGGGCTGCATATGGGGGAAGTACAGGCACCTAACACTGGTGCCAAACATGGGATGATTTTATTGTTTTTTAACTCCACTCCTATCCTTTCCTTGCACAAGGCCATCATTGGTATTTTGGCTTCGTGTTTGGTTGGAGATAAGGGTGGGGATAAGCTACTCTATTATTGGGCACCTATTATCTAGAGTATTGAGCAACATGGCCACACATATGCATGGGGCATTGACATCCTTGGTACCACATATCATGACTTCTACAAATTGTTTTGACTTAAGGGCAAAGCCCTTACTCACCCCACACTTGTTATGAGCTAGGTTTATGAGTGCACGATCCCCTACCGGATGGGCATTTGGATAGCGATATTGGGGCTATCTAAGAAACGATATGGATACATATGGCCCTGCTCGGATAACGACATTAGTTATTTACCACACTTACTATGACAACATGGTTACACATTCGTAATAGGACATGACATACCTATGGGGTGATGGGGGATTATTATGAATACATGCAGATCCATGACATAGTTAGTGGATCGACTAGTAGGGTAGAGACCCATCCAGTTGAAAAATTACCACAATAGTTTGGGATTCCTTATGTTGATGCCCTCCCATTTGTATTGATAGTATAAAGGGGATATGAGAGGTGAGATTTGGCCCAAAGGGCACACTTGAGTTGACCATTTTCACTCCCGAGGTTTCTATTGGCACTCCACAAATTACATGAGACCTGCTAGGCCAATAAAAATTCTACAGATTGAAGTAATATCTGCACACAACGGAGGAGGAGGAGGAGGATAAGACAGAGGTAGAGGCAAAGACCAAGGAGGAGATGGAGGAGGGAGGAGAGGAGGAGAGTGACACTGAGTGGGAAACCACTAGAGAGGCTTCCACAACAGCTAAGATTGAGGCTCAAGCTGAGGTAAAGAAACTCCACTTAGAGGACTCTTTGACAGTTGGAGGAGAAGGGATGAGGATTCATTTTTAGATGACATATGGCTATAGATGAGGTCGAGAAGAGGAGGTGCCTACAAAGCAACTCTTACGTTAGCACTAATCATCATCCTGGATGCCTAGAGATCCGAGTAAGTAACTTACTCTTTTCCTAAATTTAGTCTTTAGATTAGATTTTTAGTGAACTATGCAGTATTTTTGTTTTCAAAATTTTTCTAACTTGTCTTCGTTTAGTTTTATTTTACATCTATAGCAGGTGGTTGGCAATATTTTATTCATCGAATTCTCCTGGACACTTTTTCGGTTCCTACGAGGAAGATGTGTGATCAGCTTCTTGTAGACATTGGGCAACTAGTGATGGTTGGATGTTATATAGATGTGTTCATGTTGGCATGGCATAGTGCAGCCACGCCCGAGATGAGATTCAAGCTTCTTTGGATACGAGTTGGGTGAGAAGAGATGATGGCAAGGCCATTCTTGCAACGAGGCTACTACTATTGGAATATCACCTGACGCATCCCATGAACACTCTCATGGATCGACACATGAAGGTTCACAATCCCACCATAGGATTCCCAACAGGATCCCTCATCTTACACCTTCAGTGGGATCCCGTAGAGAGGGATAGGCCACATGTGCTTATTGCTTTGAGATCATTTTTGCGTATATGTTTTTTTTTGGATTTTTGTCTCATAGATGATTTTTTTAACCACACTCTCAAGAATATGATAGCATTTTACATGAAACATGATACTATTTGATATATACATAAACACATCTCTTTTTGGTTCAGCTATTCTATGTAAGAGTTGACTCATTCATGATTTGTCTCATTTATGTACTCTTAGATGTTTAAAATTTCCGATGTTTTTATATGCTTTTATGGATGCATGCTATGGATGATGATGATGCAAATACGTAAATGTAATGATTATTTCCCCCTTTTATATATGATGCACATGAGAACAAATTGTAATTAGATACTTTGGTTTTCAAGAAATATTTAGAACTTTTATTTTATTGGAAAAATGTGATGAATGTGATATGATAAGAAGATGAAACCACTCCATTCCTAACTCCACACAACTAGTAAGATGTGAGGGCTCATCACCGAGAGCTAGGAAAGATGCGAGTTGTATGACTTTGATGAATGAAGATGGTGATAAGAAGACAATATTTTGATAGAGATATAATTTTGAGCTTACCACTCAACTCTAAGCATAGTCAACTAACTAGTTCAGAATGTGATTTTCTTACAAGTTTATCTATACTTAGATCGTAGATGGCCTTTTGATTGACAAAATCTGGTTTTAGTGATTGACTCTCTTGTAACATACACATCTAACTCACTTTCTTGGGATTTTTAAGATTTCAAATAAATTTTTATTTATTGACTTATTTACAACTTATTGATTTATTTTATGGGACCCCCTACATCTTGCCCCATGCTACTAGTAAGAATCATGGGCTCATCACCAAGGACAAGATATAGGTGAGTAAGGGCACTTCCCTCCTTTCCCAATCTCACACCACTAGTAGGAAGCATGGGCTCATCACCAAATATTGGTAGGGAAAAGAAGTGTAGTATTATTTTCAAATGAAAGAATTTTTGTATTTATTTTTTATTTATCTTTTTTTTTGTTTTTACTTTAAAATTGTGCTTTTGGGAGGGAAAATTTTCACCTAGCCTCAACCCCATACAACCAGTAATATGTGAGGGATGACCATTGAAGGTTAATATAGGTGAACAAGAGATCCAGGTGAATTTTTAGTTTGCTTTTGTTATCAAAGAGATTTTTAGGGAAAGATGTGACATCAAGAAGCTTCTAGAACAAACTATGGGCAAAGACACCTAGGCTAGTTCGAACCCATGAATAGGAATAAGTGTGCAAGTCTTGGTAGGACCAATGTCAAAATTTTATCTTAATTGCTGAAATGATGAAGAGATTAGAACAATTTGATGATAATATAATGGATACTTGAAGAGATATGATTGAATGCTTTTGCCAATATTTGGAAGTTTTAAAACTTGATTGAAAAGTAGTTTTCTTAATTCATGATTTCACAATATGAAAATGTAGATGATATGCAGTACAAATTTAATAATGTACAAGTGTTGATGAAAATGAACTATTCATAAATTTTTTTGAGATGAAGCGAATTAACTGATTCATTGAATTCTTCACCTTCTAGAGTACTTAAATGATATGGACGATCTTTGAATTTCTCTTTCTCTTGACAAGGGCTTACTACTTTGGGTTTAAAATTACAACCCTTGCCTACAATTGTATATATCTGATCATATAACCTTGGCATGAATCCTTCCATTTGAAATATGTCTTTGCAAACTTCTTTGTCACATTTTTTACATATCATATTGATGTGAGCATGACTACATTGCTCAACTATGTTCCCTACATATGGAGTAGTGGTTACATTTGTTTTTTTTGTGTTATGGGATCATGTCTCATGGATATGATAAGCTTGGTTTCAAAATTCTCTTCTTCCTTTATTATTTCTATCATGTTTATGCCAAGACCAATATCATCAACAGGAAGAGAATCTATACCAAGGAGGTTACCCATTCCTTGTGGTTCGAAGGGGAGAAGGATCAGTTCATCACTCTCTAAGAGTTTCATAATCTCTTTTTGGTTTTGGTAGACACTGTTTCCAAGGATATTCCTTTACCCTTATATTTTTTTGCTACCTCAAATGTTTTTGGGTCATCAACCTTGACCTTTGGAATGTTCGGGGTGGTAATGATCGATTCTATTAATGGAAGTGGTTTGTTTAACTAGTTTGTAGGAAGCTCATATTATGAATGAACCCTTGATTTCTTCTTGAGGTTTTCCAAATGTATGTTGAAGGGCTTAGGATTTCCTTGAGCAATGGAGACCTTTCCCAAATGGAAAAATATAAGTTCTTGGAAAAAAGTTAAAGGAATGGCCTTCATTCAATGAATCTAGGGTATACCAAGGATGATGTTAGAATTTGTCTCTTTGTTAATGATGTAGAATTCCATTAAGATGGTTATCAGACTGAGGGAGACAAGAAGAAATATATTTCCAATTGAGGTAGCCTTAAGACTATCATATCCTCACATCATGATTCTTGTAGAGGAGAAATTAGTCTCCCCATATCCCGAATTCTGTAAGAAAGAGAAGGGGAACAGATTCACAACATCCTCCTCATTAATCATGGCTCTCTTGATGTAGTTGTTATAGATCCATAATTGCATATATAACATAGGATCTTCTCTTTGGCCTATTTCAACATCGAAGGCATCTTTCTTATCTCAAAAATAAACCTAGTATCCTTATCATTCTTCCCTAAAGGATGAATGTCAAATTTGATATGATTTATTTGAGATTAGGAGGAGCGTGACATGCCTTAAATGACCAAGACCTAATGCGAAAGTAATGAAAAATGATGCATAGAGGAATTATTCAACAAATCTAGAAACAAGATGTGATAATAGGTTTTATTCAAATCTAAAATAAAATCATAGGCTCCTACGGGTTTTAAGACTATAGGAGCATTATCCTACAAGAGAGAATGAGAAGGAAAAATTTGTGAAACATATTCCCTTATCTAATTTGTTTCATTAACCTCTGGTTCAACCTCTAACTCAACTAATCCCATAATATTTGTATTTTCAGTTGGTCCTAGGTTAGGGGAAATTTGAGAGTTATCAAAAGTTAAAGCCTCATAGTCATTATTCCCAACATGAATACCCTTGTTTATGTTTTGAATATTCACCTTAACATCTTCAAGAAATTTAGGGAATGAGTTTTGATAGATGCCTAGGCTTGCGTTACGAGGTTCTATGGGTCCTGTATAATTTAGTTGCGATGTTGTTTCAGTATTTTTGAGAACATGTCCACAAAGAGATGCCTTTGGTTCTTAGGGAGTATTTTTAGGAACTTGTTGCAATATCTACAAGTCCTAGCACCATGAATGTCGACACGATGGAAACCAAAATATAGATTAGGATCGTAATCCCTTTTTCTTTGATTAGAGGTTTGTTGTTGATTATAGCCCCAATTTTAGTTCTAAAACTGGTTGTTACAACCATAATATGTTGCCCGCCTTGGCTGGAGTTTTTGTAAAGGTTCAAGTCTTGGGTTTGATGTTGTCGAGCGGGAGGATGGTTCACATCAACCTTGTTGACTGAGGAAATAGTATTAGGGCCTCTTTTATTTCCTAAATTATTTTTATTATTATGATTGTTAGTGTTATTTTTGTTTGTAAAACCAACGCTTTTTTCTTGATCGAGTCACACAATCGGTGGTAGCACCACGATTTTGATTCAATACCTTATGTCCTTGGTTTTTGGATCTATTGTTTTGATGGTTTGTGTTGTTTTGATTAGGTGACACCAATTTCCCATTGAGACTATAAGTCTTATGCCCACTATTGATAGCGGCTTGGTTGATTCAAGCGCACCTTCTAACACTTCTTCATAACTATGAAAAGGAAACTTCTGGACTTCTTCCTTGGTCTCTTGATTAAGCGAGTGGAGGAAGAGGTCACAAAGTTTCGTTTAGTCCATGTTATGTGCACTTGCAAAGGAACAAAGAAATTAATGCCATCTCTGGATGAAATGGGTGTGAGACTCATTTTGTTCCTATCTTATATATAGATACTCCCTAATCCATGTACGTAGCAACTTGTTCATATCAAATGATCTAATGAATTTGGAAACAATTTGTTTAAAGGAATTTATGGAATCTTCTAGAATCCGTTAATACC
The DNA here is from genome assembly GCA_018340775.1 of Taxus wallichiana var. yunnanensis. Taxonomy (NCBI): domain Eukaryota; kingdom Viridiplantae; phylum Streptophyta; class Pinopsida; order Cupressales; family Taxaceae; genus Taxus; species Taxus wallichiana. Next base: position 722,406,708 of record CM031235.1, read on the forward strand.
AATCTAATGTGATTCCTTCGAGGGTCTTTAGAAATATTTTAGCCACTAAAATATCCCAAGGAAGCAATTCCCTAATAGTCGCAGCATAGGCCTTGATATGAGAATTTAGATCTCCTTCTCCCTTAAATTTGGGAAGATCAAGCAATGGGCATGGAAGCATGACACCTCGTATGGTAAATTTGAGGGATAATTTCAAATATTCGGCATAAGTACCAACTACGTAAGATTCCACCATTTAATATCATTTGTAAGGAGATGGAGGAGCAGGAGGAGGATAAGATACATTATAGGAATTGGATGGAATGTATGGAGCCCCTTGATACGATGTATATAAGGAGTAGATAAGGTGTTCAGTTGATTTGGGGGATTTGAATACATGTGTAGGTAGGGTCGTGCAACACTTGAAAATGAGTTAGTGAGCGTGTAACTAGGGAACATCAAATTTCTGATGGAGAGGCATTCGAGAAAGCACGTATGACATCCCTTGTGTAGGATAAGCATGAGAAGGGTAAGGAACCATCCCTAGTGTGTCATATCCCATGAGAATATCACCTGAATTTAGTTGGACTAGATAGCATTTTTGCACAAGATGTTGCATTAGTAGCGGTATAACCCTTATTATTAACAGGATACCCCATGTTCTTCCCTATTGCATAAGTTGGTTATGAAGTTTGGGCACCCTCTAGTTCTCAAATCCTCCATACTAAGGTATAAATAACATCATGGAGTGAGCATTTACTTCCCTATTTAGGTGTGTGGTGCATAGGGTTTGTGTTAGAACTCAAATGTGCACCCGTCCCCAAATCATAGACAACTCAAGATTTGAGACAACATGGGACTGTCTCTAAGATGTGGGACTTGAACCAAGACAGACCTCCAGGAGAAGGTTGGCTTCCTCTACCTATTCCTAATGCTAAGACTACTCCTAGAAAGGTAAATGCAATTACCTAAAACTCCAAGGAACCAAGGAAAGAGAGAGATGCATGAAATCTAAATCCTAAACTAAGGGAGGTGATAACACCAAGAATAGGGTGGAGAGATTCCTAGTGAGTGAAAATAGGAATAAAATGAAGTAGGAGAGGGCAAAAAGAAGTGCCACAGTCCAAAACAACATTCAAATCTCCATTTTTGTGGAGCACAATAGATTTGAGTCCTGTAAGAAGAACAAAGTATGCACAATATACCTACAAATGCAATGGAAGGAAAGAAATGCAATATAACACAAGCTAGGGAAGAAAAAGCCACAAAACATGAATTTTATTGCTCAAAAGGATGCACAATCCATTACAAAGTAGAAATAAGGCAATAATCCTTTGTAGAATGCTCAAATCCAAGGCTTGCAACTCACAAAAGTGCTAAAACAATTTTGGCAAGAGTTCCTTTACATTTTATGAAAATCCCCCTTTAAATGAGGGGTTTACTACATTATATAGAAAAGGAAACTCAAAATTTCTGCTACCAACCAAAAACCTTCATTAAATCTCTGAAAAGAGGTATGGGCAGCCATAAAAATTTGCTTCCCAAGGGTACTTTTATGGCAAAAGAAAAAGGGGAACCATGCCTCATTAAAATGGTTGTTGAGATATTATGTACTACATTCATTAATGCTGGAGACATATTTCTATTCTTGTTGTCGGCGGTAACTTTTTCATTGTTATCGGTCATTAATATCCATACATGTTACTAGCTAGTAGTATTTTTGTTGACCTTTCACTAACCTTTTGCGCAGACTTTTTGTTGATTGTTGGGTTAAATTTTGTTGTCGATAAGTAACAAGTTTTTGTTTTCGTATGGTAACACTTCTCATTGTTGTCATTTGGTAACTTCCATACATGTTCTTGGTCGATAGTATTTTTACGAGACCTTTCATGACCATTTTATGACCTTTCGTGGACATTTTGTGGACTTTTTGATGACTACTGGGTGCACTTTTTTTTGGGTCAAGAATAAGTTTTTTTGTCGAGACGATAACACTTCTCATTTTTATCGGTTGGTAACATCCATACATGTTCTTGGTGGGTATAATTTTTGTTGACTTTTCACCGACCTTTTCGACCTTTTGCAAAAAAATTCATTGAGGTACCATCAAATAACCCAAGTTCATATTTGTCAAGTTGTTCAATTTACAAGGGCTAAAAATTTTGACAACAGTTTGGTGAACCATGGGGTAATATACCTACTAGATTTAAAATACTAATGACCTTGAAGCATCCATTGGGCATGGATTTAGCTTGAAAAACTGAAACTAATCTTATTCTCAAAAAAATTTACCCCTTAACCCATTAAGGCATTGCACAAACCTGACCTTGATCTCAAGCTACTTGAGCTGGTAACTGATTGTTCTCATTATGAAAAATTTCCTGAAACTATAAGGTGCAACAACAAACAAGGCACAACTATGTGCAAACATAAAAATCATACACATACCAAATGAAATATGCAGATTGTGTACCAACATTTATAAAATAACAAACTTAAAGTACAAAAATAGTGTCTTTGCAAGGATTTGGAGGAAATTGAAACCTAAGCTAGTATTTACAAGATGTAGAATAAGAACTCAATGAGAATTCTTAAGATAAATCCCATTGAATGGGATTGGCAACACATCACCATTAAGATTAGTCAGCTCAAAGGAGTTGGATTCCCAGAAGCACTGATTGCATATGGACCACTCCAAATTGCATCAAACTTGGAGTGTCTCCTAGTTTAGCTCTGTCAACATCCCACTTCAACACCAAATCACCAACTTTGAAGCTCTGAAATCTAGCCTTTTTATCAAACCATTGTTGGGTTGATTTTTGATGTTGCTATAATTTTTCCATGGAAAAATTCCTTAATTCTTCCAGCTCCACCAATTCTTCCATCCTGATCTCTCTTTGATCAACCCCTTCAAATTCTAGCTACTAGGATAATTCAAGAGAAGGTAACTCAAGTGATAAAAGCAACCTTGCCTCTTTGCCATAAACCAACTTGTAAGGAGAAGTTCCAATTTCCTTCTTCATGGTAATCTTGTTAGCCCATAGAGCACTTCTCACCTTGGTATGCCACTGCCTCTTGGTTGATGTCCATTGTCCTCTTCATGATCCTTATCAGGTTCTTGTTGGTAGATTCCGCCAAACCATTACCTTGAGGGTAATAGTTGGAGGAAGTCTTCAAGTAAATGCCAAGTTCAAGAGCCCAACTGGAAATATTCAAACCAAGGAATGCCTTTACATTATCAGAAATTATGGTTTGGGGAACACCAAACCTCATGGCAATTTCCTCAAGGAAGTCAAGGATCACCATTTCCATTGCTTCCTTCAATGGTACAACCTTAGTCCACCTAGTAAAATAATTTGTGGCTGTCAAAACCCACCTGTGACCAGCACTAGATGGAGGATTGATCATTTTGATAAAATCTAGGCCCCATTGTGCAAAAGGATGATCTTCTTGAATAGGTTGAAGTGGGAGAGTTGCCAACTTCTTCTTTCCTATGAAAAAGGCACATTATTTTCATGCTTTAACCAATTTGTGGAAATCAACAAATAATGTGGGCCAGAAGTAACCTTCCTTAAAATTTTCATGGTTGTAGCTTTGGTTGAGAAATGACCACCGGATAAGCCATCATGAAATTTTACTAGAATTTTCTCTCGCTTGTTTCCCTTCAACACACCTTAGAAAATCTCCATCAATATTTTTCTTGAACAAAATGCCATCCACCAAGGCATATGGAATGGATTGCAACCTTAGTTGCCTTCTTTTTATTTTTCTCAAACCATGAGGGTATATACCTGTAGATAAGAGGGTAACCATATTACCCATCTAATAGTGATTACTAGTTACCTCTCCTCCATCTTTTTGAACTTCAACATCATTTGGAAGTTATTCAATCATGAAGGAATCCTCCTGTTCATCCCGAGCATTAATGGAAAGCTGCTCACATAATCCTCTTCCTCTTACCAATTTGGTGGCCTTTATAGTCACATCAAACTCCATTATCTTGGTGACCCATCCAACTCTCTTTTCATTAATATCTTCCCCCATGATAAAATCTCTCACACTAGAATGTGAGACCATAACCCTAATGTGATTGGTGGACAACATACTCTTGAACTTCTTAAGGGCCCTCATAATAGCAAAAACTTGTTTTTCAATATGATTGTATTTAATCTCATAATATTTCAATGTTTTTTTCTGAAAAAGGCCACCGGCTGCTCTATACCTTGATCATTTTATTGTGTTAAAACAACAACAACACTAGCATCAACTCCATAAGCATATAAGATAAAATCCTTACCATAGTTAGGATTAATTAGTGTAGGAGTTTGGGAAATATCTTTCTTGATTTTATCAAATCTTTCCTTCCCCTCAGTTATCCATCTAAAGGCTACATTATTCTTGAGCATCAAAGTGATCGGCTTGACCAACCCTACAAAATTAGGAATAAATCTTCTCACAAAATTGATCTTGCCTAGAAAGGACTGCAAGGATTTTTTGTGAGTTGGCAAAGAGAGGGAGAGGATAGCTGAAATTCTATCTAGATCAATAGAAATTCCATCCTTTAAAACAATGTGTCCCAATATCTTTCCCCTAGGAACTGCAAAATTACATTTTTGGGGTTAAGAGACACCCCAAATTCCTTGCACCTCTCAAATACCTTCTCTAAGTGGTTGATGTGATCCTTTCTATGCTTTGAAAAGATGGTGATGTCATCCAAATACACAAGGATGAACTCATTGATGTAACCTCTGAAAGTAATATCCATTGCTCTCTGAAATGTGGCACCTACATTTGACAACCCAAAAGGCATCTTCTTGATAGGAAAATGTACCCCATTTTGTTGTAAATGCAGTTTTAAATTGATCTTCTTCCCTTACCTTGATTTGATTAAAACCTAAATATCCATCTAACATGGAAAACCTTTCATCCCCTGCAACAGTCTACAAAATTTTCTCCATTAAGGGGAGTGGGTAGTGGTATTTGAGGGAAGCCTTGTTTAAATCACAAAAATCTACACAAAGTCTGATTTCCCCATTTTTCTTTCTAACCGGGACCAAATTGGCCACCCAAGTAGAGTACTTAATTGGAAAAATTATTTTGGCCTCAATGAGTTTGGATAACTCCTTCCTCATGAGGGGCTCTATTTTGGGGTTGACCAACCTTTGTTTTTTCCTAACTGGTTTAACATTGGGATCTAGATCTATGGAATGTTGCATGATTTCTGGATTAAACCCCTTTAGATCTTCATAATCCCAAGAAAAGATATCACTAAAATTTTTACACAAGGAAATGAAGTCTTGCTTCTCATTTTCATCACATACCTTTCCTAGTAGAAGCTACTTTCCTTGTGCAATAACAATTGGTTGGCGGTATTCTTTCTTCCATGTTATGTTCTTTTCATCTGTTGGGCCTTGAAATATTGGCTAAGTACCAAAGGGTACATGCGCACGGGATCGGGAGAAGAAGGGCACTCGCAGAGGAAATTGCACATGACAAAAAGGTTTAAGAAGGGTTTAGGTGAAACAAGATCACACACGGAAAGAAGAACACAGTTCAAAGGACTTAACCATATTTGGAATTCTGAAGACACTTGAGGAAAAATGTGAGGACCCGACTAGGCATGATGAGTGGATAAGGTGCCAGCCTAGAACCTTGGAGGTCAAGAAAAGGATATTCCACACGGGAATATTCCTAGAAGACATCATTACAGAGAGTGGAGGGTTTACAAGGGATAAGCATTCACCATTGGAGAACCACATCGACACTTAGCATGTGATCTGTCTAGAGGAGAGGGCATGGCGATGGGTGTTGATCCTATAAAAAGAGATTCTTGGGCTAGAGAAAGACACATCAAAAGACATCACCAGATATCATCAATAGGAAAGGGAGAAGAGAATGCATAGAGAGTAATATTCTTAGAAACATATTATTACAGTAATGCTAGGGTGTAGAGAACTTAGTGTTAAGGGTTTTGAGGGATGTCATGAGCCTCTATATGGCACTAAGATCTGTAACATGGGTTAAAATGGAAGGGCATGTCTATGATCTCATACAAGGGAAGATCTATAGGAGTTGGGTATTTGTCATTTAACATGTATGGTTTGTGATGACCTCTTTTGATTGTAATGTGGCTACCAATGAATATATATATATATATATATATATATATATATATATATATATGTGGGTCCGTCTCGCATTTCATGTTTTAAGGGTGTAAAACCTCATGTTACATGACTACCATGACTCGAGATGTGGTTTTTATGCTTATTACATTGTTATTAAGTTTTGTAATGCATTAATGTGTGGATCTGTAAGATGTTCCTTCCACTTTTCTTTTAATTAAGTAAATGTACTTCTCATTTTGTAATTCATTCTCCACTGATGGAAAAAACTTCTCGTAATGCTCACATAAAGAGGGGATCAGTTTTCATGCATGCCTCGTGAGTGCCCCGCTTTGTTGGGTGATAGGTCGGGGCGCTTGGGGTTAGATGTATTGAGGGTAGATAAAATGACTACATTTTGCTTCCGTTACCAAGACCTCTTTTTGAAGATGATGTGAGAATGGTACATGATGATAGAGCACTTGATGCTGGATAGTGTCGAAGCATGGTTTAAGAGCACGGAGGATGATTTTTCTTAGAGATTTAGTACTGGACCTGATTTTGATACACATATATGGGTAGAAGAGCACATGTATCATGATTTGTATGAGACCTTATTTTGTTTCTTTCAATGGATTTTTATGAATGGATTTTAGCGTATGCATCTAGATCAAGCTGGTACTATAAATCTTGTGTGTAGACCCATGATGTTATCATAGGTTGCATGATGCTGATCTAACTTGGACACGTGTTGTTGATCATTGGTGGAGAAGAGTGTTGACTGTTTTACCTTGGAATATGCTATTTCTATGTATTCTTGTCATGGAGGTTGCTGAGTTTGAGTTCTTAAGGGAGCCTAGAGGATCATTTTTACGTGTTATCCCCTTATCTATAAAGATATTGATCATTACACTGAGTTTAGAAGCATTTACTATGGCTAGACAAGCTTCTTCAGAGCATTGGGAAAGGAAGCTAGGGTAGAGGAAGATGATGGACCTTGTGGCTGAAAAGGAGAGGGAAGAGAGACGACTCAAGTATAATGAATCTCATGAAAAGGAGTTAGTTAGATAATGTGAAGTTGTAGGAGTGATGGATTTATGGAGGCAGACATTGTGGGAAGGAATTGAGGTTCACGTAGATGATGTGGAGCTTGAGCTAGTCTATGCTACCCCATCTTGGAAAGCGCGGGAGAGATACCCCTTTAACTTTTGATGAGATCTCATCACTTGGAGAAAGGAGAGCCATTGGCATGCATCTGAATCCACCTAGTGACCAACCCATGGTACTTAGTTTTCCAAATATAGAGATAAGTATTGCTAACCCAGTCGGTATTGGTGGAAGTAACCGATTAACACCTAGGAGGTATAACTTTTCATTTGGCACATTTATGGTTGCACAATCATTTCTTATGTTTAGAGGTATAGCATACGAGGCAGAATTTGGAAAAATTATGAGTACAAAAATATTGGGTTGTTTCTAGAAACGGCGCGGGACACACATCATGCAGTAGCGGTGCAATATCATAAATTGTTGGCACGCAGTTTAGTATGAAAGTGGGGACACTAGGCGCAACCACTTCGGGACCTTTACCAGCTACGGGAGGTGGATCTAGTGGAATAGGAGCTAGTAGACCTAGTGGAACTATAAGATCTAGAGGATCTCATGGATCATGAGGAACATGTAATGGTGGATCTAATGGATCTATTGTAGAGGCAAACCTGGAGGGAATCAAGGTTCTCGATCCGGCGGACATGGGCTTCAACCACCTCAAAGCCAAGTAATTTTTGAAATTTATTTACATCTACCATACTACAAAGGTGTTTATGATGCTTTAGATAATGTACACAAGTGTGAGCTGCTACGGCTTGCAAAGGGGATCACTACCCCGGAGTGGAAGGCCAGTCAGTTTGCAACAATTTTACAAGGGCATGTGCATAGTTGCTACAAGAAGTATGAACCCCACTAAACACTAGTGGATTACATCTCATTGTGGAATGGCTTATTAGCTAAATTTCATAGCCATGAGTTTGAACAAAAGAGCAATAGCATACTAAAGGAGATTCACCAAGGTATGTCAGAGAGTCTGCGGTAATATGATGCGTGTTTTAGGACTCTCTTATCAAAATTGTATTATGAAATTCATCCTTCTCAGCATGCTCAATGGTTTGTTGGAGGGTTGATAACACCTTTTAGGAGATTTCTTTCACACAAGACTTTCACAGACCTATGAAATGCCTTGGAGGCTTCCTGTACGCTGAGGATGTTGGAAGCATAGATAGTGGTGTTATCCCTTTTCTTAAAGCTCATATTACTGCCATGGAAAAGCATTTGGAGAAGCTATCTGTGAACTCGGTGCATGAGACTTGAAGTGGCCTATGGTTCATAGATGATGGGGTAGAGTGGCATACAAAGGACAATTGCCCTTAGAGATCGGTATGTGCCATAACGGTGGGTGTGACATTTACCATAGAGATCATGATGCAAATAGGTGTCCACTACTATGACACACGATCCGTAAGAATATATCTTGATATTGAAATATTTTCACCTCTACTACTCATGAAACCAAGGATTGTATATTGATTAACTAGATACATGATGCCATTGATATTGGTGTGCACTAAACCAATCTTGAAAGTAATTCAAAAGACGATTGTTGTCATTATGAAGGGCACGCAAATCGAGGGGTGTGTGGAAGAGATATCAGAGGAGCATTTCATGGTCGTGGAAACTACAAAGGAAGAAGTGAGTTCCTGTGTGGAACTTGTTACAACTATGGATCTACGGAGCACTATAAGTGTGAATTCCCTGATCTATTGCAATTCTCTTGGTGTGGAAAAAACACAAGTATGAGGAGTGCCCGAGTTTTTGAACATATGATCCAACAACACCGGAAGGAGAAAGGCACCTGAATGGTAAGAATAAAGAATCGACTCACGGTGGATACCAAGGGTGGCTCGCGAGTCAAAATTAGAACCTATACTAGTGACGACCCAAGCTAAAGTTGTGCACGTCAGGGAGACACCAAGTCGAAGCCACCGTTACTAGTGAAGAGATGGTTTATGGTAAGTATCTGAACCCTACTCATCAGAAAGAGGTGTATCAAGAGACCATGGATGTAATTCAAATCCTACAAGGAGAAATCTAGTGCTGAAGGAGAAGTCAAGGCAATTAGATTAAAGGAAGAGTGTTGAGGATCCGTAGAAGGATCTGGAAGAGGTCAGGAAAGTATGCAAAATGTTGAGGTAGGATAATATCATTCCTTTTCTAGGGAATGGTTCATGAAAAATTACCAAGCATCGGAGCAAAGCACGAGAGGCGGAGTTCTGCATGTTAACCTTCCTCCCCACAACCTTGAATATGATAAGGAGATTACCTTGAATGAGGTTATGGATGGGTGGTGCCTAATCTATATTCTAATTGAAATGGGTATGGAATTCAATGTTCTCACCCTGGATTCTTGGAAAAAAATTGGAAGGCCCCCATTACAATCATCTTCAAATGTCTTGTATATGGCCAACAAGACAAATGCAATTCCCATTGGTGTTTTAAACAATGTTTCTATCACTATTAAAGGGATGAAATTCATTGGATATTTTGAAGTCATGGAACTATCCGAAGTAGAAAAATTTCCAACGTTACTTGGGCACCCGTGGTGTTATAAGAACAATGCCGACCTATGGTTCAATAAAGGGTACATAATATTTGAGAACAAGGAAGAGCAGTAATCATCCCCTTGACCGATGGGAATTCAACACCCTATACTGATCCCTTGGGAGAATAAGTTCTTGACAGGATCTATGTGTGCTCTATCAGGGACCCTGAGGTGATTAATCCTACGAAGGAGTTATTTAGTTTGAAGATGCTCAATCTATGAGTGATACCACTAGTGTATCATGTTACAATTAGGTGCACGGGACTTAAGAGTTGATTGGGTGACAATTTAGAGGCTCTGTTACAAGAGTAACAAAGGCACACTCAGTCAAGTGCATGGGAGGAAAGAATTTTCCAACCTATTGCGGAGGAGCCAACCCTGGTTTGTTCTTACACAAAATGAAGACCCAATAGAAAAGTGAGATTGAAATAAAAATGATTCGTAGCTATAAATTTCTCGAACCACAAAGCACATTAGTGGGAGACACATTGCGATAGCCTTCTAGAGTGGTGTGAAGTAAGAATCATGTTCTCTATAAGGTTTTCTGAGAGCAATGCACCCAATGTCATATAAGACTATCATGGGAATGAACCCACCTCATTTCAAGTCCAAGCATGTGAGAAGGCCTAGATGAAAGGCGTTGAATATTTTCCACCTTCTCTATGGGTGCATAAGTTGTAGTCTACTTTATAAGGCTTTGTGCACACATGGTACATTCACTCGAGAGACGCACGTCGTCGAGACAGAAATTAGCAGGAGTTGATGGCTAATATTTTTCAAGATTTTGAATATTAGAACACTAAGACACCGAGTGGATAAGGCATTACAAGTTGTTAAGAACCTAACGATGGAAGATAGTCCCATGGTGGAGGATAGAACATTGGAACTTTTGGGTAAACCTGGTTTGGGAACATGCTTTGATGAGGAATAATCATAAGAGACGTAACTTGAGTGCGCATGCATGGAGAAAGAAAAAGGGAATTGTTTTTATGTGATAGATGGCGAAGAGATGGAAAACTTGGATGCTAACCATAGTGAAGGTATGCATGAAGTTGTGGATAGTGCTGATGAGAAAGTGTGTTCCTACCATGAACCCCTCAAAATAAATAAAGTTAACTTTGGCTCAAACGAAACCTAAGGAGGCTAATATTAGAGACTATTGGTCCGAGAAGGAGGTTTCAAAGATCATTGATCTGCTGCATGAGTTTTGTGACCTATTTCTATGTGGGTACCATGAGCTTAAATTCATCCACCACTCCTTGGGGGAAATGAAAATCAATTTAAAGGAGGGTGCGTGCCCGGTTTGGAAGAGACCTTACCGAATGAATCCAAATTTTCACGTCCGGGTCAAGGAGGAGATAGACAAGATGATCGCATTAGGAATCATTGAAGCTATGGAAGAATTAGAATGGATAATCCCAATGGTCATAAGCATTAAGAAGGATGGGAGGATAAGGATATGTGTTGATTACATGTATTTAAATTCGGTATGTGAAATTGATCCTTTTCCCACCCCCTTCACTAAGGAAATCCTGGAGGAGAAGTTGGGTATGAGATCTATTCCTTCGAGGATGGATTCTCTAGGTATAATCAAGTTAGAATTGCAAAGGAAGACCAAGAAAAGACAAATTTCGCCACTAAATGGGGAAGCTTCACCTACACGGTCATGCCTTTTGGACTAAATAAGGTGCCTGTCGTGTTTTTGCGCATTGTGGTGTAGGCATTTTAGGATTTTATCTATAAGTTCCTTTAGGTATACCTTGATGACTAGACAGTGTATGGACTAGTGAAAGACCATTGTGACAATTTGCAGTTGATGTTTGAGAGATTTTAGAAGTTGTACATATCCCTCAACATCAAGAAATGTCTCTTCGCTACTCCATTTGGAACCATGTTGGGGCATATCATATGTAAGGAAGGCTTGCTGGTGGAACCAACCAAAGTTGTCGTTATTTTGGGATTGGGGGAACCTACTAGCTAGAGCACAGTGTGCGAGATTCCTTAGACATATAGGGTACTACCAAAAATTTATTAAGGGGTATGCCAATATCGTTGCGCCATTGGAAGAATTACTAAAACAAAAAAGTGTATTTCACTAGGGAGAGGCACATCAAATGGCGTTTGATGCATTAAATAATAGGCTTATCACTACACCCATATTACACTTTCCCTCTTGGGATAAGCCATTCCATGTACATGTTGATGCTTCGGGGATGGAAATTGGGGTAGTCTTAGCACAACCTAGAGAAGGGATTGTTGACCACCCCTTGTGTTTTGCTAGCAGAAAGTTAACACCAACAGAATAGAACTATACTACTACTGAGCACGAAGCACTATCAATGATATACGCATTGCAAAAATTTAGGTAGTATTTGTTGGCAACACCCTTCATATTCTACATGGACCACATGGCATTGAAGTACTTGTTTTACAAGGGTGCATATGTCGGTGGGTCTTGTTGTGTCAAGAGTTTGAGTTTAAATTTGTTGTGAAACCAGGAAAGAGTAACTCAGGGCCTGACCATTTATCAAGGATTGACTCGAGGAGGACATTCGGAGCATTGAGGATCTGATGTTAGACACACAACTTTTTAGGTTGTGGTGCGTGCCTTGTGAGTTGGAAGATATTGTTATGTTTCTCAAAATGGGTGTGGCATTGGAGGGAATGAAGACACTCGAAAGAAATCAGTTACCCATATGTATCGCGCCTAAATGTTAATTTTTGGAGACTTATACAAACTAGGCCACAATGAGGTTTTGTGCTTAGGTGTGTGTTAGAACATGAGCACATTGCAATCATGGAGGAAGCGCATGGTGGGATTGTAGGAGGATGCTATGTAGGGATTTCCACCACGCAAGATATTCTCTTGGCGGTTTTTTGGTGGGAAAAAATCTACCGAGATTGCATTGAGTTTTGCAAGGCTTGTGAATGTACGCACCCAAAATTACATGTGCTACATTGTTGGAAAACCAGTTACAAACGTTTGCAATGATTATTTAGGTTCTTTTAAGAAGGTGTTCCAGCTCTAATTTCTATTCAAAGTATATATTTATTTCCTAGACATCTTTACTTAGCCTTCCCACACTTTTTCTAGCTTCTTGCCTCTTTCTGCGCATGTTTTGGCCTTTAGTGCCAGGACCTCCGCTCTGCTTGGGCAGCGTATCTAAAACCGCCACCTAAAATAGGGTGGTGGTCTTGAAACCGCTGTCCTACATAGGGCGGTAGTCCTACCCACTTTTCCAAGTTCTCTCACGCGTGTTTTAACATGCAACAGTTCACTTAATTTCACTTTTTGCATGCATCTATGAGCCAAATTGTCTAAAATTAGCTTTGATTGTTTGGTTCTCCTTCCTCCTATTTTTAATAGATTTAATTAGTTGGAATTTCTCCTTCTTACCTTGAGCTTGAAGGCACCTCCCATCCTCCATTCCTATATATTCCATGCTTGTATTCAAGAAAAGGCCTGAGAATTTTTGTGTATCTTGTATTGTATTGCTGCCACAATCTTGCTAGGAATTACATAGCCAAGCTTAGATCTCTTATGTTATCTCTCTTCTACTTGCATTGCATCCAGACTACCTTCAAGCTACCACTGCTTAAGCACCATCCTCCTACCGCTATTCTTGCATTCCTAATCCCTTGGACTGATATGAACACTCAAAGAAAGAAAGGATAGACTGAGGGGACAAACTACTACACATCTAGATTTACCTCTGTTCTGTGAATTCCAGGTTGGATTTTTATTTGATTTCCTTCATTATTACAATTTATCATTGTTGCATCATATCAAATAGAGTAGAAATCAATTTATTTTCATTTGCAAGTAATTAGTTAATTTCAAGAGGGTTTGAATCTTTCATAGAAACCCCCAATGACGGATCCTCTTCTTCCCATCCTTGTGGATCTGAAGGAGAGAATATCTGTAGGATGTTGTCTACATATCATAGATCATTTGGAAAAGTTATTGTTTTAACTTAGTTTAGTTTCAATACACTCAACACAGGTGAATAACCACACCGGGTTATCTCGCTTGTTTAGTTTTAGTGTAGAAATATTTTAATTATTTAGAATAGAAGAAAATTGTTGTTTGTGATTGTAATATTTCATTTTTTGATTTGTTTAGATTAGTTTCCTTTCAGCAGTAGCATAGATTGTCAGTTTCATCTTAGTTAATTTGGACACTTCAAACTAGTTTAGCGCTTAGATCCAAGTTAGGAAAACAAATCATAGGAAATTTATGCTACCCGTTCATAGCCTCTAAATCTCCCTTGCCAATTCATCTACTAGGAGATCACACTACTAGATCTTAGTCAATGATCCTCCTATAGTTAGCTATTCACACATTCAACATCAGTTGTTCTAGCATGACCCCAGGGGGTTGAGTTTGGTTGAAGGTTGTATGTCAATTTTAATCCATACAAATTGGTGAACCCAACGTGAAGGATTAATTCCTTCTTGTTTCCTTTCTTTCATTGTTATTACCTCATCTTTCCATTTCTTCCCCTATTTTGGTAGGTATTTTATACCTTTTAAAATATTTCTGGAAGAGAGTTTGGTGGGCCATTTGGCTCTGATAGATATTACACCAACGTGCAACCACATTAGTCCCCTTCGCTTTTGAGATGGGGTGAAAATTACACAAGAAATGTTCAAACCTCCCTAGTTACACTTTAAACCCCATTAGCTATGTAAGGATGGAGGAGGTTGATCAACCGTTAGACATGCAATATGGTCAACCCAATGCAAACCACATTGTTATCAAAAATGGAACAAGTTCTTACCATAGGGTCTTGTCAAGACCTCACATTTCCATGTAATCATCAGAGGATGATCTATTTGCATGAATAGATAATCCTCTTCGTCAGATAGATGAGTATTTGGATAGAATGAAGGCTTCAGCCTCTAAGATTTTGAATACCTATCCTAAGATTCTTACTTCTGAGGAAGACAAGAATTATAACACTGAAAAATTCATGACAGGGTATCATGAGCCTTCTCAATCAAACCCTACGCCATATGCACCCCAACAAGGGACTCAATCCTCTCCCAACGATCTCATTTCTAATTTAGTGGGGAGGATTAGAGAACTAGAAAGTGCCCAAACTTCACAACCAACACATGCAAGTAGGGAATAACATGGGCTATCCTATTGAAGAAAGGATACATCCCTTCCAATGAGCAACCAATGTAATATCCCATACACCAAGGTTATCCGGTTCATTCAAATCTAGGTGATCTTTTCACGGGGTTAGGCACACTAGGGATAGGAACTCATTCTTCTCAAGCTTATCCTACGCGAGGGCTGGCCATAAGTGTGTTCTCGAATGCCACCACAATAGGCAATGCAACGCTCTCTTATTTTATGCTTCTATTCCATATCCTGGTACTATCCCACCTTACATACATGTGTATTGAAAATCTCCCCAGATGGACCCATATACCATTCCTTTTCCCTACATGCCATATCAAGGGACCCCATACGTTCCCATCAATTCTTATAATGCAGTTTATCCAACTCCTCCTCCTCTACCTCCTCATCAAGGATCTTTGATGGTGGAATATTACGTAATGGGTACATACGTTGAGTACTTAAAGAATCCTCTTGACTTCACTATACGTGTTGTCATGCTTTCACGCCCATTGTCGATCTTCCAAAATTTAAGGGAGAAGGATACCTGAACACTCATATCAAGGCCTATGCTACTGCTATCAGGGAATTGCTTCCTTGGGATGTTGTAGTGGCTAAGATATTTCCAAAGACTCTTGAAGGAATTGCATTGGATTGGTATTACCATATTCTAGAAGCTTCTATACATTCCTTCAAAAAACTTATTTCCAAGTTCATCAAAGCATTTGACATGAACAAGTTGTTGCGTACATGGATTAGGGAGTTCCTACATATTAGACAAGAGAAAAATGAATCTTCTACCCATTTCATCCAAAGATGGTGCCAAGTTCTTTATTCCTCTGCAAGTGTACCCAATATGGACCAGATGGAACTTTGTGATATTTTCCTTCACTCGCTCAATCGAGAGACTAAGGAAGAGGTCCAAAAGTTTCCTTTCCATAGTTATGAGGAAGTATTAGAAGGAGCACTTGATTGATCAAGCCTCTATAGATCAGTGGGTGTAAGACCTATGGTCCCAATGGGAAATTGGTATCCCCAAATCAAAATAATGCAAATTATCAAAACAATGGTGCCAACAACCAAGGACCTAAGGGTGTGAATCGTAATCATGGTGCTACCATGAATAGTGCTACTAATCAAGCCAAGAACGTTGGTTTTCCAAACAACAAAAACAATAATAATAACAATAACTTGAGCAATCAAAGAGGCCCTAACACTGTGTCATTTGTCAACATAGTTGATGTAAATCATCTACCACAAAAGCAAAATCAAACCCAAGGCCCAAACCAAGTATCAAAACTCGGCCAAGGGGCAACGAATCATGGTTATAACAATCAATTTCAAAACTACAACCAAGGTTATAATCAACAACAACAAGATGCTTATCAAAGGCCAAGAGATTATGACCCTAACCTATATTGTGGTTTCCATAAGGTTTGAGGTCATGACAATAGGAATTTCTATGATTGCAACAAGTTTCTACAAAGACTTCTTGAAAACCAAAGGAAACTCTTTGTAGACATGTTCCTAACAAATCCTGAAACAAACTCCAATCTTACTAGACAGGACTTGTAGCTCCTCAGAATGCTAGTGTGATCATATTTTGAGATTCGCTCCCCACACATCCTGATAATTTCAGGTGAAACCACAAAACACAAACAAAGGAATTCCTATAGGGAATAATGACCATGAAGCCTCAACTTCCAATAACTCTCGTGTCACTCCTAGCCTTGGTTCAAATGATAACACAAAAGTCTTGGGGTTAGTCGAGCTATAGGTTGAGCATGAAATTAATGCAACAACTTGGACGAAGGAGTATGTTTCACAACCCCTTCCCACTCTTTCCTTCCCATAGGATGGTGTTCCTATAATCATGAAACTAGTAGGGTCCTATAATTTAATATCAAATTTGAACAAGACATTTTCTCACATTTTGTTTCTAGATTTGCTAAAGAATTCACCTACGCATCGTTCTGCATTGCTCAATGCACTAGGTCTTGGTCGCCTAATCCATGTTATGCCACCTCCTAGCGCTCAAATAAATCATATTGACTTTAACATACACCCTCCAAGACAAAACAATAGGGATACCGGGTTTGTTTTCGATATAGACAAGATGCCATTTGACGTTGAAATTACCTGAAGAGGTGATCCTGACTTATTTTTACAAGTCTGGATTTATAACAATTGCATTAAGAGAACCATGATTGATGATTGGGTTCACTGTAAATGTGGTTCCCTTCTCTTTCTTGTAGAAGTTAGGATATGGGGAGACAAATAGTTCCTCTACAAGAAACATGTTACAGGGGTATGATAGTCTTAAAGTGACCTCTATTGGAACCATAGTTCCTCCAGTCACACTTGGTCCTAAAACCACATTGGCAGAGTTTTACATTATCAACAAAGTGAAATAAGTTATAACATGGTCTTTGGTAGACCATGGATTCATCGAATGAAGGCTATCCCTCTCTACCTGCCAGGAGATTAGATTCCTCCATTTGGGGAAGGTCTTATCCCAGTAAAATTAGCAAGGAAATTTTACGAGATAGCCATACCAAAATTTTGTTTCGATCCTCGTTAGGGACTCCTTGTGTTCGGAGCGTTGCAAAATCCCTTCCGGAAAATCTGGTTTTGAACTTAGTCATTTTTGGTCTTTTGGCGGGTGCATAGAATGACTATGCAACATCAACTTTTGATCGCCCCCTTCCAAACCTTTGGCGCATGTTTTCTTGTGTCGGCGAGGCGTTGTGGTTCGCCTCTCTACTGTTAAGGCTTCCTGCGTGCGCCGAGGCGCATGCACCTTCTGTCGATAGATCATTTGTTGCGCCTCTTTTTGGTGCACAAAGCGCACATTTTCCTCTGTCAACACCACTTAGGTGCGCCAAAGGTGCACTTATCTTCATGTTGACAAGTTTTCCGGTGCGCAAAAGGCGCTGTTTTCTCATGTCGACGACTCATTTGGTGCGCCCTTTTAAAAGTTGGTGGCGCATTTATTGCTGCCTCGCCTATAAATAGGCGCGTCTTTGTCATTATCATTATCACCGTCTGCAAAACATGTGATTTTCTCTCGAGCTTGTTAGTGCACCAGCCCCATCACTTTTGAATTGATTTGTGGACCCATTCTCGTGCTTTTTTTTATCATTTATATCCGGGTAAGTGGCCTTTGTCTTTCATGCGTTTTTTTGTAGTTTTTTTGGTTTTTAGGTTGGTTCAGTATGGATTGAAAAGAATAGATTATGAGTTTGCTTCCCCCCCCTTGCTTTGCCTTTCCACATTTCCTCCTCTTTCCAGATCTGCTGGAAGAGGAAGCTCTGTCCTAAAAAATGATAGCTTGAAAACCCTTTTGGTATAGCACCTCTTCATATCCTACAATGAACCTTGTTATAAAAGCTAAGCCATATGTGGAAACCCCTCTGGGAGAAAGATCAAACCTAAAAAAGAAAACTGTTTTCTCCTTTGGCGCATGAGCTCGCCATGCGACATTAAAAATAGTTGCGCCCTCGGTGCATCTGTCGCCCCTGCAACATGAAAGATACATGCACCAATGGTGCACTTTCCCTGCCTGTTACATCATAATAAGATGCGCCCTCATGGCGCACTTCCCTCACATGCTGCAAATGCTTCCCATGCGCCCCTTGGCACATCAAACTTAGATACAACATAAAGAATTCTTTGTGCCCTGTGCCCTTTGGCGCCCGTGCCCATGTAGCAGCTCTTTTTATATGCACCAAGTGTTAAGATATAAAGACGCAGGCGCGTTCCTCATCGCAGCAACATCATGTTGTGCAGACCCTATATGTGCCGAAGTTCCCTTACAAAATACATCCACATGGCGCGGGCAAACACTTATCCTTTGGCAACACAAAATGCACCATGCATAAAAAGATGTCATGCGCCATGTGCCCTTTGGCGCTGATTTATCCCTCTGACCCCCTTTTCTGTGTGCCTTACCCATTTAGCTCTGTAATTTGTAATATCATGCGCCATGCGCCCGAGGCCTCAAAATTGCTAACTCTTTCTTACTGTCGGCATTTGATGGAAAATCAAGCGGTGACACGGCTTTCTTCGATTGGGTTTCACGTCTTATTCTTGCAGATCAGCAATTAAACTCAGAAGAACATATGTCAACATCAAGCAAGAGGCCTACCAAATCCAAAGGCAAGGCCAAGCTCACAGAGGAAGAAATGAAGTATAAATATCAGAGGGTCAGAATGCCCGACTCCCAGGCCGAGTGTGACCTGGACATCAGAGACTCAGAGTTGGGTCATATTGATTTGGAGGAATTCTGGGTCAGGACTCAGAAGGTCACAAGAAGTCCGTGGATGGACAAGCTAATAGGCGGTGCCACTGCACTTCTTTGGGGAATCCCAGTCAGCGCCGTTAACAATGAATTCATGATGGTGGTTGCCGGTGCTATAATAAAGACACAAGGTGTGTCGTAAATGAGAAGGGCGAGGTCGTAATCAACCTCACTGCCCACCACTTTGAGATAATACTCGGCATTCCTCATCACCGGCACTTTGTGGCCGTCAGCCGAGAGATTGCATCAAGGCATGGGACGACAATGAAGATCGGTGCATGCGGTGATGAGCGAAGTCTATCGAAGAATAAAAAGGTAGTGACCCGTTGGCCTAAATCATTCACCGCAGTGATTTTTCAGAGGAGCTCAGTGACACCATCACGTTCCTGAGTAGGGTGTTTGGGCTTCCTGACGCCCACTTTTTCCACAAATGGATGCTGCGGTATTTAGAAACCATGAACAAAAATGTGCCTGATCAACGCTTCGAATGGGCAGAAATTATAAAGCGGCACGATATCGAGCGCTCTGCAACAATTCCCCACAGCGGGAAGATTCTACATGAATTCCTATGTTGTTTATTTATGCTGCTGACTTCTGAAAGGGACTATCCAGCTATGATGCGGAGTGGGGTTTGGCCCCAGGTCAAAATATATGAATACTATCCAGAATTGAGGTTGGAAAATAGCATCCCTCAATTTACCAAGATCAATGATGCATTTTTCTACTTCATCATCTACTATTGAGGCCAAATATGACTTACGGTCACGCACGACCAAGAGCATAGTGACAGCCCATTGAGAAATGGGGGGCCCTGTTCACCCAATTCCCCACATTCACCTATCTGAGGGCAGCTAACTTCTTGGGAGAGCCAACTAGACTGCCAAGGTATGCTGGACAAAAGTTGATTTTGTTGGAGCTGTCAAGCTAATCACTTATCATGAAAAGTGCCTAAAAAGAAAGAAGGGTGGAACTCCTTTCCCCCTCACAGTGGGTAGATATACATGTCTTACTCATCACAAGGCAAAAGACATGTTTGCAGAGCTAGAGCTGCTCAATTTGAAACATGACTTCCCAGCAAGACCCACCTTCGACCCGAGGAATTGTCTGCCGAGGGCTAAGCTCGATCCAATCCACATCCCTCAGATCGAGGATATCTACATCGACCTATATCATGAGGTGGAACTCAGGAGGAAGGACCATTCTCATTTGGCATTGGCAGAAATCATCCAATATGGGGTAGCCATCGTCCCCAAAGGCTTCCAAACTACTGAGGAGGAAGTAGATCAAGTATATCTTAACACAGGTGGGGATGATTGGCCTTTTGCGGCGATTGATAGAAACAAAGCACCTCAGACAATTGAGGAAAGGGTTAAAGAAACTCTTGTGAAATGGAGCATTGGTGCGAATGAGCGGACTCATCTACCTGGGGTTGATTTCACAACCTCCCATTGGGTAACGCACCTTCTCGATCAAAAAAGCAGTAACCTAAAGGAAAAGGAAAAGGCAAAGGGGGTGAATCCAGCACTTCTCAAGAGGAAGCTCCTGAAAGTCCTCCTTCCGCTACACCCGAACAGGTCATAACTCTGGCTTCTCCAGAGAAAGGAACGGAAGAAGATGTTCCAATAGGCCCATCCACTCAGGATGTCGGCACTGCTGCAACTACCGAGGTCCCTTCTGTCCCTTCTTCTTCTCCTCCTTCCCCTCCTCGAGTGACTCAAGCGACCATCCCTTTGGTCGTGTCCTCTCCCCCTTCTTCTACTGTTCCTCCCGCTTCTTCGTCCATCTTCTCTTCTCTTGCGGATCTGTCCCCCTCCATTTCTTCCCTCATCTCTGAGCTCCCTTCCCTTCCTATGTCTTCCTCTCCTGTAGTATCTCTTCCTCCCGTGAGCACTTCTTCGGCCTCCCTCTCGATGCCGCCTCCAAGTGTCTCCACGTTTTTCCCTTCTCTACTCTGCATTTGTCCCCTCTCTCTTTTCGGCCCTTCTCCCATAAGTCGGCTGGATCTCCCGGCACTTAAGTCGGCGAGAAAGGAAAGTTCCCATCGCTCAGATGGATTTTCCGTAATCCCGTCAAAGGGGCAAAGCGATCAAAATCTGTCACACGCTTCTCTCAGAGTGCTTCGGGAGAGAGGGTAATGGAGATCGCATACCCCAATCCCCTCAAGGATAAAAAGGATCTGTCTCCTACAGATTACACAGTGACTCAAGTCACAATGGGTACATCTTGAAAAGCCTTGAGGAGAGGCCCTATCTACGGTCGCGCCCTCTGTA
The DNA here is from genome assembly GCA_018340775.1 of Taxus wallichiana var. yunnanensis. Taxonomy (NCBI): domain Eukaryota; kingdom Viridiplantae; phylum Streptophyta; class Pinopsida; order Cupressales; family Taxaceae; genus Taxus; species Taxus wallichiana. The sequence goes on from CM031235.1 coordinate 722,428,144, forward strand.
AGAAGCTTGAGAAACAAAAAAGAGAAAAGGCTGCGAAAGAGCAAAACAAACATCTGCTCCAAGCCTTACAGAAGATGGGCAGTGCACCTCCCACAACTGCCGCCGAGACTCTGAGCCTCTGAGCCAGGATAAAATTAATGAATATGCAAAGATCGGCGAGCAGGGTATGGCAGTTTCCGCTTGGAGGAGCCAGATCCTCAAAGACAGTGAAAGAGTGATCGCCAAGTTCTCTGATTTATATCTAAACATCAAAAAGGTGAATAAAGAGCTCCAAGCATTAGCAGGACCCATATCAGAAGAGTTGGACCATGCTAGGCTGTCAGCATGAGACCTTTCAACAAATGTTCGACTGTTCAGTCGAAGATCTGGTCAAGTTCGGCGTCTTCGGCCATCCCAGGGCCCTCAATAAAGTCATTTCCACTCTGGACTACCGGATGGATCAACTGGAGTTTGTCCTTGAAAAAATTGATAAGGTAAAGGAAGAAGCCCTGGACACGATGCACCAAATGGAACAAATCGTTCTCAACATGTCTCCAGGGTTGCTTACTCCTTCCTTCACCTTAAGAAAAGTTGATGAAACCATCCAGATCTTTAAAGAGATCGTGTCACGAGGGCTGGGGCCAGAGGTCTCTTTTTGAGAGTCCATCAATAACCTGCTGGCCTGTCGGGACTTCATCGGGTTCCTCATAGAAGCAGAGAAAGAGTATTCCAAACTCCCAGAGAAGCTCATAGATGAGCGGGAGACTTGCGAGGTGATCAGTGAGCGACACAAGGATCCTTCCCAGGATCAACTAGGGCCCATGATCAGCAAGTTCATGGAATACGCGCTCAATTCCACATCTCGTCACTGAGTAGCAAAAGCGAGGCTACTCCCTTTCGGCCATAGCGGGATGACGATGATGAATAGTGGCTTCTTCTTCTTCTTCTCTCTTCTTGACTTTACTTTTTTTGTAAATATCGAAGTATGTTGGCACAAATGATGACATCATCCATGTTGCACCATGGGATGATGTCATCCATCAAGTTGTCAAAAGTCAACATGACTTTAAGATATTTTGTATCTCCTTGTAGATATTTTGTAAATATCTTTGTAAATAGGTGGTTGGCTCCTTTTTGCCTTCTTTTCTCTCCTTCTTCTATAAATACCCCAATATACTTTGTGGTGTGGATGAGTGGATATCTTTCGGATGAAAAATAGAAGTGAGGAGAAAAGACTTTGAGCTTTTATGTGAAAGAATTATTAATACAATATTTAGACTTTGTCTTTGAATACGTGTGTTATTTGCATTGGATCTCTCTTACGTTAGATGTATGCTTGTTTTACATTGGATCCACTTATATTTTATTGTCATTTATTCATCAGTATTGCTTTGCTCGTTTATGCAAGTAGGTTTGGCTCTGTTTACTACCAATCCCAAAACATAAACCCTCTGACCTTTCTGCTTTGGAATTCATTTCTTTTCTTTCTTCGGATCTGATCTTTCTCCATCCTCTCTTTCATTCCTTTCTTTTCGCAGTTGGAAACACCCTATTGGGATGAGATCCCAAACCCCCAAAGGTAGAATATTGTGAGACTTGCACAGATTCCTGCTGGTAGAATAGCAATAAACCAATTTCGCTTTGCTGACTCAAAGAGGGGCTATGCCCTGCACACTGTTGGCTCGTCTATCCATAGATCTGCCCAGCGCGTGATTTTCGGACCATGAGTTTTGGCGACTCATTTGGGAAGCGAGCAGATCTATCAGATCTATGATAGTGGTAGGATAGAAAATCGGAAAATCAGAAAAATCACTATCTATTTGCAAACTTTAACTTTTTGTCAAAAATCTAAAATTTTGCAAAGGTGACCCGAATTGAAAATTTTCTTCTGAGATCCATAGATCTGGCCTAGTTGGAGATCTTTAGTTCGCTGAGTTCTTACAAAAATTTGTGTTTTTCCGTAGATCTGAGTTTTTGACAGTTTATCAAAAATTTCAAACTCTTTGAAAAAGTCAAATTTAGATCCGAAAATCAGCTTGCTAATCTTCACTGTCATTTTATCCTCGCTGTTATTTGTCATTAACATGATCGGTTTTAGAAGAGGATAGTTTTTAAATATTTAGAAAAGTACATCTTTGCTGGTTTTGTCGGAAAAACTAGAAAATCAGCAAGTACTGACCAAAAATAAATTTTAAATCTGCACCCTGAGCGTTCCGGATCTGGAAGGTATCTTTGGTGGCGGTGAGCCATTTACGCGTGGCAGGTGAGCTCGTGGAGAAGTCGATCCTACTTTTAATCGGCTTCAAAGGCACAATTTCAGTGTAGCACCAACACGCTTTTCATCACTAAGTTCAGCTGATCGGTCAACCAGAAGCGCCTCACCCCCACGGAAGAGCCGGTTTTCACAAGGAGCCTCTACATCCCTTTGCAGTGCTTTATTGCTCAGTGGAACCACACTCCCAGCCGCGTTCTTTTTCCAGCTGTCCAGATGGCGGTGCCATGGGGAAATGCTATGGGTCCTCTCGCATTACCACATCCTGTTCACGCGCTCCCTCACGGAAACCGAAAGAATTTTCCCAAATTCGATGGGAGCGGAAACCAAAGCACGGATTCACACATATCTGCATTCATCATGTCGTGCAGTATCTTGGATGTAACTCACGAAGATGTGTCGGTTCACCTTTTTCTGGAAACTCTCTGAGGACTGCATTTGAATGGTTTTGACATTTGCCGCCGGATCTATTACAGTTGGGCCACCTTGCGGGATGCTTTTGAAAGGCAGTACAAGCCTTCAGAAGATGCATTTGCATTATTATCACAAGATCACTCACCTGAAGAAGGAGGCCAATGAGACCATGCGTGATTTTATCGCCAGGTTCGATGCATTAATCAACCGTGTCCCTGTTGCCATGCTTCCAACACCGGAAAATCAGAAGTGTTTCTTCGTGAACGCTATGAGCTCGAAAGTAAGTTTCTTGCTCCTTGAGTGAGTGGCTACCTTGATTCTCCTGAGCCGCTGCCATTCGAATAGAAGATAATTTGATAATATCGGCGAATTGAAAAAGGAATCATCAAGCCTAAATCTTGGACCCTTCTCCCCAATACTTAAATCGATCCGGTATTTCAAAAGATGGCGAACGACTTACTTGCATTAAAAAGCGGTTGGCCCAAGATTCCCCGAGTTCCTCATACCGGGATATTCCACGGAGGAATTTCATTTCCAACAATGTTCCTCAAAGGCGCGCTTACCCATGCTTGCTCCGCGGTTGGCGCTTGAGGCTCCTCGGTCAATGCTCTGGCTGAAATGAAGAAGAGAAGCAAGATTATGAAGAACCTTCGTCTCGAGGTGAAGATGATCAAGGCGTCGGAGAGCCGTGGCGACTCTACTATCGGGTATATGGAATTTGATGAGGAAGAATCGATGAAGAAGAAGGTACCCGAGGGCTATGCGAGCGGACAATCATATGTTGTTTTTACCCCGCTCGCATGAGGAAAAGAAAGAGGTCGCTGCCCATGTGCGAAGAAGGAGAAGGTCGTGTCAAAGCGTGCCTCCGACCATTGCTAAAAGAGGTAATCCTCTTCCTACTCAACTCCTGTTAAGTCTTTTACAAGGAAATCTTTTCCCCCATCTCTCCTCCAAATCAGCCCTCTCATATTCCTATCAAGACCGGTAATCCTACTCCACCATCACATGAAGTGAGGACTCATTCCTTCACCAGTATGACCCTTGGCGCATTTGATATCATAGATCATGCAAAAAGACCAAGATCCAAATGTACGAAGCCAGTACCTTGATCAAATCCCGAACGACTTGTAAGATTGACTAAGTATATTCAAAGTCAAATTTGTTATATCTAATCGAGTTTCCCCAAAGGAATCCTTTCCCTCCTCTGAATCCCACATAAATGTTGCCTCAACATACGCATCGAGCAAGATAGAACCTTTCTATCTCTCCCTCCTAATCAATGGTCACAAGTTGAGTGAGTAGCTGCATAATTGATTCGGGAGCTTACGATAACGTCATGCCGGAAAAAGTTGCCCATGCTTTGGGCCTCACCCTTACCAAGCCTTTTGGTAGATGTTATTCCTTGGAAACCAAGCAAGTTCCGTTGATTGGTCAAATCAAAGACGCGTAATTTGCATTTGCGGCATTCCCAGAGAAAAGAGTAAAGATGACCGTCCTCGTTCTTTGACATTCCAGTGACCTACGGAATTTTTTGGGAAGAAGTTTTTGCGGCGAAGTTGGTGGGGAAATTCATATGGGTGGTCTAAGGCTAGAATCCCCGTCAAAGGTGTAATGCAGACTTTGGAGCCAGAATCACAAAAGAAGTACTTGGTCACTAACTCTGAGGACCCCAAAGCTCAAATTCTTTTTGAATCATCAGGGATGGGGAACTATTTCTTGTCTACCAAGTCGACAAAATGGTTGTTCTTGTTCAAGAAGGAGATCTTAATAAGATCTGGACCTTGCAGTTCGATGGCAGCTGCGCAACCAGTGGATGTGGCGCCGGAGCCGTGCTAATATCTCCCGAAGAGGAGATTATTCCTCTCTCTTTCAAGTTGCAGTTTTTAACACGAATAATACTGCTGAGTATGAATCTTTGTTACTTGGCATGCAAGCTGCAAAGAGAGAAGGATCAAAAATCTAAAAGTGCAAGGTGATGCGAGAGCTAGTTGTGAATCAAGTTAAAGGATTTATCAAGTGAAGAATGAAAGGCTCAGGCATTACCGTAATGCGGTGTGGGACAGCATTGAAGAGTTTGATGCTTTTTCAATTGAATCCATTCCAAGAGCTCAAAATGACATGGCTAATTCATTGGCTGTTTCAGCATCCCTCATGCTCCCTCACCCAGGTTTGAAAACAAACAAATACACCATTGAGGTGGTTTTCCGCCCGAGCGTGCCAGACAATTCTCAGCATTGGCAAGTGTTCAACGATGATAATCAACTCATTGCCTTTCTAGAGAAGGCGGAAAATTTTAAAGAATTGCACTTTGAAGGATCTACTTCCACTTGTCGTGAATCAGTCACCAATCAAGACGATGAATCGAAGGGAATGACGGCATATGTCAGCTCAAAGGAAATAAAATTCCAAAGGGCCTGGTTTCTCTGGAGCGGTTGTTCGACAGGCATGATCGTTTTGTGAAAAAGAAGAGGCGAGATGATCCTAACTCATCCCCAGAAACCGAACCGGTCAATTTAGGTTCGGTAGAACACCCGCAGTTTGTGAACATTGGAAAATGTTGCACGCCAGAAGAGAAGCGGAAGTTTGTCAAACTGCTGAAGAAATACATGGATGTATTGGCATGGTCTATGCCGATCTAAAGTCTTTTAAGCGAAGGGCGTCAGCATGACATCCCATTGAAAGAAGACGTTAAAGCCTTTCGCCAGAAGCAGAGGCATTATAATCCTAAGATCTCAGGTACTATCCAGGCTGAAATTCAGAAAATGTTGGATGCGAGAATCATTTTTCCTATCCATCACAGTACTTGGGTAGCAAATATTGTGCCAGTGCGCAAGAAGAACGGTGAAATACGCATATGCGTAGATTTTGAAACCTGAATCAGGCTTCCTTGAAAGACAACTACCCCCTTCCTATAATGGATCAAGTTCTACAAGCAGTCACTGGATCGGAAATGTTGTCCATGCTTGATGGTTTTTCAGGCTACAATCAGATTGAAGTTTCACCTGAAGATCAATTTAAAACAACATTCACTACTCCCTGGGGTACATTTGCCTATAGCAGGATGCCTTTTGGCCTAACCAATGTTGGCGCCACTTTTCAGCGGGCCATGGACCTGGCATTCAAAGGTATGATGGGGAAAGTCATTGTCGTTTATCTGGATGACTTAACTGTGTTCTCTAAAAAACGAAATGATCATTGTGATCATTTGGAGCAAGTATTGGCCAGATGCCGAGAACATGGGATTTCCCTGAACCCGAAAAAGTCCATTTTTGGAGTCACGGAAGGAAAGTTGCTAGGGCACGTTGTTAGCAAAGAAGGAACGAAGATAGATGCCGAAAGAGTCAAGGCTATTCAGAGCCTTACTCTACCTACAAGTAAGACTGGCGTTCATTCTTTCTTCGGAAAGGTGAACTTTCTCAGGCGTTTTGTTCCCGACTTTGCTGAGAAGACTCGTCATATATTGGACATGATGAAGGGGTCACCAACTTTCCGGTGGAGCGAGGAAGGAAAAAGGTCGTTTGAAGAAATAAAAGCTAGTTGCTCACTTTTGATCTGGTATGTCCCGATTTCTCCAAGGACTTTATCATGTATAGTTATGCATCTGAGCATACTGTGTCTGCCATCTTGATGCAAAAGAATTCGGAGAATGTTGAATCTCGATTGCGTTCATGAGCTCTCCCCTCAAGCCTCACGAACTAAAAATGTCTCAATTGGAAAAGCATGCCTTCGCCGTTGTCAAAGCAGTAAAAAATTTCAGGTATTACATTCTAAATTCTCATACGGTGGTGCTGGTCCCTGACACGGCAGTCAAATCAATTCTAACTCAACAGGAGTTAGGAAGCTTGCGAGGAAATTGGATTGCAAAGGTCCAGGAGTACGACCTGGATATAAAACCAACCAAGCTGGTAAGAGGCAAGGGCCTATGTCAGCTTATGGCTGAAAACAAAGATTCAGAAAGTCCTGAGGAAAAGGATGATTGTACCAATGAAGCACAAAGTCAGTTGGAGAAAGCCCATTCTCTGCCTCTGGTCCTATTTGTCGCGACCAGTGATGAGTGGTATTCCGATATTGCTTTCTTCCTCACCTACGGTGAATGCCCAACTCACCTAACTGCAAAGGAGAAGCGCACTATAAAGCTCAGAGCAGCTAAGTATGTCATCTGGGATGACGGTTTATACAAACGCGAGATAGATGGTGTCTTTTTGCGATGTGTCGACAAGCCACAACAGGTGAAGTTGCTTGAAAGTTTTCATAATTCAGCCTGTGGGGGCCATTTCTCCTCTTCCGTGATAGCACACAAGATCATCCGAGCCAGGTACTATTGGCGATGCTTTTCAAGATACGACCACTGGGTAGCAAAATGTGAACCTTGCCGGTAGTTCGTCGGCAAGCCCAAGTTGTTGCTTTTCCCCTCGGGCGGTCGTTGTCAATGAACCATTCGGCGAGTGGGAATTGATTTTATTGGTGCACTCAATCCCCGATCGAGTGCGGACATAGTTATGTGTCTTACGGAACGGATTACTTCACCAAGTGGGTGGAAGCCATACCTGTCAAACATGCCACTTCTGAGGTTGTTTGCAGTTTCATTAAAGAAAATATCATTGTCAGGTTTGGCGTCCCAAACAAAATTATTGCTGATAATGCTTCTAACTTCTCCTCACGAGAAATTATTAGTTTTTGCTATGAATATGGGATAACTTTGGCTCACGCCTCGGATTATTACCCTCAGGGAAATGGTCAGGCGGAATCCAGTAACAAGAACTTGGTGACCATCATACGAAAACTAGTGGATGAGAATCAACGAATGTGGCACAAGTCCTTATACGACGCTTTGTGGGCAGATCGCATTACTCCCAAGAGGTCTCTCGGTATGTCACCTTTTCAAGTGTTATATGGCACTGATGCCGAGCTTCCCATTTCTGCTGAAATCCCTGCTCTGCGCTTGGCATGAGCTATTGAAGATGAAACTTTCCAAAATTCTCTTGAAAAGAGGATCATGTATCTAACAGAGCTCGAAGAAAAGAGAGTAAGAGTGGTTGACAAGATCACCGAACATCAAAATCAAGTCAAGAGACTATTCGATAAAAAAGCTAAGCAAAGAAATTTCCAGGTGGGGGACCTCGTCCTTCTATGGGACAAGCGAAGAGAGCCAAAAGGCATGCATGGAAAGTTTGATTCCCTATGGAGAGGGCCTTTCAAGATAAAGTAGCTCAACGGAGAGAATAGTTTCTATCTCTCATATCTGGATGGAACCGAACTCCCGCTTCCCTACAGCGGGTAGCATCTGAAAATTTTCAGGAAGTAGAGCTTGCTCTCTTCTTTATATAGTTTGCTTTAGTTGTGTGTTTGTTTTCGTCGTGTGTTTGCTTTCTGTTTGTTGTGTGTTTCCTTTTTTCTCCCTCCGGTCGCCCTTGTTTTTGACTCTCTAGCCCAATGGATAGGCACATGAGATCTGGGATTCTCTACCCCCGAGTCTACTCAGGGATAGTCCCCAGAAAGAGCCAGCTGTTATCCGTAAAATTGGCAAGGGCAATTTTACAGATAACCATACCAAAATTTTGTTCCGATCCCTCGTTAGGGACTCCTTGCGTTCGGAACGTTGCAAAATCCCTTCCCGGGAAATCTGGTTTTTCGAACTTAGTCATTTTTGGTCTTTTGGCCGGGCGCATAGAATGACTATGCAACATCAACTTTTGATGCGCCCCCTTTAAAACCTTTGGCGCATGTTTTCTTGTGTCAGCAGGTGTTTTGGTGTGCCTCTGCCTGTTAAGGCTTCCCTGCGTGCGCCGAGGCGCATGCGCCTTCCTGTCGACAGATCATTTGTTGCGCCTCTTTTTGGTGCGCCAAAGGCGCACATTTTCCTCTGTCAACACCACTTCCGGTGCGCCATAGGCGCACATATCTTCATGTTGACAAGTCTTTCGGTGCGCCAAAGGGCGCATGTTTTCTCATGTCGACAGCTCATTTGGTGCGCCCCTTTAAAAAGTTGGTGGCGCATTTATTGTTGCCTCGCCTATAATATAGGCGCGTCTGCACTGTCATTGTCACCAATGCAAAACACGTGATTTTTCTCTGAGCTTGTCAGCGCACCAGCCCCGTCACTTTCGAATTGATTTGTGGACCCGTTCTCACGCTTTTTCATCGTTTATATCCGGGTAAGTGGCCTTCTGTCTTTCATGCGTTTTGTTTTTGTAGTTTTTGGCTGCTAGGTTGGTTCAGTATGGATTGAAAAGAATAGATTATGAGTTTGCTTCCCCCCCTCTGCTGCCTTTCCACATTTCCTCCTCTTTCCAGATCTGCTGGAAGAGGAAGCTCTATCCTAAAAAATGATAGCTTGAAAACCCTTTTGGTATAGCACCTCTTCATATCCTACAATGAACCTTGTTATAAAAGCTAAGCCATATGTGGAAACACCTCTGAGAGAGATCAAAACTAAAAAAGAAAACTATTTTTTCTCCTTTGGCGCATGAGCTCGCCATGCAACATTAAAAATAGTTGCGCCCTCGGTGCATCTGTTGCCCTGCACACATGAAAGATACACGCGCTTGATGGCGCTTTCCCGCTGTTACATCATAATAAGATGCGCCCTCATGGCGCACTTCCCTCGCATCTTTCTGCAAATGCTTCCCATCGCCCCTTGGTATAGCAAATTCTTCATATCCATGAACCTTGTTATGCTAAGCCATATGTGGAAACACCTCTCGAGAGAATAAAAACTAAAAAGAAAACTATTTTCCCTTTGGCGCATGAGCTCGCCATGCGACTAAAAATAGTTGTGCCCGCGTGCAGTGTTAAAGCTATAAAGATATGTTGATGCGCGCACTTTCCCCTACATCATAATAAGATGCGCCCTCATGGCACACTTGTTGCATGCTGCAGACCCCATGCGCCCCTTGCACATCAAACTTGGATACAACATAAAGCCCTGCGCCCTTTGGCACACCTGCGCCCATGTAGCATCTCTTTCATATGCCAGTGTTAAGATATAAATACGTAATGCGCCTCATTGCAGCAAATCATGTGCAGCCCTACATGCGCCTTTTACAAAATACATCCACATGGCGCAGGCGCACTTGTCCTTACAGCAACACAAAATGCACCATGCAGTGTCTATGCGCCATGCGCCCTTTGGCGCTGATTTATCTCCTGCAACACCCTTTTCCTGTGCGCCTTACCCATTTAGCTCTGCAATTTGCAATATCTGTGCGCCATGCGCCCCGAGGCCTCAAAATTGCTAACTCTTTCTTCTGTCAGCATTTCAATGGAAAATCAAGCAGCTGACACGGCTTTCTTCGATTGGGTTTCACGTCTTATTCTTGCAGATCAGCAATTAAACTCAGAAGAACATATGTCAACATCAAGCAAGAGGCCTACCAAATCCAAAGGCAAGGCCAAGCTCACAGAGGAAGAAATGAAGTATAAATATCGAGAGGTTAGAATGCCGACTCCCGAGGCCGAGTGTGACCTGGACATCAGAGACTCAGAGTTGGGTCATATTGATTTGGAGGAAGTCTGGGTCGGGACTCAGAAGGTCACAAGAAGTCCGTGGATGGACAAGCTAATAGGCAGTGCCCTGCACTTCTTTGGAGAATCCCGTCAGTGCCGTTAACAATGAATTCATGATGGTGGTTGCCGGCTATAATAAAGACACAAGATGTGTCGTAAATGAGAAGGGCGAGGTCGTAATCAACCTCACTGCCCGCCACTTTGAGATAATACTCGGCATTCCTCATCACCGGCACTTTGTGGCCGTCAGCCAAGAGATTGCATCAAGGCATGGGACGACAATGAAGATCAGTGCATGCAGCTGATGAATGAAGTCTATCTGAAGAACAAAAAGGTAGTGACCCGTTGGCCACAAATCATTCACCGCATGAGTGATTTTTGGAGGAGCTCGGTGACACCATCACGTTCTGAGCGGGGTGTTTGGGCTTCTGAGCGCCCACTTTTTCCACAAAATGGATCTTTGCGGTATTTAGAAACCATGAACAAAAATGTGCACGATCAACGCTTGAATGGGCGAAATTATAAGTAGCACGATATCGAGCACTACAACAATTCCCCACAACTGGGAAGATTCTACATGAATTCCTATGTTGTTTATCTTTGCTGACTTACGAAAGGGACTATCCGGCTACGATGCGGAGTGGGGTTTGGCCCTAGGTCAAAATATATGAATACTATCGAATTGAAGCTGGAAAATAGCATCCCTCAATTTACAAAGATCAACGATGCATTTTCTACTTCATCATCACTGCTATTGAGGCCAAATATGACTTACGGTCACACGACCAAGAGCATAGTGACAACCACTGAGAAATGGGGGGCCCTGTTCACCCAATTCCCCACATTCACCTATCTGAGGGCAGCTAACTTCTTGGGAGAGCCAACTAGACTGCCAAGGTATGCTGGACCAAAGTTGATTCTGCTGGAGCTGTCAAGACAACTGGTCACTTATCATGAAAAGTGCCTAAAAAGAAAGAAGGGTGGAACTCCTTTCCCCCTCACAGTGGGTAGATATACATGTCTTTCTCATCACAAGGCAAAAGACATGTTTGCAGAGCTGGAGCTGCTCAATTTGAAACATGACTTCCCAGCTAGACCCACCTTCGACCCGAGGAATTGTCTGCCGAGGGCTAAGCTCGATCCAATCCACATCCCTCAGATCGAGGATATCTACATCGACCTATATCATGAGGTGGAACTCAGGAGGAAGGACCATTCTCATTTGGCCTTGGCAGAAATCATCCAGTATGGGGTAGCCATCATCCCCAAAGGCTTCCAAACTACTGAGGAGGAAGTAGATCAAGTATATCTTAACACAGGTGGAGACGATTGGCCTTTTGCGGCGATTGATAGAACAAAGCACCTCAGACAATTGAGGAAAGGGTCAAAGAAACTCTGCGCAGAACAGAGCATTGGTGCCGAATGAACGGACTCATCTACCTCGGGGTTGATTTCACAACCTCCCCATTGGGTAACGCACCTTCTCGATCTAAACAGTAGCCTAAAGGCAAAGGAAAAGGCAAAGAGGGTGAATCCAGCACTTCTCAAGAGGAAGCTCCTGAAAGTCCTCCTTCCGCTTTGCACCAGAACAGGTCATAACTCTGGCTTCTCCGGAGAAAGAAGCGAGAAGAAGATGTTCAATAGGCCCATCCACTCGGGATGTCGGCTGCTTTGCTATAACTACCGAGGTCCCTTCTGTCCCTTCTTCTTCTCCTCCTTCCCCTCCTCGAGTGACTCAAGCGACCATCCCTTTGGTCGTGTCCTCTCCCCCTTCTTCTATTGTTCCTCCCGCTTCTTCATCCATCTTCTCTTCTCTTGCGGATCTGTCCCCCTCCATTTCTTCCCTCATCTCTGAGCTCCCTTCCCTTCCTATGTCTTCCTCTCCTGTAGTATCTCTTCCTCCCGTGAGCACTTCTTCGGCCTCCCTCTCGATGCTGCCTCCAAGTGTCTCCACTTTTTTCCCTTCTACTACTGCAGTTGTCCCCTTCTCTGTTTCTGGCCCTTCTCCCATAAGTCCAGCCTGGATCTCCCAGCACTTAAGTCAGTAGAAAAGGAAAGTTCCCATCGCTCCGATGGACTTTTCCGTAATCCCGTCCAAAGGGGCAAAGAAACAGAAGCCTGTCACACGCTTCTCTCAGAGTGCTTCGGGAGAGAGGGTAATGGAGATCGCATACCCCAATCCCCTCAAGGATAAAAAGGATCTGTCTCCTACAGATTACACAGTGACTCAGGTCACAATGGGTACGTCTTCTGAAAGCCTTCAGGGAGAGGCCCTATCTGCAGTCGACGCCCTCTGCAAGAAGCTTCAAGAAACAAAAGAAGAGAAAAGGCTATTGAAAGAGCAAAACAAACATCTGCTCCAAGCCTTACAGAAGATGGGCAGTGCACCTCCCACAACTGCCGCCGAGACTCCTGAGCCTCTGAGCCAGGATAAAATTAATGAATATGCAAAGATCGGCGAGCAGGGTATGGCAGTTTCCGCTTGGAGGAGCCAGATCCTCAAAGACAGTGAAAAAGTGATCGCGAGTTCTCGATTTATATCTAAACATCAAAAGGTGAATAAAGAGCTCCAAGCATTAGCAGGACCCATATCAGAAGAGTTGGACCATGCTAGGCTGCAGCATGAGACCTTTCAACAAATGTTAACTATTGTTAGTCGAAGATCTGGTCAAGTTCGGCGTCTTCGGCCATCCCAGGGCCCTCAATAAAGTCATTTCCACTCTGGACTACCGGATGGATCAACTGGAGTTTGTCCTTGAAAAAATCGATAAGGTAAAGGAAGAAGCCCTGGACACGATGCACCAAATGGAACAAATCGTTCTCAACATGTCTCCAGGGCTGCTTACTCCTTCCTTCGCCTTAAGAAAAGTCGATGAAACCATCCAGATCTTTAAAGAGATCGTGTCACGAGGGCTGGGGCCAGAGGTCTCTTTTGCGCTAGAGTCCATCAATAACCTGCTGGCCTGTCGGGACTTCATCGGGTTCCTCATAGAAGCAGAGAAAGAGTATTCCAAACTCCCAGAGAAGCTCATAGATGAGCGGGAGACTTGCGAGGTGATCAGTGAGCGACACAAGGATCCTTCCCAGGATCAACTAGGGCCCATGATCAGCAAGTTCATGGAATACCGTGCTCAATTCCACATCTCGTCACCTGAGCAGCAAAAGCAGGCTACTCCCTTTCGGCCGCAGGATGACGATGATGAATAGTGGCTTCTTCTTCTTCTCTCTCTTCTTCGACTTTCTTTTTGTAAATATCTAAAGTATGTTGGCACAAATGATGACATCATCCATGTTGCACCATGGGATGATGTCATCCATCAAGTTGTCAAAAGTCAACATGACTTTAAGATATTTTGTATCTCCTTGTAGATATTTTGTAAATATCTTTGTAAATAGGTGGTTGGCTCCTTTTTGCCTTCTTTTCTCTCCTTCTTCTATAAATACCCCAATACTTGTTGTGGTGTGGATGAGTGGATATCTTTCAGATGAAAAATAGAAGTGAGGAGAAAAGACTTTGAGCTTTTTGTAACAGAAAGAATTATTAATACAATATTTAGACTTTGTGCTGAATATGTGTGTTATTTGCATTGGATCTCTCTTACGTTAGATCTATATGCTTGTTCTGTTGGATCCACTTCTATTTTATTGTCATTTATTCATCAGTATTGCTTTGCTCGTTTATGCAAGTAGGTTTGGCTCTGTTTACTACCAATCCCAAAACATAAACCCTCTGACCTTTCTGCTTTGGAATTCATTTCTTTTCTTTCTTCGGATCTGATCTTTCTCCATCCTCTCTTTCATTCCTTTCTTTTCATGATTGGAAACACCCTCTTTGGGATGAGATCCCAAACCCCGAAGGTGGAACATTGTTGAAAGAACATATCTTAATATTTATTACCAATATTAATCTAATATCATGTTGCTTTAAACTAGGTGACATAGGACAACTCAACTAGCAACTTGCGATACTTTGGCCAAAGATTTTCAACATCTGTTTATGTCACTATTCTTAGCGGCATACTCGTCATTTCGAATCACGTCCTTCACCTCACTCCTTTGTTATCAAGAATGGTCTTTCCGACTACCATCAGTCCACTTGTCCCAGGTTTAACCCTAGCCCTGGTTAGAAACATAATTTATTATAGGAAGACACTCACAATGACTTAGGGTATATGGGCATACTCGGTTGACCTAAGTCAACCGGATATGCCAAGGTACCCTGAGCCATTGAAAGCTACTACCTATCCTAAATATGCCACTAACTTGACCTAGAGAGAAACTAAGTTCAAGTCCTTATTTGTGTGTAGATCTAGATGATCAATGTAGAAGGGTGTTGCCACATGTCAACTGCATTGTTGTATTCTCGAGAAGACCCAAGTCTTCTTGAAAGTATAGCCCTGCAGTTGGCATGTGCCAACATCCTACAGAAACTGCCTCATCGAGATGTACATACCCCAAGGAGGTTATTAATACATTATTAATTTGGATTACAAAACAGATTATAGCATCCATGTTAAACCCTAACCCAACACTCCTTAAGTTCTTGTTCTATACTTGAATCAATTAAGCATTAAAGAACTTCCTTTACTCATGATTGCTTTTAATGTTCATTTACTTAGTTTAACAAGCAATTAACCAAAATAGGACAACAATATCATAAGTTCCATTAAATATAACTTAATCATTCAAAGAAGGTGTAGCAACCAAATAGGTTCAACTAGAGGTAGACTTTATAAGAAATGAAGTCTAACGATTAACGATCATATCACCATTCTTTAGATTACATTCCTTGGAGCGAGGAAGAGTCTTCCTCTACATGATTAAGTGTTAGGGTTTGTCAAACCCTTCTTATCTTTCAAAAAACTCTGTAGTTTTACCGCATATTCATTACACATTCCAATACTATGTTAGAATTTTTTAGATAAGATTGTTATCTTATGCAACTTAACAAGCTGCATCTTAATAAGGGAATTCAATTATTTCCCTTAACCAATTGTTCAATTTTATCCAAATTAAGCATATAACAGATATGAAAAATATCATCAAGATAGGTTTCCCATCTTCTTCATAATACAAGATAATTTACACAACCAATACAAGTAAATCTCAACTTTCAATTCATCATTATAAAACTATACATTACAAGACTATGTATTTCAGGCATGTTGTACAACAAACAACCTCTATCCCAAAAGAATACAACTTTTCTTTTTTCAATACAATTCAAGAATGAATTGAAACTCTTTACATAAGGTCCATAATTAAATAATCCCAATACAACATGAAAGTTCTTGTCTTCTTTTATCACTTACGGTGTCCATCTGTAAAATTGCTAGCACGGGTCAGTTCAATGAACTAAGCATGATAAGCACTAAGCATTAAAGTAAAGTGCATTCCACTATTTGTTTCATTAAACAACTCTACCTTAATGAAACAATTAATAAGCATCATGCAAATAATCATAAGTAATAACATCTAGAAGGAAGTACAATTAAGAAATCTGAATTTAATTTTAAGAAAAGAACATATTATAATATGTAACATCAGAATTATACCACAAGACTTAATTGATCCTATCAATCACTTTAAGCAGAAACAAGTCTTGTCATTAAATTATTTCATAAACTCATGAGGATAGAAAGACACTTTTAACTTTTTCCAATCTGCAAAGGAGTAGTTACAACATATCTCATATTAGTATGTTTCATCTTTCCATACTAGACAAAGAAGAAAATCAAATAATGAGAAGTTCAATCAATGAAATTATCAACAAAAAAAAGGATCTCAAACCAACAAGGACCCAAACCATATTTCATTTCATTTATACTATGAAATGAAATCCATTATCTAATACAAACTTAGAAATTCTTAAGCTAGTTCCCAAAAGAGAACTCAAAACTGAATGCACAGTCAAAGCATGCATACTTCCAATTTCCACTGAAAATTTACAAACTGATTACCTATTTCCATTCACCAAGCTCAAGTTCGATTCAATTCTCAAAATGAAATTCACAACACTATCTCTAAACAGCATATTGTCCCCAAGAGATCCTATTCACTTCTCTGACTAAAACTCGGAGATTCATTCAAAGAGCCCAACAAGGAAGAGAAATACGCAACAATGCAAGATAGACAAGGGTCAATAAAACTCACAGACCCAAGGACTGAATTTCCAAGCATTCCGAACAGGGATACTATATCCCTTCATACTACACTAGTATACAAGGTTTAAATTCAACATTCAGATGAAACCCATGAATCAGATGAAAGGTCAGAAGAGAGTAAGGAACTAAACAATTCATCAAAGACAAGTACTGTCCCAATTTCTTCCAACACGACTAAACAGAATCACCACAAGATTCTCGAGTTCCATTAAAAGCTTATGACAGGTAAGAATTTTCTCAACATCAAAGATAGAAAGGAAGTAAGTAATTCATTCCATAAACCTCTACAACTGATACGACTGTCCCATAATAGAACGTAGTTCTAGTTCCATTTATTTCTATGAACAAAATAGTCAAGTTTTCCCACAAGACATGGGTACACTCAGAGTAGAGATGAATAGAATACACTCCTTAATTCACATGCCCTATCAAGTTTGAGAACACAGTGTAGTCTAAAAGGCAGAAGTAATACAACCATTCCTTCTCAAACTCAAAACAAAGGAGACCTCAAAGAAGTTACATGGTCTACTCTAACCAAAAAAAACTCACAAGACCCCTTCCATCAGACAGTATTAAATGAGACTAAAGTTTTCATAATACCCCCTAAACTCTAGCTCAGAATACCTATAAATATACAACACGTCGATTCCAAATATAGAATCAAAACAACCAACAATGGAATACCTACACTGTGCATCAATACGAGCTTCGAACACAAGTTCAAACAACACAAGCTCAAATATGAGTTTAAAACGAAATCCCATGGCCCTAATAAAATCTCGAAAAAACACCAACACCCTATTATGGGTTCAAGCCTTCTATTTCCCTAAGGAAGAATAAAACCTCAGTTCAGAGCTTAAGTACAGGGCACAACACAACAACTCAACAACAAGTTTAGTATTCATAAGAACTGTATACAAGTACAGTTGTTGAATATGAAGATTCAACCAAGGTTCAAAACTTCAATAAGTTCCAACATAGTCCAAAACAAACACAAGGTCCCAATAAAGCTAAAACAAATTTTGAGCTTCAATACAAGTTTAGAACCCCTATGGAGCTCCACTTCTAGCTCACAAAACACAAGTCTAAACAGAGATTCAGAACCCAACAAGCAACAAGCCCATTCGATCAACATTAGTCTCAAATGATAGAAACAAAGTTTCAAATACAAGCTATAGAGTTCAATAGAGCTTCAAGTACAAGTTACAGAGTTCCAATACAAATCACATGCAAACCTCTAACAACCAATATAGAGAAAGTTCCCAAAAACTATCAATAACAACAAAGGATTCACATTCCAAAACCCACATAATTTTCAAGAATACATGCAAGTAAATAACCAGATACATCATGCAAATATAAATTTCCAGTGAGCAAAATTGTTTTAATGAATCATTTAGAAGAAAGCAAGAAATATTAATGGGTAGAGCCTATCATGCCTGATAGTGCCTCTGCCGATTCGAAGAAGACTTCTAGTTGAGTTCCCAACACCCAGTCTTTTCTAAGCAAGATCAAACAACCAAAATCTTTTTCCACAATGCCACTTATACATTCCTCAAACCAAAAATAGCTCAGAAAATTCAAAAATAGCCACTAAGTGGAGATCAAACTACTGGTTCAAAGAACCAGATAGCTCCATGCAGAGCAAAAATTGGGAAGCATGCAAAACAAAATAACCCCAAACAAATTTGTTAGCATGCCTTCCAAGATGGTTTTCTCACCAGAACCAAGGCAAATTAATGACATTAATTTGCATATTCCCACTTCTCTCTCTTTGCCACCGCCATCCAAGTTGTTGGTATGACCAAATCAAATTTCAACATGCATTTCCAAACTTAGTGATGCCTCCACGTAGGTTCCACTAAACTTTCACTAGCCCCTGCCAAACTAGTAGTACTTACATGCATTTAAAACCAAATCAAAATCAAATCTCATTAAAAGCTTAGGAACCGCCACTTAGTTCCCCACTTGCCAATGACCCATAGGTTCCCTTTCATATCCCATTAGTTTAGGATAGATAGAATTTTCTTAGGTTAGATCTTAGGTTAGTTTAAAATATATAACCTTAGGATATAACCCACAATTAAATAGATTGCCACCTTAGGTTAGGTCTTAGCATAACCAAATAGTATAGGCAATTGATTAGAAATAACTTTACATCCCTTAGGTTATTTCCTTCATACTAACTTAGTGTTAACAACTTAGGTTAGGATGTCATCCCACGTAAAGTGGTGTAGAAAGAGTTAGGCAATATTACCGAGTCTTGAATCTATTAGGATAGACCTTATAGATATAGGACACATTAAAATCTCTCTTCCTCAAGAATCCCAGAAGTAGGTTTCCCTTTCCCTTTAATGCCATTAAGCACCCTGCAAGGGTCAAACAAGAAGATCCAAGCACAACACACAACAAAAATTAGGCACGGTCTTTCGAGATAGTAAAAAAATTGCAACAAACACAAGTTCAGTCTGTTAAGTCTCTTAATCAATGAATGTCAGTTTTTCATTTAGTTTAGATAAGAAGATTTAAAACATACCTTGGATAAATGGAATTGATTCAAGGAATGAGTCTAGTTGCAAAGGATAAGTTTACAACCATTCAAACCAAATTACAACTTTCTCATAAGAAGTGAAATAGATTATTTTAAGCAACAGCATACCATCCCTACAATCAAAGAGCAGAAATGATTTATCCATATCAAGCATGATCTTCAGCAATCAAAAGAACACATCTTTATCAAGAAAATCACATGTCAACACTTGAAATGCAAAGGAGGAATATAACAATTGTCAAGGGTGTTACAGCTCAAGGGGATCCGAAGCCCTTCGATATACATTTAGAAAACATCAAGAAGAAGAAATTAGTCCATATAGAGTATGAACTTCCCGCGAATCAATTGAAAAAACCACCTCCATCAAAAGAGTTAGCCCGATCACCTCGGGTATGCCGAAGGTTGAAGTCATTGACCCAAAAACATTTGAGGTGGAAAAAATAGATAAGGGTAAATCAATATCTCGTGGAAAAGTGTCCACTAAAACCATAGTGGGAATTATGAAACTCTTAGAGAGTGACGATCTAATTTTCCTTCCATTTGAACCATAGGGGATGGGTAGTCTTCTTGGTTTAGCATATCTTCCCTCCGATGACCTAGGTCTAGGTGTAAACATGATAGAATTAACAAATGAAGAAGGAAAATTTGAGATTGAAATGATGCCCATCAAAACCATCTCTGAGGATTTTTATATTCTAAACCCCAGTTTCAACCCATGTGCATTTGAAAATAAGTTTTCCATATCCTTGGGGTAAGGCCTCATCATTCACCAAGAGTTATAAGTGAACACAATGCTCTACATATGAAACAAGGCCGAGAGCAAAGATAGTCATTTTCACCCACACACCATGTCTCAAGAACTTGACAAAAAGGTGCATGAACGCATCTTTCAGAAAAATGATTTTAATGATTGGACATATACACTTCTGGGCAAGGGTTGTAAGTTTAAACCCAGAATGGTAGGCCCTTGTCAAGAGAACAGAAATTTTGAGGATAATGGTTCTCCGTTGTGTACTTTTAGGGGTGAAGAATTCAATATTCATTAACTTTCTTCACCTTAGGTGTCATGACATGTAGTTTCACCTACATTTCCATATGTACATTATTGCATCTGCATTGCATTTTCATCTGCCAGTTCATTTCATAAAATT
Source organism: Taxus wallichiana var. yunnanensis (assembly GCA_018340775.1). Taxonomy (NCBI): domain Eukaryota; kingdom Viridiplantae; phylum Streptophyta; class Pinopsida; order Cupressales; family Taxaceae; genus Taxus; species Taxus wallichiana. The sequence continues at coordinate 722,448,181 of CM031235.1, forward strand.
GTGATCAAGGGACTTATTCTTATAACAATTCCTAGAAACTTCTAAAAATATTGGCAAAACATTATAATCATGTCTCTTCAAATCTTCACGGTATCATCAATTGTTTATGAATTATTTCATCGATCCAAGAAAGAAAAGACAATCTTTGACATTAACCATACCAAGCCCCGCATACTTGGTTCTACTCACACTTTCTTCTAGATCGAGTTTCTTTGTCTACGGTTTGTTATAGAAGCTTCATGGTGTCACATCTATCCTTTATACATCTCTTTGGAAATAAGAACATTCTAGACTTTTTCCTAGATAAATAATTCAAATGAAAATCCACAGAAATTTTTTATTTTACACATTTCTTTTCCCTACCAACATTCAATGTTGAGCCTACATCTCTTACTAGTGATGTAGGGTTGGGAAAGGAGAGAAATGCCCTTACTCACCTATGCCTTTCCCATGGTGATGAGCCCATACTTCCTACTAGTAGCATGGGGCAAGGTGTAGGGGGTATCTTTGACAAACTTGAAAATTACAAATAGTTCATTTAAATGTTGTGAAATCATAAATCAAAACAAAGTGAGTTAGATGTCCAAAATTCCAAAAGAGCTTAAAACCTCAAAACCAGATTTTGTCAACCAAGTGGCCATCTACGGATCTAAGTCTAGATAAACTAGAAAGTAATTCACATTCTAAACTATGAAGCAAACTTGAGTAGAGTGAGGTTGTAGTGTCTCAGTTCGGTTTTTCCAAATCCTTTTCTTTCTCTCATCATTACCATTTAACAAATCTCATAACTTGTGCCCTTTCTAGATCTTGGTGTTGAGCCCTCATATCCTATTGGTTGCTTGGAGTTAGGAGTGGGGCAATTTCATTCACTTATCATATCACTCTTTTGCCACATTTTTCCAAAACAATACAAAGTACCAAGATTATTTAAAGAAACTAAAGTTCAGCATTACAATGTGTTTGCATTATCATATATCAGCATTACAAAGCAAAAATAAATAAAAAAACATTTTGTTAGCATTCATGTCCACTGCATGCATTTTGAAAAGCATAGAAAATCAGAAATTCTAAACATCTAAGAGTACACATGTGAATCAAACCATCAATGTAAGCCAACTCTATGTAAGGAATAACCAAGCCAAAAAGAGATATATGTACATATCATGATGTGTCATAGTTTTTATGATGTCATCACACACTAGGTGCGGTCAAAATGCTCACCATGAGCACAAAATATGAAAAAAATCATATATGCCTCACAAAATGGAGAATAAGCAATAAAGGCACTCTACCTATTCTTTAAGGCCCCTTATGAAAGCTCTAGTTACGAATTTCTTAGGAGTTCTTCTCAAAATATTCAAACAAAGACAAAGGGCCAAGCCTATTGTAAAATACCATTCCCAAATCCATTCCAATTCAACCATACTCAAAAATGAAAAATGGAAGTTAGTATGCACAAATGAATTTGAAAATGAGTTTGCTTAGATATATATATGTTGTTATAACTTCATTTTGAGTGCATATGATCACACAAAAACCTTAAAAACTCAAATGAAATCGATACCTGATGGACAAGATCGAAGATGTAGATGGATAAGGAAGCCGATGTAGATAAGACGGGCGCACATGAGCGATCCTGCATAGTAGATCCAAGAAACCTGTGAGACACCGATGCTTGATAGAAAAAGACCACGTTAAAAGATATTTAGGTGGACTACCCGAGAAGCGGGTCCGGGAAGCGATAAGCTCCCTCGGTGGATGTCAGTCCACGTTTTCAATTAAGTAAAGAAGCATACATGATAAAAGATGTACGTAAAGGACTAGATTTTCTGATCAAAGTAATAAACAGAATCTAAACAGTAGACAGAAAGCAACAGAAAATAGGAAACTATGAAAACAATGTTGGATTTGTGTTACCTGAGTTCTTTTACCTATCTGCAGGATGATCGGCGTCGATTATGTAAAATCGGCATCGACTGGTTCAGATCGGCGTCGACTGATATAGATCGGTGTTGACTTGTTTTGATCGGCGTCGATCCAAGACAAACTGCAAGAAGGTTTGGGAAAAGAAAACGAAGGCAAGATCATCAACGTCTGCTGGATCTGCAGAAGCCGTAGAGATACTGGAAAGGCTCCACCTGTGCTGGATGCAGGAACAGAGTCACCAGAAAATCAATGGAGACTCGTGATGTCGATGTGGTAAGAGCAGAGTAATGGTGCTCCTCTCAGGGATTGATTTGGATAGGATTCACTCTCACTTGATAGATAATGCTCAGACTTGATGCTCAAAACTCTCTCATTCTCTCTGTCTAACTCACTATCTATCTCACCGTCTAACTGTCTCTCTCACAATCTGTGTCTAACCAGAACTGAGTTCTGGGCTTCTATTTGTAATCGGCGCCGACCGAGATTAAATCGGCACCGTTCGAAAAATTGGCGTCGACCGAGTACCGGTCGGCGCCGATCATGGAATAGACTCCTAAAATGGCCAAAAGGAGTGATTTCTGGAAAGATGAGAGTGATCCCTCCACCTCAAATACGGGAAATATCCCACTGCTTGGTTTGGGAGGAGGAGAAATAGGGGGGATATATGGATAGAATAGATATGGGGTAGATAAGTGGTTAGGATACATGTAAAAAGGTGTAATTAAATAGTTAATATTTAATTACTCACGGGTAAAACATAATGGGGTGAATTAAACTTAGGATAGGTGTTTAAATCACAAATTGAATAATACCCCAAGGGGCGGTGGTAATGCAAACGTGCCCCAGGTTACCCGAGAGGGTAAATGAATGTGAGGGACACGAAATTGGGTAACCAATTTTAGGTGTCTACATTTTGCCCCTTTTTGTTGAGTAACTTGCGATAAGCAAAGTTGCAAGACAAAAACAAGGAGGTGGAAGAAAGGAAGAAAAAGTGATGATGTGATCCCCCTCAAACTAGGGATGGGATGGGTGATAGAACAAACGATCCCAAGTTTGAAAAAGGTAGATGAAAACGCAGGATGCCCCAGCTAGATGTCTGGAGTAGATCTGATCATTAATGACGCACAAAAATAAATAAAGAGGCAGCAACCTAAGGAACTCACATTGGTAGGGTAGTCTAGACGGTCTCCTCATGAGACGACGTTAGTACCTACAGACCCATGAGTGTAAGGAGGGCTGCAAAATAGTCAGCACCTAAAGAGAGACACATTGGTAGGGACAACCAGATGGTCTGCAAAGTAGACGACGTTAGTGCCTATAGACCCGTTAACTCTAAGCTGCCAAAAAAAATGTGAGTGCCCCATGCAAAGGGAACAAACTCGAAATGGACGATAATATCGAAAAAAGTATGTGCCAAAAGACAACACTCAGGGTAGAATAATGACCAGATAAATAAGCCAAGCATCAACACTATGGCAAGAAGATTAGGAGATGGAAGAAATTGCGGGAAAGCTCGATCAAATCTAATCGGACTAATCGGTATAATCGGACTAAAACGGTGACCAAAAACAATCGGCGCCGACCACAAAAATCGGTGCCGACCATGCCCAACACATATAAATATGCGAACGGAAAACGTGAACGATTTATTTACACCGTGACGATTGATTCAGAGAGAGTCAAAAATTGGATTTGAGCACCATGGAAGCCTCTGGAAGTGGTCAAAAGCGGAGGAGGACACGACCTGGGGTAAGTGGTTCTTCCTGAACTCATCATTATTTTATTTATTTATTTATTTTTTTTATTATTATTTTGCTTTTTGGTGGGAGGCCAGAGTGTTTTTGACACGCTGCCTGCCAATCGGTGTCGATTGATAGAATCGACGCCGATTTAATGAAAGCGGCACCGATTGAATTCAATCGACGTCGACTATGTATGATCGATGCCGATTGTAATTAATCGACACCGATTGGAATTAATTGACGCCGATTGGATAGAATATGTGGATAAAAATGATAAAATGTGTTTTGGATGTTCGGATTTGGATAAATATGAAGCTAACATTGCTCTTGATGTCATGGATGTAGGCACGAGAGGTATTACACATGAGGGATGTGATTCGAGCTACTAGAGACCATTCTCCCGATGTCACTGACGTAGATTGGTGCCACTTAGAGTTAGCCGGGCTCGGGGGCTTTCGGTACTACAGACGAGTGCCGTGAGATGTAGAGTTGATGCGAGCACTAGTGCGATGATGGGATAGCCAGACTTGCACTTTTTGGTTCAGGATGGGTGAGATGACCATCACCCACGAGGACATATACAGGATCTTGAGGCTGCCGATCACTGGGGACCCGATAGAGATTATGCCACGAGAGCAGCAGCAGAGGGCCCTAGGTCGATTGTATGGAGATAGGGCAGATGATTCAGAGATAGTGTCTGGGGCAGTGAGGATAGCCTCACAAAGATGACAGACAAAGATGATCCCAGAGCAGAGATAAATAGTGTTGATTCAGATGGCAATCTCCTACTTTGCTCTACCAGATTCGGGAGGTGGGAGATTCCCATTGTTATTACTAGATTGTGTTTGTGACATCCTGTAGTTTAGACAGGTGTTCGCATTTGCTGATGCCTTGATAGCGCAGATATATTATGAGTTATGGATGTATACCACTAGCCGGAGGACAGGCATTGATGTCAGTTTTGTGCTCCATTGCTGGGCATATGAGCACATAGCAGTGATCAGGCCATCCGGCTTCCTTGGATGCCAGCAGCAGTGGGGGCTATTGATTATGGATTTCGCGATGGCGGGCCGATATGGCCCCGGGAGATATAGGGAGATCCGCAGATTGGTATACCGAGCATTTCAGGACGCTGACACCAGAGCAGGTCATCTAGAGACCATATCGGGTATTTCCGACATGGGCCGGTCAGGATGCTCACCTGGTGGGATTGAGACAGAGCAGGGTGGTTAGGGGCCGCAGGCTGATATGTGGGAGCACGTCCTGTTTATACGGGTATTGAGACAGTTCGGCCTAGTGCAGACAGTGCCGACTACCTATAGGCCTTACAGGTGAGACAACAGAGAGACTGATCTACCGATTTTGATCCCGGCAGATCCATTGAGGGAGGCCCCACCCTCCACAGACAGTGATGATGATGCCGAGTGGATGATGGTTATGTGGCATGGTATTCGACAGAGCTACCACGACACCTGCCAGCATCTATAGATGTTGATGAGGAGGATATGGCTACAGTGCTGGAGAGACTGGAGGGAGAGCATGCCACTCTGACGCATACACACCAGGTGGCTCTCGAGGAGATCAGAGCTCTGACAGAGGAGAGGGATGCCCTGATATTGGAGAGAGACACCGCTCGCCAGAGTGAGAGATAAGTGATCCAACAGAGGGATCACTACCATCGACATAGGGAGGCCCTCAGGGCCAAATATGGTGATACAGGTACCATGTCAGAGTCTGGGACACAGGGCATGACCATAGGAGGGCCACCACCCAGCACCAGCAACACCAGAGCGACACTACGAGCACCTGGTACCGTGAGCCTGAGTACATATCAGTCTCTCCTCACTGAGGTGAGATACTACGAGGATGCCCTAGCACAAGCATGCCCCTGATGTGCCTCGTTACGGGGCGAGGAGGAGATCAGCGACAGCCACAGTGAGTGGGGCATCGGAGGGAGGGAGCACCGGGAGAGACCGAGGTGGATGGAGGCCCCTGCAGCAGTGTGCATCTAGCTCGATAGGCGGCGGCCAGGAGAGACAGCCTGGTCCAGAGGAGGGTGGAGGAGATAGTGTCTTCCACCTATCAGATTTCACGATATAGAGATTGATGTATTTTTGTATCAATGTATTGATGTAGCCTCGATTGGAAGGCATTTTATAGATGGCTTGATTGAAAGCCACCCATTTTTTTGTTGTACAGATACTCATGTATATATATAGATTCATCATTTCCTTTGTCATATGATTGTTCTCATGCTTTTAATTTTGATATACATGGATAGATGTAGCGTAATTATGATGGATATAGACATAGACCGATAGATGATGAATAGATGTGATTGGATAGACATAGATGTAGAGGATATAAATAGATGTGATTTGATGTGATTGATATGTGGATTTAATTTGGATGAGAAATAGATATAGATAGATGTAATGTTACTTGGATGTACAAGTGTTTAGATGATGTGATGGATAGATGGGATTTGATAGTTTTGATAGATTTGATATTTTTGAGATGTTAATTAAATTTTGATGAAAATAGATAGATAGACCCACATGTGTTCATAATAGATGCTATGATGTGTGTTTTGGACAAAGTAGATCAGATGAAATTAGATAAATGATAGAGTTTGATTAAATTAACATGTTAAATGTCAATTTAACTGGATGAAATAATGGGAAATACTCTCTACGAGAGCCAAGGACGTAATGAAATGACCTTGATTAGAAATAAAGGAAATACACCCAGATAAGAAAAAGAATGGTGAGCTGGGCTCCTAACCGACCATAAATAGAAACTTTGATAGGAAACCAAAAGATCATGCATACAAGGCCATATATGAGGTTAAAATAAACCTGACACTAACTAGCCGCAAACCAAATCTAGGAGGGAAATGGAAGGAGCAGTAAGTAGGTATCTTGTCGAAATTTACAAGGGACAGAATACATGTTCATACTGGGAAAATAGGATTCTCCATATGATCGACAAAAGGTCCTATATCTCAGCTTCATTATTTCTGGCAGAAAAGCAAACTGATCAATGCGGGAAGTTTGCTAGATATGGAAAGACTGATCAATACGGGAAGTCTTTCAGTGATGCTAAAAAGTGTATAAACTGACTAAAAGGCTGATCAATGCGAGAAGCCTTGGGAATTCCTTTGAGAAACAGTCGTCCTTCAAGGGAGCGGTCTGTATTTTGAATTTTAATGATAGCCATCCTTCGAGGGCATGGTCTATATCTTTTGATTCATTTGATAATGCATGGATAGCTGTCCTTCAAGGGATCAATCTATCTTTTAGGAATTTTGGATAGCATCTCTTCTTCTTCTTTTTTTTTTTTTTTTTTTTTGGAGCTTTTTGAAAGAAGTTGAGTTTAGACCTAGATAGATCAGATAGAGGGGAAGAAAATGTATAAAGAGCACGTACTCATGCCCCGAGTAGATCCGATTAAGATAAACACTTGGGACAGATGAAGCTAGTGATTAAGGTATTCCTACCATGAGGAGGAACATATCCATAAGAAAAATTCTATGAGTAGAGCCACGATACTCATATTTAAGGTAAAAAAGACAATACGCGGAGAACCACATAGTTTCGAATCACCATGAAAGTATATGACTGGTTGTTAGATGGATGAAAGATCTTGTCTTGCGACTAAATTTGTGTAAGATAGATTTTAACAGTAGAAGGGCCTTAGATGCAAGGCATTAAGAGGTTCCATTTCAGGTACACCATCCATGGAAGATAGACGATAAGCCCCAGACCCATATTTATGAGTGACGACGTACGGTCCCATCCAGTTGGGAGCAAACTTACCACGCTGACTCCTTTCTAGTGTAGTGACATTTTGGTTTTCTTTAAGAACAAGATCACCAACTTTGAAGTCACGGTGCTGCAAGTGCTTGTTATAAGCATGTTTGACACATGCTCAAGATAGACTTGATGATGCTCAAGAGTGTTGAGACACCGCTCATCTAATAATTCAAGTTGTGCTAGATGATTTTGATGATAATCCTCATCAGAGACAAATTCTCTGAGAGAAACACGGAGAGATGGGATTTGGACTTCCAAAGGAAGAACAGCCTCAGACCCATAGATGAGAGAGAAGGGAGTAGCACCAGTAGGAGTATGAATGCTAGTCCGATAAGCCCAGAGAGCAAAAGGGATATGTAAATGCCAATCCCTACCAGCTCGACTAGTTACCTTTGCGAGGATATTACGTAAAGTTTTATTGGAAGCTTTGGCCTGGCCATTAGCTTGGGGATAGTATGGAGAAGAAAAGCTGAGTTTGATATTGAAAGCGTCGCAGAGGTTCTGCAAATCGACGTTCTTGAAAGACTTACCATTATCTGTGATGAGTTTTTGTGGAACACCAAAGCGACAAATGATGTGTTGATAGACAAAGTCAACAATCGGTTTAGCTTTTGTTGAAGAAAGAGGAATAGCTTCCACCCACTTAGTAAAGTATTCAGTGGTAGTAATGATAGAATGATGACGCTGTGAAGAACGGGGATTGATAAGACCAATGAGATCAAGACCCCATTGCGAAAAAGGCCACAAATCCACTGTAGGTTGTAAAGCTTGACTAGGGATATGTGTGAGATTGGAATGTTGTTGACATTTGACACATTTCTTAGTGTATTCACAAAAATCTTGATTAAGAGAAGGCCAATAATAGCCTAAATGTAAGATGCGTTTAGCTATGGCCAAACCACTAAAATGTCCACCACAGATACCGTCATGGACCTCCTGGATAGCTTTAGATGATTCAGGGGTTTTGAGGCATCGAAGAAAAATACCATCAAAGCCATGTTTGTAGAGGATCCCGCCTAGAATAGTATAGCGATTAGCGCGTAGGATAAAAGATCTTCTACCATTGGAAGTCAGATCTGGAGGAAGCACTGAATGAGATAGATAATCAACGATCTGTTGATACCACTCATCCTGAGTATTGGTTGTGATGGCATTGATTGAAGTTAGTTGCCTAAGATGAGATGGTTGATCTAATCATTGCACTGCCACATAAAGTTGTGAGTCCTCGGTAAAAGGCAAAATAAGCGAGGCTAATGAAGCCATTGTATTTGTGAATCGATTCGCAGTGCGAGGAATAGCTTGGATAGTGAATTTATCGAAAGATTGGAGTTGAAAGAGAACAATATCATGATATTTTTGAAGGATGTCATTCTTGCATTGATAGACACCCATGACTTGATTAACGATGAGTTCAGAGTCACCAAAGATGTCGATATGGCGAGCCGAGATTAATGGCATTTTGAAGACCCAAAACAAGAGCTTCATATTCAGCCATATTATTGGTGCACTCAAAGTTTAATTTGTGTGCGACTGGGATAGGCGCACCCCAAGGAGGAATCATCATGAAACCTACACCTCCCCCTTGCTGGCATTTGGATCCATCAAAGAAGAGTTTTACTTTAAATGGAGACAGACCAAAATCAATTTGTTGGATATATTCATCGGGGAATTGAGCAAGGGGGACTTGAGTGTCCGGAAGAGGAGCATCAGCTAATTGATCTGCAATGACCTGACCCTTGATAGACTTTTACGGGATAAACTCGAGATCAAATTCTGTCATAAGCATGAGCCAACGAGTGATACGATCATTGTGATAAGGCTTCGCATGTATTGTCTTGAGTGGATTGACACTTGTGACAATGTAAGTTTTGTGATTAAGGAGGTAGTGACGAAGCTTAGAAGTTGCGAAGAAGAGAGCACAACACAGCTTTTCAGCTTTGGAATAACATGTTTCATACTCATGGAGAGTACGACTAATGTAATAGACGGCTTGTTCTTTACCACAAGCATCCCGATGTGAGATCATGGCTCCCAGAGCATGGTCAGTCACAGAGATATAAAGATAGAAAGGCTCCCCCTCGCGTGGAGGTGTAAGCACAGGTGGAGAAAGAAGATAAGCTTTGAGATCATCAAAGGCCTTTTGGCAATGCTCATCCCATTCAAAATGAACATTCTTACGAAGGAGATGATGAAAAGGTTGACAACGGTCCGACAGTTGCGAGATAAAACGATGCACTGATTGAAGACATCCTTGAAGACTGTGGAGTTGCTTTAAGTTAGAAGGGGGAGGCATCTCAAGGATAGCTTTTATTTTTGCGGGGTCTACTTCAATACCCCTAATGGAAATGATAAAGCCTAAGAGTTTACTAGTGAGAATGCCAAACACGCACTTAGATGGATTTAGATGAAGACAAAAGTGAATAAGCCTCTCAAAGAGAGGTGCAAGAATGAAAAGATGATCTTGACGGTGTTTGGATTTACCGAGGAGATCGTCGACGTAATCTTCCACAGTTTTGTGTAAGAGATCATGGAAGATGTAGGTCATTGCTCGCTGATAGGTTGCTCCTACGTTCTTAAGACCGAAAGGCATGACACGATAACAAAAGGTCCCCCAAGGAGTTATGAAGGAAGTCTTATGTTGGTCCTCTGGTGTGATGAGAATTTGATTATACCCAGAGAAACCATCCATAAGAGAAAGCATCTCATGACCCGTAGTTAAATCCACGAGTTGGTCGATATTAGGTAGAGGAAAATCATCTTTTGGACAAGCAAGATTAAGATCCCGGAAGTCAGTACAAATTCAAATTTTCCCAGTAGCTTTAGTTACTGGTACTACATTGGAAACCCATTGTGGATAATCGATGGGTTGGATGAAGTTAGCCGAGAGCAAGCGCTGCAACTCTTCTTTAACAAGAAGGGCTACTCTAGGGTGCATTTTACATAATTTTTGTTTAACCGGTTTGATGTCGGGAAGAGTAATGATATTGTGGACCACGATATCGGGATCGAGTCCTGGCATATCCTCATATGACCAAGCAAAGGCTTGACGATGGTTGGAAAGAAAAGTGGTAAAGTCTCCTAACTCCTATGGATTAAGGGATTGACTGACCTTAATGATGCGAGGGTCTTTAGAAGTCCCTATATTAAGGTCGACTGTGGCTTTATTGAGAAGCGTAGACATGTCAGAAGGAATGGTTTTAGGAAGATAGGAATCCTCTGCCCCCAGATAGGTGAGGACAGAATCATCATCCGCACAGTGGATAGTGTTGATAGTAGGAGAGTTGTCTCCAACTATTTCAGGGAAAATTAACGGTATGGAAGCGGACTTGTCATTAGTCTTATAGGTTAGTGGCCCTAAGGAAATGGTATTGACTAAAAAAAAAGTTAGACGGGATGGAAATGGCATCATCCACATCAAGTGATGCTTCTGACCTAGCGGGAGAAGATGGTTCCTCAATAGGAAGAGGCTCATCGAGAATAGTGATGGTGGCTTTTGAAAGAGGTTTAAATCCTAAACCAAATTTTTGATGTGGCTTGAGAGTTGGAATGGACACGAGGTCATGCACACCTTGTTCATATTTTCCCAAGCCAAAGCCCTTCCACGCGCATCGATATAAATAAGTTTTTGCAAACGTGGGATTCTGTAGACAATCGAATCCTGCTGAATAGGGCTTGGCCCTAGGAGGAGAATCTGGTGATAGTGAGGTATATCAAGACCACCGTAAATGAAATTAGTCTGTTGATTGGGCAGACCAATGGTGATGATGCTACCGAGACCTGGCTGATATTCAAGTTGTTTTTCTGGTCTACCATACTCGTTAGGTTTGAGATGGGCGTCAAAAGAAAGGAGAGGAAGCTCTCCTAGTGAGAAACACTACAATGTCTCTTCTAGATTTTGTAAGTCTGGTAGTTTAGTTGCAAGTATGGAAGAGGATGAGGCCTTGTCAAGAGAACAAGCATTCTCCTTTAGAGGGGCAGACCCTGTGGTCATGTCGCATTGTGCGGAAGGAAAAGGATCTCCTGGATGAGTATAGATTTTGCCCTCATATTGATATTTTAAGCATCGATGGAGGGTGGATGGGACACAATGCATTGCATGAATCCAGGAGCGTCCGAGGATCATATTGTAGTGGAATTTCCCTTCAACAATGTAAAAGAGTTCGTGAAGCAGCTTCTTACCTACTCGAATGGGTAGGACCACAGTTCCTAAAGTAACTGCTAGCTGATCGTTAAATGATCGAAGAGCGAAAGGCGGGGTGACACTACGTTCTTTGGTAACTTAAGTTGCTCAAATGTGTGCGAGGAAATGACGTTGAGTGCAGCACCACTGTCAATCATAGTGCGTTTTAATGTAGTGTTGTTGATTTGAACTGTGATAAAGAGGGGAGCCTCCAAATCCTCGGAAGAAAGGGAAGGAATTTCTGAATCTTCAAAAGAAATGGTGGTTGATGGTCTATTCAATCCAATAACCATCTCGAAAGGCTTGGGTTCATCTGAATTCACTATGATGCGACGTAGATTATCAATTAGAGCCTGGCGATGTTGCAGAGAGGATTGAATGAGGTCAAAAAGAGACATTTTGACCGGAGCCTGGGTGAGTTGTTTCATAACACTCTCCTCAACTGACACGGGAATTTGAGCCCGAGGTGCAGCACGAATAGAGACCCAAGGTCTCGGGGCTAATGAGGAAGGAAGAACTCCTTCAGGGGCTACAAAAATGACAACCTGCGGTTGAGATGTTGTAGATGATGATGGATTATCATACTTTGTCGGGTTCTAGTGGCAATATGAATTGTGTCAATTTGAGAAGGTGGAAGACCATCTGGAGTGGAATCACTAGAAGTAGAGGTCTGAGTAGATCGTTGGGGCTCAGATGGAGCTAAGATGACAGGAGATACTTGTTCCTCCTCCTCTTCTAGCAAAAGATCACTTTCTTACAAAAGAATGTTGACGACAGTTTGAAGAGCTTTACATCCCTCGGTGTCATGACCCGGAGTACGGTGGTAAGTACAAATCAAATCAGAGTTAAACCAGGAAGGTTTTACTCCTTTAGGGTTATAGGGTTTAATTGGAGGAAGAGATATGGATGAAGATTGGATAAGTTGGCGGAGGATTTCAGTATAGAATCCGGTAGACAAAGATGAGGATAGAGATGATGAAGGCGCCTCTTTTACTTTAACAAACTTCGAGGTAAAAGAACCTGCATGTTAGGTTTGACAGTCTCTTTAGGGATCGTCTTATTTTTTCGGACATCTGGAGGAGTAGCTTTGGGCACTTGAGATGGAAGTAAGTGAGACATGATTGATTTCGATGGAGGAGGAGCCCCTAAAATAGATTTTGAAGATGATGGAGATGTGACAAGTGTTGTGGTCTTCAGAGATAAGGGAGGCTGCTTGGTCAAAACTAATGATGATTTATATAATGTCAGTTTAGATGAGGGAGGAGCTCCAAAGTAGGTTTGGTTGGAGGAACAGAGGGTGCCCTGGTTTTGGTAATGAAGATGATGATTTTGATAAAAGAGGTGACGTCTTTCTAGTAGGTAAGTCCACTTTTCGAGGTGCTGGTGAAGAATGTGTTGTAGAAGAAGATGATGGTTTTGATAAGTTTGCGAGTAAGAAGACATCTTCTCGGTGGAAAAATCTAATCTTCTATGAGGCGCAGAGAGATATTTTTACGGGAAAGCACCAAGAGTCTTGATGGTTTGAAATATGGGCTTTCCTTTTTAGGGATGGTGACAATTTCAACCACATAAGGTGATTGTGACCTTTTCGGGGAAGAAAATGGGGAGGTATTGATGATGCAACATTAGATTTCAGTTGTCTTGGTCTAAGTTTAGGCACCAAGAGTGTGGGTGCTGGTGCTACTTCTTTAGATTTTCCCTTAATAGGTAAAGTAGCATCGGTGATGGAAGAAGTGAGTGATGAAGAAGTAGTTCCTTGCAAGGGAGCTACTTCTGGTACAGTAATTATGGGTGAGACTACTGTAGGAAAGGAAACGGGAAGAGTCAAAATCGAAGATGCTTCCGTCAAAGTGGGTACAACTATAGGTACGTTTACCAATGGCATAGTCACAAGCAAAAATGGGAGAAATAGAAGTAGATGTATCCATGGTGGAAACTCGAAGGGATGTAATTGCCTCGAGCATTGAAAGAATATCTGACGATGAGACAGATGAGGATGATACTGTCTCGGGTATGGACGGAAGATCAGACAAAGAAGCAGAGAGAGATGAATCTGTATCTAACAATGTTGGAATATTCAAAGATGGGCTATCTGAAGATGGTGGAATCCCAAGCGATTAATGAAGTGGAAGGAGGTTCTGATTCGATTGATGTGTTCGCAGATGGCTTAGGTTTAGAACAAGATTCTTCAGTAGAGATGAAGCTGATAGTATGAGTGTTTGGTTTTTGAGACTCTAAAGCATCATGGTTCGGGGAATGATTAGGAAAAGGTTGTTTAAAAACATCAAGTGCTTGATTTGGGGGAGCATTTGGGTTATCCAAAATGAGCTCGCCTTTATCAATGAATTTCTGGACAAGATTTTTGAAGGTCTGACATCGTTCAATGTCATGACCTTTGGTTCTATGATAATGACAGAAGTCATTTTCCCTATACCAGAATGGACGTTCTTGGCTTTCATCAATATTCCTAATGGGGGGAAGTTTGATCATGTGAACTTCCAACATTTTTTCCAAGATAGAAGCATATGATTCCCCCAACAAAGTGAAAGATCGAGATGACGAGGATCCTTTTCGAGAAGATGAGGAGTCTCTCCGTGGTGTTTGATTAGAAGTGTTATCGACTCGTGATGTTTTTAATACGATAGCGTTGGTGGATCCCTGATTCTTGTCTTTAGAAGTGGAAGGGTTTGATTTGGTAAACCGAGAAAAATCTGGTTTAGATTTAGAGCGAAGTTTTAACTTCCCTTATTCAATGGCACGAGATTCAAGTTTGCGTGCCATCGTAAAGGCTTCTTCGAATGTGTGAAAGGTCTAGATCCTTAAGGTAGAGGAAATATGATTAGCACAGGATCAAGTAAATAACTCGATCTGTTGAGATTGAGGAAGGGAGAAAGACAATTGGTTTATTATCCCTCTCCAACGAGCGAAAAGTCATGTAATAGACTCATCATCGAATTGACGAATGTTATAAAGATCTGTAATCAAGATCTTATGTGCGATATTTATTGAAAAGTTTTCAACAAACATCTGGGCCAATTGAGAGAAAGAAAACAAGGAATGTTGGGGAATGTTATTATACTAGTCTAAAGCAGGTCCTGCGAGAGACATAGGGAAAGTACGGAGCATAAGCTCCTGATCCTGGACTATAAGGTAGCAAGCATGTTTGAATGCTCACAGATGTTGTTGAGGGTCCTCTCGACTATGAAATTTTGAAAATTTAGGAAGTTCCCATTGGGGAGGATAAGGCTTAAAAGCCACTGATGGGTGAATGGGTTCATTACACACTTCTTCAAAAGAGTATGAAGGATGAGCCCCTTTGGTGGAGGCTTCTAAGTCTATAATTTTCTTGAAAATAATTTGGACCATGTCAGATTGAGGAGGAGGCATGTTGGCATGTCCTACATAAGAAGAAAATGGTGGATGTTGTTGAGGTGTCAACGGGGGATTCATCTGTTGATTGATAGGATGATAAGAGGAGTAACCAGTGTTTTGGGTGATGCCTGGTGTGGTATTTTTGTGAAGGAGCCTGTGTATAGACAGGCTGTGAGATGACAAGTGGTTGAGAAAAAGAAGGTTGGATGATAGATGGAGCCTGTGATTGGTGGACTCCTATGCTTGTTGACTGAATCGGAATGGATTGAGGAACATGGGTGTCAATTTGATTGGACATGGTGGGGAATAAGGTCTAAAAGAGGATTTTTACTGTTGGATTAGTTATTAAGGGCACCGATGCTAGAGGATGGGCGAAGGTCATCATTCTTTAGAACATTGGAAGAAAAACCAACCTGGAGGACGAGAAGAAGGAACCAACCGACTCACAAGCGGGGGTTGACTCATAAAGAGGTACTCGACCCAGGATACAATGGATGGCATAGATGAATTAATAAAGTGATCTATGGGTGTGCGAGATGCGCCCATTATAGCTAGAGAAGAGGACTTCTCGAAGTAGGTTGTGGGTAAGTGCGGGAAGTTGATGGACAAATATAGGGTCATCTGTGGACATCATATTGAAAATAACAACATAATATCAACTTGTAGGGATTATTAGCAATACATACACTCAAAATTAGACAAAATTATATTAATATGAATCATAGCATCCGGAATCTAGTTTCTAAAATACTAATTTTTGTAAAAAATGGACAAGATTAGCTATATTAAACACTCAAAATTCAATGACTTGGTATTTTTTTTAAAAAATGCCAATAAGATTATAGTCCGTTTGCCCACAATTTGGATGACCAAAAATTGATATATATTTTTTCCTTTGGTGAGAAGTTATATGCCACTATTTATCTTGAGATGGATTTTATTTTGTATTTTTTGAGTAATATTTTATTTTTTATGATTTTTTCCATTAAAGTGGTATGAAAAAACATAAAGAAAACAGAGCACTTTCGCTTTTTCGCCATAACTTCATCAAAAATATTGAAATCAAATAAAAATTTTGAACATGTATATAATTTCACCACGGTTGGGATGGTATAAGTTTTATCACATTCGATACGTGAAACAAATTTTGCAGTCTTAAACGTAGACATAAACATTCACGGGAAAAAGTGTCTTAAAGACCTACTATTAGTAAAAAATTATAAAATGATATTTATCCTATTCTATTCACTTTAAAATCAATATTTCTACAAAACTAACAGTCTCCCCTACGCAATGGTACCATTTTTATGACATATTTTTTACTTTTCGGCATGGTTCAAGTCCGCAAAAGACTAAATTTGATGTTTTTTTGTTTTTAATGTAAAATTCAGGATTTGATGTCCACTTAATTGTCCCCCAACTTGGTGCACTTACCCTTGTGGAATAGTCGAGGTAACTGCAACGTTAGGAATGGGCAAGACTATTTGAGAACTAGTCGACATGGTCGGTGGAAGAGAAAAAGGAGGCACAAGTGCGCCACCCTCTTCCGTGGTTCGAGGTGAGAAAAATGATGCTAACTATTCTACAAAAGCCTGGGATGGTTCACGAGGATAATCGTAAACTTGCTGGATTGGTGGTCCCTGATCAGATATTCGAATAGACTTGTGTACTAGGTAGTCCATAAGGGCTACCGGATTGTGATCAAGGAGCACCTGAAATTTAGGATCCCCGTGAGGAACATACTCCATATCAGAAGTGGATGATATTTCTGAAGGACTAGGGGTAGCTGGATGTGATGGGGTTGCTTTGGCCTGATAAAAAGGATTATATGACTAGGATGGGGAACCAACTAACAGTGGTCCCGAGGAAGACCCGGGGGGTTCCAAAACATCCACACTAGTGGTGATCTTGGAGGAAGAAGGGGCCAGTTGAGCCATTCTTCTAGATTGTAATTGAGTGATGACCGTCATAAACAAATAGAAATATAGAAAAAGAAGATTGACCTAACTAATGCACAGAAAATTCAAGCAACGTAGGTGATTATCTCTTTTAAGTTTTTATGCTTTTAAGAAAGAAAATATTAGGGAAGGCTTTTTAGAACAGGAA
Organism: Taxus wallichiana var. yunnanensis; assembly: GCA_018340775.1. Taxonomy (NCBI): domain Eukaryota; kingdom Viridiplantae; phylum Streptophyta; class Pinopsida; order Cupressales; family Taxaceae; genus Taxus; species Taxus wallichiana. The sequence goes on from CM031235.1 coordinate 722,465,322, forward strand.
CTACTCAGATAGCCAAACTAAGGATGGTTTGGGGAATGTTTTGGTGAGGAGTCCCAAAGGAACTTTAGTAAAAGACTAGTACGTGGCTTGATATAGGGGCCTACCCCGCACTTCACACACCGTTGTGATAAGGGAGTCGGGTGCTTTGCCAATATATACCAGAACTTCCGTGAATTTATAGTGCAGCCCGAGTACCACGTAGGATCTTCCTCTTGGATGTCACTTCCAAGTAGGTGAGGCCAGGGGAGGAATTTTTGTTTAAATGCTTTATACCTAGTGATTTTGGCTTTGTGTGCAAGGGTGAAAAATAAAAATCAAATAGTGTCACTACCGATTTTGATCAATTTTCCAACCTAATTAAAACTAGATGAAAAACATACAAAGTAGAAATGACAAAGAAAGAGTTATTTTTAAGCACTTAAAAATGAAGTGTTTGATTTCGATGAAGACAAGTCAAACAGATTCTTTCCCAAATGTGATTAAATTCTTTTTAAGCACCAAAATCAAAATGTTTGAATGTGATAGAAAACAAACAAACAAAGTCTCTTTTTTTTTTTTTTTTTCCTAAAAAGGGGAAAACACCGTAAAAGAGAAATACCTATAGATTTAGCTCTCCAAGGTGTGTGGACTTCAAAAGTGCGTTGTTGAGCTCTTCCCCTTGAACAATCCCATGAACAAGCAAAGTGCTCCACAAGAAAAGGTTAAGCAAACACACAAACCAACCCAGAAAGATATATCTAGATAATAGCAAAATGAAAAATTTCTATTTAAGGGATTAGAAAAATTTCAAAGAAATAACAATTTTACATAAAGAGATGGATCAAACATGCAATCTTGAAATCAAAATGAAATATTTACTAATTTTATAAATAGAAATTGGAATTGAGATTTTCAAAAAAAAAAAAACAAAGGACCTAACTTTGCAAATTCAGAAATGAAAGAAGCAAGATCAAACGATGAAAGGAATCAAGTAAGCAGAATCGATAAAAATCGGTGAAGAAAAAGAACAAAGCTCAAAACTAGAAAAGAGATAAACTTACCAATAAGGGTCTTTGGTTGGGTCCCACCGGTGCTGCGCTGTAATGTTGATCAAGAATTTTTCGCATTACTGCCCAAGTTAATGTACCAAACTAAACACAAAAACCTTAAAAACTCAAATGAAATCGATACACGATGGACAAGATCCAAATATGTAGATGGATAGGGAAGCCGATGTAGATAAGACGGCGCACACGAGCGATCCGCACAATAGATCTAAGAAACCTGCGAGACACCGATGCTTGTGAGAAAAAAACTATGTTAAAAGATATTTAGGTGGATCGCCCGAGAAGCGGGTCCGGGAAGCGATAAGCTCCTCGGTGGATGTCATCCACGTTTTCAATTAAGTAAAGAAGCATACATGATAAAAAGATGTACGTAAAGGACTAGATTTTCTAATCAAAGTAATAAACGAGAATCTAAAAAAGTGGACAAAAAGCAACGAGAAAATAGGAAAGCCGTGGAAAACAATGCTGGATTTGTGTTACGTGAGTTCTTTTACCTGTCTGCAGGATGATCGGCATCGATTATGTAAAATCGGCGCGATCGGGTTTAGATCAGCATCGACTGATATAGATCGGCGTCGACTTGTTTTGATTTGCATTGATCTAAGACAAACTACAAGAAGGTTTGGGAAACGAAAAATGAAGGCAATATCGTCAACGTCCACTGAATCTGCAGAAGCCGTAGAGATACTGGAAAGGCTCCACCTATGCTGGATGCAGGAACAAAGTCACCAGAAAATCAATGGAGACTCGCAATGTCAATGTGGTAAGAGCAGAGTAACGGTGCTCCTCTCAGGGATTGATTTGGACAGGATTCGCTCTCACTTGATAGATAATGCTCAGACTTGATGCTCGAAACTCTCTCATTCTCTCTGTCTAACTCATTGTCTATCTCACCATCTAACTGTCTCTCTCACACCAGTGTTCAACCGTAATCGAGTTCGGGCTTCTATTTGTAATCAGCGCCGACCGAGATTAAATCGGCGCCATTCCGAAAAATTGGTGTCGACCAAGTACCGGTCGGCGCCGATCATGGAACAGACTCCTGAAATGGCCAAAAGAAGTGATTTTTGGAAAGATGAGAGTGATCCCTCCACCTCAAATACAGGAAATATCCCGTTGCTTGGTTTGGGAGGAGGAGAAATAGGGGGGATATATGGATAGAATAGATATGGGGTATATAAGTGGTTAGGATACATGTAAAAGGTGTACTTAAATAGTTGATATTTAATTACTCACGAGTAAAACATAATGGGATGAATTAAACTTAGGATAGGTGTTTAAATCACAAATTGAATAATACCCCAAAGGGCGGTGGTAATTCAAACGTGCCCCAAAGTTGAGAGGGTAAGCGAATGTGAGGACACGAAATTAGGTAACCAATTTTAGGTGTCTACAGTAAGTACTCTTGTAATTTTAATTTAGTGTACATTTTTCGATATTTTATCTATATGCACTTGAGTCTTCTTTTCATTTTATAGGTAGCAGGAGTTTAGACGATGACATTTTGACACACACGGGCGTGTTAGGTAAAGCTTCTAACTCCCATTTCAGAATGCCATACTCAAACTCTCGTTTACGCCTTTTCATTGCTAAGATGATTCTCCGAGGGGGTAATATGTACGCACCCAAAATTACATGTGCTACATTGTCAGAAAAAATGGTTACAAAAGTCCCCAATGATGATTCAGGTCCTTTCAAGAAGGTTTTCAAGCTCCAATTTCCATTTTCAAGTATATATTTGTTTCCTAGACATCTTTACTTAGCCTTCCCGTGCTTTTTCTAGCTTCCTACCTCTTTCTGCGCATGTTTTTGCCTTTAGTGCCAAGACCACCACCCTTCCTTGGAAATGGTTTTGAAACCACTACCCAAAAGCAGTGTGATCTTGAAACCGCCACCTTGTGTAGGGTGGCGGTCCTGCCCACTTTTTCCAGATTCCCTCATGCATGTTTTAACATGCGATGGTTCACTTAATTTCACTTTTTACATGCATCTGTGAGCCAAATTGTCTAAAATTAGCTTTGATTGCTTGGTTCTCCTTCCTCCTATTTTTAAATAGATTTAATTAGTTAGAACTACTCCTTCTTGCCTTGAGCTTGAAGGCACCTCCCATCCTCCATTCCTATATATTCCATGCTTGTATTCAAGAAAAGGCTTGAGAATTTTTGTGTATCTTGTATTGTATTGCTGCCACAATCTTGCTAGGAATTGCATAGCCAAGCTCAAATCTCTTGTGCTATCTCTCTTCTACTTGCATTGCATCTAGAATGCTTTCAAGATGCCATTTCTCAAGTGCCATCCTCCTGCCACTGTTGTTCTTGCATTCCTAATCCATTGGACTCATATGAACACTCGAAGAAAGAAAGGATAGATTGATGGGGAAAACTACTACATAGATGGATTTACCTTTGTTCTGTGAATTCCAAGTTGGATTTGTTTTTTTATTTCCTTCATTCTTACAATTTATCATTGTTACATCATATCAAATAGAGTAGAAATCAATTTCTTTTCATCTGCAAGCAATTAGTTAATTTCCAAGAGGGTTTGAATCTTTCATAACAACCCCCAGTGATAGATCCTCTTCTTCCCATCCCTATGGATTTGAAGGAGAGAATATATGTAGGAGGTTCTCTACATATCATAGATCATTTGGAAATGTTATTGTTTTAAGTTAGTTTAGTTTCAATACACTCAACACATGTGAATAACCACACCGGGTTATCTCACTTTTTAGTTTTAGTGTAGAAATATTTTAATTATTTAGAATAGAAGAAAATTGTTGTTTGTGATTGTAATATTTCAATTTTGTGATTTGTTTATACTAGTTTCCTTTCAACAGTAGCATAGATTGTCATTTTTAGCTTAGTTAATTTGGACACTTCAAACTAGTTTAGCACTTAGATCCAAGTTAGGAAAAAAATCATAGGAAATCTACGCTACCCGTTCATATCCTTTAAATCTCCCTTGCCAATTTAGCTACAAGGATATCACACTACCATATCTTAGTCAATGGTCCTCCTATAGTTATCTATCCACACATTCAACATTGACTACTCCTGGCATGACCTCGTGGGGGTTGAGTGTGGTTGAAGGTTACATGTTAATTTTCATCCGTTCGAGTGACCATTGCCAGTGCCTTGGAAAACTAGGAAGAAGGGATGAGATGCCCTTGAGGCCAACAGCTAGCACAAAATCATTTGAGAAATGGGCCATTGATTTTTTAGGACCAATTTCACATGCCGTGTGAAGGATTGGTTCACTCTATATTGTCACTTGCACTTACTACTTACAAGAATATGGGTGAAGGCAATAACTACAAGGGATTACATAATGGCAACAAGAGATAGGTTCTTATGGGAAAATATAATCAGCTAGATATGGATGTCCACTAAGTTTAACAAGTGATAGGGGTACCCATTTCTTGAATGAGACAGTCAGAATCTTGTTGGCAGAATTCATGGTAGCCCACCACAAGACTACCCCTTATCACCCACAAGTTAATGGAACCGCTGAAGCATTTAACAAGATCTTTGAGTCACACATTGACCAAAAATTTTGATATGGGAAGACAATATTGGGATGACAAAGTGTCAGTAGTACTATGGGCGTATAGGACTACCTACAAGAGATTGAACAAGGCCACACCATTCTAATTGATGTTTGGCATGGAATCTGCTTTACCAGTACAATTTATGCTACGATCCCTACATATTGTGAGTACGGGAGGATTAATTGATGAGCATGCACTACAAGAGTGCATGGAGAAGTTAATGCAATTGGACGAAAGGTGATCACTTTCTAGATGGATTTAGAAGATTGAAAAGGCATGACAAAAATCATGGCATGATCGCCATATTAAAAACAAACAATTCAAGGTTGGGCTAGATGGTCTTGCTTTATGAATCCAAATTTCTTTATCATCCTGGGAAACTGAAAGTCCATTGGTTAGGACCATATATCATCTTGTACATCTTTGATTTAGGAATATGTCGGTTATAAGCACTTGATGGGACGAGGTTACCAGGCCATTTCAATGGGAGTAGGTTGAAACCTTCGCTATAAATAAGGCTTCTATATAATCATAAATAAGGTGATATTGTCATTTAGCCTAGAATTTCCTTTAATTATTTTCTTACCTTTTTATTTCTCATTCTCGTTGTTTGTTCCCTTTATTTTTGTTGTTCTATGCACATTGTGCGCTAGTAGCCACTTAGTAATTTCAAAAAAAAAAAATCTATGCGCAGAGGATCACGCATCTTTTTTTGTGTGGGGTGGAGTAATGTGACAAATAATGGAAGTGGTAGTAGAAGCTGTGTTTCGATGGCCTGGATTGAAGGATCAAAAGTGTGTATTTTGGAAGATGCGCGTAGAAAAGGTGGACATAAGGAGTTTGGTGTAAAGAGTTTAGAAGACCACATACAAGTATGAGAAGCACAGGAACAACATGAGGTAGGCGATGTCAAAAATCAGGGTAAGGACAGAAGAAGTGCCTTGGCCGTAGTTGTAAGCGCATGCAAAAGGATCTTCGGTTAGTAAGGATTTTTGCATGCCAAAAGGTTGTAGGAGTTTTCGCAGGATTGGGCACGTGGGTAAAAGTGATGAAGGTTTTCTTAAGAAGAAAAAGTCACCTTTATTTCAAAGGTATGATGGTATGTTCCATTGCATTTATTGCAAAAAAGAAACAAAAATTATAAGTAGAAGGTCGGGATACACTATTGTTACCTTGCATTTGTGATATCGAGAAAGATCTTGGGAACTATAACATTCTTGAGAAAAGTTGTGTGAAAGAGGGTTGCAGAAAGATCAACAAACCGAGTGGAAAAACAAGAGTACATGCGTTAGGGAGAGGGTTATAGAAGTTTCAGAAACCCTAAAGTGAAGACGTTGTCTTATGGAAGGAAGGGTTTTTCCAAGCTAGGGTTCCCTTGCCAGGGGAATAAGATTGAAGGGATCTTTTGAGTAAGAATAGAGCTGCAGAACTAAGCAGAGCTAGGATTAGGGGAAAGGACTTTGAGTAACCCGACAAGAGAAATGACACCAAGGAAAGTAACCACCGTTTCACCAAATAAGGGCAAGGGCAAGGGGAAAAAAGTTGTTTCCACCAGTTTCAATGAGGAATGGTACGCGGAGATGTAATACCCAAATGGCGTATTGCGTGGAAAAGAATGGGTATCTCATGTAAGAAAGATGTTTGTGAGTGAATACAACCATCGGACGAGCACTAGAGAGAACAAGATGGAATTAGAATAGGTTTGTCCTATAGACAAAAGGAAACTAGATAGAATGTTGATCTACGACGATGAAGTAAACATGAAAATGGAGAAGGTCGGGTTGTTGCTACTCTATGAGCTTCCCTATTTTGGCAAGTTGGAGTGACTATACTAGTGGTTGATGTCATGCATACATGAAGATCATTTCTACTTCGCAGGATGTAGAATGCAGATAACTCCCTAACTAATCTCTAAGTTTATCGGTCTTGCCTGCGAGGTAGATTCATTTGAGGATGATGTAGATGACAAGGAGGCCATCAAGAAGAATATGGAATCCTATGACTACAAAAAGGGGTCATGGTACTTCGACATCTCTACAATTTCAGACCATGTAATGAGGATGGCCACGTGCTTGGTTATAAAACTAAATGGACATGAGAGATGGACATAGATCAACAAGGTGTGGTTGAACATTTACCAGAAGATCTCAGAGGGGGGCATCTATAACCTCTCAAAGATTCATAGTAGAGAAAATCCTTGGTGCCGCATGCAATGGAGAGAAGATCATGTTTGGTAATGTCCTCCTTAACATCTTCTTTTCAGAGATTGGAGTTCTCGATGGGCTAGAAAAAATTTGTATGGGAGTACCTAGATGAGAACCCCTCCCCTGCCAAAATATTCAAGAAGTATACTTGTGACACCATGATGGTCACCCATAAGGCATGCCTAGAAAAATGGTATAAGCAAATGTGTGATGCATTCGGCGTAGAGTGGAGGATACCTGAGAAGTTACCTATTTTACTATAAGGCAAATCTAAATTTTCCGTGTACCAACATTTTTGCATTGGTTGATTTACTCTAGTAGATGGTGCCAAGGGTCCCTAGTGCAAGTTACCATTCTCCTTCACAACACAATACTTCTAGGCCGGGGTTAATATATTCAAGGAGGAAAATAAGTTAAGGTTTGACCTCAAAGCACGGTGGACTAGGATTACCATGATCTGTGTAGGACTTTGATATATCCAAAGAAGCGCACCTATGTGGAGAAGTATGTCTCCCATGACGTGCATATGGTAAAGAACGTAACATTTCCCTTTCTTTGGGAGAACCAAAATAGTGGTACACATCCACATAAGGATAAATTATAAGAAGGGATCTTAGGTGGAGAATGATGTATCTATCCCGAGAAGACCCCACCTTAAGGAAGAATTTTACACGAGGAAGAGGGCGAGAGAGGATGCCCTTGAGAAAAAGGCAACCTGTGAAGACTACGCAATTTGTAAGCGTGTAGGAGTCAAGTACAAAGCTGAGCACCTATGCACAGAGAAATAAGTCCCCTACAGAATAAAAAGAGAAGACACCGAGGAAGAGATGTCGAGTAAGAAAATCCCCTTGGAAAAGAAGACTCGCTAGAAAGCAAGAGTCGCCCGCTAAAGAAGAAAAATAATAATATCCTATCTGAAATCACCAGTTATGACGAAGGTAGAAATGTGAGAAAGGGTGGACTTGAAAGAAACACGAGAGAATGGAGGCCGTCAAGGGTACGAGGATGACAATGAGTGTAATGAGGCTCAAGAACATCCTGTGGTACGATATACATGACTCGAGAGGAGGGAGATGAAGAGAGGGATGAGGACGAAGGAGACACTCACGACAAGGAGGAAGTGAGGAAGTTAACAAAAAGGATCGAGAGGACTCCATGCTTGAGCAAGAATCATATAGAAGATGTCACGTAAAGGGAGGTAGTAGGAATAATAAAAGACTTGGTGAAATAACAGGTGGAGCGCAGACCGAATAATTTCTCAAGGACAGGGGAAGAGAGAGAAAGTTTAGAGAAGGAATATGGAAGCGTGGGTGGAGATACCAACATGGCAAAGTAAGATTCCCAAAGGAAGCATGCCCGGGAGGAAAGAATGTGGTAGTGGCACAGGAGTAAGGAATGACTTATATCAATGATCCAAATAAGGTACATTGTGTGTATGGTTCTAAAGCACCATCCCTATGAACCAACTCCTTGCATGGTCTTCATTCAAGGAAGAGGGTGCATACCCATGCATAAGGAAGATGTTGTTTTGGGTCTTTGAGTCCCATGTTAATGAGCTTGATTTCTAGGTCAACTATGAGGCATTGATAAAGATACCGAGATACCAAGGAGTAAACCCTCTGGTAAATTCTTAGTAACTATCAGATGAGAAAGTGTGTAACGCACTCAACAAGGTATTGGTGGAGGTTGATGTAATAATATTAAGGAGGAATGACAGAGTAAGGGTCCTGGAAGAGGAACTTGAAAAGAAAAATGAAGAAATCATTAAGAAGAACAAGGAGTTAAAGCAAGAGGAGATGATCAATGCATAGTTAAGGCACGAATTAAGGGAGGAGAAGGAAAAGGTGGGTGAGATTTTTAAGAAAATAGAGATGATTACAGACTCCACAATCTTAAAGCACCCGAGACCTAGCCCCTCCTTAGAAACAATACGAGTCAACCATGCAATGATTAGAAGACTTAACCCACATCCTCACCATGGAAAGGTTTCCGCTCGCATTATAAACAAAAGAAGAGGCATTAACACGCTAGAAGGAGGAGGAAAGACTGAAGATCGGGGAAATAATTACTCAATATTATGAGCTCCTTGTCATTATAAAGACCACCATGTAAATAGCTCAGTGTGTAAGAAAATTGTGTTGATAGAGACGGGGTAGAAAAGAATTTGATTTGCTACACATGAGGCAGATCTGAAGGAGTTTCAAGAAAAGAACAAGGGAAATAGGGTGGAGTGGGATAAAATCCTAGCCAAGGTTAAGAAGAAGATAGAAGCAATCGAAGCCTTGTGGGGTTTGATTAAGAATCAGCTTAAGGAGTTGTACCCCATATCACTTGTAGGATGGATGCATTGGACTACCTTAGCTACCAGTTAGAAGGAATTGTTGATACACTAAATTCTAAGGGTAATGAATTAAGTTTTGAGGAGGTGAGCACTCTAGTGGGTGACCTACTTCAGCAGTGCAAGGTGAGGTGGATGCCTGGGAAAAGATTGAGGCAATAATGAGGAAGGAATTCCCACTCCTCCTACAATAGTAGTAGATTCTTCCATTCTTCCATTCTTCCATTTTTCCATTCTTTCATTCTTTATTCATTTGTCTTGATACTAGTAGTCTTTATTCTTTAAAGGGGTAGGATGTTTCTCGAGGACGGAGAACATGTTTAGTGTGGGGTGATGTTGGGCCTTGAAATATTGGCTAAGTACCAAAAGGCACATGTGCGCAGAACCATTGAGAAGAAGGGCACTCAAAGGAAAGCATGCATGAAAAAAAGGTTTAAGAAGGGTTTAGGTGAAACCAAGTGCACGCGTAGAAATAAGAACATGGGTTCAAAGGACTTAACCGTATTTGGCATTCTAAAGACACTTGAAGAAAAACGTGAGGACCTAAATAGGCATGATGAGTTGATAAGGTGCCACCTAGAACCTTGGAGATCAAGAAAATGATATTCCACAAGGGAATATTCCCAAAAGACATCATTACAAAGAGTGGAGGGTTTGTAATGGGATAAGCATTCACCATTGGACGACCACATCGAAACTTGGCACATGATCTCTCCAAGAGAGAGGGCATGGTGGTAGGTTTTGATCCTATAAAAGAGATGTTGTTGCAGAGAAAGACACATCAAAAGACATCATCGAGATATCATCAATAGGAAAGAGAGAAGAGAATGCGTAGAGAGTAAGACGATGAGTAATAGATTGTTAGTAATGCTAATTTTTAGAGCACTTAGTGTTAAGGGTTTTGAGGGATGTCTTGAGCCTCTATATGGCACTAAGATTTGTAATAAAGGTTAAAATGGAAGGGCATAGCTAGGATCTCATACAAGGGAAGATCTGTAGGAGTTGGGTCTTTGTCATTTAACATGTATGGTCTGTGATGACCTCTTTTGATTGTAATGTGGCTACTAATGAATATATATATATATATATATATATATATATATATATATATATATATATGGGTTCATTCTTCATATCATGTTTTAAGGGTGTAAACCCTTATGTTATATGACTACCATGACTCAGATCTAGTTTATTATGCTTATTACATTGTTATTAAGTTTTGTAATGCATTAACGTGTGGATCTGTAAGTTGTTCTTTCCACTTTTCTTTTAATTAAGTAAATTTACTTCTCATTCTACAATTCATCCTCCACTGATGGAAAAACCTTCTCATAATTCTCACATAAAGGAGGGGCTCAAAGTGCCCACGCATGCCGCGGTGAGCGCTAAGTGCCGTTGGGTGATAGGTTGGCGCGCTTGGGGTTAGATGTATTAAGGGCGAGATAGAATGACTACCAGAGTATAGTACTTAATTAGAAAAATTATTTTGGCCTTAATGAGTTTTGATAACTCCTTCCTCATGAGGGGATCTATTTTGGGGTTGACTAGCCTTTGTTTTTGCCTAACTAATTTAACATTGGGATCTAGATCTACGGAATGTTGCATGATTTCTTGATTAAATCCCTTTAGATATTCATAATCCCAAGAAAATATATCAATGAAATTTTTTCACAAAGAAATGAAGTTTTTCTTCTCATTTTCATCACATACCTTTCCTAGTAGAAGCTCCTTTCCTTGTGCAATAACAACTGGTTGGTAGTATTCTTTCTTCTCTGCTATGTTCTTTTCATTCCCTTTGAATTCATCATTTGGGCCAAAAATCTACTCCAAAGTGACTAGTCCTTTTGGCAATTTGTTTGTTTTTATTTTAATAATATGATCATCATAAACGCTCTCCAAATTAGATTACATATTCAAAGAAAAATCATACTCATTTTGAATGAACTGAAAAATTAGTTTGTCACTCTCAAACACCTATTAGCTAGTTTCATTATCTAGAATGGATGGCCTGACCACCATATTAATGTGTTACACATTCCCTTAATCAAATCCTCAAGCAAGTGAGAATTGTGATCCGATAGGTGTCATCTGATCAACCTCTTTGTTCATCTTCCTAGGCACCACCTATAGATTAAGAGCATCAAATCTCTCCAATATGTCCCAAACTCTATGTTTATAATCTTTCAACAACTTATTCTTTGTGGCACATTTCCCTCTCACCTAATGAATGACCAATTCTGTGTCCCCAAAAATATGTAATTCCTTTATCTTCCTTTTCTTAGCAATCAATAGACCAAGGACCAATACCACATATTCAGCTATGTTATTGGAACATGCAAATTACAATCTATGGGAAAAGAAAAACTTCTAATTTCTAGGAGAAACAATGACAACAGCCTCCCCGACTCCATTTCTACTTCTTGAACCATCAAATAACATTTTCCACAATTCAAAATTTTCCTTTTCTTCTTTGAGCACATTGGGAAACACAATTTTCTCTTCAAGAACACAATAAGTACCAAGACTAGTCTCAAAGGATTTAAGTTCTTCAGATAGGGATCAAATTTATTATCTCTCTCAGCCCACTCATCTAACAATAGATCAGGCATAGGAGGAGGGATAGGATGCTCATCAGAAACTAAATCTTGTTCTTGATTTTCTTGGATTAGGCAGTTCGCTTGGAGAGGGGAGGGGTCATATGACGCGATATGATAGGAAATTATATTCTCAACTTGTATGGTAAATTTGGTACCATACCTAGTTCTCAAAAGCATATGAGTCTAATCTATAGATAAATAACCACCCACTTTGGCAGTAAAATCCCTTGACAAACAAATGGAAAACATAGGAGGCAAGTCAATGACCGATATATCATGGGTTATGGTTAGGCTTGGGCAAGCATGAAGGGTTAATTTCAGATATTTTATGACTCCCAAGACACTAACTGTTGAGCCATCAAGTTGTAAGACACTTTTAGCAATAGGGCTATACTCTAGTCCTAGGACATCAACAATTTTCTTTGGCATAACCAAGGTACTAGCACCTGAATCTATCATGCAATTATGAACCAAGTGTTTACCCATAATTAATGACATATAAAATGGTGGGGTTTTTTGAACTTTACTTACTTGCTCCTCCTTTGCATGGAAAATATTAACAAAGCAACAAGGGTCCTTTGGATCACTAGATCAGCAAGGGGAAGTTTCTTGAGAGCTTCACATAAGAGGTCCCTTTGTGATGGGATAGCCAAAGCATCCCACATTATTACATTGACATTTGTCTTCTTCATTTGCTCCATAATGTTAAAGGGGAGGCTCATAGTTTTCTATAGATGTGGTACTTTGGATTCTCCTTTTTGTCTTTCTGCTACAATGCTAGAACATACATTTTTATTGGGGAACAACTTCCGAGTAGAAACTTTAGGTGTTTTCTCTTTCTCCCACCAACCTCCTTTTCCTTATTAACAAAATTGCCCTGATTAGAAGAGGATGCATGTTGTGATTCCAACATTATTTTCTTAGACTGGTATTATTAGCATCTGCCTAATTTAAGGCACATAAATCTTCAACTCTAAAGAACATAATATTTACATCCTGATTGGCCTCCTAAGCTCCTTCCACATTAGGATTGGGTGCTTCCACCAATGGCTCTGTTGATTCGAGGAAATATGAATCATGAAATCTTGAACATGCAATTCCCTCTCACAAATAAGCTGATTGTGTGGCTGGTTGCAAGGAAAACACCACTTTGTTTCCTGAATCACATTATTTTTTACCGAGACCAGCGCTTTACTGGAGCTAAAAATAGGAGATGGATTAGAAGGGGCAATTGACACAAGTGGAAGAGAGGCATTTTGGTCCTGCAACCTGTTATTTTGTAAATTTTTTCGTATCTTTGATTGGATTGGTTCCTATATGATTGATAACCTTGATTAGAACCCTAGTTAGAAGACTACCCCTAATTTGAATAATTTTTGTAAGACTGGGCTTGTTGTTTCTCCAAAGATATCACCTTATTATAAAAACTTATAAATAAGGACTTCATTTCTTCATCTTCCTTTTGCTATGCAGTGGAGTAAGATTTGGAAGTAGTCGGTTGGGATGTTTTCTCAGGAGTAAGAGAAATGAAGGGTTGAGAAGCTTGGGTTAATTTAGGGTATAAGGGCATAGGTGGCCTACGAGCTAACTTGTCATCTTGGATAGAACAATTTTCAGCCCTGATGGCTATAACATATGCACCGGGAAATCTTGTACCCCCCATAGATTGAATCATGACAAAAATATCAAAATTTAATGCTTTTTAAAAATAAATAAATGCACCTTCAGTAGTTAGTCTTACTAGGACTGAAATTCTATCTCGGGTCTTCTGAAATATAAAATTGAAGTCTGTCATGAGCTCATTGGGAGCCCTATTTATAGTTTTTAATTTCTCAGAAAAGAAAGATTATCTGCCTTCTCTCCAAATCGATTGCATATAAGCGTTCCTACTAATTCCAATTTTGAATTGTTCCGCTTCTGAGACTTTTGAACCATTGCAAATCTCTCCCTTTGAATGAAGAAGCTAACAACCTAATAGCCACATATTTTTCAAAAATTTGATGTATAGCACAAACGTTGGCAATATCCTGAATGTGGTCAATGGAGTAGTCTGATTTTCCCTAGTGAAGAAAGGGATGCTCTTGAGAGTAGATGTTGGAATGGGATTATTGGCATTAAGAGAAAGAGGACTACTGCCGGTAAAATTGACAAATCCCTAATTTTGTTGTATTACCATTCGATAGGTCTGAGAACTATAGTGGACTACAAGAAAGGCCTATTAGGAGGTGGAGTGGAAAGAGTCCTGTTTGGTGGTGAAGGTGACCTTTGAACTGATCTTCCTCTTCTTTTTCTTCTAGGTGATAACTACAGGTATTCAAAAGCTCCCTCCTTTGTTGTTTTGGACCTTGTCTGAATCCTTCTCATTAACTTGAGCCACCAGCATTGCTGAAACTAGTTGATTTTCTAATTGAAGTCACCAGTTGTGTCACTACAGAGCCTCCAAAGGCTGGAATATCATCAAGACACGCACCCAATCTTGATAAAAATAGAATAATTGACTTCTATTCCTACCAGGTGTGCCAAAAATGTTGGATCTCAAATATGCACCCATCTCGGAATCATAGACAACTCGAGATTTGAGACAACATGGGACCTGTCTCTAATTTGTGGGACTTGAAGCTGAAACATACTTGGGGAGAAGGCTGCCTTCCTCTACCTATTCCTAATGCTAATACTACTCCTTGAAAGGAAAATATTGTTACCTAAAATCTAAGGAACCAAGGAAAGTGAGAGGTGCATGAAATCTAAATCCTAAACTAACGGAGCCGATAGCACCAAGAACAGGATGGGGAGATTCCTAGCTAGTGAAAATAGAAATAAAATGAAGTAGAAGAGGGTAGAAAAAAGTGCCACAATCTAAAACAAAATTTAAATCTCCATTTTTGTGGAGCACAACAGATTTGAGTCCTGCAAGAAAAAAAAAAGTATGCACAATATACCCGTAAATGCAATGGAAGGCATTAAATGCAATATAGCACAAGATAGGGTAGAAAAAGCCACAATACATTAATTTTATTACTCGAGAAGGATGCATAGTCCATTACAAAGTATAAATCAGAAATAATCCTTTGCAAAATGCTCAAATCCGAGGCCTACAACTCATAAAAGTGCTAGAACAATTTTGGAAGAGTTCTTGTACATTTTTAGAAAATCCCCTTTCGAATGAGGGGTTTAGTACATTATATAGAAAAGGAAACTTTAAATTTCTATCCCCAACCGACAACCTTCATTAAATCTCCAAAAAGATGTATGGAAAGACATAAAAATTGGCTTCCCATGGGTACTTTTCTCGCGTAAAAGAAGGGCGCCATGCCTCATTAAAATGGTTATTAAGCTACTCTATACTGCATTCATTAATTTTGGAGACATATTTCTATTCTTGTTTCCTTTCGTAACCTTTTCATTTTTGTTAAATTTGGTCATATCCGTATATGTTACTGACCGGTAGCATTTTTGTTGAACTTTCAATGACTGTTTGTTAACCTTTTGCGGACTTTTTTACCGTTAGGTGCACTTTTGTTGTTAGTAACAAGTTTTTGTTGTTGGCAAGAACACTTATCATTATTGTCGCACGGTAACATCTATGCATGTTACCGAATGATAGCATTTTTGCTGACCTTTCACTTACCCTTCAACATTTTTGACGTTTCACGGACCTTTTGTGGTCTTTTTGTTGATCATCTGGGTGCACTTTTGTTATCAGTAGGTAAAAAGTTTTTATTATTGATCTGGTAAAACTTCGCATTGTTTTCAGCTAGTAACATCCGTACATGTTACCGAACGGTAGCATTTTTGCTGACCTTTTGTGGACCTTATTCAAAAAAATCATTGAGGCTCCATCAAATTACCCAAGTTCATATTTATCAAGTTGTTTAATTTTTAGGGGCTACAAAATTTGACAACATTTTGGCTAGGAGAATACATAATACCCGTAGTAATTTGCTCATCGTTTTCATTCTTTTCTTTCTTGAAAATAGGAGTCTTAAGATTGATAGTGGGTATATTGTGGTTGAACATATTAGAGGTATGAATCTTCATTCTATCCAAGGACTCCTCTATTTGGTGAAGATAATTAGCAATTCATGCAAAAATTTAATATTCTATTGATTGAATGCTAATGTGAGGTATTGACAAGACTCTAGGGTAAGCACTTGTTTCACTTGTAAAAGTCATGTTGTTTAGATTAGGTTGAATGAACTATATGTTCAAAGGTTGATCAACCTCCTCTATTCTCACATAACTAATGGGGTTTGAAGCATAACTAGGGGAGGTTTTCACGTTGTTTGTGTAATTTTCAGCCCACTCGGAAAGGGAAGGGGATTGTTGTGGTTGAACATTGGCGTAGTACCTATCATAGTCAAGTGGCCCACCAAAATCTCTACCAGATATATTTGGATGGTATAAAATACCCACCGAAATACAATTTCTCCCTTCTCATTTTGTAATACTAACATAATGTTAGCCATTGCATACATTCTCCCTTCCAGCAGATCCATCTTCTACACTATGAGTTTTCCAGTTCATCCAACTTGTTCTTATGGGGCTCCTAAGCCACCGAAAGGTCCCCACACTTTTCTTTACCACTTTGCCGGTATCTCGCATGCCTTAATGTTTCATCCTTCATATCTTTTAGGACTTCATTGTCCTCTACCATTTTCCTTATTCTAATGACTGCCTCTAGAGTTGTAAAGATATTCAATGCTTGATCCGCTTTCTTCAGCTCCTCCCATAGATTTTGAAGTAACCCTCGTATGATGAAATATTTCTAATCATTGCAGCCTTTTCCCTCTTTGCCTCCTATTCTAGGGTCTTTTGGCACTGACATCCTAACTAGTCCCTCTTCAAGCACCATATCAACCAAATTACACACATAGTGCATAGCCAAAGGGAATTTTTGGGTACCTTGGGCTCTAAGTGTGGTCTTTCTTAGAGGACATGATCTTTGATCTCCTCTACCATGTTAATAAGAACCCCATTCTTTTTATGCTCTAGGTCCTTTTCTTGTTTTAAGAATGCGATATCTGCATCCTTGGCCTTGATCTCTTCTCTCAGTACCTTTATAGTGGCTTATTTGTCTATGTTCCTCCATGCCACCTCTGTAGATACCTTCACCAAGGCATTACTTACCTACTCATCAGACATAACAGTGGGTTTCACGGTTATATGTCTGGCCTGAGGTGCCTTCTTCAACCTTCTTGACACACAGGATTCTTTGCATACATCGAATTTTGGCTCATCCATGTGTGTGTGCATAGACCAAGATAATTACTTTCTTATGTGTGTGGTGGCCATGTCCTCATCCATCATCTCCCATCCATATAAATCCTTGGGGCTCACCATGCTTGAAAACGGGTGCGGAAAATTTTACTTATGTCCTTAGCATAGCCCAAAGATGGAATAGTAAATTCTCCACTTGTCCTTTTACTTCTCGGCCCCTTAAGAACTGGTGCGCTAATATTTGGAGCTGGATCTTCAATGTTTTGAGCAGTATCTTTCTCTGTCTCTCCTTCCTTTACTCCTTCTCCTTCATTATTCACATCTCCATCTTTCATTTCTTCATCCTTTGGCTCTTCCACATCCTCTAGTGGTGTAGGAGATTTGGGTGCACTCTCCTCAGAATCTTCTGCCTCCTCGTCTAGCTTCAATTTTCTCCTTCTCTTTTCAGTTGTCTCCTTCTATGGAGAGATTCACGGTGATCTCGTATTGATTGGGGAGTAGCACCTTGAGTCCTTATTTTCCTAAACACCCTCTTAAAGCGGTGTTCCTCAAGGTCTTCTCCTACCTCCAATTATTCATCCCCTTCTTCTTATGTCTGGGGTGGAGTACTTGTGCACTCATATTCTACCTTTTCCGAGGGCTACCTTCATCCCCTATGCACCAAGCCACCACTATCTTTGCACTCTTCCTCTTCATCATCTACTTCTATAGTTTCAGTGGGCTTTGGAGATGGTACATTCTCCACTGTATGATTTCCCTTAGGCGGCCTTGGGAGCATGAACTCATTCTCCACATATTTGTTTCCCTCCAACTTAGGCTTGAGATGAAGGTAGATAAGCGCGGCCCCACTATCTCCAATCACAAACTCATGGGATTCATGCTTATCACATCTGAAATCAGCCTCTCTATGTAGGCGGTCTACCCTGGATACACATAGGTCTTGCGTAGTGTGTGGTAGTCATAGTCTACCTTGTCTGCAACAAATTTCAAGCATCGTGCATTGTTGAACCAATGGACCACTAGAAGTAACATGTTGTGAAGGCATATGACAGCTTACACCAAGGGATCTAAGTACCATCCTTCATCGCAAACCGCATGATGCAAAAGTGTTGATATACTATGAACTAGACTACCTTTCCCACCACTAAAGGTAAATCCTTGGGGATGTGCCACTCCTCTTCAAACTCGCACGGAGCCTGTCATACCACATCTTTGCCCTTTTCTTGAATGACCCACTCATTGACCCTTCACATAAGTATTTCTCAAATCTTTCTACTAGGGATTTATTTTGCATGGGGTACTCCTAGATCTTGTTCTTCAAAGACATCAGGCACTCGATCTCCAAAAATACTAAGGACAATAGGACAACACTGAAACTAATTTTCTCACATGTGCATGCTTCCTCGATGATTGTGTCCGCAATGTAGCCTACTATGTTGTAGATTGTTCCTGTGACATTTTCCTTGCAATGTGTAACCACATTGTGTTCACCTGGGACCATCTCTCTTGATCATTTAACTTGGTGACCAGATGTGTAGCTGCCTATACCACTAGATACTTCTTTAGTTTATCGATATCCATTCCATGCGGACCTTTTTGTATCCTAACTCCTTTCACGTCTCCAAGATGGCTACTTTATCTATTAAGTAAATTTTCATGTTCACTCATGTGCCCCTCAACCTTGTTATAGTGGAAATCAGAGTGACCATAATTTTTACCCTGTGTCCAATGAAATAGAAGAAATCTTCATGTACCCTGCTCATCAGCCACTAGTACAAAGGTTCATACTTGCTGAAGTATGGGAGCTCGTATAACTGATAAACTCCAATCTACTTTAGCAGCTTCTCTCCCGCATCATCATACACCGGCATATCCTTGGTTGTGCGCTTGTTTGTCTTTGTATTCAATAGTGCATCTAATTCCTTTTGTTCTCTGATGTGCGGTGGTGAAAGTCTCATTCTTGTCCCACTATTACGCCTTCTGGGTATTGCATTTCTGAAAAATTTCTCTCGGGAGAAATTTCAACCTCCACTTCCACCTTCTTCTTCCCTTTTTCTCCTACGAAGGTGCTTTCTTTGGTGTCATCTGTAAATCGCAACGTTCTATCCTCAAATGCTTGTTTCTAGCTTCGCAATGTGCAACGAAAAACCCTAGCTCGAATCCACGTGCCCTAGTGAAATTTCATGCCTTAGCTCTTTTTCATGCTCTACTTCACTCAAACCCTTCACCAATAGGGATGTAAGCTTCTCCTATGCACAAATCTACTCCTCACGTCTGGTTTCACACTCTTCACTCAGCTCAGTCGCACTTAACTCTTTTAAATTTTTTCTTACAATGGTAAGAATGAACTTGTATCTCATCCTTATATATATTTTCAAAAATTTGGTGCATTTATTGCTCCTTCACCTACCAACATTCCTCATTAATTGACCCTTTCACAATTTTCTTCTTGGTATATCTTCATGCTTCAGCTATAATATTTTAGTGCACCTTCCTACCTTCTGGCTACAAGCTTCTCTTTAGCATGCTTCCATGCACCTAAGTACCTCATCACTACACCTTCTCCTGGTAGTCTCCATGGTCACCGCTTACCTCGTGTTATACTATTCCTTCATTTATCTCCATCCATGGTCCTCATTTGGAAGAAATATTATTTTCACCAACTCTTCAAACTTTGAATAACACTGTAGCAGTTTGTTCCTTTATGTGTACCCATTTCTCAATAACCACCCCACACAAATGGTATGTGTAGTCCTCTACGCATAAAAACTGTAAATGGTAATTAGCTTCGCGTGCAAACACGCTTATTTCACAAAATAACAACTAAATTGACAAAGCATAGCGACAAAGAAGGAAATACATTAAGGGAATTGAAAACCTAATCTAAATGGAAATACTGCCTTATTACAAACACCAAGAAGACTTATTTATAGTAGGGCTTCAGCCTACTCTCGTTGAAGTAAGGGTAACCATATTCCATCAAGCATTTCTAACTGACAAGCTCATGTTTCAAGTATGTGAGTGATAACATATGGTCCTAACCAATGTACTTTGAGTTTTCCTAGATGGCACAAAAACTTAGAATCATAGAGAAGCACCATCTATCCTATCTCAATATTTTTGTCCCTAATGTGCCTATCATGCCATGCTTTCTACCTTTCTTTTTCTTTCTTTTGACTCCAGCGCTATTGCTCGTCACTCATCCAACTTAATTAACTTTTCAATTTGTTCTTCTAATTCTTTCTCATCATCTAGACCTCTAGCATGCGCAATACACAAAGAAGGTAACATAAATTCCATAGGAAGAACTAATTCTATGCCAAACACCAATTGAAAAGGTGTGGCCTTGTTTAACTGCTTGTATGTTGTTCTATACACCCAAATTACTGCAGAAAATTTATCATCCCAATCCTTTCTTCCAACATCACAAATTTTTGTCAATGTCTGGCTCAAAATCTTGTTGAAAGCCTTAGTAGTCCCATTTTCCTGAGGATGATATGGTGTAGTCTTATGGTGTGCAATCATGAATTCATCCAATAAAATTCTAATTGTCTCATTCAGAAAATGTGTGCCCCTATCACTAGTCAAACTTAAAGGGAATCCATACCTTGTAATAATATTTTCCCATAAAAACATGGTTGTTGTAGTCGTTATGTAATCCTTTGTAGGTGCTACTTTTTCCCACCTTATCAGATAGTCTCTATAAGAAATGATATAGCGTGACCCATTCCTACTCACGAGATAATGAAATAGGACCCACAAAATCTATAGCCCATTTCACAAATGGTTTTGCACTAGTAATAGGTCTTAGAGGCATTTCATCTCATTCACCTAGTTTCCCAAGGTGCTAACAATGATCAAAAGCCTTGTAATATGCGTTACAATCCTTATATAGGGTCTCCCACCATAATCCAGTGAGTAGAATCTTGCACACAGTGGCATCACTTGCATAGTGTCCACCTGCAATACCACTATGAGCCTCCTCCATGACATTTATGCGCTCATGTTCTAGTACACAGTGACACAATACTTCATCCCGACCTAACTTGTATACGTCATCGCTAATTAACATATAAGATGTTGCACATATAGAAAGTTGTTTCTTTTCCAAGGATTTCATTCCTTTCGGTGTCATACCTATTCGTAGAATACAACAATGTCCTCTACTTCCAATGGCATGCATTGTAACCTATATAATTGTGCATCACGCATGGTATCTTTAATTACATGTGCTTCTTCTTTCGATGTATTCCGGATAGATGATTTGGTCCGAATTACTTTTCCCTGGTTTTACCACAACTATGAGATAATATTCTTGGAATAAGAGTACCCATCTCGCATATGTGCCCTCGTAAGACAAACTTATTAACCAAATAATTCAATGCCATCTGATCCGTATAAAATACAAAGGGTGTTGCTAGTAGGTATTATCTCGAACTTATGTAACACATAGATCATTAAAAAGATTTACACTCTATAGTTGTGTAATTATGCTCTACAGGAGTCAACTTTCTACTAGAAAAATAGATAGGATGATCTATAATACCTTCTCTCTGGCTGAGCCAACACCATGCCAATGGCCATGCCAGAGGTGTCCACATGTACATGAAATGGTTGGTCCCATGAAGGAAAGTGCAGAATAGGCATGGTAGTAAGTTTATCCTTCAATGTCTCGAATGTGCGTTGTTGCGTTCTCCCCAGTAGAATGTACCTTTTCCTTTCTAGTAACTCCTCCAAAGGTGTGGAAACCTTAGCATACCCCTTTATGAATTTTCTATAATACCTAGTGTGACCCAAGAATCCGCGCACCTCACTTTGATTGGTAGGCTCTTAGGCCAATAATGACTGCAACCTTAGCTGGATCAACCAACAAACCTTCCTTGCAGATGATGTGCCCTAACAGTATTCCAAATGGTGTAGTAAATACACATTTCTTGATGTTCAATGAGATACTTAATTGTCTACATCTTTCAAACATTAAGCGCATATTTTCACAATGATCCTTAACAAGCCCATACACCATCCAATCATCTAAATAAACCTATAAGAATTTATGAATAAAATCTTTGAACGCTTGAACAACTATGTGTGAAAATATAGCAGTGCATTTTTCAGACCAAAGGGCATCACAATATAGGAAAAGCTGCCCCATTCAATAGTAAAAGTAGTCTTTTCCTGATCCTCCTAGGAAATTCTAACCTAATGATACCCAAAGAATCCATCTGTAAACGAATAGATTTCATGCCCTGTAACACCTTCTAGTATTTCCTCAGTGAATGGCATAGGAAACGGATCAGTCACACATGTAGCATTCAAATCCTTGTAGTCCACATGGAGCTTAATCGACCATCCTTCTTGATATTGATCACCATTGGGCTAACCCATTCTGACTCGTCTAGGGGCTTGATGATTCCAGACTTCAACATTTTTTCAATCTCTTCTTTGACCTTTTCGCGTAAGTTGTGGTTCATCCTGTAGGGTCTCTTTCAGATCGGGCACACACCTTCTTTAAGATTTATCTTCATTTCCCGAATGATTCATTCACGCTTTTAAGTTCATGGCACCTCGAGGAAATAAGTCCCGATAATCTCATAGCAAATCAATGATTTTTGCCACTTGAGTCGACCAATTATCTCCAATTATGGCCTACTTAGGCTCAACATCTAATCTAATATTCACGTTCTTTGTCTTCATAGGTTCATGATAGCACGCATGGTCTTATCTACACCGTCCAACACATCATGCCTACTGTTGAATGGTCTATATCAATATTTTCTACTTCTTCATCATCCAATAAGTAGACCATTTTTCCTTTTTCTTTCTCAAATAAAGTGCGCTTAAGTAGTGTTGTATCTATCTCTATTTCCCAAAAACTCGCGCTGCGCTCCTTAGTCTCCCTCATCAAAAAACTCTTGAATGAGTTCTTCTACCTTGGCACTATCTCCCATAGTTAAGAGCTTTATAACCTTTAATGCCTCTTCTACTAGAGGTTTAGTAGAGAAGAATTCAAATGTCTGGGTCATTTCTACAATTAAATCTTTCCAATTTCTAGTCTCTCTTGGATTTCGTGTATACATACCAAGCACGTGTGCAGCCTTGTAAAGTAGAATAAAATTTGGGCACCCAGAGAGAAGGTGGTAAAGCTTCCTGCCCCTCTATCCAAAGTCTCTCACACCGCTTTGAACGTGGTCTTTGAACGGGTTGATGACCATGATAAGTGCATATTCGAGAAGGTGCGTTGCTCCTCTAAGTAACCTAGTAGCAAGAGAAATCCTAATTTCATTCCATCCTACAATATTATCCTTATGAACCACCCACTAGCGTGTTGTTGTCCCATGTAGGGTATATGCTAGCATATTCCATATCTCCAATTGGTCTATCCATTTTTCCTCCATGGCGTGCAGAAATACCGTAGGATCTCCTTCTCCAGTGTAACGAGGTACCGATTTGTTACCTATTCTCCTGATACAACAAGGTCTATTGTCCCTAGAAAATATACTCTTTACTTCGCGCCCTACCAACTCATAAGTGCTATGAGCCCAATTATCACAAGTAACACTTGTAGTATCACTAATAGAATGTGCATCTTCCCATTGAAGAATTCCTTCTTTAGATGGCTCAAGCACCTCTGGGTCCTGGATGACACATACATAAATCCTATTCAGGTCTTCCTCACTCAAAGGCTCAACATAGGGCACATATTTTCCATATGTTAAAGGGATAATAACTCTTTCCTCCTTATTTTCAAAGTTGATATAACCCTTGTTGAACCAAAGATCAACATTATTTGCATAACACCAAGGACGCCCAAGTAGAGCTAGGAAACTATCTGCCTCTACCAGCGCTAAAACCTCAAAATCTCTAGTGAACTTGGCTCCTTGTATGGTAATGGATGCATCTTTTAAAACTCTAATGGGAGTGGCCTTAGTCTAGTTAGCCATGAACAATACATTTGAAGATGGCTATAATGGAGGTCTCCCCATTTGTACCCATGCATCTAAAGTAAGAACATTGACTTCCACACCTATATCAATCAATATATTACTCAAAATCCACCCATCAATAACATAATTCGAGTGATTTCCTTGTCATAATCTAGGCTATGAGGGGGAATATTTGCATGTAGGATCTATCGTCTAGTCTCAATACTTATGCGTGAGTGTTTCCCTTTAACCAATTCCCTAATAGTGGAATGATATTCTCTTGGTGCAACATCTTGCACACTTCTTTCAAGTCATCCATATCAAATTGGACCATTTATAATGCTTTCTTTTTCTCCATCTTTCGTGATTGCTCCTTTAAATATTGTATTTCACCCGAAGATTTCGAGTACCTCCATGGTTTCCTGATAAACCTCCTTCTGATGGGCAGGATCTAGGTACCGTGCATGTAGAACCTCCTCCTTAGTGATGGTAGGCTTCTGCTACAATGCTTCTTTGGCATGTGCCGCTTCAATGCGGGTAGTGATCTTTACCGCAATGCCTCGAATTCTAGTTCCAATTTGGGAATCCACTGATTTTCCATAGTGCATTTTATCCTTACCATCCCTGTGTATTTATTTTCTTATTTATGTTGCTTACTAAGATGCTCATATAAGTTTGGGCATTCCTCATAACTATGATTCTTTCCACAGAAAGAACATGTAATATTATGAGGACATTCGTGCCTATAGTGGTCAAGAGATCCGCATGTATAACATGTTCATGAGGGAACTCACCTCGTCTACCACCATGACCTCGTCCTCCAAATCCACCATGGTATCATTGACCTCTGCCATGACCTCCTTCAAAATTCCCTTCATTCCGATCATAACGCGCTTGATTGTGATCCCGATCCTGATGCTCGTTCTTTCCTTTAGAGTTATCTGATACTCATGTTTGTCATACACCAATATCTATAACATCATGGATCTGACCAAACAATCGGCGAGTCCTCTATGTTGTGATTTGTGGATCTATAAATTTAACAAGATAGCATGAGATGTTCTTCCTTATCATACATTATAATAATCGGCAGTGGCTAGCATTATGGTTTAAATGACATATCTCATAGTCCAACAACAATGAGCGTACTGATCTGCGAGGACAACTATCCTTTGTGTGACCTTCCACTTCACAATCTGTGCACCAAATCCCCGTGTGTGTCTCATGTGCTGAATTTTTGATAGCTTCTCCAACTTCTTCACCATGGCTGTGATCTGTGCTTCTAAAAATGGGCTCACCCCAGTGTCTATACTTCCAACTACATCGGTGTGTAAATTTGCTTTGAGTGCTTCGCGCAGATCAATGTGTCTTATGTGATAACACCATTTGAAAATGTATAATCAGACCTCCAACAAACCATTGTGCATGTTGGCTTACATGAATATCATAAGAAATCTTCGATAACAATGTTTTGAAATGAGAATCATACTCTCTAACACTCTCAGTAGTTCCTTTCTTAATATCCTTGAGAGTGCTTATACTCTTCGACTCAAAATCAAGATGTGAAAATCTTTAAGGAAAGCATATTTTAAAGCTACATAGTCTAAGTAAGTCCGATCAGTTCAAACTTTCGTACCAATTGTGTGCGCGCCTCTTGTAATGTAGTAGCAAATTGACTTTCCCCGCGATTAGAAGTTTTGATTCCTTTTGTGTGCCACATTATTTCACACATGTGCACGTGTTTAGCAACATCTTCTATGCCCTTATAATCTAGAATATGAAGAGATATATCCATGTAAATATTCTAAGGTTGGTGCGGACCTTTCCCACCTAATCCGAACCACCGAGATCCATCGAACTAGAACCACTTATACCTCTTGATCCCGAACTGTAGCTAGATTTAGACAAGATGTACTTCCTATGTCCCAATAGTGGTACTGAACTACACCCCTATGGTCTACAAAGTGTTACTACTCCCTGAAGAGAGTCTAAAATTCTACACACCAAAATTTTGTGCGGAAGATACACCTGAAAAGGTACCTCCAAACAACAATGAAGATGTTTGTGTTACCATCGATGTGCTTGTTATATGACTTAATCTTGCTCTCCCACTTCCTAATTATCTTTCGATTATTTTTCGTAATAGATCTTTGGAAGACGAAGTACAAGGGCAAGGTTGTCGGTAGACTCAGATGCACGCCCGTGGCCTAGGTCATATTTGTTGGCGTGCTTCTACGTGAGGTCAAAGGGGGTTCCCTGTCATGCTTTCCCAAATGGGGAAGTTCTTGATGCTCGGTTCTACGTCTTCGCATGAACACGGTTCTAAGTAAGTCCGATCGTGGTCAAACTTTCGTACCAACTATGTGCGTGCCCTTGTAATGTAGTGGCAAATTGACTCTCCATGCGCTTAGAAGTTTTGATTCCTTTTGTGTGTCACATTATTTCACACATGTGCACGTGTTCAACAACATCTTATATGCCCTTATAATCTAGAATATGAAGAGATATATCCATGTAAATATTCTAGGGTTGGTGTGGACCTTTCCCACCTGATCCGGAACCTCCCGTGTTTCTCTCGCCTCCGGAACCACTAGATCCACCAAACTAGAACCACTTATACCTCTTGATCCCGAACTCAGCTTAGAGTTGGACAAGAAGATGTACTTCCCTATGTCCCACTAGTGGTCGAATGCGCACCCTATGGTCTACAAAGTGTTACTACTCCCAGAAGAGAGTCTAAAATTCTACACGCTAGAATTTTATGCGGAAGATACACCTGAAAAGGTACCTCCAAACAACAACGAAGATGTTTGTGTTGCCATCGATGTGCTTGTTATATGACTTACTCCTGCTCTCCCACTTCCTAATTATCTTTCTGACTATTTTTGTAATAGATACTGGAAGACCAAGTGCAAGGGCAAGGTTGTGTCAGTAGATCTGGGATGTATGCCCGCGGCCTAGGTCGTCTTTGCTGGTGTGCTTCTACGTGAGGTCGAAGGGGGTTCCCTATCATGCTTTCCCAAATGGGGAAGTTCTTGATGCTTTGGTTCTACATCTTCTACATGAACTTCAAATCCTTTGTGATCCATCTCTCTCCTCAACGCCATCCACTCTGTAATGTCATGTTACTTCTATATCTCCCTCTCGCATGCCTCATTGTACTTAAGCCACCTTTCTTCTCTCTGCCTCTCTACCACTAGGTCTGCCATCTTTCACCAAACCTACTCCCCCTCGCGCATGGTGGGGTTTAGTTAGACATTAGTTTGCTTTCCAAGTTCAAGGTTACCATCAAGATTTTGATTGCCAGTAGAATGCCTTGTAGGTATGTTCCCCTAGATATCATAAAAATTGGAATTCTGCTACCTCTGGGCAAGAATAAGTGGAAATTGAGTACTCCAGAATATAGTTGTTCAGAACACCACAAAACCAAGTATCCACAAGTACATGTCCAAATTAGATCAGCATCATAGAGGGCCTGAAATTCTTCCTGCATCTAAACAAGTGTGCGATACCTCCAATTCGTTTTAGACGCATAAGCAATGAATCACTCGTACATCTCTCTTTGGAAAGATGGCAAAGAAACTCTCATATAAACTATCATACATATTCTGTTCCACCCATGTGTGTGCGTTAAACTCAGATCTCGGTGTTGAACCTCCATGCGTATTCTTCTTCTAGATCACGTATCCACTCCTTAACACTTGCTAGGTCAATCGGTATGTCTTTATTGCGAACC
The DNA here is from genome assembly GCA_018340775.1 of Taxus wallichiana var. yunnanensis. Taxonomy (NCBI): domain Eukaryota; kingdom Viridiplantae; phylum Streptophyta; class Pinopsida; order Cupressales; family Taxaceae; genus Taxus; species Taxus wallichiana. Next base: position 722,492,933 of record CM031235.1, read on the forward strand.
ATCCTCAAAAAAATTAAAAAGAGGTCCTATAAATGCAACCAATAATGTAGCCTAGAATTTACCAGTAAAAGACCAGGCACGTTGGCACATCACTCAGCCTAGACTGAGCACTCACCTGAAGCGTGCAAAGGTACTAGGCCCCTCTTTAGGGTTGCTATTGCAGGATGTTAGCATGATGGAGACTTAATGCATCCAAATCCATAATTATTATATCATTCTACATAGTGCATACTTAGATGTAAATCTATAAAGTAACATATTTAAATTATAATCATAATGAAATCAGTCATGCAAGAACCAATTATACTCAGGATTAATACTCTGATTCAGCCAATACACTCCATTATATTAAACATGATAAATACATAAAAGCTCATTACAATAGGTAATATCATAGCTTATGCGTGCATCAGATTTGACATCATAACTTCACATAAATTAGTTCTCACACTCTATTCCTATACTACAGATCATTACATATTTATAAGGGTGGGGACTTTCCCTTCACCGCTTGCATAACTCCAAAAATAGGTCACATGCTGAAAATAGCCATGCGCCTTTACAATCACAACCACACATGCAAGTGCGCTAACAATAGACCTCTTCTAGTTAACTGGCAAGTAGCAAATCTATTCTTAGCCCACACCCATGCAAAGTGCTTAGTAGTCACTCTTCCAAAAATAGCTTATGCATGTCTGCACAACTATTTACCTGGTTTGTTTGCTCTAAACACGCTATCTCCAAAAATAGCATGTACATGTGAAAATGGCTAAGTCCCAAATCCACCCTTATATTTTTGCATGTGTTTTCCCCTAACCTTCCACACCTTTGACTACACCCCGTTCTCACATGTAAATGTTTTGTGTGCCTTCTGCTAAGTATTCCACTTTCATCCACTCAACAGTTCACGTTACTTTTCATGGGAGTTATTTGTCTTTTGTATCCTCCCTTACAAGTATCCTTACTTGGGGCATCATTTTTACCCTTTTCGTATAACTTGAACATTTGGGAATTGAATATGGATAAAAAAACATTGGTACAACTTTCTTGAATGTTGTTTATTTGAGTATGTTTGTTTGTGCTTGTTTGTTTTCATTCCTGCTTGTTTACTTTCTCGTATTGCATTGTTTTACTTTTTTTTTTTTACTTTGATCCAGTCCTTTAGCAATGAACAAAAATCATTATTATGGCTCTTCATGTCATTTTACCCTTTTGTTGTATGTTTATATCAAATAAAAGGTATTTTCGAACCAAGATGGTACATATACTATGTCACGATCTTCCCATCCATCCTCTATCTTATCTTCCATTCTAACTAACTTTCTACCTATCATTTTCCAATTCTTCCCCCTCCCTTGATTCTTCCACTTGAGGCATGGGCTCTACTCAATCAATCAATTTGAATAATGGCCAACCAAGCCAAGTTTGAATCCCTTCCATCGCTATGATTTTTTCTTCCATGGGATCTATTAATAAAATCATCTCTTACTAGAAATATCATCTTGTCTTTGAGCATGATAATTCTTCTCTTATTTTCAAGCGTCAATCGACCTCTTCTATCACCCCATTGACACTCGAGGGGGCATCATCCATCCTACTAATTTTTCTTCTACTCCTTCAAATTTTCTAAACTTGTCTACTATCTTTGAAGTGGCATCGCTTGTGCTACACCACATCAAAGAGGGGAAAATGTAGACACCTAAATCTGACTATGTAGTTTTAATACTAAAATTGCACTAATTATCCTCTTTCCCATCATTTTGTTATAATTAATGATTTTTCCGCTAATTATCTAACATTCCCCTTTATCTCGGTTGATTAAGGACACTTCATTAATTAACCATCCTTCCCCCATCATGGATGCCAAGTAACGACACTTCATTAGTTAAAATCCACTTTTAATTAATTAATTAACCATTATTAGTTAATTAATCCTTTCAATCTTCTATTTAATCAATAAACCCTCTTATTAGTTAAATCCCCTCTCAAATCCTTCAAATTCTACTAATTTCCCTCTAAATCATCTCCAAATGGATTTTATAAGATATCTTGGTCTATTAATTAATCCTAGTTGATTAATTAAATCACCTCCAACTCCCATGAGTTGTTAATCTTTAATTAATATCTTCTAATCATACTTATCCCTTTCTAATTCTACTTTCCCTTTATCCCACATTCACTAGGTTGCAAGCTTCTCCCAAATTAGAAAGCTATATAAGAAACCTAGTACCTTCCTACTAATCTTACACCTTGTACACCTTATACACCTTTCATACTTGATAAGAGCATTTTCATGTTATTGGAAAGCTTGATTCAAACCCCCTTTCTACTTGGCAAAGAGTAGTAAGAGAAGAACTAAAATGGAAATCAAGCCATATTGGTGAGATATCTTTCTCTTCCTTGGAAAACTCATTGATCGTGCTTAATTGTTTTCGGTTCACAAATGATATATCTATAATTACAAATCACACCCAACCAACAAAGGAGGTTTTCATTTCTCATTGGATTTAATGTTTGATGCACATTAGTTTAATCTTTCCTTTCACACTTTATCATGGTTTTTGTTTAGATTAACTAAGTTATGAACTTTCTATGTGTTAGGTTCATTCCACTAGCTTAGATTAGTCTCACATGCATACATAAACCTTTCTTATTTTGACAATATTATCATATATGCAAAGATGGAAAGAGAGAGTAAAAGAACATTAAACAAGGAATAGAATAATTACAACTTTTATTGCTTGATGTAGAAGTGGAACTCTGAAAAACATACATTCAATAAACAATTTCAACCCTTTGGAATGGAGAATCCATTCCAATTTATAGCATTATAATATGTCCTTTCATCTACCCCCACATGACTCTTCACATGTCCTCATCACTTGTGACCTTTCATATTCCCAGGAAGTGAGTCCTTTTCTTATAATTGGAAAAAGGAATATTACAATGTTTAGATAAGGTCACTTAAGTGAATATGAAATAATAATAAAAAGTGCATTCTCAATTGAAAATTAGAATATGGAGAAAGAGAGAGAGAGAAGAGAGAAAGGGAAGGGATTGACTAATCTATTGTTGATGAGGAACTTGTTGATTTATGATCCATGAGGAATAGTTTAGGAATGGTTCATGTATTTGAATTCTTTATTGAACAAGCAACCAAAAGTGCCACCTTATTAACTTTTGTAATATTTATGCATATCAACACTTTAATCCATGCTCATGGAACATCATTGATCCGCTTGCATTGATGAGCTATCCTTTTTTATTTCTTGCAATGTCTAAAATAGAACTTTTGATGTTGGCCAGGGACTCTAAGGTATCTTCATTGAAGGAAAGAGAGTCACTTGAATATTTCTTGATAACCTCCTGGAAGGAGACAAAGAGTTATTTTGATGATGAATTCTTGTTGAGTGGGGGGAACCCAAGTCTACGAACATAGTTACAGACTTCATTTAAAATCTGAAAAGTCTCTTGTTCGCTAGATTCAAGTTTGGAGATGGCATCTACTATCATACGATATCTTTCATCTATGATGTGGACCTAAACTGGAGACAATTTCTCGGTGGTTGATGCAAACAAATTCTTACTCACAAGGATGTTAGAGTCGAATGTTCTCATCTCAGACACAAGTGGGAAAAATTCATCCTAGTGGATCTTTTCTTTTATAATCTCCTCCCATGATTTATTTACTTCTATCAAAGTGGTAAGAATATACTTGATCAAAGAGATGACATCGGGAAACAATGCCTTACCTTTCTCGATGATCCTCTCAATCCATTTATCGATAGCCTTCCCTTGTGTCATATAATTTTGTGCTTTCTTAATAACCTCAGGGTCAAAGATATTGATTGGAGGATGTATTCCACTAGAGGAGGAGGTGATGAATTGGGCTCCAAGAAAGGTTGAACGTAATCACCAAGAGTTTTCACATGTTCCTCCAATTCTTCAATTGTGTTTTTGTACTCTTTTTTGAGAAATAATATGGGAAGAGGATTCCTTGAACAAATGATATTCACCCTCATGTATAGCTTGACCCAATGAGATGCCCATCAACTCATATTCAGCTAGATTCATCTCTTCAATAGGATTTACATTCTTAGGCATAGTAACATTTGTGTATTGGTTTCTGAGACACCACTGAAGAAGCGGGAAGTTTTTTTGGCCTTGTTCCTCCACCGGATCTTAATTTTTTAGTGATAGATCCAAGGTCGGGCAGTGTATCTTGTTGCATTGTCCTCGACTCACTTTCAAGGAATTCTTGAATCTATTGGAATGGCTCTTCAGGAGTTGACATGATGTTGGTTTTGGATCACTTTCAGAAGCTTGATGTAGGATCACATCTTGTTCATTATGGGAAATTTATTCCATTGGAGATGAAAAAATTGGATGCTTCGAAGAGAAGGAAAATTTCTTGATTCCTCACACAAAGTGGCTTGAATACTCATATTCTTTGATTATCTCACTTGATTTTATTTTCGAGAGAAGATGATGTTTCCAACTTTCCGATGAGCTAGATAACATCCTTTGATGTATTGATCACACTACCATGTGTTTGATTGAGTGTTTAAGAATAATCTGATGTCAAATGAAATTAGGACGATTTTTTTCCTTGTATTCATGACGCCACACATGAAAATCACCTTTCTAGAATTTTTTGCTTCAAATTAAATGAATGGGCTTAGACCTAGAATGCTTGCATACTTTCATGCTCAAATGCTTTTGATGAGTTCCTCATTCACTTATGAATATGATGACCTCCTCTTATGAACTTGGATTTGAATGGAGCTCTTGAAACTTTTTAAATCCGTTCCAACTACACAATGTCCCTAACTTTCACATGAGGTGCCCCGCTATGTTCTATCTCACTTCTTGACACAATTGTGACCAAGATGATGTTTTAAGATCCTCGTGGAGGGTGAAATTTCTGGTTTGAGATGTGAGACAACCTTACATCTATGTGAGAATGGAAAAAATCAACAAGATGAGTGAAAACAGATCCAGGAGCAACTTTCTTTACTGAAAACTGAAACTTTGTTTTTTTAGCAGGTGGGACCAAGACCTACTATTTTGGCAATTTTTTACTTTTTTTCTCAAATTTGATCTTCTAAAGCCTCGGCATACTCAATTCACCTCCATTGAATTTTTTTACCATTTTTAGAAAGTTTCTATTTTTAATAAGTTACTTTTTCAGAACTTGCTATTTTGGTAGAACTACATGATTTATCATGTTTGTTGTTTATCTTGTTTCCGGATGTCTTGAATGATTGGAGATTGAAATTTTAAGAGGATTGATATTTTTAGAAAGTGATAGAACTGAAAAACTTTATAGTTTTAGAATATTCACTTACAGTGTTTGTTTACGATAAAAAAATCATCATCATATTCGATTTTGCACCGAGATCTCGTGCCCTAATTTTCATCGTGTTTTCCCACTAGAGTTCTTACAAATCAAAAAGCAAAATTTTTGGATGGAAGGTTTTTCGATGATATGTGATGGAATACATTAATGGAGGCCTTAAGCTTCAATGATGATGCGTAATCCGGGAGGATATCAATCAAGTTAAAACTTCATGCAATCAAGTTACGAATGAAGAGTCATGAGAAAAGCTTTGTTTTAACAAATGTCATGGCTGATTCGGAATGATTTTTGTAGCATGGTTTTTGTGTTATGATTTTTTAATATGCGTAATAGTTTTAGAAATGGATTCAAGGTTGAAGCTGGGTGAAGAAATAAGCTTGGGAGTTACTTATTTTTTGTTTTCAAGTTACCCGACAGTTACTTTTTCTTCACAGTGAGAAAGTTGCTTGTGCTTTAAAGCTAGGATTTTGGAAAATCAAGGATGGGTAAAATGTTTTGTCCCCTCTTTTACCTTAGGAATGGGGATAAGGGGGATAAGAAATTTTTCCTCAAGTAGATCATGCCAAGTGTTAGTGCGAGGTGCAAGGATGGAGAGATGGAGAAAGGCATGTTTTGGCACTTGGGAGCTCGATTTTGGTCACATGGAGAACCCGAGAAGGGGCTAGGATGGGGTAAAAAATTTCCCCCTATGTTACCTTAGGAATGGGGACAATAGGGATGATAAAATGTGCCTTCGCTAGATGATGAAAAACTTATCACTTTGTGGTGCGTTGAGAGGGAGATGGAGTAAACTTGTTTTAGCGGGTGAAGCGGGTCACATGGGAGACTAGAGGAGAGGGTTGAGTCTGGGGAAAAAAATTCACCTCTATCCCCTTTGGTAAGGGACAAGGGGGATGATAAAATTATCCTCAAGGAGAAGGTGACATGTGTCACTTAGAATATTGGCTAAGTATAAACAACACACCTCCACAAGAGAGAACTTGATGAAATGGTTCCCAGAGCTCCAAAATGTCTTTTCACATGGAATTTTATATGTTTGTGGCTCTTAAGGACATTTAAAGAATGATTGGAGAGGTATTATTTTGGTAGAGCTTTTCTATAGTCTTAGCATATGAACATTGAAAACATAATAATAAAACTCGATATTTTATTTATTCGGGATTTCAATTACATTGATAGAGTTTACATTATATAGGAGGATGTTTTCCTTAATACAAGGCTTCAACATTAATCCTCAACAACCCACATATCTCTCTCCAATCCCTAAAATATCTCAAACTTATCCCGAAGATATCTTTCACACTAAAATAGTTACCTCGTTGTTCTCACAACTCACCAATAATAAAACTATTACAAATATATTATAAATATGAGTTCTATAAACTCATTATTAATAATATTACATTTTATTTAATAATGTTACACAATATTTCGGTAACATTTACTTCCCTATTGTTAACATTATTAATTCCCAATATACACTCCCCTAATGTTGACATGGTACAACATAACTCTTTTTTTTGCAACGTGTTGCACGAGCTTGCCTTATAATCTGGATCAAAGAAAGGCATGTAAACTTCAAAATGGTTGACTGTCTTGCTGCACATGACCACAACTATGCGAAGGAACGTATCCGCATTTACTCCATGAAAAAATGCACTCAACATTCCTTCGGCGGATCATCTTCATAAAGAAGGAAGGCAGTCAGAGGACCACTACATCAGTAAAATTTTATCTACCTTTTTACATCTGTGGTTTTTTGGATCTACCACCAACCCTTTCCAAATCTATGAGTGTTACAATAAACTTAGAGACATACTCTACAATGTTTTCTTCTAGGAGGTTACATATAGGAATTTCTCACACATTACAATTGAACAAGAATGTGACATCTGTTCTTATTTTCACACAGTGGAAAATAAACACACAACTGAAAAAATGCCACAACTTCATTGTGCGCCCCGTCGCTTGCAGCTGGCAAGAGGTCGTTGATTGACCTCCTTCCTCTGTTTCCTCCATGAATATGTGTTGCTTAACTCAACGAAATTTTAAAATGAAGCTCAATATGAAAATTTCCCCTCAATTTAAACTTGGTCGATTGCGTAAAACGAAAATACTACCAGAAAACTACGGACAACTATTTTTTTATTTTATTTTATTTTATACAATTTTCCTAATAATCACCTAAATAAAAATTTTAGACTCAATAATAATTGTTGACTTTGACAATTAAATTTTACTCCTAAACATAAAAACAAACTAAAAAACTAAAATACATATGCCTAAACTCATGCATATAAAAATAATAAACTAGATCCCACATATAAACTAATGAATTTATGATAATTTATATTAAAAAATTGTTACAAATACTCACACGGAAATTTAATGTAAAGCCAAAAAGTAATAAAAATTATATTTTTGACTAAGTCTAAGATATTGAAAACCACGAATTTGACTTCTAAAACTACTAAAAAATGAAAAACCCACGTTTTTGAAGGAAAAACATAGTTTTCAAACCTACCTATTTTTTAAAAAAAAGATACAACTTAACATATATGACTTAAAATACTTTATTGACCACTTCAAACTTTGACCATATAGTTTATAAATTAAACAAACTAAACCTAATATTAAAAGAAAAACTTAGTACACGGAATCGGAATTGTGCATGCTCGACAGAATGAGTCAAATGGTGAGTCATGTGAGAGACGTGGAGATCTGGTGTTGGTCGTGATGGCAGATATGCAGGTCTAAATTAGCTTTACTGAGCTGAATTCATTGGATAATCATATCATAAAATTCAGAACATTCATTGGTACAATGACAAACAATGTTATCATATGCAATGTATGAATATTCTTGTCTTCCTTTGTATGTCAGCGATGATGATAAGTGCGTTACACGACTATTTCCAGAAATTCGAATACCAAAATAGAAAATTTATACCATTTAACACGTGAATGAAGTCGTGTCATTGTGAAGATGGATCGATACCCATGCCTCTCAAAAATGAATGTATCGTCTAAACAACACTGAACGCCTTTTCTGTGCACATTGGAATGGCTCAAACCAGTCGCTTTCCTCCTTCCATCAACGCATGAAAACGTTTGAGCATATGAATGGGTATATTAGAGAACTCTATTACAGGTAGAAAATTGATATGGCTCTGATACCAAATATTATTTTGGTAGAGCTTTGCTATAATCTCAGCATATGAACATTGAAAACATAATAATAAAACACTGATATTTTATTTATTTCGGATTTCATTTACATTGATAAAGTTTATATTATATAGGAGGATGTTCTCCTTAATACAAGGAGTCAACATCAATCCTCAATAAACCACATATCTCTCTCCAATCCCTAAGATATCTCTCACACTAAAATAGTTACGCGAGTTGTTCTCACAACTCACCAATAATAAAACTATTACAACTATATTATTAATATGAGTTCTATAAACTAATTATTAATAATATTACATTTTATTTAATAATGTCATGCTAATAAGAGGTTTGGATCCTAAATCATATTTTACAACCAAAAAATGGCCCCTTTTTCTCCAGGACAAGTAGGGTGTGTCTACACAGATTGAGCTTCCTTGAGAAACACTTAGCTCTTGGAACAAAAGTGATGATTGCACCATGTAGATAATTACCTTAGATTTATAATACCTATTTTATTTCATCCTAAATCCTTACGGAACTCTAGAATCATCAGGTGAAGTTCGGACTCCAAATTTAGGTCTACACTCTTACACTTGGAAATCCAGATGTTGCACAAATTTTCTTTAAACCTCCAAATATTTCCTAAAACTTCCTAAATAACTTTGGAAACCTTAAATAATCTCAATACCACCTCTATATGATTATGATCTCTTGAAACCCTCTTGAAGGATGCACACCTACCTTGAAATGGCCAAAATTGGCCCTTTTAAGCCTACCAAAGAGCTAGTCTTCAATTGCTCTTCATTGAATGAAATTGTTGACCTTGAAACATCACTTTGATCATTTTAGACTTGAATTAAGTATATTTGGAGTACTGCGCAAGGTCAAGGTGAGCATTACACACAAGACAAACCGACAGGAGAGAGGGGTTTAGGAAAATTTGGAGCAAATTTTCACTATGTGGTTAATTTGTCATCACTCAAGTTTCAAATTTTGGGATTGAAAAAATGCATGAAAACAGTTGGTTCTGACTCGAGGACATTAGAATGTAAAGGGAAATAAATAACCTCAACACTCTTGGATGATTAGACTGGTTCCTTGTTCAAGTTGGGTAATAGAGTCAACGTATCACTACTAACACAAGTAATGGACAAACAAAGGGGAAAAACCAATCAACACACTTACATAAGGGAAACACACCACATCGAAAGAAAACACTAAATGGAAAGGGAAACTATGTTATAGGGGGCATAGTTCGGTGAGGTGGGGAAATAATGTACAAACACTTGGCAACGAGGTTGAGAGAAGTACATACCATCATGGAACAAAGGGATGAATTCAAATCTCAGAAGCTCGAAGATCATTATCCGATTGTGTCATGCTCTTGTGATTGCCTTGCATGGTTTGGAAAGAAGGAGAGAAATTAAGATTCCATCTTCATAATGATATTGCATAGAAAACATATTTTCATCTAGTGACCATATCGTAACTTGCTTGAAATTAATTCTTTTGTAACCTCTACTTGATGCTATGTGGCCGTGAGAAGCCATTCCTCCATGTTCTCAAAGATGAAATCAACGTTTTATACATGAAGGTATTCCTTACCTTTGGTTGAATGTTATAGCGCATGATCATTTCTAAAATCGGTAGGTGTTTTGGAGGTGGTAAGAGAAATTTTATCCTTTTCCCGTTCACAAGCTTCTCACTTTGTTTTTGGAACAATTATTTTCCATACATTCCAACTCAAAATTGACCTTAACATAATTTTCTATAATGGGAGGTGTTATCTTCATGACTAAAAATATCCTCAAGAGATTCCATACTTTCCTTCCTCTTTGGTTTTTCATGGGTGTACTCTTTTTCACGGAATGGGAAAAGAGAAAGATCACCTTCACATTCATGCCTATATTGCATTTACATGGCCCGAGTTAGGATCTCGATCTTGAGTTAATGGTCTTCAACTTCTTCCGCAATCCTCAAGATTTATGGCACTTGATTTCTCTTTCAAATTTTCCATATAATCATTTTCACCTTCATTGAAAGGTTTAAAAATTGGACCTCAAGTAAAATATTGGAAATCTGATCTTCATATGGCCATGAATTACTTGAAAATTTCTTTTCTTCATGATCCATACTTCTTTTTATCCAAGGATTTCCTTCTTACAAGCTCAAGCACACTAAGATTAAATCACTTTCAAATAGAGATCAGAGGTCCATACTGCATGAAAAAGGCACACATTTCAATTCAATATCCATCAAATCATTCTCATGGAATGAGGGAGAGTACAATGTTGGAGAAACAACATGAGAAAAATATTATACTCCATCTTGATCATCTCTTATAGATTCCTTTTCTTCTGCAAAGAAATAGAAGAACTCCATACTCACCGTAATGATCAACATTGTGCTCATTTGGTGAGGATGGTGAAATCAAATCCTTAGAGAGGTCATGTTTAAATTGAGCACCTTCCTTTGTTTTTAGAATTAAATTGGACTCTCTCATTTTTTCATATATGATCATTTCAAGAGGAAACTTGGATTCTTACATTTTCTCCATTTCCTCATTGTGAATTTTTTCGTCCATGATTATATCAAGAAGGAACTTGGACTCTTAAACTTTATCCATTTTATCATTGAGAATTTGTGCATCAAATGAAGAACTAGAATGAGAAAGAAAACTATTAATGATTACCTCAAATTCATCCTTACAAAGAATCTAATTTCGGGATGGAGGACTAATTTATTGAACATCTTCATGGTTGGTATAATCTTTAGCAAGCAACTGGATCATCTTTCATAGAACAAGACTCTTCATCTCTTACATATGTTGTTTATCTAAAGGGTTGTACCTCAAGCCAAAATGAGTTTATGAATGGAGGTTCGACTATCATGTTTTCTCCATCATCCTCCAAAGTGTTGATTTGATCTTCATTGGAAGGTTCAAGGACCAATCATTCATGAGAGGCGCACAAAAGTCTCGTAGGAACAAAAACCTCATAATATGGGATATCATTAGGATCTTCTTATGACAAATGAGTTTCTTCTCCCTCAACATTATGAAGTTCTTCAAGATGCTCATATCTTTTTCAAAGCCAATGCATGACTCATAATTTCATGATTGGTTTTGGGATCAAAATTTCCTTCTTCCACACTAAAAATCCTTTGTAAAAATCTATTTTCAAGGCTTCTATTTCTTCATCTCCATATGCAAGGAAATCATCTAGAGGAAGGGAGATGAAATATAATGTTCTTATTTTCTTATTTAGTTATGTGAAGTTGAAAATATTACCTTTAGTAGATTCTTCACCATCATGCCCTTCATACAACATTTCATATCTCTTATGAATCTTCCTCATCAATTTCTTGGATTCTTGATCATCGGTAGAGGAAATTCCCATTTTCTTTCCTCTAGCAGCAGTCCTCTTGAATTGGATCCACCAGGAATTGATGATGGGATCTTCACAAACAACAATTTTTCCATTCGGATAATATTTTTATGAGTACTACGAAATAGTACATACCTTCTTTCCCTTAGTTGATTGCAGATTTTTTTTTACGAATCTAGAGTCTTCTTCGTTGTAATAGAATCTTTACTTTTGTAAGAGATGGTCTAGAATGATGGCTGATCAAAAATTTATATATCAGAGTCATCTTCTTCTTCATGGTGTTTTTCACTCATTGGTGTTAGACAACAATATTGAAACTTCATCATTGTGATGTGAGAAATGAACATGACATGGATTCATTCCTTGATAGAGTCACCTTCAAAATCTGATTTTTTCTTTGAAAAATGATTTGTTCGTTTTGAAATATGTACTTTTTCTATTTTTCATATATATTTACAGTGCAAGAGGGAATATCTCTCCCCATCGAATTCACCAAAAAACTATTGGTGAAATAATTTATCGTATGGAAATTTATTGGTTTTTCACCAATAGTATGGGGCTAAGCCCCTCCTTCTTTTGTATGGGGAGGCTCCCGTTATTGAATGTAAACTACTTTAATCTACCTAGAGACTTTGGGGTGGCTAAAAAGTTTGGGATCACACATGAACACTCCACTAAACCCATGGCAAATTGTTTTTTACAAAGTGTAAGGGAGGAAATTGTAGTGAAGATAGGTAAAGGGGAGTTGGGGAAATTAGGAGAGAGATGGTTATCATTGTGAGTAGACACTATAAAAGTTCACACATAATAACTTGGGTAATTCCACATCAAATTAGAATAACATAACAATGCAAACCATGATAATACACAATAAACCATAGACACAAACTTCTATTGATTCATTCATCAAAGGTGCAGATACCTTTCTTGGTTTTATAAGATTGTTAGATATGCAAAGTAGGAAAGAGAGAGTAGAAGAACATGAAACAAGGAAGAGAAGAATCACATCTTTTATTACTTGATGTTTAAGTGGAACTCTCAACATAATACAATCAATCAAAAATTTCCAACCCTTTGGAATGGATAATCCCTTCCAATTTATAGCATTATAATTTGTCCTTTCATCTACCCCTCACATGAATTCACTAATCCTCATCACTTATGAACTATAATTTTCCTAGGAATTGATTCCTTTTTATCATTGGAAAAAGTAATATTACAATGTTCGAGATAAGGTCACTTAAGTGAATAAGATGTAATACCAAAAATTACATTTTCAATTAAAAATTAGAATATGGAGAGAGAGAGAGAGAAGAGAGAAAAGAAATGGATTGAATTATCTATTGCTAATGAGGAACTTGTTGATTTATGATCCTGGGAATAGTTTCCATAATGAATTCATGTCCTTTGAATTATTTCTTGAATTGAGCAACCACAAGTGTCATCTTATCTCGCTTGTGGAATATAGATGCATATCAACACTTTGATTCATACCTATGGAACATCATTGATCTTATTGCATTGACTAAGCCATTCTTTGTGATTTCTTGTAATTTCCAAAATAGAACTTGATGTTGGCGAGAAACTCTAAGGTGTCTTCATTGCGGGAAATAGATTCACCTGCATCTTTCTTGACCAACTCTTGAAAGGAGACAATGAGTTCTTCTGATGTTGAATTATTGTTGAGTGGGGGAACCCAAGTCTCTAAACACAGTTTCAGACTTCATTCAAAATCTCAAAATCCTTGTGTTCACTAGATTCAAGTTCGAGATGGCATCTACTATCATATGATAACTTTCATCTATGATGTGGACCCAAACTAGAGACAAGTTCTTAGTAGCTGATGCAAACACATTCTTACTCACAAAGATGTGAGAGTCGAAGGATCTCATCTTAGACATAAGTGGGAACACTTCATCCTAGGGGATATTCTCTTTTACAATATCCTCCATTTCTTTCTTTACTTCCGTCAAAGTGGTTAGAATATACTCGATTAGATATCGACCTCAAGAAACAATGTCTTGCCTTTTTCAATCATCCTCTCAATCCATTTCTCAATAGACTTACCTTATGTTTTCTTTCTTGATCACCTTAGGTCCAAATCTATTTATTGGAGGAATTTCTTCCACTAGAAGAGGAGATGTTGAATTGGGCTCCAAGAAAGGTTGAATGTAAGCACTGAGAGTTTTCACATGTTCCTCCAATTTCTCAATTGTTTGTTTATACTCTTCATTTCAAGAAAGAATATGGACAGAGGATTCCTTGAACAAATGAGAGTAACCCTCATGTGTAGCTTGACCCAATGAGATCTGGATCAACTCATATTCTGATGGAGTCATCTCTTCAAAATGCTTTACATTCTTATGTCTAGCACCTCTACCTACCTCTTGGTTTTACGAGACACCACCTGAAGAAGTGGGAATTTTTATGGGACTTCTTCCTCCTTGTGGATCTCAATTTTTATTGATAGTTTCCTCATCTCACTTTCAATCAATGCTTGAATCTATGGAAATGGCTCTTGAGGAGTTGACATGATGTTAGTTATCGGACCAATTTCGGGAGCTTGATGTAGGATTAGATCTTGTTCATTATGGGAAATTTCTTCCATTCAATATGAAATAATTGGATTCTCTGAAGAGTAGGTTGAGCTTTTCATTCCTCATGAAAATTAGCTTAAATACTCATATGCTTTATATAGATCTCTTGATTTTATTTTCATAGAGAAGATGATGCTTCCAACTTGCCTAATGAGCTAAATGACTTCCTTTGATAGATTGGTCACACTACCAGGTGTTTGAGTGAGTGTTTAAGAACAATATGAAATCAAGTGAAATTATGGTGATTCCTTTTCCTTTCATTCATGATGTCACATATGAAGATCACCTTTCTAGCCTTTGCTACTCTAGAGTACATGAATGAGCTTATACCTAGGATGCTTGCATACCTTTGTGCTCAGATGCTTCTAATGAGATCCTCATTCATTTATGATTATGATGACCTCCTCTGATGAACTTGGATTTGAATTGAGTTCTTGACACTTTTCAAATCCTTTCCAACTACACAATGTCCTTGACTTTAACCCGTTGAACCCCATTATGTTCTGTCTCGCTCCTTCACACTATTTTGACAAGGATGATTCTTCAGGATTCTTGTGAAGGATGAAATTTCTTGTTTGAGATATGAAATAACCTTAAAATCATGTGAGGATGTAAAAAATTAGTGATATGAGTGAAAATAGAGCCAACTACAACTTTCTGCACTGAAAACTAAAACTTTCTATTTTTAGCATGTTGGATTAAGACATGATATTTTGGGAATTTTTTTATTTTTGCTAAAATTTGATCTTCTGAAGTCTAAGGCATACTCAATTCACCTCCATTGATGATTATTTACCATTTTTAGTAAGTTTCTATTTTTAGTAAGTTGCTTTTTTGAGAACCTATTATTTTGGGAAAACTATGTGTTTTACCGTGTTTGTTGATTCGCACTATTTCTAGATGTGCTCAATGAATGGAGATTTAAATTTTCATATGATTTATATTTTAGTAATTGGAAGAACTTAAAAATTTCTATTTTTATAATTTTGAATTATCGATTAATACATTTTTGCAATGAAAACATTATATTCGGATTCATCTTTTCATCGGGATCCGTGCTCCAATTTTTATCATGTTCCGCCTACTAGAATTCTTGCAAATCAAAAAGGAAATTTTTGGGATGTAGGGTTTTAGGTATGGTGTTATGTGATGGATTCCAATAATAGAGGATCGAATCTTCGGTGATCATAAGAAATCCTAGGAGGAGAGGAATCAATTTAAAACTTCATGCAATCGGGTTTTGAATGAAGAGTCATAGGAAAAACTCTATTTTATCGGTCATCGATGATCCAAAATGATTTTTACAGCATGGTTGTGTTATAATGTTTTAACAGGTTTAATATTTTCATAAATGGATACAAGGTCTAAATGGGTGAAGAAACAATCTTGGGATTTAGTTAATTTGTGTTTCATGTTGCCAAGTAGTTTTTTTGTTCACGGTGAGAAAGTTGTTTGTGCTTTAAAGCTAGGGTTTTGCAAGGTTAAGGATGGGGTTATTTTTGTGTCCCCTCTATCCCCTTGGGAATTGGGACAAATGGTACAAGAAAATTAACCTCAATAATATCATGCCAAGTGTCACTACGAGGTGCAAGGATGGAGAGATGGAGAAAGGCATGCTTTGACACATGGGAGTTGGATATTGGTCACATGAGGAACCTGCAGAGGGGATATGATGGGACAAATTTCTATGTCCCCTCTCTCCCGTTGGGAATTGGGACAATAGGGATAAGAAAAATTTCCCTCACCAGATGATGACAAGTGTCACTCTATGGTGCGCTGAGAGGGAGATGGAGAAAATCTACTTAGCACTTTGTCATGTTTAATCGGGTCACATGGGGGACCAATGGAGATGGATGAGTTGGGTAAAATTCTTGTGTCCCATATTTTCCCATTGTAAATGGATAAGGGAAATAATGAAATGAACCTCAAGGATAATATGACATGTGTCACTCAGAAAATTGGCTAAGTACGAGCAACACACCTCCACAAGAGAACTTGAAGAAACAATTTCCTTAGCTCCAAAAGGTATTTTCACATGAAATTTTATATTATTTTCATTCCCAAGGCAATTTAAATAATTATTGGATAGGTTTCAGATCTTGAATCATCTTGAATATCCAAAAAAATGTCCCCTTTTCTTTGGGACGGTAGGATGTGTCTGCATTGCATTCGGATGCCTTGAGAAGTGCTTAGCTCTTGGAAAAAAATTAATGGTTGCACCATTTAGAGAATTCCATAATATTTAAAATTAATATTTTATTACCTCATAATTGCTTTTAGAGCTCCTACAATCATTCGGTGAAGTTCAAGTTCCAAATTTAGCTCTACACTTCTTACACTGAAAAACTCGATGTTGCACAAATTGTCCCTAAACCTCCAAATATTTCCTAAATATTCCTAAATCACTTCAAACAAACTAAATAATATCCAATACCACCTTTGGATGACTATGATATTTTTAAACCCTCTTGAAGGATGCACACATGCCTTGAAATGGCCAAAATTGGCCCTTTTGAAGGCTGTTGGAGAGCTAGTCTTAACTTGTTCTTCCCTGAATGAAAATGTTGACCTTGAAACATCACTCTGATCATTTTAACATTGTTATTAATTATATTTAGAGTACTTGAAATTTCATGGTGAGCATGCCACATGAGACAAAATGACCAAGAGAGGGGTTCAAGTAAATTTAGAGAATTTTTTTACTATGTGGCTAAGTGGTCATGACTCAAGTTTCAAATTTTGGGCTTAAAAAAATGCATGACAATACAAAAAAAGTAGCACCCTAGGATTTTATCATGGATATATATATATATATATATATATATATATATATATATATATATATATATATATATATATATATATATATATATATATATATATATATATATATATATATATATATATATATATATATATGGATAACATGGGATTGTCTCTAAGTGTGGAACCTTTCATCTTGAGACAAACCTCCAAAGCAGGAAACTTTTAGTGGTGAATATTCGTTAATTCATGAATATTCCGGTTTTAAAATTTGAAATTGGTGAATTTTTCGGGTATGAATAGGGACTGGGTCACCAAAATTTTTTGGGTACAGAGTTAATGTTAGGGTCGGCTTGCAAAGGAGTGTATATATTCTATTTAATTATTTATAATTCATTATTCATATTTCTAAACATCAAACTTTGGAACCTCCCCTTTTGTAAATTTGTAATTACCAAATATTTCATTTTAGCTTTCTGCTTTCGAAATTGGAGGACTGGTCACCAGAGGCAAATATTTCCTTTCTACTTTCAAGGTACTTTAGTTTGTTCTATAGCATGTAGGTAGCATATTATATGGCATCTCGCATGATGCCATCCGTAAAGATACGAGGATGCTACCAATTGGTAGCATATTACATGCTATTGGTCGGCATCATCATGCAATAAGCTCTTGCGCCAATAGCATTTTGATACCAATTAGGAGAGCATTTTTAGATGTTGATTACATTTATAAAATTTATATATTTTCATGGATAGGTACAATGGATTCTCTGAACAATCAATAAAAGGAAGAAAAACAAAAAAGAAAAGGTAGCATAACAATTTTTTTCAGCCCCACAAAAAATGAAGACCCAAGTTATTTCCACTGGAAACATTAACACAGGTACTAGTAGGTTATAACATATTATCATAACCTTTTGTCATTTTCCTCTTTTTTGTTTATACAGTTTACTTTTTTAATATCTTTGTAATAGTCAAAACATTTTTCATTTTTGAAAACAAAAACCCCTTATGTTAATTTTATTCAGAATGAAACAGTAAACCAAAACATAAACCCTAAGGAAACAATTATTTCAGTAGATGAATAATTTATTGAACCGAGACATTCTAGAGTTTGAAGATTGTTTCGGATGCCAAATGCATTTAATAGCTGAATTTTCAAATGAAAATATTCCAATAGAAGATGATAATGACAGAAACCTTCATAAAAATAAGTATGGGAGAAAGAAAAAAACATCCTAGAAAATTGGAATGTCGTTTTAAGTAGATTCGTAGAAAAATACCCATTTATTGAGTCTATACATCCAGATAGTGGTAATAATATTCCCAATGAATGTAGATTTAATATTTGTACTTGGAAATTGGATAAAGAACATAGAACACAACTTAAATTAGACACTATAGAGAAACATTGTGTAAATGTATATTACACATACACAATGATGGGAAAATGATGGAAAGCTGTAAAGAGTGCATGCATGTAAGATATAAGGAGTATAACAATATGATGAAACACACTCAAAAAATTCGGGAGAAAGGAGGAATCGTGAATACAAATTTTGGAAAAGCTACAAATGAAAATCTGAAGGCAAATTCCTCCTAGTTTTCAACCATATTCTTTATTTTGAAAATGGGTAGACCAATTTCACATTTTTCACAATTTTAAAAAATTGTTCAAGTTGATGGGTTTCAAAACCTTCCAAATTCACATTGGTCAAAGAGCGGTTCTGGGAAATGACGAGATGTCTTGCGATGATTGATAAATAAGATTTGAAAGAAAATGTCAAGAATGCAAGTTTCATCTCCCTTTCAATTTATGAGGTTACAATTTTTGACAACACTTCTTGGTTTTGCATGCATGTATATACATTCCGAGGACCACACGGGACACCTCATCTGCTATCGGTCCATAAACTGCAAGAAAAATGCAATGCTAAAAATCTTTCCAAATTGGTGATATCTAATTTGAAGGACATATCATGAATGGATAATTATTCTATAGCCAAAAAGATTATTTTTGTTAGTACTAGTGGTGCATCGGTAATGCAGGGTCACAAAAATGGTCTATGTGTGCATCTCCAAACATTTATTGTTCCTTGCAGGATTCTTATTCATTACATGGCTCACAAGATGAATCTTACATATAGGATAGTAAGCACATTCGAATGTGTTGAGAAATTTGAAGATATTATCCGTGAATTGCATGCCTATATGTCAAGTAGTCTGAAAATATTTCTAGAGTTTCATAATTTTTCACTTGGGGTTAGAAATGGTAGGAATATTCTTAAAGATGTTGATACAATATGCATTTCTATATATGAGCCTGCACGTAGAGTTTCTAAGGAATATCCATCTTTAACTAGTTTCATGTATAAGAACCGTAGACAATTTGACATGGAAAAATATTTGCTTTATTGACTTACATACTTTGAAACATTGTTAACACTTTGTGGGATTCTTCCAATGTTGCATGAGATGAATTGCATAAAAAACTTGCACAAGAACGATCCATATATATAGTGGACTTCATTAGGTTCAGGAAAAGGGTGTGTCAGACTCTAGATATGTTATATAACTCTGATGACTGCTTTAAAGGACATGTATTTAGTCACTGACAAGCTCTGACATATTTAAAGGATCTTAACAACTACTTTAGATTCAATATATATGGTCATTTGTGTATCTTTGTTAATAGGAAGGAGATTAAAATGCACACATTCGAAAAACGAGTGGATATTGTTGGAGTAGATCTTGAAGAAGTGCCTATTACACGTAATTTATATGATGTTATTATATCTGAAACAAGAAAAAAATTAAGAAAATCTCACAATGCTTATCCAGTGAGATCAGAGATCGTTTTAAAAAGGAGAGGGAGTTGTCAATCCTAACTTATGGAATCTTGTAGGAGGTGTTGTAGTTGATTCATTTAAAAGACACATGGGTACTATAATTAAACATTTTGGAAAATCAGTTGAATGTAATGGATTTTAGATTAATGGTATTCTTTAAAAGGAAACTCTTGCATTGCAATCAGCTAATTTCGAACAGGTAATGAAGGAAAAAATTGAATTAATGGAAGAGCCAACAGAGAAGGGAGCAATTACATTTCTATGGAAAATTTTGTATCCTAGTTCCATCCTTTGTCAAATCATAAGTGAGTATTTTTGATTGTATGAACTATGTCAAACAATGATATTGGGATCAGTTGAAGACAAAAGAGTTTTCAACGCATTAACATTTATAAAATCAAAATATCAAAACAGGCTTGATAAAAATCTTGAGACTGCTTGAGATTTTATGTTTCACAATATGATGTTGATACCTTTCCTTATGAATGGGTAATGGATGTAAGGAATTATCTTGCAAAGAGGAGAGGGATCAGTAATAATAATACACGAACTACGAGATAACAATGAAACCGTATTTGAAATCGACAAAATATTGGATAAAAGTATTGGGCAGAAAATTTTTCAAGATAATTTTGCGTTTGATCTAGATGATATTGAATAAAGAAGAATGATTGTACATTTTTATTCGGAAATAAAATTTCATATCAAGATTCAAATTATAATTATGTATATTTTTATTTTTGTTATATATGCATGTTCATTTTTGAATAATATTTTGAATGTTGCAATGTGTTTACTGTTTATATTTTTTAAATGTTTCATACTTATTGTTATGTTGTCTTTAGAATGAAAATAATATAATTCCATTATTGGATAATTTTCTCCGTTTTTTTCGAGTCTTGCGCATGAATAGAGTACATATAAAACACCATATCAAATTTTTAGTTTCCAATATCTTTAGATAATTTATGTTTTTGTTCTTTGAAATATAAATGCTACTTGTAGTTCACTATTCTGTCAACAAAGTATTTGAAAATACCATGTAATAAATATATCAAATACAATCGAGAATAACGATCACATTCGAATCGGTTTGAATAGCTTACGCACAATATAACAAAAGTAAAATTAAAACGCCACAATCCACATTGATTAAAGTTTGAAACTTTCAATATTGTCATACAATTTTTAAAAAATTATAGAAGGATTCTACAACAATGATAATTTCACAATGTTTTCTACAACTTCATCTTTGTGAAGATCCTTCTCTATGTGATTGTTTCTCTTACTCTAAAGAGCTTTCTTTCACAACACCTTAATGAACCATATCCTTTGCAGTAGCTTCAATATTCAAAAGAATCTCTTTTTCTGGATTTTCCATAGTACCAAGTAGACAGTAATGTTTGATCCTATTTTATTTTCTTCTTCAATAGTATCTTTGGATCCATTCCATTTTCCTTTATTATTCTTCTCAAGGTATTATTCTTCTTGTTTAAGATAACAAGCTTCTCTTTCAATTCAACTGTTGCCTTTAAACTTTTCCTGGCACTTTGTAAATGCAAATCAAGCACACTAGCCTCATTTTTCAAATTTTTGTACTTTAACTACATTTCAAAAGAGAAAAACTATTAGTAAAATTTTAAAAAATGAAAATAATACTTGAAAATTTAGTAAGACTTACCAATGTCTTATCTCGTTCTACATTTGCAATAACTACAAGGCCCTTGTCTCTCGACCACATATTGTGGTAGGCTTGTGCTTATGCATTTAAATTCTCAACTCTATTAAACATAATATTAAACACTTCATAATCATAATTATTTTCAAATGATATAGAACCAAATACAACCTAATTCAACAAAATATCAATCTTTCCTAGCTTGTTCTGATGTGAAGAATACAATATATGTCTTTGGTTTTGATTTTTATATCATGAATTTATTTCTTTAATCATACCTTAAGGCCTAAACTCCCACAATTTTAATTCTTCAATCTCCTTGAAATAATATCAATATTTTCTTGAGTATTATCAACCAAAAGAACACCAAATGAAAAAGTAGTTTTCGGTCATCGATTAAGGCGAGTGCAAGTCTGTACTAGATTTGATGTTCTTGATCTATCCTCTCTTATTAGAGAAGGCTACCTTGCCACATGAATCTATATTGGGTAGAAGGCTATCCATGCTCCTTAATTTTTCTTTCAATCCCAAGATACTTCTCATCCAAATCAATATCGTTCAACAGAAAAACACCCCATCCACTTGGGAGCATTGCCTAATGAAAACGTTGGAAAATTAGAAGAAAAATTAAGGGTACCCCTACTTAAAGCTGGACAAGTGAATGAAATATTCTTGCTAAGGAACTTGGTCCTCATATTTTTGGTGGGGTAGAGGAGGTGGCATCTGCATTTGTAGTGGACATGGAAATGGAGGCCCTGAGACATTAAATTGTAATTTTGTAAATAATATGACGAAATTCAAAATTCAAACATAATAGCAATGAAAAATAAATAAATTCATATAAGATTATAAAAATTACTTTATTGAGAGGATTGTTGTTGAAGTGAAAATGAACCTTGTTTATTGATGTGGTGGTTGTGTAGGAGTATCTTGAATAGATTGGTAGGTTTGATATAAAATATAATTAAGAATTAAAGATCTATTAGACTATTGAATTTTATATCAACAAATATCAGAAAAAATATAAAAAAACAAGAGATTCAAACCTAGGGCAATAAAGTGAGGTATTGAAGATATTTCTATCTCCCGCACTTGAGCCCAATGATACGATCCTATTCTCCTAGTGGAATCTGCAGCAAAGCAATATAAATTGTAAGAAATTTTGAAACACATACAAGTTTAAAATAATTAATTACATTTATTTTCAAACATTTTAAAACATATATACATCATAAATTAAAATACATGCAATTAATGCCTGTGGTATTTTGGATGATTGAGTTTGAGGGTTTATGGAACTCCTCATATTTTTAGCAGAATGTGGAGGGGTGTCCTCCTTTTTTGTTGATTGTCAGAAATAGTAACATAATCTCTTGAACCTGGTGGTAAATGACCTCGATAGCTACATCCCTTCGTGATGCTGCAGTAGCTCCCATATTCTATGATAATTTAATAGTAAGTTGTTAATTAATTTCAAATATTAATTTTAAAAGATAAATATTACAATATGAAAAATTATAATTAAAAACCATCTAATAAAAAATTGGGACTCACCTCTTGCTCTTCAACTGTTAGTGTTAATGACAAAGCCTTTATCTTTGAATACATTATTGTCGAGGAGAGGTGCCACGTAAATTATAGAGAGATTCATAATATAAACCTAGAATAAAATTTGTTGAGTTGATGGTAACATTATCATTCAAATGAATATTTTCCAAATCAGATCTTATCTTGGAGGATAAGAAGTTGCACTAGTCAAATTTTTACCCACATAAGGTGTGAACTATATACACTAATTCCCACCATGGAATATCTGTATATCGACCTTGTAAAATAATTATGGCGTGGAAGAATTACACAACGGCCTGCAGAAATGGGTGACTGAAATCCTTGAGTTGAATTCCTATTTTTAAAGGGTTTTGGGAAGTGTAATTTCAATAAGACAAAGAGAATCATTTTTTTAGTAGTGAATTTTAAACATAATTTTTTTTGTTAGATTGAAAATAATGATAATGTAATGTTGTAAAGCAAAAAATAAACTTACAACTAGTAACAACTGTAATTGCATCAATAGATAATTGAGAACTAGACTCCAAATACTTACATTATTAGTCTGATAAAACAACCTTCATCATGACATGATCCACATCTTTGTATGGTAGTCCTGTGAGATGCTCAATGTCATCAGGTGACGTTCCAAATGAATCTGCATGAGATGGAAGTGTATAATGAAATGTGAAAGTGGAAGTGTTGTAATTGAGTAGAATATTGTTAAGTGTTCTAACATCTGCTCGAAATTGGGGCATATACACTAGATCGTGAAACCGGCTGCTTCGATCCATTGGGAAAATGCATTAGGTTCTTCTAGAAATGTGTATAGTTGAGGAAATACTAGGCTCTTAAATAGAAACTTATTCATATTTTCGTTGATGCATTTGACGGGCTCTTGGGATCTCGGAAGTGTTCTTTCTTCTTGGCATTTTTTCAAACTATTATAAAATTCCTGGTTGTATCTGTCTTTTGGTGTTCTAGATTCTTCATTTTTGTATGTCCTTTGGCATCCAAATTTCATCTTTAGGATTTTTCCTTGTATGCTCTAGCTTCTCTCTATTGTGTGGAGTGCAAATGACTTCCTTGGTGTATTTATAACAAGTTTAATAAGGCAACTACCAACAACCTTTATGCCACCTAGGTGAAAGACATTAAATATGTTATTGGCCTTTAACATTGTGCATCTTTACCAGCCGGTAGCATTATCCAAGCTACTAACTAGTAGCGTGCAGAATACTACCAGATGGTAGTGTGTAAAATGTTGCGAGTCGATAGCATGCGAGAATGCTGCGGCGTAGCATGCATGCGAATGCACTGCGGCAGTAGCATGCAACATGCTATCGGCCGGTATCATAGAGAATGCTACCAATTGGTAGCATTTACAATACTCCTATCTAGTGTCATATATTATTTCTACCACATCATAAGGCCCAACCATTCCCAAAATCATGTTAAAAATCTACTACCATACAAAACAACTTTTCCTGCAATTCACCATACATGCGAAAGTAGTTTTACCAATATTTGCCAAATATTTTCTAAGGATTGTTTTCGTAGGGACCCTTAAAAATTTCCTTGCTCTAGAGAAGGCTAGTTCCTTTACCTATCTAACCTAATGCTAACACTACTCCTACAATTGAAAGCACACCTATCTAAAACTAAACTAATCATTCATAGGGACCATATTTAGAGAGATACATGGAAATGAAATATAATCTAAGAAAGAGGTGATGGAACCAAGAAAATGGGGATAAACACTCTCTTTGAGGGAAAACAAAGATGAACATAGAAGGAGAGGGAAAACATCTGTTCCACATGTAAAATTTGCATTTTACCTTCTACTTTACATAGAAAACACAATAAAATAGAAACATGTAAATGGGAAATACATATACAACATATCACAACAAATAGAGAGGAAATAATGTAACAAAACACAAGCTAGGGAAGATAAATATCCACAAAACATGATTTTATTGCCAAAAGAGTATACACAAACCATCTTTATAGTGATATCTAAGGTAGAAAATGTATATGTAGAAAACTAAATGAAGTCTGTAATTCAAAAACACTTAGGGAACCATTTTGGCATGGTTCCTTTGATATATGAGGTTTCCAACCCTTTACAGATGAATGATTTTGTAAATATATAGAGAAATGGGAGAGAAAGATGAGGGAAAGAGAGAGGGCATGCCAAATTCAAATTCAACCACCCAATAGACATGATAAATTCCTACTTATGAGACATGGGAACTTGAAAAATTCATTTCCCTACATCATTTGATCTTGGAGATGAGTATGGGCACCATGATGCAATAAATCTAGGTGGTTGAATTACCGGGAACTATTTAAACCGCACCTTTTCCTTCCAAAACCCGTGTTTTCACTTTTTCATCCCCAAAACTCCATTTTTACATTACTTTATGCGAAAAGGAATCCCTCGATGAGATGGTTCCAACGTGACTAATTTTTTGCAATTTTGAGCTTAGAGTTAGAAGTTATGGCCAAAAACCCATATCCTTGTCGACCCAAGAAAATTTTCAGAGAACTAATGGAACAAGAGAACATTCCTCATGGGCCTTAAAAAGATGATTTAATGATTTTTTACCTTAGATCAGTTAAATAGATGATCGGGGGAATGAAGGAGTGTTCTTCGAGTGCTTGAAAGGCCCAACTTTGTCACTTTGTTCCCATGGTTCCTTAGTCTTCAAATTCGTATATTCGGGGTAGTAAAGGAACATGAACACCATTCCAAGGGTTCCTTAAATTCATGGCTTCATTGACTCAACTTTTTTCCTCGGTGTGGGAGATGTGGGAAGTTATGGAACCTTGGAGCGATTCCCTGTGTGCTCAATGGATTTAATTTATCTACACATCTTTATCCTCTTCTTCATTGGCCTTTTTAGGGTTTCAAGGAACCATTTGATTTTGGCACGATTCCACATGTTCCATTTTATCCCAACATGTCCGATGAAACCCTTTTCCTCCTTATTAGTTATAGAGATTGATCAAGGAACTATGGGAATAATAGAACATTCCAAAGGTTCCTATCTTACCCGACTTAACTGATTACTTGACATTTTCCCTTTCCTCCCTCGTCGGTAATTATGAGGTTTCGGGAACACCTAGAACATAAGCACTTTTCCCTTAGTGCCAACAAACCCGAATTACTGATTTTCTTTGTAATGTGGACCTAATGGAGATGCGAGGAATAAGTGGAACAAAGGAAAATTTCCTCATGTTCCTCCAAAGGTCAATTTTTCTGATTCTTTCCTGTTTGACCCAATTTTGTAAAAATGGATAACTCCTTAGATGAAGAGGCCAAACAAGATGGATAGCAATGCCCTGGAATGTTGAGACTTTCCCTAAAACATGATTTTTCCCATAACTATAAAATTTGAAATCTCCCTAATCTATGACAACACTACCTAAGTTACAAAATGGATTTTTAAGTTGTCAAAATAGCTTATGGGGGTTACTTTAGAACAAAATTTGGCAACTCAATGAGGTTTTCTTCCTAATAGATAGAAGATCAGTGACCTTAAATCATCCATTGGGCATGGAGTCAAGCCTAAAAACTTGAAAACTGATTATGCTAAAATGTAAAATTATAGCCTAATCTAAATGTTATGGCTGCAATAATTAAGTAAATAATGAAATACAAAAATTAACCCAAGAAACTAAGAAATGAAATATGAAACCCTAATTACAAAGAGGGTTAGAAGAGCCTTAGCTAATTCAAAGAGGTTGTGGGATTGTCTCGTAGTGGAGACCAGCTGAACATGAGTGGAATACCTCACACAAAAGCTCACTAAAATTCAAATCTAAGTGGTTTGGCTAGCGGGGCATATGGAGAAAGGATTGGGGCACCCAGGGTGATTTGGTCTTGATTCTAAGTGCCTTGGTCTGTGTAGATGCTTGGAAAACCTCCTCTAAGGTGTCATAAGAGGTTCACACTTATTCACCTTTGATCACCTCAAGGTCGTTGTAAGATTTCCAAGGTCATTGTAAACTTGTAATGAAGAAAGCACCTACAAAACCCTCAAATAGACATCAAATCCCTCAAATAGACATCAAATCCTAAAAAGAAAGATGCAAAATGAGGGGTCAGACTATCCTCAACTTCCACAATGATGGACTTACTACTGAGCATTGCACTACATCTCAGACCCAATGTATTTTTTTATATGTGTGTGTGGAATTGTGCCCTAGGTTTCTCTTATGCATGTCACACTTGAAGTAGTGAGAAAGTAGCTAGATGTAGAATGTAAATAATGTGTGCACGGAAACAATAGACTACCCTCCTATGAAGTGTGATGCAGATGAACCAACCTTTATCTGTTATGATGCAGATACATGGATGCAAATGGATCTCTATATGCCTTGATTGATGTAACCTTAGGTGGTGATAAGTAGTTCTTAGTGCTTGGTCCCTTATTATGATCACATAACCTTTATATTTATATGATTCCTTCTCTTGAATTTTATAACTAACTTGAAAAGGCCAACTACTAAAATGATAAGATACTCAAACAACTAGAAAGGACCCAAATCGTGTGACTAAAGTGTAAAGAGGAAAAGGGCACCCGGTGAGGATGGGGGCACCTAGTGTTGGCGTCTTGTCTTGGTGCTGGTGTCAAGAATGACAAATTTCAAAAGGTGAAAAGACATATTGAGAAAGTAAATGTGACAGACTAAAACTAGAAGCATAAAGCAACGAAAGGTGGCAAAATACATGGGTTAATTACTTTTCCTAATTATGAACCATATGAATAGTAGAATGTGATCAAGAATAGATAATTACCCAAAGTGTGTGATTTATGTCTACATTTCCCCACTTGATGTTGGTGAGAGGAATACTCGATAACATAAAGTAGATAGAGATGTGTACCTGTTATCCATGTAGATTAATGTAGAAAGCATGCCGAGGGACTAGATAAAGCATGGAGTGATAAAAATATGGATCATGGAGACTAAAGATGAAAAAGTGTAAGAAGGTGATGAAAGTGAACCTAGGGAAAAAAAAGTGTGTGTAGATGCCTATGTGTGTGATGTACATGTTTTTGGTATCAATGTTTGTGATGTTGAGTGATGTTGACTGCTTTCTTCCCATATGGCATACAGACGGACCTACAAAATAGAAGATGATTAGGTAGTCAAATACGCATATATATGTATAAAAATAAAGTAAGGAAGTATGTAAAATAAATTGCTGAAAATTGTGAAAAAAGAACATGTGTACCTAATCGTGATGAGGAAAGAGTGTAGAAAGGATCTTGTAGATGACGTCGATACGTGTGATTTTTTTGGGAGATCTTACGCCAATGTAATGGAAGGAGTATAGGGATAAATTTTTTGGTGTCCTCCTCCAACCTTTAACTACTTCCCGTTGTATAAAACACCACTGCAAATGGTGTGCATGTGCTAAGGACTCTCTGCCCCGTAAAATCCAGTGTGTAAATGCCCAAGGATAAATGACTCTCTACCCTGTCAAAATCCTCTGTGACATGTCAAATTTATGTAAATCTCCCCTGGTTACGGGTAATCCAGGAAATAACACTTTGTGATATGCTCTCTGGTCTTAGGGAATCCAGGAAAGGTCATTGTGTCATAGACCCAAGTCTGATTCTAAGCCTCAAAATTTGAAATCTTTACTATATCGGTACCATACTATGTATACCCTGTATGAGGTGACTGATTCACCTAAATGATGTCCCCCTCTTTTGGGGTGCATGTGATGTTTTTTTAAGAGGATGTAGCCCAAAAAGGACCAACCATGAAATTGTGCCCTATAGGGGGAAGGGGATGTGCTTGGTAAAAACCAAGGCACATGCAAACAAGTGGTGGGAGAAAAGTGTTAGTACAAGAAAATACAAGCATGCATGTATAAGACAAAGTGTAAGCTAAACAAACAATGTGTAAGCTAAAACACACAAGAAGACAATGGAAACCGCAAAAAGTTGGTTACAAACATGGGAAACCACTCACGGTGTTGCAAGATAATCAAGGGCGACAAATCCAAAAGAGTACAAGTGTGCAAACAATACAAACGAAAAATAATGACAAGAAATTATAAGCAATGTAACAGATAACCATGGTGACAAATAGTCCTACAAAAATATATTGCACATCAAGCACCCGTTAGCATGATAGAAAGATAAAAATTACGTCAAAACATGTATAGTTTGATAAACTAGTGTTCTATGAAACTAAATGAAGAAATAACACCTGTAGTTTACAAAAGTGGATTCCCCATTGTGTGTGATGGGATGGTAATAGTACTTTACCAAACATCCCTACTACATATAATGGATCTGTAGATTTTTCTATCACAACTAGAAAACAAGTGAGTATGCACGTGTGTATGATAAGGATAATGACATACAAGATATCTATCTAGCATGTGTTATAAAGTGAACATGTACAAGTAAATTGAATCAAGAGTAAATGCGAACAAGATATGCAATATGGTGTGGATGGGTGTAATGTAATGCAGAGTGAATGGTAGGAGTTGCATGCCCCCTTAGTGAATGGAGGTTTATGTAATTAGGTTCATTTGTTTATTCCCCCTAAGTAGTCAAGAATGAACCGTAAACGAGAGTGAGACATCGGGAAATAGTTGAGATATGTGTTGTATGTAGCATGGTGTGGTGAATATGTAGTTATGATATGTGACATAGAGATGAGGTGTGAAAATGTGTGATGATGTAGTCAAAAGAGTATATCACAAGATGAGTAGGAGAAGTGATGATGTAGCGTAAAGTATATATAACTAGTTTATACTAGAAGAAGTGATGATGTAGCCTATGATGTATATCATTAAATGATACAAGTAGAAGTGATGATGTAGCCTAAAGTGTATACAACTAATCTTAGAATTTCGCATGAGGAAAAGATTGAATGGTTGAATGAATGAGTGTTATGTGGTCCATTTTTTATGTATACCCTCAACAGTCAAGTATGGACTATGAGACTAGAGTGCGTAATCGAGTAATGAGTGCATCACATATAAGTATATAAGTAGGATGTACAATATGTGTAATGGATGTAGTGATGAGGTAATATTATGTATATGTACATAAGTGTAACATGTGTGAAGATGCATGATGTGTAGTATCTATTTTGTAGAGTGTAAGGTTCATATTTATAGGATGCCTTCAATAGTCAATTGTGAATTTGAATCACAAGAGTGCATCATTGGGTAGTGAAGATGTTGAAGTATGTGAAGATGTATATGTGAGAAGTTATGTGTGTGATGAGGTGAATGTAAAATGTGAGTTATTTTTAGGGGCAGTAAACATAATTCCCCCAAGTGTGAATTGATAAGGAAGATCAAGCACCGTTGTCTAGAAAATCATCATTTTCCATATCAAAGCCAACTAAGGCAGCATTAGAGACTTGATAGGAAATAGTATGAGGATCATATAAAGATCCATTGCAACGTAAGTTTTATATGGTCATTGTATATTCCTCATCAGTGAATGGTGTTGGTGGACACCCATGTGTGTACCAAAGAGTTAGATTTTGGGAATATCCAGGAGATGAATCACTATTGATAGAAAAATTGCCAAATGTCATGAGAAAAGTAAGAGAAGTGTGATTGGATTCTATAGTAATATTTAAGCATATATTTTTCGAGTGTCAATGGAGAAGTGAATGAACTACATGCAATGAAGACTGCTAAATGGAAGACATAAAGACCATAGGTAGCTGTGATGTGAAAATAACCATGATAAAGATGGGGTGAGTGAGGAGGTGGTAAGATATCATTAAGTGTCAATCCAAGCCTAGATAATCCATTAGATGTGTAAATAGTATCAAAACAAGTATGATCCCTTTGGAATATGATGCCAATAATATTTATTGATGAAAAATGTGCATGTGAAAGGAGGTGGTGTAGGTGTTGATTGCTTAGAAGAGGGTGAAATAACATCTAAAGTATGGACAAACCCCTAATAGAGTACCATAGCATTAGTAGAGGGAGGGGTCTTGAATTTGTATTCACCAGGGCCATCGACCATGAAGGTGTCATTGAAATAGGAGTCATCTACCTCAATAGGATTAAACTTGAGTTTGCCTAATGCTTCGTTGGTTAGTTCAACATGATCGACATCATCGTACGAATCATATGTGTTTGCATTATCTTGTTGTATCACAGTATCAAGTATATTATCATGTAGTGTACTAGATATAATAGGTTCGTCAATGGTGATAAGTAGCTTGTGTAGAAGTAGGCAATGTGGGTGAAATGATGGAAGTAGTGTGAGTAGAAATAACTGGAGTGCTTCTAGTGGTAGCATAATGTTGTGAAGAACTAGAGTGACCAATGTCGTATGTATCAATACTAATATATGGAATGCATTGTGTAGGAGGGATGGGCATAGTAGTAATAGGGTCTATGTGAAAAAATTTGAAGGGTTCAGGATCTGTAGTAATCATATGCTCATATCCATCATGCAATAATTTGACACATTGATGTACAGTAGATGGGTTTGTCTGCATTTCCCTAATCCAAGTTCTACCTAGTAAGAGGTTGAATTGTAATGATGTATCTATAACATAGAATTTGGTGAGGATAGTCTTAGGCCTGACTGAATATGTAGTGAAATAATCCCTAGACATGTGCGAGTAGTAGAGTCATAACCCTGAATAAGAGTAGAATTCTTAGAAATTAGGTTATCATTAATACCCAATTGTTTAAGAAGGGAATGGGCACATAGGTTAACGACTGACCAATTATCAATTAGCACATGGTAAATGCAAGTGGTGCTGATGAAAACCATAATAAGAAAAGGTGCACACAGATTATCTTTAGCAAATGGAGATATGTCATCATTGGTGAATGATATAGCACATGGAAATATTTTTAGAGACTGAATGAGATGTGTAAATGCTACCACAGAATTTACACTTTTGATATGAATAGAATGAATGGAAACCTATAATGTTTGATGACAATTTAGCGCATTATGTAATAAGTCATCAAGAGAGAGAGAGAGAGAGATTTTAGCTAGCGTATTCTTAAGTTGTTCAATGATATCATAGCCCTTAGAGGCAGTAGAGGGAGGCAAAGAAGTGATAGGTGGTGGATCCGTAGGAGGACAAGTTTGATGAGTAGTTACCACACTCATAGAAGGATCATCCCGAGGCATAATAAAGTAGGAGGATGCGAGTGCAAACTTGCATGAAATCAATAGTGGTAGTAACTATTCCTGAAACCTTAGTGGGTGTGAAAGAAGGATATGACGATTGAGCCATGACTTGATAAGGAGAAGACATATTCAAAAGAAAGGGTTTGATCATTTGGGTTCACCAAAATTATTATGCTAAAATGTAAAATAATAGCCTAATCTAAATGTTATGGTAGTAGTAAATAAATAAATAATGAAATACATAAATTAACCTAAGAAACTAAGCAATGAAATATGAAACCCTAATTACAAAGAGGGTTAGAAGAGCCTTAGTTGATTCGAAGAGGTTATAGGATTGTCATAGTGGAGAGTGGCTGAATGGGAGTGGAAGACCTCACACAAAATCCCAGAAAAATGTAGATCTAAGCCATTTGGCGGAAGGCGCATGGATAAAGGATTGGGGTGCATAGGGTGTTATATTCTTGATTCTTGGTTCCCTAGTCTACGTAGATGCTCATAAAACCTCCTCTGAGGTGTCACAAGAGGTTCACACTTGTTTTCCTTTGATTACCTCAAGGTCATTGTAAGATTTCGAGGTCATTATAAACTTGTAATGAAGAAAGCACCTACAAAACCCTCAAATAGACATCAAATCCTAAAAAATAAAGATGCAAAATGAGGGTTCAGATTTGTCCTCATTTACTGTCACAATGATGGAATTACTACTAAGCATTACACTACATTTCAAACCCAATGTAGTTCTTTGTGTGTGTGTAATTGTGCCCTAGGTTTCTCTTGTGTGTGTCGCACTTGAAGTAGTGAGCAAGTAGCTAGATGTAGAATGTAAATAATGTGTGTATGGAAACAATAGACCCCCTCCTATGAAGTGTGATGCAGATGAACCAACCTTTGTCCCTTGTGATGGAGCTAGATGGATGAAAATGGAGCTCTAGATGCTTTGATGGATGCAACCTTAGGTGGTGATAAGTAGTGCTTAGTGCTTGGTCCCTTATTATGATCACATAAATTTATATTTATATGATTCCTTCACTTGAATTTTGTAATTAACCCCAAAAAGGCCAACTACCAAAAAGATAAGATGCTCAAATGGCTAGAAAGGACCCAAAAGTGTGACCAAAGTGTAATGAGAACAAGGGTTCCCGGAGGATGCAAGCACCTGGGCGCTAGCGTCACAGGTGGGCATTGGTGTCCAGAATGATAAATGTCGAAAGTTGAAAAGATAGACTGAGCAAGTAAAAGTGTAAGAATGAAAGTAGAATCATAAAGCAACGAAACATGGCCAAAGACATGGGTTAATTAGGACTTTTCTTACTTAGGAACCATATGAATAGTAGTATGCGATTGAGACTTTATAACTACTGAAAGTGTGTTATTTTATGTCTACAAAAACTAATCTTTAAAATTGAAATTATTTCCCTGGATCTGCATTGACTTAGAGCTGACTGTAACTATTTGAAGTGCTCTTGGAAGCTAATTTCTTGGGAGTTTTGAATTAAACTTGCAAAATTTCCCAAAAATGTTTATTTTTTCCATGGAAGGATCATAGATAACTCTAATTTGAATATTATCGATGGGTGAGATGAATGCACCTTGAAACTACCTCAAAACACCTTGTTTACGAAAGGAGCGATAACTTGAGATCATACCAAGCCAATAACACGAGATGATAATCAAACACCATGATCAATAAGATGAAAGTGATTCACCAAAATAGCTTTACATAAAACCTTTGCAAAAAAATGAGCATCAATATCATATATTATCATGGAACTCAATGCAATACATTGAGAATGGGCCTTGCTTAAATAGGAAAGCAATAACAATCTAAGAACTAGTCAAGGTTGTAAATCAAGCCATAAATCAAGGAAATAACTAGTCATCAAAGAACTAGTCAAGACCATAGATTTAGGAGAGAACTAGACATCAAGGATCTAGTCAATACCATAGATAAAGGAAAGAACTATACCTAACAACTAGATAATATCTCCTAATATCTAAATAAGATAAAATAAATATCCACACACATAAGTGGGTGAGGATAAATACAATAAAGGTAAATAAAGTACCTAGGTGAACATGAGCTAAGGTAAATACCTACTCTAACGCCCCCCTCAAGTGAAGCTAGGGGCCAAAATAGAAGTGACATGTCCACATGAATGAGTCCAAAGAACTAGGTCGATGAGGTACTCATGTACAATAACTAGGAAAAAGGGACACATGAGGTACCCAAAACCAAGAGCAACAAAAGTAAAGAGAGTAAATATCTGCTCCAAGGCATCCCAAGAAGCTTGTCTCAAAAAACTTGTACAATCTTTGAAGAAGTTTGGTGTGTACTATGGTGCAGAATCCACCGCTCAATCTCAAAACTCAAAAACAACTAACAATGGGCTCCACTGAATAGCTCCATACAAGGAGACTGTCAACGAAGTGATGTCAAAAGTGCAAGAAAAACACCAAACATAATTCGATCAACTATTGCAAATAGGTGTGCCACAATCCAAGAACAATAACCAAAGCAACAAGGGAAGGACACATACTGCAAAGTGTCATGATCCAAGAAAAGCCAAGGTAACAAGGCAAGGACATGAAACCCAAAGAAGTAGGATCAACACCACACCCTCCCATACTTGTTGAATGGGTGGAGTGATGCTACAAATTTGTATGAGTTTTCAAAACAACTACTCGAACACTGACAAACTAACACTAGGCTCCACTAGAATAGCTCCCCCACAAGAGAGACTGCTAACATGCCAAAAGTGTTGAAAATATAGATACAAAATCTCTCAACAAACAAGAGAGATACACTACACCTGCTAAAGAAAAATGCTCAAAACAAGAAGCATCACAATGCAAAAGGTATAGAAAGTGGAGCAAGAGGACGAATGGTGGAGGAGCCACACTTGTAGAGTCCTCTCAACGAATGCCTATGTCACCTCCACGAGTGATCAAATATCCACCCCAAATCAACACGGATGGATGAAGAAGATGCCTACATATGACTTGGTGTAAAATGCACAATGGGTGCATGTAAAAGAACATCAGAATGTGTGTCAGGTTGATCATGTCTGACAACTAAAATCTCAGGTTTCTCAAGCTTGAGTAAAGGTGCAAAACTCATGTGTTGCTCATGATCCTCAGAAAGAGTCGAGTGAATAAAAAAGGAGCTCTGTCAATGTGTGATCCTAATGAAGTATCTGCTTTCGAAAACCAATGTCATTATGAGAATTCCACTTAACATGTGGAATAGAGGAAACAATACCCTATGAATGTACGCAATGAATCCACTAGTGAGACCCATATAACGAGCATGCGAGAACGAATGCAGTGGTATGCTTCTTAAAAAATCCATGTAACTGAGTAGAAGTAGGATACACAACATGTGGTATTGTAATAGGCACAAATGTGAGAGCATGCAGTAACAAGCCTCACAAGTGTATGAGCATCAAGAGCAGGAACAGACTCAAAGACCGATAGATCAATGTCGGTGGTTTCAAGAGCAATAGCTACAAGTTGACTAGGAGCATAGTTGTGGATGTCCACAATATGATGGTGATGCTGTAGGTTAGCAAGTTTGTTCTGCAAGGAGTGTATTATTGTATCCTTATCATGAATGAGTGATTGTAGAAGAGAATTTCGCTTCTTGAGCAATCTATTTTCTTCCAAAATTTTACAATATCCTCTTGAAGTCCACATACTTTAGAGAAAATCATATCATTCTCAGAATCCATGATAGGTACAAACTCTAACTCCCAAAAATTTAGGACGTCGGAGCTCACCGAAACCTCCATATTTGGCACTTTATAATTATAGTGCAAGTCTCAAAATAAATAACTCTAATGGAAAGAGCACAAAAAAACAAGCACTTTTTTAAAAAACGGCACTCAAAACCGAGTTACCGATCAAAAGTTACAAGCTTTTTAATATTTTGCTCTGTTATTTATTTTAGGTGCCACTAAAACAAAGTAAAATGTTGTTGCCTTCACCACACAAATAAAATTAAAGGGGGCTGAAGTTAAGCACCTACTAGTAGGAATCACAAGTTTTAAGCCCTCATATGACCATACCATATGACCAAGGGCTAAGGATTTTAATGGGTGTGTCACATCCAACTGCCGCTTCTAGTAAAAATTACTATTTCTGGACTGTGTAGACAGTGACCTTCATTTGCTAAAAATAGCAACCTGCGGATTTGCCCAAAATAGTAAATACATGCACAACATCCGTGGACCCCTGCCAAAAAAGGAAAGATCTAAAAACCTTCATGTGCACAAACCGAGACAGCTACATCGCAACAAAAAAATTTCCCTGCCAGATCTCAAAAAATCCAACAGACCCAAAAAAATCCCGCAATTTCTTTTCTAGTGGGCACGAATCCGAGGCGAACCAATGTGCTTCTCTACAACAAAAAAATCCACAAAAATGACTGTCTGCAGAAACGGCCGAGTTTACAGTTGATCTTAGGGTTTTCACACCTTCCGGATCCAATGGAAGCCTCTGTTTTCCATAAAAATGCATGCAGCAACAAAATACGACCAAATCCCAAATATATGAATACACAAATAATTTATTTACAAAATAAAACTTACAGACGGATGCTAACAACAATCTCCACTCTGATACCATGAAAGGAATGATAACCAGATCATACCAAGCCAAGAACATAGATGCTAATCAAACACCACGATCAATAAGATGAAAGTGATTCACGTAATAGCTTTACATAAAACCTTTGCAAACAAATGAGCAGTAATATCATATATTATTATGGAACTCAATGCAATACATTGAGAATGGGCCTTGCTTAAATAGGCAAGGAATAACAATCTAAGAACGATCAATTAAGGTAGATCAAGTCATAAATCAAGGAAATAACTAGTCATCAAAGAACTAGTCAAGACCATAGATCAAGGAAAGAACTATACCTAACAACTAGATAATATCTCCTAATATCTAAATAAGATAAAATAAATATCCACACACATAAGTGGGTGAGGATAAATACAATAAAGGTAAATAAATTACCTAGGTGAACATGAGCTAAGGTAAATACCTACTCTAACAGTTTCTACCATGGAACCTACTTGAGCCTGGACTGTGCAACAACAACAAAAAAGCCGACAAAAACTATGTATAAACATGGAAAATCATACATGGTCTAAGTGGAAACATGTAGAGTTCACAAGACCTTATTTTATAATAAAAAACCTAATCTACTCCTATTCTAACTCAAGGTAAAGGAAGCTAAAAAAATCTAGTAATTGGTTGGGAGAAATAACTTCACTTCCTTACAAAATTGGACCATGTGATCAGTTTTTCAACAAATGTGGTCTTTAATGAGAGTTGAAAACTATCTTGGAACTGATTTCCCTTCCCATTTCTTAAAGTATCAGTTGAAAATTAAATGAATACTTCACGAAGTTTCTTTGCATTTGTTTTTTCGAGGTGTTAAATCGACCTTTGGCACTTTGATGACCTTGCTCATGCTCTAAGTTAAACATGATAGGTGGAAACTCTAATTTTTACTCTAAGATAGCCAAATATCTTATTGTGCATACAACTTTGGGAACAATTAGACTAATCCTTATGATTTTCCTATCTTCTTTGTATGAAAATCCATGGATGATGCTATTAGAAACACTTTTTTCCTCTTTATAGGTGCTTTTAGAGTAATTTGAACTCTCATTTTCTTGTTCTTTCACAAACATGTTTTCTTCCACACTTACATGTGCCTCTTCTTCATCAAACAAGGAGTTTAAAGTCTCAAACTCACCATCCGCTTCATCAAGAAGTATGTTTGAAATATGATTTTGCTTCTTTTTTCTTCTTCAAACAACTCAAACTCCTCCTTTATGACTTTTGATTTGGCAATGGGATCCTCATTCTTTTCCTCGGCTTCAAACAAGAAATATGACAACTCAAATATATCCTCTTCCTCATCATGAAATTCAAGTTCAAAAGTAGGTCTAATTTCATCTTTTGCATGTTATAAAGCTTTTGGTTCTTCTAGAAATGAAGGCGAGGGAAGGTCTGCATTTTCACAACCAAAAGAGAGTAAGAATCTCTCTATAATCTCCTCTCGAATCCAAGGATTATGAATCTGATTTATCCTCCCCATCTTTGATTTTTCTTGAGAAAAATCAGCAATCTCTAAGAAGATGGTGCCACCATGGACACTTTGCATTCGGATAAAAGAGATTATTGATCATATTCCTTTGTCTTCTCTTCAAAATCAACCTCCATTGTAGGCTTAAACATATTTGATGCAACAACATGAGATTGACTGATTTATTCTTGATGAAATCCTTCTTTGACATAAAAATATTTTCTCTCATCCTTCAAACTTTGCATTTGATGTTCCTTGTTTTTATCGTGTCTTAATCATCTTCAATCTCATCCTCTATTTCAGGATTAACCAGTTGTGGGAATTTTGTAGCCTCAAACTTTGAGCTCAGATCCTTTAAATTTTGCATGAGAACTTCCATGTATGGTTTTTCATG
Source organism: Taxus wallichiana var. yunnanensis (assembly GCA_018340775.1). Classification (NCBI taxonomy): domain Eukaryota; kingdom Viridiplantae; phylum Streptophyta; class Pinopsida; order Cupressales; family Taxaceae; genus Taxus; species Taxus wallichiana. The sequence goes on from CM031235.1 coordinate 722,531,940, forward strand.
TGCCTACCCTCCCAAGTTGGTTTTCTAATTGGGAATGTGAGAGGATGGGAGGATTGAGATTCTAACTAATTTTTCAATGGTTGAAGTGATGGGGGCACAATGTCATTTTGTGAAGGAGCAGGAATTCAAGGAGAAGCTATAAGAAAGCTAGCAACTTGGAGCTTGGGATTTGGTTGAGATGGTTTAGGATGATAAGAAGACATCATATGCCCATATGGTAATGGTGAAGGAATACCCCATTGATAGGTGTTGACACTAAATTTGGGTCACACTCCCCTTTGTTCCCCTTCGAGCAGTTAACATAGCATGTTCATATAACCATGACCCCTTTACCCCACATTCATATTAATTTAATTACTTACAATTGAATTAATGCTCATCCTCACTTTATCTATTAATTTAATTACTTTAATTAAATTAATTTACACCTCACCTAGCCACATCACCTAGACACCTCATCATGGACCTATTCTTAGCATGTTTCTTTTAACTAAGACTCAATTTCTACTTACCTTAACCAACTGAGACTTAGTATAACCCTAACATTAGATGCCTATTCTTTCTCCAATAGCATGCTCGCTTATCTAAGTGTTAAATACCATTATAGATCTAGACCAATGGGCGGGCGGCCAAAAGATAGCAAAGATCTGTTATTTTAGCAAACCTAGGATTTCCCTCCTTAAGCGACGCTAATCACCCTAACCGTCATCGGTTACCATATATTCATGTTGGCAAACTTGTTCTAGAGGTTGGCAATTTCGAGTTTTGGGAGAGAAAGAGAGATCTGCATGCAAGCACAAAGCAGATTCCTCTCGTGCATACAAATACCCCTATCCAGCACAAAGACTAATCGAAGGCATTGGCATTCTCGATAACATTCCAGAAGCACTTTTGTAACACTAACAACTAGTTTCACGAGATCAACCATTGCTATGTTCCACCAGCCCACTACAAACACAAGTAAGTTTGTTTTGATCTGCATCATTCTATGTTTACTTAGATTGTAGTTTCTTTACCTCTGTTTATTAGATCCTATTCTCCCTTGCATTCTACCATCCCCACCTTCCTGTTAATCCACCCATCCAACCACCCATAACCCTTTTATCTCCCCATACCCGACTCTTAGACATTCCTAAGCCTTCCTAGAATTTTTATAAACCCAACCATCCTTCCCCAATTCTATTTGCAATCAAAGAGAAGCCCTCAAAACAAAGTTTATTTTATTTCCACCATTCTGGCCCTACCGATGCCGGTCACCCTAACTGTCATTCGTTTCCCATTCACCAAAGATCGGTCACTAGACTAACGCGGTTACTATATCTTCTGATAGAATTTCACTAAGTTGACTTTATCACCTCAAAACCTCACAAAACCTTACCCAAGACTGGTACCCCACCTACAATCCCACCATAGGCCTTCCCAACTCTCTGTGTAGACACGAGAGATTCTGGACATCCATTTTGGCATTCTACCATTATCCATCCCAAAATGTCATCAGTCACATCTAAATTGTAATCAGTCATACCCTAATCAAGCATCGGTTTTGTGTCGATAACCCATCTCAAGACATCAAGCTAATACCCACTTCCAAACTACCTAGAATCATTTGTAACCTTTTGCAGACCTCACCAAAAGCCTGTACTAGATCTGCCACCCAATACTAGTCCATCACCTGACCCATTTTGACCTCAACCACCTTTTACTTGACCTTTCTTATTTGTTTTGTATGAGGTACCTAAATCATTTCAATTCAAATAAGATTTTTATTTCATGTTTATTTTAAATAACATTAATATTGTTATATAAAAGTGGACTATGACCTTTTAGGAAGCACCATGCTTCCTAGATCTAGCATCCACTAGGTAGTCCACTCATTATTGTGTTTAACTCTATCTAGTGGTATTGTTTTGTAATTTACAAGTAGTTCCTCCTAGCCAAAAGGAAGTATTCACAATCAACATTGGATCAGGAAGTCAGGATGCACGCACAACCTTCAACCGACATCACAAACAGGTATTCCTCTTTGGCCTATCACCCTTTATTTGTTTCATTAAATTTGTTAAGAATATGGTGAAACAATATGATTCTTCAAACTTAGGTTCATTATTCTACAATGCCTAAAAATGCAACAAGTTTAACCATCTAATTAAAAGATTCACTCATTACCTCTAGCCTTTATTGAGGACTAAACCAACTAGGTATAAGACCTCCCCATGGACAAGGTTGCCTAAAACCAGTTTGTTTAGCTAGTGTGATGTGGAATTTCTTGTTGAAAACTTCCATGATTTGATCTATATGTTTAACTCTCTTTTCACAATCATCTTCATGTGTGAAATGTCCTCCAAAATCTGCATATCCTTCTTCTTGAACAACACCATGGTTAGTTGAATAACCATATTGATTTATAGTTGCATTTGGCTCATAGGAATATGCACATTCATTCTGATTTTTCTCATAAAACTGATTTGGAGGTGTGTTGTGATAGCTTAAAGATGGATTTTGAAAATATGGAGGTGGATTTGAATGGTATTGCTACTGAAATTGAGGATTCCAATGAGGAAATAAATTCATGATTACACAACTTCATGGAAAAGAGGATTGAAATGATGGAATGTGGTCTATTGATTGATAAAATGGATTTGTTGGACTAGTGGACTGGCCAAATGTGTTGAGAACTACCTCCAAATGTTGAATATCACCAAGAACACATCAAACCTGATGATATGAAGTTGTAAATCTATTCAATCTTAGTCCCACCAGTTGTGCTAGAACTATTAACGCATACAAGTAGCACCTTAGGATTTGATCATGGAAGATCAATACTTTTGGCTAACATGGGATTGTCTTCAAGTGTGGGACCTTGCATCTTGAGACAAACCTCCAAAGAAGGTTGGTTCCTCTACCTATCTAACATAATGTTAACAATACTCCTACACTGAAAAACATGACTATCTAAGCCTAAACTAGTCATTCACAGGGACCAGAGTTAGAGAGATACATGGAAATGAAACCCTAATCTAAGAAAGGGGTGATATAACTAAGATAAGAGGGATAAATGTGCTCTCCAAGAGGGAAAAAAAGAGTAAATGCAGAAGGAGAGGAAAACATCGTATCACAGGCTAAAGCTACATTTTACCTTCTATTTTGCACACAAAACACACAAAAATGGAAACTTATAAATGGTAAACACATACACAACATATCACAATAAATATAGAGGTAAGAATGTAACAAAACACAAGCTAGGGAAAATAAATAGCCACAAAATGTGATTTTATTTCCAAAGGAGTATGCACAAACCATATTTACAGTGATAGAAGGTAGAAAACACATCTTGAGAAAACCAAATGAAGGATTGTAACTCAAAAACACTTGAAAAACCATTTTTTCATGGTGCCTTTGAAATCGATGTGCCCAACCCCTTACAAATGAATGATTTTGAAAATATATAGAGAAAGGGGAGGGAAAGAGGAGGGAAAGAGAGAGGGCGGGCTAAATATGAATTTAACTAACCACGAGACATGATAAATGCCAACAAATGGACATGGAAACCTAACAAATCCATTTACCCATGTCATTTGATCTTCATGAAAGAGTATGGGCACCATGAAGCAATAAATATGAGTGGTTGAATTACTTACAACTATTTAAACTACACATTTTCCCTCTAGAACCCGTGTTTGAAATTTTAACCCACAAAACTCCATAATTTTCTAAATTTCTTGATTCTAAAATGAATCCCTCAATGAGATAGTTCAACGCCACAAATGTTTTACAATTTAGATATCCGAGTCACAAGTTATGGCTAAAAATATAAATCCTAGTCGGCCTAGGTGGAGTTTGAGAGAACTAGTGGAATAAAGGAATGTTCCTCATGGGCCTTAAAAATCTGATTTAATGATTTGTTCCCTTGGATCGATGAATCAAGCGGTTAGGGAACAAATGAATGTTCATCAAGTGCTTGAAAGGCCCTGAATTTACCGCTTTACTCCCATGGTCCCTTAGTCGGCCGATGTAGATATTCATGGTAGTGAATGAGAATGTGAACACTATTCCAAGGGTGCCTTAAATTCTGACTTCTTTGATTCACCTTATTTTACACTTAGTTTGAGGAATATGGGTTTGTGGGGAAGTTGTGAAACTTGGAAATTGATCCCCTTATGCTCGAGCGGATCGATTTATTTTCATTGTCCTTTCTTCGTCAACCTTTTCGGGGTTTTGAGGAACCATTTTTAATTTTTCATTATTCCATGTGTTCTTATTTGGCACGACATGTCCGATGAAACCCTTTTCATCCTTGTTGGGTATGACGATTGAAAAATTATGGGAACAATGAATTATTCCAAAGGTGCTTATCTTACCCGAGTTAACCGATTATCTGTTGTTTTCCCTTTCCTCCCTTCATCAATTATTTCAGGGTTTTGGGAACTCCTAGAACATAATAAATTTTTCCTTAGTGCCAAAAATCCTTACGATTTTTTCGCATGATGCGGACCTAACAGAGATACAAGGAATAGGTGGAACAAAGGAACAATTCCTCTTGTTCCTCTTAATGTCTATTTTACTAATTCTTGCCCTGTTTGACCCAATTTTGTAAAAATGGCTAACTCCCTAGACTGAATAGGCTAAGCAAGATGGAAAACAATGCTCGAAATACTAATACTTTCCCCAAAACATGATTTTTTCCCTTAACTATAAAATTTGAAGTCTCCTTGATCCATGATAACATTGCTCAAGTCTAAAATTTGATTTGTAAGTTGTCAAAATAGTCTCGAGGGTTATTTTGGACAATAATATGGATTAATTGCTATAATTAGTAAGGAAATACTTTCAATAAATCCTTATATATGCCTATCACCTCTCACAAGCACTTTATGGAAGCATTTGCTAGATTTTATTTATAGTTGTGTATATTTTATGTTGAAAATGTTGTTTCTTTAGTACTTTTTTCAAAGAAAGTTACCTTACAATTATTTATTAAAAAGGACCTCATCATTAGGTTTGTTTTATGATATTTTTGAGGATGGGATCATGGTCGATAGACTAGTGTTATGAGTGGTCATGGTTTGTAGGTCTTAATAAAGGATGATAATATAATTCATTTTAGTTTCTCAATTTCACAAGTAATGAGATTGTATCATAATGCCACTTTGCAAATGAAAAATATCATTAACGAGAACCTCATTTTAGAATTACCACCACTTAAGGAGAATCTTGGTATTAAATCAAACAGATAACCAAAATCCAAGTAAAATTTACAATAGTGACGCCTCTTGTGTTCTTACAATCTGGTCCCCTTTCTTTTCACAAATTCCATTAGCTATTTTTTGTGCAATTTGAATGGATGTCATAGGCATAGAAAAACAACCCGTGTCGAAAAATTTGTGTATAGGATCTATGAAACCTCATGTCATAAACCCATTCCATGTGGAATGGTTTACAATACATCCAATTTTGTGAGGTGTGACACTTTATTGTTATGTTAATCTTAAGGGCATGTCCATGGAGATGGGGGACAAAAAAGTAGCAAAAATTCATTTTTTGGCCATTTTTCTCATAACGTGAGCATTTTATGGGTCATTTGCCTTATAATGTGAAGATGCAATGAAACAAGCACGTCATAATGCACTTGCATTATGATTCTTATAATGTGAATGTTTTTGTACTATGTAGATTTGAAATTTGCACTAAGAAAAAAATGCAAGCACGTTTTATTTTCTTTGGCTTGGAAATCACCCACCCTTTCACTTGGATATATAAGCCTAAGGAATTTATAATCCATGAATAAATCTATGTTTTGTAAAAACATAACAATCTCAAGTGTACGCCTTGATTTCTCATGTGTTATAAGACAATATTTAAAAAAATGACTACAATGTCAAACTCTATTTTAGGTTTGTGTTGATGTATTTCTTTCTAAAATCCAATTAGTTTAAGATTTTCATCCTTAATTTTTTTTACTAGTGCCTTCTTTTCTTGCTAAAACACATGTATCATTTTTATAGATAATTTATGATTTGCTCATCCTAATTTCAAAAAAGAAAAAATAAAAAGGCTTGATCTAAACGCCACTCTACACACACTCGAAAAATATATTGATTTTCAACTATTTTTCTCAAAATTAGGGTGGTGTACACACAAATATTTCATTTTTGGGATGTGTTCACTTTGAAAATTAGTAAAAAAATATATATTCATCCAAAAAATATGAAAAATTAGTGGGACCTCATACATGGTCTTAGCTAACTTTCTACAAAAGGGATATGTAAAATAGTTTACTGAAACTCAAAAAAAAGATACAACACTATGGTATCTTTTTGATGTAAAAATAGGCACACTTTGTGTGCGTACCACATTTGACCTTCTTAGTCTCCACCATTTAAAAAAAAATAGTTTAGAAACTAGATTCTAAGCACTGTGTTTTTTATTCTTATCACATTGTCAAATTTTGAGCATATGCATGCGAAATTATTAATTGAAGTTCATTTTTATTGATTTCAGGAAAAAAGTTGTCACTTTTGACCCCCTTTTGGTCACCCATTTCCATGCACTTACCCTTAAAATGTTAGGCACTTTTTCATTCGTATTTCACTACTCTATTACCTCATGTTTATTGTACTTTTCTTCAACATTTTGAGAGAGCAAGCTCCTAAATAAAAAACATTGCACTCAACACCCTTGTTTTTATCATATTTCTTATTAACGTCAAAATATTTATGAGGCAATGTTTGATAAAATTGCATTGATCAAAACAAAAAAATGTGGTCAACTAAATAGTTATGTAATCAATCTATATATCATAACATCAAATAACTAGTAAATAATTTATTTAAAATCTTGTTTTATATGAGGTTAATTGGTGGTGTTCGTCTTGTGTTAGAGTCTCACTCCTCTAGGTTTTGGGTCATTAGGTATTCGTCAATCTCTCCAGATTACCAAAATAATAATAATAATAATTTATTTAAATAATTATCTACCATTTTGTTTTTAATTTTTTTAAATATATTAAGGTTTAGGTGAGTTGGTAGTCAAGTCATAATGAAAGCATTCAAAAAAATTCACATATGGATTGTGGTGACTCCTCTTCAAAATTTCATGCACATCTAAAATAACTTATTAAATTAGGAATAGAAGTAAATATACTGAGAATATAGACATTATGAGTTTAATATCAATATTAAACTCAATAAATCAAAAATAAAAATTAAAAAAATTAGCATTTAATGCTTTGACCCCAAAAAGTCTAAAACATACGGTAATGAATTAAGTTGGAAAATTTTCCTTTCTCATCATTTCATATAATTTATTTTTATTTTTATAATTTAATGTTAAGGTAGGCCCCTAATTTTGTTATATGGGTATTTGTTTGCTATGGTGCTAGTGTAGTTATGTGTTTATTGATTATTGATTCAATTTAAATGTTAATAGTGTACATTTTAATATTATTTGTATGTTGTGTTGTTCCTTTGTAGATATTTTTAGTCTTCTTTCTCTTCATTTTAGTTAATTTATATTTTTGTTCTCCCTATTTTTCTTTCTTAATTTTATCTCTTTTTCATATTTTTGGTTTCATACGAGGTAATTTCCAATTTTGTACAGTATAAAATAGGTCGAATAATTTTGTACTATGACATTTTTGTTCATTGTCGTGGGCCCTTTTCCCCTTTCTTTTGGGTTCTTCAAGATTGTGCTTTCCCTTATCAAAATTTTTGCTAATAGAATCCTAAATTGAATTCAACAATTTTATGTGTACACAAGTACATTACTTCATTTATATAGCTTCCACATTTCTATACATCCTAGTGCATCTAAGCATCACATTTTGGGTCTTTATCTCATAAGGGTCCAGTCATCTACTTAACAAGTTATTTCTAGCAACCCTAAATGACTATGCTCTAAATTGTATTGTGCTATCTCAATGAAATATACATACTTTTAATTCACTTGTAGATGATTCTCATACATCTTACAATTAACATTAGAATGCTTATTTCACTAAACGGACTTATTCCGATCAAGCAGTAAAAAAAATATAGCCAATATTGGAGTTCTAAATTACTCGTTTTGGATTCCCAAATGTTAAATATTGGAATTATTTAGAATCCAAAATCACCCATATTGGATTCCAATAGCACATATATTGGAATCTAGAATAACATTTATTGGAATCCAAAATCACATATATTGGAATCCAAAATCACATATATTCGAATTTACCGTACCAAGTTCCATATAATGGAATCGAAATTGATCTATAAAATAATAAACACAACATTTTTTTTTCGTATGGGCTAGCATCCGCAAGAATTTAATTCTTCATTTGAATAAAGGTTCTTATCATTTTTAAAATTTATTTAAGATTAAAATATGCAGTTGTTGGAAAATCGTTTAATGATTTCAGGGAATCCAACATTGATCTGCAAAACCATAAATATAACATGTTTCTATTTTATACGGGATGACAGCCACTAGGATTTAATTTTTCTTTGGAATAAGGTTCTTATTAGTTTTAAAATGTCATTAATATTAAACCATGCAGATCTTAGGAAAATATTTTAATGATTTCATGGAATCTGACATTTGTCCGCAAAACACTAAACTGACCATGTTTCCTTTTATATAGGCTAGCAGACACTAGGCTAATGAATTTCAAGAGATGTGAGACACTTCTATGTTCATTTACTATGATGTGATTGAACCTCAGTGTAACTAGAGAATTACTGAAGATATTCTAAAGAAACTAGTAGAGGAGATGATCCATACTATGAGAATATAATTAAATGTAATTTGTCTTCTGATGCACATGGTAGTGGTGAAAACCACCATATGGCCCTACTCATTGAAAGTGAATTTGATGATCTTCTTTGTCCAACTTGATGATATTTGGTGGTGGCAGAAGAAATTCCAAATCTTCATTATCCTCCTATTCAAGCTCCTGCATCTCACTCTATCGGATGCCATCACTGTCATCCTTAACTCAAGAAATGCACAAAGTCAGGAAATCCTCACATGTCTGGAGTAAAGTTTAAGGGTTTTTAGACACTAAAATTTCCCTACAAATAAAATTAAACAAATGTGTTCATTAAAGTGGACACCTGTTGAGCTTAATCAACGGTGGATAATCTTGATAGGTTTTCTTTAGTGAAAACAAATAAATCATTATACTAAATGAGGAAATTCAAAATAAAAGGAGAATCATTGTATTTAAGTGAAACATAAACGACACTATAAACACTAAAACCCTACAAAACCTAAAGCAAAAATAAGTAAAAGACTCCATAGAAAGAAGGAAAGATGCCCGATTTTAAGTCTACCTTGCTTTAATTTTAAAAACATTATGCCTTGAGTGGCCCATTGAAAAAATTACCTTATTGATAGCTCTCGAGAATCCTCCCCATTGAAAAAATTAACAAATACAAATCTCCTTATAATTCGTATTACGATCCATGGCCACATAGGCACGCATGATGTGTACAAACGACTTGAAAATCTCATACAGGTTGACATCCCTCGTGGTCCTCGGAGATACTAGTAACTCAAAAAAAAATTCATCATTTCGTGACGCATCTTTGTCATCGAAGAGGTCCATGCCACCCCTTATCTTTGGGAGGCCCCCAACAAAGAAGGAAGTGAGCCTCGCTTAGTGATACTTCCACCGAAGGTGAGGCCCTCGATTGTCTTATCCATTGTTAAGGTGTTTGTGGCATCGCATGGGTGATATCCTTGTAAGGGAATTTTGATGTGCATTGATCACCCTTCTTATTGGAGATACAAAAAACTATGAGAACCACACTTCCCTTGGAGTGAGAGAGGGCGGACAATGCATCTCCACTAGACTTGGACTCATCATAATTGGATCCTAATGGGTGGGGTCACTCCAAAGATGGTTCCTAGTTTGCAACGATGCCAAACTTGTACCACTCACGGTGCTCGAGAGTTTACTTATGAAGGTGCACTTTGGCCACTTTGTAGATGCACATGGTAGTGGTGCAAACCACCTTCTGGTCCTACTTGTTAAACTTGTATTCGACGATCTTCCTTATCGGCTTGATTATATTCGACGATGGTACAAGAAATTACAGATCTTCATTATCCTCCTATTCAAGCTCCCGCATCTCACTCTGTCAAATGCCATCATTGTCATCCCTAACTCAAGAAACAGGAAAATTCAAGAAATCCTCACGTGTCTGGAGTAAAGCTTAAGGGTTTGCAGACACTCAAATCTTGCTACAAATTAAAAAAAAAAATGTCACCATGAGAAAAATGTCAAAATGAATTTTAAAAATTAAGATTTGATAGGTTTTCTATAGTGAAAATAAATAAATCATTATACTAAACAAGGAAATTCAAAATAAAAGGAGAATCATTGCATTCAAGTGAAACACAACTGATCCTATCAACACTAAAAACCCTACAAAACCTAAAGCGGAAATAAGTAAAAGACTCCATAGAAAGAATGAAAGACACCTGATTTTAAGTTTGCCTTGCTTCAATTTTTAAAAAGTCTCATCTGCAAGGTGGCTCATTCGACTCTGAGAATAATATTATCATAACCATAGGCATTGAGCTTATTGATATCTTTCGAATGTCCTCCCTATTGACGAAATCAATAAAACCAAATCCCCTTCTAATCTGTCTTCTGATCCATGACCACGTAGAAATGCATGATGTGTACAAATGACTTGAAAATATCATGCAAATTGACATCCCTCTTGGCCCTCAAATAGACTAGTAACTTGAGAATAATTTTCATCATTTCTACAATGCATTTGTCATCGGTGTCATCCACGCCACCCTTAAGACCGGGAGGCCCCCAATAGTGGAGGAATCGACATCCCCGCCATTGATGCTTCCACTAGATGTTAGGCCCTTGACAGTCTTATCTATTATTAAGGTGTCTATGGCACCGACAGGGGTGAGATCCTTGTAAGTTCATTTTACTGTGCAGTGATCACTCTTCTTACTACAAATATGAAAAATATGAGCACCACACTACCCTTGGAGCTAGAGATGGTGGACAATGCATCTCCGTTGAACTTGAAATTGTCATTATTGAATCCCGACGCAAGGCGGGGTTGCTCCAAAGAGGGTTCCTCATTGGCGAAACACCAAACTTGTGCCACTCACGGTGCTTAAGAGCTCACTTGTTAAGGCACACTTTGGCCACTTTCTAAATGCGCATGGTAGTGGTGTGAATCACCTTCTGGTCTTGCTTGTTTAACTTGTATTCGATGATCTTCTTCATCCATATTGGATATTTGGTAGTGGCAGAAGAAATTATAGATATTCATTATCCTCTTATTCAATAGCCTCACATCTTACTCTGTCGAGACACCATCACTCTTATCCCTAACTCAAGAAACAGCCAAAGTCGGAAATCCTCACGCATACGAGTAAATCTTAGGGTTTGGAAATAATCAAATTTCCCTATAAATAAAAATAAACAAACGTTACCATGAGAAAAAATGTCAAAATGAATTTTAAAAATTAATATTTGATAGGTTTTCTATAGTGAAAACAAATAAATCATTATACTAAACGAGGCAAGTCAAAATAAAATGAGAATCATTGCATTCAAGTGAAACACAACTGATCCTATCAACACTAAAAACCCTACAAAACCTAAAGCAGAAATAAGTAAAAGACTCCATAGAAAGAAGGAAAGATGCCTGATTTTAAGTTTGCCTTGCTTCAATTTTTTTTTAAATGTCTACCTTGGAGTGGCCCATTCGACTTTGAGAATAAGATTATCATAACCATAGGCATTGAGCTTATTGATAGCTCTCTCAGTGTCCTCCTTGTTGACGAAATTAAAAAAACCAAATCCCCTTCTAATTCATCTTCTGATCCATAGACACACGTGATGTGTCTAAATGACTTGAAAAGCTCATGCATATTGACATCCCTTATGGTCCTCGGAGACCTAGTAACTTAAATAGAATTTTCATCATTTCTATGGTGCATGTTATTGTTGTATCGGTCCGTGCCACCCCTAAGACTTGGAGGTTCCCAACAGGTGTAGGTAGCGGTGAGCCCCGCCATCGATCCTTCCACCAGAGGTGAGGTCCTTAATGGCCTTATCCCTTGTTAAGGTTTCTGTGGCATGGGCGGGGGTGAGATCCTTGTAAGGTAATTTTTATGTGCAACTCTTGCCCTTCTTTTTGTAGATACAACAAACTATGAGCACCGCACTTCCCTTGGAGTAAGATAGGCCGACAATGCATCTTCGCTAGAATTGGAATGGTCAGCCTTAGATCCTAGTGGGAAGGGTCACTTTAGTAGGGTTCCTAGTTGGAAATGATGCCAAACGTGTGCCACTCGCAATGCTCTACGAGTGTACTTAAATAGGCTAGTGTCTGTGAGGCTTTAATTCTTCCTTTGGAATAAAGGTTCTTATCAATTTTAATATTTATTTAAGATTAAACTATGCAGTTGTTAGAAAATCATTTAATGATTTTATGGAATACATCACTGATCTACAAAACCATAAATATAACATGTTTCTATTTTATATTGGTTAGTAGGCTACTAGGCTTTAAGGTCTCTATCAATATTAAAATGTCATTAACATTAAACCATGCATATCTTGGGAAAATATTTTAATGATTTCATGGAAGCTGACATTTGTTCGTAAATCAATAAACCAACCATGTTTCCTTTTTATGCGGGCTAGCATTGTGGCTAAGCTAATGACTTTACAGAGACGTGAAACACTTCCGGGTTCATTTACTATGATTTGATTGAACCTCGGTGTAACTCAGAGAATTCCTGAAAATATTTAGAAGAAACTAGTAGAGGGGAGGATCCAGGACTATGAGAATATAATTAAATGTAATTTGTCTTCTGATGCACATGGTAGTGGTGAAAACCACCATTTGGCCCTACTCATTGAAATTATATTTGACTATCTTCTTCTTCTAGCCCGATGATATTCGGTGGTGGCAGAAGAAATTATAGATCTTCATTATCCTCCTATTTAAGCTCCCTACATCTCACTCTATTAGACGCCATTACTTATCATCCCTAACTCAAGAATGCAGAAATTCAGAAATTTACACATGTTCACGAGTATAGTTTAATGGTTTATTGACACCGAAATCACCCTACAAATAAAATTAAACAAACGTGTTCGTTAAAGTGGATACTGTTCAACGTAATCAAGGGAGATAATATTGTTTGTGGAGTGATAATGTACGAAATTGTATGGGTGTTGGGTTTAAAATAGTACTTTAACAAACCAAAATCGGGGATAGCAATTCCCTCCTCTTTAATGGGAGAGGTTCCCTTATTAAAAACAAACAACAAAATTATATACAAATGTACAACTTTCAAAGTGTGGATTCCTAATACTTTGAAACATTCATGCCCGAAAGATCATCAATACGAAAGAATAGAAGAACTAAGGAGATGAGAGAGGAAGAACATAACAATACTTTCAGGAAATATAGATAGTAAAGTATAACCTTATACGTATTGAGCTAGGGAGATGTAGAGTAAATCATTCACATTTATAACAGATATAATTTCACAGACACAAAGTTCCCGAAATCATATTAACAAGAACACAAATTTTCTTAGCATGCAAAGATGGATGATTCACAAATTTGAACAAGGAAAGAAGGAATTACAGAGGAAGAAAGGGAAAAAACTTATGTATTGATTACTTTGAATCTATTACAATTTCAAGAATGTCAGGATCTAACCCCCAATAATGGCGTAGAGAAACCATTAAATAATCCTCAGAAATGATTAAATTCGATTTCTTGGTTCTTGCAGAACCGTTAATGGCGGAAAAAAATGATGCTCTAGAATGCAACCATTAAACCTGTTTTGTAACTTCAAATATGAGTTGTCCACGTGGAAGATATTTTCTGAAGTGGGCTTGGGGCACCTTTTGCATTTTATGATTTTTATAGAAATTGTGCATTTTAGACATTTTGGTCCACCCATCCACTTCTGATATAGTCTTGACATGTGGCTTTACTTGAATGGCAATGGAGTCATGGCTCACTTTAACAATTTTAACTCTTTTCCATAAAAAGCTCAAAAACTCAAAGTTCTTCGCCGACCCACCTCTCCACTTTGACTTTTCAATGCGGGCTCAAGACCCCAATGGAGTTGTGGATCATTTTATAACTTTTAACTATTTTTTTGGAAATAAAACCAAAATTCCTAAATTGCTCTCACAGCCCACCTTCGTGATTTGACTTTTCAACTCAAGCACCAACACGTGGCTTCACCTGGGTGCCAGTGGGGTTGCACTTCACTTTATAACTTTACGCCCTTTTGGAAACAAAGGTAAAATTCCTAAAGTGTCCCGACAACCCGCCTCTCCGTTTTCACTTAGAAATGACCAAGTGTCCCTTGAGGCCTTAGGCATTCTTTTCACATTTTACACCTTTCGCCATAATGCCTCAAAACATAAAAAGGACCCACCTTTCCACCTTTGACCTTTCAAAGCATCAAAACACAAAAAGGTCCGTCTTTCCACCTCCGCTTGTTTTAGCCAATTAGGATCCTTCAAGGCCATGGGACCAATTTGACACTTTTGTAAAAAAATAACAAAAGTGACAAGTTCGCAAAAAGAACCCGTCTGCCGCATCCAATTAGAGATGTCCATGTACCGTGGATGTTGGGGAAAAAATTGATAGGGAATATACACTCGTCATTCACGACTATGGAAAAATGAAAAAGAAAGGGAAAACCCCACCGTTTACGCCTGAATTTTAAATTGTTCTTCATGGAATGAAAAACTACAAACAATACTAGGCTCAATGCGATCCATAGCCAAAGAGAAGGATTGACAACGAAATTCAAATGGAGGAAAATATTTTCAAGCATCCAGACGAGAAAATAGAAATTTTATCAAACCATGCAAACTGGAGAATTTTAAACAAAAGGGGTGAGATTAAAACCCGAGCACCAACAACTTTAAAGCATGAATATCTCCAAGACACCAACTCAAAATTTTCAAAACTTGACTTTGGTGAGGGGGATTTTGAGGGTGAAAACAAGCGGCTCTTTCGGAGATGGCTTGGCTCATAACAAAGAAACAAGGCAAAACAAGAATCCAATAAAAAATCTGGGAAGGTAGACCGGTGCCTTATCCATTAGGAAAATAGAGTCAAAGGAAAAACTAATACAAAAGACAACACACATGCAACGGGAAAAGGAAACAAACCAAAAAGGAAAGACCAAAAAAATAAAACACAAAGGAACGGCCAAAAACAAAAACATTGTACACAATACATAGACGAACTACCTAATCACATAGGACTTGAACAACTTCAAATACTACCCACTATAAGTAAGTGGGAGAGGAGACCCATCCATATAATCCAAATAGAAAGAGTTTTCTCCAGCAAAGTGCCGATTTTGAAAGGACCAAGCCAAAGAGAATCAAACTTACCATGGCTTCCTCAAGGTTCATGTCTTTTGTCCCATAGCAGAACAATGTCTCCCACTTGAAAATATCTCGAGTCTAGCTTTCTTGTCAAATAAATCTTTCACCTTTCATTGATGAGTTGAGATTCTATCAAAAACTTGCAACCTATCTTCATCCATCTTCTGGAGATACATGATCCTCTTGTCCAAGGAACGGATAAAGCTTGAATCTTCAATAGCCTTCATTAAGTGCAAGGCTTGTAATTCCACTTTCATTATTGCCGGTGAGCTTCAACATCATACACTACTTGAAATGGAGACATTCCAATTTCTCTTTTGGGTGTAATTCTATCTGCCCAGAGAGCATCATAGATTTTCTTGTTCCAATTCCTTTGAGAATCATTGACAAGCTTTCAAACAATGGTTAGCAAATTCTCCAAAGCCAAAGTTCTTGATTTTGAAAGGACCAAGCCAAAGAGAATCAAACTTACCATGGCTTCCTTGAGGTTCATGTCTTTTGTCCCATAGCATAACAATGTCTCCCACTTGAAAATCTTTGGGTCTAGCTTTCTTGTCAAACAAAGCTTTCACCTTTAGCTTATGAGTTGAGATTCTATCAAAAACCTGCAACCTGTCTTCATCTAGCTTCTGGAGATACATGATCCTCTTGTCCAAGGAATCAGTAAAGATTGAATCTTCAATATCCTTCATTAATTACAAGGCTGGTAATTCCACTATTACTAGTATTTGAGCTTTAACATCATACACCACTTGAAATGGAGACATCCCAATTTCTCTTTTTGGTATAATTCTATCTCGCCGAGAGAGCATCATAAAGTTTCTTATGCCAATTCCTTTGAGAATCATTGACAATATTTTGAACAATGGTTACCAAATTCTCTAGCAAAGTTCCCGATTTTGAAAGGACCAAGCCAAAGAGAATCAAACTTACCATGGCTTCCTCAAGGTTCATGTCTTTTGCCCCATAGCAGAATAATGCCTCCCACTAGAAAATCTCTGGGTCTAGCTTTCTTGTCAAACAAAGCTTTCACCTTTAGTTGATGAGTTGAGATTCTATCAAACATTTGCAACCTATCTTCATCCACTTCACGGAGATATATGATTCTCTTGTCCAAGGAATTGGTAAAGCTTGAATCTTCAATAGCCTTATTAAGTGCAAGGTTAGTAATTCCCCTGTTATTAGCAATCTGAGCTTTAACATCATACACCACATAAAATGGAGACATACCAATTTCTCTTTTGGGTGTAATTCTATCTACCAAGAGAGCATCATAGATTTTCTTGTGCCAATTCCTTTGAGAATCATTGAAAGATTTTGAACAATGGTTACCAAATTCTCTAGCAAAGTGCCCGATTTTGAAAGGACCAAGCCAAAGAGAATCAAACTTACCATGGCTTCATCGAGGTTCATGTCTTTTGTCCCGTGAACAGAACAATGCCTCCCACTTGAAAATCTCTCGGGTCTAGCTTTCTTGTGAAACAAAGCTTTCACCTTTAGTTGATGAGCTGAAATTCTATCAAAACTTGCAACTGTCTTCATCCATTTTCCTGGAGATACATGATCATATTGTCTAAGGAACCGATAAAGCTTGAATCTTCAATAGCCTTCATTAAGTGCAAAGCTGGTAATTCCATTATTTCTTGGCAGCTGGCTTCAACAACACCATACACCACTTGAAATGGAGACATCCCAATTTCTCTTTTGGGTGTAATTCTATCTACCCAGAGAGCATCATAGAGTTTCTTGTGCCAATTCCTTTGAGAATCATTGACAAGCTTTCAAACAATGGTTACCAAATTCTTATTTTTTGATTTTGCTTGTCCATTCCCTTGAGGATAATAATCTGAAGAATGAGCAAGGGAAATTCCATAGCCATAGCAGAAATCCATCATCTCAGAAGAAGAAAAATTGGAAGCATTATCAGTCACAATCTTGTTTGGTACCCCAAACCTTATCAAGATGTTTTCTTTGATGAAATTACACACCACCTTAGAAGTAGTGCTTTTGACTAGAATAGCCTCTACCCACTTTGTGAAGTAATCATGTAGCAGTTAGCACATGAGTATGCCCAACACTAGAAGGTGGGTTAAGAGTTCCAATGAAATCCAATCCCCACTATTGAAAAGGATCAGGAATCACTACTAGTTTTAGTGGTAAAGCAGCCAACTTAGGTGTCCCAACAAAAGTCTAACATGCTTCACACTTACCTACCCATTTTGATACATCTCTAAATAATGTAGGCTAATAGTACCCAGACACGAAGGATTTTATGGGTAGTGACAGTAGAAGAGAAATGCCTTCCACAAGCCTGATCATGAAAAGTTGAGAACAACTTCTTTTGTTTCTCTTTGTCCACACACTTCAAGAATCTTCCATCTATGCCTCGCTTGAACAAAGCATTCTCCCATAATACATATTGTGTAGACATTAACTTAATAGCTCTCTTTTCCTTGGCACTCAAGTGGGATGGAAACTCTCCATGAGTAATAAATGTGCAATATCAGCATACCAGTCATCTGTTGAGCGAGGAAGAGGACAACAAGAACATCAATCACTTCTTGGACAAGTGCATCATCTCCTTCAAGAATAAGCTCACATAAGCCTTTACCCCAGACTAGCTTAGTTGGCTTGATATCAAGGTCATATTCT
Source organism: Taxus wallichiana var. yunnanensis (assembly GCA_018340775.1). Classification (NCBI taxonomy): domain Eukaryota; kingdom Viridiplantae; phylum Streptophyta; class Pinopsida; order Cupressales; family Taxaceae; genus Taxus; species Taxus wallichiana. Next base: position 722,549,995 of record CM031235.1, read on the forward strand.
TAGACTTTTTCTACCCAATTGCCTCTCTTAGTTCCAAACTCTGTTGTGTAAGAATAGAATTTATGGTTGTATCAGGCACAAGCACAACAGAGTGAGAATTAAGAATATAAAAATGAAACTGCTTGACATCTTTGACCACTGCAAAAGCATGTTTCTCCATCATAGTATATTTCAATTCATGATCTTTTAGAACATAGCTCATGAATGCAATTGGAATTTCATGGTCTTCATAATTCCTTTGAGTTAACACAGCATCCAAGGTACTCTTTGTAGCATAACAATAGATGATAAAATCCTTGCTAAAATCAAGACATGCTAAGATGGGAGTCTTAGCAATGGCTTTCTTGATACCTTCAAATGCTTCCTTACCTTTGGAAGTCCAACAAAGTTTTTCTTTCCTTTCATCATGTGAGAAATGCTCATAGTCAGTTTTGTAAAATCAGAACAAATCTCCTCAGAAGTTTATCTTACCAAAGAAAGAGTGAACACCCTTTTTGCTTGTGGGAAGAGGAATCTACTGGATTTCTTGAACTCTTTCTAGATCTATCTTGATTCCTTCTTTGGAGACAATATTCCCCAGCAACTTTCCTTTAGTAACACAAAAGACAGACTTCTTAGGATTGAGAGAAACTCCATGTTCTCTACATTTCTAGAGGACTACTTCAAGATGTTGAAAGTGATCTACCCTTGTTTTGGAGAAAACAGTCAAATCATCAAGGTACACAACAATACACTTTCCCTTTAGACTACCAAAATCCAATTCCATTTCCCTCTGAAAGGTGGCACCAAGCATTGATAAGACCAAAAGGCATTCTCTTGTAGGAAAAGGTGCCCCAAGGAGTAGTAAAAGAAGTTTTGTGTTGATCTGGGGTATTGACTTCCACTTGATTGTATCCAGAGAATCCATCAAGCATAGATAACATCTTAGAGCCTGTGACAACTTGCAAAACTTGATCCATCATGGGGAGAGGATAGTTGTCTTTCAAAGAGGTCTGATTCAAATTCCTAAAATCCACACAAATGTGAATCTCACCATTCTTCTTCCTGACAGACACAATGTTGGCAATCCATGTTGAATGATGTATAGGGAAAATAATCTTTTCCTTGAGTAACTTTAGATCTCTTTAAAAATAGTGCCAGCAACCTTAGGATTGTATTGCCTTTGTTTCTTCTTGAAAAGTTTGACACCAGGTTTAGAGGGATAAAGTGTTGCATCTCCTTTGGTTGAAAAGCCTTGAGATCATCATATGAATAAGCAAGAACATTAGCATACCTTTTTAGTAGATTTACTACTTTCTTCTTCTCTTCTTGAGTGCAGCATTTTCCAATGTTCACCATCTTGGGTTCATCAAGACTCCCAATATTAACCTTTTCACATTCAAAGCATTGTTGAGCTCCTTGAGAAGATTTATATTTGATGTACCTATCATGCTTATCAAACAGATCTTCCAAACTCACCAGCCCTTTAGGGATCTTGTTACCTTTTAATTTGATGCAGCCATCTTGATCCATCTCTTCCTTGATATCTTCTTCATTAGAGGATACACACTCTCTAGGTAGAGTTTCACTTCCTTCAAAATACAATTGATCAAAATTATCCTTAAGCTCCAAGAATGAGAGAAAGTGTTGATCATCATTGAAAACCTACCAATTGCTTGCATTATCTGGTACACTGGGCCTATGAATCATTTCAATGGTAAATTTCTCCTGAGAGAAATCTGGATGAGGAATCAACAAAGATCCTAAGACAACTAGAGAATTAACTTTAGTATTCCTCTCTCTTGGCACAACTTTAATGGAGAAAGCATCAAGAAACTCAATGGAATCCCAAACAAGATTTCTATAATGTTTCAATATCATGTTCTTGACTTGGTAAAGATCCCTGACTTGTTTCAGAATCAACTCTACATCTCCATGAGCACATAGATTCTTCACTCCCAATTCTTTTTCCATGTTTAATCCAAGTATGAGTGCCTCATATTCAGCTGTATTGTTTGTATTTTCAAAACAAAAATTAAATGAAAAAGGATGAATCTTCCCTTCTGGAGAGGTTATCACCACACCAACCCCAGAACTAGCTAAAGAGCAGCTTCCATCAAAATCCAGAGTCCAAATGCCATTGGGATCATGAATCACTCCCTTAGGAATTTTTTCCTCATCTTGTGACATGATCATGTAGTTACCATGTCCTATATCTTCATAGAGTATCTATGCTTTTGAATCATCAGTATTTTACAAAATGTATTCAATATGTTTCTCAAGTAGCAAATTATTCATTTTTCCATTTAAAGGGATCAAATCATACAACCAATCAATCGAATTTCACCTCCTACCTCCTTATAGAAACTTCTACTCAGAACATCCCATATGAGGGAGGAATATCAGCTACCAAAATAGTGGCTAAGACCCTTTTCTCTGGCAAAGCAACAAAAGCTACTTGTGCATCTTTAATCCTCCCAACCAAAGGCACTTTTCTACTCTCCATGGAATATCGGAACCAAAGGCACGTGTTAGAGTCAGGCCCAAAGCATGAGCTACTTTTGTAGGCATTACATTATCTAATGCTCCTGATTCTATAACATAATTACTGATTTTATGGCCAGCTATGAGGAGAGTCACATAGAATGGTTCAACTTTCTCATTAGGGGAAGTGACTGTAGCCACAAGGATTGGTTGAGGTGAGGAAGAGGGAGTGGGAAAAATACCTTTAGAAGTATTGGATGAAGCTTTGGATTTGGAATTGACAAAGTTTACCATTTTAGTAAAGGCTTTTGGATGGGTTTTTTAAAATTTTTCCTCTGAGATTTGGATTTTGGTCTTTTTGAGGTGATCAATGATATCAAAAGATCTAGAGGTGGATGGGGAATCATTGCTAGGAACTTGAGAGACTTTTGATTTATCATTTTTAGGATTTGAAGGACAAGAAGTTTTGAAGCAGTAGTAGGAGGAGGATTATCTTTACTCACCTTTTGTGTGGAGGCAGTTAGAATAGGAGCTTCTCTTCTTGCAACCACTGGAATAGTTATAGGAAACTCCTTAGACTTATTAGCAGGTTGCACCACTTTTTCTTTTTTGTTCGTTTGCTCCCAATTCATAACAGCATATGACTCACTATTCATCTCTGCCACTCTTTCATCATATTCATCTTCATCATCCATACCTTCAGTGGTAAGGAAATGAACTTGAGATCCACCAAGATCCTCCAGTTCTTCATCAACCTCTTCTTTCGGTTCTTCATAGATTTCATTAAACTCCTCATCATCGAATCTTGAACTTCACAAGTTGTAATGACTAGAACCTTGATGGGTGGGCATTAAATAGCCAATCTAGTCTAAGGAGAAGGAAAACAGTTTCTACGGGTTGAAAATTATTCCTTGGAATATCTTGGTAAGGAATATGCTGAGCCAATTATTTCTTGATAGCAATGAAATCATTGGTAAGCTTCTGTACTAACTGATCAAAATTGGCTCTAGGGGAGGAGGAATAAGAATATGCTTTACACTTGGAAGGTTCTCTTTTAAGCTTACCAAACATGATTAAATCATCCTCAACATTGATAGCTAAGCTGTTGATCAACATCCGAGTTACGAGATTATCTCTCCTTAGTGCATAGCTTACTTTGTAAGCCCGAGCATTGAGGAAGAAACATTTTTGTATTTGATCTACAGGACGAGTGTTCTGTGGAATTTTATGAATGAGCTTTTTGAATTTGGCCATAAAGTCTCTCATGGGCTCGAATGGTTCCTTCTTGATATGAGAGATTTGAGCTAACAAAGCATGCACATCTTCAGCAGGTTTGAAACATTGCTCAAACTAAGTTTTCATGGTATCCCAATCAGTGATTGACCTAGTAGGAAGATGATAGAACCAATCAGTAGCATTGTCCTGCAATGTCTCCACAAAAATCCTGACAGAGACATCTTCATGTTCAACCCCAAGAATCCCACATGCAACAATGAAGGCTGCAATGTGTTCATCTGGATGAACCTTCCCATCACCTCGGAATTTGGGAAAAATTTTCCTGTTACCCCTAGGTAACTCATGCAATGGTTGAGGAAGAGCAAGAGGCCCAACCTATTGTCCCCAAGGCAAAGGGGCTGCCATCTTTAGAAAAATTGACTGAAGGGGAACTAAAACACCAGAAAGTATCAAAGCATGAATATTAGGACTGAGTTGTTCTTGAGGAATGTTATTCTTGGAATTTATGTCTTTAACAGGAGGTGTGCTTGTAGAATGAGTTCTTCTGTTCCTTCTTGCTGGAAGAAGAGAGAAGTTTTGTTGCTCCAGAAGTTGAAAATGGGAATCTTCTACCCCGAGAGCTTTCTTCCCACATGTATACCATAGATTCACCAGACCAAAAATGATCTTGAAATTGTTATTTTAGAAAGGGATACATTTGAAACGAAATCCCTAGTAGAGTCGCCAAAAATGTTGGGTTTTAAAATAGTACTTTAACAAACCATAGTCAGGGGATAGTAAGTCCCTCCTCTTTAATGGGAGAGGTTCCTTTATTGAAAGCAAACAAAAAAACTTATATACAAATGTACGACTTTCAAAGTGTGGATTCCTGATACTTTGAAACATTTCATGCCCGAAAGATCATCAATATGAAAGAATAGAAGAAGTAAGGAGAAGAGAAAGGAAGAACATAACAATACTTTCAAGAAATATAGATAGCAGAGTATAACCTTATATGTATTGAGCCGTGGAGATGTAGAGTAGAATCATTCGCGTTTATAACGAGATATAATTTGTGAGACACAAAGTTCCCTGAAATCATATTAACAAGAACACAAAGTTTCTTAGCATGCAAAGATGGATGATTCACAAATTCAAACAAGGAAAGAAAGAATTACAGAGGAAGAAAGGGAAAAAACTTCTGTATTGATTACTTTCAAATCTATTACAATTTCAAGAATGTCAGGATCCAACCCCCAACAATGGCGTAGAGAAACCATTAAATAATCCTCGAAATGGTTACATTCGGTTTCTTGGTTCTTGCAGAAGCATTAATGGTGGAAAAAAATGATGCTCTGTAATGCAGCCATTAAACCTATTTTGTAACTTCAAATATGAGTCGTCCACATGGAAGAGATTTGTTGAAGCGGGCTCTGGGGTGCCTTTTGCATTTTATGATTTTTATAGAAATTGTGCATTTTAGACATTTTGGTCCGCCCATCTCGCTTCTAATATAGGCCTAACATGTGGCTTTACTTGAATGGTGACAGAGTCGTGGCTCACTTTTACAATTTTAACTCTTTTCAACAAAAGCTCAAAAACTCAAAGTTCTCCACCGACCCGCCTCTCCACTTTGACTTTTCAACATGGGCTCAAGACCCAGTGGAGTCGTGGATCATTTTATAACTTTTAACTCTCTTTTTGGAAATAAAACCAAAATTCCCAAATTGCTCCGACGGCCCGCCTTCGCGCTTTGAATTTTCAATGCAAGCACCAACACATGGCTTCACCTGGGTGCCAGTGGGGTTATGCTTCACTTTATAACTTTACACCCTTTTGGAAACAAAGGTAAAATTCCTAAAGTGTCTCGACAACCCACCTCTCGTTTTCACTTAGAAATGGCCACGTGTCCCTTTAGCGCCTTTTTTCACATTTAGCGCCTTTTTCCATAATGCCTCAAAACACAAAAAGGACCTACCTTTCCGCCTTTGACCTTTCAAAGAATCAAAACAAAAAAGGGCCTGTCTTTCTACCTCTGCTTGTTTCAGCCAATTAGGATCCTTCGGGCCACGGGACCAATTTGACACTTTTGCAAAAATAACAGAAGTGACAAGTTCGCAAAAAGAACCCGTCCTGCCTCATCCAATTAGATATGTCCACATACCGGTGGATGTTGGGACAAAAATTTATAGGGAAGATACACATGTCATTCATGACTGTGGAAAAATAAAAAATAAAGGGAAAACCACACCGTTTACACTGATTTCAAATTGTTCTTCATGGAATGAAAAACTACAAACAATACCAGGCTCGATGCGATCCACACCAAAGAGAAGGATTGAAAATGACATTCAAATGGAGGAAAATATTTTCAAGCATCCAGATGGGAAAACAAAAATTTTATCAAACCATGCAGACTAGAGAATTTTAAATGAAAGGGGCGAGATTAAAACCCGAGCACCAACAACTTTAAAGCATGAATTTCTCTAAGGCACCAACTCAAATTATTTGAAACTTGACTTGGAAAATGAGGGGGATTTTGAGGGCAACAACAAGGGGCATTCAATCTCTACACGCATGTCAGCAAGACACTCTTATGAGAACATGTTTCTTAGAAAAAGAAAGAAACCAACTCAAGTCCTTTATAATTCATATATGTATCATTTGTATATTTCGGTACAACTTAATTTTAAATCTGGTCCTTTTATTATGGAATCAATATTGTTGGGGGAACCATATTATAACTTAGAGAATAGGTAGATATCATTCCACGTCGGTGCCCTTCAACAATCATATATCTAAAACCTGCACTACTCACCATAGAGAGAAAATCAAATAATATTTGACTTTACAAAGACTTGTTGCTTTCACATGATTTGATAAGAAACATGTTAGAGCCAAAGTGAGTTTGGTCTACATTGAAGTAATATTGAACTAAATGTTAGATAAACTCTTTATTTTCAAGTACTATGTTAAGAAATTTTTCTCAAGATATAAAATATTACCTGAGAGTAAACAAACACATATTTTTTGTAAGTACATAAATGATTCATCAAAAGTAAAAGGTAAAATTGAAATTTTAAATTTGAATTTTCCAAAATATACCATGAGAAAAATGTCATGATGATTTTTAAAAATTAATATTTGATAGGTTTTCTTTAGTGAAAACAAATAAATCATTATGCTAAATGAGGAAAGTCAAAATAAAAGGAGAATCATTGCGTTCAAGTGAAACACAACTGATCCTATCAACACTAAAAAACCCTACAAAACCTAAAGAGGAAATAATTAAAATACTCCATAGAAAGAAGGAAAGACACCTGATTTTAAGTCTTCCTTACTTCAATTTTAAAAAAATGTTTTCCTTGGAGTGTCCATAGGCATTGAACCTATTGATAGCTTTCTAAGCATCCTCCTTGTTGACAAAATTAAAAACCAAATCCCCTTCTAATCCATCTTCCGATCAAGGGCATGTAAACACACGTGATGTGTACAAACGACTTGAAAAGCTCATGTAGATTGACATCCCTCATGGTCCTCGAACATATTGGTAACTCGAATAGAATATTCATCGTTTCTACGATGCATGTAGTTGCCAAAGTGGTCCATGCCACCCAGGAGACTAGGAGGCCCCGAGTGAGAGAGAGGAAGCGATAGCCCCCGCGCCGATGCTTCGCGAGAGGTGAGTCCCTCGATGGTCTTATCCATTATTAAGGTGTTTGTGGCACCGGTTGAGGTAAGATCCTTGTAAGGGAATTTTTATGTGTAGTGATCACCCTTCTTACTACATATACAAAAACTATGAGCACCGCACTTAGAGTGAGAGAGGGCGGAAAACACATCTCTCGCCGAGACTTGGAATCATCGGTCATCTCTCCAAGTATGGTTCCTAGTTGTTAGTGACACCAAACTTGCGCCACTTGCGGCACTCAAGACTGCACTTGTAAGGGCATGAGCTAAAACTAGGATTTGAAGAGATGAATAAATTCACATTAACATCCCTTTTATAGTTATAAACCTTGATTCCAAGAGAGGAATAAACCGGATTACAAAAACATAAACATCCCCTTAACAATTATAAATGTGCAACGACATTCATCATTAACCCCTTGCATCACCTTCCGTCATCCTTGCGTGCCTCAAAAGAAGGGCCATGAAATCACTACGGAAATTTTCTTCCCACACTGACACTTTAAATGACAATTAAAATTCTCCTTACTCCCCTTGTCAGGAGGATATTTTTTGTAATTAAATATAGATATGAAATAAATTAAAAATCCTTTTCTAAAGGTAGAATTATGGTAAATCATTTTAAGAATTATTTGAATTTCATTGTAAAACTATTCGTCACGCTGGAATCCCAAATTCATAGAATAAATCATAGCAAAATTTTTAAAAAAATCATGATATCTATGAGCGCACTGATTGTTGAAGTGGTTGAGAATTTTTCAATTCCTTATATTCCTTAAACTGATGTGAACAATTTTTGCAGCGGATAGTTTGAAGTCAAGAGGATAATATGAATTTAAAAATAAAAGTAAGAGAGTTCAAAATTATCTAGGTAATGTAAGTGTAGCTTATCTAGGTAAATTAACATTAATCAAATTAGAATTCACCAGAAATAAAAATGTTATGTACACTTTTTTATATATATTAACATATCTATTATTATTTAAATACTTTATTGTATTATAAAATTACTAAATATAGTCACACATATTATACAGAAATTTGTTCTCAAATAAATTTAGGGACAAATTACATAATTTTATTTTTTAGATAGTTAAACACTTTTAACCGTGAGCTATGAACCAGAGGGTTGATGGGTCCCCACCCTACAAGTATCAAAATATTTTATCGATGAAGGGCTACATACAAAAACTCAAAACCAATAGGAAATATTGTAAATAACGAGGCCAAAATGTAACATGAATAACCAAGCCTACAAAAACATAGAGTAGTGAACACAAAAAATAGAGGGGGAATGATAGAGAAACCCTAGGGTTCCACCTCTAATTGGTCCACCGATCCAAGCATTGCAATCTTCCTAAGAAAGGAAAAAGATGAGCCAACAATAGTCTTCAACCCGCCCCACGTGATCGGAAGGGGTGGGGTAGGTTTTACGAGTGCGACCAGGTCCAAGGATGGCACACTAGAGATAGATGCCCCATTAGATCGAAAGATGCTTTGAATAGACTCATAAAATTGATGGGGGCCTCAATTTTTAATTCCTGGGTATAAAAATCTTGTTGTCAACCTAGAAAGGAGATGGACAAGGATACAAATTGGCAAAGAGAATAGGAAGGCATACTTCTTCCAGAGCTTTGGCCAAACCCACACAATGACGTGGGTAAATGAAATGGGACACAACCACCATGACCACTTCCTTATCTACACACAACACTAGATAATTAGACAAAAATATTCCTGTAATCTCACAGTTGACACAAGATCTCCCAGTGCTATAGAGATAATCCATGCCCAAGACTTTCTCAATCGCATTTAGAACAGGTGTGGAGCCTATGCGGAAGACATTGCGAAGACGAGTGGAAGACACGGGATAGATAAAATCAATTTCCAAAGTGTCTTCCCACATAATATGATGAAAGGAATATGTGTAGACATCATGAGAGGAAGGGAAAAACAAGAGAGAAACTTGAGAAACCAAGTGAGGGAAGGAGAAAGCAAAACCCAATTAAGTAGTTCCTTGACTTATGTGAGGTAGGTCGATGCAATAAATAAATAGATGGAGTCATCAAGATTTTCTCATTATGAATAAAGGCTTCCGCTAATTTATAAACACACATTATACAAAATAACATTACTAAAGATAATACACACATTATACGAGAAAGGTAATATAAAATAAATTTAGGGGAAAATTACATAATTTTAATTGGGTTATTTATTTAATGACATCGTGTATGTCTCCACATTGTCTTCCACATACTTCAATAGTTGTAATATAGTCCAAAATTCATCTATCAAGTAGAATTGTAATATGCATTATATGCCACAATTCATCCTTCAATAGGTATATTTTTACAATTGTAATATGCATTACACATTCTCTAACTAGTGCTAAGATTTTTCATAAATACGTTTTGATTCCTAGATCCCGATAAACGGTACATTTGTTCACGATGCAATCTTCCTATATGAATATAATCTTGAAGCTTCCAACATCCAAGCCAAATTATGTATCGCAGGAATGAGGGCATCATGTCATTAAAATTTGACATTCTTTTCGATGTCCACACAACAATAAATAGAAAATATTTAAAATAATGATCTGTAAAACATTAAACATATTTTTTTATGTTTTATATGTGCTAACAAATGCTTATGATTTATTTTTTTCTTTGGAACAAGGTTTTATCATTTTTAAAATGTCATTAAGATTAACATATGAATATCTAATTAAAAATCATTTTATGATTTCAAGGAAGCCAACATGGATTTGCAAATCAATAAACATAACATGTTTTTGTTTTATATGGTCTAGCAGCCGCTAGGATTTTTTTCTTTGGAATAAGGTTCTTATCATTTTTAAAATGTCTTTAAGATTAAACCATGCATATTTGGGAAAAAAATGTTTTTAAATTCAAGGAAGCCGACATCGATTTATGAAACAATAAACATTATATGTTTCCATTTTTTACGTGCTAGCAGCTGCTAGGCTTAATTTTTATTTGGAATAAGGGTCTTACTAGTTATAAAATGTGTTTAAGTTTAAACTATGTAGATATGGGAAAACTCGTTCTTTTATTGGTCCATGATCCATGATTATCTCTTCACCCAAGTTAGAAAAAAATGTTTTTCTTGCCAAAAAAATCGAAAAAATGATTATGCACTTTGTATCTTTAAGAACCTTAAGGTAGTTATTTTATTCCATAAAAATTCACATTACATTGTTAGATTTGGAAGCAAAGTATATAATTCAAATGCCAATGGTGCATTTGATATTTTTCAATGATCAACACATGTTCTTGTGTTCTCATGTATGTTTTCAACCATGTATATAATTCAAGGTGTATATTTTTGAATCAGACTTATACTTTCCATCAAATCTCCAATGTGTTGGGGTTTTGAGAGTAATTTCTTCTTTGACTTCGTGCGACAATAATCTTATGTCATCAATCAAAATTATATTTTTTTAACATAGAAATTACCATAAATGTCTACTATATGTTGATTGGTATTTGTTTTGAACTTACATTGGTGGCATCCCCAAATGAACCTGAAGTGGATATCTCGCAACCAACTAAATTTTTTGATGAACATGTACTTCACCATTGTTGAATCCATAAATGAAGACCATAAGGCAATGTCAAAATATTTTGATGCAGTACTTATCAAGTCAGCACTAAATTATCGTTCAAAGTATTTAGTATTCCGGATCTAAAATATGGAACCATATTATGAGGTATTTTGTCACCAATACTAGAAATTCCAAATAGCAAACCTTCAACTCCCAAAACTAGTAATTTCAAGGCTTCCCAATTGGATCTATAAAAATAACTTAGAATTAATGTAAGCTTCCAAAAGTGATTAAAAACAGTCAACATATTATTGTGATAATATTTTATTTAGGTAATTCACACTAACAACTTATGTAGGAGTACAAGCATTTATTGCCATAAAATTTCACATGCCCATTGGGTTTGTACAAGGATAGTTAAAAAGTGGATTGGGGAAGAAAGAAACATCTTTTTTTCTTGTTTCAAGCAGTTTAAATGCAGAGGTGAAAGAATGGGTGGAGCTCCTTGCCAAATTGAACCTCACTGTGACCCTGCGTGGAAGGAGAATGCTGATATTTGGAACTTTTTGTAGCTAGGAGGGGTTTCCAATTTCATTGAGAAGATTCAAGGGTACGATCATAACATTACCCTGCATTTTTCCATAGATTGGAAACAAAGAAAGGTGAAGTATGACGGGAAAGACATTCAAATAACAGAGGAGTTAATAGCTAAAGTTACGGGCCTTAGTTTGGAAGGCATCAAATTCTTCAGTAAGAGACCAGATAAGAACACGGAGGCTAGAAAATTCGTCGAAGCAGGTGAGGAACTTAGTTTGTCATAGTGGGCATCAAGGTAAATTCCATCCCTACGCCATTTGATGAACTTTCCAGGATGATGGTTCATTTCATTACCCTTGAAGGCAGGTATATCACGGTTCCCATAAAGCATTTGATCTTTTTAAACCATTTTTGTAGGAACCTACTTGTTTGCTTCCCGCATTATATTCTAAAATCCATGGAACGCTCCATCCTTGAGTACCAAAACCATACCCATGCCATTCCCCTCCACCAAGGCTTAATCTTCCTCCTTCACATACACTGCCTTGCCCATCACCCTACCATACCTGCTACTCTTGTCATTCTACCCACTCCTGACTCCCTCAACCTTGTTCCTACCGTCATCCCCACCACTATCCCTAGATAGAGAAAAATCAGAACCAAAACCCCTCTTTTTCTAAAACACACCCTTCTCCTTCAAGCGAGTCCTTCGAAGTAGTAAGGACATGGAAACTGCACAAAATATCTTGCACATCAGCACCATAGGGCACATCAATACTACTCAGGAGGAGAAGGAGGATCTTCTAAAGAGAATTGAAAACATGGAAAAAGAGTCTGGAAAGTCTTAAAAAGGACATGCATCAGCTGACTAAGCAAAAGGGAAAAAGGAAATTGAATGATGATTGGAATTGGTGAAGAACACATCAATGAAATCTACAAGAAGTTGAATTCCCTTGATAATAGATTAGGGAATTCTAAAGACAGTACATGATCATAAAATTTCAGTTTTTAGAGCTATTTTTGAATTCCTAGAACAACAAGGTCAGAAGTATTAGCATGCTCAGCAGTATCTCTAAAGCTATTTGGGGCACAAATGCTAAAAGGGGTCGTGTCCTTTCTCAACTAGATGTCAATGATCCTACACATGTCACTACCCTGGCTCTCTTTACCTCTTTACTAGACTGTTAAATCAAGAATTGATAGGGCTTATAAGAAATAATCTACTGTGGAGCTGTCTTGATGTTGTTTACTCATTGTTTTTTTGTTTTATACCTATCTTGTCTCCATTTTGTAGTTCCTTTTTTGACTACAACTAGGATTCTTGTAATATCTGGATTTTGATCCATTTTTTCTATTTCCTCTTGTATATCTGGCTCTTGAGCCTTTTTGTAATAGGGTATAGTCCCTTCAAAACTATTTTCCAATAGTAAAAAACAACTTATGAAACTATAATATCAACTCAATCACGGTGAAGATATAAATACTGCCAACTTTTGAATTTGTAATCTCAATATATAAAATAAAGAGTGACCATATGATTGTACGAATGAATATCATTGTAAATTTTTTTGAAATAATTAATATTTATACAATTTTTGTTTCTGTAATTTTTGGATGCCCTCTACAAAACTCAAACCCCGAGACAATATCTCGTGATATGTTTGTGTAAAAATTGGTCATCAACCACTTATGTTTGAAATAGTTTTCTTCATTGGATTCCTCCTTGCCATAAAATTTTCTCGGAGGTTTTTCCTTTGGGCCCACTATAATACACAATGTATCCGTAGGGCCGAAGACAATATCCTCTCTACTCCAAATCTTTTGGAGATCTTCTACTAAAATTCGTCTTCTACACAACAATTTTCTTTACCCAAAAAAAGAACTGGTTTGAATTCAACCACTAAACCACTAATTTTTTTCAAATCCTTAATCAGCTTTTCAACTTCGGTGGAAGAAAGATAGCTAGACCAAAATACCACTTCACATTTTTTTGTTAGTAACTTTCAAAATTCCTTGAGCTCGCCTTGTAAGTTGATAGTATCCTTACCAAACTTGATTGCAAACTCCTTAAGGGATTGGTTTTTCTCATAGAGAAAACCCTCAAAATATAAAATAATTAAATAATACTTTTTTCCAATCGCATTGAAATAACTTTTGACACTCGAAAAACACCGCATCAAACCACTAACAACACAAGGGAACAATACAACAAATAATTTTTTTTTTTGAAGGGATATTGAGTGCACTAATTAAATCTTGATTATTTTAATCTCAGATAAATAAAAGTCTAATTAATTAACTAACACATATTTCTTTAAGTAACTTACATTTATCTAACTTGATTATTCCATCCTTACTATTTCCATTTGATTAATTTATTCATCCTTAAATTAATTATTTTTAAATCATCCACTAAGGTTAATAACGCTATAATTTACACCATGTCTAAAATATATTCTCTAAGTTATTATTTATGAATTCTTATCACATTAATGTTTTAATCATTAATTTCCACATAACACCATTAATTAAAATTCCTAACATCATTTAATTAAATTGCTAACACCTTTATAAACCACATACCCCTTAAATTAATTAAATCCCCTTTAAACATTACACACCCACCATTATTAATTAAAATCCTTTAATTAAATCAAAACCCCATTTAATCACTACATACATGCACATCCATTAATTAAAACCTTTAATAAATAAAATTCCTAAAATTACAAAGTGCCCACACCCGTGAACATCCCAAAGTTCCCATTCATTAATATAAACTAACATTTTATAAAGTTCACATGTACAAATATTAGGGGAGGAGGATTGAATCACATCCATAGGATTGATTCAATCTTTTCCCTTAGATTTTAGGTCTCACCAAAACCCTAAAATTTATTTAGCAACTATAACATTCAATATTCTACCCTAAGTGCCTCCATTTGCACAGGAAATATTTCCGGGAGGAGCAAGAAATGGAGACAAGAGGTTATAGGTTTCAACTATGTGGGAGAGGATATCACAGAGCTTGCAATGGAAGGATTTCTCCTTTCGATCCTCCATTATTTAAGATTTATTTTATGCTCTAGGGTTTGTTTGATTCTTTTTGTAGGTTATTGCTCAGATGCCTCAGCCAGGCCTTATGGTTCTATGGATTTAATCATCCCTTTGTGTTTTTGTTATATTATGGAGATGAAATCAGTTTCATTTATTTATTTATCATCTCACAAGGATCTATGAGATATTCAAATATGAGCTTTCACATTTTCATTTCCAGTTATATTATATTAACTTACCTACAGAGGTATATAGATGGATATATACACAAATGTGTGTATATATCCATACATATACTTGATGGCAGGTCTCTGTAAGTCCATTATCATATTTTGAGTTTAAGGTTTGTAAATGGCATTTTTTGGGTCAAATTTGGCTAGTATAAGAAAGGTATGGATTACAGGTGGTGATTGGCTGGCTATCGAATAATAACCGATGTTAGTTAGGATAGCTGTCGATGCAGCTATTCTAGCCGACATCAATTACTTGTGAATCCGACCTATTTAAGAAAGAAGTGTATATACACTTAGGTATATATATCTTAGCATATATATATATATATATATATACACTTATTTTTATATACACAAGGATTACTTTACAACTGTCGATATCAAAATGAAGAAAAAAATTTAAATTAAAATACAACTATTATGGATTTCATATCAAGATGGAGGAAACTTCACTGTTCATGAGGATGAGTACAAAGTTATCTTCCCATTTATAGTTTCAAACAGATTTCCATATTCAATCCAAAGTGCAATATATTTGAAGAACATGTCTTATTATCTTTTGCAGAGAGAAGAGTACAAGAATTAGAAGGAACATTTTCATGAGAACTCATAAGGAATTAAAACAAAAATAGATCTTTCTTAGTCAACACATAATTCTCATAATATCATTTTGTAACCTTTCAAATACTTATAAGGTCCCTTACAGATTACTAACATGACTTAAAGGTAGATTTATATAATGGCTTTCCAATAATTTCCAATTTACAAGAAAGTATAGGTTTCACAATAATTCAAGGAATGCAGTCCTTTCCAACTAGACATCTAGTGTAAAAAACTTGATCAAAGTTTTGAGATAGTACAGTCCCCTTCAAACTTGTTTCAAATATAAGGACAATTTACAATAATTACAACAGTATAGTTCTTCCATTTAGCCTTCAAAATAAGACAATTTTACAATGGTTTAAAATAATAGAAGTAACTAAAATGCAAGTGATATAAGCCCTCCACCCAAAGTGGTGGAGACAACATGTCCAAGTGCTCCCACAAGAATCTTGCAACTTCTTCAAACAACAACCCATTCTTCACATCATCTACACACCAACAAGGAGAGAGAGCTAGGCAACACTCTCCTCCCAACCAAATCTCAATGGAAAAGTGAAGCCATTCTCCTCCATTGACCCCCGAGCTCCAACCAAATAGCAATGAAGAAATTTCACAACCATGGCAACAACAAGGGCTTCACAAGAGACATACATACATAACATTTCATACAACACAAAACAATCAACAAAACCTGTAAATTTTCTTTACATGATTCACTAAGGCTTCTTCATAGAGCCAAAAAGGAGAGAGGAAACATGGGCAGCCCCCTTTTACCTCCCAAGTAGGTTGAGTGATCCATCTTGAAGCCTCCAACACTTCATCAAAACAATATCTCTTATGCCTCCCTCAAAAAATTTTACATAAAACAATTAAGAATTTTTCCCCTTATCCCTCCACAAGATGGAACACTCTCCCTAAAAATCCCTCTAATTTCACATAACTCTTTTTCCTCCCTCATGGCTCCCATTTCCTTCTCCCTACACCTTCCTAAGGAAATCTACCCAACCCACACAATAAGCCAACACACATTCCACCATTTTACATTTCATAACATAAAAACATGCAAATAAAAGGGACCAAAATCCTACCTTGCCATTGTAGAATCTTCAATCCACAAGCACAATCTTCAAACTCTTCCAAGAAATCCAATCCTTCCACTCCTTCAAGAAAAAAAGTAATTCCAAAGCAAGCACTCTCCAATTCCAAAAGCTAAGAAAGAAAAGTGAAATCAAGTAACCCCACTTCAACCAAAAGATGCAATTAAATAGAAAAGAAGGAGGGAGAGGTGATGTGGCTCCATGTAGGATGCCAACTCAACTCCCTCCAAATCCACATCACCAAGCTCATACAAAACCAAGGCACAATTAAGGAGTAGGTTGAGGATATGACATTTCCCAATCTTGCACACAAGCTCAAGTTGCACATTCCAAAACATATTTAGAAGACCAAGGGAAGGAGAGGAATGATTGCCTCTTTTCCACCAAAATATCATGATTAGGGCCTAAAAATGACCCCTAAATTCATAGGCATAGTTGGGGGAATAAATTAAAGAGTGTGGGACAAGTTAAACTTGTCCCACAAGCCTTCAAATTTGGGTCCAAATCCCAAATCCGAATTTTGGGTTTAGGATGGCACACATACCAATACAAGCCTCAAATTACAACCAAAGAGAAAAGGGATAAATCATATACCAAAGAATCTCTACTCCTCCTAATGCCACATCATCACTTTGCACAAACCTTTACAATTTAATCAAAATAAAGTTAAGGGTACACATAACATTCATAATAATTCAAAAGGGACATTAGCTCACACATAGCAACATTACATAACTAAACTAAGGGTACACTTCCACATAAACATGAGGGTACATAAGAACATAAATTAAAGCTACAACAATCACATAACATAACTTAACATAACCACATACAAATAAAATAACATAACTACAAATACCCATGGTCACATGGTGAGGTGATCCCCCATGGAGACCTCCTAAAAGACAACAACATGAAGACAACGCAACACAAAACACGACATTTGCCAAGGTGACCATGTTGTGAACTCGTGACATTCCTTCCTGGTTGGATTTCCTAGTCTCTCTTGTTGGTGTGGTCTTTGTTTCCTGCAATCACAAGTAATACCACCTTTGGCCTCATGGCTGCATCAATAGATCACAAAAATACAACTCATATAAAGCATCATCATATAATCATCATTAGCTATCACAAAGTATATAATTCTATTCAAATTGAAACATTTACAAACATCATAATCATAATCATAATTCACATTTTACGCCAATCACCCAATCCACATACTGATCACCTCAAATCATCTAAAAATAATAAATCCATAATATCAAAGTAACCATGGTTAGTCCAGTGCATCAGAACATAGTCACAACAACAATGCATCCTAGATGTCAGTATATATATATATATATATATATATATATATATATAAGTAATCAATGCTAATCAACATGTGCTATAATGTCTAACAAGGTGTCCACAAGGCATCAAAACAATCTATGATAAGAGTCAAATCATCATAATAATCAAATGTTAGCATAGTCAAAACATGAGCTATCCAAAATAATACATCAATAACCATGTCTCTAGGTAGCTAGTCATCAAGAGTGCAACAAGAACAAGTGTCAAAGGGAAGTGGGCATCACATATTTTTTTCTCAATTGTCCGCAATTTGATATTAACCAATTCAAATAATCAAAATTTCAGTATGTTAACACTTACTGATTGATATTGCCACTTGGATTCCCTTGCACTCCCCTTTGCAGGTTCTTGTGATGCACGTTCTATTTAAAAAAATAGTAATCAATTCAAAATAAATTTTAAGTCGATGTAAAAAAATATGTGATACAACTTGCTTTTATACAATATTGCATAGATGTAGTTGTATATTAGCGACCACTAGGTGTAAGCCATTAATGTCTGGACTATGTTTGGGTTGTGACCTTTGATGGGTTTAGCAACTACTAATGGCCAACTGTACAAAAGTATTTGTTTTTTCCAATTCTTGGCAGTTTATTGTTAACCAAATTTTTTTAAAATAATCAATTGAAAATAAATACCATGGCGACGTAATTAAATTCGTGATATAACTTGCTTATATTCAATGAAAAAACCTTTGATGGACAATATTACATAGATATTGATGTATATTAGTGACCGCTAGGCTAACCCATTATTTCTTAGACTATGGTTGGTATGACATTCTTTGATTAGCTTAGCAGCCACAAATAGCCAACTGTCGTACGTAAGTTTTTTTTTCAATTTTCCATAATTTAATATCAACTAGTAAAATAAATTTACTTAATTCAAAATAAATCTAATTAAAATATGTATGGCTAGCAAAATACATATAACAAATAAACTACTTCGCTATAGGTTCCTACAATTATGAGGGGCTTATAAATGGTTTTGTTTATAATTATACACTACCATTTTCTATTTGTGAGTTCATGCGTGACATGCCAATAGCCTCCCCATTTGGCATCAAATCTAGAAAAATTTGAAGTTTTATTAAAAATATGTAAACAATGACAATCGAAAACTTCTTGTAGTGATAAATTTATAAAACAATTATTTCCCACTCACCTTTTATAGATTCATTGGATGGATGGTCAGAGACATATGGGGCAATAAGTTGAATTGGTTGTGACATGTTAAGAATGACATCATCTCCTTTGTTTGTATGTGGAGAGGAAGAGACAATGTCTTCCTCTACTGGTTGGTTGTTTGCATAAATGTTGTATGTATCAGTTCAAATGCATTAAACTAATATAATTGTTTAAAGTGATCTTAATCAACGTACATTTTTTCAAATAAGAATAGTAATGTTTTAACAACATTTCTTAATCATGCCATTCAATAATAAAAAATGCAGATAAACGTAGTCAACCAAAGCATGCAATGCAACACTACCACCGTAAAGCACTATTATCAGATAATTTTCAAAAGTGATTTGAGTGAACATATGAGACCAAAACCCATAATATCTCTCATAAATAAAATGATATGTCTTTCCTTGTAGGCCGATTTAGCTTGTAGTCACTAATTGCTACAAAATTTGGTCCATCCAATCCATGGTGATTTATACTCTATCCCCATCGTCAACATTACAATTGTACACATCAGTTATTGTGTACATAATACACAAGCTCTTAAATTTTCCATCGCTATCATTAAATATGTAACAACCTTCTACAAATGATTTCCCCTTGCCTTTAACTTTTAGCATGTATTTTTTATTTTCTCTTATAACATTTTTTAAGAAGCCATAGGTAAGAGCACAATAATCACATAATTTAGCAGACTAGATCCAAATATTTTAAGCATGACCATTATTGCATCGGAAGTTAGTACACTAGAAAAATTGCAGAAATTTATGATCACATATTTCGCATCGAATGGATTAGTTGACAAAATAAATGATATTGTTGACTGGAGATGGAAGGGATATGCACATTGAGAGGTAAAATATTTGGTGTCTTCCATACTTGCTAGAATTTGTTCTTCCATTGAAATCACGTAGTTTTCTATAATTGTTTGAGTTGTCACTAGGAGAACCTCTGCCACTTCAGCATCAATTTTTCTTTTTGTCGATTTTTCACTTCCTCTAGAATCAACTTTTATTTTCCTTTATTATCTTCTCCCAAGAGTACACACAACTGGTGGTAGTGAGAGTCATGCAGACCAAATTTTTCAATAATATTATTTTCAGTGCATTATGTCAATACAATATTACCTAGATATTTACTTTTCAAATATTTTATAACTTTTACTCTCATTCTTCTGTCATCTTTTACTCTTTGGCAGTAAGAATCAAAAGTCTCCACTATGAATCCTACTTCAATAGATCCAATTAGCCATACTTTTCCTTTTTTCACTTTATCTGCTAGTAATGGTAGCTCCTCATCAGTCATTCCTCTTGCATGCATGAAGGAATTCATAGTGAACTTGACATGGTGAAGTTTTTTGAAAGTTAGGTTGGTTATCCTTAAAAGGAGAACAAACAAGCCCACCTGATTTAAATAACTCAAAGGTTGTTGTCCATTTTTTCATATGTCCTCAAGTAAAAATAATAATTTCATTTTGTTAGAAAAACCCTCTGTCTTAGCCACTTTGAAAATATCAAGACATTTCTTCTCGAAACTCTGCATTAGAAGAGGAAATAGTATATTTACTTTCTACATATTACAAAATTAAATTTTAAGTAAAAATGAGTTGAAATTAAGTTTCATTACCTTCAACTCGTCTGTGTTTTCGTTTCCCACTCTGGGCCTCCTAAGACATCCTAGGGATCTCCAAATCATTCAATCCTTGTAGATTACATCAATAAAATTGGTTTCAATCCAATTTTTGTTTACCTCTTTTTGTTGCTTGCAAATATGAACAATGTCTTTGTTAGGCACGTATGAAGACATAGTGCAAACCTTTCTAAACTGTAGATTAATATGTAATGAATTGTATTAGCTTTCAACTAATATTTTTTGGGCATAAATGGTATGTTGGCCATCAAGAATGTAGAACTGCACTTCATCCCTTTTCAGGTCATCTAGATCCTCGAGTTGCACAAGTTCCTTTGTAGAATGTAAAAAGGGAAGAAGAATTACATCCCTCAGTGTAGGAATATCATTAATCAACATTGAATGGACAAGAAGGTAAAAATTCTCATCATACACATGATGGTATTGATATTTTGGAGGTGCCACATGGCACCTAGAAACTTCAACTAGAAAAACATCACCATTGAACAAAAAAATTAATTGTTCAACGGTTGAAGATTCTACTTGCTCAAATATACTGGTCACTTTCTTCAACAACACAGCCAATTTTTTATTCTTTTTAAGCCCTTGCAACTTTGACTTAGAGGGATCTATCTCTAATTTAGACAAATAAGATCACCTTAGCATTGTAAATAGCTTTACATGTTTCGGTGGAGAAAGCGATTTTTTCTATTCAAATAATGACAAATAGAAGAGGTATTATCGATTCTATACAATTTTTGAATACCAAATTCATGTTATTATGAATTTCAAGGGAATTTTCACAACTTGTTTTTTCTGACTATATGAACATCCCCAAATTCCAACCATATTTAGAACAAGAACACATCTTAATTTCTCTAGAAGCCTTCATTTCAGTTTCTTGAACAATGAAACTTCCAAATCCATGTCAATAATAAGGCACTTATTCATTACAATGTCAATGTGTTCAACCTGAATACACAATTTTTGTTGATCAATAAATTTTGAAGTTAGTACCATACCAAATTCATTGACAACGTCTTCATCAACAAAAAAACACATATCACCGTGGTAATTTTCCAAGGAATGCATTTCTACAAACCATTCATTGTCTCTCTTTTTCATATCCTCTTCTCCTTCAATCAAAGGAATTTGCATGAATGGAGTGTGACCAATGGAAGACATATTACTTGAAAAAATAAATTAAACAAATTAATAATTTGTAAGTAATTGGAAAGGATAAATATTGTTTCTCAATAGTGCAATAACAAGGAGATGTTGTATCTTGATGTCATTATTTTCATAGAGTAAAATTCAATAGGAATAGATATTTATAGCTTAGTGGTCGCGGACATACTTCAACCCTCCTTTAGTTATAAAAACAAGAAATCATTAATAAATTTTTTTATGTGTTGCACTAAGCAATTTAAACAATTAATCGCTATTAAATTTGGTTTGTTTCAAGTTGTCAATTTGTTGCTAGAAGTGAAGACTAGTAGCTGCTAACATCTATATATTCCAGGATATCTTTTCATCAATATAAAAATATATGTATAGCTTTAGGATAGAGGAGATATTAGTGGATTGATGGTTATCTTCCCATCACTATAAAAAAAAATTTGAGTTACACTACATCATTGTGGAAACCTGGAATCCAACATGGGTGATAATGGTTGAGAATTGAATATTTAATAATAACAAATCTTACATGTCGTGATGTGTTTGGGTGTTGTAATTAGGTTCCTTTTATAGTTCTCATAAGATATATCATGTATATCACATAATTCAAATTATCTAGTATAAAGGAAAATGCCTATGTACCACTAGGTTTAATTAGTAATTGAAAGTAATGGTTGTCCAATATCAAGCCTCAATAGTTTCTTATTTTAAAATTAGTGATCGAATAACAAAAAAATCATGGACAACCCTGACATCTATTAGGATCCTAGTGGCACTAATCTACCTAGCAGCGCTAGGCTTAAGATTACGTGTTTGACTATGTGTATTGTATTTTGTTGAAATTTCATTTTGAATTAAGTCTATTCAGGAAATTCGTAGATATTTTTATTGTCTTGGAATATTTGTTGCTTGTCTTATCTTAGAAAATCAAAGAAATGTAGTACACATCCACCCTAACGGTCACTAGTCTTTGAAGATAGTCTTGTAAAATTTAAATACAATAATGGAGCATAGTTAGTTTTTCAGTGGATTCATTACTACTTGTCCCATATGCAAGACAAAAAATATCCTAGCGGCCGCTAACCTCAAGATAGTATTGTAAAATTTAAATATAGTAATGGAGCATCATTAATTTTTCAGTCGATTCATCACTACTTATCTTGTATGCAAGACAAAAATATTCTAACGTTTGTTAACCTTGGGTATTTGTGATTTTCCACCAATGCTATGTAATTATCTTTTGTAGTGGCCACCGTGCTTCGAATATCATGTTAGGCTAGGAATAACATGTAATAGACTTCGAATATCATATTGAACTCAGTGGCCGCTAGGCTTAAAATTTTGTTTTTAATTACGTGTATTCAGGAAATTCGTAAATATTTTTCTTATCTTGGAATATTTGTTTTCTTCTCTTGTCTTGGAACATCAAATAAAGGAAAATTCTTGGCGACCGCTAAGCTACCTAACTTCCCTTAGGTAGTTTCCTCTATATTTTGTCAAATCCATTTTAACTTTGAGAATAACAATCAAAAGGATGAAGCCTTATGTATTAATCATTGGATCTATTGTCATATCACATAATTCATGTCGGTTCATATCAAGGAAAATGCTTAGTGACCGAAGCTACATTACTTATTGAAAGGAGTGGCTTGGCGCTCACTAGGCTCTATTGTTTCTATTTTTCAAAAATATTGACCTAATAAAAATTCATTGTCTACCTTAGCGACAAAGATAAGATTTAGAGAATAATAAAACAAGTACATATTTTAAACCTGAAAATGTATCTTGATCATCTTGGCCCTAGATATTTCGAGAAATTACCTGTTAAACAAAATAGTCTTAAACAATTTACTAAAAATCAAGAGCAAATATGAACACAAATCTTGCTTAGGAATAAATGATCTGATTCCATGAAGAGAAATCCATGTTTTATCTTTACCAATTATTCCTTGATGAGAAGGCTAGTGGCCGCTAGCCTCTATATTGTCAATAAATCCATTTTAACAATGCAAAAGCAATCTCAACAAGTTTGTTGTCATTATTTGTAATTATATTATATTCGTTGGACTATCCCTAGCAGAGCCAAGTCCTTGAATACATACCTTCTGAGAAGGTTGACGCCTTATGTAGTTATCATTTGATATATTCTGCAGAAAATGTAATTCATATAAACAAAAATTCTTTACAACCGGTAAGCATTGTTAGTTAATGAAAGGGAAGGCTTTGTTATTGCTAAGATAAACAGTTTCTGGTAATAAACATAGCCACATAGTTAGGCAAGGTTAGATCATAGTAGAAGAAGTAGATCATAGTAGAAGAAGTATCCTCGAAGCTTGTATGGCAAGGTAGCCATGAAAAAATAATGGGTGAGCCTCTTCCAGAGGCTATCCTCATAATTAATAACTTGACTAATGATTAGAAATTTAGTAAAGTATTAAATGTATAAATCAGTAAGTTTAAGTGTTGGAACATTGTTGGTCCTGGATAATGACTCAAATAGTAATGAATTAATTATTACAGGAGACTCCCATATTATTGTTAATGCCACCATAAAAAAGTAGACCTTGTTAGGGAAAATCAATCTTGTGTGAATAAAATTTCCTTTGTATGTTTTCATTAACTCCATATTGGACCTTAAATCTTATCTATTAAGATAACTACTAAATAGGAAGATTTTATAGAAAATTGAGGGACTAGAAAAGTGTTTTGTGATAAGATTGGTAATAAATATGTTGATTGTCCGGACTAATCACCTTTTCCAATAAAGGTAGATATTAAATCCGCTAGCAAGCTTGTATTAATTACAAGCATGCGATGGCATATTCACTCCATATATTTATCTAGTCGCTCTCCCTTATTTTCACACCTTTCAGGTTTTTTTTCATGAGATTTTATTTATTATTTCATGGTCGTACCAATGTTTCATTTCATGCAATTCTCTATTTTAGTGCGTAAAATGGGATTTTATACCAAAATTTCATGTTGTCATTTGAAATCCATTTTTTGGATTGAATCAGAGCAAGAAATGGTTAGTATTGAGGGATTTCTTGGAGATGATTATCTTTCTCTGGAGGGACGTCTGAGGGTGAATGCGGAAGTTTCTTCAACCTTCATTTTTCATCTTCTTATCATATATCCGATGGTGGATTGGGCTTTGGAGATGGTTCACCACTAGATCAAGCAAGCTTATAGGGTTGGCATGGAAGCAGAAATGGATAAAACCTTGAGTGCATTGTGGCCCTTTCTTTTGATGCTCATTATAAAGTGGAAGGTTTGGTGGACGTGGCCATTTTTTCAGAGTTATACAATCGTTTGACGTGCTAATGTGTTTCGTGTATGAAGTGTCCAAATGGGGTGAGAGATCAATGATGGGAGGTAGATCACTCCACTTTCCTGACTTGGATGATATGTTTACTCGATACTGATAGGAACTGAAACATTGGGATCTTCTTCACAAGAAATATCGTGAGGGCGTACAATTGGTTAAAGAATTGGGCCACTTCGAAAAGAGCATCTTTTCCGGAACCACCTACGAAAACCATTTTCAATACCATTAAGGTGGAGGTTATGAAGGTGTTATCGATTCGAGATAAATAATTTCTTCTAAAATCCATTAGGTTGTATCTTTTTTTGTTATATATCATTTCTAGTTCCATTGTTATCGAATCATCCTTTTTATTTTATGAGTGCGGCAATTTTTGTATTCCCAACCACTTGTGTGTTTGGCATAGGCCCTTGCATTTTTCAAAAAAGTATTGATGGATCATCCGGCTTTTAGATTGATCCTCTCGTTATATCTTTAATGTAAATGGAAAGGGCCCTTCAACCCTCCTCTAGTTATAAAAACAAGAAATCATTGATAAAAGTTATTTTTATGCGTTGCACTAAGAAATTTAAACAATTAATTGCTACTAAATTTGATTTTCTTGAAGTTGTTAATTTGTTGCTAGAAGTGAAGAAGAATAGAGACCACTAACATCTATATATTCTAGGATATCTTTTCATCAATGTAAAAACAATCTGTATAGCTTTAGGATAGAGGTGATTGAATGTAAGACAAGAATTTTCCTAGTGGCTGCTAATCTCAAGTCTTTGTTATGTTACACCAAGGAAGCGGAATAATCTATGAACTTAGCAAGAATTGTTATCCTTTGAATACCATGTGGTAGACTTCTAAAAACATATTGAACTCAGCGGTCGATAGGCTGAAAATTTTCATTTTTGAATATGTGTATTCAAGAAATTCATTACAATTTGTGATGTTATGTAATATTTGTTCTCTTGGAACATCAAATAAATAAATTAAACATCTTAACTAGCAGTCGCTAGTCTTATAAGGTTGTATTGTAAAATCCAAATATAAGAACAAAGCTTAGTGAGTTTTTCATTCAAGTCATTATTAATTGTCCTATATTCAAGGCAAAAGCAACTATCGTAGCGGTCACTAATCTAAATTCTTTGTTATGTTGCACCAACGGAATATAATAATCTTCGATCTTAGGGGATACGTGTATTCTAGAAAATCATTAATATATGTCTTTTCTTTGAATATTTTGTCTTTTCATGTATTGGAATATCCAAGAAATGACGTAAACATCCACCCTAGTGGTCGCTAGTCTTAGAACATCGTATTCTAAAATCTAAATATAATAATGGAGCTTAGTTCATTTTTCAATCAAGTCATTACTAATTTTCATGTATGCAAGAAAATAACTATCCTAGTAGCTACTAACCTCAAGCCTCTGTGATGTTGTAATAATGCTACTTAATAATCTTTAACTTTAACAACCACTAGGTTTGAATCTCATGTGATAGAATTTGAATATCATATTGAACTCAATGGCCGCTAGACTAAAAATTTCATTTTTAATTACTAGTATTCAGGAAAGTTGTGAATATTTTTATTCTCTTGGAAAAATTATGTCTTTTCTTGTCTTGGAACATCAAAGAAATGTAGTAAGCATCCACCATAGCGGTTGTCAGTCTTTAAAGATAGTCTTGTAAAATTTAAATATAACTATGGAGCATAGTTAGTTTTTAGTCTAGTCATTACTATTTGTCCTGTATGCAAGACAAAAAATATCCTAGAAGCTGCTAACATCAAGATAGTCTTGTAAAATTTAAATTTACTAATGGATCATATTTATTTTTTCAATTGATTAATTACTACTTGTCTTATATGCAAGACAACAAATATCCTAGTGGCCTCTAACCTCAAGTCTTTGTGATTTTCCACTAGTGCTATGTAATTATCTTTGACATTAGTGGCCATTACGCTTTGAATATATTGTTAGGCTAGGAATATCAAGTAATAAAATTTGAATAACATGTTGTACTTAGAGGTCGCAAGGCTAAAAATTGGCGTTCAAGCTTAGTTCAATTTTCAGTTTTTAGTTTTACAATTTGCATTTTTCAACAAAGTATTGTTGAATCATTCAAGTTTTAGATTGATCCTCTTGTTATATCTATAATGTAAAGGGAAAGGGACCCTTCAACCCACCTTTAATTATAAAAACAAGAAATCATTAATAGAATTTTATGTTATGCATTCCACTAAGAAATTTAAACAATTAATCATTATTAAATTTGGTTTGTTTCAAGTTGTCAATTTGTTGGTAGAAGTGAAGACTAGTAGTTGCTAGCATCTATATATTCTAGGATATCTTTCCATCAATGTAAAAATAATCTTTATAACTTTAGGATAGAGGTGCTTGAATGCAAGACAAGAATTATCCTAGTGGTCGTTAATCTCAAGTCTTTGTTATGTTACACCAACGCATCGGAATAATATACAACCTTAGTGGTCGTTATCCTTGAATATCATGTGGTAGACTTTAAATGACACATTGAACTCAATAACCGCTAGGCTAAAAAATTCATTTTGGAATATGTGTATTCAGGAAATTTGTTTAAATTAATCTTGTCTTGGAATATTTGTTATCTTGGAACATCAAAGAAATAAAGTAAACATCCACCCTAGCGGTCGTTAGTCTTAAAAGGTAGTATTGTAAAATCCAAATATAATAATGGAGCTTAGTTATTTTTTCATTCGGTCGTTACTAATTGTCTCTATATGCAAGGAAACAAATATCCTAGCGATCACTAATCTCAAGTATTTGTTATGTTGCACCAATGCTATTTAATAATATTTGACATTAGCGGCCTCTAGGCTATGAATATCATGCTAGGATTTAGATATCATAATACAAAAATATAATTATAATAATGGTGCTTAGCTCATTTTCAAGAGAGTCATCACTAGTTGTATCATATGTGAGTTAACTAGTATCTTAGCGGTCATTAATCTCCATTCTTGTTTGAATAAATGTATTCAATAAAATCTTTAATATTTTTCTTGTCTTGGAATATTTGTTGCCTTGTGTTGTCTTGTAATAGCTAAGAAATTTTGTAAACATCTAGCTTAGTGGTCGCTAGTCTTGGAATATGGTATTTTAGAATTTAAAAATTGTTAATTTAGGTTGGCTCATTTATCAAGTAAGTCATTACTAATTGTTTTCTACATGAATGTTTTCGAAAAAGAAGAATTATACCTTTGTGGCAGCTAGATTAAAAAACATTTTTCTTAATTGACTTTACAAAAAGGTACATAAATATACGAGTACAATCTTGTATTAATATATTTCAAAAAAATCTATACTCAACCAATGATATGTAACATAATAAAAATATATGGCATAGCATAAGGTCCGCAAAATTAAATATATGTTTGTAAATAGAATGATTAACATTTATATTTAATAATATTTATGAGTACATATAATGTTCTTACCTTTTACTAAACATAAAAAAACTTGCTAAAGACATTACATTTTACTATTTCTATGTGGAAAAAGAATATAATTAACTATATATATCAACACGGAAATCATATAAGCATTGAACATTGAAATAATTAGTCACGACTATTTCTTTCATATTAAAAAAATCATTAAAGGAGGTCAAAATGATTACCTAAACTATACAAAATCAAACCATTATGATTTTTAAAAAAATGAATATGTGACTTGTGTTTTGCAACTAGGGATAGATGCCACCACTTATGGGAATAAAAAATGTAGGAAGGATAATGAAAAATCCACAAAAAATTAACCAGAGAGACAGATAGAAGGGCTAAAAAGGGAACCCATTTAATAGACACATGAATACTTGAGCTACGGTTGAACATAAAAATGGGTTTTCAAAAAGAATAAATATTCTAAAAGGGATTATAATTTCTTTGGTCATGGCAGGAAGGAAATGTGGTTTCAGACAGAGAAATGTTTCTTGACAAGGAGATGAAACGGAATTACAAAGGCGGGAGGGAAAGGTAGGGACGGATTGTGGTGCAAAACACAAGAACTAGGTGAATACAGAGCGGTTGAAAGTTCATGCCATCTACTATGGTATAAATACAAAATAGATACTTTTGATAAATACTTGTTTGTAGTAGTATCTTAAATTTTTTACGTGCTTGATAATATTTGTTAAATCTCTATATTCTCTCTTAAACAAATTATCTATGAGAGTTTATACGTAACTTGTTTTGCTTGTCTCTTTTGATTTCATCCTTTTTGGGCCTCCTGTTTTGCACTCATACCCGTGATCTATAAAAAAACAATATTTTTGTCTCGTTTGTGCACCCCCAAACAATATTTTAATCAGTGCCTCATATTTTTGTTCTAAAAACAGTTAGGAATCAAGTACTCGAACTAGTAAATTAGTGTCTCCACGTGTTGTATTCTGATTTCAAGAGTTGCTTTTTTGTAATTTCAAAATAAAAAAGGAACCTAATATATATTTCTCTAGTGTATTTAGTTTTTCCCAATACATTCAATGAAAGAAATTCTAAAAACTGAAAAAATGGGGGGATAGGAAAATTTCAAAATTTGAATTTCCCCTTCTTAAAGAGAAAGTGCGGGATTTTGAAATTTCAAATATTTGCATTTAATGTGGGTATTTTGCATATCGACCTTTGAATTAACCGCTCATTAATATTTTCAATTAATTCGGGGGATATTGTGGGATACAAGGAAATCAAATTTATTAATTTTACCTACTTTAGAAACAAGTGGGACATCGACAAATGCTTCTTTGAGAACTCGTGAGGATAATGACAAATATTAATTTAAGCATAATAAAAAACCATTTAGAAAATAGAAGTTTTTAGAGCCACTTAATTATTATAATTTAAAAAAAAAAAAAAAACTTTAATAGATTATGATTTTGTCAATATACAAATTTTCTTTTGAGCATTAAAATTGTGTGGAAAGCATATTTTTAAGACATTTAAATTAAGTATTTTTGAATACAAAGAAATTTAAGGTGACCTATTACTTGGGAATAAAGTCACCATTTATGGAATGCCTATGTGTCACCATTTCATTGGTTACCTTTTTGATGTGACTTGATATGACTTGCTTTATTGGATGTTTTATAATTAATTTATAATTTTGAAAATGACATGTGCTCTCATAACAAATAATTGGCAAATTTATTATTATTTTTTATCGAATGCAAATTCAATATTTTTTAAATATCATGCGTGTTAATTTAAAATAAAAATCCAATAAAATGTGGCATCTTGCAAGTTTGAACCATTAATTACACAATTATATAATTGACACATTTATTAAGAAATTTTTAATTAGTGATAGAATTAACAAATAATTTTTACCTATAAAAATCCACCATATTAAGTTGTAACTATAATCCATTAAAATGTTGACACATGGCATGAAATTTCTAATATATCTTGTGATCAAATATTTTGGAGTTATTTATGCTTTACTCTAGAAAAACTAAAACATAATTTTACGCTTCACAAGAATTTGAGAGTACCTTATAGATAGGAAAGAAAATAGTGACCACTAAGCTCCATTAGAATGATATTTTTGCAACACCGAATTCAAAATAATAAATACTTAGATTTTATAGGGGACCAGGCTATTCTTTTAGTACGTGTTAATGAACAACTTTGCATGTCGTATGTTGTCCATCTATTTGTTGAGAAGAAGCCTAGTGGTCGCTAGCCTCTACAACTCCTAGGTTTCCTTTCCAGTAATGTAAATAAATATCTCTACAGTTTTGGATCACTAGTATTTTTCATTAACTATAATCATATCTTATTGGCTATACAATCCCGCATAACCAAGTGTGACACTACATACCCTTGAAAGATATCACAACTTCTATATTACTCATAAGTTTTTTATGTCTAACACATAATTTATATCGGTTCATATCTAGTAAAATACTTAGCGACCACTAAACTCCATTACTTGAACAAGATCAATCAAACAATTTGTATGAAAGAAAATTCTTAGCAACTGCTAATCTCAAATAGGTACAGAAAGGAATGATTGTGTGGAAAATAGGCTAAACAATTTCTTAATTTTAACATAGTGCTAGAATAAAAATCATAGTAATAGATATTAGTGGTCACTAGGCATTTTCCATAATATATTTTGATGACAGATATGTGAGATATGGAAAATTTTATTGTCGAAAGCTATGGAGGTATTTTCATAGTCGAGAAGAAAGATGGTTATTAAAAATGTTTTCAGGGTGCTCATATAACATCATAGTGACTTTTAGGCACACACCTTTTCATCTTTTTTTTTTACACATCGGTGGGCATCAATGAAAAATCTTAGACCTGTTAAGCTCGCTTCTTATTAGAAGGAGTAGATTAGTGACCACTAGGCTCAACTGATTTTTAATTTTTAATATAGAGATCAAACAACAGTTCATATTAAAGAAAATGATTAACAACCGCTAAGCTTGAATACTTACATAAAGGAATGATTTAGAAACTAGGCTAAACAATATCTTATTTTTCAATATAGCGCTCTAATAATAGATCATAGTAATAGATATTATTGGTCACTAGGAATTTTCATAATATATTTAGATGATAAATATGTGAGATATGAAATTTTACTATCAAAGCTATGAGGTCTTTGAGAAAGTAATAGATTAGCGGCCTCAAGGCTAAACTGTTTATTAATTTCAAAAATAGAGATAAAAAAATAGTTTGTATTAAAGAAAATTCTTAGACCGCTAAGATTGAATACTTACAGAACATAGCGCTCTAGGCTTATTATTTATTGTTTATTAAGAAAGGAATAGATTAGCGGCCTCTAGGATAAATTGTTTCTTAATTACAAAAATAGAGATAAAAATAATTCATATTAAAGAAAATTCTTAGTGACCGCTAAGCTTGAATACTTATAGAACATAGCACTCTAGGATTATTGTTTATTGTTTATTAAGAAAGGAATAGATTAGCAACCTCTAGGCTAAACTATTTCTTAATTACAAAAATAGAGATAAAACAAAATTCGTATTAAAGAAAATTCTTCCACTAAGCTCGAATACTTATAGAACATAGCACTCAAAAAAATATCATATGAATGGATAAAATGCGGTAACAAGGAATTTTTCATGTCGTTTCATATCAAAGAAATTTAGTATTGACCGCTAAGCTACATTACTTACTGAAATGAGTGGCTTGGCTCTCACTAAGCTCTAGGCTCTATTGTTTTAATTTTTTTACTATTGACCTAATAAAAATCATTTTCTACCTTAGCGACAAAGATAAGAGTTAGAGCATAATAATAGAAGTACATATTTTAAACTGAAGACGTATCTGATCATCTTGGCCCTACATATTTCAAAAATAACCCATTAAACAAAATAGTCCTAAATGATTTACTAAAAATGAGGGCAAAGATGAACATGAATCTTGCTCAGGAATAAATGATCTAAGTCCATGAAGATCAATGCATGTTTTATGTTTACCAATTATTCATTGATGAGAAGGCTATCATCCGCTAGCCTCTATATTGTCGATGAATCCATTTTAACAATGCAAAAAACAATCTCAACAGGTTTGTTGTCATTATTTGTAATTATATTATATTCGATGGACTATCCTAGCAGAGCCAAGTCCTTGAATACATACCTTTGAGAAGGATGACGCCTTATGTAGTTCTCATTTGATATATTGTGCATAAAATGTAATTCATATCTTTTTCATATAAATAAAAATGCTTTGCAACGATAAGCATCGTTAGTTAATGAAAGGGAAGGCTTTGTTATTGCTATGATCAACAGTTTCCAGTAATAAACATAGCCACATAGTATGGCAAGGTTAGATCATCATAATAGATGTACATGATTTAAACTTGAAGAAGTATCCTATCCATCTTTGCCTTCCATATTTTATTAAAATCATCCTTCAAAGCAAATAGACCTAAACGATCTACCACATATGCAGGGGTGAAGGAACAGAGATTCTTGTGCGGTATTAAATGATGAATTTCTATTGCATTGATCTAATCTTTCTGATATATTATTGTTTTATTTCCATTTATATGGTTTTCTATTATGAGGATCCCCAATTGTGTGTTTGATAAAATCAACAAAAATTTTTTTGGCCTATCTCTGGAAAAGAACCAGTGAGAACAAGAAAATACCTATTGTTAAATGGGTCGACGTTTCACTTTTTAAAGATTATGGGGAAGCGGGGATTTTGAACTAGGAAAAACAAAAATTTGGGTCTAAGTGTTAAATGTGTGTGTGTCAGCCTCTCTCCAATCCTCTTGAAGCACGTGTTTGGAAAGATAGCCACAAAAAAAAGGGTGACCTTCTTCCAGAGGCTAATCGCATAATTAATAACATGACTAATGACTAGAATTTTGTAAATTAATAAATGTATAAATCAATAAATTAAAGTTCTCAGAACATTGTTGGTCCGTGGCTAATGACTTGAATAATAATGAATAATTATTGGAGGAGACTCTCATATTATTGATAACGTCGCCATCAAAAAGCTTGTGTGAATAAAATTCCTATTTTTATGTTTTCATTAATTACATATTGGACCTTAAATCTTATATATTGGGAGGCTACTAAATAGGTGGATTTTATAGAAAATGAGGGACTGACCAAGAGCATTTTGTGATAAGATTGGAAATAAATATGTTGATTGGTGGAATCATCACCTTTTCCAATAAAGGTTGATATTAAAGCCCCTAGAAATCTTGTATTAATTACAAGCATGTGATGGCATAGTCACTCCATATATTTACTAAGATCTGCTCTCCCTTATTTTCACACCTTTGGGTTTATTTCACTAGATTTCATTTCATCTTTCATGGCCTTTCCAATGTTTCCTTTCATGCAATTTTCCACGTCGGTGCGTGAAATGGGATTTTATACCAAAATTTTGTGTCACCATTTGAAATCCATTTTTGGATTGAATCATAGAGAAAGACATGGTTTCTATTGAGGGAGTTCTTGGAGATGATTATCTTTCTCTAGAGGGACATCCGAGGGTAAATGTGAAATTTTCTTTGACGTTTGTTTTTCATCTTCTTATCATACATCTAGTGAAGGATTAGGCTTTGGAGATGGGTCTTCACTGGATGAAGCTAGCATATAGGGTTGGCATAGAAGAAATGGACAAAACATCAAGTGCATCGTGGCCATTTCTTTCTCAAGATCATTATATATAGGAAGGTTTGATGGACATGGCCATTTTTGGAGAGTTGTACAAATAGTTTGACATTCTAATGTGTTTTGTATATGGTGTGTCCAAATGGGGTGAGAGACCGAGGGTGGGACCTAGTTCGCTCCATTTTCTTGACCTGGATGATATATTTTCTCCCTTTGTAATAGGAACCAAGACATGTTGGGATCTTCTTCTTTGAAAGGTTGTGAGGCGTATGATTGGTTAAAGAGTTGAGATTCTATTGGAAAAAGCATCTTTTCCATAATCACATGCATGGAAACTATTTTCATCCCCATTAAAGTGGAGGTTACAGAGGTGTCATCTGATTCAGTTAAATAAGTGCTTCTAAAATATGTTAGTTTGTATCTTTGTTTTGGTTGTTATATAGCATTGTTAGTTCCATTATTATCGAATCATCTTCTATTTCTTCTTATTGGTATGTCATTTTTTTGTATTCCCAACCACTTGTGTTTTTGGCATAGGCCCTTGTGTTTTTTAGCAAAGTATTGATGGATCGTTTGGGTTTTTAGATTGATCCTCTCATTATATCTTTAATGTAAAGGGAAAGGGACCCTTCAACCCTCCTTTAGTTATAAAAAACAAGAAATCATTAATAAAAAAAATTGTTTTTATGTGTTGCACTAAGAAATTTAAACAATTAATCGATATTAAATTTGGTTTGTTTGAAGTTGTCAATTTGTTGCTAGAAGTGAAGACTAGCGGCCACTAGCATCTATATATTATAGGATATCTTTCCATCAATGTAAAAAACAATCTTGTATAGCTTTAGGATAGAGGAGCTAATAGTGGATTGATGGCTATCTTCCCATCACTTTGTAAAAAACAAATTTGAGTTACACTACATCATTGTGGAAACCTGGAGGTCTTTACTGTCGAAAGATATGGAGGTCTTTGAGAAAGGAATAAATTTAATTCTCTTCCCTAATAATAGAAGATACTATAAATGGATCTATTTATTTTATAGAAACCTCTCCTATAATAATCTGTCTGGGGAAATTCTTGTCATTAAAAACTTTTCATGTTTTCCTCCAGACATGTGTAGATATAAGCACAAACTTTTTCTCTGTATACCAATTCAATTTTGTTTTTATATTTTTGGATATCATCAATTAACTGATGCAAGAAATAGTAGTTTTCTTTTAAATAGCTCAAGTTCTAGAGACATTTTTCTATTGTTATCAAAAATTTGGAAAACTTGGATATGTATGATGTTGTGTAACAAAATTGTGGCCCAATGCAATGAACAACATCCATCTCAAAACTAGAAATTGTTTTCATCTATTAGGGTTCATTACTACTATTGTGCATAATTATAGCTTTGTACCATTCAAATCATCCAAACACATTTACAAAAGGCTCTGCAAACAAAATGGAGCAAGGTGTTAAAAATAACATGGCTAGACATGATTTCATATTGTATAGATTATCAGACAACAAATCAGAAAGAAATATCTTATTACAATTTCTTTATTGACACATCTATTTGTTACATTTAGGTTCTCCAAGGTTGGTCATACTGCACATGAACATGGATCCTTACATGTATGATAACATAATGACAATCACAAAAATATAAATGAGAAATATGTAATTAGCTATAGTGCTACAAGCATTGTTTATAAATGTGATATAAAGAATTCTAAGCCAATTTATATAAAGAGAATGTACAGTCGCTACCCACTAAGCTTTATTGCATTTGAAACTAATGTGGAAACAGTTGGAAGCATCAAGCATCGGAATATTGAGAGTCTGCATGGATATTCACTTTCTCCACTTGGAAACCTAATGTTTTATGATTACATGGTAAACGGAAGTCTGTGGGACATCCTACATGGTGAGTAAAATGATTATGTTATGAAGAAAAATGGATCTGTACATTGTAGATTCATATTTTGAAATAGAAGCATCCAATCAATCTTTAACCTTCATATTAAAATGGATTGTTGGAAAATCTAACAAGTGTTTTATTAATTTTAATTTTTGTATAGGATCATCAAAGAAGATTAAGCTAGATTGGAACACTCAGCTAAATATTTCTCATGGTGCTAAAGAAGGATAGTCATATCTTCATTATGACTGTAACCCACATATTGTTCACAGGGATGTGAAGACTTCTAACATTCTTTTGGATTATAATTTTGACACACATTTGTCAAACTTTGGCATTGCCAAGTGCATTTCCTCACCAAAAACCACACCTCTACCTATGTTATGGGTACCATTGGTTACATTGACCTAGAATATGTAATAACATCAAGGCTTAATGAGAAATATGATGTATACAGTTATGGGATTGTTCTTTCAGATTTTTTGACGAGAAGGAAGCTATGGCTCATAACTCAAATTTTCCAAAATTGGTAAATTCCTATTTGTTAATTTTCATTCGGAGCTTACATTGTACATTGTTTAAGTATTTTTAAGGTTTTTTTGCGGAGAAATCAAATTTGGATGGAATTGCCTTTGATATTGGCAAATGAACCCAAATTATATCAAAAGCAGACAACAACATAGTCATGGAAACTATTGATACAAAAGTTTTGAACTGCTATGAGGATCTTGGGATTATAAGAAAAAACTTCCAGTTGGCCTTTCTTTGCACCAAGAAATGACCATCTGTTCGACCCACCATGCATGACATTTCCAAAGTTCTAAAGTATACGTCACCAATGCCTACTCCTACAAAATTTCCTAGTATCTAAATGAACCAATTGACCCCTAGTAATAATTACAGGAGGTATTTGGATGGATATGCAGATGGTAAGAATTGTGATGTTACAAGGAGCACAAGTTGCACTTATGATAGGCATTTGTTTGTGAGATTTAGTGAGGTGATTTCACAAAACACTTTTTGACTAGAATGAGACTTGAATGGTGTTATGATAGAAAAAAAAAAATCATCCCCAGAAGTCCTCTTCATCCTAGGCTCTTCTTTTTTCAACGGCTAATCCTACTTTCAAGTAAAAAATGACCAATTTGTCCTATTATATGGAGCCATTTGTTCTCCAAACCTACATGCTCAGTGAAGAGAAAGGATACATGGAGCAACGTATATACCTTTAGTTTGAACCTACAAAATATTTTCATATTTACTGTGTTCTCTAAAACATGCATCATTGACTTGGATTTCAAAATCTTTGAAAATGATATTCCAATCAAATTCCTCAAGAATAACAAGGTCCTGACACTTTTACAAGGCTAAGAAAATGGGCTACAAGATGAAGACTTGTGAAAATAAATAGTAGAAAAGTGTTATACCACATTAAGGGGTGTGATGAAAATGTAGCTCATTCACATGGACCAACATTGGGAAGAAGGTGTTGGCATTTCTTGAGTCACAAAGAATACAATTGTGGCACAATGAGTCTTTTGATTGATGTAAACTATAAAATATTGGTTCAATGTATCTCCAAGGGCGTAAGACAACATTTCTCACAAATATTTTTCTTGCGTTATGTGAAGGTTTATTTTATTTTCTTGCTCACGAAAACGCGACTCATCGTTTATATAGATAATGGAAAAATTTACAAGCATAAATTCTACTATCTTTCATAGCAATAGAATTCGTGATATACATAAACTCCCAACTATGTTGTTTACTTTTACTTGATTACTCGAGAGATATAGTTTATAATAATAAACACTATTGAAATTAATGCCCTGTATAATCTAAAAAACAATAATTGAGTTATTACAAGGTATATTTTTGGGGTGAGAACGTAATTTTATTGTAAGCTCCACTAGAAATAAAAATAACACCACTAGTATTTAAGGTCGGTGTCAAATTTAAGGATATGCCCATAATAAACATTAAAAGTGTGAACCTTACACTTTGAAAGTGTGAGCCACACATTTTAAAATTTGAGCCTATAACGTTCATAGTTTGAAGCCGACACTTTCAAAGTTCGAGCCTCACACTCTTAAGGTTATAGGCTCACACTTTCAAAGTGCAAGTCTCGGACTTTCAATGTATGGGGCTCCCACTTTGAAAGTGTGAACCTTGCACTTTGAAAGTACAAGCCTTGCACTTTGAAAGTGTGGGCCTCACACTTTGAAAGTACGAGCCTCGCACTTTCAAGAGTGTGGGGCTCATAAATAAGCTTTAAGTGTGAGGCTCGCAACTTGAAAATGTGTGCCTTGCACTTTCAAAGTGTGAGTCTCGTATTTTTCACAACTTTGAAAGTGTGAGTCTCACAAATTTGACAATGCGAGGCTCACCATTTGAAAGTGCGTGGTTCACACTTTGAACTTGTTATTGTAGGGATTTATTATTACTTTTTATTTTTAATTTAATACAACGGGATCATGACTTATAATAGTTAGCAGCTGGTACCCTTACATCGAGGCTTTTGCACTTTCATTTAATACAACGAGATCATGACTTATAATAGTTATTGGAAGCTAACCTTACATCAAGGCTTTTGCGCTTTCATTTAATACAACGGGTTCATGACTTATAATATTTAATGAATTCTCACCTTACATCAAGGCTCATGACTTATAATATTTAGTGAATTCTCACCTTACATCGAGGCTCATGACTTATAATAGTTAGTGACCACTCACCTTAATACAACGGGCTCACCATATAATAGTTAGTGACCACTCATGACTTTGAACTTGCTTTTGCAGGAAGTTATTATTAATTTTTAATTTTATTAATCCAATGGGCTCATGCCTTATAATAGTTAGTGGTTGTTATCCTTACATACTCCCAACATTGAAAATCTAAAAAATGGTGAAATTGGAATCCAATAATAGCCAAATTAGAATCCAATAAAGCTGAAATCGAACTCCAACAAGTATAGAATAATGAAAATATTGGAATCCAATTTTTTACTAATGAAATCCAACAATAGCAATAACAGAATCTAGTATAGACAAAAATGGAATCCAATATAGGCAAAAACGGTGATAGATTTCTTCCAAAACAAGCAATATTGGAGTCCAGATTCACTGGAATATGTCCAGATTTAGTGAAATAAGTGTTTTAGAATGAAAGTGCATTTAAATATTTAGATGATCTAAAATATGCTCGGCTATAATCTTTATTTTGTGGGATGAAGAATGTATTGGGATCGATCCATCAAACTTGGACTAAACTGTCAAAATATGTTTTACATTTTCTTTCCTAACATGTGGTTCCATCCAAGGATATTCTAACACTGCAATTTTTGTACCCTTGTAACTAACTATAATATTCCTTTCTATTAGAGATTAGGTCTCACAAATGTTCAAAACAGATCTATAATAAAATAAAAATTCCTATAACTCTAATCATGGGTGAAAACCCTACAAAAAGTTTAGTATTTTTGTTGAAATGAAATATACACCTCTGCTTGCATTCACACTACTCCAAAAAAATTGAAACAACATGTATTATCTATGTAGAGATGTGGTGTAGGGTGTGTGTGTGTGTGTGTGTGTGTGTGTGTGTGTGTGTGTGTGTGTGTGTGTGTGTGTGTGTGTGTGTGTGTGTGTGTGTGTGTGTGTGAGTGAGAGAGAGAGAGAGAGAGAGAGTATATTTGACATTTTAATCACTTGATAATGTTTTTGCAATGGCTTTCTTTCTTAATGTTTGACTTTGAATTGATGGTTTTTAGTTTGGGAAGATTTACTCTAGACACATTTTGGAGTGCTTAAGACCTATGTGGGAGATCCTAAAGTGTGTTGTTATTTTAGGGAAATTTAATAGAGATTGGTATTCCTTTTGAGTGATATTTTCTTAAGGAGTGATTAAAAGTAATTGGTGAGTAAATGAGTGGATGTAAGTTGCTTATATAGTGTTATGTATGTATAATTTTACATTAAGGTCGACCCATGACAAAAGTAGCAACCCATAAAAGACATCAAATTGAAATATTAACCATTTGAATATTATGGATGAAAAATCTAGTATTATACAAAATATTTTGGCAATTTTGTCCCTAGTTAGCATTTTTATTCGGTAGGGATGTTCGATTTTAGAAAGTGATAATAACAACAATTGTGACTAATAGAATACTTTGGACTAGTGTAAGATTTTATGTGAGTGGATAATTAGTGAAATGGGGGAGAAAGTATTATAATAGGAGTAAGGATATATAAATTTGGATTAAAATAGGTACACAAGTTATGATTAGGGGATTAAGCCAATATTGACATTATTAAATCAAATTAGGTGTCTATATTTCCCCCTTTAAGCTAGGAAAGGAACTTTTCTTTCTTATAAAAATATTACATGAATGTGTAAACATAATTTTTATTTTCTTTATTTCTTGATGTGGTTGCAAGATCCCAAATGTGAAACCTAAAATAT
Source organism: Taxus wallichiana var. yunnanensis (assembly GCA_018340775.1). Taxonomy (NCBI): domain Eukaryota; kingdom Viridiplantae; phylum Streptophyta; class Pinopsida; order Cupressales; family Taxaceae; genus Taxus; species Taxus wallichiana. The sequence continues at coordinate 722,590,645 of CM031235.1, forward strand.
AGAAGGCGTGTATATGTGGCCACCATATAGAATTAGACCTTTCAAGAGAGTGCATGGTAGAAATCATGGTACAAAGAGATAGCATGTATAACAAGCATATAACTATACAAAAAAAAGTATATAAACATACAAGTATAACAATAAATGTCACATAGTTAGTCATAGAAAAGGATAACAGCCATATACAAAGGAAATAATAGTGTTACACACATAAATAAGGGCCACATTTCCACATTAAAAAGGTAGCTAAGGTAGAAATCAAGGGAAATGTAGGTGTCACACAGAGAGAAAAGGCTAAAGGTCTCATTTATAACATAAATAAGTAAATGTGTTGATGAGGCCACATATTGGCATGTTTTGGCCCCATCTAAATCCTTTTTGAAGCCTCTTACACATACAGTTTTGAGACTTTGATCTCCTCTTGATGGTTGATATGAGATAAAGTTATGATTTTGCATATATTTAGTTTTGTATGTTCATTAAGATCTAATATACTTATTTACTTTGGTGAATCTTGTCTTTTGTGTAAACTGATGTTTCTGATGTCTCCATGAACAAATTACAAGATTCCATAAGCTTTTGAAGTAGTAGGCTCTAGCTCGTAGCACTCTAGTTGTGCTCTGCAATGACCCAGCCTTGGCCAGAAATGATAAGAGAGAATCATGGCATTCAACAACAATGAGGCATCATGAAGTATATGGAACTGAGCATATGAAGCTAGAAAATGAGTTAACCAAGTGGAAACATTGTTTGGAAAAGCCTAAGAAGTCTTTGGGTGATTTATCTTACTCGTAGCAAGCTCCAGACCTGCTCGTAGCATCTTCCAGAACTACCTGCAGCAACAGAGTAGTATGCACCTCCAGCTGCCCGTAGCCAAAGAGAACTTATCCAGCTCACACCGAAGTATAAGACAAAAAGTACTAGCTGTCCTAATGCATCATATGTAATGTTATGGTTATTTTGTTAAGTAGTTTTGTAATTAGTTCTTATCATGTAAATAAGATAGGAATTAGTTGTCTCCACTCAACAAATATGAAACAAAACAACTATAATCTATTTGAGTGGTTTTTGATCATATTCCTAGAATAGAATAAGTTAGTGATCTGTCATATATATATATATATATATATATATATATATATATATATATATATATATATATATATATATATATATATAGATAATGTAATGGAGGAGTAATAGATTAAGGAATGAAGTGATAGTTGTATGAGAGAAGAAGAATTGTGAATGTGTGAAGACAGAATATATTAATGTGAGTTTTTGCTCTTAAGTTCATTGTAATCTTTTTTCTGTAGTAATCTTTAATTGCTACAACTCAATAGATGAATCGTCTATCTTCTTGAGCAATTCTATGAGTTTCTAGGGTAGGATCGGAACTCACTTCTGCATGAGGAAGGGCCCCCTCAAAAGGAATTGCAGGGAAGATCCTATTCCTCCATTTCCTATTTATGTAGTGCCACCTTTTTCTAGCCTCTATGATCTTTGAATTCTTAAACCCCAGTTATGGATTTTGGATATGTTGGTTTGCTTTCATGAACACGTATGGTGATTTGGAGCGCGTAGCGCTAATTTAACTAAATTAGTAGTTTGACACCTTTTATTTGATATTGTGGACACTAACACTTTGCTATGTGATTTAGGTCAAATTGATACATGTTGGATAATTAGTTAGTCACATACCATGATTTTGTAACGTATTTGTTTTGCTGATAAGGATACATGATGACATGGTGATATGACATGATATGTATTGTAATACCTAACATACGACGAATTGTGTGAGATTGTGCATTCCACATTGATGATGGTGATATCATTAATTTACATGTTTGAATCTATTCGCTTAGTAAGCAGCTAGTTTACTCTTGTATTGGACAGATGCGGTTAATGTGTGCAATGAGTGTGCAGGTGACAGGTCATAGGAGAACGTGGGATTCAGACTAGCTACACAATCTTGCACAAGCAGCCCACGGGCTGAGTCCTAGCCATGTTCTTTGTGTGAAGCCTTAGGATAGACGATTATTATTTTGGGCACTATGAGTGACCCCAATGTATGTAATGTATTGTGCTTTGAATTATTAATTTGGGTTAGGGTAGTTGGTTAAGATGTAAACTTGTTTTGGGAGTTAATAACTCCTCTTTTCTTTAAATTGTTGATTATGTTTAATGTGTCACTTAAGCACAAGGGTTTAGGGTCACATGTGAGACCCTTGGGTGGTCCCCACACCCTCTACCCTTGTGCCAAAAATGTAAAACCCGAAATTAGGGTATTTTGGGCATTTTTGGGGGTCCCTTTATAGCTTGGGAGTTCCCCCAACACAAAAATGAGCCCTTGGACCCTACCTAATGGGTAGGGGGGCTTATTTTCTAGGCTTGAGGGAGTTTTCCCTCCTTTTTACCCCTTGTTTGGTCACATCCATGTAAGGGATGTGGATTTGAGTGTTTATTAAAAGTTGCTCTTATTTTGTCTTGCTAACATTTTAGGGAATTTGGGAGAAGAGGGCAAAAAGATAATTTCACCCTTTCTCTCTTTTGTTTTGGCATCTTTGACCTTGTTGAGGGAGAGGGGTGACACATGTCACCCCCTCATTTGTGAGGATGCTTGCTTTCTCCTCTTCAAATTCCCATCCATGGGAATGGTGAGGGACTTCTTCTTTTTTTTTGGTTGGTTCTTCTTTTCTTGGAGTTTTTGGCTTGGTGCTTGAGAAATTTGGAGCTTGAGGATTGCTTGAGGAAGAAAGTTGCAAAATCTTGTTTTGGAGAGCTATTAGAGGTAACCTCTTGAGCTCATTTATGTGGTATGTTCCTTTATTAAATCTTAGCTTGCTCATAGTTGATTTATTTGTTTAGTTGCTTGTATGGTTTGTTGCTTGATTATATTTGTGCATTGTTTTACTCCATCCATCATATGGATTGATGGATGTTTGAGTTATTTGGGGGAAGAGAGAGGGATTTTCCCTCTCAAACCCCATGGCTTGATGGGCAAGCCATGTCGGTTTCTTTACTCCCCTCATATGGTTTGAGGTGGGTAAAGGGGTTCATTTGGTTTGAACCCCTTTCCCATTCTTGGAGAGGAAACCCAAGGGGTTTGAAAATCCTCCCAAGAAGGATTTTGGTGAATGGATGGAGTAATAAGGAGGATCTTGTTGACTTCGGAGAAATAAGGTGGAGAAGGAAGTTTGATGTGTGCATTCTTTTGTAGATCACACCTTATGTCACTTTCGGGTATCTCATCTACTCTTCCCCAAATTTAGAGGATGAATATGGTTTCTCCTCTTTTCATTTATTTCTCAATGTTGTGTTTTCCCTTCATGCATGGTTTGGTCTTGTTTGTGAGTGTATTGTGGTGTTTGTCTCCCTAAAAATCTTGTGCTCAAAGTTGTGGAAGCTAGCTCTCTCTCCCATGGGCTTGGGGGAGGCTAGCATGTCTTCCAACCCTTGGAAAGGCATGTAATGATGCCTAAAGGTTGGGTGGTCAACAAGCTTATTCTCCTTGGTTGTATTTCCCAAAGGCTTTTGAAGTGGATCTTAAAGTTGGTGTTGGTGGCATCTTGGCATCTCTTTGTTCTATCATTTTTGTGGGAAGCATTGAAAATTCTAAAGTATAGTTTGGTGGGAAAATCATTTGTTGGAAAAAATCTCTTTGTATATTTGGAGATTATTCTTTTAAAAACTTGAGTAAGATTAAGTTGAGCAACCTCTTTTATCTTTTTGAATGAGCTTTGTATTGTACCCTTCTTGAGTATTTCCTTGTATCTTGAAGGAAGAAATGTAAGATATGGTATTGCTTTAAAATACATCTACTAGAAGTATTTCATCTCTCTAACAAGTTTTGTTCTTTGAAATTTTATCTAACAAAAGGGATTGTCATTTAAAATGAAATCTATGATGTTATGTGGAGTTTATAGTTAAAATTGGAAGAAAAACTGTTATTATTTTAGAATGTACATCTCTTGGTAGACTATCATGGATTTAGAAAATAAAGTGAAAATAGTTTTAAAATTATTGCTTACTACCGTGTATTGGAAATGAAATTATCGGCATTAAGCAATCTGTTTTCTCTTGTTTTTTTTTATATACATATATATTAGTAAATGAAAGAAAGTAGTTTTATTCTTATTTTATTTTCCTTGTTCCTCTCTTGTGTAGCCAAGAGATTGATTTTCTTTTAGTATATTTTCAAAACAAGAAGGAAAATTATGCCTATTACTGATATGTCTTCTTACACCTACATAGCTTGATCTTACATATTTAACACGTATAAATCAAATGGTTACTAGTTGATAACAACTTTCTGAATTCTTTATACAATGATATTTGGGTTTTCCTTTTTATCTGGCAATGAATAGGTATATATATAAACAATATACAATAATAAAATAAATATGAAATAATAAACAAAACAAAACCCTTTTTTAAAAATAAAAATAAAATCGTTGGTATTATTCTTTTGTTGTGTTATGGACTTATTTTGTTTTTATTTACGTTTTCTTTTTAAAAAAAAGAAAGAAAAAAAAAAACAATTTTGAAATGGGGAGGGTCGGCCCTCCCCCATCCGCTGTTCCCCAAGCACGCTGCCGTTGCAAAGGGCGCGTCCCGCCCCACAGGACCCCTCACGCCCCTGACTGCCGCGTCCCGCTCGGTGCCTTGCGCAGCCCCAACCACCACGCGCCACTTGCCTACCCCCCCGAGTGCCATCTCCCACTGTTCCTCCATGCGCACCGCGCCACCACATTCCACGGTTTTGGCATCTTCCCGCCTGTTCCTCTCATGCGCGCCGGCCACCACCCCTGCGTATAACATTAAACCTAGCCGCCCCCTCCAATGCGGCTATACCATACTTCAGCATGATTAATAAAATGAAATAAAATAAGATACACACACAGTTAAGCCAAGCTTCCATGGCCTCTCCATCCTAACCTGCTCATCCAAAAAGAAAACACAAAATAAAAATGAGAAGAGAAGAATAGAAAGAAGGAAAAGAACATAAAGAAATTTTAGGGTAATTTTAGGGTTGTTAGATCCAGGGGTTAAAAATAAATAAAAGCATCCAAGGGTTATAATTAAATCCTACCTTTACCTTTGAGTTGTGGAAATTTTGGGGTTTTAGGAAATAATCTAAAGGAGGGTGTGTGTGGGTGTGGTCAAGTAACTAAAAAGGTGTGTGTAGGATATTTCTTCTAAACTTAGCCTTTGTCTAGCAAAATAGCCATGATGAGAACTAAATAAATAAATAAATAAATAAAAAAGGATTTGGGCTGGGGATTGAATAATTGGGTAAATCAATTAAGTTAAATTAAATAATTTCGGGAATCGTTTTGTATCATTAGTTTTAGTATTGTTAGTAATCACCTAAAAAAAAAAAAAAATTACCTTAAACTTTTGCTTTACTTTGGTCTGGTTTTTCGGTGTCCCGGACGGGGCATTACAATTTATGTTGTGTGGATTGATTCTCAATTATTCATTTCATTTCTAAAAGTTAATGAGTGCATAGTGTGTTGAGTTTTAGATCTACAAATTCAGCAACCTCCATAGTTTACTTTCCAATTTACACAAGCATTACTTTATATTCTTTGATGAATTTCTAGCCTACAAAGACTTCACTCCAAAGTATTGTAGCATATATTTTGTAGGCCCTTTGAAAATCTTACGCCCCTAGGTTGACATTTAATGAATAACAAGGTATGAGACCTAATATCATTGGTTGATTATTCTGCACATTATGTGTGATGATGAAAAGTATCCACTAGCTAATGGCTTCATGGAATAAGATGCAATATCCTAAATAATCCACATGTACTAGTCCCAAAATCTAAATAGATAGCATATATCAAAATTTATAATATAATCATAAAGAGGATTTGAAATAACACTATGTAATGAAACAATTGCACATAGTAGTGAATGAGATGCATCCATATTTGTATGGCCATTGGGTAACGTGAGAGATCCAACATTTATAATAATTATAGAGTCTTTTGTGTCTTTTTTCATGCTCATATACCTCGAGAAATGAATGTGTGTAAAGAGGATAAAATATGCTAAGTGTAAAACCATGTGACAAACAACATATTTAAAGTAGATAAGCTAGCAAATCAAACCATGTTCAAGTCCTATTTTTGTATTTTGGAATATTTGAATATGTTTATATTACATCATATTTGAATGTATTGGTATTTTTGGAATATACTTGTGGTAAGGGATACCCTATGATATAATTAAGAGGGTGAGGAAAGGGATCCTCAAGCGTAGGAGACTTGGGCCTCAAAATTGATTTGTACACAATGGCAGTAGGATGTATCACATTAAGCTTAGGATGTGAGGCATTCTTAGTATATTACTTGCATATAAAAGGAGACTTAGGAGAAGGATTATAAGAGATAAATCTTGTAGGTCTAGCATGACAAGGTTTAATGGGGATGGGAATAGGTAAATAAGCCTCATAAAGGATGCCTTGAATCATAATAAATTGGTTTCCATAAGTATATTTGGCACATTGATGGAGAATAGAAGGAATAATTATAGGCTTATAAATCCAAGGGTATCCTAGAAACATGTCACACGTCTCAAGAATATCAATAACCAAGAAAGGTGTAGGATTACTAGTTTCCCTACTTGAAGGGGAAGAATATTGTGTCTAACAAATTGATTAGGATATTGTGCATTAAAGTGGATATATTCCTTAATATAGCCAAAAGAAGTAATAAATGTGAGAGTTCACATGTTATACCAAACACCACTATTAACCAAGACATTGTGAATATGTTACTTATTTAAAAAGGCTCAAATACAAAGTGCATTTGACGAACATCATCATCAAGTATGCCATTATCATCAAATGTAGTAATATGCTTAAGAGGAGAAGAATATGTAAGTGTACTGTAATATAATGAAGTCAATGACCATATGCATCAAGAGGGGTTATGCCTTATAAGCATGATACACCTCTAAGTTTATCTTAATTTTCAATTATGATTTTTGGGAATTAGATCATTAAATATCTTAATCTTAGAATTGTCATTGACTTGTGAATTAGATTACTCAAGAGGAGATTCAAATTCAATGGAATTGATATGAATTAAATATTTTATAACGTGTTAAATATTGAGGAATTTGTGTTGGTGTACCTAGTACATATATCATATTCATAATAGGCATTAGAGTCGAAATATTACCTTGAGGCTTTCTCATATCAACCTCAACAAGGGGAGGAAGAGACACAAGGTTACACTCAAGGAAATTTTATAAGATTGCATATGGAGGATAGGAAACCGTGTGAATATTGTTTTAGGAGAAGCTTCTAGTTGAAGTTTTGTAGGTTGATATATGATATTAACAATTACCTCATCTTCAACTTTATTATCATTGGGTTTTTCTTTGTAATTATAGTTTCCTTGAAATTTGGATGTAGATGAATTAGGTTAGGTAAACATATACTTAATCTTGTTTAATGCTAGGAGATAGACACTAAATCATGCAATTTGGGTACATTTATAGGTCCTAGTCATATACTATGATTCATATTAGTCCTAAATGAGAAAAATAGCAATTGACAACTATCTTTGGCCTTTTGTATGTGTTTCATGTCTTCTTTCGGCCTCTTACACCCTAAATCTTAGTCGATACTTTCCTGCTTTATCTTTCTTGACTATAGACACTAGTGCCCAGACAGGACGTCAGTTTCTAGGTGCCCTCATCCTTCAAGGTGCCCTCAAACACTTTTTACTTTACTCACTCGTTTTGAGCATCTTTTATCATTTGGGCATCTTATTTTCTTATGGGCCAGCCTTTCAATTGTCAATTGTGAAATTCAACCAAGGGAATCATATAAATATAAAGATATGTGACCATAATAAAGGACCAAGATCTAAGCATCTACTATCACCACCTAAGGTTACATCCAAAGACATTTAAGAGCATCAAAGCATCCATCTAGCTTCATTCAAGGGACAAGGGATTGCATTTTCTACATACACACATAGGAGGGAAGTTCATTTTTCCATCCACACATCTACTTACATTGTTACATCTAGCTATTGCTTGTTATTCAAGTGCATCTTGCACAAGAGCCACCTAGGGCACAATTCTTGCACACACACATGAGAACTACATGGATTTTGAAATGTAGTGTAGCGCTCGGTTGTAAGCTCACTTAGTTGGGTGACCACCAAGTTCATTGCAAATCCCCATGTGCATCTTTCTTTTTAGGATTTGATGTGTTTTGGGGTTTTGCAGGAGATCATTTCTTTTGCATGTTAAAGGTGAACTCTGCGATCTTCCGGTGACATACATGCGACCAACAACAAATATTAGCGAACATTTTGCAACACTAAAAAAACATTTTTTGGGATTTTTCACAATCACAGGCACCCAAAAGTAGTCTATAGTGCCTAGGAGGCACACGACCTAGTCTAGGCGCCTAGTCCAATAATATCCAATAGTCACACAATTGTTTGCACATGATTGCGATAATTTTCTCCTCACGATCATCATTCTTCGATCGGCACACTTCAGGATTAATTATGAAATCGAGTAAGTGTTCTATTCCCTCTCTTGCACCTAGGGTTTCAATTTTATCTAGCTTATTGCTTAGGTCAAATCTATACTTTATTTCTTATTTATCATGTTGTTGTGACTTTGCAATTAGGGTTTTATAAATTCTAATATTTGTTAAATCATTTTTGAACCCACCTTTCGAATAATCTCTTCTTTTTCTTCCATCATGGCTCAATATTATGGCGCATTTACGAATCCCACCTTTAAGAGATCAATTATCATCCCTCTTGAACATCCTCAAGTTCTAGATATTTTACTATTCACGACTCATGAGGAGGCCACCAATATGGTTGAGCTTAATGTTCCTACACCCATCCCTACTTCTATACTTATTTCTTCTCAACCCCTGCTTCCACTTTTCTACCTACTTATATTGTTCCCTTATCCATTCCTACTACAACTAATCACTTCACTCCACCTCTTATTTCTCACATGAAGTAAGTATCTTTCGTTAGAACTCAAGACCTAGGTTCTCTTTATCACAATCTCCAAGTTCAAATCCATCAACTACAATGAGGCTACTTCTCATGCATCTCCATCTCTTGATTCCACATTACTACTTCATACTCCTTTTGCACCCGCCATTTCCACTTATGCACTTCCTCCAAACTTCATCACTCCCAAGCTGCCCATTTTCAATGGCCATGGTGATCCTCAAGAGCATCTCTAATAATTTCATGTGGCATGTCTAGATTATGCAGATGATCATATGTTATCAACAAATATCTTTCCTATAACACTTCAAGATTATGTAATGAGTTGGTTCTATGATATCTCTCTCTATTCAAGTAACATAATTTACGCAACTATCCAAATGATTTTCTTTCACATTTCTCAATCAATATCAGTTTTAAGATCTCTCATGCTCAACTTGCACAAATTAAACAAGGATCTAATGAACATCTAGCGGATTATGTTTTACAATATAAGAACAATTTAGCTAAGATATCAAATGTACTAGCGGAATCTGAATTACAAGATCTATTTGTCCAAATTCTCTTACCACCACTACATATAACATCATCTTTGAGACCTCTCCATCATTTGATCAGCTATGCCATAATCTTAAGCTACACGAAAGCAAATTACTCTCAAGAAATCTTAAATATCATGAGCAGACTTCATCTTCAGCTTGTCTTCAAATAAAATCAACTTTCAAGCCATATACTAATCCTATTGAAGACAAATCTATTGTCAACATTGTCTTTAATCCTAAAAAGCTTCAATGACAACCTCCAAAGTGTACATTCATGAAATTGCCTTGTGCTTTGCATATTCTATTACCACAACTTGTTGAGAGAAATATTATTACGCTTCCTCCTCCACTTAATTTGGATCCATCTCGACCTAAAGGATGTAATTATAATGAAAATTTTAGATGTGACTATCATCAATGCATTGTGCATTCTACAGATCGATGTTTCAAACTCTGACATCTTATTCGAGATCTCATCAACAATTATTAAATCAAAACTCTAAAACCTTCGGTATCTACATTGGTAAATGACAATAAAAATATCAAAAATTTCAATGATCCATTACCTAAGAACGACAAGCAAGTGGATGATTCTTCAGCTAATCATACATATCATGTATTTCCTTCTCCTTCATCGGGGCCCCTTGATTATCTAGTTTCTCATGCTAATGCATCTCCACCTTTCATTGCATTCTCTAATCTCAATTATCATGCCACATTTTCTTCTGACACATTACATATTCATGCTTCTATCAGACCTCATGCTATCAATAATACAATGATCAATCCATCGATTCATATGAGTGTGTGCTCCATTGCACTCCTTGTCGCTATCAACTATCCACTCTCTCTTATTACATATCTAGTTCTCAAATCTTACGGTTTCGTCAAGATTCGAGTTCTGGTTGGGCCTCTCACCATGTTTGTTTCATTCCTTGTGGCACCTTTAATCAAAGGTTGTGACATGCTCTTGGGTCTTCCTTGGCTCTGTACCACTCAAGATATCATTTCCATGAACCACTTGGGTGTAGAATTCATTCACGATAATAAATTCATCACCATCTAAGGTATTCAACCATGCACACCATAGCCGCATGACCTCCCTCGAGGTTTCCATTGTACTCGCTAGAGAATCTAGGTCCCAGGATCACTTAAATCTAAAGTGTAATCTACTCCTATATTACCTATTCATACATGACCTACTTGGTCTCATCAATCCACTAGTCCATCTCATCATTCATGGTCCACCACTCGGATGAATCCTTCATATAGGCATACATCACCTCCTTGGTGCCTTCACAAAGGCATACATCACATCCATGGTCTCCTTCACACAAGAATACATCGCTTCCTCATTCCCCTTCACATAGGTTCACATCACCTTCTCGGTATCCTTCATATAGGTGTTCATCACTTCATAGGCCTCATGCACATAAGTCTCATTCACCAATACATCATTCATCACATACATCACCGACTTCAAAGCATGGTCACATGCCTTTATCTCCACAAGCATCGGGTGAAGGATCCTTTCCCTTTACTTTCATCGGATATCTTACTTATCATCATACACTTGGGGGTCATCATGCTTACTTCCCCCTCTTAGCATTATCAAGTGTCTCACCTTTCTACTCTTCCTCTTTGCGCTTCGTATCTAGACTTTATCATGCATCTTACACATCTTGATACACTTATATTGGCGTTACCCTATGACATGAACTCTTTTTCTACATTTCACACTTGAGTGTTGAGGGCATACTACATTCATGAACCTCACATCATATACACGAAACATCTCACACTTTGTGCATTTACGACACATCTTTCTAGCATCACACTCTTACACATCACACTTCCCGATGATGCACTCTAGTTCCAGTTCATACTTGACTGCTGAGGGTATAAATATGAAATGAACCTCACCACACTCATTCACACTTCACGCTCTATGCTTCATTGATCTATCTTTCTATTGCACAATTCAAACCATTTGTTAATGACGAACTTTTGTTATATAGCTCATTCTTGACTGATTTGAGGGGTCTTTTATAAATGAACCTCCTCTCATACTCATCCACATTATCTTGGGAACGTTTATCCTATCACATTCACATTTCATATCATCCCATCTCATTCACTCATAGCATGTTGCATATCTTGGTTACACATTGTTCTTGCTTAATTAAACTCATATGTACACTTTGCTTACTATGTTAGTTATATTTTCAATATGTTATTATATTTTCTATATCCATATGCATATTAACTTTCCTTCTAGTGGTGAATACATACTTCTTACTGAGATCATTACATGCAGCATGGATGATTGGCATTGTACCTCTTACTAGTCCCACTAAGGCTCTTAGGGGAATCTACTTTCGTACACATCACAGGTGCTATTATTTTGTTTTATATTACTTCCTATAGTTACTAGCACACTACTCTATTGATATATTCATGTCTTGACATAATTTTTATCTTTACGACATCTTTAAAGGGTGCTTCATGTGTAGCATTTGTCTTGGAGAAACTATTTTCCACCATGGTTGTTAGATACTTTGTTTGCTATTGTTTGTCATTGTATGTCATTATTTTGCAGAGGCTATGCCCTTTGACTTATGTGCACACAGTATGATTTTGACCACTTCATCCTTGATTGTCTTGCGATATTGTGAGTGATGTTCCATGTTTGAAGCCCACTTTTTCACAATCTACATTGTATTCTTACTTGTTATATTACACATTGTGTTTTATATGTGTATTTATATTTTTGCACTAACACATGTTTCAACCATTTTTTTGCATGTGCCTTTGTTTCTACCATGCACATTCCATCCCCTTATAGGGCATCAGTTTCATCTCGGTTCTGATCCTCTCCTTTGGGACGCATCCTCCTAGTGACGTCGCATGCACCCCAAATGAGGGGGCATACATTGGGTGAATCATTCACCCCATTCAGTAGTACACATTCACGGTTTAGACCTATCACAATCTACAATTACAAAAAGGGCTCATAATCGACTTGGGTCGTCAACACACAACACGAGATACTAGTGCTGGACACTCCTAAAATTTCCTAGGATCCTATGACCAAGGGTCAATTGCGGTCACTTTCTTAGATTGGCACAATTTCTAGTAGTTTACACAATGGTCTTACACAAAAATAGGAACAATCCTATAGCAATCAACATGCATGCTATCTCCTTTTTCTATTTGTATTGGATTGAAATGGATCAAACTGGAACAAAGTATGATCACACCATCTGTAGTGGTGTAAATCTTTGGGAAGTAGTCAGGGATGGAGAATAAAACTAGACCTTTATCCCCAATACCTCTTCTATCATGGCATGAGATTACCCAAAAAACTCACACTTGACATGAGATCACTCGAAAAAATAGCTCTTGGCGTGAGATCACCCAAAAAAACTTGTTCTTCTACAACATTTTAGGACAATTTCAATCCTTTTCACTCATCACGGATCAGGTGCACATGTTCCTTTTCACATTTTTACATAATTTTTACATACTTGGATCAAATTTTTCACATATGCACAACTTTGACTACTCTTTCGTTGTTCTTTTACAATTTTATCCTTAATACTCAACAAGAAGTAGCCCTTCATCAAGCCACAATGACAACGGGTACAAAATGGTAGACACATTATGATTTTCACCCCTAGGGTAACTTCCTCTTCTTTAGCCTCCTGATTAAGAAAATATTGAATGAATAAATGCCTAAATCTAAATATGTAACAAAGCGATGATATAAATAATAAGGTATAGATTTGACCCAAGAAAGATAAGCTAGAAAATATGAAACCCTAGTTGTAAATGAAGGGATAGAAAGACTTAGCTAATTCACAGTGATGTCGAAGGTGTGCGAGAGATGGAAAACTAGTGGAATAAGAACGTGGAGCATCGTAATCAGACCCATAAAATTTTAGGAGTGTTGGAAATGCTAGGACTAGGGTGCCTATGGAGGGTCAAGGGCACATCGATTCCAAAGATTGGGTTCCTATGATTGCTAAGAAGCTGGAGAACTCAGTTTCTTATGGTTGCAAGATGTTCCTCATTTATCACCTTTGATCACTTGTATGTCTTTGCACTTTTTTCACTTAAAACCTGTAATTAGAAAAAGCACCTATAAAACCCTCAAACCACATCAAATCCTAAAAAAGATGCAAAATGAGGGTGATATTGTCCTCGATCATCAAAAAGGTGAACTTACGAATGATCATTTCACTACATCTCAAACCCAATATAGTTTTATGTGTGTGTGTGTGTGTGTTGAAATCATGCCCTAGGTGGCTCTTTTGTGTGTCACACTTGATAGCAAGCAAGTAGCTAGATGTAAAAAATGTAGATAGATGTGTACATGAAATAATGAACTTACCCTCTTATGCATGTATGTAAAAATGGCCGTCCCCTTATCACTTTTGTGAAGCTAGATGGATGCTTGAATGCTCTTAGAATTCTCTTGAGATGTAACCTTAGGTGATGATAGCTAATGCTTAGTGCTTGGTCCTTTATTATGATTACATAACTTTATATTTATATGATTCCCTTTCTTAAATTTTTTAACTAACATTGAAAAGGCCAACCACCAAGAAAATAAGATGCCCAAATGGCTAGAAATGACCCAAAATATATTATCAATGTACAAATATGTGGGCGCCTAGAGGGGATGGGGGTGCTTGATCTTTGGCATCTGGTGACAGGCACCTTTGGTGTCAGAGTGAGAAATTCTGAAGTATGAAAAGACAGACTGGGAAAGAAGGAGTGTAAGACCAAAAATGGAAATCAAAAGAAAGAAAAGATGGCCAAATACAAAGATCAATTAGTACTTTTCTTGCTTATGAATCATATGAATAGTAGTATGTGATTAGGAAAAGATAGATACCCAAAGTGCGTGATTTTGTGTCTACACCTCCACACTTCATTTTCTCACTCCACACTTTTTCTTGTCTCCTCAGCATGCTTTCTCCATTGATGTACATGGTTATCAGGTACACATCTCTTATCTACTTTATGTTATCAAGTATTCACTTAACAACATAAAGTGGGGGCAAATGTAGACACTAAATCACACACTTTGGGTACATTTCTAGGTCCTAGTCACATACTACTATTCATATGATTCCTAAGTGAGAAAACTAGCAATTGACAACTATCTTTGGCCTTTTGTCTGTGTTTCATGTCTTCTTTCTAGCCTCTTACACCCTACATCCTAGTCGATACTTTACTACTTTATCTTTCTTGACTCTAGACACTAGCGCCTAGGTTCCCTCATCCTTCTAGGCGCCCCTAACCTCTCTTTACTTTACTCGCTCCTTTTGGGCATCTTATTTTCTTATGGTTTTCCTTTCAGTTGAAACTTATGAAATTCAACTAAGGGAATCATATAAATATAAATCTATGTGACCATAATAAAGGACCAAGCTCTAAGCATCTACTATCACCACCTAAGGTTACATCCAAAGGCATCTAAGAGCATCAAAGCATCCATCTAGCTTCATTCAAGGGACAAGGGACTACATTTTTGCATACACACATAGGAGGGGAAGTTCATTTTTCCATCCACACATCTACTTACATTGCTACATCTAGTTATTTCTCATTATTCAAGTGCATCTTGCATAAGAGCCACCTAGGGCACAATTCTTGCACACACACACACACACACAAGAACTACATGGAGTCTAAAATGTAGTGCATCACCCGATTGTAAGCTCACTCAATTGGGTGACTACCGGGGTCATTCGAACTCCCCATTTACATCTTTCTTTTTAGGATTTTATGTGTTTTAGGGTTTTACAAGAGAGCATTTGTTTTGCAGGTTACATGAAAACTCTACAATCTTCCCAGTGACATACATATAACCAACAATGAATATTATCAAACATCTCATGCAACACTACAAAAATTAATTTTTAGTTTTTTCACATTCACGGGCACCGAAGTAATCTACGGCACCGGACACCCTTGAACCAGTCCAAGATCCCCATTGTAGGCATATCTAGTAGTCGCACAATTTTTTGAGCACGTTTGTGACAGTTTTATCCTCGATCATCAATCTTCCATTCGGAACACTTCAGGATTAATTACAAAATTAGATAAGTGTTTTATTCCCTCTCTTTCACCTAGGGTTTCAATTTTATCTAGCTTATTGCTTAGGTCAGATATGTACTTTATTGCTTATTTATCAATGTGTTGTGACTCTGCAGTTAGGGTTTTAGAAATTCTAATATTTGTTAAATCACTCTCTTTCTTTCAAATTATGACATAGCTCGTCAAAGGATGAAAATATTTCTAACATAACAAATTTTACAAAGGATACTTTGAGTAAATAGATCTTGAATATGATTGTTTGTAAGTAGTTTCTCATATTAGTAAGCATTATTTTACAACACAAGACATAATCACTTATGGGTTTATTTGATACTTGTTTCATTTTATCCATTTTAGCATAGTAAACCTTGAAGCTCCTTATGTGCAAGTATGTTGCTCATTTTAGTAAGCATTGTTTTATAACACAAGACATAACCATTGATGGGTTTTATTAGAGACTTGTTTTATTTTATCCATTTAAGCATAGGAAACCGATCATCGATATTAATGGAGAAAGGGACAATAAAATTATTGGTTAATGGATCGAAATTCCTTATAGATTGAATAGGTAGATCATAAAACCATTGCAAATAATAATCAAATAGACTTAGAGGAAAAATCTTAGTAAGATGTTTATCATTATAAGAATAATATAAGAAAGCAACATGAAAAGTGAGAAGTTCCTTCTCATGAACCTCTTTACCTCAAATAAAGGAAGCTTAGGAGATCTAAACCTTTAGGATAAAAAACAAGAGGTCATTTCAAGTACAAGTGGATTGTGAAGTAATTAATTAGAATCCATGACATTATAAGGTCTAGATACACCTTTCTTAAGTTGTAATAATTCATCTTGCAAATCATGTATAGTATGCTTAAAGGAATGTGTAATAGATGAATAGTGAAAAGTCTCATGAGTGTACATAAGAAATATAGGAATAACAAAGTAGACATAGGAATATACATTGTAACATTTTGAAGAGGAATATTGTATGTCCCCTTAGAGATAGGCACACTAGATGTGATAATAACATATGTAGAAAGAGGAAATGAAACCACAATAGATTCAAGAATTTTGGATATAGGGATTTTGAAACATCCAAGCATTTATCCTCATCACTAACTATATAGAGTAGTGTATCAATGTCTTGATGATTAGTATTTATAAATTGAGTAAATTATTTCTTATCCAGCTTTTCAAAGAGGTTATGAGGAGGATTAGAGCCATAATGGTAATATTCTCCTTAGGAAGGTTCTACTGAGGGCATTCATAATGGTATTGGAAAATAGAAAGGTTAAATATATGGTGAAATAATAGTGATGCACAAAGCTAAAATAGAACCCTTATGTTATGTAATAGAAGACTGATTTGGAATAGGTTGACCTAGGCCAAATAGGTAAGGATTTGTTCAATAAGAAAGTTAACCAAATGATTTAACCCAAAAAATAATTAAGTGTGCGAAAAGTGGGTTAATTCATTTTAATTAATTCAATTTAGATTAGGTTTAGAAATAAGATGTATATTTATATTTTTAATTAAACATTCACTTCAAAATATACATATATAGAAATTTGTAATATAAATCAATTAGAACATGTACTAAATATAGTAAAACATGAGAGAGTGAATGCACTTAGGTATTTAGATGATCCGAAGCTTACGTATATATAATAGAATGATGTCTATATATGTCTTATCTCTAGTTCTAGGAATGTAGAATGTCTTTGGCCCAAACTATCAAACTTTATTTGGCACTTATGTCCCTAAGCTGGGGTTATTTCAAGAAAATGCTAGCCATCTATAATTTTATGTTCTCTAAAATATATATATAATATGTCTCGTTGCGATATATTACGTCTCGTAAATGTGTAAAGCCCTATCTAATCAACCAAAAATGCCTAAGTCCTGACCTTAGGTGAAACCTCTATGAAAGTTTAGTTATTGGGTTAAAGTGCAATCCATACAGCTCTACATAAAATCCATTATGAAGAGGCCTCAAGTCACACATAGTTATCCATATAGATATGTGATATTTGTATGGACGTCACTATATTTTACAATTCGATCACTTTCAACAATGTTTACAATGGCTTGTTTTCTTAGTGCTTGACTTGGATTTGATGGTATTTGGTTTGGGCGATAACCTATTTTAGATTGATTTAGACCTAATGGTTTATACTACTTTAGGTAAATTAAGGAGAGCACAGTATTCCTTTTGAATGATATTTTATTGAGGATTCCTTGAAAGTGCAAGGTAATTTCCATGTGAGTAAATGAGTACATTTGACTCGCACATATAAAGTTATGTAGGTATAATATTTCATCAAGGCTAACCCATGAGGAAAGAAACAACCCGTAAAAAATATTAAATTGAAAAACTAATTGTTAGAATGATTTGGAAAAAATACTAGTTTCGAGACAAAACTATTTAGCATTTTTGTTCATGTTTGGCAATTTTTCCAAGAGGCATGTGCGGTGCTTGAAAGTCACTTGAGTATAAGAATTTAAAATGAGAGACTACTTTGGATTGTGTAAGGTTCTCTACGAGTGACTCAATAGTGCAATGAGGGGAGAAATTCTTGCAATGGGAGGAAGGATAGAAAATTTGGGCTCATAATAGGTGCAAAAGTCACGATTTAGGGATTAATACAACATTTACATTATCAAGTGATTAATTTCCAAGTTTAGCTGTCTAGAAAAATTATCTCGGGGTGAAAGTAGCATCATAAATATCAACAATACATATTTGAAACTAAACAACTTCCTTACGCCACCTATCATGGTTATAATAAGTTCACACAATCTATATAATATTAAAATATTTTATTGGCATCATTTTGTAGTAATCACCAAATGTAGTAACAATATATTTTATATCACCAAAGAAAAATAACTTCACAATATTAAATTATAATATTTATTTTTATTTATTTACCTTTCACTTTTATTACCACCTTATTGGCATGACCATTAGACCTTCAAATACAATTCCTAGTCTTATTTTATTTTTATGAACTAGAAATTACACTTAAGAAATGCAATGGATATACCTATAGACACTAAAATTAGGTCACACTCCCCTTTTGTCCCTCGACATATAAGCACCCTTTATTACATTTACCTAGCCATGACCCCCTTCACCCCACTAATATTAATTTAATTAATTAAATTAAATTAATGCATTATCCTCACTATATTTATTATTTAAATAATATCTACACATATAGTTCACTTAGACACCTCACCAAGCTAACTCAACCTAAGACCTATTCTTAGCAAGTTCCCATAACTAACTAAGACTTACCCAAACCCTAAAAATCAATGCCTACATTCCCTCTAACCACATTCTCACATGCTCACAAGAGGCTTGAGTCTAATCCATGGGATAACGACACGAGATCCAAGGAAATCAGGAGGATCTCCCTAGTTTAGTAAACCTAGGAAATCCCACCTTGACCGACATCAATTATCCCTAACCATCACCAATTAAGCCAGACCACCGTCGGTTACCTCTTTTAACCCAAAACAACCTTATTCTCAAGTTGGAACTTGGAAGTTGGAGGTTGGAAAAACATTGAAAAAAAAGGTTGTGAGCGCAAGAACACATCTCAAAGAGATAATGCATCTTGAGAGAGCCAATTCCAGAAAACTCACATTCAAGAAAGGAGATTGAGCATCTTCTCTGCATGACCATCCTAGCTACTATCGATCTATCCAAGCAAAGAGGAGTGTGCATGCAGCCCATGCAGAAGCTTTTCTTCAGTTGTTGATTACTTACACCTTCAAACCCATCATTAGCACCTCCATCCTTCACACACAAGCCTTTAGGAACAAAATCCAAGTAAGTACAACATCATACTTTCCTGGTTATTTCATTTCATCATCATTTTATCATCCATTGTTTATCTTGCTCCCTATTGACCTTCTCCAAAATTTTCACCTCCATAGACCCATTAAAACCTCATAAAATCCTACTCCAGTCACCCAATACCTCGTCCGACCAACCAAAGTCCTTTGTGTAATCACAAAGGAGACCAAAAGCATGTTCTGTGACATTTCTAGATCCCACGATACCGGCACCAATTATACCTAAGCGTCATCGGTCACCCCACGACCAACACCGGTCTCTGTGTTTTCCCACTCGGCTCACGAACAAAGACCTACCCACCTAATTTTATCTCACCCTCATTTACTGTGACCTACTCGAGACCTTTATCAAACCTGCAGAGACCCAAAACCAATCATTTGACCTTTGGATTCTATTCTAGCTTAGCCTATTAGATTAGATCTATTTTCTTATTGTGTTTTAAGTGAGATACCTAAATAATTTTAAAATAACAATAGGATTTACTTTTTTACAGCATTAATTTGTTTAAAATAGTGGACTGACAGCCATCTAGGAAGTATCATACTTCCCGGATCTAGCATATGTTAGGCAGTTTCACTGCCCATATTGTTTAATTCCTTCTGGTGGTCTTGTTTTCATTACAGGTAGTTCCTCCTAGCCAAAAGGAAGCTCTCACGATCAGCTATGGATTCGGAAGTCATACGTGCACAACAACCCATCAACCAACATTTGAACAGGTATTCCTCCTATGCCCGTTACCCTATCTGTTTCATCAACACTTCAAAGAAACAATCTAAGAAAAAGGTGAAACATTTTGGCACACCGGTGGGACCCATCCGGGGTTCCTTGCATTTCATTCATTCCTAGGAAAATATTGTGTGTTTTTTTCCCTTCTAAAAATTGTACACACTAATTTTCTTCCCTGGTAATCCACATCTCCTTTCTATTTGCTCTAAAGGAAACTTTTCTTTTGGTGTAATTAAAAAGAATCATTTCTTCATGTTTTTTTGCATTGTAGTGAAAGAGCATCTCTCTTCCTTTTCATCTTATTGTGTCATCCAATTTCACATTTTCAATTTGGGTTTAAAACAAGTGCATTGCATTCTGTTTTATTGCATTAGCTCACATTAATTGAGGGCAACCTATCGCTGGAGGTCATGACCAGTGATGGTTGACAAATGAATCGTAGAAAGGCACTTCTATCCTTTTCTCTTTCTCGAGTCTTACCAAACCACACAAATATTCAAAATATATACATTCTTAAACAACATCCTACCTCGAAGAAGTTTTAGGTGATCACATGATCACGGCACGGTGGGCACCCGACTTGTTGCTTTGTCGAGTCATTCTTGAGCGAAGCCCGCCCCCACCATAACATACCCGAAACCTCACCTTTTAGATCTCCTTCTTTGTAGGAAGCCATCCTCACCAAAAATCTATTTCACAATTCATGTGTCAATCCCTAAATAGCATAAGCTAAACAAACATAATAGACAAGGCACTCCTAGGATCGCATTTTGTTAGTGTTTTGCTTGGCTAGCGTTTTAAGGTGAAAGATTACATTCATCACTTTTTTGTTCATCCTTGCATGCTCCTCATCATAGCTGGTGTATTCGGATTCACTTGAGTGTGCCTCGGCCATATCACCATCATTCCCAGAATTTTGGGTTTGATTCCACATCAAATTTTAATTCACAACCACTTTCTTTCATCATTGTTTCAATTTCATAGTAACCATCATCGGTTACCTCTCGACCATTATCGATTATACCCAATTGGCGTCGATTCGAGGTCCTTTTGCTAACCTACTCAAAAGAAAATTTTACTTCACTTTCTTCCACTTTTCTGATCTGTCACTATCATTATTCCCATTGATGTTTTGAACGTCCTTAGATTTGACATACCTGCGATTTTACCTTCGACCTCGTTGTTTACTCACTTGTCCATTTTCTATAAAGGTCGACAACGGTTACCCTTGACCAATGTCGGTTTTCCCTAACTGACATCGGTTAGCCTATTTCACATTCCAGCCATCATTTGTTACTTCATCCACTTTTCATCACAGATTCACATGATTCACGTAATCTTGTTGTTCTCTGTATCATTTCAGAGAAGCGGCCCTAATCGATCAATCTTGGTTCACATGGTGTTGACCAGAAGACAAGCAAGCACCCTCGTGTTCCACGCTAATTGTCAACCACTCCCACCTAGTCCTTCACCACCTTCTATTTTATCACCAGCCATGGATCCCATCCAGCCTACTACTATCTCTACTCGGAGATGAGGAGTTCGCACGACTCCTTGACCAGAACCCCATCGCCTTGCGGTTTTACCTTTCCCACTCCTCCACTCGAAATGCCTTGGGTCGGTTGATATACGGCATGCTCGTATCTATCCCCCGACTCTCACCCACTTCCGCATCGACCCCATTTGGCTCCGTGCTTCCCGCATCAACTTACCCCGGTTGTTTTTAGTTAGGTTTTATACCCATTATGATTTGCATCACATCTGTTACCTCTATTGTACCCATCACATCCACCATACCTCGATGACTACCCCAAACACGACCTCATCTACCCCTCTTGTCTCATACATACCTATAACTACATTCCCACTCTCTAGTATCGGTGACTCCTACCCCATTTCAGAGTGTGTTTCTTTCCATTCCACAATCATTAGCCCCTATTTCCACTAGGGTTACCACGACCCTTCCACCCCCATATACATACTACCAACAACTGCCTATTTCATCTATTATTCATTCAGGTATGTACCCCCTATTTCACTTCCTTCTTCTCCACCACCTTACATGACATCCCCATACACTGGAATGCCACCCCCATTATATGCCCAAAACCAACCTCCTCACACTACAGGAGGCATCCAATCATCACAACCCACCAATGACCTAATTAAATTGATGTTGGACAAGATGTAGACATTGGAGGCATCGATTTCGGCTCCCACAACACTCTCACCTATGGCAAGATTTGCAACGAGCCTATTCACCCATCCATTCCTATCCATTCATACCCTATGCATTGGGAAATGCCTAAATTTAACCGCTTCTTGATATAAGAAGACCCACAACAACATTTGTGCTTGTTTAAACACGGGTGTTATCTGATTACTCATGATAATGCCTTGCTTTTGAGAAATTTTCCCATGTCCCTCACTGGACCTACATTAGATTGGTATAGTGGGTTACCCAAACACTCTATATTCTCATTCAATCAGGTAGCCCAAGCTTTCTTGGATCATTTCTCTATCAATATCGTCAAGAAGGTTACCATGACCGATCTATATTCCACACGTCAGTATGAGGACAAATCTATCGCAGATTTTGTCACTCACTAGCGCAACTTGATCAATCAACTTACCTTCCAACTGCCACAAACTGAACTCATCGAGCTCTTCACATGAGCTTGCACTAGACATATCTCCTCGACCTTGCAGGTCCGAACCTTTCGAACATTCGATGATGCATTCACTATGGCACAAAAGTTAGAGATTCGGGCCATCAAAAGAAGAAAATCCAATTACGAAATAAGACTTTGGCATTCAATTCGAATGAAACCTCTTCTTCTTCCAAACCACAAACCAATTATTCAAAATCTAAGGGCACCACCTAACACAAGTGGTACTCAAGGTCAGCCCAGCTCATCATCCAATCAGGCTACACCCTCATCTAATCTATCACCTATCTAGGATTTTTGATTCAGACAAGAGCAGCAAAAATATACCCCAATTGGGGAACCTTACTCTTTTGTCTTAGAAAAGCTTATCAAAGCTAGAGCCATCACCCTTCCACCCATAAAACCCCACACTGGTTTTGACCCTGCTTGCCCCATGCCCACATGGTATAAAGAGCATGATTTCTATAACTATCACCGAGTAAAGGGTCATAGTGATGGCAACTACATCACTTTCAAGAATATTATCCAAGAAATGCTCGAGAAAGGCAAGTTAACTGTGGATAATCCCAACACCACCCCTAACCAAAATCTACAAATCTTCAAAAAACTATTTCCCAACCATGCCCCTTCATCCAATCAAACCGGTGAGACATCCACTCACGATACCCATACCCGTGAGGTTCATGCAATCTTTAACGAGGTACTGTCTCCTCTCGATTACCGACATCCCTTCCATAGAGGAAATCCTAGCCGAAATCCTCCTTCCACATTGGAATCAACCTCCCTTTGTTCCTTCTGTGAGAGGAACACCTTTCATCTCCTTCATCACCAATGGAGGGTCTTCCACTAACATTGAGCTCCTCTCACCCTAGCCTAGAACCTTCACCACTTAGAGAACCTTCACCTACATTACCTCCTCACCTACAAAGGAGCACCCATTACCTCCTCCACCCATAGCGGAGCACTTATCCATTCCTCCACTTATAGAGGGTTCTCATCATCTCTCACCCATCATAGACCTAGTTGAGATACCTTTGCCTCTTGGCGAGAATTCTCCATTAGCTACCCAAATTCTAACAAACCTAGTTTCAGCTCTCTTACCCGGAAGCTAACGCTAGCCAATTCCCCGTCTCTAAGATACATTTTACGGGAATTCCCATTAGGTCCTCACTAACTCCTCCCACGAGACGTGTCGTTCTCACGTTTGGCGATCACTTATATTATGTGGATAGGGCTTTACTAAGGGGGCGCCTCTTACTCCTTGTCTCAACACGGATGTAGAGATCCCGTTGATACCTCCACTATCTACCCAAACACATTTTGACCCATCAAACCAAATACAACTACCTTTGCATGACCCCTTCCATGATACCCGTTAGCACTCACACCACACCCTTACCCATAACCCGACCTATATCAAACCCAAACCTATACCCACAACATTTTCCTTCACTAAACCTATTACCACTTTAGGGGTCACCCTGACCACCAACCTTACTCATCCACCTATTAAACTAGATTTAGCTACATCCTCCAACGTCAAAACCACACCTACGCTAACACCCAAACTAAAGAAACAAACTCCTCGACCTCATACCCCGACCGCACCAATCACACCCACACTTGTCCCATCTACCTTAAGACCTCAGCTACCCAACATGGTCAAGCACCCTTCACCCATCCATAAACCAATAACACAACCCATTCCTTCCTCACAAACCTCTAACCTACCTAGGCACACAACATGACTTATACCCGCACCTGCAGTCTCCTTACCACCAATACCTCCAATACCTTCAGCTATTGCTTCACTACCCACTACACTTTAGTCATTATCCCTCACACCCCAAGCATAACCCTTGTCATCTACCTTCATGACACCCCCGTTATCCCCATGGGTAACTCACCCTCTTCCTCCATATGCTTTTCCTTCTAGACCTCGTACACCCACATCACCTTTACCCAAGAAGGTGCAACCAAAAAACAAAATTCCACTACCCCACAACAAGGTAGTCAAAACAACCCCACACCCTCCTACCCATCCATCTACTGTACCCCTACCCAAACGAACCCGACCAATACCTCAAACCACACCGGCACCTAAACCCATAGCTCGACCTGTTCCTACTCTTCCAAAAACAATTCCCGACAACCAACCACACCTACACCCAAACCCACATTCACTTCCCATTGTGATCCACTAGTAGGGTCCTATGCCAAAATTTTAACCAACCTCCTCGAGACTTTTGTTATCACATTACCGCCACTCCGACCTTATGACCCCCTCAAACCCAAGCCAAAAGGGTTTGATGATACTAAAATTTACGCATACCATCATGTGCCAGGGCATGATGTGGAGAACTACAAGGCCTTGAAAACCATCCTTATCCAATTATGTCCACCAGAAACCAACTTTGATGATGACAACCTTCTTAATGAGGATCCTACTTCACCTACACCCATTCCCACATTGCCCACTCAACAACCACAACCTCCACCCTCACAACTCCTAGATCCACCCTCAAGATTTGAAATTAACATGGTTCGCATCAGAGAACTTGCCACGCCACCACCCAAATGTCGTTGCGCCCAATTGACCTCACAGGGCTTTTCTCCTCTAGTAGGTTTTTGCCCTTCATGTCATTATACCACTCACCCTACACCTTCTCCATTTTCCAACTTCCCTCAAATCAACATGGTACACGTCACTACACGTGTGCAGAAGGGAAAAGAAAAGGCAACTGACCCACCAACCAATCCTATACCCAACATACCATCTATACCCATACCTAAAATCACTATCCATGCCCCACATACCCCATTTCCAATGGCGTCACACATTGCACCATGCTCAAACAATTACACCAATCTCCCCTTAAAATGTCCTTATACGACCTCATCCAAACCTCAGAATCCCATCGTCAAGCTCTCATGGAGGTTCTTCAATTCTTGAGGTTTTACCCGGTGACCCTACACCGTAGCCTCCATTATCACACCCCATCATGTAGCCTCTCTCACTAAATTACCACCGTCATCCTCACCTTGTTCCCAAGTGGCCTCCCTTAGCTTCTTATAGGAGGAGATTGCGCCACACCAAAATGATGACCGGACCCACCCTCTTCATCTCTGTCCACATTAATAACATACGGGTATGTCATGTGATGATTGATGGGCGCTAGCATTAACATCATTTCATCCCATGCATTTGCTAAAATGTGCATACTTAACAATTGCATGCATAAACATCCGGTCATGTTGTGCTCATTCAATGACGCTTATCACCTCCACACTAGGCATTGTCATCCTTCACGTTTGCGTGGGCCCCCGCACTATTCCAGAATTGTTTTACATTTTGAAGGGGAATTCCAATATAACTTGTTGCTTGGTAGACCCTAGATCCGTGTCATGGGTTGCATTCCTTCCACTTTGCATCGTTGTGTAAATTTTAAACACGAAGGACACACTTATACCATTCTAGCTGACCCATCACCTTTCAAAACATGCAACATGCTTTACTGACCCAATGATGTGCTCATACCTGTCACCGTCTACCTCTGCTGACCATTACCACTTCACCTACACCTCCACCTACTAGTCAATGACTACTTTCACTACCCATACCTCCTCTATTCCTACCGCTGCTATAACCTCCACGGCTGACCCATTAGCTTCCCAATCCGTTAACTCCACCCTTGCATCGACCTTCGACACATCATCCATACCAGCTACCTACATACCAACCACTGATCCCTTGGATGGTGTTTTCAACACCTCACTCTAGAGGAGTACCGCCTATATAGTGTCAACACATTCCTTACTCCACATGAGTATGGAAGCCTTCACCAACACCATCACTATGATCACCGTATAGGAGAATGCATCCTTTATGGTCCTCTCATCTTCGTACTAGTCTCACTTATGGGGGATTTCATACTACCACTTACATACCAGAACCATCATCGCAGCCCCATCCATTTTCTTGACTTTCAATCACTTACCAATCGCCGTTTTTCCCACACCTTCCTACACCTTTGTGTATGGAAGGGTTTTAGTTTTGGATTTTTTACAAGCAAGGCCACCATACGATTATTCCATGTACCACCCGTAAACATAACGACCATAGTGGTATCGATTCCCGAACCTCCTACCAAACAAGCCCACATTGAACTCATTGAAGACCCTAGCCCTCCTCCACCTTCATATTCATCACAACCTTCACCCACTCCACCTTCATCACCACCCTCACCCACTGAATTAATGGATCTGAATCTATCCCCCTATATTTTTTTTTCATAAACACCATTTCCTTGGGACCTTTGACTTATCAACTCGAAGGCGAGGCCCCTTCCACTCTCCCATTCCTGTATCCTAAAATGATCAACAATGACACACCTACCATTAATGTCATTCAATGTCAGGATGATGAATCCATACTCACCTACCTTAGTGCAGAAGAATCATATATTCATCGGTCGTTACCATCTGAGACACAAACCATGTTGAATGAATCGACTATCGAGATCAACATTCATACTCAGGACAACTTGCACATCCTAAAGATCAGAAAATCTTTAGATGCTGTTGAACAGGAAGCCATCACTTCTTTTCTCCGAGATCATAACCACACTTTCACTTGGTCTTACACAAACATGCTTGGTATTGACCCCACCATAGTGGTCCACAATATCATAACCATTCCCGATGCCAAACCTATCAAACAAAAGCTGAGGAAAATGCACCCTCGCATTGCTCTTCTCGTCAAATAAGAACTTTAGTGCCTTCTTTTTATTTCCTTCATCTTACCCATTGATTATCCTCATTGGATTTCTAACATTGTCCCTATTACTAAAGCAACAGGGGGACTCCAAATTTGCACGGACTTCCGTGACCTCAACCTCGCCTTCCCAAAAGATGAATTTTCCTTGCCCGATATTGATCAACTAGTTGACCTCACCGCTGGTCACGAGATGATCTCACTCATGGATGGCTTCTCAGGCTATAACCAAATTTTCTTGCCCAGAAGATCAACACAAGACCGACTTCATTACCCCTTGGGAACCTTTTGCTTATCGAGTCATGCCTTTTGGCCTTTAAAACGATGGTGCTACATATTAGTGTCTTTATGACTTACATCTTCCTTGATATCATGCATCACATATTGGAAGATTACATGGATGATCTCTTGGCTAAATCTAAATGTCGCACCGAGCACCTTACCGCCCTTGAAACCATCTTTGACCGCCTCATTAAATATTGCGTCCGTCTTCAACCTAAAAAGTGTGTCTTCGTGGTTCTCTCAGGAAAAATCTTGGGATTTATTTTTTCCCTCCGTGGTATAGAAGTTGACCCTGATAAAGTCAAGGCCATTCTGAAAATTCCTCCACCCACTAACCTTAAACAACTAGGTAAATTACAGTCCATTCGTCATTTCATTTCACAATTATCTGATCGATGTTAACCATTTCATCATCTACTTAGGAAGGATGTCTCCTTTAAATGGGTTGATGACTGTCACAAAGCTTTTGAGGCCCTACAACAATACCTTCTCCAACCACCTGTACTCATTCCACCTAAAGATGATTAACCTTTTTACCTATACATATCAGCTATCGATCATTCCTTGGGAGCCATGCTCACTCATCACGATGAACAACATAGGGAGAAGGAAGGTAATTTATTACATAAGTCGTACTCTTTTGGACTATGAAACCCAATACAACCATCTAGAAAAGCTTTGCTTAGCCTTATTTTTCATTGCCACCAAACTCTGCCATTACCTACTCAACCACAAAACCTATGTCGTGACCAACACCGATCCCTTACACTTCATGTACACCAAACCTTATCAAAATTAGCATGCATGCGTGATGGCTTATGCTTTTAGCTAATCTTGACCTTGAATTCATTCACAAAAATTCCATCAAAGTCTAGGCTATCACCGACCAACTGGTTGACACACCTATTTCGGGGACCAACCCTCTAATTTTGACTTTCTCGATGAGTCAATTACTACTCTTTCCCTGGACAAACCCCCTTACCAAATGACACTATTTTTTCAACGGTTCCAAGTGTTAGTGTGGGGCGGGGTTGGTGTTATCCTCATTCCTCTGGATGGAGAACCCATGCCTTTGTCTTTAAAACTAGACTTTGAATGTACCAACAATATTTCCAAGTACGAAGCACTCATACTAGGTCTCCAGGCCGCATATGCCCTAGATGTCAAATCAATCCACATCTTTGGTGATTCACAATTGGTCGTAAACCAAGTCAATGGTATGTACCAATGTTGTAACGAGATACTTCAAAAGTATAAACATCATGTAGACATACTTTTGACCACCTTTGATCGTGACACCCTTCAAACCATCCCACGTTCAACCAAAAAATTTACAGATACCATGTCCTGCTTAACTTCCCAAATACCCGCTTCCCCTGCCGATTCCAAAATATTTGTCACCATACAACACCTCCATTCACCTTCTTATTTACCTCACGATGTTTACTCAATCGAAAATGACACCCTTGACCCGAGTGACCTTTGGTATAAACAATACTCGACTACCTTTCCCTCTCCATCTTACCTCCTGATCTCACCCGTAATGGACAATGCACCTTCCTTAAAAAGGTCTCTCATTTCATCATTCTAGGGGGACTCCTCTATAAGCATGGCTTTGATGGTATTCTCTTACGATGCCTCACAAGTTCTGAAATTCCTTATACCATTAAGGAGGTTCATGATGGCATATGTGGAGGTCACTTTAATGGCCTTGCAGTTGCTAAGCATATTCTTCGCCTAGGCTATTACTGGCTGACCCTTAACCCTGATTGTTGTGATTATGTCAAACATTGTGTGAAATGCCAACAACATTCTAACCTTCATCATACTTTGAGTCATGCCTTACGGGTCACTTGTGACCTTTGGCCCTTCTCTCAATGGGGTTTGGATCTTGTCGGAGAAATCAATCCTCATTCTTCCCAATGCCATCAATAGATCATAACTGTTACCAAATACTACACAAAATGTGTGGAAGCCATACCACTCATCTCCACGAAAGCCAAGAAAATATGTGAGTTCATTAACCATCACATCATTTGCCACTTTGGTGTTCCTCATCACCTCATCATTGACAATGGAAAACAATTCAAAAACAAAACATTACAAAAACTTTGCGACACCTTTGGCATTCAACTTAGTTTCTCATCACCTTATTACCCACAAACCAATGGCCAAGCTAAATCCACTAACAAAACCCTCAACAAAATTCTCATGAAAGTGGTTGATGATACTGGGAAGGATTAGCATACGCACATTCCTTTTGCCCTATGGGCATACCGCACTAGTATTTGCACTTCCATTGTGGCCACACCCTTTTCGTTGGTCTACGGTATAGAGGTTGTTCTACCTCTCAAAGTCTAGATCCCCTCACTCCACATTTCTCTCCATGACATGCTTACTAATGATGACTTTCATCAGGACCACTTAGCACAACTAGAGTTATTAAACGAACATCGTCTTAATGCTCTAGATCACCTTCAAGTTTACCAACAACGTATCAAACGTTCTTATGAAAATGTGTTCATGAACGAACCTTCCAAGTCGGTGACCTTGTCTTGAAAGAAAATAAACACGTAACCAAAGCAGAAAAAAAGTAAACGGGAAAATTCACTCCTAATTGGCTTGGACCATACATCGTAACTCATACCTATAGATCGGGTGCCTATAGTTTGTCCTCACTTGAGGGTAAACCCAAACCTAAACCCCTTAACGCATTACATCTTTGACCATTCTATTGTTGACTCATTGTCCTACCTCACCCTTTGTCTCTTTACAGGCTCGTCCCTTGAGCGCTATCCACTTCATACACCTCCCTAACAATTAAACAAGAATCATGTGAGTACCGTCACTTGTTATCTTCTCTTGAATATGTGTACCACGGCACTACACATAGCATGATTCTCATGGATACTTTTCATCTACCTTTAGATGAGATCCCATGGTCGTTCCACCTTGCCTTTTGAACAAGAGTCCTATCCTTCACCTTGATCTTGTCCATGATTTCAAAAACCGCCAATAGGATCGAACTCCTTGAGTCAAACTTATAATAAAAAAGATGACTCCCTTAAACGCACATCTTCCTCTCGACAAAATTGCTACTATAAATAGACTTCTCCCTCGAAGGACAGCTATGTGAAGCTTTAAAAAAGAGAGAGAGAGAAACTAAAGCTTCCCGCATCGATCAACTTCACGAAGACCTCAAGGAGTACCATATTATTTATCCCATATAGACTTCCCGCATCGATCAGTCTATCACAACAAAAACACTTTTTAGTCATGGACTTGCCCATTGTGACCTTGGACCTCTTGCCCAAAAGACTGTCACTCAAAACATATAAAATTAACTACCTTTCACCCACCTTACCATTTCCACTCTCATTTCCTAAATCACCTCAAGGGACATCTTGGAATTTTGACATTTGGTGATCCTGTGACTACTTTCACCGTAGAACCGTTAATCATGTAATACCTTTCGGGTCTTGTGTTCATCACCCCCTCCAAGGTATGATCTACTCGGTATGATCCTACCCAATCAGGTGGCTTTATTTCCCCCTCTTATCTTTTAACCATCTTTGTTGACATTTTGATTACCTTATACAAGACTTGGTCCTCGATGCTTACCTTTGGGGTAGTCCTCCCCTTTCGCCATAATCTCCTTCACCTACATCATTTTACCTATAATCTACCCACACCTATTAAACCTAAACCCACTACATGCCTAAAACTATACCTACTCATTCTCATATTCTTCCCTAGCTCATGGGAGAACTACATTGCTTTGAGGTCCTTTTCGTTGGGACTATGTAAGCAGCACCCGAGGGCATGGGGCCCTTGGAGGTTAGCTCGTCCATTCTCTACCCTAAACAATTCATCAACCATGCCTTGCTTGCCATTTACCCCACCCTTTACCTTGCTCCTTTACCCATCCAACCTTTACCCAACCCATTACCTTACCTTTCCTACCATCATCACTTCTTACGTCCATTTGTCCTCCTTTGGGGACTTCTTATTCTTTTACCCCTACCTTGGCCTTACTCGTGTTGCGACCTAGATATTTGGACTGGACCATCGCTAGTGACCTTTAACCTCATGTGTTCGCTATACCTTGCCTTGACCTCTTGTTACTGTGTTGATTGACCTAATGACCTTACCTAGCCTAATGCCTTGACCATTTATCTTGACCCTACCTTTGGTTTCCGAAACATACCTAAATGTTCTGCGCACCTAACCTACGTTGTGTTTCCTAACCATATCCTATACCTTGGATACCAGATTCACTTCAACCTTGTTTGGATAAACCTATCAACCTTAAACGATGTAGAGTTTGCCTGCTCTTCAACCTAGTAGTGTGTTGCAGTTTATACATGTGCGTGTGTTTGAGTGTTGCTACTTGTGACCCTAACCCATTACCTAGATTGCTGAGTATACCTTTCACCCCTTTTCCCTTGTACCCACTTTCTTTTTCTTCACATTTACCTTTTATCAAACCACTAACCTTTACTGTTACCTCGTCAATTTCTAGTTTGAGGGGGATCACCTTCACCCTCACATGGGGGCAAGCACATCTTATTTTTGTTAGCATATCTTACCAATACAAGCTACGCAACAAAAAGGGACAAAATTTAGACACTAAAATTAGGTCACATTCCCCTTTTGTCCCTCGACATATAAGCACCCTTTATTACATTTACCTAGCCATGACCCCCTTCACCACACTAATATTAATTTAATTAATGTAATTAAATTAATGCATTATCCTCACTATATTTATTATTTAAATATTTTATTTAAATAATATCTACACATATAGTTCACTTAGACACCTCACCAAGCTAACTCAACCTAAGACCTATTCTTAGCAAGTTCCCATAACTAACTAAGACTTACCCAAACCCTAAAAATCAATGCCTACATTCCCTCTAACCACATTCCCACATGCTCACAAGAGGCTTCGAGTCTAATCCATGGGATAATGACACGAGATCCAAGGAAATCGAAGGATCTCCCTAGTTTAGTAAACCTAGGAAATCCCACCTTGACCGATGTCGGTTACCCCTAACCGTCGCGGTTAAGCCGGACCACTAGCGGTTACCTCTTTTAACCCAAAACAACCTTATTCTCAAGTTTGGAACTTGGAAGTTGGAGGTTGGAAAAACATTGAAAAAAAAAGGTTAACGAGCAAGAACACATCTCAGAGAGATAACGCATCTTCAGAGAGCCAATTCCAACAAAAACTCACATCCAAGGAAGGAGATTGAGCATCTTCTCCTACACAACCATCCCAACCATGATCTGATCTATCCAAGCAAAGAGGAGTATTCATGCAGCCCATGCAAAATATTTTCTTGATTGTTGATTACTTGCAGCCTTCAAACACATCATCAACACCTCCATCCTTCACACACAGTCCTTTAGGAACAAAATCCAAGTAAGCACAACATCATACTTTCCTAGTTATTTCATTTCATCATCATTTTATCATCCATTGTTTATCTTGTTCCCTATTGACCTTCTCCAACACTTTCACCTCCATAGACCCATTAAAACCTCACAAAAGCCTACTCCAGTCACCCAATACCTCGTCCCAACCAACCAAATTCCTTTGTTCAATCACAAAGGAGACCAAAATCCTATTTTGTGACATTTCCGAGATCCCCACGATGTAGAACCAACACACCGTTATACCTAACCATTTGCCGGTCACCTGACCGACACACCGGTCTCTGTGTTTGCCCACACAGCCTTGAACAAAGACCTACCCACCTAATTTTATCTCACCCTAATTTTCCTATGACCTACCCATGACCTTTATCAAACCTGCAGAGACCTAGAACCAATCATTTGACCTTTGGATTCTATTCTAGCTTAGCCTGTTAGATTAGATCTATTTTCTTATTGTGTTTTAAGTGAGATACCTAAATCATTTTAAAATAACAATAGGATTTACTTTGTTTACAGCATTAATTTGTTTAAAATAGTGGACTGATAGCCATCTAAGAAGTATCATACTTCCTGGATCTAGCATACACTAGGCAGTTCACTACCCATATTATTTAATTCCTTATGGTGGTCTTGTTTTCATTACAGGTAGTTCCTCCTAGCCAAAAGGAAGCTCTCACGATCGGATGTGGATTCGGAAGTTATATGCGCGCAACAACCCATCAACCGACATCTAAACAGGGTGTTCCGCCTATGCTCATTTACCTATCTGTTTTCATCGACACTTCAAAGAAACAATCTAAGAAAGAGGTGAAACAATACCAATAGGGAGCTAGTGAAGAAGTTGAATTTGGAGGAGTGGAGGTGAATTAGTGTGGGAGGAAGAGGAGTGATGAAGAAGGGAATAATGAGAGGATATTTATACAGCAAGGTAAAATATTATTGGGAACATATTAGATCCTCTTCTTTCTTTTCATAAGTGACATGTGGACCACATGTCATTTGTGTGAATTGTTCGAAAAGAAAAATGGGGTGTGATGTGTAAATCCTCGAAGCGCCTACTATCAATATCGAGTAGATCATATCAATACTATCAATATCAACAATTCATTTTTGTAATTATATTCCTTATGTTTTATGGAAAGTTATATCCCATGCCATTTTTAGGGAATTCACTTATGCTTGTTGGGAAACTATAGAGATAAGGACATGGTAGGGGACCCGACATACCATGTTAAGTTGATGCATTTGGTTGAATTTAACAACCAAAAAAATGGCAAGCTAGGTGATTTTGTACCATCTTTATAGACAATAGGTTTAACTTGGTTGATTTCACCATTGAGACGCTTAGCCTCTACCCATAAGTTGAGTACTAAGCAAAACCTTTTGACCCTTACAAAGAAGAAATTTGGCCTACAATTGATATTAAGGAATGAAAAGAATATCTTTATTATGGAGACAAAAGCATTTGTTTCAGACATTAGGCTTAGTTATTATGAATTGAATACATTTTTTAGGACATTCAACTAATGGTAGACATTGGGGTGGACAATGCTACAACTTTTCTATATCTTTAAATCTTTTCTCAATCACATTCTTAAGTGACTTAAACCACCACCGATGGATTTTTTTGTGTGAAATAGAAGAATAATATGTTTTATAAAAATATTTACATGATTCTTCAATTTCACATTACTTTTATTTCTCAAGTTTAGTCGGAGTTGTAATGAGGATTACTTATATGAGAAAATGACAAATGCATATACTACATCTATAGTGAAGAACATATGGAAAATATTGTTGACCTTAACATCAAGGGTATATATCTTGTACAACATAATTCTTTCTTCTAACATTAAATGACAAAAATGGATTCAACATGAGTGGATTTGAATGAAATCCAAAAGGAAAATCCATCGAGAGATTATCAGCGTAGTTGAAATCCCTAAGAACTTAAATCCATCTCCATTATCTCTCAAATACCTTATAAACACATAATCCTCATGATAATACAATAATGTGCAAACATATAAAAACATGTGACTATTGAGGTTACACAAACATATGTACACTTACACAATTAAAAACTTCAAGTCGTAGTAAGAAAAATAATTTTAGTTTTATTTAATTTAAAATATTTCAAATTTCATGAAAAAAATACAAATGTTAAAAGCACAAAAGATGAAGACAAAGACACATCAAATCAAAAGAGGTATATTGATAATAAATTAATGTCCACAGTCAATGATAAAAATCATTTGAATTCGAAGCTCGACCAAAATATTTCTTGATTATTACCATTATTGCATCACCTTAATCATTTTGTATTAATTTTATTTTAATAGCCAACCAACCATATGCATGAGTTTTAACAATTAAAAACACCTAACATGGCTAGAAAAGTATAAAAATAAGTGACAAAAAACCATGTCTAGATCTTGGCCTTTCAATACCTCATGTCTTTATAACCCTATTTCCTTCTAGTTATTTTTTGTTTCAATTAGCCATTCGTGGCCTCATGTGCACACCAATATTTAGATTAAAATTAAATCGTGAGTGCACCATCAAAAACTTAAATATTAGTAATCAATCAAACAAATAATAAATAACAAACAAATTGTAAATTAAACCAAAAAATGACTTAATGGTTACCATCGCTCTATTATCTTAGTCATCTTATAATAAACTTGAATAAATGAATTTTATTTTAATAGTCACTCAACCATACACAAGTTTTTTAACAATTAAAAAACATCGTGCATACTATCATAAAATTATATAAACAAACAACAACAAAATTACTATCAACTTAGAATTATGCCACACCTACATTATAATTCACTCGGAAAACCTCGTGTCTTTATTTCCCTTTTAAGTTTTCCATTCCAACTCTGGTCATTCTTAGCCTCATGTGCAGACTAATATTTAGATTGAAATTAATTTAATAATTTATAATCGTGTCATTGAAAACCTATGTATTAATAATTAGTCTAAATGATTTTCCTATTTAATGTAATGTTTGTTGAGTATTAAATATGTCTTAATAAATGGAAACCTATGAAGTCTTATGTTTTAATGTTGTTGTATATTTTGGGATTATTACAATTACATTATTATGTGTTTTAATAACATAAGTGTTGAGCTATAACTCGTAAACATAATGAAAATAGAAAATACTTTAGAACAAAAAACATGGTATATTAAGAATAAATTTTGACACATATTGTAAGTGTCACAACAAATTTTGACACACAAGTGACCATGGTAGCGGTGCTTTATGGAACACAAAACATTCCATTAGTCACATTAGTGTCCATGATGTTTCTATGATAGGAGGGGACTAGATGGATGCATTTTTCTACCCCATGTAGATAGGGAAGCATGTAGATGTCGACATCTCACATGATGTCCTTGATCCTTCCATCTCTATATATAATGTTGCAATGGTTAGATGTGTAACCCAATATTTAGAAATGCATGGGTGTAGGTTAGATTCGTTCACACAAACTTATTTCAATCAAGTACTTCTCCCCCATCCTTTAAATGCCATTATTGTTATGAGCATATAGTTATCTTATTATGTTGATGAGCTCCAAAATGTCAACAAGTGAATTGAACTGATTTTTGAAGTTGTTAGGCTCTCAAAGAGCCACAGATCAATTATTGCAAAGTGGAAAGGCCAAGGCATCTTAATAAGGGGGTAAGTGCATGGAAATGGGGGGCCAAAAAGCGGACACAAATTTGTTTTTTGATTGGCCATAACACGGCCGCATTATGGCTCGATCGCGTTATAATGTGACAAAGGAAATGCGGGGTGACGTTATAACACAAGCATGTTCCTATTTGATATGTGGCATATGTGCTTATGGGAGGGATATATTTACTAAAATAAATGGTTTATAAGTTTTTCTTTTATTAATCTTTATACTTTATTATTTCTTATACTTTAAATATATTTTAGTAAATATAAATGGTTGATAAGTTTTTTTATTAATCTTTATACTTTATTATTTCTTATACTTTAAATTTATTTTAGTAAATATAAGAAGTTAAGGTCACTCTGCACCTTATGGAACTAGTCTCACAACTCCATCTGTCATAGTTTAGAAGATAGTTTTTCATATTCTAATCTAGTCAGTACATAGGTATTTTTAGAATTTTAGCATTCATCCTTCAATATTTTAGGGTTTAAATTATACAATCGATATCTATTTTGTGAAAGAATATAGTCTTTGCTTAGGTTTTGGGGCCTTTTATATCAGTTATTAACATTTGTAGGAGTCTTAAATGTGTCAAAATTAGAATTTACAATCCTCATAACTCCCAAAGGTAGTGACAACTGATCGAGTATATGGACTCATGTAAGTCCTTATAACAGATAATAAATCAAAACACATATGTAAGTTTTTATCAATTCAAATAATCAAGGGAATGGTCATCATGAGGTCTGTGAAGGATCTGAAACATCACGAGGTGATGTAGATCTCTAACACATTTACATGCATTCATCAACTCATAACAACCAATTTCAATCATTCTCATTAGTATATTGTTTTTAGAAGTCTTTCCAACAAGCTCTCTAGGCTCAAATATGAAAAAATGGCACAATCAACCTAAAAATTACCCTTCCAACCCCCATATCCTGCTCTCACATTTTGTACACAAGCCCAATCAACTGTTAAAATGAACCCTAAACCCTAAACCCTAAGCCCTAAACTATAAACCCTTAAACCCTTAACCTTGAACCCTAAACCCTAAACCTAAACCCTAAACCCTAAGCCCTAAGCCCTAAACTCTCTTAATTTTCAAGGCCTCCACAATTAACCCTAGTGACCACAAATCAAATCCATGATGCTCAAACCATTTTTGATTATCTATCACTTACTGAAATAGGTATTCACCATGTAGATGGAAGGATTTATCATTGAATGAGATTCTTGTCATGTGGCCACTTGTTAGACTGAAATGAGGTGGTTGTAATGTCCTTCCTCCTTTGAAGTGTGATCACACTACAAGGTTCAAATGAGTGTTTAAGAACACTACCAAGTGAGTGAAAAATCAAGTGAAACTCATATGCTTTCTCATTCTTACATATACGATGCTCTATATGAAGATCATCCTCTTACCCCTCCTGGCTCCATAATTCTCCTCAGATAGAATGAACTTCAAGATACTCATAGACCTTTTTTCTCATATGCCTTGATCCTTCGCACAGATGGTCATGAATGGCTCGGTAGCTTGACTATCTCATATTGGCTTGTTCCTTGAAGAGGTTTGAACATGATAACAGATTCAAGATATGATGATCATTAAATTACTCTATGAGCTTCCCATTTCACCTATGAACATGATGACACCCTTTTTAATTTCACAATTCACTTCCTAACCAAGATATCACATGAGTGGAAACATGATTTTAGTATCTGGACACATATTCACTCGATTACTCCTCATGGAAATAGGTTTCCTCCTCTATATGGAAGGATTGATCCCTGAATGATATTTGAAGGAATGTTTGAGGGTGAGATCCATCTTCTTGAACTCCAACTGCATTGAATCACTGTGAAAGCCACTCTCTCAATTGAATCACCTTGTTTATGAGAGGTGGGACAAGTAACTAAATGGATATGACATCTACCTTGTGCCTTGTAATGCATATTACACATCTCTTCCAAACATGTTTCTCCCCACATATACTTGCACTCTTGAATGTCAATTTCTTCACACTCTGAAACAAATTTCACATTTCTCATATTTCCATGTATGGTATTATACAAGCTAGGATGACCCATTGGAAGCTGGAAAAAATAACCACATGCTCATATTCACATTCATGATTTACTTTGATATGTGTCCATATTCACAAGAACTTCTTATTCCTTGAAAGTGCTTGGTTTGTCACACTAACTTAGTAAGGATTACACAGACTCCAAAAACTTCACATTTCTCATGACACATATGTTGTTCGGTACATAAGTGTTTAGAATTGGAATCAAACTATAAAAATGATCCTTGTATTTTATTGAAGAGAAAATATTCAAAGGATATCAAGAACGTTTGAGGTAATTATTTGGGATCGTCGCAATTAGCCAAGGAAATAATCTATTTAATTAAATTTGGACATATATCGAGTATCTGAATCAGAATGTTGTTGCATCTAGAGAAACATTTTTAGACATTGGAGTAATGCATCTTGGAAGATAAAATTAAACCTCAAAATCCTCTCAAATTTCTATCTTACACAAGCACTGGACATATCAAGCTTCGTTCTTCAAATAAAACCTTCGTTTCCGACAACTTGTAACTAAAAGAATTATTCAAAAGAGCATAGAAAATGATCAATTTTTCTTGGTATTCTAATCCGTCAAGACCAAGAAATACCACTAGACTTGTTATTCTCAATTTATAACACTCTTGGAGCTCCAAATATTTCACAAGCTATAGAAAAAAAGGAGATAGTTGTATTAGGTAACATTTCTTTGTACCAAATTATTCTTGGATATATGGCATTTCCCTCCTTCAAAATATCAGTAGATGAAAGACATCAAATTGTGATGAATCTCTTTGAATGTTCTTCCTATGAAGTAGATGAACCCATTTTAGTTTAATACTCTCTGTCAATACTAATAAGAATGGGAAAGGCACATAAGAGTAAGTGCACCAATTTGGGGGGCCAAAAGGGAGTCTTAAGTGGACACCTTTTTTATGAAAAATAAAAAACTTCAACTTGTTCAATTTTTTTGAAATAGTTACACTCAAAATTGGAAGATGTTGTATAAACATGAATCGTAGAATTTTGAGTCTAGTTTCTAAGATATTAAATTGTATTGAAAATGGATAAGTTTAAGTGGGTCAAATAACTAAAATACTAATAGTTTCTCCTATTTTTTGTTATAAAAACATAACATAGTGGCTTTCCTACCCCCTACCATTTTTTTAGCACCATTTAGTAGTTTTGAAAACCATTTGGTAGAAAGATAGTGTTAGTGCAAATTCACAACACCCCCAAAATGATCTATGGATCTATTTTTCTAAGGCAATGTCATTTGGTGTGAATGCACAACATTGAGTTTTCCCTAAGTGTGGGACCTTACAAATTGAGAAAACTCTGATTGAAGTTGGTTCTTACTCCTCTGTTTAGGTGTATGCATGTAATTTTGCAGAGGTTCTGGTTCAAAATTCCTACTCTAAAACTACCAAGGAGACAGGGTTGAGAGAAACAAGGAAATGGAAACAAAACTAAGTAAAAACAGAGAGGTGATACACCAAAGGAGTGCTGAAATCCTTGCTTTGTAAAAAAAGAGACAAATCATGAAGATGCAGCAAAAAAACATGCACAAATTACCAGAATTTAATGAAGGATTAGAAGGAAACAAACCAATGCAAGAGAGGATTGGAAAATCAATCACAAAGCATGTATTGTCAATTCAGAATTGATACGATTCGTTCCATTGGAAAGGAGGAAAAAAATGTGTTCTGATCTCTATGGGAGGTCTAAAACTCCTTCAAATCCACCTGCTAAGGGGAAAAGAAGAGCTTGTAGAAGCAAGAACATCCAACATTACAAAATGAGCCAAAACTAGCTTTTAACCATGAAGCAGAATGGAAGAAAAGAGAAAAACGTGGGAAAATTGATTTTGGACTTCAACCACCAACAAGATCCATCTAATGGGCTCGCAAAATGATGGGTTACCATAAAAACCCCATACCTCAAAGTACATTGCTTCACGAGAAAAACAGAGGCCCATACTTCATTAAAATTGGTGGTTGAATATCATTTCTATCTTTATTACGTGATAGATATGTTTTCTCATTTTTCCTAAAAATATCCATAAAAATTCAAAATTGAACCCTCCATCATGTAGAGAATTTTACTAGCTTTCCAATGATATAAAGAACGTGAAAATTTGAGCTCTGGATCGAAATTTATGCCCCTCTGAATATTTAGGGCAAAAATGGCAAAAACAGGGTCAAAATTGGGTCGGTGGGGTCAAACTTTAAAATTTTCCCTTTTGGAAAATTTTCCCAAAAATTCTGCTCCTTGCTGGGACACGTGTTGGCCTCGATTCACCGATGAGATCATAGGCCCAAACTCCGCTTTTCCCTTTGAATTTTGCATTAGGAAAATTTCCCAAAAAGGTCGGCACTCTGCCACTCCGTTGCCACGTGGCGGCTCCTCATCGCTCGGTGGCCCTTTGTAAATTTTTCTCCATCCTCCACACGGGCCTGTGGGCTAAATTTTGATTTTGGGCTTTTAGCCAAAAGGGAAACATTTCCCAATTCTCCTCGCGCTCCGCCGCTTGCCACCACCACTAGACACGTGTCAGCTCCTCATTCATCTATGGGGCCTGCAGGCCGGTTTTCCCTTTACGCCTCTGCCAAGATCTTTGGAAAATATTCCAACCTACCTCCACCTGGTCGACCTCCTCTACCACGTGGTGCATCCTTATTGGCCGCGGGCCTGTTAAGGGAAAATTTTCCCAAAAAACTCCCTGAGCCATAACTTTCAAAATATTTGGAGTTAGGAGGAAAATTTTACCTTTCTGGAAAGGTGAGACAAAATCCTATCTGATGGAGCCATTTCCAAAAACTATTGAGTGTTTGAAATGTGTAAAAATTGAATTTGAAGCACAAGGAAGGAAAGAATGAAGGCAAGTTGGCCAAAATAAGCAAGGGGCTTATTTTGGATAACAGATAGCTAGGAGCATCTAGTTTGTGCTAGAAGCTTTTTAAGATTTTTTTAAGAAGTATTTTTTTCTAGTACGAAATTTTATGTTTTGAAAAATAACGGAGCTCGGCAGTGCTCCCCCTAACTACCTTAAAAAATATCGAAAATTAGAATTTTTTTTGAATATGTATAGAATTAGCCATAGTTTGTGTTAGTATAAAAAAAATTCAATTTTGATGACCCAAAAAAAATATACACGATGAAAGATAGATAGATTTAAACTTGAAAAATAGCTATAAAAAGGCATAGTTAGAGAAAAAATAATATGGAAACCTTATATTAGTGAGAAAATTTGAAAAATTATATTTTTAGAAAGAAGAAACTTCACTCTACGTCATGGCATAAATTTTTTAAAACAAATCGATTATTTTATGTTGGTTTATCGGGAGGAAGTGGCATTTTTACATTTTCTGCAAAAATAAGATGTTTGTTGTGTTTGTGCGAGAGTCCATGCTTTAGGCTTAGGGATCAACCGGATCCCAAGCCTTGAGGCATGGCTTGGAAATGTGAAAAGGAAAATGCGTATGCATTATAATGTGTACACACTATAACGCATGTACACGTTATAACGCATACGCGTTCTTTATAGTATAAACTTTGTATATGATTTTGGCATGCTTCTATTTACAAAAATACATGTTTAAGTTCAAGTATAAGTGTTTCATTTATTAATATTTATATTTTATTATTTTTTATACTTTAAATTTAATTTTGTAAATATAAAAAATTAGGGTCACTTTGCACCTTATGGAATTAGTCTCATAGCTCCATGAGTCACGGTTTAGGAGATAGTTTTTTATAGTATAATCTGGTCAG
Source organism: Taxus wallichiana var. yunnanensis (assembly GCA_018340775.1). NCBI lineage: Eukaryota > Viridiplantae > Streptophyta > Pinopsida > Cupressales > Taxaceae > Taxus > Taxus wallichiana. The sequence continues at coordinate 722,633,606 of CM031235.1, forward strand.
TACATAGGTAATTTTCAGGATTTCAACATTCAGCCTAAATATTTTAGCATTTAACTTCTACAATCAAAACCCTAAACCCTAGGCCATAAACCTAAACCCTAAACTAAAAACCTTGATCCATAAACCCTAAACCTTGAACCATGATCCCTAGGATCAAAACCTAAACCCTAAACGTTAAACATTTAGCCCTGCACCCGTGAGCCCCAATCCCGAGCCTTAAGCCCTAAACTATGATCCCTAAGTCCTAAACCCTAAAATCTAAGCCCTAAACCATGAACCATGAGCCCTAAATGCTAAACCTTAAACCCCGACCCCTAAACCCTAAACATTAAACACTTTGAAACCCTAAACCCTAAACCCTAAGACATGAACCTTACACCCTTATCTACGAGCCCTAAAATATAAATCCTAACCCCTAGACCATATACCCTAAACCCTAAACCCTAAACACTAAATCCTTATCCCTAAACCCTAAACCATAAACCTTAAACCCCAAATTTTTAACCCCGATCCGTAAATCCTAACCATAAACACTAAAACATAAACCCTAAACCCTAAATCCTAAACCATAACCTTGGACCCTAAACCCTAAACCCCAGAACCATATTTCATCAATATTTCCTAGTCTCATGCCTAGAACCATCATTGAGTTTGCTTATAGAACTACCTTGTTTATGAGAGGTGGGATAAGTAACTAAATGGATATGACATCTACCTTGTGCCTTGCAATGCATATTACACATATCTTCCAAACTTGTTTCTCCCCACATATACTTACGCTCTTGAATGTAAATTTATTCACACTCTGAAACAAATTTCACATTTCTCATATTTCCATGTATGGTATTGTTGGTGTGTGTATTTTCCACATCATTAGGTGATTCATCTCACTTAGGTGAGATTGTAGGTCCATGTGTTATTTAGGGGTCATTATGAGATTCTCTTACGCAGCGTCGGTGTGTCAAAGACGCTACGTCGGTGCGTTAGAGCGTTAGTGCATCATATGAGTCATTGGGAGTTACACTTCTATTCGGGAATGTAACTCCCCCTCTCCATTCGAGTTGTCATGATTGCAAAGACCGGGGTTACTCAACACCTCCTATATGTACACCCCATTTGATCTATGAGATAGAGGAGAGTTTAATGGTGGAGAGGGATCTCATCGTGTTAATCGGGATTGCTACACCAATAGGTATTATGCAAGCCAGGATGACCCATTAGAAGTTGGAAAAAATAACCATCACAACACAAAAATTAATCTTAAAGGAAACAAAAGAAACATAGAGAATATACCAATGCGGAGGTGTAGGATCATAATTGAATTTCCTGCAGTATCCTCTCCTTTGGAGAAAGAGAAAGTTCTTGTTCTATTGGAATGGATAGTAAATTTGACAGAACTTCTGAAGTGTTCAAAATAAGCATAGAAATAGGGGAATGGCTAAGAACACAAAGGGGTTATCAATCGCCTAGTAAATCTTTCTTGTTTAGTTCTAAATGGGAGTCACCTAGCCTATGACTTAGTGACCTTCCATTCATTGATAATTCCTTATATGATAAACCCATGGATGTTTTCAAAATCGCCTTAAAAAAGATAGGGGTAGTCATCAATCCTAGTGAAGGGTGTGATGTGATTTCTAAGCAACTTGAAATTCATATAGATTTAGAGGTCATAACACGAATTTACAAATATCTCTATCATTATAAATGGAAGCCAAGTAACGGTGTTTCCTGTATCCAAGGATCGAGGACTACTGGGGTTTGTGGAAGGATTGGACATTCAGGAATCTGACATTTCCCTCCTTCAAAATATCAATAGATGAAAGACATCAAATTGTGATGACTCTCTTTGAATGTTCTTCCTACGAAGTCAATGAACCCTTTTCATTTGAATACTCTTTTTAATTACTAATAAGAATGGGTAAGACACAGAACATTACAATGATGAAATATTTCTCATGTGATGGGAAAAAGAAGATAGCTATATTAGGTAATATTTCTTTACCCCTGAGCCCTGAGCCCTAAACCCTAAACCCTAAACTCTTAGACATAAACCTTAAACCCTAAATATTAAGCCCTAAAACCTCAACCTTAAACCCTAAATCCTAAACCCTAAACCTTAAATTCTAAATACTAAACCCTAAACTCTAAACTCTAAAACCTAAACCCCGAACCCCGAGCCACGAAACCCTAAACCCTAAACACTAAACCCTAAACCCTAACACTTAAACCCTTAACCTTGAGCCCTAAACCCTAAACCATAAAACATAAGCCCTAATCCATGAGCTTTGAACCCCGAACAATGAGCCCTAAACCCTCAACCATAAACCTCAAACCCCGAGTTGAAAAACATAAACCCTAAATCATACACACTAAATCATAAACCCTAAACCCTTAGCCCTAAACCCTAAACCATAATCCCTCAACCTTGAGCCCTGAGCCCTAAACCTTACAACCCTAAAACCCAAACCCTAAATATTGAGGCCTAAAACCTAAACCTTAAACCTTAAACCCTAAACCTTAAAGCTTAAATCTTAAATTCTAAACCCTAAACCCTAAACTATGAAACCTAAACCCTGAACCCTAAGCCTGAAACCCTAAACCCTAAATCCTAAACACTAAACAATAAACCCCAAACCATGAGCCCTAAACCCTAAACCTTGAGCCCTAAACCCTAAACCCTAAAAACCCTGAGCCTTAAACCATAAACCCTAAACCCTCAACCATGAGCTCCGAACTCTAAAACCTAAACCATAAACCCTAAACCCTAAACCCTAAATCCTAAACCCTAAACCATTAGCCCTAAACCCTAAACCCTAAACCCTAAACTCTAAACCCTTAACCTTGAACCCTAAACCATATTCCCTAAACACTAAGCCCTAAGTCCTAAACCCTAAATATTGAGCCCTAAAACCTGAAGCTTAAGCCCTAAACCTTAAACAACAAATCCCTAAAACCTAAATCTTAAACCATAAACCTTAAATTCTAAACCCTAAACCCTAAACCCTAAACATCATTTTAGTAAGATGTAGATAATCATCATAAAGCTAATTCGTGGTCACTAAAGTGGATTATGGACCAAATTTAAAAATTAGTACCAATTCAAGTAGTGGTAGGGCTAAAATCCAATCCAGAAGGTTAAATACCCTACAAAACAACTATATGTTTTCACAAAACAAAAACCAACTACAACATATATGACTTGAAAGTTTTAGGTCATTGCTGAAATTCTGAAAATGTAAGTACTGACGAGATTGGATTTTGAAAAACTATCTTCTAGATTATCATTGTCAAAACTACGGGACCACTTTTATCAGGTGCAAAGTGACCCTAATTTCTTATATTTAGTAAAATAAATTTAAAGTATAAGAAATAATAAAGTATAAATAAATAATAAAAGAAATCTTATAAAAGAAACTTATTTTATTAAATATGGCTCCTTCTAGACCCTATAAACTTCATATAGAGCAAAACACGTATGTGTTTTATGTTCATAAACGTGTATGCATTATAATGCATACACATTTTAGGTTCGTGAATTCCCAAGCATAGGAAAACATAATGTGATCACGTTTCGTTCATTTTTAGGTTTTTGTCCACATTTGGACCCCAACTTGGTGCACTTACCCATAACATTACAAGTGAGTGAATGGGTAAGCCTAAACCATGAGCCCTAAAACCCAAGCCTTAAACATTTAGCCTTAAACCCTAACCCCTAACCCTTAAACCCTAAACCATGTTCCCTAAACCCCGACCCTTAAACCTTAAACCTTAATACCTAAACCTTAAACCATAAACCCTAAACCCAAAACCCAAAACCTAACACCTTAAACCATGAGCCCTAAACCCTAAACCCTAAGCACTAAGCCCAAAACCCTATACCATAAACCATAAAACCAAAACCCTAAGCCCTAAACCTTGATCCCTAAACCCCGAACCTCAAACTTGAACCCTAAACCCTCAACCCTCAACCCTAATTCCAAAGCCCTAAACCCGAGCCCTATACCCTAAACCCCGAGCCCCGTACTCCTAAACCCTAAACTCGAGCCTTAAAACCTAAACCCTAAATCCTAAATCCTAATACATAAACCATAAACCCTAAACCCTAAACCCTAAACCTTAAACCTTAAAAATTAAACCCTAATCCATCAACCCTAAATCATGAGCCCTAAACCCTAACTCTTAAACCCTAAACCCTAAACCCCCACCCTTAAATCTTAAACCCTAATCCCTAAACCCTAAACCCTAAATCGTAAACCCTCAACCCTAAACCTTAAACCCTGAGCCCTATACCCTAAACTTTAGGCCCTAAACCCTAAACCCTAAACCTTAAACCTTGATCCCTAAACCATTAACCACGAATCCTCATCCATAAACCCTAAACCCGAGCCCTAAACCCTGAGCCCTAAACCCTAAACCCTAAACCCCGAGCCCTAAACACTAAACCATGAACCCTCAATCTTAAATCCTAAACCCCGAGCCATATACCCTAAACCCGAGTGTTATACCCTAAACCCTAAACCTTGAGCGTTAAAACATAAGCCATAAACCCTAAATCCTAAACCCTAAATTATAAACCTTAAATCTTAAAACTTAAACCCTAAGCCATCGACCTTAAACTCGAGCCCTAAACCCCGAACCATAAACCCTAAACCGTAAACCTTAAACCTTAAAACTTAAACCTTAAGCCATCAACCCTAAACCACGAGCCCAGACCCTCAATCTTAAACCCTAAACCCTAAATCCTAAGCCATAAGCCCTAAGCCCTAAACCCTAAACCCTAAACCTTGAGTCATAAACCCGAACCCTAAACCCTAAACCATGGGCCCTAAAATGTAAACCCTAAACCCTTGACGCTTTCAACCCTTAACCCTAAATTCTACACTATAAACCCTAAAACCTAAACCCTTAACCATAAACCCTAAACCCTTAACTCTAAACCTTGAGCCCTAAACCCTGATCCCTAAGCCCTAAACCTTAAACCCTATTTTTACCACCCTGAACCCTAAACCCTAAACCCTAAACACTAAGCCCTAAACCTTGAGCCCTAAACCCTAAACCATGAGCCCTGAGCCCTAAACTCTAAACCCTAAGCCCTAAACAATATTCTTAAATATTCCTAAATTGCCTCCAAAACTTCTAATATTCTCTGACATCACCTCCAGATGCTTAATATATTTCTTGAACTCTCCTAGAAGGTGTTTGATTATCTCAGAATGACATTTTAGGCCTTCGGGGGAATTTATCTTCCATCAAGTCACACTGAACACATTAATCATCGTATTCAATCATCCCTACACATTGAAACAAACTTAAAAATACCTTGTTAATAATTTCTTTTGATCCAGGTTGAGAGTGGTATTGAGGCATTTCAGCAGAGGAAGGACCCACCATTGACCAGAAGCGAAAGATTCAATCCCTTAAGCTTGTAAAGCACGTACTCATCCATACTATGATTTTACCATATTCTAAGACAAAATTAGGGATTCAAATCCATGCTCATGAGAAAATTCATGAGTCCATATATTCGATCATTGTGCATTACCTTTGAGAGTTGTGAGGTTTGTAAATTCTACTTTTGACATATTTAACACTCTTACAAATGTCAATAACCAATCCAAAGGGCCCCAAAACCTAAACAATGACTATATTCTTTCACAAAACAGATATCGATTGTATAATTTAAACCCTAAAAGCTTGAAGGCTGAATGTTGAATGTTGAAACCTTAAAAATACCTATGTACTGACCATATTAGAATTTAAAAAATATCTTCTAAATCGTGACAGATGGAGTTGTGAGACTAGTTCCATAAGGTGTAAAGTGACCCTAACTTCTTATATTTACTAAAATAAATTTAAAGTATAAGAAATAATAAAGCATAAAGATTAATAAAATAAAAAATTATACTAGTAAATATATCCCTTCGATAAGCACATACACCACATAGTAACAGAACGGAGCGCGTTATAACGCGCTCGTGTTTCATCTTATTGGGGTTTGGAATACCCAATCCATAGGCTTGGATTTGCCTTGGATATCCAAACCAAAGGTTTGGACTATGTAATCTGTGAATGAAACCGTGTTTGACAGAAAAACATCAAAATCTCATGTGTGCACCCCAATATCTCATGCATTATAACATAATATTCAAAAATAAATTATACTATGATGTCAAGTTCGGTTTTACCTTGATGATGATATAATTCTTTCTAAAATCCGATTAGTTTAAGGCTTTCATCCAAAATTTCTTTTACTAGTGCCTTCTTTCCTTGCAAAAAGATATGCATATGTTTTGTGCACAATTTATAATTATTTCATCCAATTTTTTTTTTTAAATGGTTTTTTCTAAACTTCATTCTACACAAAAAAAACAAAAAACAAAAAAATGACTTCTTTTCTCAAAGTTACGGGGGTGCACACACAAATATTTGATTTTTGGCATATGTGCACTTTGAAAATTAATAAAACATTAATATTCATCCAAAAATATGAAAAATTAGTGAGACCTCGTACATGGAATTAGCTAACTTTCTACCAAAAGGATTTGAAAAATAATTTATAGAACTCAAAAAAATGGGGGCGCACACACAATAGGTTCTTATCTTTTTGACATAAAAATAGACATACTTTGTGTGCACACCTTTAAAAAAATTAGTAGTTTAGAAATTAGATTCCGAGCTCTACGATACTTATTATAATCGCTGTCAAATTTTGAGCATATGCATACCGAATTATTCAATGAAGTTCAGGTTTCGCTGATTTCAAAAAAATGTGTCCTTTTTGGTTTCCTTTTGGCCCCCATTGCCATGCACTTACCCAGAAATAAGCCCAGGTTCGTACCCCGGATAAAAACCCCTCACACCTAGTGTGGATTAAATCCAAACCTTATATAGAGGAAAATTGTACGTGAGTAATAAGTATAGTGTTGTTATCCTAGGTAAATAATTTATTGTAAACTCCACTTTCCTAGTACTACACCAATAAAAACTTTCGTATTCCACACGTAAATCGAGAGCATCGTTACCTAGGCAATTACGATTTTGTCTTGTAACAAGACTGCTTTTCAATTTCCACTTACGGTCCACGGAAAACCCAAACCCAAACCCTTGACTGACCCTACTTAGTGCATTCAGGTTACTATTTAACCCTACATTGCGTCAACATAACCTCTCGTTTTAGATTAACACAAGGTTGATGTCCAGGTCAAGAAAAGGCTATGGTAATGGACACAACTGTAAGTGGAAGCACAAATCACAAATACTCAAATTCTATTGCAAATCCAGCGAATGTCTGCCGTAAATTGACAGAAGACTGTAAGTGCTGTCCGTGTTTTCTGTTGATATAAAAAAAAATTAAAAGCTTTTCGCAGATTTTTACATTTCTAGCGGTGTGTTGTGCATCCGAGTAAAATTTCGAAAAGCTTTCTAATATTTCGCTTTAGCGTCTTCTCCTTGCATTTGGAAATCTCGTTCCTTTCTCTTTTAACCAAAAGAAGAAAAATTTAATGAAAAATTGCTAAGGGTTAGAAATTTTGGCATATTCGCAATTTTGCACAATATTTCCTGCAAAAGAATCATGGCGGTGAAAGGAGATTTGTGACAGAATCAGCGCATAAAACCACGTTTTTTTGGTCGTTGCCGTCCTTATTTGATGGTTAAGTACTTCAGCAGCACGTCTTTCGTGATCCTTTTCTTGTTTACTGTGTCATTGGTGCTTCTTCCTTGGTATTGCCGCCTTTGCCGCCGCCGCCGTTTATCCTACTGCTCGTACCTGTCGGCATTCTTTTGGTGCTCATTTGTATGGCTCTGCTGCCTCCACAAATCACAAATATTAATGTTGCTTTCTTTTGATGTCAAACAAAAGTGCTTCGTGAGTTTGTGAGCAAAACTATTTAGGGATCCATGCTTTTCTTTTGCGTGTAACATGGAATCCTGAACATTCGACAAAAATGTTTTAAGCATGTACTCAAACAAACGCCTACAGATAGCACTGTTTCAAGAATGACCTAACAGAAAAACAAACTTTCATTTTTAAGGTCCAAAAATGACTGTCTCAATACGCCTGAGAAGTCATAATGGAATGTGTGAAGAGTCAGTAGCTCAGCAGCAGACTGAGTCCGCATGTATGTCGGAGGTCATAATAGAATCTGTAAAGGTTTGGTAGTTCGATGGCCTTTTCTGGTCTATGGGAGCCCATAATAGCATCTCTAAAGGGCTGGTAGCTCATTGATGGAACATTTAGGTATGTATAAAGGTCATAACATGAGCTGTGAAGGGTCAGTAGCTCACTGATGTGTACATCCTTTCACCATAGAAATGGGAGATCACAATATAAAGAGTTTCCAGTTCAACAATGGAACCTTTCATCATCAAAAGGGAGATCACTATAATACCTCTAAAGCTTTGGAAGCTCAGTGATAGGACCTCTAAAATAACTTTGTAAGTGATAATAAGATCAAGGTCAGTAGCTCAGGTATAAGGCAGTGTGTATGGATGGAGGTCATAGTAGAACCAGTCATTGGTAAGTAGCTTGATGATACACAATTCAGCATGCAAATGTGAGGTGACAACAGAGCTTGTAAAGTTTTGGTACCTCAGTGGTACACCCCCTCACCAAACAGCTAGTAGGTTGGTAAAAGCAGCTGTGAAAGTTCAGGTCAAATGGAAGATCATAATAGAACCTGTAAGAGGTGGATTGGAGTACAGTACATATATGGAAAACTTAGAAAAAAATAAAAGTTTTAGAAAGTCACCCATGATGAATATTGATGGGAGTTCCTTCTTTTCTGTCCTGGCTCATAGATAAAGACCCTGTGTTACTATCAGCACTGACATGGGATATGCAAAAGTGTTATTGCCATCGATATTTCCTATTCCTCTTCACGTTTTGGCAAGGTTTTCTACAGATTAGAACTCAATCCTGCAGACATTATGCTGTTAAATCCGTTGGGTATATTCACTGAAGGAGAAATTGAAATATTTGGGATTACCTATAGGTTATAAGCAGTGCTGAAGCACACAGTTTACTTATTGCACTCACGCCCATTTGTTTGTGATCCCCACATTCTCTGTGTGGGACATGACGTTTTAATTTTTCTGTTGACTGGGCCACTTGGGCAAGTGCGTAATTGTCAATTTGTCTGCGTGCAAACCATGTGATTTAGGCATTATAATCATTGTGAAGGGTGCGCCATGGATGTTATTGCGTTCACCCACAAAGGTTGTGTATTTCATTTTCAAAAGTGTTTGTGGCTTGCTGGCGGGTAGAAATTTTCATGACTGGTAAGGTTATCAAGTGAATGTATGCCATTTTTACTGGTATGTTACCTTGTCAGTTTATGTGAAGGAATTTTTTCAGCGGATGTTGAAGAGAGATTTTAAGAGGGCTTGATGGAAATTTTCTTTCACAGAGGTCTTAGAAGTGTTATTAAGGAAAAAATGCACTGATTCCATAAGGGTTTGTAGGACCACCAAGACGTATATAGAAGAAGTGTACACAAACAGCCTATGCAATTTAGCTAAAAATGGGACATTGTTGCTTCATTATTGGGTTAGGAGCTCTGGTAATTAATTTTGGTATTAATGTCTCTGGTTAAATACTCAACCCAAAACAAACCTTGTATGTCTTGTATTCTTGGTTCTTACTTCAGAAATTAAGTCTTCCACTCACATGTTGTCTGTAATGCAAAAGTTGATGAATTTGAAGGTCATCCATCTCCAACATTTTTTTCCCCAATTGGAGTAACAAGAAGCCCCTATGGTTAGGTCTGACTCAAAAGAAGCCATACCGTTTTCTTCATGATCTAATAATTCCAAACAAAGAGACTTCATATAAACATGTTGAAAAATGTAAGTGGTAGACATTCCTCAAATCAATGTGCTTTAATAAATGATATTTATATTTTATAATTCAGTCATTTTCACCATTAATCCTATACATTATTTAAAGGCGTAACACAATTTTTAAAACCAATTCTCGTGTTTCATGTCTTTAACATGGTCTTCTCGAGGAGCTACTAGTTTGTTTCGCATTTTTATGTGTATTTTTAAATTGCACTTTTAAGATGGGTTTTAATCTTTTGGAAGGGTAGTTGGGATGGGTGCAATTTTGATTATCACATGGAATTAATATATTCGGAATCATAAGAAAATTGGACAAATTTATAATAATATAGAAGTTTTGAAGAAACTAAACTAGCAATTGAATGTAGGGAACACGATGGAGTCGCCGATAGGGTTAGATTAAGTGTTGGGAAATGGAACTAGATGTGGAAAATAAACTTGAAGAGTTAGAGGAATTATCTACAAGCGAACGCGACTTGCAAATGTCAAGTTGGCGAACAAATGTTGGGAGTGCTTATAGGTCTCTGCCTAATCTATTTTTCTAAATTTGACATCCGACCCAAAGTTATCTTTAAGTAGCGTTGGAACAAGAAAGGTGATGAAATGTGCCGGTCATCTCGAGAGCAGACTCTTGGTACATATGTGAAAGCAAGGTCTTGCCATTTAGCACATATAATATCTATAGTTGTTTTGTGTAATGTTAGACATTAAGCTTTGTGGATTGTAGCCTTGGGTTATTTTTCGTAAAGTGAAAAATTCTTGAAAGCTTCTCTAAAGGGTTTACCCATATGACTTTAAGACATGCGAAGCTATATCATGGGTAGGAGGCATTGGACCGAGGTCACCAATAAGAATGATAAACCTATTCTTGAAAGATGTCGTTTTATGATGCGGAAATCCACTTTAGACACAAGTCAATGAGAGAAAGCAATGTGGGGCCAACGGAAGGGAGGTGTCAAAGAAGTCGAGTGGAAGGAGCAAAAGTGAAACAATGAAAAAGGAAGAGGGGTGATGAATATGAGTTTCGGGTTATGTGAGTAAACAACGGGTTTTGGGACTCGGTTTCGGCACCACAAAATATTGATGAATCCATCAATGAAAGAAGCGACAACTTTTCAGTGCATTCAAAAATAGAAAACAACAAATTTGTTAGAGAAAGGCTTGGGAATTGACACCTTGGACTATATTAAATGAATCCTCTCATGTATGGCACGAGGCATGCACAATGCAAGTTAATTAGAAGGGATTCAAGAGAAAATCCAAGGGAGATGGTTAGCCTAGTTGAAAGCCCCCAACAACTCAAATCTCTCCCCTACCATCTATAATCCCCTTCTTTCTTCTAACAAGCCACATATGAGCTACATGTCATTTTGTGAACCACTCAAAGGAGAAAGGGGGTGTAGATTACATGAAGGACATATGGAAAAAGTCGAAATTTGGTTCAGAATGAACACATGAAACAAAATAATAATTATTTTATACTTTGCTTATACTATGTACAAAGGAATGGCTATTATATAGCCAAATACAAAGCTGAACCAACTTCCTTATAAATAGGAAGTACAAATAACTACTAACAAATAATAGTTACCCATTAATGAATTATGGGTATAACAAACAAACAACCTTATACTAACTTAATATATACCAATAGTTAATAATATTTACCCTGCAGTAAATAGCAATATTATGAGAGCACTCTAACATTCCTAGCATTCCCTCCTTTAGTGCGAACATGGGGAAAAACACCATCTTCAACCAAGCAACATGCCGCTCCGTAGCCTGCACATGGTCTCAATCCTCAACATTGACCGTGGGAACTACATCGTCCATGAATAGGGTCCCATCAACATATCCAGGTGAATACATGAATTGGGACCCATCAACTATCAAGTCAATATGATCAAGAACACTTCCTGCTATAATATCAATGGTACAAATCTCCACATCATCATATCATAGGGGAAACACAAACACTTTACTACACACAGGAACAAGGATGCTCATTTGTTCTTATTCATCACACACAACAAAAGGTGTCACTAAAGCAGTTTACGACCTCTGAGGTAGTGACGAACTCAAGGACACTGAATGTCCTCCTTCCTCTGTTGCCTTCATCCTCTAGTGAGATTATAGATGCTCAGTACAAATAATCTTCATCACTTGGATAATCAATAAGTTCATTATCACTTGTAGGGGTAGAATAATCATCCCAATCATCTTCTTCAGCAACTAAAGCCTTTTGATCCAACTTATCATCTAAGACATCTTGAGCTCTTTTCTTACAATTCACAAAACCATGTCTTGGTTGTTTACAATAATGACATAGAAGGTGTTTTCTTGAAGATTTGAATTGATGTGTATTTTTCTTGAAGGATGACTTATTTTTGCAACCATTACTGTTTCTTCTTCTGGTACAAACCTTTTGATTTTTTCTTCTTCATCAAGCAAAGAGGAAATTAAGTTTTCCAAACTAGGATTGATCTTACTAAGAGTAAAAACAATATTCGAATACTCTTTTGGCAAACTATTTAGTAAGATTGTTTTAGCATCTTCTTTATCCACCTCAGCTTTTATTCTTGCTAATTGATTCAAAATGGATCGAAACTTACTGATATGTTGAACCATATTGTTGTTTTCTCCCATCTTTAGCCCAAAGAGTTTTGCTTAGCGCCATTGCTTGCATTACGCTTGAGATCCAAATAACTTGTTCAATATCACCCAAATATTATTAGATGAATTTGTTAGATTGATATGATGCAAATATGCATCAGATAGACCAAGGTCGATAATTGTTATTGCTTTCTGATCCTTACTTTCCCATTTCACTGCTTCATCTGCATCATTCGGTTTTTAATTTTTCCATCGACAATATCCCATAAGTCTTTGTCGATCAATTGTAGTTGGGTTCATACTTGTCATGTGTGGAAGTATTTCCCATCAAATCTTTCAATTAGATTTATCTTTTCCATTTTGAAACTCCACAAAATTGACAAACTTGAACCAGATAATATTGACAATAATAAACCCTTTATACTGCAAAGACACTTGAATTTAATAAATAAAATATATCGAGCTTGATAGAGCGACTCACAAATATCTGGCTGCCATATTTTTTTGTAGACGTGGAATTTGATTTTGGTGAGGACATCGGTCAATGGGAAGTGACTTTGTGAAATCGATTCTATTCCAGTGCTTCTTCCTCCACATACATATTAATTTCGCAGCAAGAGTCTGATCGATCAAGGTCTATAACCAAAATGCGGGTTTGAATATAAGACCAAGTTGTGTGTTGTTGTCGGAAGGCTTGAGATGGTGTCACAAAACTCGTTGAGCAAGAGTCGATCGATCAAGGTCTATAAAGTCTCTGAGGATGGTGTTGTGATCGCTGGGAAAAATTCACTTTATACGGGATCTATCAATCTCAATGCATTGACTACCATAAAAATAAAATTATGCATATCTCATAAGAGGGGCGACCATTAATGAGAATATATCTTCCCACACAATACTCGGGACGCCTATAGCCACGATACCAAATCTAGAATTTGGTTTTGAATGAACAATGAAACAAAATAATAATTATTCTATATTGCTTATAATACGTACAAAAGGGTATAACAAACAAACAACTTTATACTAACTTACTATATACCAATAGTTAATAATATTTACCCTATGGTAAATAACAATATTATGAGAGCACTATAATATTCCTAACAAAAAGTTGTTCATGTTGAGATATATGGTCCATATCCTATATATTGCCATTCTTAATTCCAATAATTAATGAAGAAAATGGATTCATTATTACTATGGCTATTCATGATACCAATTTTTATTTAGACATGGAACTTGACATGGTCTATAAGTATTTTTGATAAGGGACTTGAAATTGTATGAAGATTCCATTTTGATGTGAGACCTCAAATTGTATGGTGGGATTTTTTATACAAGCACAAAATTTCATAACAAGAATGTTTGGTTGGTTTCTTAGATTACACAAGAACACAAAATTGCAACTTCAATTATATTTCCAACGGAGCCTCTCATGCGTGACACAAGTGATCACACCATAAGTGGATTCAAAGGGTTTCCAACACACAAATCCATGAGAGATGGCCAACACAATTGAAAGCACTCAATAACTCAAATCCCTTCTCCATCTCTCAAAGAGCATGTAAACACATAATCCTCAAGACAATACATTAATGTGTAAACATATAAACATCGGTGGTGACGAGGTCTACACATGTGTGAACTTAACAATTAAAAGGAAATCTTTAAATTCGTAAGAAAAATAAATTTGCTTTTATTTAATATAAAATCTTGATTTCACTTTTAACATTTCCATTCGATTGATTTTTGTTCTAGATTGTAATAGACTATGAAAACCTCATGTCTTTATTTCCCTTTTAACATTACCATAATTGATTTCCATTTCGATTGGCCATATGTGGACTCATGAGCACACTAATATTTAGATTAAAATTAATTCGTAACTATGTCATTACAAACTTAGATATTAATAATTAATACAAACAATTGTCCTATTTAATGTAATGTTTGTTGAGTATTAAATTTGTCTTAATTGTTGCCACCCTAAAAACCCGTATTTTTAATGGATTTGTAACTTGTTGGGGTTATTACAATTACAATATTATGTATTTTAATAGCATACATGTTGAACTAATAAAACTATAAAAACTCTATAAACGTAATGAGAATATAAAATACATTAAAACAAAAAACACGATATATTAAGAATAAATTTTGGCACATATTTTAAGTATCACAACAAATTCGATAAATTCAAATATTATTAATAAAATATAGGCCACATACATCAGGTTGTAGGGGCATGAACTCCCAACACAACTAATAAGAAAATGGTCTTGCTTATTGCTAAAGCAAAAATGGTAGAGCAAGATTTGGAAATTTGAATCTTGAGCTGCTCAAAGATTGAGAAGGATATCCATGTGTACATATATTCTTTGGCCCAAGAAATTACATAATTATTGTTTTAGAAAAAGCATTATATGTGTGTGTGATGCTTTGTCTAAAATAATTGTGTGTGTGTGTGTGTGGGTGTCCCTAAGACTAAAAAATTATTTGACAAAGGATAACACTAATTAAGCATTGAGTGACACCCTTTTAAGGGGATGAAGTAGAGATGTCATCTCACATGATAGTTTGAGGACCCTAGACTAATCAATGGGATGTTGCAGATGAGATAACCAATGGAAATGATGCAACAACTCGGTTACCCAAAGGTGAATGGTGGAGCAACAGGGCTAAAGGGAGAAAGCTTCAAGTCATTACCCCGATGTCCATATTCTCTCTGTACTTGGAAGAGAGGAGCCTCTCTTCTAGAAACTACTTATGAAAATCCCAAATCTGGGGGTTGATTAGGAGTCCTTTCTTAGTGGATCAAAAAAAACATTCTATCATCAATGTTGGTGTCTTGATGGATAAGCAAGATCATAATAAGAGGAGACCGGTGGATGCATTAACACTCTCCTTCACTGCTACTGCAAACAAGGAAGACATTACCTTGACATAAGGAAGAGGTGGAGAACCATGAAAACTAAAGAGAAGGCATTGTATATCAACCACCTCCCAACACAAGGCTACATATGATAAAGGAACAACAGAATGAAGCATTCCAAACTTTTGCTATCACTTTCACCTCTTATGGTGATTAGGTTTTAGGGTTTGTAATCACCATGTGGACAGTATTAATAAGGTAATATGTCAATGACACTCGAAAAATTCACCGCCACCATATCCATATTGTGTGGCAAATGGGAGCACTCTACTCTATCGGGAAAGGCCTATTGGCATGATTACATTAATTTTTGGTTGGAAAGTTAACTAGCGAGGCTGTTGTATGTTGGTCAAGACATATCATCATCCACATCAATCATCCGCAACCTCAAGGTCAATAGATAATAAAAACATAAGCATCAACAACCACCTCTCAATTGAGGGAAATTACATTCCTTCCTTTGTTACATAAATTTTGTGTGGATCCTTCATTTTGTACTTATGTTGATAGATATTCTCCATGTATCTAGGTTCTTAACTTCCCAATATGATCTTGATTACATATTGCAGTTTTTTTTTTTTTAATCATTATCATACATGTAAATCTTTCTTTGTATGTGACTTATGCCAATTTGTTTTTCTAAGCTTATTTTAAAAATTGATTTTCTTAATGGTTCATTATACATTACCACATGACCTCTGGCTCAATTGTTTGGGAAAAAGCTATCATTATTGGGAAACCATAGTCCCTTACTTATATTTCTCTTCCCTTTTCCATCTCAGGGCACCTCAATAGGTGCATTTGTTTTAGTTTTATAGTAACTTTCTAGATTTTTTTATATACTTTAGTTAGCTAGAGTAACATGAATTTTGTTTTCATACGAGTAGAGTTAGGGTTTTTAAAGGGACTCTAATGATTTTACATCAAACTAAAATATTTAGACAATTCGGACAAAGAGATAACCAAACATACAAAACAAACCAAAATGAAGCTAGCTGAAAATTAGTAGACAACAATCAACAAAATTGTAACAAACTTTCAATAAAACAAGATAACTCTCAAAAGATTTCACTATAACCTTCCATTCATTGCAGAGAAAACAAAAGTACTCATTTATCTTTCCTTATCCTTCTTCTCATGAGGGCCTTTCCTCTTGTTTCCCTTCTTTACCCTTTTGTTGTTAGATTCCACAATGAATTTGTCAATCCTAGTCTTCAAAGCCTCTCTCAAAATGAATATGTTCGTAGTAATTGTTCTTAACCACCAAATTTTTAATTTCCATAAGCTTATGGATCACCTCACTCTCTTTTTCTAATCTCTTTACGACACTTCCAAATTGTTTTTAAGTTGAGTTAAGTGATATGAAATTTACTGATTATTAGTACTATATGATTATGGTTGTTAGTATTTCATGGTAACTTTTTAATTAATCTTATATGAGGATTTCTAGAGTCATAAAATCAATTCCAATATGTATAAAAGAGGCATATTCAACATGCATAATCTTATATGGATAACAATTATGAAAAGGAGCTAGTTACATAGCTTTGCTTGCCTTGCCTTGAATTGATATGTTATGATATTCACTCTTTAAATTATTATTTTTCTATATATTATTCCACATCAAGAACATTGAAGCATATAATGTGTATCACATAAAATGCAATCATAGACAACATATGGCTAAACCGTACTTTATGCTCATCAATCTAGTTTTGTTCATGGAAGTTCATTCCATATTAATACCTCTCATATATATGGCCCTCTAGATGTAGGAGGAACAAGGAATATAAACTAAATGGAATGGTATGAGCCCATATTCACATAGAGTTTATAATTTTTCTTGTGGAAGTTAGGTGATATGGATCTAGTATCTTCCACATGGATTTGATCTTTGGGTAACGATGTCCAACACACATACATGTCCTTGAATATTTGAGTTGGACCCTACATTTTCTTTATTCCATCAAAATCATGACATAAAGTGATTGCCACATAAGAAATGAAGATGATACTAGTTATTGGGTACTTTTGTTAGAATAGAGGTAGTTTTTCTTGAAGGGGTATTTTATGGAAAAGTGGTTTGACATCAACATTGCAATACATCTTAACCATAAATATGCAATCAAATTCAATTTACCTAAAACAATATTTTTATGGGATTGTAATATTATATTAGTTAATTAAACACTAAGAAAAATAATATGGCTATAATAAAAGGGTCATTGGTTCGAATATATGGCTTGATCTTCATGTCATAAAAAGCTAAGATTCAAAAATTAAAAATTTGATAAAAGAGGTGGTTACATATCAACAGTGTCTATAAAACTCACCGAACACAAATAGTAAGTCATTTATATGAAGTAAAACACTAAGGGGAGGTGGCATATTTTTCTTAAGAGGAAGGGAAACCAAACCAAAATGATCCCCTATTGGAGAATCTAGGCTAATCAATATGTCTTGAATGTGAGTGTTGTTTTGGAAATCCACAAGCACCATGATTTCCCACGGGTGTCGAGATCCAATATGTATAACACCTCTTTGATAGTGATGACCATTGAAAAGTTACGGTGGTGGACTTGCCATGTGGTGACAAGCTCTAGCCTCTTTGGTGAGAAGTGGAGAAATGTCACATCCCTTTTTACGTCCTTATAAATTGACTCTCAATTCGTTACCAACTTGGGCATATCGTACTTCATAGGATAAGCTACTAGCATCACATTAGAATGTAGATCACTTAATACCTTCTTAGGAATAGATCCACACGACAACTAAATACTTGGTAAGAAATTATTCTAAGTGATAGTTGTATACACCACATTTTTGACACTTACTAACCATTTCTTTTGTGTAGGGGATGTTAATGCATTCTCCTCCCGAGCGGGTGCCTTAAGGGCTTTCCAAGATTTGGGGTATGATTAAACTTGGTCATGTGGGCTAGACTAAAACATTTGAGAGATGTCGTTATTATCCTTAGTCACCCTATACTTGCCTCATTTCTTCCCTTTGTTCACACATTGCACTCATTATGTCTACTCGTCTTGCTATGTCTATCTCTTTCTTCCTATTTCTCACTATTACCCTTGCTTTCGGTCACTCGAACCTTCGTCATTTATTTTCACCGACATTATGACCTCCACTCCTCATGTTTTTCAACTTTGACCATAGGATTCCCTCAAAATACGACACCATCGACCATGGTAAAACTCTTACCCCACCTCATTATGAGATTCATAATATCGAAATGACTATTCCTCCTAGGAAGACTAAAACCTTTTCCATTGATTTTCTTGAAAAATGATATGATCAACTATGAGATATTATTTTGCATCGATGATCCTCCACTCCTTATTAGTGTCATCATTCATGATGCACAAATAAGATGAGTGCAGGTAGATGAAGGATCTAGAATCAATGTTGCTTCCTTCTCTCTCATAAAAACCTAGGCTATTCTATTGACGACCTTAAACACACACGACTCACTTGTCATAGATTTGAGAAAACTCATCGAGACCTCTTGGTTGTATTTTTCTTCCCATAACAATCGGCCTAAAACCATTTGCACTAAGCTCATGGTGCTCGATCATATTATCTCTTATAGTCTTTTGCGTGGACACCCCTAGACACATCACATGCACATAATCGCTTCATCTCGCATATCAATGCCTTAAATTCATTCACAATAATCAACAAGTATAGGCACGATGTTGATCCTAACCCATATGATATACATGTACCCTTTCCCAAAACCCCTTTCACAATCCTATCACTACCATAATACCTAGCATAACATATCTTGCTTTACAATTATAGACACGACATTCGGGTTGTTTTAGCATATTCAGATGATGATGAACCTAATGAATTGTATAATATATGTAATAAGAAATGCATTCTTAACAATATAACACTAACACTATAGATGCCTCTAGTCATTTTACCTTGAGATAGATTTCCTCCTGTCTTAGAATATGAGGATCCTCCTTGTAATGCTTCCTTCTCTAGTATCCCTCTTGAGAAGGGTGAACTTGAGATCACATGTATATTCAAGGATCCACCCTCACACACACTTTCGGCCGAATGGGATTCATGGTGCATGATGATTATATTGATCCTAATTGTTGGGAGAAATCAGTGGAGGAAGAATAGAGATCATACATCTCATATTATTATTATTATTATTATAGAGAAGCACATACAAATTTATAGTGAAGAGAAATAACAATACTCCCCACAATGAAAGGAGAGGTTACAAACGAAGAGAGAGAATAATGGGACACAAAAAACTCTCCTAATAATATATAATTATTAGCTACGTAATCTATGCCAACATTCCCCCTTATTACATTATTCTTGCAAATGTAACCCCTGAAAAGTTCAAATTTCACTTTTCCAAGAGATTTGGTGAGAATATCAGCTACTTGTGCTTCTGTAGGACAAGTACTAGAGCTAAATGTGATGGTTCAAGACGTGCTCTTGAATGAAATGGAAATAAATTTCAATATGCTTTGTTCGTTCATGAAAAACAAGATTATGCATGAGCTTCAACACATTCTAATTGTCACAATAGAGAATAGGTGTCTATTTTTCAAGAATTCCTAGGTCATCCAAAATGTGATGTAACCATATCGCTTTGCACACAACTCCTCGTGCGGTGTGATATTCTTCCTCTGTGGATGAAATAGAAACAAAATTCTTCTTCTTGCTTATCCACGAGATAGGTCCAGATCGAGATGAAAAATGTATCCTGTGGTTGACTTCTTGTCATCAACAGATCCGGCATGGTCCGAGTCGACATATCCTTGTAAGAAGAATTGATCATTCTTCTTATATTCCAGACCATAATCAGTTGTTCCTCGGACATAACTCAATACATGCTTTTTGCGGTCCAGGTGATATTTCTTTGGTTCTTACATGAATATGGAAAGATGGTGACATCATAGCATAAATCTGTGTAGTATATGTCAAATAGATGAGCCCTCCAACAAATTACCTGTAGAGAGTAGCATCTACTTGAGGTGAGTCTTGGAATCTTGAAAGTTGCAAGCCTTTTTCCATGGGAGTGGATATAGGTTTACAATTGGACATATTGTACTTTTCTAGGAGTGTCTTGGTGTACTTTATCTGGGAGACAAAAATGTGATGCTCCTTTTGCCATATCTCCAAGCCAAGACAATAATGTAGTAGCCCCAAATATGTCATGTTGAAGGTTCTTTTGAGATCATTCTTCACAATATCAACTTGATCTTCTGAATTGTCAGTGATCACAAGATCATCTACATACACAACAAGAATGACAATTTCTTTTCCTACCTTATTTATATACAAATTTTAATCGAGGGGCTACAAGTGAACCCATGCTACAAAAGGTGATCATCTATCTTGATATACCATGCCCTTGGAGCTTGTTTCAGTCCATACAATGATTTTATGAGATGACATACCTTTTTAGGATGCTCTTCATCAAAAAATCCTTCAGGTTGGGTCATATACACTTATTCTTTCAGATCACCATTTTGGAAAACAATCTTGACGTCCATCTTTGAAGTCTCCATCCTTTCGTGCTCCAAGTGCACAAATAACTCTGATGGTCTTGATATTCGTAGTGGGTGTAAAGGTTTATTCATAGTCAATGCCCTCTTTCTGAGCATACCCTTTTGCTACAAGTCATGCTTTATGTTTGTTGATTGATCTATTTTCCTTATATTTTGTCTTGAAAACCCATTTGCAGCCTATGGGTTTCTTTCCTATAGGAAAATTGACAAGTTCCCATGTCCGATTTTGCATGAGTAAGTCATATTCTGCATTCATGGATTCTTTCCCTTTGAGGTTTCTTGAGTGCTTCACGAACATTATCGGACTCGAGCTATTAATCGGTGAAATCATGAGTACATTTCTCATTTTGACTTTGGATGAAGTATCTGGAAGTTGTTGTAAATAAGAGTCTTTGATAGTGCTTTATACCCACTTCGGAAGAGAACTTGGCTACTTTTGTGAAGAACTATTGCGTTGAGGTGAGGATGGATGCGAGAATAACATTCTCTAGTTCTCCAAGGTCAACATATAGCTCCCTTGCAGCACATCTTTTCTTTGAGTAGTCTCCTCTGGCTGATCATCTGATTCGGAGACTAGTCGATGAGAGGTGGTTGGTAATGGTTCTTTTGTTGTCACTACTGAGTCAAAGGATGACTCGTCACAGACCACATCTTGACTCTTGTATATTTTCTTTGTCTCAGGATCCATGAGATGGTATGCCTTCGAGGTAGTGCTATAGCCAAGTAGTATGCATGGGAGTGTCTTTGGCTCGACTTTCTTTCTTTTTGAGCTGAGACATGCATTTATGATGTGTAACCAAATACTTGTAAATGATAAATTGATGGCTTTCTTCCACTCTATATCTCTTCATCGTTTTATTTTGTAGAATATTTTTCGGTGCCCTGTTGAGAAGATAAACAACTATCTATACTTCTTCAACCCAATATATATCCTCCAGCTTTGCTATTGATAGCATACAAAGTGAGCCATCTCCATCATTATACGATTGCGTCACTCCACAATGCCATTTTGCTGGGGTGTGTAGGAGAGCGATCGGAGTTCGCTTAATTCCTTGTTGGTTCATGAAGGCCGAGAACTTCTTTGATGTGAATTCCCCCTCGTTCTAAGCGGAGTAGAAGAAGTGGTTGTCAGTCTCTTTCACAACATGTTGATAGAAATTCTGAAAATGGTGAAGAGCCTCACTCTTTTTCTTTAGGAAAAACACCCACATCTTTCGAGAGTGGTCATCCACGAACAATTGGAAGTACTTATATCCTGAAAATGAAGCAGGAAATGGTCCATTCAGATTGGTATGAACTACCTCTAGATGTTGCTTGGCATGGAATGTGCTCTCGTCTTAAACAGATCCTGTGTTGTTTTCCTACAAGACAGCCAGGGAAAATAGGCAAGGAACTGGACAATTTGGGAAGTCCATGTACCATTTCTTTTGAACTCATCTAATGCAATGAACTAACCGACAAGTGACCATATCTAAAATGCCAGAGGGCAGTAGATTCTATTGTTGAGGCAGATAAAGCTACTACAAAAGATGAAATAATATCTAAAGCAAATAACTTATCTTTTAGAAATTCTCTAGTAATAACTGTACCTTGTCTTGAGATAAAGCATGATTTGATGCCATTTTGAACAAGAAATTCTACCTTTAGATGATGATTTAAGAGATGACTGATTGACAAGAGGTTCTTTAGTCAATCTAGGAACATATAGTACCTTTGTAAGCATACATTTTTGTGGTCCCAGAGGAATGGTAACTTGGCCTATTCCTTCTGCAATGTACTCTTTGTCATCTACTATCCGAACCCGATCTCCAGTGGGTTGTTCGTTTAGTGAATCAAACAACTTCTTGTCACCTGACATATGCTTACTGGCACCCGAGTCTATCAACCAGACTCTCTTCGTGGGTTATGAAGTCTGAGAGACTAGTATGAGGTTCTTACCACAATTAGCTCCTTCTGATGACTCCTCATCAGATTCATCATCATGTTGGGTTGCAAGATGTCCCTTTTGCTTTCGTCGGCGGGGACTTTGTTTGGAATTTTGAAAATCTTTGCGCCTTGATGTGCTTGTTTGACTCAAAGACCCTATTTCAAGCCATTATACCAGCAGTGATCAGTGTCATGAGTATTGGTTTTGCATTTGACACCACCTGTTGGAATTTTGAGCTTTTTGCCCTTGATGCTAATGTGCTTGTGTTTGCTTTTATGGGGACCTTTTTGATACTTCTAGCCACGATGTGGCTTTGAGAAAAGGGCTTTATCCTAGGCCTCATCTTGGACTGAATTGATGGCCTCTTCTTGCTGCAGCAAGTTCACGAGTTCTTCGAATGCCATTGTTTGTTTAGATACATTTAGTGTTGTAACGAACACTCGGAATTGTGAACTCTTCCATCATTTCACCGAGCGCTAATAAATTCGATCGCAACTTAGCCACGCGACGTAAGAACTCCTCAACTTTCTCATCTGACCCCATAGAGAGGGTGTGCTTTGACTGAAGATGGAGGATTTTAGTCTAATTTTTGGATTCATAGATGGTTTCTAATTTATCCCAGGCTTCCTTTGGCTTCTCCACATTTCGGATATGTGGTTGCACATCATCACTGACACTTAGCATAATCAACATTAGAGCTTTGGCACTAGCCATCTCATATTTCATGAGTTCATCAGTGGCTATGGGAACTGTCACTGACCCTGTGACGATGCCCCATAATCCTTAAAATTGAAGGATCGTTTGCATCTTTGTTTTCTAGGCCGCAAAATTTGGCCCTTTAAGTAACTGAGCATCCGAGAGTAGAAGTTTTAGTGCAGACATTGTAATAAAATAAAAATATTTTTAATTTTATTTATTGATTTCAAGAGATATTACAACTTTACTCACTAATGAGAAGTACTAGCTCGTAGATGCTCACGATACTCGCGTGCTAAGAGACGGCGGTGCTTTTCTTCGTCTTCACAATCGGCGTCGTACCCAACTTCTAGCTCTTTTTGAACTAGCTTTGCTTAGTAGGTGATGTCAAAAGGAAATACTCTAAGAGTCCTTTACGAACCAATTTGTTGAAGACAAGATTTTTGGTGTTGCGTAGCTCATTGAGCAGTGCAAAGTAGAACCCAAAGCTATCAGGAGCTTCTGGACGGTGTTCTTTGGCTTGCAAGTCGACTTTACGGCTTTCAGCAGTCTCGATTGTGTCATTTACGCTTGTCATTTGGCATGGCTTTGAGAGACTCCCGTTGCCTTGGTAGAGGCTACCTCTCCAGGAAATGAATGGCCTTTTTTTAATTATTTAGAAAATATGTCGCTGCTCACCTCCACCAATGTAGGTTCAGGCAGAAAATAAATCCCAATCTCAAAAAACAAACTTCAATTTATCTTACGTCCAGGTATCCATTTTAATGTTGGGCGTCAATCCTCCACGTAGCATGGAAGAAATACACGTTTTGGCAATGAATAGAATTGATAGATAAAAAAACAGGTCGATGTATAGAAAATGCCTCAGCAATAAAAATGCCACGTCCAAGGAAAAGAATAAATAGCTGTTCACTGGACCAAATTGTAGACTTGAAGCGCCCTCCACTTGTGCTGAAGATTATCCCACACATAGCCAAGAATTTGCAGGAATTTTGTCTCTTATCCACGCAAATTGGAGATTGTTATACTTCTTCATGTGGGTAATTGGACAAGATTCACGTGCTGCTCTATCTCTTCACGCAGGCTCAGCAAAACATCTCCACGTAGGTTTTAGTTGAATTTTGCAGCAAATAAAACAAGGTACAGATAAGACAAGTGGACTTTTCCACGCTTTTTCTCCTCCACGCAACCTTTTTCTCTTCCTTCACCCAAACTTTTTCTCTTGGGTAGAGTGTATTTCTTCCTTTTGACAAAAAGAATGCCTCTTATAACTTCCATGTCGTTTTTCCTCCACGCAGCTTCCTCTACCACGTAGCTGCCTTGATCCTTGTCCACGTTGAGAGTGGTCTTCTCTCTACGCAGCAAGTTGGTCTCGATGCCACTCGACTAACAACAACAATTCAGGCAGATTTGTTTGCTCCAGATAAATGTCTCTCCTTCAAACACACAGGCCAAAGTTTATGATCGCTCTGCTACCATATTGTTGGGAGCAATCAATGGAGGAATAATAGAGATAATATCTCTTATTATTATTATAGAGAAACACGTACAAATTTATAGTAAATAGAAATAACAATACTCCCCACAATGAAAGGATGGGTTACAAACAGAGAGGTAGATCAATGGGATACACAAAAACAAACTCTCCTAATAATATATAATTATTAGCTACGTAATCTATGCCAACACTAATGTACCTTGTAGTGATCCATAACACACATTACTCCCATGTCTATCACTATTATGTTATATCTCATGTTGAATCATGTCATCTTGATGTTTTCCATCATTAAAATAGCTTAGCAAGGGCACATATTTTAAGCCATGATATTCACATGATTTCCACATCCTAAAATTTCAACCCTCATTATTATGATACTATTGGCAATGAGGATGACATAGTTTTACCCTACATTCCACCAACTAATCCCCCATTACTTGACACCCCATGGGTTCTTCAACAACTCTCCAATTATACCTCACTATTTACCCTCATTAGGTCTAGAAAAACCTACCCTCGATGTTGCTCAAGTATGTATTTTCCCTATCTAGCATAATCAGTCCATTAGAGCATGATACACATAATCTTGTACTTCCCCATGACACCATCAAACCTTGTCCTACTAGCACGACCAATCTGTTTGAGAAAATGGATCTTCCCTTACCTTTTCTTGACACTTTCCTATCCATATTTTCTTGATGTCATCATACCTTGTGCTATCAACATGGACGATTACGTCGGGAAAGGTGATTCTCCTTCATCTCCCACTCTCAATATCACTCTAGGTGCCAATTTTTTGGATGTACAAAAATCAACTCTCTCCAACACTACGATGATAAGAGATATGTAGCCCTTGAGATCGATAATGAATATAATATTCTCCTACCCATCTTAGAGGTCGATGCCCACACTTTCTCCAAGAAATTAAAACCTTTCTAATACCATGATGATCTTATTCATTCTCCACCAGGTTGAGCTTCAAATTCTTGACGCTCCCTAGCCCTTCACTCGTGAGGATTGAATTGCATTAACAAAATTCCTCATTTCTAGGATGAAAATATTTTTATCATTACGACAACCAAATACTTCACCAAGTGGGTCAAAGTTATGCCTCTTACGAATATGACAAGCCTCACTACAAACTTCATGTCCTTAACTACATCATTTTTCACTTTGGAAATCCTCATACAATCATTTCAAACAATGGTTGGAATTTTAAATGCAAGGAAATGAAACAAATCTGCACTAAATTCAAAATCAAACATAAATGATCAACTCCTTATCATTCTTAATGCAATAGAAAAACCAAATCTTCTAATAAAATCCTTAACTAATTTTTAAAAAGACCATTCATGAATCTCGCTCCAACTAGAATCTCAAGCTTTATCCATTGCTCTGTGATTATTGTACAACATTTTTTGTGCAACCACCTGGGCAACCCAATTTTCACTTGCATTTGGGTCTAATGCGGTCCTTGCACTTGAGGTGGAACTTCCCTCCCTATGTATTTCTCTCCATGGAATCATCCCTAATGAGGATATTTGTGAATCCCATTGTCATTAGAGCGTATGATAAGTACACGAGAGTTTCCTAATTAGTTTATCAAATGTAAGGATCTAATCTAAGACCAGTCACACTATGTAGATATGAAGGTGCTCAAGGATCGCTAAATTTGTAAATCTAGAGGGTAGTATCTCTAACCCTAGGATAGCTATAGGTTTCAAAGGAATAAACCAAGATAAAGATAGGTGTCCTACTAGGATTATAAAGGATAAGAGACATAACTAAGGGGTGGATAAAGCTAAGGGGCATACTAGTAAATACAAAGCAATAAATCAAAGCAAACATATATATATAATCTAATGTATACAATGAATGACCAATAACAATAATCACCCACATAAAAATGAAATACTAAAGAGGGTTAGAAATACTTACCTCTAGTGTCTATGTGACCAATGATACATAATTCTCCCCATGGAAAACAACACCAAGATAGAATTTCTATGGGTGGAAAAGAGGAAATTTCAACAAGATCATCTCCAGTCATATTTCACTATGGTGACCCAAATGCATAAAAGGTAATATCCAAGACTCCAAAATACATCAATAAGTGTGAACTAGTGTGAAATAGTGTGAGGAAGAGAAAGATGAGTGTAAGAAAATGTTGGTTAATTGGTTGTAATATTAAGAAAGCACAAGGGTATAAATACTCAATGTCATCGCCCATAGGTGATGACGTCCCACTACAGAAAGCCAAAATAGGAACCACCACCCGTGGGAGATGGCGTCGACCTTAGGGGAAACCCTAAGGTCATAGGTTGAAAACATGTGGAATAGAGGCTAAAGAATAAATGACGATGCATAAAGAAGGTCCAACCAAAAGAAGGGGTAACAACGTGTAATAATAAGAAACAAGTAGACATTATGGGAGAAGTAGACATGTAACGAGTGTAATGTGTGAACAAAGGTAAGAAATGAGGAAATTATAGGGTGATTAAGACTAATAACGACATCTCTTAAATTATGTGGTCTAGCCCACATGAACAAGTATGGTCATACCCCAATCTTGGAAGGCCCCTTAAGGTACCCGCTCAAGATATATATATATATATATATATATATATATATATATATATATATATATATATATATATATATATATATGGATCATCACATTTATACATATATATATATAAATATACGAGATGGATCATCACATTTCACAATAGTGAAAAAGATGGTATACGAAAAAGATCTATGCAACATGAAATCAAAAGGAAATGTTGAAAGTAAAGCTAAAAGAAAGTGTTGAATGGAAGTAATGAAATGCTATATAAAATATTTCTACCTCATACTTACCTATCGATGTCACTTGAATTATTGTGGTGGGTGCAATAGCTTCTTAGAACCTTGAATAAGAAATACTAAAAAGAAACACTCAAAGATAATTAGTAAAATAAGAGATAAATCACTGGGATAGGAGGTCATGGGAGGGATGATAACCAATGTTGAAATGATGGAAAAATGAGGATTTTGGAAAAATACAGTGTAGAGAAGTGTAATAAGTAAAAATGAACGGGTTTTCACCATGAGGATGGTGTAATTTTGAGAATGATTTTATGGTTTGTAATGTGAAAGATATGAATGTTTGAAGATTGGGAGAAATCACAATGAAACCTAGTTATAAAATGTTACTATAAATAGTAAAGAGGAGAATTCATTTGTCACTTTGCTAATTTGAGATTAAGAGAAATGAGCTTTAAATAACCCAAATTGAGCAATTTTAGTGGCAATGGTGAGAGTACGAGGAGAAAAACAAGTTGGAAAGGATGAGGCACATGGTGGTGCGAAGCCCATGGTAGGTGTTATTTTTAAATTGGGAATGCGTAATTAGTCAAAAAAGGGAAAAATGTATGTTGGGAAAATTTACCAAGTGAAATTTTCCCCAAAGATAGTCAAAATGTAGATCGAGTTGAGGTCTAGGTGGGTTTGGGAGAATTTTTAATTTTGAGGTCATTAGGTGAGGATTTTGTAATCAATGCATGAGTTTTTATAATACCCTAAAATGGATAGGGTCCACCATGCTTGGGATTAATACTGTAGCAAGGATGATGGCATATGAGAGAAGGGAAATTTACTTAGGTCGATGGCATTTTGCTAGTAGGGATGATGTAGTAAAAAATGATGATTTTGTTGTTTTGGATGCATTTGGATTACTTGGATGATGGATTTGTATTGAGATCTGATGGGTAATTTTGTTTGATGTTTTACATGTGTCACAAAGGATTATTCTATAGAGATCCGTGGATGTGGCATTAGACAACCTCACCGCATGCTCCAATTCTAGTGTTGTATATGATTATAAAATAACTTGAACCAACGTTGTCATATCCCCCACACTCAATTCCATTAGAGCATCCCCATATTTCTAAAGATTATGAGATGCATCTCATAATACTAAAGGAACCCACATAATCTCTTTCCATCGTTGATACTTGATCTACCATCACGATCATATATGTCGAGTCCATGACGCCATCTAGAATATCGTGATGTGCTTCCTCAATCATCTCATGTCATTAATCTATGGTTTTACCTATAAGAAACATGTATTCTATTAGTCATCTACTAAAAAATCTATCTCAAACTAACCACTAGATGCTATCAAATTACTCTTAAGGATTACTGGTTGTATGCAATGATATCCTATGATGGCTCCATCTACTCGGCCTCCCAAAACTATACCTACCTACTATCGATGAGCCATTATCAACTATGCCCACCTATCTTGGGGTACCAATATGAAGGGTGATCTCTTTATATCCTCTACCCTCTTCCACCCCATCATATAGGTCACTATCTAGGCCCATGTATTAGATAATTATCCTCCTTTAGGCCTCCGTAATCACCACTCATAGTGTCATCCTCGAGGTCTCACTACTACCTCCTCCATGATAATTTGTCTCTTAGGGATATCCCCTACATCTACTATCCGAGGTCCCTCAGCACCTCTTACTACCCTATGTCATTTTCACCTACCGGTTGGGTCTGTGGAACACTTCTCACACTACATGGTTGCAATGGTGGTATGTCCGATATCGGTCCCTCTCTCCCTCCCCCTCTCTCTCATGCATTTATTAGTACTCTAGAAGAGGTGGGGTCACCACATTATCCATATGCTAAAACTTCAATGGTACTCTATCCACTAGGTGTGTCTCTACTCACCACACATAATTCTTAGTAATTTCACATTTCCCCTCCATTCCCATTGTAGTTGGCTAGGGGCCATAGCTCCACTATTCATTTATAGGTATCCCAAACTACTCGCTCCTGTCTCACTTGAGGAAATATTCTAAAACCTATTGAAGCGGCTCCACTTTCAGGCCTCTCTTCCACTATTAAATCCTTGGGGAATCTCGTGTTACTTGTAGCAATGTACCCATAGACCTATATAACGAGAACCACTCATATATATCAAAGATAACAACAATATGACCAGTCATATGGACCTTGTTGGCCATTGTGTCTTAGTGTTGTCATTGATGTCAAGGAAATTAATAGAAAATGGGTATCATGAGGTCATGCGAGTCTCCATGAGTTGTCTTTCAATGTCAAACACGAAGGTTGGTGGTAGTGCCTAGTTTTGGTGAAGTTGCTATAATGTCTAGGCATGGTTTTAAGAATGATAAAATAATTTATGTTAATTGTATGAGTCTTAATGGTTGGTATTAGTTCAATCATGATCTAATAGGTGTTTTAAAGGTGTTCTAGTGTCTACATATGGTTGTCATGGTCAGTTCATGGTTTTTCATGGTGTGAAGTGGTCATTCTAGGCCTATTCCTAGTCCTAGAGCTTGTGGTTTGGTATGGTGGCATAATAAATTGAGCATGAAATTCATGGTCAGTAATTTTAGGAGCATGGTGATGGTGTATATGACATGTATGATGAGTTTTAGGTCATTTATTAGAGGTTTGGTGATGTTTCATAGTCCTTGGGAAGCAAGATTGTGAAGATAAGCTAAGTAAGCACAGATAAGTCATTGTGGATGGAGATTTTTAGGCATATTTTATAAAGGTGGTGAGGTTTGGTAGTTATAGGATGTTTTCATGATGCTTCATGACAAGTTTCAAGTCAAAGTAAAGAATTTTTGCAAGATATGTCATTTCTAGTAAAGCTGGTCTTTGTAGAAGCAAAATCCAACTTGAATTGGAAACTTCAAATGATCACATGCTCTCACACACTCTGCATGGGACCCTAAGGATTTGGGGGTTAATTTTACATTGAGCTAAGACCATTTTGCAAAAATAATGAGGAAGTTTCATCATCATACTTTTATGAACAAATGTTAAGAAGATAAGTTGGTTCAAAACCCTCTAAAAACCCTAACAATTAGCGACTTGGAAGATTTTCTTGGTATGATATGGAAATTACTTGTAAATGATAATATTATGATTTGGGCTTGTATATAATTCATTATAGCTCATTTTTGTGTTCTGGCTATTTGGGAAGAGAGAGAGAGAGAGAAAGAGAGAGAGAGAGAGAGAGAGAGAGAGAGAGAGAGAAACCCTAATTTTGTGGGTTTTTGTAGTTTCAGGGCTGAGATGGAATTTTTAGAATGAAAACCAAATTATTACAGGATCCTTGGGATTTTTTAAAAGTAGGCATGAAATTTTTTCGGTAGGTACAATGGAGAAAATGGAAGATACAGGTACTTAAAGTGAGCTTACTAATTTTGGCCTTAAGGGATAAAATGCTAGTCTTGTGCTTTGGAGTGAGCTTGATAATTTTTATTGTTCTTGATACATCTGATGATTTTGGATAGTTTATTGACACCTTATATGATATTATTAAGTTATTGGTTTGGTTTGGTGAATTGGTTTTCAATTGAATACCTAATGGCTTAGTAAGCCCTAGTTGGCTTACTCAAGAAGGTGAATGAAACAAGCGTTTTGCATAAGATTTCTCCATGTGACATATGTTTTTAAGTACTTGTACATGTTGGTACAAGTGTATTTGATTGTTTCAAGTGGTGGTTGAGATTTTAAGTTACTTTGGAGGTGATGGATCAAGTTTCTCTCAAGACTAGTTCTTGAGTCCTAGAATCCTGAATGAGCGGATTCAAGGAGTGGCTTAGTTGAAGGTCTTTCACTATGAGTTGAATATAGAGTAAGTTTTGAGAGAATGTATAATTAGATAAATTTATAATGGTATGTTTTTGTATCTTGATGAGGTGTTTTTATATGTGAACCAACTTTGTTTTGAATACCTAGTTTTGGGGTCTTAAAGCCAGTTTGGAGCGATTTGCGAGAGAGATTGAGCTATTTGGAGGTCTTTCTTTGTGAGTTGAATGAAAAAGTGATTTTCTCTAGAAATTAGATTCAAATATATTTCTAATGGTATATTACTTGAGACTTGATTATGATTTTTTCTATATGAACTCATTCATTTTTCAAGATTAAATTTATGGGAATTAAAGACCTAATATGGTTTACTTGTCTCTTGGAGTGTTTCATGGTAGAAATGAATGTTTCAGTGCTTATTGTGATTTTTGATGATGATGAGGAAACGTGCATGAATTTTATGGAGATGATGGATCCTTCACAAAGTTATTATAAGACCTTGGAGTTGGTGGTGCATTTCTTTAGTACTTGGAGAGTGCATTTCGAGCTTGTTTAAGCAACTTGGTTCTTAGGGATGATGTCTTGACCCCTTCCACCCTACTTGGGCCATTTTAGATGATTTATATGATCTTATTATTTTGTTTTTGAGTTGGGATGACCAACCTACTTGGTCATTATTGGTCCTCAAATCTGCACCCCTTGGTGGATTGGATATAATTCTCTCTACGAGAAGGTGGGGAATTTCGTGAATGGTGGCGATGGGTTAGTATGTGTCTTTTTGTAGCCGGGAGGGTCTAACACTTTCCTTTGGATAAATACTTGGGATGGTTGAGGGGAAAATGCAAGGGAAATGGCCTATTCTTGCTACTTTTGGTCCTGCCTTAAACTAGGGTGAGAGGACTCGTGGGGTAACCTGAATGTAAAGGGGGAGATGGAATCTTCGTTTCCTCAATTTCTTCAAATGATGGATCAATCTAGGACAAACATGGTTGTAGATATAACACTTAACTCTCACAAGTTGTCTCACAAAATGTTGCATATGCTTACTTCACCAAACACATGTTACTATAGACGGTAGGATTCAGATTGCTCTTACATTCTCTGATAAAATCGAATGATACTTTCAATGATATTTAGATATAAATTAGAATTTTTTTAAGGAAGTTGGTAGGATTGTTTATGTAGTTTTAAAATATGGGGTATTACAGGATGACAAAATCTTTGCAATAGACCATTTAACACTTAGATTAACCTACAATTTTGGAGAAGAACTGAAAATTGGATCAAGAATTCACAGCTTCTACAAAAGGAGATTTGCATTCATTGATACTCAATAGATGCAAAGTTCCAACTCAATCTCTAAAATACTAGACATAATGAATCATGATATTATTCTAATAAAGCATTTATTGCTTCTTCCCTTATACGCCCAAGATTCACTCAAAGGCTAACAAAACTCTAGCAGCACAAAATGGTTATGGCAAGGATTTTACAATCAAGTCCAACATTGTAGAGGGAATGCTCATAGCACAACATCAAAATTAACAACCAAAGCACAAACATTAAGGACATATCTAGTGTATGACAAAGAGAAACAATAAACACAAGACTGTAGCAGAAAAATATAACTCATGAATTAACAATTCAACATACGAGAACCTGAAGGTAGAGTTCAAACTCAAAAGAGGACATATTTCATTTAGATATCAAAAACTTAGTTAGCAACGGAACATCAAATAAATGCCATCAAAGCTTGTCAATGGATGTACATTACAACTACCTTGATACAAAATTTTGGGAAACTAAGATCAATACACATTTCATAAAGGAAACATGCAATATTTACAATTGAATATTTTAATTTTTTTCCGTAGTAGAAATAATTAACCCCACTTTTGATATGAGGACAAGTCTTTATATTTATAAAAATTTAGTGTGTTCTTACAATTCAATTTCTCCCCCTAAAAACTTTAATGAAACATCCCAAAAGGCGCGAAATAAAAGATCTATTTTTGGAAAATATCTTGCAACTATAAAGATACCTTTTTCATTCCTTAATTTGATTCTGCTTCTAGTTCTTTGACATGGATATATGCTAGATTTTTAATTTTTTTGTTTAATTTATTTTTCTCCTATCTATGTTGTCACCATCATTTAGGTACCCGATACAAATAGTCTATTCCCTTATGTCGTTATCTTAACTAATTTGACACCTTACCTTTTGGGAATATGCTTTGGGAAATGGATAATCATTGATACTCCCTCATATTTTTGCTTCCTTTGTGTGAATTTTCACTTCAATTTGAAAACCATATTTTTGAAAGATATCAATCTGTTTCCCCTTTCTCCAGACTCGTGTGAGTATTCATAATTAATTTCACATTCAATCCTAAAATGATACCTCACACAATCACTCTAAAACTTCATCCTTTTATAAATTCTCATTGTTTTCTCATAAGATTACATATTCCTTCAAGAATTCTGAGTAAAAATATATTTTTTTTCATCCTTCTCAAGCAATGGTGGATGTGGAATTAGGAACCAGTTTGAAGGATCTCTCCTCGAAACATAACACCCAATCTCCAATATTTCGTCCCGGATGAAGACCTTGTGAGGATGCTATTTGAGATTGAAGATCAGGTGGAGACTAATGGACCATTAACACCTCACACAGTTCGAGTAACATTGATATGAAGGCTTGTCAAGATGACTCCTTCTTTTTTATTTTTAGGTCTGTATCATCATTTGTTCCATGCGGAGGATCACAAAATTTTTGAATTCTTTGAACAATTTTTGGCTCCACTATAGTCCTACCATTAATAAAAACATCATTGACATATCTCCATTGTTTTTTAATGAGGATTTGGCCAAGAAAGAGATTTTTGTGGATGCTTATGTAGTGCCTTGTGATGATCCTATAGAAGAAATCTTCAATCTCATGTAGAATAGCCACGATAGAGAAAAGAATCATCTGTATTGTGAAAGAACATATGAAATCTTCCTCTAGGAAGGCCCTTAAATTTCCTTGCCTTCCTTGAAGAGATGCAAATGGGGTGTATACAATTCAACATGTGCAAGCCAACCAATTTCCAGTTTACGAATCTGCTCCCACGGCACTGGATGATGTTTTGGGCCATCTTCAACCTCAAAAACTAATACCTGATGAGGTGCTAAGGCCTACCTTAAAGGTGGGTCTAAACTTCTTGAATGGGTCTCCTCTTATAGGAGAAAATTAAAATTGATCAAAATATTGTAAGGTCCTAAGGAAAGCATTACAAAACTCATGGAAATGCGCATGCCTTGTGACCTTGTAGGGGACATCCAATATGTTTATAGGGCTCAAGATAACAAAGAAGTTGAATTTAGGAAGAAAAAAATTAAATTAGATTCCTGCCTTTGCGGAGGAATTTATAACCATTAATTAACATGGTACCTCTTTTACAAGAGCCTCCATTTTTATATATGCATACTATAAGTTATGTGAATTTCAAGGGCCGAGATCGATATAGAATCTCCATTTTGTTCCTAGTATATACATATGTTTCTCTACATTTCATTTGTTAACTCAACAATTAATTTTCATAACTGAATTTACCATTGGATAATATAACAATTATCTCTAAATTCATATTGTATGATTTGGATACCCGTGGTAAAGTTATTAGTGAAAGATGATCCTTTTCTCGAATGTCCTGCGGCTTTCGGAATCCATGGAGTGTTGATCATTTTGATAAACCATCCTATAGATTTTACTTGTATTCCTCTTTTACCCGTGAAATTTTAGTTATTTTTGATGTTCGCAGCCCTTAGGTGGATTTATGAGTGTCTCGCAATCTTTTGGAATATGTGGAGTCTGAATTCCTTGAAAAACCTGCAGAACACTAAACTAGTGTGCCACGGTTTTCGTTATACAATCACATTCCCTTATTTCTTGCAACCAGTCATCTACAAAATCCTCTCTTGTTTTCATCTTACGTGAAAAGGTCCATTTGAATGATTAATAGTAATTCTAGAATTCCGCCTTGATCATGATTTGATTTTTACCCTTTTATAGTTTGGAGCAACTCACGGGACATTAAGTTCTTCATTCTATGGATTACGAAGTTGATGCATTGTGACTTCCTTAGAATCAAATAGTAATGTCAATATTTTAATTTGTTGAATTTCATGGGAAGGGATGGTCATGGAGATTCAAAAAGCTCTAGTGACAAGCTAACATATGCAAATTTGGGTCCTTAGATGGTATGAGGTATTTCTTGGAAAAATGAACTAGGTTAAGAACAAGGCTTAAAATGAGCACCAATATCATCTCTTGCATGGGGATGGGCACCCCCTGTGGGTGCCACAAGAACCCGAAAATACCTCAATAGATATACTAGATGCCTAATCCATTGGGCAAGGAGTTGGGGAGACAAAACACATGGATTTTCTGAAAAGAGACATGATACTCATACCAAAATACTGACATATCCTGAAACCTGGTCATTGTAGACCAGAACACAAAAAGAGAAAGAACAATAGAAATAAAAACAACAACAAAAACTATACACTACAAAATCATACTTGATAATTTGGCTTAATCTAGGAAGTGTTTGAGGTGCCTTCCATTGAAAAGTAACTCCATCAAATGTGCCTCCAAATATTTCGAAAGAAAGTATGTTCTCCATAGGGCATCAAGTTTTCCATGTTTACCCTTATCTTCATGTCTATTGTCCCATAATAAGACTAAGTCTCCAACAATGAAGGCTCTTGGAGTGACCTTCTTGTCAAATATATTCTTGAGTTTTTCTCTGAATTTTACATGTTTTTGATGGGACTCTCTTCTTTCTTCATCCAATTCCATAATATGATTAATCCTTATCTCATGTGGACTTACTTCCTACCCATCTCCAAACTTCGCATGAATTGATATGCTGAAAGTTGTAGATACAAAGGCAGAAGGGTCGAATTCCATAGACTAACTCAAAAGGAATTTTCTAGTGGACCTCTTAGTGGTAACTATGTCTGCCCATAATGCAAACTTGAGTTGTTCACCCCATTTCTTCTTGTTAGTCTCTAGTGTCCTTTTGAGGATCTTAAGTAGATTTTTATTACTTGATTCTGCTTAGCCATTTCCTTGAGGGTTATAATTTGATGCATAGGCCAAATTGATACCATACTCATGGCACATTGTAACCAATGGATTAGCCACGAAGATCATGACATTATTAGCAACTATCTTGGTAGGCACTCCAAATTTATAGATTATGTTATTGAGGATAAAATCCATGACTACTTGATGGGTTGCTTTCCTGGTGGGAATGGCTTTAACCCATTTGGTAAAGTAATTAGTGGCTACCAATATCCACTTGTGACTAGCACTTGAAGATTATGATATTTCTCAATAAAATTCATTCCCCATTGTTTGAATGGGGCTTTATTGATACAATTTGCAGGGGTAAGACCCTGAAGCTTTTAGTCTTCTAGAAAAATGTTGACAACTCTCACATTTCTGAAATACTAAGGAAAAATATTTGAATAATGAAGGCTACCAATAACCTTCCCTCAAAATTTTGTGAACAATAACTCTACAAGAAAAGCGGCATCCACACACTCCTCCATGAAATTCTATAATTATCTTGGGTGCTTCTTCAATGATACATCTTAGCAAAATTCCTTCTAGATTCTTCCAAGCCAACCCATGATCAGTCAATATAGACTTTTGGGAGACTAGCTTGAGTTTCCTCCTTTGGTTCTTGTCTAAGTGTATATGACAATTCAAATTTATCAAGTAATATACTATATCCTTACACCAAATTGAAGTGCTTACCTTTTTGTGAGGTGTAACCCCTCTTATTCAACATTGTGTATCTCCATTATTTACAAATTTCCTCTTCCATCAACCTTGCTAAGCCCAATCCTCAAACTAGCTTTTATGTTTGAATCTCCATGTCATATTCTTGCAATTTGTTGACCCAACAACATCTTTTACTTGACATCTCCATTTCGACAAAATGTCTTTCACCATTGTATGGGGTACATAAGCTATAACTTTGGAGCTTAGAAT
Source organism: Taxus wallichiana var. yunnanensis (assembly GCA_018340775.1). Classification (NCBI taxonomy): domain Eukaryota; kingdom Viridiplantae; phylum Streptophyta; class Pinopsida; order Cupressales; family Taxaceae; genus Taxus; species Taxus wallichiana. Next base: position 722,671,343 of record CM031235.1, read on the forward strand.
ATATGGTCTGAAAATTTTAGTGGCTTTCACCAAGGCAAAATCTTGTTTCTCCATGATGGAATATTTCATCTCAACTCCTTGTAAGGATTTGCTAAAGAAAGCAATGGGATTTTCATTCCCTTCTTCATCCTTCTGCAATAACACAAAAGCAATTGTATTTTTATGAGGCAAAAGAGAACATTTGAAATTCTTTCTTATAATCAATATTGGTTAAGATGGGGGAAGTCTTAAGTTCCTCCTTTATTCCTTTGAATGCTTGAACAACCCTTTCTTCCCATTTGATGACTTGATCCTTCTTCAACATAGCTATGATGGGAATGGTAATCTTAACAAATTTGGAGATGAATCTTCTTACAAAGTTCATTTGCCAAAAGAAATACTAAATGACCTTATTAGATATAGGAATGAGAACCTTACCAATTTCCTCTACCCTTTCAGGATATATCATGACCCCTTCTTGTGACACTATGTGCCCCAAAACTTTTCCTTTTGCACTCCAAAGTGACATTTCTTGGGATTTAATGAAATCCCATACTCTCTGCATCTGAGAAACATATTTTCAAGGTGCCCCAAGTGGTCACCCCTTTTCTTTGAGAAAACAATTATATCATCTTGATATACTTTGCTATGAAATAATTGATAAGACCAGAGAAAGCCACATCCATAGCTCTCTGAAAAGTTTCTCATGTGTTCATCATTTCAAAAGGAATCCTAGCATAGACATATGTTCCCCACGGGGTAGTAAAAGTAGTCTTGAACTGTTCTGATTGCTTCACCACCACTTGGTTATATCCAGAGAAACCATCCAATGTAGATAGCAACTCTAATCATGTTACCTTTTGTAACATATTGTCCATATTAGGAAATGGGTAGTTATATTTAATTGATGCCTTGTTTAGATTTCTAAAATCCACACAAAGCCTTATGTCCCCATTCTTATTTCTGACTAGCACTAAGTTAGCTATCTAGGAAGAGTATCTAGTGGGCTGAATTATCTCACCATTTCACAGTTTAGTCATATCTTCTTACATTTTGGTTGCAAGGAGGGGATTGATGGGCCTTTGCTTATGTATAAAGGGCTTGGAGTGAGGCTCGAGGGTATCTCATGCTGAAATAGATCTTCTTTGTAATATTTCAACTCTAAATAAGACCATGTCAGACAGTCCTAATATTTCTTCAACAATTTAGTATAAGCCTATTTTATTCTTTATTCAAGCTACATCCTATCCAAAATTGTTTGGGATTTTGAGGAGTTCCCAAGTTGGACTCTTCAACATCCCTAGGTGCAAAAATAAGTTTATTCACAACTCGGTTTGCACTATTAAAGTTTAATCCCAAACCGACAAGTCCTCTATGAATGACATCTATCTTTAGCTGGATTATATCTTTTCCAAAGAGAGTATCCTTTCCTTCACATATTTCCACCATGGGTTCAAGATCAATGAGCTGATTATTGAACTCATCTTTACAAGTTAAAAACCTATAAATCTAAGCATCATCCTAAAAAACTTGCTAATGTTGAATGTTGTCAGGAACTGAAGGTATGAATAACACTTCTACTTCATAATGGTAGTAAGGAGATACAACTTCATTGTTATATTGGGATTCCATAACAACCAACTTGTCAATTGTTGTATTCATAGCTCTCTCATGATAAAGAATGTTAAAATCTTTGATGAAATCTCAGATTGCATGCTTATATTGTTTCAATCTCTTGTTCTTAGTGGAATACAACTATCTAATTTACTTTACAATCAATTCTGAATCTCCTTTAACAATGATATCCTTTACCCCATGCTTCCATGCAATTTTTAAGCCAAGGAGCAATGCCTCATATTCAACAATGTTATTAGTACATTCAAACTTCAATTTGAAAGAGAAGTTAGAAGAAACCTGATTTGGAGACATTAGAACCATTCCAGCTCCATTTCTAATGTTAGAACATGCTCCATCAAACATCATAGTCCAAGGGGCATTGACATCTTCCAGGTGTGCATTAGAATCCATACAATGATATTCAAAATCTACATTTCCTATGAAGTTTCCCAAATCAGTATCAACAAACAATACCTCATAAGAGGCATTCATGGGATCCTCAATAAGATGGAGCATTTTCTTTTCTCCATGCAATTTTTCTAGCTTTTGCTCTAATATTATAGAGACATATGACATATCCATTTGAACACTGCCTCCTACACTGGCAACCTACTTTCTTGATAACAACATAATCCATTTAGTAGGGCAATCCACTATAACTATGTTCATGGTCAAATATTTTCTAGGATAGGCAACAATTTGTACTAGTAAAGCTCGACATACCCCTGTTGGTACCTCTCTTGAATCCATGGCATAACAAGTCCCAAAGGTTGTTGTTATCTTGATGTCTAATTCATTCATGACCTCTAAAGGCATGACATTACATGAATCTCCTAAATCAAACATACAATTATGAAGAAGCCACCCATTGACAATCAAAGTAGTAAAGAAAGGATCCACATCCAATTGGGATTCAACCAAGGATGTTCCTAAATATACTTATGGGGGTTCCTTCATGTTCTCTGGTTCTTCCTTTATCTCAACTTTAGCAACACTTGGGGAGTTACTACATTATTTGCATCCCTTTCCTTGATAACCATATCATCCTTCAACCCCAAGTATTCAAATGATATTTTTCTATGCTATGGAATTCTAAGCAGTTCTACAATAGGGACTATAATTTTTATTTGACTTAGAATCTGAGCCATATCACATACATTATACTTTGGTAGGGCTGTGTTAAAGGAAAGGGTAACATTTCTTTCTGATGGGATGTTATATTTTATTGCTTGGGTAGTAACAAAGGTACTTGGCATTGAAGTATTGACAAGACCTCTCTCAGGCATGGTTTTCTTAGGAGCATCTTTGGGGATGTTGGTCAAGATAGGAACTTTTGGTTTAGCAGGGACATACCCTTTGACCTGTCTATTTCAAAGGTTATACTCCTTTTCTTGAGCAACTACAACATTCATTAATAACTACCTATCTTCTTTAGAAGGGATTCCACCATCATACTTCTTAATCATTAAATATCTTAAGTACTCAAAGTCATGATTTGGAAGCTCAAATGACTAAGCCATATCTATATCAACATTAACAATAGAAGGGATGGAAAATACCTGATTTATGTAATCCCAAAAGTCCTCCACAGTTCTAACATATAAGATATCAGTTGAAGTAGCTCTTGACATTGATTCTTTTGGACATTCCATCATGCATATGTCCTCAAAACCAACTTCATCAGTAACATCATCATCTCCAACAAGTGGCTCACAAGGGGAGTGTGGCAATAAACATTTATCACACCATTCAATGATATGATCTTCCTCTACTAATGACACTCTTGTTGTTAATGGATCTAGGACTGCTTTATTTTCTCTAGAGGCTTGATGCTCATTGCCTAAAACCATAGGCCCTTTTCCTTTGTCATCAGCCCAATGATCTTTGGGATGATTTCCAAATCTATGCTTTCCTTGGGCTTGGTGTTGAGCTTGAGGGTTTGAAGCCAAGCCTTTCTCTACTCTAGCAAGCTTGTATGCGATCTCTTTAACTGTTTCGACCAAAGTCTTAACCACTTCTCCTAAATCATTTGTCTTACTTGCTTGAGGCTTCTTTGGTTTAATTAATGTAGCCAAATTCTAAACATAATCAATATACTGCAAATAATATGAACTCCAAAAGAAAATATATCTTGTTCTTCATTCTTGAATCATGAATTACAATGTTTCCTAAATAGGAAAACAACTCCCAACTTGATTTGCCAAGAAAAATCTAACTAACTTTGACTAAATCTACTCTAGGTGGTGGGAATTACTATTTTTAGTAGTTTACTAGAACTTGCTATTCTTAGTAAGTTTCCATGCTTATTCGTATGAGAACATAAATTTCCATGCATCTTCTAAATTCCTAAATTAGAGGAATTTCCAAAATTTCAAATCATAATGCAACTAATAGACTAAAATTAACTAATGCCCTAAAATAGACTAAAATAGGAAAAAACTGAACTACAACTTAAATCCTAATTTTTCAGCCTCAAGATGGTGAATTTTGGGCCCGAAAATGTGCCAAAACTTTCTTCAACTGGTAGGGCAGGATAACCAGTGCATTCATCTCATTGAAACATGTGGTTTAAAAAAATGGACTCAAAGCAGACACCCGAAGCTCAAGTTATGACCTTATTAAGATCCTGCTAATTTTTGTGCATCATTAATCAGCTCGATACCTTTCCTCTTTAGAGGCTTCCCAACTACTTTAATATTGTTATCAACTTGGATAGCCATAGAGAAATCCTACCTCCAAGTTCTAGGATTCTTATACCTTAGATAATAATATTATTTTTTGTCAAAGGCATCTGAGTACTTAATCAAGCAAGAATCATCACTAGACATTAGATTAATATGCAATCTAGTTAAAGTTTTATTACCTAGTGTTAAATTATTACACACACTCATTTGGTTTTTTCTTGATATTCTCAAACTCAATCAAGAGAAACCGAGGATCAATTTTATCACCATATTGTAACGTGAAAGTATTTTTCATTTTTGTCCAGGATTCAATTGAATTATTAGGAAACAAATTATACCATTCCCGACATCTTCCTCTAAAGTATGTATGAATAAATTGACATACACATCTTCATGCTCTATTTCATAGTCATCCATAATATTCTGAAAAAATCTAAGATGTTGATCTCCACTTATGGCATTATTCCCTTGAAATTTAGACAATCTATTTCTGATTTCATGGGGTACTTCATTTGGATAGCCCACCATCCCATGGAACCTTATTGGTCTATAGGTATTAACCATAAAAGGATCCCTTGGTGGAGGTTGTGCCATATTATTTAGTGTTGGTGTTTCAAAAGAAGGATTGAAATGGTGGGGGACGGAATTCTTTGAGGAAAAGGAGTATGATCCATAAAATATGAATCCTTTAAGGACTCAGTTTCACAAAATACCCTATTCTCAAGAGTTAATAAAGGAGGCAGATTAAAAATACCTTTATTACTTGTAGATGTTGGATCTTCTTGAAAAAAATTATGTAAATCTTCTTGAGGGCTATCTGATTCAGAGATGTTAGGTTTGCTAGAATAGTCTTCCACCAAAGGCTGATCAAATCCAGTAGTCAAAACAACCTTGTCTTCCGAATTTTGATTACCCACTAGTTTCTAGATATGTTTGCTTCTTGAATTTTTACTTTCTAGATCTAAAAGCAACCTTTTGGTAGGATCAAACTTGAAGAAGGATCTTCTTCCTTCCAGCTTTGTAGAATTGAAGAGTAAAAAATGAGTAAGTAATTTACACTTTGGTATATGCCAAATTTTCTTTTAAAATACTGAGCCAAAACTAAGGTCTTACACCTTAGATGTGTAGATTAACTCAAATAACTCTTGAAACAAAAAATTACAAACTAGTAGAAAAATATTTGTAGATATTTATTATTTCTACCATGCTTTCCCCATGGAGTCAAATTTAATGGAAATCCTACTCATAATGAGAAAATATTGGGATAAAACGTATAGAATGGATTATATTTTAGCAAATCTTTAGAAAAGGATATATTTTGAACCTCTATTTGGACTTAACACCTAGTAGTGCCACAGGAAACTTAAATATGTTTCAATTCTAGGAAATAAGTCCCTGACAATGGTGCCAAAAATATGTTGTTCCTCAAATCTGCACTCCCGATGGATTGACAATGATTCTCTCTAAGGAAGGGGAATTGCTTGGAATGGTGGTAGAATGGGTTCGTATGCGTTGTTTTGTAGCTGGGGAGGGGTCTAAAAATTTCCTTGGGATCAATCCTTGGGATGATTAAGGGGTGTGTACAAAGGGGATGGCCTATTCCTGCTACTTTTGGTCCTGCCTTGAACTAGGGTGAGAGGACCCACGGGGTAACCTGAATGTAGAGGGGGAGATGGAGTATTTGTTTCCTCAATTTCTTAAAATGATGGATCAATATGGGATAAACATGGCCATGGATACAACACTTCACTCTCACGAGTTTTCACACAAAATTTTGCATATGCTTACTTCACCAGGACACAGGTTACTATAGACAGTAGAATTTAGTTGCTCTTGCATTCTCCTAATAAAAGCTGAAGGATACTTTCAATGATATTTAGAGATAAAGCAGAAAAGAAACAAATGGAATTTGGTAGGATCACTTATGTAGTTTTAAAAAGGGGGATTATAGGATGACAGACTCTTTGAAGAGAATTTAACACTTAGAGCAACCTGCAATTCTGGAGAAGCACATAAAATTGGATCAAGAAGTCACAATTTCTACAAAAGAAGATTTGCATTCATTGATACTCAATAGATGCAAAGTTCCAACTCAATCTATAAAATACTAGACACAAATAATAATTCTACTATTCTAATAAAGAATTTATTTCTTCTTCCCTCATATGCCCAAGATTCACTTAAAGGCTAACAAAAATATATCAACACAAAATGGTTATGGAAAGGATTTTACAATCAAGTCTAACATTATAGAGGGAATTCTCACAACACAAAATCAAACTTAACAACCAAAGCACAAACATTAAGGAAATATCTAGTGTATGAAAAAGAGAAATAGTAAATACAAGACTGTAGTAGAAAAATATAACTCATGAATTAACAATTCAACATACAAAACCCAGAAGGAAGAGTTCGAACTCAAAAGTGGAAATATTTCATTTAGATCTCAAAAAATTCTTTAACAAAGGAACATCAAATGAATTCTCTCAAATCTTGTCAATGGATGTACATTGCAACCACCTTAACACATAAGTTTGATAAACTAAGATCAATACACATTTTACAAAGGAAACATGCAAGTATTTACAATTGAATGTTTTAATATATATTTTTTGAAGTAGAAAAACTCAACCTTGATTTTTATATGAGGACAAACTCCTAATATTTATACAAATTAGGTGTGTTCTTACAATTCAATTCCCCCAAAAACATTAATGAACCATCCCAACAGGCACAGAAAACAAGCTCCATTTTTGGAAAATATCTTGCAACTGTAAAGATACCTTTTTCATTCCTTAATTTGATTTTGCTTCTAGTTGCTGACATGGATGTATGTTGGATTTTTATTTTTTTGTTTAATCCCTTTTTTCCTATCCATGTTGTCACCATCATTCATGCACCCAGTCACAAATCATTTATTCCCTTATGTCGTTATCTTAACTGATTTGACACCTTCCCTTTTGGGGAATATGCTTTGGGAAATGAATAATCATTGATACTCCCTCATATTTGATGCTTCCTTTGTGTTAACTACAACTTCAAGATGAAAACCAATTTTTTTAAAGATATCAATCTGTTTCACCTTTCTTCAAACTCATATGAGCATTCAAAATTAATTTCACATTTAATCTTGAAAGGATACCTCACACAATCACCCTAAAAAGTCATCCTTTTATAAATTATCATTGTTTTCTCATAAGATTACATCTTCCTTCAAGAATTCTGAGTGAAAAAGATTTTTTGTTCATCCCTCTCAAGCAATGGTGGATGTGGAATTAAGAACTAGTTTGAAGGATCTCTCCTCGGAAACATTGCACATAATATTCAATATTTCTCGGTTCAAATGAAGATTTTGTGAGGATTCTATTTGAGATTGAAGATCAGGTGGAGACTGACGGACCATCAACACCTTGCGCAATTTGGGTAGAACTGATATGAAGGGTTTGTCAATATGATTCCCCTCTTTTCTATTTTTTAGGTCCTGTATCATCATTTGTTTCATGTGAAGGATTAAAAACTCTTGAAATAATGAAAAAGTTTTGGCTTTGTTGTAGGCATGTCATTAATAAGAACATCATTGACATATCTCCATTATTTTTAATGAGGAATTAGATGAGAAATAAATTACAACTGATGCCTATGTAGTGCATGGTGATGATCTTATAGAAGAAATATCTTCAATATCCTACATAATAGCCATGATAGAGCAAAGAATCACCTATATTAAGAAAGAACCTGTGAAATATTCCTTTGGGAAAGCCCCTGAAGTGTCGTTGTCTTCCTTGAAAAGATGCAAATGAGGTGTATTCAATTTAACATGTGCAAGCCAACCAATTTCCATTGTACCCGAATCTTCCCTTATGACACCAAATGATGTTTTCGGGTCATTTTTAACCTTAAAAATTGCTACCCGGTGGGGTACTAAGGCCTACCTTAAAGGCATGTCTAACCTTCTTGAATGGGTCTCCTCTTATAGGAGAAAATTGGAATTGATCAAAATATTGGAAGGTCCCAAGGCAAACATTACAAAACTCATGGAAATGGGCATGTCTCGTGACCTTGTAGGGGACATTTAATATGTTTATGGGGCTCAAGATAACAAAGAATTTGAATTTAGGGAGAAAAAAATGTTAAATCGGATTCCTGTCTTTGCGGAGGAATTTATAACCATCAATTGACATTGTACCTCTTTTACAAGAACCTCCTTTTTGTATATGCATACTATAATTTATGTGAATTTCAAGGGTTGGGGCCCTTATAGAATCCCCATTTTGTTCCTAGTATATACATATGTTTCTCTTTATTTCATTTGTTAACTCAACAATTAATTTTCATAATTGAATTTACCTTTGGATAACATAACAATTATCTCTAAATTCATATTGTATGATTTGGATACCTACGGTAAAGGTATTGATGAAATATGTTATTTTTTCTAAGTGTCCCGCAAATTTTAGAATCCTTTGAGTGATGACCCTTTTGATAAACCATCCCACGGATTTTACTTGTATTCCTCTTTTACTTGCGGACTTTCAGTTATTTTATGTTCCGCAGCCCTTATGTGGATTTACGAGTGTCTCACGGCCTTTTGGAATCTACAAAGTGCTGACTTCTTTGAAAAACCCATAGAACACTAAACGAACATGCCACGGTTTTCGTTATACAACCACATTCCCTTATTTCTTGCAACCAGTCATTTGTGAGATCCTCTCTTGTTTTCATCTTGTGCGATAAGGTCAATTTGAATGATTATCAATCATTCTAAAAATTTTCCTTGATCATGATATGATCTTTTACCCTTTCATAGCTTGGAGTAACCCATGGAACATTAATTTCTTCATTCCATGGATTTCCAAGCTAATGCATTGTGGCTTCCTTAGAATTGAATAATCATGTCCATCCTTTAATTTGTTGAATTTCATGGGAAGGGATGGTCATAGAGATTCAAAAAGATGTACTGAAAATATGACATATGTATATTTGAGTCCTTAGATGGTACATTTTATTTCTTGTAAAACTCAAATCAGTTAAGAATGGGGCTCAAAATGAGCACCAAAAATCATGAACGACCCAAAGGTGTTTTAATCAAGTGTTGGGTATATAAGCTAGTGTGTGAAGTCATTTGTGACTAGTTGAGTGAATGGGGTGATGAGAAACCAAGAGGGGATCAATGAAGAGTATTGAGCGATTAAGAACAAAAATAAGAAGACCTTTGAATACGAAGAATATTGATGACTAGATGTGCAAGACAAATTGATACATTGAACCAATGAAGAAGAATAATAGAGAGAGAGAGAGAGAGAGAGAGAGAGAGAGAGAGAGAGAGAGAGAGAGAGAGAGAGAGAGAGAGAAGTTTGATGTGTTTGTGAGTTGAATTTGGATCACAATAAGCTATGGGATCAACATATTTTTAATGGTCATTATTTTATAAAATATCTTATGATGAGTCATATTCATAAGAGTCCTTTGTTGTGAGTAATATCAACAAAGGTTTAGGGGTTAGTGCTCCTTGTGGGGTTGGTTCCTCACTAAAAAAATCTTGTAGGATGTGTAATATTCTTGCAAGTCCTTTCTTTGTGTAATATAAGCTAAGGTTTCGGTGGTTTTCTTCCCCTTGAGGGTTTCCCACTTATATCTTGTGTTTATGTGTTTTTCTCTTATTGTATGTACTTGTGAATGTCTAATACACACATAATAAGCTCACATGGTTCATGGTTGATTGAATGAATGGTTTGAATGATGAATGTATGAAATGAAAATTGAAATAAAAGTTTTGTAGGACTGATTCAACCCCCTCTTAGTTCATTGTTCTTCCAACATACCTTTGCTATCTCACCTAAATTCAATATAAATCTTGGAATAGCTGCACCCATGTGGTAGTTCTACAATTAAAATGTATACTGTCTTTAATGCCTCGCAACTCGTTACTAGCATAAAAATGGTATAACTCCATAATCCTTGTATCACAACAATCGTGCCACAACCATACCAATAATAACCTTCCAAATATGTGTAATTTTTGAAACATATATTGCACTCAACCTAATCATCAATGAGTATGGATGATATTCATTATTACATATGGCCAATCACACAAGTTACCTCCTTTGATATGTATCTATGGGTACATCATAAAACATGTAGACTCCCTAAATTGGTAGTCCTAAAATGACATGCACATCCTGCAAAGTGTCATTACGAACATCTATTATCTCGATCACCAGCCCTCCACATAAAGATGTTGGACCAAAATCCCAATGCATCAATAACATTTGTATTAAATATACAATAAACGAGACCCACACCATTTACATAATGCCTCAAAAAATGAGGCCCTATAATTTTATAATTTCTGTACAAATAATCTCCTCAAAACATTTGAAAGACATGCAAAATCCATGGATATGCATAGATGAATCCTCCATGACACCTACAAAACATAAAAGAACAAGTATCCATTCGATATCGAGTACAAATCCATCATCAAAATCATCAACATGCATGCAAAAAATAAAAATTATACACTTTACGCTACATCAACCATCTTTGGAAAAATGCCATTAGCTAAGGTAGAAATTTCCCAAGAGCTAGAAGCCATCAACCCTTTTGTGGTAGTCATTCAAGTATGGTGATATCGTCTATTTCGTGGTCATGCGACATTTTATGCATTTAATTCAAAACCTAACTTAATGACTTCAGAATTCAAAATTATCCCAAACCCACATAAACCTCAACTTGATCTACATTTAGAATATCTTTGGGGAAAATTTCATTAGCTAAATTTTCATTAGTATACATTTCCCCTTTTAGACTAATTACTCACTCCTAATTTAAAAAAAAACACCTACTATGGGATTCACACCACCATGTGCCCTGTCTTTACCACCTCATCCGCTACCTCGTACTCTCACCATTTCCACTAAAATCACTAAATTTGGGTTATTAAGAGTGTTGTTATCTTAATGTCATATTAATAAAGTGACAAATGAATTTCCCTCTTTACTATTGATAGTAACTTTTTCTAACTAGGTTTCATTGCGATTTCCTCCAATCTTCAAAATTTCATATATTTCACATTACAAACCCTAAAATCATTCCTAAATTATTCCACGCTCATGGTGGCGATCCATTCATTTAGACCTATTACACTTCTCTACACCACATTTTCTAAAATTCTCTTTTTCATCATTTCAACATTAGCTATCATCCCTCCCATGACCTCCTAGCCTACATGATTTATGTCTTATTTTACTAATAAATTTTCTAGTGTTTCCTTTTAGTTTTTCTTGTACAAGGTTCTAAGAAGCCACTTCTCCTACCACATGCAAGAAAATTGACATCAGAATCTAATTATGAGGTAGGTATATTTCATTTAACAATTCATTGTTTTCTTTGAATGGTTTCATTTTATTTTTACTTTCAACATTTCCTTTCGATTTTGTGTTGCATAGATATTTTTAGCATAACATCTCATGTTTTACTATTATAACATGTAATTATCTATGGTTAGGGTATATGTATACATCATATTTTTGACATCTGTTAATCTTCTCTTTTGTACCGGGGCTATTGATACACTCTTCTCTTGAGCAGGTACATTAAGGGGCTTGCCGAGATTCAAGTATGATGAAACATGGTCATGTGGGCTAGACCACATCATTTGAGAGATGTATCTATTAACCTTAGTCACCCTATACTTGCCTTGTTTCTTCCCTTTGTTCACACATTATTCTCATTATGTTTACTTCTTCTATCATGTTTACTTATTTCTTCTTATTGCACGATGTTACCCTTACTTTTAGCAATTATAGACCTTCTTCATGCATCACCATTTATTCCATGGCCTCCATTCCTCATATTTTTAGCCCATGACCTTATGGTTTCCCCCAAATTCAACGCCATCACCCATGGTGATGAAGCTTATTTTATCCTTCTCGTAGCCAACACCATCACCCATGGATGATGACCTCTCAGTATGTATACCCCCATTATTTCTTAGTAGTATAACCAATTAATAAACATATTCTTGCACTTATAATTTATATCCCTCACACTATTTCACACTACTTCACACTTATTGATGTAGTTTGGAGTCTTGGAGCTTACCTCTTTTCATTTGAGTCACTATAGTGAGATAGGACTTGAGACCTTGTTGAGATTTCCCTTTCTCCACCCATAACGATTCTCTCTCGGTGTTGTCTCTAGGAGACTTCGCATCAATAGTCACATGAACATTACGGGTTATTTCTAACCCCTATACTATTTCATTTTGTATGCATGTTCTTATTTTTATTGGTCATTCATTGATATAGATTAGAGTAGATATAGGTTTTCTTTTATCAATTACTTTTTCTTATTCCTATTATGCCCCTTGGTTTTATCCACCCCTTAGTTATCTCTCTTATACTTTAGAATCCTAGTAGGATACCTATATTTATCTTGGTTGTATGACCTGGAAACCTATAGGTATCCTAGGGTTATGCCTACTATCCTATGGACTTACGACTTTAGAACTCCTTGAACACCTTTGTATCTACACAATGTGGATGGTCTTAGATTGGATCATTATATTTGAGAAGCCAAATGGGAACCTCTCTTTTACCCATGGGAGATGAAGTCATCCTTAGGGGTGTTGTCATGATAAATTTTTAGCTTGTAAAATTTAAAAATTTGGCCATGAAAACCAACCACCCACTTGAAATCCTCTTTCCTTGTCATTGTGAACCCTTCCTCCATCTAGCCTTACAACTCATCCAATCCCTTTGATTCGGTGTCATCCTCATTTTATCTAATGGGAATGCACTAACATGGTTTTTAATTGTTTTTCATATGAAGGGAAGTATATTTAATTGGATTCACAAAGCTACTAAGTTATAAGGTGGAACAATGTTCCCTAGAGGCATTAAAAGGGATATTTTTAGCCATTTTGTAGAAACAAAATACCCTCTAAAATATAACTAGAAGGGATCAAACCTCCCGAAGCTTGTGCGAGAAGATAAATGAAGAGAATCCATGGAAGTTTTAAGGAATATTTTTGGAGGTATGTGGTGTCGAGATCCATCTAAGAAAAAAATTGGTCATTTAGGTACAAGGAATACAAGCTTTGATGGAGAAAGTGACCTTGTCTGAAGGTTCGAGAGTTTTGGGAAAAGTTGGAGAGCTAAAAAAACAGTCAATGGAAATATCTTGGATTCCAATATGTGGTAGATATATCAATTTTGATCCTTGGCCCCACAATTTTTGTGATAGTATAGGTCACTACTATGCTCCTTCATGCTAAAATAATGAATAGGCTTGAAAATCAAATTGTCGAGAAAAACTGATCTTCAAAATGGTTGGAATGAACTAATCAGATTTTTTAGATTTAAAATAATATAATTTTTAGCCTTCAAACTCCAAGATTTTATCTTAGGGAAGAAAAAAAAATCTCCATGTTCTATTCTCACATTGGTAGGATGACATCAACATTCTTCATAAGATTGAGCACACTTTTCACCTCAGTTATCCCTTGTCCTTTATCCCATGATGCAGGGGATAGAGGGGACAAAAATTATGCCCCATTGTTGTTTGAGTTTGCATCACTAAAAACATCACAACTTGTCTCCTAGGTTCATTTTACAACTTCAAATCATGACCCCTTCACCCTTGGCCTTTTGTGTAAGGGGAAAAGAGGGACATAAAAGTGTTCCTACCTTCTTGGAAAGTTATTTTGTCACTTAAAACAAAAGCTTAGGTTTCTATGAAGGATGTAACTCATGTTTTCAACTCACTTGACCCCCTCCTCATGACATGGTGGATTTTTTGATGCTTAATATCCCTTGTCTCTTATCCCAACAACCAAGGGGATAGAGGGGACACAAAAGTGTGCCCAAACTCAAGGATTTATCACACGAAACATGAAGGACCTCATCTCGAGCTTCGAGAGTCTATTATTAGCCCCTCTATCTCTCTCACGTACTCTCACATGATGACACTTGTCCCAATTTGGTGTAAAGTACAAATTAGTGTCCACATTTTCCCCTCACCTCAATTGTACTCTATTTTTATGGGTGAAACTCACCCTCTAACCCCAATCGACCATGGTTAAACATGTATGGTTAAATTGAGTTAAATGCTAAAAGGATTAAATGGTTAAAAAAATTAAGCACTAAGTCTATTTTGAAAACTAGTTTCACCTTGTAAACACTAAATCACACACTTTGGGTACATTTCTAGGTCCTAGTCACATACCACTATTCATATGATTCATAAGTGAGAAAATTACTAATTGACCACTATCTTTGTCTTCTTTTCTTTCTTTCTGGTTTCCTTCTTTGTCTTACACACCTTTCCTAGTCTGACTTTTGACACTTCAATTTTTTTGAGTCTGGACACCTATGTCCTACCGGGATGCGGGCGCCCAAGTGCCCCCATGCCTTCTTGGTGCCCCCAACCTCTTTTTATCTTGCTCTCATATTTTGGGTCCTTTCTAGTTTTTGAGCATCTTATTTTCTTGGTGGTTAATTACAAAATTCAAGCAAGGGAATCATATACATACAAATATATGTGATCATAATAAAGGACCAAACACTAAACATCTACTATCACCACCTAAGGTTGCATTAAAAGATCATTTTAAGAGCATTCAAGCATCCATCTAGCTTCACACAAACTAGAAGGGACTGTTATTTCTACATACATGCATAGGAGGGGAAGTTCATTTTTCCATGCACACATCTATTTACATCTTCTACATCTATCTATTGATCGCTATTCAAGTGCATCTTACACAAGATCCACCTAGGAAAATTTCTACACACAAACACACAAAACTACATGGAGTCTGAAATGTAGTGCTTATAAGTTCACTCAGTCAAGTGACTTCTAGGCTCAGTCGACTCCCCATTTATATCTTTTTAGTTTTAGGATTTGATGTGTTTTGGGGTTTTACAGGTGTTCTTTATCTTTTCGAGTTTCGTAAATTTTTTTGATCAAGCGGTGAAATACGGGAGAAAATTAACAAAAATATTGTGACCCTCTAAAGATCATTTTTCGAGGTTTTTAGGAGTCACTTTGGTTCCCATAGGATATCTGCGGTGCCCTAGGCACCCTTGACCCTGCACATGCACCCTAGTCAGGAAGATCCTACGGTCGTAAAATTTTATGAGCTCAGGGATGACACTTCCCTCCTCTTGTTCATTAGTTCTTCATCTCGGCATAGTCTAAGATTATTTAAGTCTTTTTCCCTCCCTCTTGTACTTAGGGTTTCAAATTTATTAGCTTGTTTGCTTGTGTCAAATCTATACTTTATTGCATATCTATATCTATGTTGGTACTTAATTTAGTATTTAACATTTATATTTCAATATTTGTTAAATCATTTGGTGAACCCGTCTCATTTGAACACTCTTGGATCCTCATTTCATCAATTCTTGCATTCTTCTGCTCCTCTCATCATGGATATTTCTATTCATGATTTCTTGCTAGCCAATCTTGAGTGTCATGCTAAAATCATTACTCTTTTGGCTACTACTCGTATTCCTTCCACTACTCATATGAACATTATTTATCATACATTTCTATATACGGTTTCTCAACAGATCACTTTTCCATCTACTATAGTTGAAAGTATTTTTGTTTATGACAATGATCCTCCTCTATATATATGAATATGCATTCAAAACTTGGGTGTTAAAAAAATTTAGTCAACAATGGATCTGAGCTCAATATTTGTCCTTTAGCATTCATTCAGGATACATGCCTTTCTATAGATAATCTTAACCCAATATCTATTTCTCTCCAGGGATATGATTATACTCTATGCACATGTCTTAGCACTATTGCTTTTCCTATCACAGTTGGGCCAAAAACTATTCTTATAGTCTTATTCATCATTGATTGTCTTGTTCCATATAATTACTTACTCGGTAGACCATGGCTCCATAAAATTCAAGAACTACCTTCTCACGAGTTCATAATATGTCAAATTCTTACATGAGGGATTTGAATATTCATGTCCCACTGACAATACCCCATTCCAATATTCCAACCTAGACCCAACTACTACATTACCTATTCTAACTTCTGCTACTATACATCCTTCGTTGATCCATGACCCGAGGAATACCGGGTGACTTGTCTCCACTCAAAGGAACTGTTTGTGCATTAGACGATGTTCCATTCACTCCATTATCACCCCCTCTTACTAATGCTATGGTACTTTATCATGGGTTTTTCCATACATCAGATGCCATACCACCTTCTTTGTCTCCTCATGAGAAACCTGCATCTACGACACCTTCTTTCACATGTACTCTTTTTATGAAAAATGCTTTCTGGCCACACATACCATTTGATCCCACTTGCTTTGACACTATTTGGATGCTTGATGGCTTGAATCAGCTTGGGTTTACACTTGATGATATCTTACCTCCACTACATTCACCAAATCTATATCATGGAAATGGTTGTATTCATTGCTGCTTATGGCCTTCAAGTATTTCATTTATCAATATTTATTACATGTAATCCATGAATTTCACCACTTACTCTTAGACAATCATGACTTGACTACATTGATGGCAAATTAGATCCTAATCATATCAACATTTCATTCCCCATGCCCTTCGGCCATGTTTTGATTTGCAATGATTCATTTCTCATTTATTCACAAAATCTTACTCGATGGTATGTGCATGGATGTCCAGTACAAAATTTCACTGACAAAGAATAAACAATGGGCATGCACAATCTATGCCATAATGGATCTTTACTTGATTAACCACATACTATTTCTTATCAGGTCTCTATTACATCTCCATTTAGTTTTAACCATGACAATAATGATCTCTTAGATGATATTACTTAATCATTCTTATCTTCATGCACTTGGGGGCATCACGCTTATTATTCTTCCCCCTCATAACATCAAGTGTCTTACAATTTTGTTATTTCACTTCATCCTTCGCATCTAATTTTTACATGCATCTTAAACATCTTGATACAATGGTATTGTAACTACCCAATGAAACACTCTTCTGCTATAGTTCACACTTTATTGTTGAGGGAATATTACATACATGAACCTCACACACTACACATCTATACACTTGGCACATTCAAGAAACATCTTTCTAGTATCACATTTTCACACATTGTCACTACCCTATAACGTACTCTAGTTTCACGGTTCATACTTGACTACTAAGGGTATCAATATGAAATGAACCTCACCACACTCACTCACTCTCTACGCTCTATGCTTTATCAATCATATCTTTCTCTCACACAATGCAAACCATTTACTGATGATACACTCTTATTCTATGGTTCATTCTTGACTACCGATGCATCTTTTATAATTGAGCCTCGTTTCATGCATACTAGTTCACACTCACTCTGGGGCATGCTATTCCTACCACACTTACTTTGAATTCCATTCCATTCACATCCACAACATACTACATATCTTTGTCACATTTACTCTTGATTTCTTATGCTTACATGTACACTTTGTTGTCATGCTAGATATATACTTTGTATGTCACTATCTTTCTATATACACATGTACTTTCAATTTCCTTCTAGTTGTGAATGCATCCTTTATACATATTGTTAGACGCAACATGGATGCTTGGTACAAGACCTATTACCAATCCCGCAGAGTGGCTCTTGGAGGCATCCACTTTCATACTCATCACGATGCTATTATTTTGATTTATACTATTTCCTATTCATACTAGCACACTAATTTATATCGTATTATACATTATTTGACATACATTTTATATTTCTAACACACTAATAGGCACTTCATGTAAAACATTTTTCTTGTAGGAAATTTTTGTTACCATGGTTGTTTGATATCTTGCTTGTCACTATTTGTCATTTTTTTCATTGTATGCCATTGTTTGTGGGATTTTTCCTTTTTCTTGTGTGCACAATGTATGTTTTTTTCCATTTTTGATTTGACTATCTTTTGACATCGTGAGTGATGTCCCATGTTTGCAAATCATTTTTTATAGTCTACATTATCTTCTTGGTTTCTAGCCTACATATTGTCTTACTGCATGCGTGTTTATCTTGTTTATACTAACATTTGTTTTCCTAGCCACTTTGTTTACATGTGCCTTGGTTTGTACTAAGAACATTCCTTTCCCTACAAGGCATTAGTTTTAGCACAACTTCCAGTCCTCCTTTAGGCTACATACTCCTTGCGATGTCACATGCACCCTAAACAAGGGGTTTGTCCACGGGTGAATCGGCCACCCCATATAGAAGTCTACGATTATAGTACAACACAATTTAGTATTAGTAAAACACAATATTTAGTCTCAAGTAACCACCCATAATTTGACTTGGGTCCTTAGCACAACATAAAAACAATGCCAGAAATAGACAATAGAAATTAGATGCCCTTGACCCTTCCTAGGTGCTTGTGACTGTGGTTTTGTTACACGGTTTTTTTAATTTGGCATAGTTTATAATAGTTTACACATCTCTTATAGGACAGGCACAATCCTTCAACACTCAACATGCATGCATTCTACCTTCTTTTCTATTTTCATGTTAAATCAAACTGGATCGAAATGGATCAGATTTAAACACACCATCTGCAATGGTGTTTACATTTTAGGAAGTAGTCAAAGGTTGGAGAATAACACTAGACCTTTCTCCCTACACTTCTTCCGCACTTGGCGTGAGATCACCCAAAAAAACTCGTACTTGGTGCAACTTGTGTGAGATTGCCCAAAAACTATCTTGGCGTGGAATCGCCCAAAAACTCGATCTTATATATCATTTTTAGGATCCTTTTACACTCTTTACTCATCACGGATCAGGTGCACATGTTCCTTTTTCACATTTTACTCCTTTGGATCGAATATTTCATATACACATATTTGACTACTCATTTTCTTTTCTCTTTTATAGGTCCATCCTTATGGGAAGAAATAGTCATATCATCAAGCATCAAGTGACATCACACATATGATTTCACCCCTAGGGTCATTTTCACTTCCTCTTCTCTAGCTTTGATGCCTCATTTTTATCACTCCATGCATTTCCTTGTCTACTCATAATGTTTTTGCTATCGATCTACATGGTTATCAGGTACACATCTCTTATCTACTTTATTTTATCAAGCATTCACTCAACAACATAAAGTGGGGGCAAATGTAGACACTAAATCACACACTTTGGGTACATTTCTAGGTTTTAGTCACATACCACTATTCATATGATTCATAAGAGAGAAAAGTACTAATTGACTACTTTCTTTGGCCTCTTTGATTTCTTTTTGGTTTCCTTCTTGGTCTTACACACCTTCTTTGCCAACCTGATTTTCAACACCTTAGTTTTTATGAGTCCGGAAACCATCTCCCAACTAGGACATCAACACCTGTGCACCCCCATCCCCTCCGGGTGCCCTGACCTCTTTATATCTAGCTCACATATTTTAGATCCTTTCTATCTATTGGGCATCTTATTTTATTGGTGGTCGGCCTTTTAGTGGTTAATTACAAAATTTGAGCAAGGGAATCATATAAATACAAAGTTATGTGGCCATAATAAAGAAACAAAAACTAAGCATCTGCTATCACCTCCTAAGGTTGCATTTAAAGAGCATTCTAAGAGAATTCAAGCATACATCTAGATTCACACAAGGTATAAGGGAATTTTATTTCTGCATACATGCATAGGAGTGGAAGTTTTCTTTCTATGCAAACATGTGTTTACATCTTCTACATCTAAATATTGCTCACCGTTCAAGTGCGTATGTAGAAGAGAAAATTAGGGCACAATTCTACACACACACACGTAGAACCCGACTCTCCATTTGCATATTTTTATTTTTAGGATTTGATGTGTTTTGGGGTTTTGTAGGTGCTCTTTCTCTTTGTAGGTTCTAGGTGAATTTAGTGATCAAGTAGCGAAGTATAGGTGACGAAAGGTGAACATTAGAAAACATCTTGTTACCTTGCGAAGATCATTTTCTTGAGGTTTTGAGGAGTCACCAACACTCAAAGGAGGACTGATTTTTCTCTTAGTATTTTATCCCCTTGGATGAATTTTACACTTTCGACTAATCAAGATAAGAGAATGATCTAAAATTTGGAGCAAAGCATCTCAAAATGAAAATGAAACTTTTGAGACTACTCTCATCTCATTTCGAAATTAAGAAGACCACTTTATAAAAATAGACATCCGAGGTAAGAATTACTAAACATATTAAGTGTTGTGGTTTTGTTCAAATTATTCACATCCATCCATCTCCCATCCATTTCACTAGCTTTCATCATTATAAAGTTTAAATACTCAGGTTTTAAGTCAATTTATGCATTCAACATTGAGTATCCTAATGTGGGTAACAATGACACGATAATCATGAATCTAGAGGACATGAAGAATAAGGTTGTTGAGAACAACCTGCAAAGCTATGAAGGAAAATAAATTATCAAGTGATGAAGAGAGTGTGTGGGGGTAGTGTTTCCCCATCGATATTCGAGATGATTTGTATTGATTATCTCTCCTTGGTGAGAAAGAGTATCCCTAAAAAAATAAGGTTGCACTCACAGTGGCTTGGTTCAACAAAGAGGTCAAGGGCATGAATTTCATCCCGGATCATTTCCACAAATTCCATCAAGAGCATGCTCTTTGTTATCAAAATTTTCTTCATCTTCGGATGGATCACTCTTCTCTTCTTCTCTCTCTTATTCCTTCTCTCTACATTCGATTCTTCATTGGGAATGCACATGTTGGATATTTCACCTTATTCACTTAGGTGACCTTTGTCTTTTTCATTGTAAAATTTCATGTTCATAAATAAGAAAAGATATTTTTTTATTCCTACGAGATTATGAAAGGTCACAAATGGTAGGAATTGGAAAATACACTTAGGGAGGAGAAGAAAAGACACTTTATAAGATATTTATCGGGATGGCTTATGCATTCTAAGGGGTTGATAGATTTTAATCTAATACTACAAGCAAGAATATATTTATTCTATATCCTTGTCTATGTTATTATACTTCTTACTTTCCAACTATGCAAGCTTCGTAATCTTGAACAACTAGGAGATAACCTTGTCTTTGAGGAATAAATCAATAGATTTTTGTGTCTTTAATTTGTTAATCTTGATATTGTTTATGCAGTTGTTTTTCTTCCTGTTGAATTTGGAAATACCTCTAGTTAATGTTCATAAAAATATGTAAATGTCTATTCACAACCTTAACCCTCTCCCTATTCTCCTATATCTCCTTTTAACTCTCTCCAAGAAAATTCATCCCTTGTTTCCCATACAAATTTTTTTCCACAGTTTAGTAGAATATTCCTATGTTATCCTCAGCCTAACAATCACCCAAAAATTTAATTATTTCATGTATTCAATAAATGGGATCCTCCCCATTCCTAAGAGGAGGGACCTAGTCCCATGACCGTTGGTGAAAACCACTAATTTTCCCTTATGACAAATTATTTTGCCAACAATTTTTTTGCCCATCGTGGGGAAGATTTATGTCTCACAAACTATAATGATAAAAATTCCTCAAAATAGAATATCCAAAATCATAAAAATCACAAAATATAAAATTAAAAACTTGAAATTCATCTCTTGAAAACTCATTTGCTAATTTTTGTAAAGAAACCCTTCATCTATTTTCATATTCCTCATAAAAATAAAATCCTTTACAAAATATAAGATGGAATATACATAGGAGGAAACCAAACAAATGAAATTGTAGTCTTTCATAATCCTCTATTCAAGACACAAGAGCGAGTAGAATTCATGTTTTCTCCCATATAGATTCCAAGACAAAATTTTGAGAATCCATTTAAAGATCTTGCTACAGTCTTAGTGCATCTTCCATTTCTCAACCACCACTTAAAAATCTTCCTCTAAAGATGGCTATGCTAGTACCTGGGGGTCAAAACACCGATCCGTTCGATTTGAATTCTCCACTTCATGAATTACCCATGGGATCAAGAAATAATTTTCCCAAATCATATGGAGATGGAAAACAACATCTAGACAAGCATATTACAAATTTTATCACATCCTGTCGCATTCTTAGAGTGGAACATGAATATTTTGCTATTCATTTATTTGTGGAGTCATTATAAGATGTCATTGCAGAATGGTTCTTCTATTTCCTTCTCAATCAATCATTGATTGGGAAGATATGAAAATTATATTTGAAGCATGATTCAAGTTAGTGGAATATGCTCATTCCCTTCTTGCTCAATTGGCTCAAATGAAGAAAGAACCATAGGATACCATGAGAGAATTTGTGGCCAAATTCATCAAATTAATTAGCAAGATTATTACTGGTTCTTGTCCTACTACAGATAATCAAAAGAGGTTCTTCATAAATGCTCAACTTCCTGAAGTTGGATTCATCTTGAGAAGAGCCCAACCAACTACCTTGGATGAAGCTCAAGACCTTGTGGTGGAGGTAGAGGATGATCTTATCATGTCTGGTAAGATAAAGAAAGGATCAAACCATGAGAAAGGTCAAAGTTATAGTTTTGAGACTATTGATCCACTTTTGCAAAAATTGGCTAATGAGATGATTTCTCTAAAAAGGTAGCTTTAAGTAAAGTACTCTATACAAGGAGGTTCCTAGGAATAAATTTTTAAAAATCAAAATTAGATTTTCAGAGCACCACATATGCTTGCCTTGGAATCCACATCTTAATGTATCTTCTGAAGATCAAGAAAAATAATAATATGCCCTTTAAGTTGAAGAAATTGGAGATGCTAACATTGGCTACTATGAATTCTCCATAGATGATGAAGAGGCAGAGGATTCCATAGCTTATTTGAATAGTTACTCTTGTGTAGTGTTCACTCACTCATAAGCACAAAAATGCCTCTTCCTCTATTACCCAAGTGAAGCACTCTAATCCTCAAATGAAAAATCTACAAAAACAACAAAGAGAGGATCATTATAGCCTATTTTTATGGAGTAAGACAAGAAGAAGCTTGAGAACACCTTAGACAAAGTTATATCTACTTCTCCATGTAAGTATATTTTTCCTTCTCTTGTCAAATAAATTTCTACTTTAGCTTCTAAGAATATAATTCCTAATCTTCCAAGGATGGAAATGTTCCCCAAGATTCCACCTATTCATTCTTTGATATCATCGATCATGTCAAGATGGCCAAAATTCAAATTTCAGAAGCTGAGTATATAAGAACTCATCCCAACTAGTTTGATAAATTTATCGGTTTATCAAAGAAAGTAGTTCACGATATAATTCTAAAAATTCCATTTCCAAAGAACCACTTCCTTCTCCTTATGTCACTCCTCAAATGTTTTTTTCTCCCACATCTTCCACTTCTCAAAAAAATTAAACTTTCTACCTCTCTTTGTTAATCAATGGGTACAAGTTGAGTAATTTCATCATTGAATCCGGTGATTTATATAATATCATGCCTGTAAAATTGGATAAATCTCTTGGTCTCACCTCATTTCTACCACTAGACAATGTTACTCCATGGAAAACAAAGAAATACCTCTCATTGGTCAAGTTGAAGATGTTCAAGTGACATTGGCGGACTTACTTAACAAGAAGGCCATGACAAACATACTTGTAACAAACATCCTAGCTTTATATGGAATTTTATTGAGTCATATTTTCTATTGGGATGTTGGTGGAGAGATACATATGGATTGGTCATATGCCACCATACCATTCATGGGGAAAATGTAGAAGCTCCTTCCCATAAGAACAAAAGTGAGATACACCATTTAGAGAGAGGATGATCCAAGAGAAGACATTTTGTACCAAGGTTCAAGATATGGAAATTTTTCATAACTTCAGAAGAAGATGTTGAGATGCCCATATTGATGGGGTAGGACTTGGGTGTAATTGAGAAGATTAAAAAACAACATGATGACCGCTTTAGACCCTGAATTTAATAGTATGTACTTCTCATTGGATATAGATATAGTTTATATGCTTGATGATGATGAAGATCATGGAGATCATAACTTACCTCAAATCAGTCTTGAGATGGTAAGTAATGTCAACCATGAAGAAAGAGTAATGTCAAGTGACTTCTTGGAGTATGAGCCTCAAATTTCTGATCATCTTCTCAAGATCTAAAATGAAGACTCACTTAAAGAATATGACCTTGACTTTGAATCTCTTTTACATTTAGACTAGAAGACCTTCTCAATGAGAAATACATGAATGAAAAGGTGTTTGAGTCTCTCAAGAATGATTTTTCCGAGGAGAATACATCTCCATCAAAGAAATGATTACTATAGCTCAAGATGGTCATAGTGAAGAAAGTGATGATATCCATATTTCATTCCCAACCTTTTGTTCATTCTCTTTTCAAGAAGATGAAACATCATGTGAGTCACACCATAACAAGAATGCATGGTTTGTGTGAAGGAGGACCATTTGGAGTAGTAGGTAAACATAGAGTAATAAAGATTCTATGATGGTGTTGAAAATTTTAAAGACTTTATCAATAAATAGTTTATAGAGAAAATGATCATATGGATCATGAGAAGAAAAGAGTAAATTCCCATTAGAGAGAACAAGGTTAGTTAAACATGATGAGCTTCGTATGATAAAGAAGCATTCTTGTAGTAGAGGGAAAGTGAAAAAATGATAAATTAGAAGCATGGTTGAATTTGAAATTTTCTATTGGGATGTTGGAGGAGAGATACATATGGATTTGTCATATGCCACCATACTAACCACGAGGAAAATGATGAAGCTCCTTCCCATAACAAAAGTGAGATACACAATTTAGAGAGAGGATGATCCAAGAGAAGACATTTTGTACCAAGGTTTAAGATATGGAGTCTTTTTCATAACTTCGAGAAGAATATCTTTGAGATGCCCATATTAATGGGAGTAGTACTGGTGTAATTGAGAACAATGAAAACCAACATGATGACCTACTGGACCTTAAATTTAATATTATGTACTTATCATTACATATAGATATAGTTTCTATGCTTGATGATGATGAAGATCATGGAGATCATAAATTGCTTCAAATAATTCCTGAGATGACAAGTAATGTTAACCATGAAGAAAGAGTAATTTCAAGTGACTTCTTGGAGTATGAGCCTTAAATTTTTGATCATCTTCTTGAGATCCAAAATGAAGACTCACTCAAAGAATATGACTATGACTATGAAGCTCTCTTTTCCATTTGTAGGAGAAGACCTTTTCAATGAGGAACAAATGAATGAAAAGGCTCTTGAGTCTCTCAAGAATGATTTTTCCCAAGGAGAAGATATCTCCATCATGGAGATGATTACTATATCTCAATAAGGTCATGATTAGGAAAGAGATAATATCCATATTTCAGTCACAACCTTATGTTTATTCTCTTTTCAAGAAGATGAAACATCATGTGAGTCACACCATAACACAAATGAATGGTATGTGTGGAGGACCATTTGGAGAAGTAGGTAAACATAGAGAAAAAAGGAGTCTATGATGGCGTTAAAATTTTTAAAGAATTTATCAATAACCAGTTTACAAAGAAAATGATCATATGGAACATGAAAAGAAAAGAGAAAATTCCCATTGAAAAACATAGGGCTAGTTGTGAACATGATGAGCTTCGTATGATAAAGAAGCATTCTTATAGTAGTGGGAAAATAAAAATGAGAAATCAAAAGCATGGATGAATTTGAAAATGGAATGGAAAATGAAAACATAATTTTAGAGCAATAATGATAATGAGTTGATCATATGGATCTCCACTTGCAAGAGGAATATAATTTTTAAAGAATAAAAACACAAATTTCTCTTTCTCAAGTAGATGGAGTCCTCCTGTAGTGGCCGATTTTCTCAAATAGTTAATAAAATGATCCCATTTCATTGAACCACTCAATATATTTGTAAAGAAAATACATTGGTGTTATCCATACATGGGTGACATTAAGAAAATAATAAGTAATGCAGTGAAATTGGGTTGTTCCCCACATGTACATAGGTGAGCTAGGTCTATTTTTTTCTTGGTTTGTTTCCCTTTTCTGTCATGTGTTTGTTTTTTTTTCCCTTGGTTGTGTTTGTTTCTTGTACTAGTTGTTCAAATGGTGACTCTATTTCCCAAAGGATAAGACACTGGTCTAATCCTCGATGATATTTATGAGGTTCTTTATTATCCCTTGTAGTCTATGTCCCCAATTTATATACATTTATTGTCATCCTAAATGTTTTACATGCAAAATTTTAAATTTTGGCCATGACAACCAACCCCCACTTGAAATCCTCTTTCATAGTCATTGTGAACCCTTCTTCCATTTAACCTTTCAACTCATCCCTGTACCTTTGAGTCGGTGTCATCCTCATTATGGTTGAGAGGAACATGATAAAATGGTTTTAAAGTGTTTTTCATGTGCAAGGAATTGTATTTAAATGAATTCATGAAGCTACTAATTTCTAAGGTGGACTAATGTTCTCTGGAGGCATTAAAAGGGCTATTTTTAGCCATTTTACACAAACAAAATACCCTCGGGAAGATAACCGTAAGGGATCAACCCACCGGAGGTTGTGTAGAAGATAAATGAAGAGATATATGATAGTTTCAAGGAATAGTATGGAGACATGTGTTGTCGGGATCAATCCAAGAAAACTTGGGTCATTTCGGCTACAAGGAATGCAAGCTTCAACGGAGAAAGTGAACTTGTCCTAAATATTCCAGGAGTTCTAGGAGGAGTTAGAAGCTAAAAAAATATTCAATTGAAATATCTTGGAGTCCAATACATGGTGAATATATCATTTTGATCCTTGGCCCCATAATTTTCCGTGATAGTCTAGGTCACTGCCACTACTGTTTTTTGCTAAAAGAGTGAATAGGTATAAAAATATAATTACAATAAGAACCAGATATTTAATATGGTTGGAATGAACTCGTTAGATGTTTTAGAGTGAAAATCATATAAGGTTTGGCCTCTGAACTCTAATATTTTCTCCCATGACAAAAAGCAATCTTCATGTTCTATTCTTGCATTGGTAGGATGACATCATCATTCTTCATAAATTTGAGAAGTATACCTTTCTTATAAATCTCTTTGTAAATCTCAAAGAAGATCATAAAAGCTCTTAGACTTGTATGATCTTGTTGATGTTTGAAATGTGGGGGCTGTTGATAAATTCTCCAAAGGATGAATGCAAATGTTACAAGATTTGAAACACAAGGATTTAGATTTCAAGTTGGAAGAAGTTGGCTATAATTTTCTCAAAAATTCCAGGGATTTTCCACGGAGATTATTGCAAAGGATATGGTCTATTTTTATAGCTGAGGGTGAATTCCATGAGAAGTGGATCTTAGTTTGAATGGGCTCCAAGATAATAATTTCAATTACCTAAAATAAAAAGTAGAATTAGTTTGTGCATTTACAAATTTGAAGGGGAAATGATTGTTTGCTTGGTAGAAGTTACATCCGGGAAGGTGGTTGTACATGTAATTTCATTTCCCCATTTCTAGGATTCTAGAAGTGGAGTTGATTGGAATAGGGAAGTGGAGTCCAAGTGGAGTCCAAGTGGTAGTTGACTAGGAAAATAGGTGTATTTTCCCAATTAAGTAACTAATTTAATTAGCTACAAAGTGCAAGATAATTAATTAACCATTTATTTAATAAATGATAATTAACTTAGCTAAAATGCGTTAGGAACTAATTTAATTAATCCCAAAAGGTGAATGTACATGAATTAATTAATTAAATTAATCAATCATACGGGAATGAATAACAAGATGTGAACTAGGATAAATTGGAAACAAGTATGTGAATTTGGGGTGTCTACATTTTCCCCTCTTTAAAGTGTTATTATGAAGTAATAATATTTTAAAGATAGTGGACACATGCAGATCGGTGAGTAGAAGACATGAAACCAAGGTAGATGTTTGTATTTTCTCTAGTGAAACATTTAGATGCCCGAATCAATAGGAAGGTAAGGGAATTCCCCCTCAAGCGGGTGGGTGATGCAACAAAATAATGGAAAACCACTTGATAGGAATAAAATAAGGATTTTAAACAAAGATGGGAGGGATTGTGCTCATAGCATGAACATCATTTAGAGAGTGAAATTTAGAGAAACCTTATTTTGTTGTTACACAATAGAGTTTTCACCATGATTATGAAAGAATCATGATGGGTAACCTAGATGTGTGTAAAAAAACACATATAACAAAGAAAAGATAAAAGGAAAAAAAACCCAATATACACTGCAAAAGTATGCACCATGACTATAAGGAAGCCAAGATGATAACAAAATACGTGTAATTGGTCAAAAAGTAAACATCAACAATGTAACATAACTTCAAAAAGAAGACAATTAACTATGCCCCTAATACATGCCATAGTGATGATTAAGTAGATGTAAATTCCCCAAGTACTAAACTTATGAAATACATTGGGATAGGATCAGACTGAAGAGTAAAGTGATGCTTAGATACTCCTAATGAAACTCTTGTTAGATCCACATTGAAGAGTGATCTGAAAGTTGAAAAAGGATCATTTCCTTCATGTAATAAACTTATGAATTACAGGAGAGGTATAATGAGAGCCTAAATTTCCCGAGAGCAAAGTTATATTGTGAAGGAAAAAAATTGATTACCTCGAGCATAAATATATACCACATGAAAGAAAAATGGTACTCTTAAGATTATAACGATCTTTGGGTAATAGATAAAGGTACGAGTTTATCAATATTTTGTCTTGAGTTATTGAAATATTAATTTTGTGTGTTTTACAATTGTAGGATTTTTGTGATGATATGAATGTTTGTTTAAATTTTTATAATTTATTTGAATTTGTCAAATATAATATTTTTTTGATGGTTTTAAAAAGTCTTAGAAAATTTGATGTAAAGAAGAGGAGCGATGTGTTTGTTACACCTAATTTATTATGGATAAATGATGATGTTGAAAGAATAAAACAAGCATGTCAAACAAACCCAATATGAACAAGAAGGAACTACACCAAATTTATATGTGAACTAAGATGCTAATAACTTTCATGTATTTGGTATACAATAGAGGTAAACAAAGTACAAAACAATAACAAACTAATGTAAGAAAACACATATTCACAATGTTGACAAACCGCAATAGTAAAAAAACTATATGCAATAACGACGTTTAATGAAACTCATAATGTGTTTCTATTGAAGTTTGATTTATATTGGATTAAATTGTGAAATCCAAGTGTGCCCCAAGCAAAGTTAAATTGTGAAGGGTAAAAATTGGTTGCCTCAAGCATATATTTACACCATGGAAAAGAAAAGTGATTATCATAAGATGATTTGAAATGACTAGTAGGATAGTTGTAAATTGGTGATATTGTTGAAGCTGTGTTATTCGGTTGCCAAGAATTTATCAAACAGTTTTGAATGTTCTACTTTTTACATGTTTTATACTATTTTTGAGTTTTGAAACTTATTTGAATGCTTTCAAAATTTTTGAGCATATTTGAATGTTTTTGAGTATTTTGACATATTTGAATGTTTTTGAGATTTTTAAAACATATTTGAATGTTTTTTTGGACTTTGAAACATATTTGATTTTTTTAGATTTTAAAACATATTTCAATGTTTTTGTATTTTTGACTCGGTAAAGGGTGCATTGTCTGAACTCATGTTCAAACAAATATAAACATTTCATTCCATTGGAAAAATGTATATGATATATTGATAGGTTGTCTCACTCCACTCGTTACTCCACTCAACTAGGATGATGCGAGGGCTCATCACAGAGAGTTAAGATGGATACGAGAACTAGGTGAATAGTGATATGAAAATGAAGATGATGGATGCCAAGACACAAGGTGTAACAATGGTCCATTCGGGAAAATGTGACTCATCTCAAGTGAAGGTTACTTGAACTGTTCTAAGATAATTTTACTTTATAGGTTTTGATTAGACTTAGATAAATTGATGGACTACTGATTGACAAGATCTGGTTGAAGGAATTGTTGTCTCTCTTAACATGAGAAAATTCTTGGGATGTTTTTGATTAAGAACTTTTGATTCATATTTTCTGAAGGCTTTATTTTGTTTAATTTTTTTAAATGACCCCCTACATCTTTCCCCATGCCACTAGTAAGAGACAAGGGCTTAACACTAAAGACAAAATGTAGGCAAGTAAGGATACCTAGTTTTGTTACCAATCTCATACTACTAGTAAGATGTATGGGCTTATCACTTTGAAGACTATGAAGACGGAGTGTGTGTGTGTGTGTGTGTGTGTGTGTGTGTGTGTGTGTGTGTGTGTGTGTATTTTATATTGATTTTTCCTTGTATGTCAATATTTTTCTTGGTAGGAAGGAAAATTATGCCCCCAAGTCTTAGCCTCCCGCCACTAGTAGGACACAAGGATTCAACACTTTGTAGATTGAGATGAGTGGTCAAAAAGACTGAGTAAATAAGTTATTGATTTCTATTAAAGAGAGAGCTTATTTGAAAGGAGTATTTTCCATCAGTAAGATTCTAGAAAAAACCGTAGGTAAAAATATTTGGTATAGTAGAAACCATAATAAGGATAAGACACATAATGCCTTAGACGGTTAATATTAACCTATGTTATATAGGTGAAGAATGTGGAGAGATGAAGATGTCATGATTAAGATATCTGCCAATGGATGAAACAATTAATTTTTTTGTTAAACAAGTTAACCGTGCAAACGACCTCCCCTAATGTAGAGAATACCCATGGAAGAATATGTTTTTTCTTCTATTTTTTTAATTTTCAAATAGTGCTTGAAGGAGGAATTTGAGATGGATTTTTATTCTCTTTTTACGTTTTTTGATTTTTCTATGTTTTTTTGTGAACGAGGGTTGGAAATGGACTCACCGAAAGAGAGGTCCATGTTTATGAAATTTGAATGGTCCTGATTTACAAGACTTGGGAAAATGAATTGAAAGTCAATGAAGTGAATAAAATGATTCAAGGAGTCTGAGTTATGAGATTTAGGCAGATGAGGTCCAAGTAAACAAAGTGAATCCTAAGATTCAAAGAGTCGTGATGTATGAGAATTTGGTGAATAAGGTTTAAGTTAAAGGAGGGAATAGAAATATTCGATAAGTCTGAAGTACGAGACTTGTGCGGATGAGATCCAATTCAATGGAGTGAGCCTAAGATTTGAAGAGTACTGATGTATGAGACTTGGGTAGACGAGGTCCAAGTCAACGGAGGGAATCACAAGTTTCGATAAGTCCTAAAGTATAAGACTTAGGGGGATGAGATCCAAGCCAATGGATGTGTGATTGGATAAGTTTTCGAATGAGATCGATAAACCTATGTTATTTTAAAGGTAATTTGTCAATGTGGGGAATAAATTTAAATTCATATTCACCCATGAGTGGAAAGATGAAAGGAAAGAAGGATTTACATAGAGATGTGTATCTAAGATTCTTTATAGGTCGTAGACAAAAAATATTCAATGTTACTTCTTTTAGGAAGTGGATTAAGTCATTTGATGAAAAATCTGTAATTAAATATTAAAATGTTTGAGCAATAATATTCCTAGGAATATGCACCTCATAGAGTGCATGCATGTATATGTCTTGATATGTAGGCATCATTGCTGAATAAATACATGTAGGATTGATCATTTGAGGTGTTATGGACACGAGATGTTGCATTGTCACAAGTATCCAAACATATTGCGGTTATGTCTCTAAAACAAGACTAAAGATGTTGTGCATATGAGATAACATTGAAAGGATAGACTCGGGATCAACGATGTTTGATGATGGACCCTATTTGTTAGATTCTTCACTTATATAATTGAGTGAAAAGGAGTCTTAAATCATGTTCAAATTCTTATTTGACGTTTGAATATTGTTGTTTAAAACATGTTTAGTATATTATTGAACTAACGGGAGAATATATGGGGAGATTGATTTATTTTGTTTTAAAGATCCTTAACCCTTACCATCTTGATCTTGTTGAGTTTTATTATGTACAGGATTTGGAAAAACATTCAAATCTTCAATAAAAGTTGTGGTAGTTGAGGTGTCTTTGCTTTTGATAGCTTCATCATTAATCTCTATAAATATTACTTTGTCATCAATTAAATATTGGATGTAATTCTTAAATTGAATGCATTTATCTATTTGATGACCATCAATGTGATGAAAATCACAGTATGTATTTGGTTTGTAAAAATATGGCTTATCTTCTGTAGTGCCCACTTCCCTTTGACACCTACTAATACTTATTCTGATACAGTTGATCACATTATGGACATTATTATGTTTTGATTTAGTATGTTGTTAGACATTTGATCATGGATTATTGTTGATATTGATTTGGTTATGATACATGATGATTATTAGAGACACTCATATGTGGATGATGATATACTAGTTGACATGGATGTTTTATGGATGTTGTTTGGGCATGTGATTTTGGATATTATGAGTAGATCTAGAAATGGAAATTTATGATGATGATATAGTTGTTGATTAAAAATGTAATTGATGTAGTTGTTACTTCGATGTTGTTGTGATCCACTTACTTAGATGATTTTGTGATTTTAATTGTATCATATTGGATGTTCTGATATGGCCACGAGGCCGAAGGAGGTATTTGTATTTTGTAGGTTAAAAATATCACAACAAAACATCAGGGGATCGGAGACCAACCAAAATGGAATTCTAAGTGAATTCGACAAGGTCACCATGGGAACTTATTTTATTGTGTTGAGTGTTGTTTTGTTGGGGATTCCCATGGGGAGATTTCCTTTATAGGTGACCATGGGTTTGTGTATTTTAATTAATGTGTTTCTTTTATTATTGTTTGTATGTATTTTATTAGTAATGTGTTCCTTTATTTTAATTAATTAAATGTGGAGAATTAATGTGAGGAATCATATGTTAAAATTTAAATAAATTAAATTGGGATATGGGAAAGTAATTATAAGAGTTGTTGGTTGTTTGTATTAAATTTGTAAGGAATGTGTAAGTTGTGTAAGAGCTTGTGTAAGTCAATTTTGGAGTATGAAATACTCCACCTCCATGAAAATTTGAATTTGTGGAGGCTTGTGGGACAAGTAAAACTTGTCCCATGCCTCTAAATTTAATTTACCAACCATACTTATGGTTGGAGATGTGATTTGTGACTTTTATAATGAATTTTATTAATCATGTTGCATGTTTTAATTGCACTCTCTTACATTTTATTTAATTTTGTTGTCCCTTGAGGTGTGGGCTTTTTGGAGTGTGCAAGTAACTTGTCATTTTTCACCCACCTCTTTATTGTGCTTGGGAGAATGGATTTTATCTTTTGTGTTTGAATTTGAGGATGTGTGATGTGGCATCCTACATGGATCCACATCATCCTCTCTTCTTCCCTCTTCTATATAATTCAAACTCTTTTCTTGTTTTGGGTTGTTGAACCTTTTTGCATTCTTCCTTGGGGGCACATTTCTTTTGCTGTTTTGGAGCTCTTGTGGATTGTGGAGGAATTTGGAGATATCTTCATACTTGGCATTGATGTTTGGAACTGTGTTATTGTCTTGGAAAGCTTGCTATTTGGAAGCAAAGTAACCATGGAGAGGTAGGAATTTAACTCTCCTTTTATGTTGTTATTATCTTGTTGTGTTGTGAGAATGATGCATGTTTAATTTTATTTGTTGGTTGGTTGGGTAGACTACCTTAGGGAAGGTCTAGGAGAAGGCTATGGGGAATCCATGTGGGGGGCATAAGGAAGTGTCATTGGCATAAAATTTTGTGGAGGGAGTTTGGGTTTGGGATCCACCATGGAAAAGAAAAAGCTTGCATTTCTTACTTTGTGGGGGCATAAGGAAATTTGTGGGGGCATAAAGAGGGATTTTTTTGGGGGCATAAGGACATGTATGGTGAAATTATTGGTGGTTTTTTCTTGGTGGATGCCTAATCCCCAATTGCGAGGCATAAGCAGCTTCCCCATAGACCTTGATCCTTTGGATTTTATGAGGAAGCATGAGTTTTGATTGGTATGTTTTCAATTGCACTTGTAAATTGTTGTTTTGTATTGATCTATGTTTTATATTGAAATGTGCATGTATGAAAGATTGTTGTGTGTTATGGAAGCCAGTAATTGCCATGGGTTGAATTGCATCTATTATTGTATTTTGGTTAGGGCTCGGGGCCAATGATGAAGGAAGGCTTCTCCTTTCATTAGATGTCTTGGTTGGGTGGAGAGCATTTCCTTTCCCCCTCTTTTGTTGTGATCAACTTGGAGAAAGAGAAAATGTGCATGTTGTTGTCCTAGAGCAAAGGAAAAATACAGTTTGATAGTCCCTTGTGAAAACACATTCATTTGTAACCTTTCCCACTTGTAGTGGATGAAATTGTAACATTTGTATTGTGAAGAAAAGATGTTGTAATTGGATTGAAAGTGTTTATTTAAAGTGTGAAAGATATTTACATTCTGCTCTGTACATGGAAAAGAAAGAAATAGAATTTTTGTTAATTGCAATCAAGGAATGAAAGAATGTAAAGATGTATTCTCTTTGGAGTTAATAAAGAATTGCAAGTTTACTTCTCATTGCATTGTTGGGTTGAGTTGGAATGTTAAATTGTGATTGGAATCTCTATTTTGAAAATTGAAAGAAGAAGAAATACGTATGAGGGAATTATATTGCATTGTTTCCTTTTTGAAATATATTAAAGTGGAAATCAGATTTGCAATTTAGCTTTGAAATGATTTGCTTATAAACAAATGAATGTATTGGACTAGTTTAGGAATGAAATGCCACATTTGAAGGATGAATTTGATAAACAAATTTCTAGAAATGGGATTTTTGTTATAAACTTAAAACTGGCAATTAATTTTAATAAAAATGTACAGTTCGGACCTACACTTAACAATCAACTTGAAATTGATATAATATAGCATGCTAAGATGTTAAGGAACTCAAATTGACAAAGAACACTTAAGAAGACAAGTTAAATTAATGTAAAATCGAATCCAATCCCTCTAACAGTCATTTTTTTGTCAATTGTTGGAAAAATGCAACTTGAAATCAATTGAAAAAATTTACCTTCCTAAAACACTTTAAATCCTCCCTAGAGAAATCCTCCATGTCTGTTTGGCATGTTGAGTGAAGGAGGAGATCCAATTTAATCAAATTTAGAAGTTGGAATTTACCAGTTTACTAATTATAAGCCTGCAGATCATTTTTGTAAAATTGAACCCTTAAACTTTATCAAAATGTAAAATTTATGTTTCTTGTGCAAAGAGGGCATCGAGATATTTCCAGAAAGTCCTTGTTTTCCCAAAAAGCAGCTTTAGCTCTAGTTATGGCACTTTGAAGTTTTTTTTGTTTTAAGGGAAAATTTGGGAAAATTTTCCCTGGCGGGCCTGCGGCCCGAAAATTTCCCGTCGAAATTACCCTTAGAATATTTTTTTTTTTGAAAATTTTGGTTCGAGAATTTTTCATATTTTTCTCCACCAACTATAGCCAATCAGAGGCTACCACGTGTCCTCACAGTGCAACAGTGGAGGCACGACATTTTCTTTTGCCCTTAGACCTTTTTTAAAATTTTGGAAAAATTTTCCATTTCTCCCCGCCGGCCCGTGGCCTATCACAGGCTGCCACATGGCAGATTTGGGTACTAGTGAGGGGGAGGACCCTTTTTTTTTAAAAAAATTTGGTCTTTGGAAATTTTTGATAAATTTCCCCATGGCCCCGCTCTCGCCTCGCCTTGGGAAATTCTTCTCGCGGGTGCGCAGACCCGCGCGTCCAACTTTCCCTTTGTCCTCCCTTCGGTGAATTTTACAAATAAAATCCACCACCCACCTCTCCCTCTCCCTTCTCCCTGTAGTGAATCATGGAGTGTCGCATGCCCCTAGTTGACCCACGGGCGTGTGGGCATTGTTTTGTTTTCTTTCCATTTGGGTGAAATTCCCCAAACTCTCCGCCACCCCGCCCTTCCTTTCCTTGTTGTCGGTGACGAATCAGAGGCTGCCACGTGTCTTTGGAGGACCCATGGAGGTGTAGGAGAAAATTTGAATTTTCTCTCATGTGAGAAAAAATTCCAAACACCGCCCCGCGACCCACCGACCTGAAATTTTCCTTTCACCCCTGCTTGACACGTGTCCCCTTGGGGAAAATTTGACCCCTAAGGTCCGCTTGCTCATATCTTGAGTTTCTGAAGGAGTTAGGAGGACTTATTTATATCACCAGGAAAGGTGAGAAAATTTACTATCCAATGAAAATGACTTAGGAAATTTTGGAAGAATTAAGTATGAGAAAAATCAAGTTGAAACTCTAAGCCTATTAGAGAGTGGGTATGGGGGTAAATTACTCCCCGAACCTAACTAAGACTTCTAACCCCATAAAATGAACCATGTGAACTTAAAAGTTATTAATGAAGGAAAAATGCTCTAGTAATTTAGAATTGATCTGGAACCTAATAGGGTAAACTGTTGACTTACAACTAGGTTGTGGACACTCCTAATAAAAAAATTATTCCATAATTTCCTAACTAATCCTAGGTTGTTTCTTAGGTCTCAAGTGGGTTGTTTTAACAGGAATCACACTTGGTATCAGAGCAGTGGTTCAAAATATTGGACCATTGGTCACACTAGAAAAAAAAAATTGGGACATGAAACTTAAACCTAACACACTTTTAAACCTAGAAAACAACTTAGCTAGAATTTGTATATTTTGGTAAACATGGAAGTTGTGTAAAACTTAGAAAAATGAACTAACTCTCGCTTTGGTCTATGCAGGAGTCTCAGACAAAGTGAGAGGAACCTTCACAGAGACTCAGACTCACCAACACCACCACCACCACCACCAGATCAGGGAGTAACAGCCATCCTACCTCAGATTCTACAGAACCTTCTGGATGTTAATGCCGCTCTACGCGGAGGATTAGGAGGAGGACATGCAACTAGTCATAACAAAGCCCCTTCTATCAAGGGCTAGGTATCTCCTTGACCCAGTGAGGAGCATAGAGGAGATAAATCCCATGCGGATTCAGCCAGAGAAGAGTCATCACCTAGGATACGGGGGGTGACAAAGAAGGTATCTCCTTGACCCAGTGAGGAGCATAGAGGAGATAAATCCCATGCGGAGTCAGCCAGAGAAGAGTCATCACCTAGGATACAGGGTGACAAAGTTCCAGAGTGTAGAGAGAGGTCTCAGAGCCCTAGGCTTAGGGATGAGCATGCAAAGAGACCTAGAGGCTGCCAGACCACAGCAGAGGACCACATCAGGGAGATCCTGAAGCTTCGGCCATCGCATTACTCGGGTGATATGGGTGGCTTTCAGGTAAAGGCATGGCTAGTGAGCTTGAGTGATTGATTTAATATTTATCCTTGTTCTAGCAACACGAAAGCTCATGTTGCGATCCATCTACTGAGAGATGGAGCAGGAGTATGGTGGAGGATAGAGGAGAAGAAGCTCCATGTAGATTCAGAGATAGTGACCTGGGAGCTATTTAAGGAGAGATTCAGGAGTAGATATTTGTCATGGAGGTTCATATAGTAGAGGATCGACGAGTTCCATGACCTCCGATAGGCATCTCTTTCTGTACTGGAGTATGAGAGTAGATTTGGATCTACTCTAGTATGTTGAGTATATGCAGGATGAGTAGGTGCAGATTCACAGGTTCATCCAGGGCCTAAATTTAGATATTGGAGGTGCTGTGTGGATCCACTGCCCACATAAATTAGCTGAGGCCGTCGAGAAGGCCTATATTGCAGAGGAGACTTGAGGAAAGACCCAGTAGGCTAGAGACCGAGTTAGAAGCCTCATATAGTAGATGTAGGATGGTAGATCAAGGGGGTCGCACTGCCCCTTCCCCATGGTGGTCGTGGTATAACATAGTTATCCTTTAGGCCATAACAAAGAACAACAATAAGTAGCAGATCCCGCCCACCCTCAGACCTCCATAGAGAGCTGATGCATAGAGAGGTCAGAGTAAGGGGCCTCCTCCTAGGGGTCCCATCAGGACACATGGTGGACCTAGATATCAGTCAATGGAAGCTCACCAGTAGAGACCTTAGCAGATCATTGGTGGATCATCGTGGTCGACACCCACAGCTTCTAGGGTACCTACTAGAGGTGCTACTCATTGGGGAGTTTTAGGAGGATGTTTTGGATGTAGAGTTACTGGAAAATTTTGGAGAGATTTCCCACAAAACCCTAATAACAAGGGTAAGGCACATATTTTAGAGCCGACTGTTGGTGACATGGGACATAGCCACAGGATTTATGCAGTGGTTGAGAACCATCAGGTAGAGCATCAAAGCATAGTCATTAAGACCACAGGTAGCATTAGTGGTATTTCTACCTATGTATTATTTGATTCTGGTTATTCTGATTCTTTCATTACACCATCTTTAGTCGAGCGATGCAGGTTGGTGGCAGTTAGGCAGGGTCTTACTTGGGATGTCAAGATGGCTTCTGGAGCCAAGATCTCTGTAGACTCCTTAGTTAAGGAGTGTGTAGTGGATTTGGGACCTTTCACCACTACCTCAAATCTCCGTATCCTTCCTTTGGGCTCGTATGGAGTCATTTTAGGTATGGATTGGTTATCTGCACATAGGGCCAGGATGGATTGTTATCACAAGACTATATCTTGTGCAGATGATTTGGGAGTTGGTTGTAATAATTTAAAGGAAAAAACCCGACTATATCTTTACTAAATGAAAAATCTAAGTAAATTAATTAAAAAAATAAAAATATTTGAATAAAAGAAAATTAGTTATAGTTATTCTAAGTTAAGTTAAACCTAAGTTCAAATGCCTTTGTAAAAAATGCAAAACCTTAAAAACAATTCTAAGTGTTAGTGTTCAAGTGAAGGGCAATACTCAGGCTTGGGTATGCATAGTGAGAGATTAATTTATGCAGTTTTGGGCTTGGTTCTAGGTCAAGTTTGAGTTTACACAATCAAATTTGTGCTTACAAGGTCAAAGAGATCCCATCGGTAGATTGGACATACGGTGGTGGCTGCGGGGGACCCGACAATGATGTAGTGATTACGCGGTGGTGGCTCAAGAGATGACATTGGGTAACATAGAGCAGGGGGAGGGAATAGAGAAGGGTCTCAGTGGAGACTCGGTGGTAGCCAATGGTGGGTCAATGGTTTAGTGATAGAGTGGGCCAAGTTGGTGAAATGACTTGATAAGGAGAAAGGTGAGCAACTCGGGATGCTGGGGGTAAAATGAAGAGGGGGTTGGTGGATCCGGGGTTATCTAAGCTTAAATGAATTGGGGCCAAGATGGGAAGGTGGAACGGGGTGTTTGAGGTGAATGGATAAGTGGGTAGACAGTCGGGGGTGATCGAGATGAGTAGGTAAAGACTAAGGGGAGTCTACGCTGGCATTGAGTTAGCGCCGAGTTAGGATAGGTAGGGGGTAGGGTGAGTGAGGATTGAAGAGTGCGGGAGAGGTGAGCGGGGTGTAACTCGAGGGAGCTATGAGGTATCTTGGCTCAACCGAGTTAGGGTCAAGATGGGTAGGGAGTTAGGTAGGGAGAGTGAGAAGAGCTATGAGAGAGGTGAAGTAGAGGTAGATCAAGAGTTAAGGAGTTGTAGGATTCAATGTAAAATGCTCCATAATGCAAAACCAATAAATTAACTCAAGAAATTCCAAATTTAGCACACACAACTAAATTTATCTATAACTAAATAGTCTCATTGCATGAGTTAGGGAAAACCCCTAATTGTAATTTTTTAAAATTCTGATTTCTCTTTCTGATTATTTCAAAATGTAGAATACACCTACAAACACATATGTGAATAAGATAAATCCTACAAATAAAAGCAAGTTATTATTCTTGATGGGGACAACATAAATACCAAAAATAACAATATTAAAATTCTACAATTACAAATATTACTCGAATAAAAAATTAGATAAACAACTCCATTAAAATAACAAAACATGAAATAGAGATGAATGGAGTATGGATAGTTCCACTGGGCATGCCAGAATGTAAGCAATGAAAATTAAAGTAAATGAAAGATAAAGAAAAATATAGTAGTATACATTTTTTTAAAATCTCTCTGCAAACCTCAAAGAAGATCATGGAAGCTCTTAGACTTGTATGATCTTGTTGATGTTTGAATTGTGGGTGCTCTTGATTAATTCTCCAAAGGATGAATGCAAATGCTATGAGCTTCAAAACACAAGGATGTGGATGTCAAATTGGTAGAATTTGGCTACAATTTTCTTAAAGTTTCAGGAGTTTTTTTACAAAGGATATGGCCTATTTTTATAGCTGAGAGTGAGGCCATGAGAAGTGGATCTTAGTTTGAATGGGCTCTAGGATAATAATTGTAATTACCTGAAATAACAAGTAGACTTAGTCTGTGTAGTTACATATTTGAAGGGGAAATGATTGTTTGGTTGGTAGAAGTTACATCCGAGAAGGTGGTTGTATGTGCAATTTTATTTCCCCACCTTTATAAGATTCTAGAAGTGGAGTTGAATGGAAGAGGGAAGTGGAATCCAAGTGGTTTCCAAGTGGAAATCGATTAGGAAAAAAGGTGTATTTTCCCATTTAAGTAATTAATTTAATTAGATATAAAGTGAAAAACAATTAATTAACCATTTATTTAATAAATGATAATTAACTTAGATAAAATGTGTTGGGGACTAATTTAATTAATCCCAAAAGGTGAATGTATATGAATTAATTAATTTAATTAATCAATCTTACAGAATGAATAACATGATGTGAATTTGGGGTGTTTCATATTGTCCCTTATCCCTGGAGCAAGGGAATAAAAGGGACACAATTTC
This sequence comes from Taxus wallichiana var. yunnanensis, assembly GCA_018340775.1. NCBI lineage: Eukaryota > Viridiplantae > Streptophyta > Pinopsida > Cupressales > Taxaceae > Taxus > Taxus wallichiana. The sequence goes on from CM031235.1 coordinate 722,712,325, forward strand.
CCCCTCTTGGAAAGATGTTTTCGTCACTTAAAATGACAACTTAGGTTGCTAGGAAGGTTGTAACTTGTGTTTTCAACTCACCTAACCCCCTCCTCATGAGAAACTCCACCCATGGCTAATTTTGTAATGTTTTCTGTCCCTTTTCCTTTTTCCTTACAACCAAGGGGATAGATGGGAAAACAAAGTACACCCAATATCATGGAGTTATCCCTTGAAAACATGGAGGACCTCCTCTCATCTCCTAAGAGTATGTTCTTAGCCCCTCAATCTCTCTCACATGCTCTCACATGGTGACACTTGTCACAATCTGATACAAAGTGAAAATTAGTGTCCCCATTGTCTCCTCACCTCAACTATCCCCTATTTTCATGGGTTAAACTCACCCTCTAACCCTCTATTGACCCTAGTTAAACATGTATGGTTAAACATGAGTTAAAATGCTAAAAGGGTGAAATGGTTAAAACACTCAAGCACTAAGTCATTTTTGAAAACTAGTTTCCCCCAAAAATCACCTCAACATGAAAATAGATGAAGTGTAACATGAAAATCTATTAAAACTCCATATTTTTCCTCCATGGAATCCATTAAAACCATCTCCACACTCGATTCCCGAAAATGGTATTTTTCTTATTGTCAATGTTTCCACAGTCAAAAACCTTGAAAATTTGTCAAAGTGCTCCATTTGAAAACACATTTCACATGATATATCACTTTGGGGATGTCATGGCATGATTTATTTTCTATTTGAGAAATAATTTTCTAGCCATGAACTCCATCTTTTCCCAAAATAGTTTAAAATGTATTTGTATTTTCCAGTGAAACCGTGGAGCCGAATTGCCATAAAATTAGAGGAGATGATCCTCATAAAATCATCTTCCATTAGAGCTATTGATTACATCATGAGGTGGAGTATTTTTAGATATATGGAGGACTAATTTTTCTCTCATTATTCTTCCCTCTTTGATGAAATTTGCATTTTCTCGGTGATCCAATGAGCCAAATTTCCTAAAATTTAGAGCAAATGTTCTTCATAAAATCAGCTTCCATTTGAGCTATTGCTTGCATGATGAGGTGGAGTATTTTGGAGATATGGAGGACTAAGTTTTCTCTCAGTATTCTACCCTCTTCAATGAATTTTTCACTTTCCCACTAATCCAGATGAGAGAATCATCTAAAATTTGGAGTAGAGTATCAATAGTAAGTGTTGGGATTTTGGTCAAATTGTCCACATCCATCCATTCCCCATCCATTTCACTATATTCAATCATTATGAATTTAAAATAATTGAGTTTTGAGCCAATTTATGCATTAAACATTTGAGTACATCCTAATGTGGTTAACGATGATGTGACAAGCATGAATCTAGAGGACATAAAAACAAGGATGTTAAGAGAAGCCCACAAATCCATGAAGGAAAATACATTCTCAAGTGATCAAGAGAGACCATTGGGGTAGTGTTTCCCTATTGATATTCAAGATGAGTTAAATTTATTATCACTCCCTGGTGAGAAAGAGTATCCCGCAGGAAAAGAAGGTTGTACTTGTAATGGCTCTATTTAATAAAGAGGTCAAGGGAAAGGATTTCATCCTTGGAGCATTTCCACAAAGTCCATCAAGAGAAATCTCTTTGCTATCAAAAGCTCCTTCATCTTTGGATTGATAACTCCTCTCTTCTTCTCTCTCTTCTTCCTTCTCTCTACATTCTAATTATTCATTGGGAATGTACTTTTTGACTATTTCATCTTATTCACTTAAGTGACCTTTTTATTTTGTATTGTAAAAGTTTCTATTAGATCTCAAAATTTCACCCAAACTTGAATCAAGGAGATCCAATATTTTGAGGAAACATGGGAATATATCCAAATGTGGGACATAAAACTCGAGATAGACATTTAGATAAGGTTGACTTCGTGCTTCATGATTTGGAAAACTTGCACAACACAACCTACTTCTAATGCTAAATATAATCCTACAACTAATTCCTACTCTAATAATTCTGAGGGACCATGGAGAGAGAGATGAAAGAAAGGTAAATCCTAAGATAAGGGGTGGTGATATCACTAAAATTTAGAAGTTTCCCAAATACAAATGACACATATCTAAAAGCGTGACACTAGGATTATGATAATGCATACAGTTTAGATGTAAAAGATAGAAGTATATGAAATATACAAAAGGGAAAAATATTCACATCAAACACTATGTATTTGAAGGAAGGAGATAAACCACACTTGCATTAATCTATCTTCAATTAGTGACATACGAGATCAGAGCCAAGAAAATCACCATTTACAAGTTATAGAGGTTGAAAACATGAAGTTTCAAGTTTCACAGAGAAGAGCTCAAAAATATGCTAAGGAAGGAAAGAGGGAGAATAACCTATACAAAGTGTGCAAGAACTTGTATTTATATAATTTTAGGAATGAAAAAAGTGAATGAAAAGATATGATACATGATTTTCAAGATGGAACTAAACCCTCTAAAATCATATTGAATAAGTGTGGGCACCATGTATTCTTACAGAGTTTGATTTTACCATTTTCCCAAGTCCCTAACCTGCTCACTCCCTTATTCTAGGGGTTAGCGGAAGCCACATAAAACTAGGTTCTAGCATTCCACAGTAAACTGAGTCAGTTTCTCATGAATTTTCTAGAGCACAAAAATGGTTAAGTCCTTTGATGAGTTGTTCAAAATTACATGGGGTGTAATTTTGGAAAATAGTTTGGAGACCTCTAGGGGACATCAACCTACTAGATGATAAAGATTGGCTACCTTGAAGTAATTATTGGGCATGGAGTCAAGATTAACCTTGAAAAAATGATCTCATCCTTGAAAACCTGTCTCGAATCAAGTATGAACTTAATATTGGGTGAAGATGATATGTAGACTTTTTGCAAGATGTACACGATATGCACTCCAACTATATATTTTTTCCATGAAATTGGCTCTCGAGATCTTCTACGTATGACTACAAGTGGCTCAAAACTTATATAAAAAAGATAATATCATACATGTCTCAAGTGAAACATGTAGAGAGTGAAAAATAGTTATTACAAACAAAGAGATCGCCACAAGGATTGAGAAAAAGGCCCTTAGTCAAGATAATCCACACAATAATAAGAGGGAACCTCTAATAACACAAATCACAAGTATTTAAAAGATGAATTTGAATAACTTAATGGGAGTGTTTGAGATAAATCTAATTGACTGGGATTTACAATACCTCTCTATCAAGATCAAATAACTCAAAAAAATTATCTTTTTATAAGAATTGATAATATATGGACCACTCTAAACCGCATAAAACTTGGATTTTATTGGTTTAGCTTTGTCCACATCCCACTTGAGTATAAAATCTCATGCTTTGAAAATATGCATCTTAGCTCTGCTGTAAAACCACTTCTAGCTCAATATCTTGTGTTTTTCTAACCTATCTATGATAGAACTCATTAGTTCTTAAAGTTCAACCAATCCCGCCATTTTGATTTCTCTTTGACTCGCACCTTTGAATTCCAACTATTGAGATATCTCCAAGAGGGTAGTGTTATCCAAAATGAGCCCCCTGCTTATTTTGGCTAACTTGCCTTCATTTTTTCCTTCCTTGTGCTTCAATATCAAATTTTACACATTCCAGGACTCAAAATTATCTGGAAATGGCTTCATTAGATAGAGAATTTTCTCACCTTTCTAGAAAGGTAAAATTTTCCTTCTAACTCCTTGTACTTTTCAAGTTATGGCCCGATGGAGTTTTTTGGGGAAAATTTCCTAGATAGGTCCGTGGCCAATGAGAATGCGCCATGTGGTGGCGAGGATTGGGATAGAGAGCAAAGTTGGAAAATTTTCCAAGAAGAGGGAAAAGGGCGCAAAGGGAAAATTTTGGCCCGTAGGCCCATAGAGGAGGATGGAGAAAAAGTTGCAGAAGGCCCACGGCCAATGAGGAAGCGACATGTGTCCATGACAGTGGCGGGAGTCGAGGCGGAGGAAACTTTGGTTTTTTGCCAAAGCGACAGAGGCACAAATGGAGAAAAAGAAGCGCGCCCCCGCCAAACAACCAGAAGCCAACACATGCCACCGGAGCGGCGGAGTGTAGGGAAAATGTGGGAATTTTTCCCAATGTGAAATCAAAGGAAAAAGGTGAGGTTTGGGCCCGTGTTTCCATCAGCGAATGGGAAAGCACCACGTGTCACCGGGAGAGCAGGGGCATGAGACTAATTTTGGGAAATTTTCCCAATGCAAAAATCAAAGGGGAAAAGTGATGTTTGGGCCCATGATCCCATCGGAAAACTAGGAAGCGACATGTGTCCTGGAGCGGTGGAGGTGCGGAGGTTTTTGGGAAAATTTTTCAAAAGGGAAAATTTTAAAGTTTGACCTCGCCAACCTAATTTTGACCCTATTTTCGCCATTTTTGCCCTAAATCTTTAGAGGGGCATATCTTTTGATCCAGAGCTCAGTTTTTCACATTCTTTATATCATTGGAAAGCTGGTAAAATTATCTACATGTTGAAGGATTCAATTTTGAATTTTTATGGAGATTTGTGGGCGAAAAATGAGAAAACATCTCTGGCATGCAAAAATACAAAAATGACATTCAACCACTAAAATTAATGAAGTATGGGTTGTTTTTTGGATCTGCAGAGCAATGTACTTTGGCGTATGGGTTTTTCCATGAATCCCATCACCTTGCAAGTGAAATTGAAGGGATTTGATTGGTAGTTGAACTCATAAATCATTTTACACGTGTTTTTACTTTCTCTTCTTTTGCTTGGCCATTAAAAGCCAGATTTGGCTCATTTGTAAAAGGTTGGATGTTCTTGCTTTTGCAAGCTCTTATTTTCCCCTTAGCAGGTGGATTTGAAGGAGTTTTAGACCTCCCATGGAGATTGTAACATTTTTTTGCCTCTTTGCTATTGCAATGTATTGTATCAAATCTGGGCATGATAATGTATGTTTTGTGATCAATTTTCAATCCTCTCATGCAGTTATTATTGTCTTCTGATCCTTCATTGCATTATGGTAATTTGTGCATGTTTTGTTGCTGCAATCTTCATGATTTGTGTCTATATTTTCAAAGCAAGGAGTTCAACACTCCTTTGGTGTATCACCTCTTTGTTTTTTCTTATTTTTGTTTCCATTTCCATGTTTCTCTTAACCCTGTCTCCTTGGTAGTTTTAGAGTAGGAATTTTGAACCAGAACCTCTGAAAAATTACATGCATACACCTAAACAGAGGAGTAAGAACCAACTTTCTCTGGAGAATTTTCTCATCTGTAAGGTCCCACACCTTGGAGAAAATTCAATGTTGTGCATTCACACCAAATGACATTGCCTTAGAAAAGCAGATCCATAGGTCATTTTGGGGGTGCTGTGAATTTGCACTAATAGTTTTGGCACCCGGTGGGACCTTAGAGGTCTTCCACTTCATCTTTTGCAGGTTGGTGTGTTCCTGTGAAGATTTCAACCTTTGGAGGCAATTGCAAACACATCTGGTAAACAACCCATCTCTGAAGTTGTAGACCTTCCTTTTCATTCATTTTTCATCCATTCTTCCTTCCATCTCTTCCATCTTCTTTCATCCCATGAAGTTGTGCAATCATGACTTCATTTCCATCATGGAATTCACATTTACAATAGTAGTGCCATCCAAATCCACCTCCAACATGCTTTACAACTCCTTCAAATCAACATTTTGAGCAGATTCAAGATCAACATGCATACCCATATGAGCAGCAATGCCAAAATTAGTTTGGCTATGGTTCTTTCCAAGAGTAGGGGTATGCATACAATGAAGACAATCAAATGCAAGATGCTGATTTGTTGGAGAAAATCCAAAAAATGGAGATTGGCATGGTGCAATCTAGGGCTCAAGCACAAATGAAAGCATTTGGAATCGGTTGTGGAGCACCTTGTCCATGGGTGGGACCTTTTCCAAGGCATTACAACCCTCAAGAGAAGCTTGACTTCATGATTGCAATGTTGCCATTACTTGCAAAGTGGACTGAGGGAATAGAGGTGTATGAGAGGAGTATTCAACAACCTTGTCAATGGGTAAGCACACCATCTCATACTCTTTCTTTTCCTCTTTCTCAATCTGTATCATTTCAGCAGTGTCAAGCTTCAAGTTTCCCATATGTTGCCCCAAATGTTGATCCCATTTCTCCATCTCCTAGTCTTCCACCTCATCTCAATTCTTTTGTCCTTTTCCCTTCCAAATCCAAATCCCCTCCACAAGAGCAAAAAGAAATACCTTCCACTCCAAGGAAACAAGAAGTTTCATCTCTTCCACCACCACAAACAAATGAAAAAATGGTTGAGTCACAACCCACCCCTCCTCTTGCATTCCCAAATCCATGTTGGGAAGAAGAAATTACAAAAATCAGTCATGAAGGACAGCAAGAGGAAGAACCAAGCAAAGAAGGAATGATTAAGAGCTTAGTAAGTTTGGCTCTTAGATATGGGATTGAGAAAATTCCTTTGCTGGTGAAGCCTACAGAGGAGGTAAAGGTTGAAGAACAAGTGGTGGTTAGGACTGATTTTGTTGTAGCAGAAGAAGAGAAAAAAGAAGAGGTAGATCAACAATCAATTTTCTTAGAATGTAGTGTCCATGTTGGCACTCTACTTGAAGAAGATGCTGATCTAATTCAAGTTGCACAATCAGCCATGGAAGAGGAAAGCTCTAAAAGAGATCTTGCAGCCCCAACTCATCCTATAGAGCAACAGATTGAAGAGTTTGACTTGAAAACTTCATGCTAGAGGAAGAGTTCAATCAAGAGCAAGATTGTCTTCAAGCAGCAGAGGAAGGAGAAGCTGCTCCAAATCCAAAAGAAGAGGAGCACATTCCAGCTGTGGGGGAGAAAAGTGCAGATCCAAAAGCTTTGAGCACAAAGTAGGCTATAGAAGAACCTTCAGTTCTTCTTTCTACTTCATCTCTCTCGACTTCTAGTGTTGAAGAAGAGTTTGATCTCTCAAACTCAATGTTGGAGGATGAAAGAAACCATGGTGATCAAGTTGTAAATCAAAAGAACACCATGGGGGAGGTTGAGCATTTGCAACAGGAAAACAATGAGGTAGTTTATCTATCAGATTTGGAAGACTGTTTTGATGAAGAGGAACCGGTTGAAATCATGCCATTTTCTCCTTCATCACCCACATTCCAAACACAAGAACCTGCTGCCATGAAGGAGAGCATTCATTTGCAGTAGTAGCTGCATTTTATAACAGCCTTTTGGAGCCAAGATTGGAAGATATTAATCTTCCATGTTCTTCATTGGAGGAAGAAGGAAAACAGTAGAAGAACTTCATCACTTCTCCCACATCATCCATCCAAGAAGGTCTACAAGAGGACTCCATTTTTGGAGTTGAAAATCAGAGAAATGGGCATATCAAATGGATCAGACCTTGCCCAATCAGGTATTTGGCTTCATTAGAGCCAAAGGAGAAGTCACAACCAGTCATGCTTGCTTCTAAGCATGAGGATGAGCTACAAAGTGTCAAGGATCAACTGCAATGCCTCTTCAATCCAAATGCAAAGCAACTAAAAGAGGTATTGGATTTGCTTTCAGTTGACACCTTGCTGATTTGGGTAGAAGACTAGCTTCTTGTTGATTTTCCACTCATCCTAACAGCCATGATCAGCTCCAAATCAATTGCATGGCTTCCCATTTTGAAGAAAGGAAGCTATTTTGCACAACCAATTGTAGGGTTTGTTTAGCTCACCTTTGCTTCAGTTAGAGTAGAGTAGGTAGGTTTGCTTTTAGCAGAAGAAGTGCTTGTGCACACTCTGCATGTTCCATTTGGAGCATGTATGATTTTTAGTTTTGTACATAGTTTTTGTGGTGTTGGTTTTGCTCTTGCACAGTCCATTGTAGTGGCATTTTGGTGAAAACAACTCTAGTTCAGTAGGCTTCAAAGTGGCTCAGAGGGAAGTTTTCAAAGTTCAGATCAGTTTGTAGGCTACTACTCATGACTCCATGCCCAATGGATGCTTCAAGGCAGTTGATCACTTCATCTAGCAGGTAGATGACCCCTGTGAGTTGCCAAAATTGCTATCCAAAATGAGCCCCCTGCTTATTTTGGCTAACTTGCCTTCATTTTTTCCTTCCTTGTGCTTCAATATCAAATTTTACACATTCTAGGGACTCAAAATTATCTAGAAATGGCTTCATCAGATAGAGAATTTTCTCACCTTTCCAGAAAGGTAAAATTTTCCTTTTAACTCCTTGTACTTTTCAAGTTACTACCGATGTGAGTTTTTGGGGAAAATTTCTCTAGACATGCCCGTGGCCAATGAGAATGCATTATGTGGTGGTGGGGTTGGGGGCGGGGTTTGGGATAGATAGAGAAAAGTTGGAGAATTTTCCAAGAAGAGGGAAAAGGGCGCAAAGGGAAAATTTTGGCCCACAGGCCCATGGAGGAGGATGGAGAAAAATTTGTGGAAGGCCCGTGGCCAATGAGGAAGTGACACGTGTCCATGCGACAGTGGTGGGAGTCGGAGGTGTAGAGGAAACTTTGGTTTTTGCCAAAGCGACAGAGGCACAAATGGAGAAAAAGAAGCATGCCCCGCCAAGTAACCAAAAGCTGACATGTGCCACCAGAGCGGTGGAGCGTGGGGAAAATGTGGGAATTTTTCCCAATGTGAAATCAAAGGAAAAAGGTGAGGTTTGGGCCCGCGTTTCCATCAGAGAATGGGAAAGTGCCACGTGTCACCTGGGAGAGCGGGGCGCGGACTAATTTTGAGAAATTTTCCCAATACAAAAATCAAAGGGGAAAAGCAATGTTTGGGCCCACGATCCCATTGGAAAACTAGGAAGTGACATGTGTCCCAAAGCGGTGGAGGTGCAGAGGCTTTTGGAAAAAAATTCAAAAGGGAAAATTTTAAAGTTTGACCCCGCCGACCTAATTTTGACCTTGTTTTCGCCATTTTTGCCCTAAATCTTCAGAGGGGCATATATTTTGATCCAGAGCTCAATTTTTCATGTTCTTTATATCATTGGAAAGCTGGTGAAATTATCTACATGTTGAAGGGTTCAATTTTGAATTTTTATGGAGATTTGTGGGAGAAAAATGAGAAAACATCTCTGGCGCATGCAAAAATATAGAAATGACATTCAACCACCAAAATTAATGAAGTATGGGTTGTTTTTTGGATCTGCAGAGCAATGTACTTTGGCGTATGGGTTTGTCCATGAAGCCCATCACCTTGCAAGTGAAATTGAAGGGATTTGATTGGTATTTGAACTCATAAATCATTTTACACGTGTTTTTACTTTCTCTTCTTCTGTTTGGCCATTAAAAGCCAGATTTGGCTCATTTGTAAAAGGTTGGATGTTCTTGTTTCTGCAAGCTCTTTTTTCCCCTTAGCAGTGGATTTGGAGGAGTTTTAGACCTCCCATGGAGATTGTAACACATTTTTTTCCTCTTTTGCTATTGCAATGTATTGTATCAAATTTGGGCATGATAATGTATGTTTTGTGATCAATTTTCAATCCTCTCATGTAGTTATTATTGTCTTGATCCTTCATTGCATTCTAGTAATTTATGCTTTTTTTTTTCTGCAATATTCATGATTTGTGTCTATATTTGCAAAGCAAGGAGTTCAACACTCTTTTGGTGTATCACCTCTTTGTTTTTGCTTAGTTTTGTTTCCATTTCCATGTTTCTCTCAACCCTGTCTCCTTGGTAGTTTTAGAGTAGGAATTTTGAACTTAACCTCTGCAAAATTGCATGCATACACCTAAATAGAGGAGTAAGAACCATCTTTCTCTGGAGATTTTCTCACCTACAAGCTCCCACACCTTGGAGAAAATTCAATGTTGTGCATTCACACCAAATGACATTTCCTTAGAAAAGTAGATCCATAGGTCATTTTGGGGGTCTTTGTGAATTTACACTAATAGGTAGTTCAAGTGATAATGGGAGTCTAGCTTCTTTTCCATATACAAGGAAAAATGGTGAATTTCCAATTACTTTTTTTCGAGTGACTCTATCAACCCAAAGAGCATTTGTTACTTTAGTGTATCATTATCTTTGATTGACCTGCATAGTCCTCTTCATAATTATGATTACGTTCTTGTTAGTTGATTCTACCAAACCATTACCTTGTGGGTAATAATTTAAGGAAGTATTCAAGTAAACTCCATTTATAAGAGCCCAATAAGATATTTTGGATCCTAAAAATTCCTTAGCATTATCAGAAATTATAGTTTGAGGAATCCAAAACCTTGTTGCAATGTCTTCCAAGAAATCAAGGATGACTAATTCAGTTTTCTCCCGAGTGGAATAGCTTTCACCCATCTTGTGAAATAATATGTTGTTTTTAAGACCCATTTTTACATGTACTTGAAGGAGGATGGATCATGCCAATGAAATAAAGTCCCCATCGAGCACATGGTTCATCCACCTCAAAACAAGGAAAGGGGAGGGATGTCATTTTCTTATTACAAGTGAAGAAGGAAAATTATTTACATTTCCTTACCCATTGATATGTATATGAAAAAATGTGATCCAAAAGTAACCTACTATGAGGATTTTCATTACTTTGACTGGGTTGAAAAATTCCCACCAAAGAAACAATCATGGAATTATACCAAGATCTTACTTACTTATTCTCCCCCAATACATCTTAATAGGACACCATATATATTCCTTATGAAAAATTCCATCAAAATAATTAATTGTAGTATGAGGTGTCTTATTTTTGTCTTACAATTACTAGGAGGATATACGCGATTTGCTAAAAATGTTGACATGTCGTTCATCCAACTATTATAACTAGGATGAATATTTTTCCCGCGGCTCACCTATTTTATGTAGGGTCTCTTCTATTTGTTCTATTCGACCTCCATGAAGAAAGAAGATTCTTCATGATTGTCCTTAGTGTCTAAGAAAAATATCTCACATAATGTTCTACCTCTCACTAATTTTATGGCTATGATGGTCACATTGAACTCCATGATTTTGTTTACCCATCCGACTCTCTTTTCACTAATTTTTACACCCATGGTGGAATATCTCACATTGGAGTGTGATACTAAGACTTTGATGTGATTGGAGGATAATATGGGCTTGAATTTATTGAGATCCCTGCAAGATGAAAAAAACTTATTTATATAAATGGTTGTACCTAAGTTAAAAATCTTCCGCTTTTGAATAAAAAAGCCACAAGTTGCTCCAAACCTTCATTGTTCTTCCGAGTAAGAATGATGGCTACACTAAGATCCATTTCATAAGCATAAAGGATTAAATATTTTGCAAAGTCTAGATTGATGAGTGTTGGCACTTGAGATATCATAGACTTGATCTTGTTAAATATTTCTCTTCTTGCTACGGTCCAAAAATAGTGTCTTTCCTTAGCATTAGGGTGATAAGTTTGATTATTCTTGCAAATTTAGGAATGAATTTCCTAACGATATTGATATTTCCAAGAAAATACTAGAGAGCCTTCTTGTGAGTTAGAAATGAGAGAGAGGAAGGCTGAGACTCTTTTCGGTTCAATTGGAATTCCATCCTTTGAAACAACATGACCCAATAACTTACCCTATGGAACTACAAAAATGCATTTCTTGGGGTTTAATGATACTCCAATTTCTTTTCATAATTAAAATACTTTCTTTAAATGATCTATGTATTGCTTTCCCTATTTAGAGAAGATCGTGATATCATCTAGATAAACAAGGAAAAACTTATTAGAAACTAGAATAATGAGAGGGGGTGAATCAATGTTCAATTTAACCTTAAACTAAAACCAATTATATTGTTCACTTAATCGGTAATGCAAATCAAAATAGAAATAACAATCACACACACATGAGATAATAATTTTTAAGTGGGAAACCCAATTTGGGAGAAAACCCACTAAACCACAACACTATAGGCCAAGAGATTAAAAAATTATGAGCTACAAATCAACTAATTAAGCTACAACTCCAAGTCAAGCAATAACTTGATATGCAAGCCATAACTTTCTAGAAAGTAACCACTTCCTGATTAGACTAAGCTACAACTTAGTAAGTACATAAAAATGACCACACTTCAATTGGATGTCAAAACATCTTATAGTGATCCTGGATTAATTGACATAATATTTCATTAAATTTACTAACTTCATTCACCTCTCTATCAAACTAGTATTTTGTCAATTGACACCCTCACCGATTTGTACTAACTACAAAAATCTTCAAACTCACTGATTTCAATCTTGTTTAAAACCATTGTCTTAACATTGATTGTAATATTTCCTTAATTCATTGTTTTGCATTGATGTTATTTTTCTTCAATTCACTATTTTATATATTCTTCATTCATTTTTTTGCATATTCTTCATTTAGTGTTTTATTCTAACTCTAATTTCACATTCATAAAAACCACCTTGTCTTCAAAAACTCACACTTCTTTGTAATTTCCATTTTATCTGCAAGTAACATTTACTTTTTCACACATATTTCCTTCACATCACATTTTTGTTCATTAGTACATATCATAGAACTTTGTCTCAAAAAGTAATTATAATTTTTGTTCACCAATTAATTTTATTCGTTTACACATATTTCTTTTCCACTTCCTATATCATTTCATATACCTTTGTGTTATGCATACTCCTTCGACCCTTACCTATCTTTTAGAACTTTCAGTCTTTCATATATTCCTCTTTGGCTTTTTTTGTCTTTTAAAATCCCTCTAACACTTTGTTTTAATACCCTTTGAATCTTCACATTCCATCCTTTGAAAATTCAAAGGTCATTTGGGCCTTGACTTGCATGAGAAAGAAAAACATGTCTTTACACCTTCCCATTCGAGATTTGAGAGCACTTCATGAGGATATAACTAATCAAGTCTCTTAAAGTTATAATAATCATCCATCCAGTTCTAATTGAATCGAGAAGACCTTACCATTCACTTTCAAATGCAAGGAAAACTTAGCAATATTGATAACTATACGTGTTACAATCTTGAGAATGGACTATATATGCACTTAATTAGAGATTTACCCACATTAAATAACCCTTCACCATTTCTAAGGTTAATTTTACTTTGCGGGAATGATGAGAAAACTCACTACTAAGGCAATTTCACTTGTTGTTGCAAATTCACCTTTTGCACAATTGGACACTGTCATAGACTACTATGAGAGGAAAAACTTGCAATTACATGAAGAAAATCATATTAAAACAAATATAATGATGTTCAACATTCATCCACTCCATTTTGAACTTAAATAAAAAATAAACCAATCTCTATTTGCAAGATTTGCCATGTAGATTGGTGAAATGTTGGTTTATGTCAAAAATGGATGTGTGGAACAAATGGTAATGAATTATCCTTGGAAACTTCATGAAAACACTTGGAACCTTTTGAAATAGGGGTGTAATAGCTATACATACATTTCTTGAAAATATTTCAAATTTTGGTTGGATGAATTGAAAGATTCGATCAAATCTTTCTTTGAAACCCTAGGGACAAGGTTTGTGCAATTGAGCATACCCGATGCACAAAAAAATTGATTTCGTACTCAAGAATGAATTAAAAAATTAAAATTTTGAGTCTTTGTGAGACCAAATTCTATCCTCTTAAACCAATTTTCACCTTTGAATTGTCTTCATTAGCTCTTAGCCAACAAAAATGTAGTCCAAAGTGATGGAAAAACATGACAATGTACTTGATTTGGAGATGAAAACATGCTTGAAGGTCTTGAAAAATAATTCCAAATAATATGATGGATAACCATGACTACAAATCATTAGCAAGTGGTGATCAAGAAGTTTCTATAGGTCACGAACTAGGTTCACCATGCTTAATTATGCTTTGCACACAAGAAATTTAGTCTTCTTTCGATTTGTTTACAAGCACACAACCTTCCTCAATCACTCTAGCCCTAGATTTATCTTTTAAGAACCAAAATTTCATTCAAATTATGGTATTCAAGGAATTTTGAGATTACGTTGTCTGATCTATGAATCTTATCAAGCAATCCCATAGAGAGATTGTATACATGCTTTCTGACAATGACCAAAAGTACACTTTTGGAGATACTACATGCAACACAATTACATTTAAAGGATATCAACAATATAATTTGATCTTGAATAAGATTAACACACTTCACGAACCCTGAAAAGGTCATTACACCACCTCTTCTTGAATAAAACAAGATCGGAGGCTTAAAAACATGAATTTCCCAAACCTAGCCCTGCACAACACAAGCATGCCCATATACCATAGTTCACCTTGAAAGTAATGGGATAATTATTTTTAATCACATGAAGTATCTTATTATTCTAAGATATGTTTCAAACTTTCACCAATAATTTATAGTTGGAAAGAATCAAATTTTCCACTTAACTCAAGAAGATGCTTTGAAGAGAGAATGAACACTAGCAAAAGAATGCTCATAACTTTCTTAGTACATGTCCAATTCACCTGAATTTTTTTCACTATCTCAAACTTGGAATCATATAAAAAAATTATTATGATTTATCTGAAGGATTCACTATATTTTTTCTTGAGTATTAATAAGCCTAGACACCTTATTATGTAATTTTCAAAAATCTTTTTTTAGAAAAACTAGCATAACTTTCACATACCTTCTCATAACTTGATGAATTTTTTCCTAGAGAACAAAAAATCACCCCTATACATTATCCATATAAAAAATTTCCATAATTATTCTTGTAATATTCTATCCCATCTCATTTTCCTCATCTTGCACTACCAATTCTCAAAGCCACTTTCTGTGCACTTTTGAATTTTGACTCCAAGAGCTAAACTAAGCCTTGTTTTTGCTCACACATGTTGTAGAAACTATTCCTAGGCTGATCCCATGATCAAATGAGCTTGTCATGACCTATACCAACTTTTCACACCTCATCAGGCGCCATAAATGGGCCAGTTTCAACTGCACCTTCCATTCGATGACCTGATACACCTTGTGAGACCTCTTACTCATGCTTGCAACATTATTACTGACCTGTAGACCATCTAAAACTAGAAAGCAAACCTATAATTTTCCATTAGATACCAACCACCTGTCAATTTGAGCTTGTAGCACCTTGAAACCAACCTGAATCATGCCCGACGCTTCCCGAAACTAACATGAACCATTGAGAAAGCATTGAATACCACACCGACCTAAATGATTTTTCACTCTTAATTTTCCATAAATTCCATGTGAAATAAATGATAACAACCACAAATGCAGCAAGGTGCAACAAAACTATTTGACGAGTTCATGGAAAGTAATATCCATGCTTTACGGAAGGTGGCACTTGTAAAATGAATGTTATGATATGCATATGTTCCCCATTTGGTTGTGAACATGGGTTTGTACCAATCCTCTTCTTTCATATTTATCTCGCATGAATCGAATAACCATCAAGTATAGAGAACCTTTCATATCCATACATTGTTTGAAGGATTTATTGCTTGAAAGGTAAATAACGATGATGTTTTAAAGAAGCCTTGTTCAAGTCCCTAAAATCCACACAGAGTCTTATCTCTGCATTCTATTTTCTCTAAAGACTAAATTAGCTACCGAAAATGAGTATTTGATAGGAAATATTATTTTTGATTCAATGAGTTTGGATAACTCATTCCTCATGAGGGGCTCAATCCTAGGGTTCACAAGCCTCTATTTTTGTCTAAGCTGGCTTAGACACAAGATCAAGGTCAATAACACTATATACCTTTCCAACAAAAATATCTTTTCCTTGTGTAATGGGTACTAGACTATACTCCTTTTGACTTATGGTAATAATTATTTTTTCCCCTTTCTTATCATCATCGAAGTTAAAAATGCTTTCAAGGGTAACTAATCCTTTGGGTAGCTTATTTTTCTATAATTGAATGATCTGATCACCATATCTATCTTGAAAAGTGTGCTTTGCAAGTTGGAAGATAATTCAACTTCATTTTCAATGAACTAAACAATTTACTCATCACTCTAAAAATATTTCTAGTTGTTATCATTATCTTGAATGGATGGTTTCAAAACCATCTTGACATGTTATTTTCCTTGGATGAGGTATTTTGTAGGAGAAAAATGAGAACCAATGGATGCCATCGATCTACTTCCTTATCCTACTCGTGGCACCACATGAAGATTGATAGATTCTAAACGTTCAAGTAGATCCCAAACTCTAAAGTGCCTATAAGCTCTTAATTAAATATTATTTTTATTTGCACATCTACATCGACTTGGTGGATGACCAACTTCGTGTTCCAAAATACTTGCAGAGATTTGATTTATTTCTTTTCTTTAATTAACAAAGCTGTGGACCAATTTCTCATACTTTGCCACATTATTGGAGCATACAAATTACATCCTATGAGAAAAGAAGGGTTTTTATCCATCAAAGAAACAATCAAAATATAACTTCCATATCTCATAAACATCATTGTCTTCTTCCTTGCACGACATGGGGGTAGTGACGTTTTCCTCATGGATACAATAAGTGCCTAGACTAGTTTCTACATCTATATCATAAGGGTTAAATTCATAGTGCTTTCTTGTCCATTCATCTAATATAAGGTCAGGAATTGAATTTTATGAATGCATTGTTTTAACAGGTTCAAGATGATAATTTGTTTCTCCTAGGATCATAAAAATCTACATGCTAAGATTAAAAGGGGTCCGGCCTTAATTTTAAACTGTTACCATACCTTCTCCTATGAAACATATGAGACCGAGTCGAGGAAAGATATCCACTCACCTTATCGAGTAAAATATGAAATAGAGGAAAATGGTGTATAAAAGTGGAAAATCAATCATAGAAATGTCCGCATTATGGTTAAGCTTGAACAAACATGTAGATTTAATTTAAGATATTTGTGAGTGCCAATTACTTACATTATTTATCCATCAATATGTAAGACACCCTTAGAAGGTATATTATACTCAATCCCCAAGATATCATCAAGTTTATTTGGCATGAATGAGGTACTAACACAAAACTATATCATACAAATTTATGAGCGAGGTGTTTTCCAACTATGAGAGACATGTAGAAAGGAGGAGGATTAACAATTAAACTTACATGTTCCTCCTTTGGATAACATATATTGACTATGACATCTGCTTGGTGCATGGAAGGTTTCAAAGGTGGAAGCTTATTTAATGATTCTTGTAAATGATACCTTTGAGATAGGCTATCAAGACATCGACATTGTGACATTAAGATTTGTTCTTTTCATTTGTTCCATAATATTCATAAGAATACCCACAAATTTCTGTAATGAAGGAGATAAATGTTATTTGTTATTTTTTCTAACCATAGGTTCTTTAATTGGTGGGTTTTGTATGTTCTACGGAACTTATTCATTACGTGGCTGATGAGTGACCCATGACAAACTAGGTGAAGCCAAATTTCTGCTCAAGCTTGTAGATTGATTTGAAGTGTCACAAAGAACTAGGGAAAATGGAGGAGGAGATATCACCTCCATTTTCCACTTCATGGACCTTGATTTGGCTTCCACATGAAGTTGTGTCTTGTTTGAGAATCTCGTGACTTGATCCACTACGCAAAATTTAGGTCGAAGAGCATGAAGTTGGGTTCAACGATAAACTCTTGAATGCCATCTGCATTACTTGTTCAAGGATCCATAGTTTGTTATTATGAGTAGAATGGAGTTTGAACCATAATTGATAATATAATTTTATAAAAAGGAGTTCATTCCAGCCTCACATGTATACTAATTATGGGGTTGATCACAAGGATAACACCATTTAAAATTTTCATCCATTTTATTTTGATATGGAATAATAAATTTACTTAAAGTTAGGAGTAGGATGGGACTACATATTTGCATTTGGAAGTTTTATTGGTGGGTAATTCTAAGGAAATACTTGGTTGGGATATTAAAATCCTTGTTTAGGGTAACCTTGAGGGTGTTTAGATATTTTTAGAGGTTGAGCTTGATGTCTCTTGAGGGAAACAATCTCACTTGTTAAGTTTCTAAGCTCGACATTAAGGATTTCAATTTCTTATTTTTTAATAGAGGAAATAAATGTGGAAATAAGATGAAGTATATGGTTGAGGAATGAGAGCAATAACATGTTGGGTATCATGCGAAAATTTAGGGAAAATGGGCATAGGAGATCTAGGAGTTAACTTTCCTTCTTGGATTAAATAAATTTTAAACCTAATGGCTCTTTTGCATAGGATTTAGGTAATTGGATAACACCTATATAATGAATCATTACTGCTATAAAAGAATTTAAAGCTCTAAGATATTATAAAAATACACCTTGTGGGGTTGGTCTCAACAACACTAGAATATTGTCTCGCGTTCTCTGGAATCAAGTTCAAATCCATCATGAGATCATTAGGAGTTTTCTTGATTGTTGTAATATTTTCTAATAAGGATATGTTATCTACTTTCTCCTCAAATTGTTGACAAATATTTATTCCCAACTCATCCCAGCTTATGAATAGAATTAGGTCTTAAACTTCTATACTATTGAAGTTCTTTACCTTTGAATGACGAAGCCAAGAGTCTAACTCGCAACATCATCTTCTCAGTAACGGATGTATTGAACACACATTAGCTATGTATTATGTATGATTAGTAGGGGTAGTAAGGTTTTCAATAGTAAAGGAATGAATAATTTTAAGGATAAACACTGGAATGTCATGTTGGGAATTTAGTGCTAAAGGACTACCACCATTGAAGCTGACAAAGGGTAAATTTATTTGTTGGGCCTATAAATAAATTGGTCTTAAAACCCTAGACGACAACAAAAAGGTCCTTCCAGGAGGAGTAGAAATATTCCTATTGGGAGGATATGGTGATATTTGATCTTCTTTATCCTTTCTTATTCCCCTAGGTGACAATTATAAATACTTAAAAGGCTCATTACTTGCTACACTTTTCCTTATCTCGTATTCGTCTCATAAAAATGGGAAGGCTGAGATGCTTAACAGTAGAGGTTTAAACTTGGGAATCACCGGATGTGTTGAATAACTACCTCAAAAGGATGAAATTACTAAGTTACACGACAAAACTTATAATAAGGTTAAATTTATCAAGTTTTCCCACTAGGCGTGCCAAAACTGTTGAAGCTCAAAATTGCACCCTAAATCAAGGAGATCCAAGATTTTGAGGAAACATGGGAATGTATCTAATTTTGGGACTTATGGATTGAGACATACCTTAGAAGATGGCCAACTTCCTTTCTATACAAATTTAGAAAACCCTCAAAGCACAACCTAATTCTAATGCTAAAACTAATCCTACAACTAATTTCTACTCTAAAAATTCCAAGGGACCGGGGAGAGAGAGCTGCAAGAAAAGTAAATACTAAGATAAGGGGTGGGCGTATAACAAAAATAAGGTGGAATTTTCCTTAATACAAATGTCACGAGATGTAAAAGTGTGAGGACAGGATAGTGAAAATACACACAATTTAGATGCAAACAAATAAAAGTATATGAATATGCAAAAGGGCTAAATATTCACATCAAACACTATGTATTTGAAGGAATGATCTAAACCAAACTTGCATTAATCAATATTCAATTTATTACATAAAGATCAGAGGTAGGAAAATCACTAGTCACAAGTTACAAAGGTTGACAACATGAAGTTTTGAGTTTCATAGAGAAGAGCTTGAAAATATGCTAAGGAAGGAAAGAGGGAGAAGAACCTGTACAAAGTGCACAAGGACTTGTATTTATATAATTTGAGGAATGAAGAAAGAGAAGGAAGGGAGAGGAGAAATGATCATCAAGCTATAAATAACCCCTCTAAAAGTGTATTGAATAAGTGTGGGCACCATGAATTCTTATAGATTTTTCTTGTAGTATAGGCATGATCACCCTAGATAAATGCCAACAACCACAACATGACCTTTTGAGTCTATGACATGACATCAAACTACATAGAAAAATGCCATAATTCATTAAATTATGGTGGTTTGGGTGGTTGGATTTATGGATTGGGATCCATCAAAGCATTGACATCTTCCACAACTTATTCCATGTTTTATGGCCTTCACCATAGTATTTAAACTTTTATTCTATCACATGAGCCTACGTAAATTTTCCCTCGCTTTCCTTGATCCGTAGAAATGCTTCATACCACCCACAAGGGTCTAATGCTTCAAAATGTGGCTTTTATCCCTATGGATATTTTCCTTCATTTTATTAGTTTGAAAAAACTTGTAGAACATTACAAATCAGTGAACTTATGGAACACTTATGTAGTGTGATGCAACTTTCAAACTTAGCTGATTTCTTTAATTTCTTGTAGACAATCAATTCTGCGGTATGCCATCTAAATTCACATGTTAGGGACTTATTTCCTCGGTGTTGCAAAATGTTTAGAAGATTTTGTGAAACACTAGATTTTACCATTTTTTGCAAGTACCTAAATTGCTCACTCCTTTGTTTTATAGATTACAATAACATGTGAAACACTGGGTTATTACATTCTACAGTAATGTAAATCAACTTCTTGCAGATTTTAGAGAGAACAAAAATGGTAAATTCCTTTGATGTGTTGTTCAAAATTACATGGGGTGTAATTTTGGACAATAATTCCTTTTCATAAATATGAAAAAGTTATTTTTATTCCTACAGGAATATGAAAGGTCATAACTAGCGGGAATGTGAAAAGTATCTTTAAAAGAGAAGAAGAGACACTTTGTAAGCTATATATTCAATTGGATTATCCATTCCAAGGGTTCGATAGATTTTTTTCTCCTACTACAAACAAGAATCCATTTCTTCTATTTCCTTCTTTATTTTCTTCTACTTCCTACTTTTCAACTATGCAAGATTTGTAATTTTGAACCACCAAGAAATAACCTTGTGTCTTTGAGGAATAAATCAATATAACTTTGTGTTTTTTATTTTTAATCTTTACATTTATTTCATAATTATTTTTATTCATGTTGAATCTATAAATAACTCTCATTAATGTTCACAAAAATCTACAAGTGCCTATCCACAACCTTAACCCTCTCCCTATTTGCATATCTCCCTTTAAATCTCTCCAAGAAAATTCCTCCCTTATTTCGCATACCAATAATGTGCCACATGTTTAGTGGAGTACTCTGTATGATGCCTAACCTAATGGCCACCCATATATTTTATTATTTCCTGCATTCAATAAATGGGAGCCTCCCCATTCCCAAGAGGAGGGACCTAGTCCCTTGACCATTGGTGAAAACCACTAATTTTTCCTTGTGATAAATTATTTCACCAACAAGTGGAAACCATAAGGTCATGGAATGAAAACATGAGTAATGAAGGAAAGAGAAAAAATGTGAATGCATTATGAAGGTCCAAAGTGTCTCGAAAGAAAGGGTAACATTATGTAATAAGAAGAAAGAAGTAGACGTGATGGGAAAAGTATACACAATAAGTGTAATGTATGAACAAAGAAAAGAATTAAGGTGAATATAGGGTGATTGAGGTTAATAGAGACATCTATCAAATGTAATGGTCTAACCCACATGACTAAGTATGATCATACTTCAATCTCAAGAGGCCTCTTAAGGAACCCACTCGGGAGAAGAATGCATTAGTAGCATCTGCGAAAAATAAATGATTAGCAATCATAAAAATATGGCGAGACTAGATTCTATTGGATCCATTGTGGGTAGTCATTATGGCATGGTTGATCCCATCTATTTCAGGTCCAATAATTATATTTTACACTTAATTAAAAAGTATCACCTAATGACCCCGAAATTTAAAATGATCCCAAACCCACCTAGATCTTGACACAATCTATATTTTGACTATCTATGGGGAAATTTTCACTAGCTAAAATTTCCCCACTCTACATTTTCCTCTTTTTCAACTAATTGCCCATTTCGATAGTAATGCCCCATCTTGACCATCTCATCCATTACCTCATACTCTTTGCATCACCACTAAAATCACTCAACTCGGGTTAGTAAAAGCTCATTTATCTTAATCTCGAATTAATAAAGTGATAAATAAATTTCCCTCTTTACTATTTATAGTAACCTTTTCTAATTAGGTTTTTGTGATTTCCTCCAATCATCAAACTTTAAAAATTTAACATTACAAACCTTAAAATCACTTCAGTAAATCATGCCACACTCATGGTGGTGACTCGTTAATTTCAACCTATTATTGTTTCACCATTTTCTTTGTATTATTGAGATGAAACAGATAAGGGTAAGGGCTAAGGAGGAATACCTATTTATCTTTGGTCGATTTTATGGTTGTTGCACTCATTTTAACTTCTCAATCCAATGCTGATTGTGAGAGATTCCTTTTGGCTGGGAGGAACTACCTAAAATAGAAAACAAGACCACAAAAGAAGAGTTAAATAATATATGACAGTGGATTGCCTAGTGTGTACTAGATCTAGGAAGCGTGATACTACTTAGATGGTTGTCAATCCACTATTTAAAACAACTTAATGTGAGAGATAAGAAAATTCCTATTGTAGTTTATATGATTTAGGTATTTCATTCAAGCACAATAAGAAAATCTAACATAACAAAGGCTAGGCTATAGTTAGATTTGAAGGGTAGGTAGGTGTCAGGGTACTGGGACTGGTCAAGGTCAGGTTCTGGGTTGTTTAGGTCACTTGGTAGAAGGTTATTTGGTTCTGTTATTGGAAAAAGGTATGAAAACACAGAGACCGATGTTGGTCTGGTATAACTGGTGATGGTTTAGGAGAGACCGATGATGGTCATGGGTAGTGGCGTTAATACAATCGGGTGACAATAGTTCAATAAAAACCTTATTATAGAGTCTGGGTGAGGTTAGATAGAGCTAAAGGAGTGGATGAAAAGTTCTGTGGGAATGTTGAGAACACTCAGAGAGGTGGAAGGGACAGGATAGGTGATCTACTAAAAGGGTGGGTGAGGTTTGAGTTTTTCAAAAGTAGACTATGAAGGAATGGGAATATTAATGGAAGAATGATAACAGAAATGATAACAACTCTATGGACATAATAAGAATGGAAATGATCAGTGATAAAAACACTTACCAATGTTGCAGGTCCAATGATTGGGTGGTGGTGATGATTGGTTGGTGGGATGGAGCTTGGTGCAATAGTGATGCTCCCTAAAATGTCACCGTGAGTGCAATGCTTCTGGATCTATCCTGGTGTTGGCTATGGATGTTTATAGGTGTGAAAAGGCTCTGGTTTTGCTTGCATGTAGTTCTCTTCTTGTCTCCTTGATCTCAGAATGTGCCAACCCCAGAAAAAAGGTTGCTAAGGTGAATAAATGGTAACCGACAATGGTTCTAGGTTGACCGGTGTTGGTTTAGGGGTGACCGACGTCGATTAAGGTGGGATTCCCTAGGTTTACTAAAAATGGTAGATCTCGCATCTTTTGGATCGAGCTTGTTCCTTTCTCCACTGAGATCCAAATGGTTGTTACCTTTTTATGAGCGGGAAGGTAGTTAGAGGGATAATAGGAATTGATTTTTAGGGTTAAACTAAGTCTTAGATCATTAAGGTAAGTGGGACCAAGCCTTAGTTAGTTATGGAAACATGTCAAGAATAGGTCTACGGTGAGATGTCTAGATGAAGTGGAAGGGTGAGGTGGAAATTAGCTTAATTAAAATAATTAAGTAATGAATATTGTGAGGATGGGTATTAATTTAATTAAGTTAACTAAATTAATATTAATGTGGGGTGGAAGGGGCCATGGTTAGGTGAATTTTTTTGAGTTAGTTATTCGATAGGGGGGACCATGGGGAGTTTGACTTAATTTTTCCCATTTTTGTTATGTAGCTTGTATTGGTAAGCGATCTTGAAAAAAATAAGATGTGGTTGCCCAATGTGTGGGTAAAGTTGATGTTTCGTCAAGTGTGGGTGAAGGTAAGTCCCGTCAAACTAGGAACCGATGAGGTGAGAGAAGGAAGCTATGAGTGGTTTGATAAAATGAGGAGGTGGGTGGTTTGAGAAAATAGGGTTAGGTGTGAAGAAGAGGATGGTTGAGGGTATGGTGATTGTGAAAGGTAGGGTTTGTGATTAGGTAGAGCATTCGGATGTACACACACGTTATGAAATGCCATGAGATACAAGGGTTACTCAACATAAAAATATACGTTAGCTAGGGTTGAAAAGGTCATCCAATCAAGGGTTGTTGATATCCGGTATCCAGGGTATAGGATATGGTTTGGGCACTCAATGAGGTCAGATGCGGGAATGTGTAGGTTTGCTTTCGGTACATCCAAAAGGTCAAGGTAAGGGTCCCGGCCATAGGCAAGGTAAGGCTATTATTTGAGAAAAATAGGTACCATAATCACAAGATGCAACGGTGAGGACACGGGAATATCCACCTAATCAATGGTTAGGTAGGTAGGTGTGGGTAGGGTAGGTGGAGGTAAAAATGGGTAATGGGGTAAAGGTCAAATTGGGAAAATAGGGAAATGGGCTAGGGTCAAAGGTAGTGACAGTCAAACGTACGCACACGTATAAACAACGACACAATACCAGAGTGAAAATATTGCAAACTTGACATCATCCAAGGTCGATAGGTCTATCCAAACAGGGTTGAAGTGCATCCGGTATCCAAGGTATAGGATATGGTGCAGAAAAACAATAGAGGTCAAGGTGTACGAATGTTTAGGTATGTTCCAATACACCAAAGTTCGGAGTTAGGATTAACAACATGGTAAAGGCAAGGTAAGGTTGGTAGGCTAAACAAATACGGGTAACCATGTCGCAATGTATAATGAGTACAGTGGTTCAAAGGTCACTAACAATGTTCTGGGTCCAGGCATATAGGTCATGGTACAGGAGGTCAGGTGTGGATAAAAAGAAGGTGTGGTGTAGGTAAGGCCACGGGAGGGGTAGAAATATGCCCCAACTAATGGTGAGGTGGGGTGATAAATAATGAGGTCAGGAGGATGAGTTGGAGGGTCAGGTCAACATTAGGTTAGGTGAAAAATGTTGTGGGAAAGTAGATAAGGTGTAATGAGTTTCCATGGAGCCAAAACAGGTAACTAACACTGGTCATGCTTAACCGATGATGGTCTAGGTAAACCGACCACATTTTGTTAGGCACAAGACCAATGTCGGTCTAGGTACAACCGATGTCGGTCAGGTCAGGGTGTGGTTAAAAGGAAATTTCCACTTTTTGTGGAATCATTTGTAATTTTCCAAATAGGAGAAAATGATAGAGGAGAGAGGAAAAGGTGGAAAGCGACCAAGTGAGACAGAGAGATGAGTTGGTGAGCCTCATAGTGGGTGATCAACAGGTGATAGGCAGTCCACTAAATCTATTTGATCAATTGGTTGGTTAGAGGTGAGGAGGTTGGTTGGTGATGGCAGAGGTAAGAGAGGGATTGGGGGACCATCGGTGTAGTGGCCTAACATGCCACCGCGGAGACGACAGCGTGATGAGGTATGATTCAATCCCATTCCTAGTTTGGTAGGTAGATTTGTGTAGAGAAATCAGGTTAGGGGCAAATAGGTTTTGGGGGAAAAGGTAAATTTGAATTTGGGATGAAAAATGGGTAAAATAGGAAGGGAGAAGGGTATATTTAGGTGAATGATGGGTGGGGATGAATTCAAGGGGGATTTGGGTAGGGAAGGATAGGTCGGGAGGGTAAAATGGTGTGTTTGTGGGGAAATAGGGTAGGGTGTCGTGGATTTGGTTTTGTGATAGTGACCGACGTCGGTCAAGGGTTGGCTGATGTTGGTTGGTGTGAGCCAGAAATGGTCATAGATGAGGTGACTGATGCTAGTTGTATTAGACTGTGGTCGGTCTCACCTAAACCAGTGCCGGTCATTATTTGGAGAAAATTGGGCAAAAAAGGAGGTAGGGTGGGTGGGTGAGATAGGTAATGGTATAAGAAGATGTTGTGGACAGAAAAATAGCATGGGTGAGAGGTTTAAATAGGTATGGTGGAATGGTAATTGGTTAGGGTTGGGGTGGGTAGATAGGACATGTGATAAGAAGGTAAGTTGAGGGAAAAGAGGTAGGGTAATAGGTATAGGTGAGGTGTCAAGGGTGATTACGGGTATGGTCAAGGTGTATTAATGTGATGGTTTATTGGATGTAGGTGAGAGATTAGTTGCGCAGATGCAAGATAGGGTACCACCCCTACTTGTGGAGGTATGAGGAGCGCGATAGTAGATGATTAGCACCATGTCGACACTATCGACACATAGTCTGGGAGCTGAGTTTGATGGTCTTCCTCATTGACAGATGGGACTCAATGACCAGTACCTTCCATCTACCGACGGGGGAGATCATAGTCACCATGGAGGATGTGTATAGGATTCTGTAGTTATCGATATTGGGGATGCAAGTGTATTCGATCTCCTTAAATGCATCTAAGGAGTTGATGTTGACCATGTTTGGCAAGGGGCTAGTGGAGATGAGGTTCCATAGTGCTAGTATGAGCTATAGAGATATGTACCAGGCCCATCCGTAGGAGATGAGGCTAGTGATCTTGCTGATGGAGGTAGTATGGTGTTTTGCACTGCTAGGTGTAGAGGGTGGGAGATTATCATGATCATTGATGGGGGTTATGCATGATATGGTGGAGGACAGGAACAATTTTTCCTGGGTGCCCGCATTCCTCGTATAGTTATATGAAGTGCTATGGGATGATGGGTGGCTACAGAGGTTTAGCATGTCTTATACTTTCCTACTTCATTTCTAGGCATATGAGCACATTATGTGTGTGTGTCTAGTTGGTATTCCCTGGGTTGATGAATTCAAGCGGGGTTTTGTTAGTGGGATTTAGGCGATAGGTGCCTATGATTGGGGAGTGCTAAGTTATTAGAGATACACACTATGTAGCCTATTACAGGCATTTTCTAGAGGGTTTGTCTGGTGTGGACATCATTTGGAGGCCATATGTGGGTTTCCCATCATATGGGCAGATGGCCAAGGAGCTCACCGGTGCTACACTTTCTCCGACGTGATAGAGGGGCAACGTGTAGGAGAGCATGAGATGATACCTATAGATAGGGTTAGATGGAAGTTTGGGCTACTTCAAGATATACCCCCACCCTTCCCATAGTATATGAGGGATGACGTGGAGAGGCCTCTCCCGCCTCTATCATAGGCCAGCAGTGCCAAAAGGGAAGGAGGAGTAGATGGTAGACCGGTGGATTGATGATGCCGGGGTGACAGATAGATACCGGCGGTGGTGGGTGACACATTTACAAGCAATACCGCTGAGGCTAGGACAGCCAGATTTAGCCACCATCATAGTGAAGAGGGATTCCCTACAGGGGCAAGTAGCTACCCTGATTACACAATTGGGGATAGTGTAGGGGTAGTTGAAAGGTTCAAAGGCACAGGTTTCCACTTTGCAAGCACAGGTGACCACTCTACGAGGCCTAGGAAACACACAGACAGGTAGCCTTAAAGGGTGGAGATAGCGATGGGTGCATGGTGGCCGCCCTACGGTGTGCATGTTACAAGTTTTTAGGGATAGTTGGCCACTACATAGGCATAGGTTGTGGTCCTTCGTGCCTAAATACAAGTAGGGGGAGTGGGAAAAGGTCCCTCTTTATAGGTACCAGTGGGACAGGGTCCCGAGAGACAGAGGTATAAGGGCCGAGACCGATGGCGCCTTGCAGATAGTACCTATGGCCAGATTAAGAGATTCCTTAGGGGAGGCATGATATTATCGGGATCACTTGATGGTCAGTAGGGATAAAATTCCCATCCTATGCAGAGTATAGAGCACAACAGCCTCGGACCGAGAGGACTAGGCATCATTGGTAAGAACTTTGCATATAATAAATGAATAATCTATAGAAGATAATGCAACACAAGAGATATGGGGGCCAAGATGCCCAAATATTCAATATATGTAGAATAATACCCTTAAGGTAGGGCAACACCATACAATGCTCCTTAAGGAAGGAGTAACTCCACAATCTCCCAAGATGGGAATCCACTTCGAGGGGGACACCTCCAATATACCTATACCAAGTAGAAGAATTAACTCATACATCCATCTATGACCCTCGATACTTATATCCCTTATATAGACATACATTACTATTAATATATGGGTAATACCTAATCCCAATGTAGGCTGACTCATTACCCAATATAACTAATTCCTATGTGACCCCATATAGCTAACTAAGGGGATGTGTGCCACATGTTGGCATCTCTATCAACCCATATACATTATATTATCATATCCCAAGGTACATAGCATTGCCTTTGTCTTTGACATGTTTCATCCCCGAAACATAAGAAGAAGCCATATAATGAGTGTGCTTTAAATTATTACACACTTGTCGCCGAGATCGATCATCCAACCACCCATATGAAATCCTAATGGGTGATGTTGCTCCAAACCTAATTCCATATTTATTGTGCTTGTCTGATTCCATCCTAGTCCATATGTGTTCCTCCTCGGCATCCATGCATATCCATAATGATTATTCCTGTGATTCCATGTCATACACTTATTGTTCCATTGATTCCATGTATAGCCAAAATTATTACTCCTTCAATTCCTTGTATATCCATATAGATTGCTAACCTCATGTGTCCAAACATGTCTCCATTATTTTTTCCTCTCATGATGATATGGGTGTCTATATGGTGTAACCTTAATATGCACAACCTTATCAATCTTTTCCTCTACTTTCTTTTCCTCTTCAAACTTGTTTGTTATTTTTTTATCTCTTGATTAGAGAAATTATTTTTTTCTTTTTCATCATCTTCTCCTTCTGATTCATCATTATTCCCTTCTT
The DNA here is from genome assembly GCA_018340775.1 of Taxus wallichiana var. yunnanensis. Taxonomy (NCBI): domain Eukaryota; kingdom Viridiplantae; phylum Streptophyta; class Pinopsida; order Cupressales; family Taxaceae; genus Taxus; species Taxus wallichiana. The sequence continues at coordinate 722,740,989 of CM031235.1, forward strand.
CATCATCTTCAAATTCATTTTCATGATCTAATTTGACATTACTTTTTTACTTGCTAAGTGTGATATCTTGCAATGTAATTTTCTTTCTCTTGTACCATAATTTCATGAATTTATTTTACACATTAATATTAATTGTTCCCAATGTCTCTAACCAAGGATATCCAAGAACAATATCCATACCATCCATATCTAAAGCATAAAAATCTGAATGTAAAACATATTTATCCATAGAAAGCTTTAAATCTTCAAAAACTTGAATATGCTTACCATCCATTTGAGATTCCTTGATATTCTTTGTTTGCACATGTAGATTGTGAGATACATCCATATTGATGATGTTATATTTGCGGCTAGGGTTTATGGAAACAATTACCTTTTTACTTTGAATGCACCCTTCAAACTAAAATATTGAAGCTTCCTTCTTTGGAGATGTACTATCCTGTGTAAAGCAGCTTCATCATCAACATTTTCTTCTTCTTCTTCTTCTTCTTCTTCTTTTGTTTCCCATCTATCGATTAAAACTTGTTCCAGTTCCTCTAAAGACTAATTAGACTTTTCCTTTTCTAACTCAAAAAAACAAATATGTGTAGGGCATGTTAGTGCAAATTCACATCACCCCCAAATGAGTTATGGATCTGCTTTTCTAAGGAAAAGTCATTTGGTGTGATTACACAACATTGAGCTTTCCCAAAGTGTGGGACCTTTGCAAATGGGGAAAGCTCTCCAGAGAAGGCTAGTTCCTCTTCCTAAACTACCTGCCACAAGTTATTCCAGTGTAGGCAAGCTAATCTAACCTAATCTAACTTCCAAGGAGATAAGGAGAGGAAGAAAACAAGGAAAAATAGAGCCTACACTAAAATGGTGATACATTAGAGAAGGAAAGTGTTTATTATCTATCAAAACTACCATGGAACAAGAAGAGGTGAGCAATGGAAAGGATGGACAAGTGCATCATAGACCAAAGATGGATTTCACACAAAAAATGTTCCAAAAATCCATGAAAAAAGCTCCAAAACCTACAATGAACATCCAAACATGCACAAATACCCTATAATGAAGAGAGGTAAGGAAAACGACAAAGAAAATGAGCCAAGGATGGAGAAATGCATCATAAAAAATGTTTTTATATTGCTCAAACTTTACACAGTGCATCATTTCACGGGTAAGAGGGAAAAATGCCGTTACACAGAAAGGTAGGAGGAGGTTCAAACACCATTTTTGACCCTGGGGAAGAAAAGAAGGGAGAGGCAGAGAAGAAGGATGAATAACCTTTTTCAAAATGAGCCAAAACTGGCTTTTATCGCTAAAACAAAATGAAGGAAATGACAAAACACAAGCAAATCAATTTTAAAACTCCAACCACCAACAAGATCCATTTAATTAGCCTACAAAAATGATGGGTTTCCATGAAAAATCCCATACTTCATCGTACATTGCTTCGCAGAGCAAGAAAGAGGCCCATACTTCATTAATTTTGGTGGTTGGGGTCGTTTTTGCAATTTTTCCATGCTAGAGACGTTTTCCCATTTTTATCTTGTAAAACTCCATCAAAATTTAAAATTGAAGTTTCCATCATGTAGAGGATTTCAACATCTTTCCATTGATACCAAAATCATGAAAATCTAAGCTTTGGATTGAAAGATATGGCCCTCTAAAGATTTAGGGCAAAACAGGGCAAAATTAGGGTAAAAATCGGGTCTCATGAGCCAAAACTTGACTTGTTTCCCTTTTCACAAAATTAGGAATTTTTCCCAAAATTATCCATGGCCCCACCGCTTTGATGACATGTGGTACTTTCTAATTGGTCCACGGGGATGTAGTTCCATTTTTGCCTTTGCGCTTTTCACCACTTTGGCGACAATTCCAAAATCCTCCCGACGCCCCGATCCCCGCCAATGAATGGACACGTGGTGCCTTTTGATTGGTCGGCGGGATGCACTTCCATTTTTTCCTTTGACACATTTTGACCAAATGCCAAAAACTAGAAATCCCTCCGACGCCCACCGCTCCGCCTTGACATGTGGCATCATTTCATTGGTTGTGGGCCTTAAGCAATTTCATTTCCTTTGCGGGCTCGCGGGAGCACAAATGACTTTTGCACTTTTATCCCAAAAAGTTCTAAGTTCTCAATTTCTTCCTCCGCTCCACCGGCCTGAGCCTCTTTGGCACAAAACTCTCCCAAGCTCCGCGGGCCCGCCTTAGGAAAATTTCCCCTCCAAACTCCGCCGAGCCATAACTCAAAAAATACAAGGAGTTAGGAGGACTTCTTTACCTTTTTGGAAAGGGGAAGAAAAATCCTATCTTATGAAGCCATTTCTAGAATCTTTTGAGTTCTTGAAATGTGTGAAAATTGAAGTTGAATCACAAGGAAGGAAAGAATGAAGGCAAGTTAGCCAAAATAAGCAGGGGCTCATTTTGGATAACAGGGCCACTAATCCACAACTTGAAGAACCAAATATCTGATGGTTGAGAGAATTTATCCCTAAATTTTTTTGCACCATTCTCTATCATCAATCCTACCATCTCCAAAAAAAGTTACCATCCCCATGATCCACCAAACTAGGGTTTTAGGAATAGACACTTTTGATCAAAACGTATTCTAACCCTTTTGAATAAATTTCGGCCAAAAATAAGAAATCACAGAACACAAACCCCAATTGAATTTTAAGGGGTTTCCAAAAATGTAAGAAATTTAGGAAAATTCCTCAAATTGTGGCTTGTGGAGCAAAATAGTGAAAAAAATAAAAATGCAATAACTCTGACAAAATAGATCCAAAAATTATGAAATTTCAGTGGTATCACTTTTGAATATATTAACATCAACCAAAAAAACCTATTTACTAACTTGTCATTATTCAAAAGATATAGATGAAACCTTAGAATTAGGGTTTCAACCCTAAAACGAACACATCTTTTGCAAAACAGCTCCAAAAAATCTAAAATTTGGAGGGAAGATCACTTGAATTATTTATCCACTCCACAAAAAAAAATCTAAAAATTCCAAGTCAATCTCTAGATATAGGCGAATCACCAACATTAGGGTTTCATCCCACAAATTGCTCAAATCACTTCCGATACCACTTGATAAGAACCTTGCATATAATAAATCAATAAATTGCAGAAGATAAAAAAACACGTGATATATAGGGGGCAAGATGCCCTAATATGAAATATATTCGAGAATAATACCCTTAAGGTATGACAACACCATACAATGCTCCTTAAGGAAGGAGTAACTCCACAATCTCCCAATATGGGAATCCACTTCGAGGAGGACACCTCCAATATACCTCTACCAAGTAGAAGAATAAATTCATACATCCATGACCCTGATACTTACATCCCTTATATAGACATACATTACTCTTAATAGATGGGTAATACCTAATCCCAATGTAGGCCGACTCATTACCCAATATAGCTAATTCCTATGTGACCCCATATAACTAAGGGGATGTGTGCCATATGTCGACATCTTCATCAACCCATATACATTATATTATCATATCCCAAGGTACATAGCACAAGCATACAAGTAGAGGGAGTGGGATAGGGTCCCTCAGGACAAACACAAGCATAGGGACATGGTCCCCTCTTACAGTACCCGGTGGGAAAGGGTCCGAGAGACAAGTACAAGGGCAAGGACCGATGGAGCCTATGTAGACAATACCTATGGCCAGATTTAGGGATGCCTTTGGGAGGCATGATATTATAAGGATCACTTGATGGTTGTAGGGATAAACTTCCCATCCTATTCTGACCAGTACAGAGCACAACAGGCCTCGAGTGAGAGGACCAGGTCTCATACACATAGTATAGAGAGTACAGGGGTGGTGAGCCTTGGGATAAGGTCGGGGTGAGACTACTAGTTTATGGAGGCTAGCTCGAGTTGAGGGTCTTTCATAGGACAGATCAAGGTGAGGTGGAGACTTGTTGGCGGTGGCACCCTACTTTGGAGGGGAGATGGAGGAGACTGATGAGATAGGGATGGATATCAGGTGGGGTGACGATTAGTCACCATTTATGATCAGTGTATCCATGTTTTTGACACATTTTTGATATATATACTAGCATGCGTGCCTGAAGATAGTGATGATGTACGTGATATTTTTGTTATTTTTGATCATATATCAACCTGTGCGTCGAAGATGGTGAGGTTGTATATGAGAGTTTTTGAGAGATTGTGATTATTATTTGGCATCAGTGTATATTATATGGATACACATATTTTTATGATGAGATGGATGATTGGCTGATGATGTACTTGTGATGGTAGCCTTTGATTGTTATGTATAGATGGATGAAAAATAGGTGTGGTAGGCATGGTGGAGTCAGGTTATAGGCATGGTTGAGTCAGGTGGTAGGCATGGTTGAGTCAAGTCATAGGCATGGTTGAGTCAAGTCATAGGCATGATGGAGTCAAGTTGGTTTAGGTATGATTGAGTTAGGTTGGTTTAGACATGATTGAGTCAAGTTGGTTTAGGTATGGGGTAATGTCCCAGTTGTAGGTAACATGGGGGAAAAATGGTGATGTATATATAGGTTATGGTTTTAATTTCCAAATATGTGTTATAGTGGAAATGTGAAAATGATAAATGAATGATTTGATGAGGTAATAAAATGTATATTATTTTATGCTTGTTTGGTTTAATTTCCAATTATTGATTTAAAATGGAAACTAACTAGGGTAGAATGTGCACAGGAAAGTGAAATGGGGATTTGGTTAAGGTAAAGAGTGGTTGAGCTAACCTCCAAGGGCCTCATGCCCTTGAAGTGCTTCCTACATAGTCCCAGTGAAAATGGACCTCAGGCCAATATAGTTCTCCCGTAAGCTAGGGAAGATTATGATAAAGTAGAGGAATGGGTTGGTAGGTTTTGGGCATGGTTGAATGTAGGTTATAGACATGATTGAGTCTAGATCGTAGGAATGGTTGAATGTACATCATAGGCATGATTGAGTTTAGGTCAGACGCATGGTGGAGTGGTTTTTAAATATAGGTGTTGATTATCTGGTCCTAAATAGTATAATCAATAAGTAATGAGGAAGACGAATGGTAAGAGGTGGTAAAAGAGCCACTTAATTAATAAGAACCATAAAGCATCGACTATACCTAAGAGGGGCTCATGAACGTAAGACCCTAAATGTGTTACATAATAGACCATTCTAAGGGTGAAGAAATTCACATAATCACGAAAATTTTGCGGTTGTGGCAAGTCCCTTGAGTAAAGAGGAAATTAGGCTAAAAATCCAAGGAGGTGAGAATAGGAAGTTTAACATAACTTAGTGTATGACAACGTGTTTTGCGGAACAAGAAACTCATAATAAAAAAAAGGAAAGTCCATGACAAAAATTTCATCTTTTTCTTCATTTGTTTGTTTTTAATAGACTGATAGATGTAGAGAGTCTATATGGGATGTGTATATTATCTCCTTGAGGTCTTCGTGAAGTTGATCGATGTGGGAAGCTTGTAAATATTTTTATTGGATTTGTGAAATAGGTTGATATAGATGTCCTTCAAGGGAGTAGTCTATTTATAGCGGTAGAATTTAGAGTGAAGAGATATCCCTTTTGAGGGAGTCATCTTTTGTTGGAAGTTTGACTCAAGGAGTTGCATCCCTTTTTGTTTTTGGCCTTTTAAGTCCTGGACAAGACTATAGAGGAAGATTAGGTTCTTGTTTACAAGACCATAACACACATAGATTAACTATGAAAGAGGTGGTTTCGAGTGATGAATGACCATGGGATTCCATATTGAAGAATATGAAAAGTATCCATGAGAATCATGCTATGAGTAGAGTGTGGTACTCATATTAAAGATAAGGCTGAAAGGTGATGGGAATCACATGATTCTTTTTGAGTCGTGGATCCTCAAAACAAGCAATATGGAAGGTGAACAATGCTTAAGGGACAAGCGATTAAGCGCGAGTAAAGTGGTATAGAACTAAACGTCAGCGAGTAAAATGGTTGAAGATGCAAGGTATTAAGGGGCTCAGGCTCGGGTTTACCTTCAAGTAAAGACAAATGATAAGCACCTAATCCATAGGCATGGGTAACGATATAGGGGTGCAAGCCAATTAGGAGAAATTTTATCTGTTTAATTTTCTCCTCTTTGGTTACATGTTGATTTTCCTTTAAGACAAGGTCATTGACTGAAAGGTTCATTCGTGAACACGTTTGTCATAGGCACGTTTGATACGATTTTGGTAGATTTGGAGATGGTCAAGAGAATTGAGATGACATTCATCTAATAACCCAAGTTACGCAAAATGATCTTGGCAAAATTCATCGTCATTGAGCATGTGTTGTAGTGAGATGGAATTTGGACTTTGAGAGGTAAGACAACCTCAGTACCGTAGACCTGAGAAAAAGGTGTGGAAGAATTCAAAGTGCAAATACTAGTGTGGTAGGCCCACAAGGTGAAAGGAATGTGCGTATGCCAATCCTTTCTAGTATCATTGACTACCTTCATAAGAATTTTGTTCAAGGTTTTATTGGTTGATTCATCTTGACCATTGGTTTACGGGTAATAGGGTGATGAGAAACTAAGTTGGATGTCAAATACATGGCATAGTTTGCATAGGGTTTTGTTTTTTAATTTCTTTCCATTATCAGTGATGAGGTGGTGAGGAACACCAAAGTGAAAAATGATGTGATGGTTGATGAATTCACATATTTTCTTGGCTTTCATAGAAATGAGGGGGATGGCTTCTACCCATTTAGTATAATATTCAGTAGTGGTTATGATCCATTGATAGCGTTGTGAAGAATGGGGTTTGATCTCACCAACAAGATCCAAACCCCATTGAGAGAAAGGAAAAATGTCTCGTGTAACCTATAGGGCATGAATAGGTGTGTGATGGAGATTAGCATGTTGCTGGCATTTCACACAACATTTTACATAAGCACAACAGTCACGGTTTAGAGTTGTCCAATAATATCCTAGGTGAAGAATGTGTTTTGTGATAGCGGAGTTTGGTGGTGACAAAAACTAAGGCTAAGAAGAGTTTTCGGTGTGGGTATATCTAGCTTCATATTCCAGGAAAGGGTACAAATTATGTAATAAACCACTTGCTCTTGGTGTTGGTTGTCATGATGAGCAAGCATGGCACTTAAAGAATGGTCAGTGGTAGAAATATATAAGTAAAAGGGTTGGTCATCCTTAGGAGGAATGAGCACTAGTGGTTGAAGGAGATATTGTTTTAAGGATTCGAAGGCTTTATGACATTCATCATCACATTTGAATGACAGGTCTTTCTTGAGAAGATGATGGAATGGTTGACAGCGGTCGGAAAGCTATGAGATAAAATGCCAAATAGATTACAACTTACCTTATAGGCTTCGAAGTTGACATAGATAAGTGGGTAGAGGAATTTCCAAAATGGCCTTGACCTTAGTAGGATTGACTTCTATGCCATGCAAAGAAATGATGAAACCCAGGAGTTTTTAAGAAAGTACTGCAAAGACACACTTCTTTGGTTGAAGACACACAATACTTGATGAGGCGGTTAAAGATGACCTTAAGGACTAGGCGGGTGTTTGGTTCAATTTTGGAACTAGAAAGCGAGATCATCTATGTAATCTTCCAATATGTGATGCATGATGTCATGGAAGATGTAATTCATGGCTCAGTGATATGTAGCACCAGTGTTTTTAAGGCCAAAAGGCATGACTCAATAGTTGAAAGTCCCCCAAGGGGTGATGAAGGTAGTATTGTGTTGATCTTCTAGAGCTAGTAATATTTGATTGTAGCCTGAGAAACCATCCATGAGCGATAGCATTTCATGGCTAGTAGTGAGATCAACTAGTTAGTCGATGCCTAGTAGGGAGAAATCATCTTTGGGACAAGATAGGTTGAAGTCAAAGAAGTTCGTACAAATGTAGAGTCCTCTGTCACCTTTGTGATAGGAACAATGTTAAAAAGCCATTGGGGATAGTCAATGGGTAGGATGAAGGAAAGCGAGAGAAGGTGTTGAAGCTCTTCTTGACTAGAAGAGTAATGTGAGGATGTATTTTCCTTAGCTTTTGTTTGATGGGTTTGTGTTATCCCGTAAAATTGACAAGAAGCAATTTTATTGATAACTATACCGAAAATTTTGTTCCGATACCTTGTTAGGGATCTCTTGCGTTGAGCGTTGCAAAATCCCTTTTGGGAAATCTGGTTTTCCGAACTTAGTCATTTTTGGTCTTTTGGTTGGGCGCATGGAATTACTATGTAACACCAACTTTTGGTGCGCCCCCTTTAAAACCTTTAGCACATATTTTCTGCGTCAACGAGACCTTTTGGTGCACCTTGATATGTTGAGTCTTCCCTGCATGCACCAAGGCGCATGCGCCTTCGTGTTAGCAACCCTTTTGTTGTGCCACTTTTTGGTGCACCAGAGGCGCACATAATCTCATGTCGACACCACTTTTGGTGCACCAAAGGTGCACTTAATTCCATGCTGGCAAGTGCTTTAGTGCGCCAAAGGGCGCATGCTTTCCTATGTCGTCAGTAATTTTCATGCGCCCTTTACAAAGTTGGTGGCGCATTTATTACTGACTCACCTATATATATATTTGTGCACTGCAAATGTCATTATCACCAGAGCAATCACGTTTTTTATATTCTCTGAACCTGTCAGCGCACCTGCCCGTTGTTTTCAACACATAGTGGACCCATTTGCACGTTTTTCACTATTTATCTGGGTAAGAGGTTCTTATCTCTTTCGTGTGTTTTGCATTTTTGGTTCTTTGAATGCTTGTTGGTTTGGTTTTGGAATTGAAATATTGAACTAGCCCCCCCCTTGCTGTCTTTCCCTATTCCTCCCCCTCTTTCCAGATCTGCTGGTAGAGGAAGTTGTTCTGAAAGCATGGTTTAAATCCCTTCTGGTTAAGCCATTTCATTACCCAAATAACCCTGCAAAAAGAGGAAAAGAAAAGAAAAGAGAAGCTAAACCATGTGAAAAACCCCTCTGAGGGTGATTAAAGCTCTAAAAAAGACTCTATTTTCCTTTTTCCCTTTGGCGCATTGGCACGTCCTGCAACATAAAAAATAGTTGCGCCCTTGGCGCATTTGTCGCCCCTGCAACATGATTAAAATCTGCGCCAATGGCGCACCCATCATGCCTGTTACATCATGAACTTTTGCGCCCTCAAGGCGCGCTTCCTTCGCATGCTACAAGCGCTAGCCTTGCGCCCTCCTTGGCGCACCCAGCATCGGTGCAACATCAGCTTAATCCATGCTAAGTACAAAGCTTTGAAGGCGCAAGCGCATTCCCCATTACAGCAACATCATGTTGTGTAGACCCTCAGTGCGCCGCGCCAAGTTGCCTTTGGCGCACGAAAAGTTCCTGTTACACAAACCATACATGCGCCTTTGGCGCACCAATTTTCTATGCAACATGAAAAATACATGCGCCCTTTACAAAATGTACCCTACAAAGTATCTATGCGCCATGCGCCTTTGGCGCCGATTTAACCCTCAGTAACATCTTTTTTTAATGCGCCTTACCTATTTAGCCCCGTAAGCTGCAGCTTTCATGCGCCTGCGCCCTGAGCCTCAAAATCACTAACTCCTTCTTACGTTAACATTTGAATGGAATATCAAATGGCTAACATAACCTTTTTGCATTGGGTCTCGTTTCTTCTTCATGCGAGATCAACAACTAAGCTCGAGAAGAACATATGTCAACATCAAGCAAAAGACTTACCAAATCCAAAGGAAGGTCAAACTTACGAGAAGACGAGATGAAATACAAGTATCAGAGAGTCAGAATGCCCGACTCCCAGGCCGAATGTGACCTAGATATCAGGGACTCAGAGTTGGGTCACATTGATATGGAGGAATTCTGGGTCAGAACTCAGAAGGTAACAAGAAGTCCATGGATGGACAAACTGATAGGTAGTGCCCTACACCTCGCTGGAGGAATCCCAGTCAGCACCGTCGACAATGAATTCATGATGGTGGTCACCGGTGCTACAACAAGGACACAAGGTGTGTCGTAAATGACAAGGCGAGGTAGTCATTAACCTCATTGCCTGCCACTTTGAGATAATACTCGGCATCCCTCATCATCGGCACTTCATGGCCGTCAGTTGAGAGGATTGCATTAAGGCCTGGGATGACAACGAAGATCAGTGCATACAACTGATGAACAAGGTATATTTGAAAAATAAAAAGGTAGTGACCCGATGGCCTCAAATCATCCACTGCAGTGACTTCTCAGAGGAGCTCAGCGACACCATCACATTCCTGAGTAGGGTCTTTGGGCTTCCGGATGCCCACTTTTTCCATAAATGGATGCTGCGGTACTTAGAGACCATGAATAAGAATATGCCCGATCAGCGCTTCGAATGGGCAGAGATTATAAGCAGCACAATCTCTGAACAACTTCAACAATTTCTTACAACGGGAAGATTCTACATGAACTCCTATGTTGTCTATCATCAGAGAGAGACTACCCAGGCCTGATGCGAAGTGGGGTTTGGCCTCAGGTCAAAATATATGAGTACTACCCAGAATTGAGGCTGGAGAATAGCATCTCTCAATTCACAAAAATTAACGATGTGTTTTTCTATCACATCATCTGCCTGTTGAGGCCAAATATGACTTATGGTCGCACGACCAAAAGCATAGTGGCAGCCACTGAGAAATGGGGGGCCCTGTTCACCCAATTTCCTACGTTCACCTATCTGAGGGCAGCCAACTTCTTGGGAGCCAACCAGATTTGCCGAGGTATCTTTGGGCCCAAGCTGATTTTTTGGAGCTGTCAAGGCGGCTGATTACATATCACGAGAAGTGCCTCAAAAGAAAGAAGGGTGGAACTCCTTTCCCCCTCACAGTGGGCGATATACATGCCTTACCCACCACAAGGCAAAGGACATGTTCTGGACACTGGAGCCGCTTAATTTGAGACATGATTTCCCGGCCGAGGCCTACCTTCGACCCAAGGAATTTTACGCAAGGGTGAAACTTGATCCAATCCACGTCCCTCAGATCGAGGACATCTACATCGACATCATCCATGAGGTTGAGCTCAGGAGAAAGGATCATTCTCACTTAGCCTTGGCAGAAATCATCCAATATGGGGTAGCAATTGTCCCCAAAGGCTTCCAAACTACGGAAGATGAAATAGACCAAGTATATACTAACACGGATGGGGACAATTGGCCTTTTCCAGCCATTGATAGAACTAAGGCACCTCAGACGATTGAGGAGAGGATCAGGGAGACTCTGCGCAGGACAGAGCATTGGTGCCGGATGAATGGGTTAATCTACCTTGGGGTTGATTTCACAACCTCCCCATTGGGTAACGCACCTCCCCAATCTAAACAAGCCTAAAGGCAAGGGCAAAGGCGTAGAAGGTGAATCCAGCACCATTCGAGAAGAAGCCCCTGAGAGTCCTCCTTCCACGGCACCCGAACAGGTAATAACTCTAGTTACGCCAGAGAAAGAAGCAGAAGAGGATATTCCAATAGGCCCATCCACTCAGGATGTCGGCATTGCTACAACAACCAAGGTCCTTTCTGTCCCTTCTTCTTCTCTTCCTTCCCCTCCTCGAGTGACTCAAGTGACCATCCCTTTGGTCGTGTCCTCTCCCCCTTCTTCTACTATTCCTCCCGCTTCTTCGTCCATCTTCTCTTCCCTCGTGGATCTTTCCCCCTCCATTTCTTCCCTCATCTCTGAGCTCCCTTCCCTTCCTATGTCTTCCGCAGCTGCAGTTTCCCTTCCTCCCGTGGGCACTTCTTCGGCTATTCTCTCCATGCCGCCTCCACGTGTCTCCACGTTTTTCCCCTCTACTACTGCAGCTGCCCCTTCTCCATTTCCGGCCCTTCTCCCATAGGTCGGCTGGATCTCCCAAAGAGCTAAGTCAAAGAAAAGAGGAAAGTTCCCATTGCTCCGATGGACTTTCTATAATCCCATCTAAGGGGGCAAAGAAGTAGAAGCTCGTCACACACTTCTCTCAAAGTTTGCGGGAGAGAGGGTTATGGAGATCGCGTACCCCAATCCTCTCAAGGAGAGAAAGGATCTGTCTCCGACAGATTATATTGTGACCCAAGTCACAATGGGGACGTCTTCTGAAAGTCTTCAGGGGGAGGCCCTTTCTACAGTTGACGCCCTCTGTAAGAATCTTCAGGAAACAAAAGCGGAGAAAAGGCAACTGAAAGAGCAAAATAAATATCTGCTCCAAGCCTTACAGAAAATGGGCAGTGCGCCTCCCACAACTACCGTCAAGACTTCTGAGCTTCTAAGCCAGGAGAAAATTAATGAATATGCAAAGATTGGCGAGCAGGGTATGGCCGTTTCTGCTTGGAGGAGCCAATTCCTCAAAGACAACAAAAAAGTAATCGCCAAGTTCTCTAACTTGTATTTGAACATCAACAAGGCGAATAAAGAGCTCCAAGCGTTAGCGGGACCCATATCGGAAGAGCTGGAACATGCTGAAGATGCAAAGCACGAGACCTTGACAAATGTTGTTGTTCGGTCGAAGATGCAGTCAAGTTCGGCGTCTTGGCCATCCCAGGCCCTCAACAAAATCATGTCCACTCAGATTCTTGGGTGGATCAGCTGGAATTTGTCTTAGAAAAGATTGACAAAGTGAAGGAAGAAGCCACGGGACGCAATGCACCAAATGGAACGGATCGTTCTTAACATGTCGCTGTGGTTACTTACTCCTTCCTTCACTTTAAGGAAAGTGATGAAACCACCTAGATCTTCAAAGATATCATTTCTCAAGGGATGGGGCGAGAGGTCACTTTTGACGAAGAGTCTATCAACAACCTGCTTGGCTGCCAGAGACTTCATTGGGTTACTCATCAAGCGGAAAAAGACTATTCCAAGCTCCCGAGAAACTCATAGATGAGCGGGAGACTTGTGAGGCGATCGGTGATCGGCACAAGGATCCTTCCCGAGGATCGGCTAGGGCCAATGATGAACAAGTTTATGGAATACCACTCTCAATTCCATATCTCGTCACACGAGCAACAACAAAAGCAGTCCACCCCCTTTCGGCCGTGGATGGATGACGCAATTGACGAATAGCTTCTTCTTCTTCTTCTTCTCTCTCTCTCTCTTCGACTTTCTTTTTGGGAATATCTCGGAGTATGTTGACATAAATGATGACATCATCCATGTTGCATCATGGGATGATGTCATCCATCAAGTGTCAAAAGTAAACATGACTTTTAGATATTTTGTAAATATCTTTGTAAATAAGTTGTTGGCTCCTTTTTGGCCTTCTTTTCTCTCCTTCTTCTATAAATACCCCAATACTTGTATTATGGGTGAGTGAATATCTTTCGGATGAAAAATAGAAGTAAGGAGAAAAGACTTTGAGCTTTTTTGTAATAAAAGGAAAATATTAATACAATATTTAGACTTTGTCTTTGAATACATGTGTTATGTGCATTAGATCTTTCTTACGTTAGATCGTGTGTTTATCTGTTGGATGCGCTTACATTTTATTGTCATTTATTCATCATCGGTATTGCTTTGCTTGTTTATGTAAGTAGGTTTGACTCTATTTACTACCAATCCCAAAACATAAACCTTTTGACGTTTACGCTTTGGAATTCATTTCTTTTCTCCCTTGGACACTGCTCTTTCTTCATCCCCTCTTCCTTTCCTTTCTTTTCACGAGTTGGAAACACCCCTACCGGGATGAGATCCCAAACCCCGAAGGTAGAATGTGTGAGACTTATACAGATTCTGTTGGTAGAATAGCAATAAACCAGTTTCACTTTCTTTGACTCAAAGAGGGCTATGCCCTGCACACTGTTGGCTCGTTTATCCATAGATCTGCCCAAGCGACAGATTTTCGGACCAACAGTTTTTGGCGACTCCGCTGGGGATCGAACAGATCTATCAGATCTATGATGGTGGTAGGATAGAAAATCAGAGAAATCAGAAAAATCACTGCCTGTTTGCAAATCTGCACTTTTTGTTAAAAATCCAAAGATTTTGTAAAGGTGATCCAAATCAAAAATTTTCTTCTGAGATCCATAGATCTGGCCTAGTTGAAGGTCTTTAGTTCGCTGAGTTTTTATAGAAATCAATATTTTGCCATAGATCTGAGTTTTTGACTGTCTACCAAAAGATTGAAACCCTTTGAAAAAATCAAAATTAGATCTGAAAATCAGCTTACCAATCTTCTCTACCATTTTATCCTCACTGTTATTTGTCATTAACCACAATCGGTTTTCTGAAGAGGATAGTTTTTAAATATTTAGAAAAGTACATGTTGCTGGTTTTTTCCAGAAAAGCCAGAAAATCAGCAAGTATAGCCAAAAAGAAATTTTGAATCTGCACTACAAAATCGCAGATCGGAAAGACACGCTGGCAGGTGAACCCTTTATGCGTAGCAGGAGAGCTCGTGGAGAAACTGATCCTATTTTCGATTTGCTTCAAAGGCACAATTTCAGCGTAACACCGACACGTTTTTCAATGCTAAGCTCGGCTGACCGGTCATCCAGGAGTGTCTCACCTCCACGAAGAAAAAATCTTCGCAAGGGGCATCCACATCCCTTTGTAGTGCCTTGCTACTCAGCGGAACCACACTTCCAGCTCGTGTTCTTTTTCGGCTTTTCAAATGGCAGTACCATGGGGAAATGCTATGGGTCCCTTGGCTTTACCACATCCAGTTCACGTGCTCCCTCACGGAAACCGAAAGAATTTTCCCAAATTCGACGGGAGCGGAAATCAAAGCACAGATTCCCACATATCTGCATTCATTATGTCATGCAGTATCCCGGATGTAACTCATGAGGACGTATCGGTTCACCTTTTTTGGAAACTCTACTGAGGGCCCGCATTTGAATGGTTTCAGCATTTTCCAAATGGATCTATTACGAGTTGGGCCACCTTGCGGGATGCTTTTGAAGACAGTACAAACCTTCGAGAAGATGCATTTACATTCTTATCATAGATCACTCACCTAAAGAAGGAGGCAAATGAAACCATGCGCGAATTTATCGCGGAGTTCAATGCATTAATCAATCGTGTCCTCGTTGCCATGCTTCCAACGCCGGAAAATCAAAAGTGTTTCTTTCAAACGCTATGAGCTCAAAAGTTAGGTTCTTGCTCCTTCAAGAGCAAGTGGCTACCTTGATTCTCGCCTGTGCCCCCGCCATTCGAATAGAAGATAATTTGATAATATCCGCGAATTGAAAAAGGAATCATCCAAGCCTAAATCTTCGGGCCCTTCGCGCCGCTACTTGCTTGATCTAGCCTTTCAAAAGATGGCGAGCGAATTGCTTACATTAAAAGCGAGTTGCCTGAGCCTCCCTAGTTCTTCATACAGGATATTCCGCGGAGGAATTTTGTTCCTAACAATATTTCACAAAGGCCATGCTTACCCGCAATCGCCCTCGTGGTGGCGCTTGAGGCTCCTCCGGTCAACGCTCTGGCCGAAATTGAAGAAGAAGAGCAGTATTATGAAGAACCTTCGTCTCAAGGTGAAGATGATCAAGATGTCGGTGAACCAACTGGCGACTCTACTATCAGGTATATGGAATTTGATGAGGAAGAATCTGATGAAGAAGAGGGTACCCAGGGATATGCAAGCGGGCAGTCATACGCTGTTTTTACCCACTCGTAAGGTAAAGAAGCAGAGGTTGCTGCCCATGTACAGCAGGAGAAGGCCGTGTCGAACGTGCCTCCGATCATTGCTAAAAGAGGTAATCCTCTTCCTACTCAACTCCCTGGCAAGTCTTTTACAAGGAAATATTTTCCCCCCATCTCTCCTCCAAATCAGTCCTCTCATGTTCCTACCAAGACTAGTAATCCTATTCCACCATCGCAAAGTGAGGGACTCATTCCTTCACCAACGCAACCCTTGGCCACATTTGATATCATAGATCATGTAAAAAAGACCAAGATCCAAATTTCTAAAGTTGAGTATGTTCAGTCAAATCCTGAACAACTTGTAAGATTGACCAAGTATATTCAAAGTCAAGTTGTTGTATCTAAGCAGGTTTCCCCAAAAGGAATCCTTTCCACTCCTTCTGAATCCCATGTAAATGTTTCCTCAACATCTGCATCAGGCAAGATAGAGCCTTTCTATCTCTCCCTCCTAATCAATGGTCACAAGTTGAGTAACTGCATAATTGATTCCGGAGCTTCGATAACGTCATGCGAGAAAAAGTCACCCATGCTTTGGGCCTCACCCTTACTAAGCCTTTTGGCGAGATGTTATTCCTTGGAAACCAAGCAGTGCCGTTGATTGGTCAAATCAAAGACGCACAATTTGCATTTGCGGCATTCCCAAAGAAAAGGGTAAAGATGACCGTCCTTGTTGCCGACATTCCGACAAACATATAGAATTTTTACGGGAAGAAGTTTTTGCAGCGAAGTTGGTGGGGAGATTCATATGGATTGGTCTAAGGCTAGAATCCTGTTAAAGGTGTAATGCAGACATTAGAGCTAGAATCACAAAATAAGTTCTTGGTTACTAGCTCTGAGGACCCCAAAGCTCAAATCCTTTTCAAATCATCAGGGATGGGGAACTATTTCTTGTCTACCAAGGCCGACAAAATGGGTGTCCTCGTCCAGGAGGGAGATCTTAATAAGATCTGGACCTTGTAGTTCGATGGCAGCTGTGCAACCAGCGGATGTGGCGCTGGAGCCGTGCTAATATCTCCCGAGGAAGAAGTCATTCCTCTCTCTTTCAAGTTGCAGTTTTTTAACACAAATAATACTGCTGAGTATGAATCTTTGCTACTTGGCATGCAAGCCGCAAAAGAAAGAGGGATTAAGAATCTAAAAGTGCAAGGTGATGTGGAGCTAGTTGTGAATCAAGTTAAAAGGATTTACCAAGTGAAGAATGAAAGGCTCAGGCATTACCGTAATGCGGTGTGGGACAGCATTGAAGAGTTTGATGCTTTTTCAATTGAATCCATTCCAAGAGCCCAAAATGACATGGCCGATTCATTGGTTGTTTCAGCATCCCTCATGCTCCCTCACCCAGGTTTGAAAACAAAAAAATACACCATTGAGGTGGTTTTCGCCCGAGCGTGCCAGACAATTCTCAGCATTGGCAAGTATTCAACGACGATAATCAACTCATTGCCTTTCTAGAGAAGGTGGAAAATTTTAAAGAATTGCACTTTGAAGGATCTACTTCCACTTGCCGTGAATCAGTCACCGATCAAGATGATGAATCTGAAGGGAACGACGACATATGTCAGCTCAAAGGAAATAAAATTCCAAAGGGCCTAGTTTCTCTGGAGCAGTTGTTTGACAGACATGATCGTTTTGTGAAAAAGAAGAGGCGAGATGATCCTGACTCATCCCCAGAAACCGAACCGGTCAATATAGGTTCGGTAGAGCACCCGTAATTTGTGAACATTGGAAAATGTTGCACGCCTGAAGAGAAGCAGAAATTTGTCAAGTTGCTGAAGAAATACATGGATGTATTGGCATGGTCCTATGCCGATCTAAAGTCTTTTAAGCCAAAAGATGTCCAGCATGACATCCCGTTGAAAGAAGACGTCAAAGCCTTTCGCCAGAAGCAGAGGCACTATAATCCTAAGATCTCGGGTACTATCCAGGCCGAAATTCAGAAAATGTTGGATGCGAGAATCATCTTTCCTATCCATCATAGTACTTGGGTAGCAAATATTGTGCCAGTGCGCAAGAAGAATGGTGAAATACGCATATGCGTAGATTTTCAAAATTTGAATCAGGCTTCCTTGAAAGACAACTACCCACTTCCTATAATGGATCAAGTTCTGCAAGCAGTAACTGGATCAGAGATGTTGTCCATGCTTGATGGTTTTTCAGGCTACAATCAAATTGAAGTTTTTCTGAAGATCAATTTAAAACAGCATTCACTACTCCCTGGGGTACATTTTCCTATAGCAGGATGCCTTTTGGCCTAACTAATGCTGGCGCCACTTTTCAGTGGGCCATGGACTTTGCATTCAAAGGTATGATGGGGAAGGTCATTGTGGTTTATCTAGATGACTTAACCGTGTTCTCTAAACAACGAAATGATCATTGTGATCATTTGGAGCAAGTATTGGCCAGGTGCCGAGAACATGGGATCTCCCTAAACCCAAAAAAGTCTGTTTTTGGAGTCACGGAAGGAAAGTTGCTAGGGCATGTGGTTAGCAAAGAAGGAACAAAGATAGATACCGAAAGAGTTAAGGCTATTCAAAGCCTTACTCTGCCTACAAGCAAGACTGGTGTTCATTCTTTCTTTGGAAAGGTGAACTTTCTCAGGTGTTTTGTTCCTGACTTTGCTGAAAAGACTCGTCACATATTGAACATGATGAAGGGGTCACCAACTTTCAGATGGAGCGAGGAAGGGAAAAGGTCGTTTGAAGAAATAAAAGCTTCCGTTGCTCACGCACCAGTCCTGGTATGTCCCGATTTCTCCAAGGACTTCATCATGTATAGTTACGCATCTGAGCATACTGTGTTCGCAATGTTGATGCAAGATAATTCGGAGGATGTTGAATCTCCGATTGCGTTCATGAGCTCTCCCCTCAAGCCTCACGAATTAAAAATGTCTCAACTAGAAAAGCATGCCTTCACCATTGTCAAAGCAGTGAAAAATTTCAGGTATTACATTCTAAACTCTCACACGGTGGTGCTGGTCCCTGACACGGCGGTCAAATCAATTCTAACTCAACAGGAGTTAGGAAGCTTGCGAGGAAATTGGATTGCAAAGGTCCAGGAGTATGACCTGGATATTAAACCAACCAAGCTGGTAAGGGGCAAGGGCCTATGTCAGCTTATGGCTGAAAACAAAGATTCAGAAAACCCTGATGAAAGGAGTGACTACACCGATGAAGCACAGGACCGACTGGAAAAACCCGATTCACTGCCTCTGGTCCTATTTGTTGCGACTAGTGATGAATGGTATTCGATATCACTTTCTTCCTCACCTACGGCGAATGCCCAGTGCACCTAACTGCAAAGGAGAAGCGCACTATAAAGCTCGTGAGAAGCAAGCTAAATATGTCATCTGGGATGATGGTTTATATAAACGTGGGATAGATGGCATCTTTTTGCGATGTGTTGACAAACCACAACAGGTAAAGTTACTCGAAAGTTTTCATAATTCAGCCTGTGGAGGTCATTTCTCTTCCTCCGTGACAACACATAAGATCATCCGAGCTAGGTACTATTGGCCGACGCTCTTCCAAGATACAGCCACCTGGGTGGCAAAGTGTGAACCTTGCCAGTAGTTCGTTGGCAAGCCCAAGTTGGCTGCTTTTCCCCTTAGGCCTGTCATTGTCAACGAACCATTCAGGCAATGGGGAATTGATTTTATTGGTGCACTCAATCCCCAGTCAAGTGTCGGACATAGTTATGTCCTTACAGCAACGGATTACTTCACCAAGTGGGTGGAAGCCATACCTATCAAGCATGCCACTTCTGAGGTGGTTTGCAATTTCATTAAAGAAAATATCATTGTTAGGTTTGGCGTTCCAAACAAGATTATTGCTGATAATGCTTCTAACTTCTCCTCGCAAGAAGTTATTAGTTTTTGCTATGAATATGGGATAACTTTGGCTCACGCCTCAAATTATTACCCTCAGGGAAATGGTCAGGCGGAATCCAGTAACAAGAACTTGGTGACCATCATACGAAAGTTAGTGAATGAGAATCAGCGAATGTGGCACAAGTCTTTGTACGATGCTTTATGGGCTGATCGTATTACTCCCAAGAGGTCTCTCGGCATGTCACCTTTCCAAGTGTTATATGGCACTGATGCTGAGCTCCCATTTCTGCGGAACTTCCGCTTCTCGCTCTTGCACGAGCTATCGAAGATGAAACTTTCCAAAATTCTCTTGAAAAGAGAATCATGTATCTGACAGAGCTCGAAGAAAAGAGAGTAAGAGTGGTCGACAGGATCACCGAACATCAGAATCAAGTCAAGAGATTATTTGATAAAAAAGCTAAGCAAAAGGATTTCCAAGTGGGAGACCTCGTCCTTCTGTGGGACAAGCGAAGAGAGCCAAAGGGCATGCACGGAAAGTTTGATTCCCTGTGGAGAGGGCCCTTCAAGATCAAGCAGCTCAACGGAGAGAATAGTTTCTATCTCTCATATCTGGATGGAACCGAGCTCCCACTTCCTTATAGCGGGCAACATCTGAAAATTTTCAAGAAGTAGAGCTTGCTCTCTTCTTTGTATAGTTTTCTTTAGTTGTGTGTTTGTTTTCATCGTGTGTTTGCTTTCGGTTTGTTGTGTGTTTCCTTTGCTCTCCCTCCGGTCACCCTTGTTTTTGACTTTGTTACCCAATGGATAGGCACATGAGATCTGGGATTCTCTACCCCCAAGTTTGCTCAGGGATAGTCCCCAGAAAGAGCCAGCTGTTATCCCGTAAAATTGACAAGGGCAATTTTACCGATAACCATACCGAAAATTTTGTTCCGATCCTTGTTAGGTATCTCTTGCATTCGGAACATTGCAAAATCCCTTTTCCTGGAAATCTAGTTTTCCGAACTTAGTCATTTTTGGTCTTTTGGCTGGGTGCATGGAATTACTATGTAACACCAACTTTTGGTGCGCCCCCTTTAAAACCTTTGGCACATATTTTCCTGTGTCAACAGACCTTTTGGTGTGCCTTGATATGTTGAGTCTTCCCTGCGTGCGCCAAGGCGCATGCGCCTTCGTGTTAGCAACCCTTTTGTTGCGCCACTTTTTGGTGCACCAGGTGCACATAATATCATGTCAACACCACTTTTGGTGCGCCAAAGGCGCACTTAATTCCATGCTAGAAAGTGCTTTGGTGCGCCAAAGGGCGCATGCTTTCCTATGTCCACAGTAATTTTCATGCGCCCTTTACAAAGTTGGTGGCACATTTATTACTGACTCACCTATATATATATTTGCGCGCCTGCAAATGTCATTATCACCAGAGCAATCACGTTTTTTATATTCTCGAACTCACAAAGACACTCCGCCCCATCGTTTCCAACACATAGTGGACCCGTTTGCACACTTTTCACTATTTATCCGGGTAAGAGGTTCTTATCTCTTTCGTGTGTTTTGCGTTTTTTTTGGTTCTTTGAATGCTTGTTGGTTTGGTTTTGGAATTGAAATATTGAACTAGCCCCCCCTTGCTGTCTTTCCCTATTCCTCCCCCTCTTTCCAGATCTGCTGGTAGAGGAAGTTGTTCTGAAAGCATGGTTTAAATCCCTTCTGGTTAAGCCATTTCATTACCCAAATAACCCTACAAAAAGAGGAAAAGAAAAGAAAAGAGAAGCTAAACCATGTGAAAAACCCCTCTGAGGGTGATTAAAGCTCTAAAAAGACTCTGTTTTCCTTTTTCCCTTTGGCGCATTGGCACGTCCTGCAACATCAAAAATAGTTGCGCCCTTGGCGCATCTGTCACCCCTGCAACATGATTAAAATCTGCGCCAATGGCGCACCCATCATGCCTGTTACATCAAGAACTTTTGCGCCCTCAAGGCGCACTTCCTTTGCATGCTGCAAGCGCTAGCCTTGCGCCCTCCTTGGCGCACCCAGCATCGGTGTAACATCAGCTTAATCCACGCTAAGTACAAAGCTTTGAAGGTGTAAGCGCATTCCCCATTACAGCAACATCATGTTGTGTAGACCCTAAGTGCGCCGCGCCAAGTTGCCTTTGGCACACGAAAAGTTCATGTTACACAAACCATACATGCACCTTTGGTGCACCAATTTTCTATGCAACATGAAAGATACATGTGCCCTTTACAAAATGTACCCTACAAAGATCTATGCGCCATGCGCCTTTGCACATGTGATTTAACCCTCGCAACACCTTTTTCTATGCGCCTTACCTATTTAGCCACCTCGTAAGTGCTGCAGCTTTCATGCGCCCTGCGCCCTGAGCCTCAAAATCACTAACTCTTTCTTCTGTTAACATTTCAATGGAAGATCAAATGGCTAACACAACCTTTTTACGTTGGGTCTCGCTTCTTCTTCGTGCAGATCAACAACTAAGCTCAGAAGAACATATGTCAACATCAAGCAAAAGACCTACCAAATCCAAAGGGAAGGCCAAACTTACAGAAGAAGAGATGAAATACAAGTATCAGAGAGTCAGAATGCCCGACTCCCAGGCCGAATGCGACCTAGATATCAGGGACTCAGAGTTGGGTCACATTGATATGGAGGAATTCTGGGTCAGAACTCAGAAGGTAACAAGAAGTCCATGGATGGAAAACTGATGGCAAGTGCCCTACACCTCACTTTGGAGGAATCCGGTACCAACACCGTCGACAATGAATTCATGATGGTGGTCGCCGGTGCTACAACAAGGACACAAGGTGTGTCGTAAATGACAAGGGCGAGGTAGTCATTAACCTCACTGCCCGCCACTTTGAGATAATACTCGGCATCCCTCATCACCGGCACTTCGTGGCCGTCAGCTGAGAGGATTGCATTAAGGCCTGGGACGACAACGAAGATCAGTGCATGCAACTGATGAATGAGGTCTATTTGAAAAATAAAAAGGTAGTGACCCGATGGCCTCAAATCATCCACCGCAGCGACTTCTCAGAGGAGCTCAGCGACACCATCACATTCTGAGTAGGGTCTTTGGGCTTCAGGACACCCATTTTTCCATAAATGGATGCTACGGTACTTAGAGACCATGAATAAGAATATGCCCGATCAGCACTTCGAATGGGCAGAGATTATAAGCAGCACAATCTCTGAACAGCTTCAACAATTTCTTAGAATGGGAAGATTCTACATGAACTCCTATGTTTTCTATCTTTGTCAGAAGCATCGAGAGAGAGACTACCCAGGCCTGATGCGAAGTGGGGTTTGGCCTCAGGTCAAAATATATGAGTACTACCGAGGTGAGGCTGGAGAATAGCATATCTCAATTCACAAAAATTAACGATGTGTTTTTCTATCACATCATCTGCCTGTTGAGGCCAAATATGACTTACGGTCGCACGACCAAAAGCATAGTGGCAGCCACTGAGAAATGGGGGGCCCTATTCACCCAATTTCCTACATTCACCTATCTGAGGGCAGCCAACTTCTTGGGGGAGCCGACTGATCGGCCGAGGTATGCTTGGGCCCAAGCTGATTTTTTCCGAGCGCCAAGGTAGCTGATTACATATCACGAGAAGTGCCTCAAAAGAAAGAAGGGTGGAACTCCTTTCCCCCTCACAGTGGGCCGATATACATGCCTTACCCACCACAAGGCAAAGGACATGTTCGCAGAGCTGGAGCTGCTTAATTTGAGACATGATTTCCCGGCCAGGCCTACCTTCGACCCAAGGAATTTTCTACCAAGGGCGAAACTCGATCCAATCCACGTCCCTCAGATCGAGGACATCTACATCGACATCATCCATGAGGTTGAGCTCAGGAGAAAGGATCATTCTCGCTTAGCCTTGGCAGAAATCATCCAATATGGGGTAGTAATTGTCCCCAAAGGCTTCCAGACTACGGAAGATGAAATAGACCAAGTATATACTAACACAGATGGGGACAATTGGCCTTTTCCAGCCATTGATAGAACTAAGGCACCTCAGACGATTGAGGAGAGGATCAGGGAGACTCTGCGCAGGACAGAGCATTGGTGCCGGATGAACGGGTTAATCTACCTTGGGGTTGATTTCACAACCTCCCCATTGGGTAACGCACCTCCCGATCTAAACAGCAGCCTAAAGGCAAGGGCAAAGGCGTAGAAGGTGAATCCAAGCACCATTCGAGAAGAAGCCCCTGAGAGTCCTCCTTCCGCGGCACCCAAACAGGTAATAACTTTGGTTACGCCAGAGAAAGAAGCAGAAGAGGATATTCCAATAGGCCCATCCACTCAGGATGTCGGCATTGCTACAACAACCGAGGTCCTTTCTGTCCCTTCTTCTTCTCTTCCTTCCCCTCCTCGAGTGACTCAAGCGACCATCCCTTTGGTCGTGTCCTCTCCCCCTTCTTCTACTATTCCTCCCACTTCTTCGTCCATCTTCTCTTCCCTCGTGGATCTTTCCCCCTCCATTTCTTCCCTCATCTCTGAGCTCCCTTCCCTTCCTATGTCTTCCGCAGCTGTAGTTTCCCTTCCTCTCGTGGGCACTTCTTCGGCTATTCTCTCCATGCCACCTCCACGTGTCTCCACATTTTTCCCCTCTACTACTGTAGTTGCCCCCTTCTCCGTTTCCGGCCCTTCTCCCATAGGTCCAGCCTGGATCTCCCAGTAGCTAAGTCAGCAAAAGAGGAAAGTTCCCATCACTCCGATGAACTTTTCTGTAATCCCATCTAAGGGGGAAAAGAAGTAGAAGCCCGTCACACGCTTCTCTCAAAGTGTTGCGGGAGAGAGGGTTATGGAGATCGCGTACCCAAATCCTCTCAAGGAGAAAAAGGATCTGTCTCCAATAGATTATACTATGACCCAAGTCACAATGGGGACGTCTTTTGAAAGTCTTCAGGGGGAGGCCCTTTCTGCAGTTGACGCCCTCTGCAAGAAGCTTCAAGAAACAAAAGAGGAGAAAAGGCAATTGAAAGAGCAAAATAAATATCTACTCCAAGCCTTACAGAAAATGGGCAGTGCACCTCCCACAACTGCCGCCAAGACATCTGAGCTTCTAAGCCAGGAGAAAATTAATGAATATGCAAAGATCGGCGAGCAGGGTATGGCCGTTTCCGCTTGGAGGAGCCAAATCCTCAAAGACAGCGAAAAAGTAATCGCCGAGTTCTCTAACTTGTATTTGAACATCAACAAGGTGAATAAAGAGCTCCAAGCATTAGCGGGACCCATATCGGAAGAGCTGGAACATGCTAGACTGCAGCACGAGACCTTCCAACAAATGTTCGACTGTTCAGTCGAAGATCTGGTCAAGTTCGGCATCTTCGGCCATCCCAGGGCCCTCAACAAAATCATGTCCACTCTAGATTACCGGGTGGATCAGCTGGAATTTGTCTTAGAAAAGATTGACAAAGTGAAGGAAGAAGCCCTGGACGCGATGCACCAAATGGAACGGATCGTTCTTAACATGTCGCCAGGGTTACTTACTCCTTCCTTCACTTTAAGGAAAGCTGATGAAACCACCCAGATCTTCAAAGAGATCATTTCTCAAGGGATGGGGCTAGAGGTCACTTTTGACGAAGAGTCTATCAACAACCCGCCGGCCCGCTAGGACTTCATTAGGTTACTCATTAAAGTGGAAAAAGACTATTCCAAGCTCCCTGAGAAACTCATAGATGAGCGGGAGACTTGTGAGGTGATCAGTGATCGGCACAAGGATCCTTCCCGAGGATTAGCTAGGGCTAATGATGAACAAGTTTATGGAATACCGCTCTCAATTCCATATCTCGTCACACGAGCAACAACAAAAGCAGTCCACCCCCTTTCGGCCACAGGATGACGATGACGAATAGCTTCTTCTTCTTCTTCTTCTCTCTCTCTCTTCTTCGACTTTCTTTTTGGGAATATCTGGAGTATGTTGACACAAATGATGACATCATCCATGTTGCATCATGGGATGATGTCATCCATCAAGTTGTCAAAAGTCAACATGACTTTTAGATATTTTGTAAATATCTTTGTAAATAAGTTGTTGGCTCCTTTTTGCCTTCTTTTCTCTCCTTCTTCTATAAATACCCCAATACTTGTATTATGGGTGAGTGAATATCTTTCAGATGAAAAATAGAAGTAAGGAGAAAAGACTTTGAGCTTTTTGTAACAAAAGGAAAATATTAATACAATATTTAGACTTTGTGTTGAATACATGTGTTATGTGCATTAGATCTTTCTTACGTCAGATCTGTGTGTTTATCCTGTTGGATTTGGTTCTGTTTTATTGTCATTTATTCATCATCAGTATTGCTTTGCTCGTTTATGCAAGTAGGTTTGACTCTGTTTACTACCAATCCCAAAACATAAACCTTCTGACCTTTCTGCTTTGGAATTCATTTCTTTTCTCCCTTTGGACCTGCTCTTTCTTCATCCCCTCTTCCTTTCCTTTCTTTTCGTAGTCGGAAACACCCCTACTGGGATGAGATCCCAAACCCCCGAAGGCAGAATTTGTGAGACTTGCATAGATTCCTGCTGGTAGAATAGCAATAAACCAGTTTCACTTTGCTGACTCAAAGAGGGGCTATGCCCTGCACACTGTTGGCTCGTTTATCCATAGATCTACCCAAGCGACAGATTTTCGGACCAATGATTTGGCATCGGGAATGGATACAATATTGTGGACCATGATTTTTTTGTCAATACAGGGCATATCGGCATAAGACCAAGAAAACACGTTGTTATGGTCCCGCAGAAAGAGGTGAAGGCTTCTTGTTTAGTAACATCTAAGGATTGGACAATCTTTAGAATGCGTGGGTCGTAAATCCCGAGTGTTAATGTTGATTTTGATGGTCGATTCATTCAACATTGTTTACAGCTTAGAAGGTAACGACCAATGAATATAAGAATCTTCCGTGACAAGGTAAGTGAGGATGGATTCCTCGTCTTGACATTGATCGACATTAATACGAGGTGTATATCATCATCGATCATGTGAGCATACAAGAATGGGAGAGAAGAAGGAGCTTCACCACCGCATTGATAGGTCAAAGGTCTCATGAAAATGGTTTTTACGATAAAAAGTTAGGAGGAATAGATTCGGGATCTATGGACTCCATGGGTGAAGATGGTAATGTGGATGAATGAGGTGGGGAAGGTTTTCTGTCTTAGATGAGATCAACGAGATCCTTCTTGGGAGGTGGTGCATCAAAACCAATGCCACTACGGTCATTGTGTTTATGAGAGGTACATGAAATGACAGTATGGTGGCCTTGTTTGTAAAATTCAAAGCCAAATCCTTTCCACGCACACCGGTGGAGGAAAGTGTGAGTGAAGATTAGTGAGGGAGTGTAGGTCAGATGAAAATGGTTGGGTTTGGGATGGAGGTTCAGGTTTATAGGTGGCCATATCAAGTCCCCCATACATTATATTAGTGCGAAGGTGGCGAGGGCCATAAGGAAAAACATCACCGATTCGGATGTCATAAATGGGGTGCTGACATAGGTTCCCATACTCTTGCGTGGTGAGGAAGGTTTCGATATTGTATAGGTGGTATTCCCCTAGAGTGAGGTGTTGAAAACCACCTTCTAAGGGATTAGTCATTGATATGTGGGTAACAGGGATAGATGACTCGCTAGATGATGGGGAAATAAGTGAGTCAGCGGTAGAGGCTGCAATAGCTAGTGGGGATAACAAGGTTAGATGCAGAAGAGGTGGTGGTAGTTTTGGTGGATGGGCTTGTAGGTGAAGGTGAAGTAGGGATAGTGGAAGATTCCTTGACTGGTATAAGCACATAATTGGGCCAATATAGCATGTTATAGGTCTTAAAAGGTGATGGGTCAGTAGGGATGGTGTAATTATGTCCCTCATGTGCAAATTTGAGGTAGCAGTGTAAAGTCGAAGGGACATAACCCATGGCACGGGTCTAAGGTCGGCTGAGTAACAAGTTATACTAGAACTCCCCTTCTAGGACATAGAAAAGTTTTGGGATAATGTAGGGACCCATGCAGACATGGAGAATGATGGTACCTAGGGTAGAGGTCATGGCGTCATCAAGGAGCGCAAAGCATAACAAAAGGTTACCATGCATAAAATTGGAAGGTATTCATATTTAGTCGTATGTATGGGAGGAGATGATTTCAATGCTAGCACCACCATCAATCATAACGCATTGTATGTGTATATTATCGATAAAGAAGGAGATGAAAAGAGTGGGGTTATGGTCATCAGGCTGGAAGGGAGTGATCTCTTCATCTAAAAAGATGAGGGCGGCTACTTGGCAAGTAGGTGGAGGCATAGAGGAAGATGATGACCCAGTGAGAGAGGAAATGTGATGAGGGGTAGTGATGGATGCTATGGGTGTGGGATCATTTGGTAAAACCTCAATAGATTGAAGGACCTCCATGAGGGCTTGACGATGTGACTCAAAGGTTTGGACGAGGTCATATAAAGACATTTTAAGAGGGGATTGATGCAATTGTTTTAGCATTGTGCGATGTGTGACCCCATCAGAAATAGGATATGAAGGACCTCGAATGATGACTTTGGGTATGGGTGTAGATGGTAGAATGGGTACATGGTTAGTTGATGGGCCAGTTGCCTTTTCTTTTCCCTTGTCTTTCTGAGCATGGGTGGTAACGTGAACCATGTTAATTTGAGGGGAGGTGGATGAAGAGGGTGTGTCATGGAAGGTATAGCAGTATGAGGGGAAAAACTGTAGTGGGGGATACGATCCTTGTGAAATGAGAAGGATGTATTGGAATTTGGGTGGTGGTTTGGGCAACTATCTTATACAGACCATGTTGATCTCAAATCTTAGGGGTGGATCAAAGAGTTGTGGAGGTGGAGATTTTGGTCGCTGAGTAGGTAATGGAAGAAGATCAGTGGAAATTGGTGAAGGTGAAATGGGGTCCTTATCAAGAAGATCATCGTCATCAAAATTTTCTTCAGGATGAAACAATTGGAAAAGAGAAATTTTTAAAGCCTTACAGTTCTCTACATCATGTCCTAGCACACGATGGTAGGCAAAAATTTTAGTTTCGTCAAACCCTTTTGGTTTGGGTTTGAGTAGGTCGTAAGGTCTAAGAGGTGGTAATGTGATGATAGAAGTTTTGAGGAGATTGGTTAAGATTTTAGCGTAGGACCCTACTAGTGGATCACAATGGGAGGTAAATGTGGGTTTGGGTTCATGTACAACTAATTGTGGAAGAAGAGGCTTTACAGAAGGGGGAGTGGAGTGGTCCACTAGTTTGGTGTGTGGGGTGATCTTTGGTCTTGATTGCATCTGCTTGGATACGTGCATGGTAGAAGAGCTAGCGATGGAAGGTTTGGTTGGTTTAACTACCTTATTGGAGGGTAGTGGATTCTTAGCTTTAGGTTGCACCTTTTTGGGCAAAGGTGACATGGGTGTATGTGATGTAGAGGGAAAAGTAGATGGTGGAAGAGGATGGGTTACCCATGAGGGTAACCGAGTTACTATGGAGGTGGTTGGTAGAGGTTGGGTAGAAGGTGTGAGTGGAAGAGAAGAAAGTGTCATGGGTAGTGAAGAAGTTATGGATGATAGTGGTGGTATGGGTGGTAAGAAGGTTACAGGTGATGGCGAAGGTTGTGTGGGTTTCTTGGGTATATTAGAGGTCCGTGATGAGGAGGTGGGATGTTGCATTCTTGGTTTACCAATAGAAGGAGGTTACTTGGCTGTGGTCGAAGGGTGAGGTCCTTGGATGGACGAAGGGGGAACGTGACAATGGTGTGGTAGGAGAGGTTGGTGTATGGGGTCTAGGAGGTTGGGTCTTATTTTTAGGGGCCGGAATAAGTTTAGTATTGGTTTGGGAAGACGTGGCTAAATTTAATTTGATGGGTGGGTGAGTAAGGCTTGATGCCGGCATGACCCCTAAGGTAGTGATGGGTTTAAGAAAGGGAGATGATATATGTGTGGGCATGCGTTTGGGTGTAGATGTATGTTGGGTTGTGGGGAGAGGTGTGTGTTGGGATATGGGTGGTGACATGGAAGGTTTTGCAATAGTCATGGTTGTGTTTGGTTTGGTCACTTGAAAAACTTTTGGATAGATAGTGGAGGTGTCGGTGAGTAACAACTGCATTTGGGTTAAAACAAAAAGGTGAAGGCATCCCTAAAGCCGTGTGATTGGCCAAGCATGAAAATGGTACTATAAAATGTGTTTGAGACACAGGGAAATAGCTAGCCTCAAATTTTTTGGGTAAGAGAAAAGAAAGTAGATCATCGGGATCTTGCAGGTCCGATGGTGAATGGTCATCTAAAGGCAATGGTATTTCTATAGGATCCTCCATGGGTAGAGGAGAGGATGGGCCAGACGAGGTGGACTCTCCTTGTGATGGTGTAGGTTACGAGACATGTATCTCCTATGAGTAGGAGAGGTGCCACCACTGACGATTGCTCAAAAATTTGAGGGGTCAAAGGCAACATGCTAATTATAGGCTCTTCCACAGGTGAAGGAGAAAATGGAGGGGTTCCTCTGTGGGTGGAGGAGTAGATGAAATAGGTTCTTGCATAGGTAGGTGAGTTCGTGCTAAGATTTCATCTATGGAAGGAACATGAGGCAATTGGGAAGCAACTAGTATGTCATTGAAAATAGTGTGGACCTCGCAAACATTGCTATCATTGGTTAAAGTGTCACCAACTGGATTAGAAGATGGGGCATGATTAGGGAATAGATTCTTGAAGATATTTAGGGTTTGGTTAGTGGGTGCATTCAGGCTATCCAAGACTAGATCTCTGTTGTCTAACATTTCTTGGATGATATTCTTGAAGGTGATGCTAGTTATTGTCACTATGACCTTTGACATGATGATAGTTGTAAAAGTCATGTTCCTTATACCACGTGGGCATGGGGCGCTCAGGGTCAAAACCAATGTGTGGTTTTATAGGTGGAAGGGTAATGGCTCTTGACCTTAATAAGATTTTCCAAAATAGAAGCATAAGGTTCTCCTATTGAAGTGTACTTTCATTGTTCTCATCTGAACTGGAAAGCTTGGATGGGAGAGAGATTAGAAGGAGGTTTGGCTAGGTTTGATTGATGAGGGGGCCAACCTTGAGAACTATGGCGTTGGCAGATCCTTTGGGTTTTGAATAGTTTTTTTGGGGTTTCGAAGATGAAGAAGCATCATTTGATTTGAAATAAATGTTCTTGTTACACAACTGAATTTTCTTTTGTTTGATATTATGAATTTCCAATTTCCGTGCCATGGTGAATGCCTCATCAAAAGTGTGAAAGGTCTGCACCTACAGGGTTGGTGATATGTTTCTAGTGCAAGCCTAAGTAAACAACTCTATGAGTTTAGTTTGAGGTAATTGAAATGTGAGCTAGTTAATTAGGCTGCACCAGCGAGTGACAAAGTCAGCGATAGACTCATCGTCATACTGTCATGTGGAATAAAGATCAATCATGGTGACCTTCTTAACAATGTTGATTGAGAAGTGGTCTAAGAAGGCATAGACTACCTGGTTAAATAAGTAGATGGAGTGTCTTGGTAGCCCAATGTACCAATCCAATAAAGGTCTTGTCAGGGACATCGAAATGGTCCTGTCAGGGACATCGAGAAGGTCCGTAGGAGTAAAGCGTCATCATGGACGATTAGGTAACACCCATGTTTGAAATACCACAAATGTTGTTGCGGGTATTCTTTACTATTGAAACGATTGTATTTTGGCATTTCCCAATGTACAAGGTATGGGCGAATAGGGGTAGATGGATGAATGGGCTCATTACAAATTTCATCGTAGGTGAGAGAATTGCATGCCTGCACCGGAAACCGATGCTTCTAGCATTTACATCCTTTCCATCATTAATTTTACGAGGTCATTGGTAGGTTGTGATGGAAGGGCTCCTCTTGTGGCATAGGAGGGCTGGTATTGAACATGTGATGTGGGTGGCATTCCAGTGTATGGCAGTGCCGAATAGAAAGGTTGAGAATAGGGGACCGATATAGAGGGCATATATCCAAAATGGGTGATGGACAAGATAGGGGTTGTTAATAGTATGTGTATGTAGGTGGGATGGTCGTAGTGACTCTAGTAGTGATTGGGGAAGAGATTGCAAGATGGAGAGGACAAGATTATGGAATGGAGTAGGGGTCACCAAAACCATGGGTGGTTGTGTTGTAATTGGTATCTGTGAGACAATGGATATGGATGGGGTTATGGTCTAGGTGGCCAATGAAGGGACAATAGATACTACAGGTGCGACTAATATTGTAGATGCAATGGTCATAGTGGGTATGGGGCCTAGTGCGTGAAACCACTAGGGGTAAATTAGGTGATGGTAATGCTGCATTAGTAGGGATTGATGTAGAAGTGGGAATAAGGGTAAGATAGATGGATATAGGCATGTCATTTATTAAGCGACTCCGAGGAGTCCCAGGTGGAAGAGTGGGAAAGGAAGAAGCTGTAAGGCCACGAGATTTTGATCAAGAAGTCGTGTAAATTATTCATCACCTATGGCAATGGTGTTAGGTAGGGTTGGATCCATGGGTGATAGGACAAAGGGTGGTGAAGGACTAGGAGGGAGTGGTTGAAGACTAGTGTGGAATATAAGAGTGTTAGCTTGATTGCGAGTCAACACCATGTGAATGAATGTATATCAGGTGATATTGTATTCCGTAGATGACACAGAGAGCATTAGGAATGAATAAAATAGGTGTTTATAGGTGGATTTGGGCAATGTATCATCTGAGATTAAGCACAAGGTAGCTAAAAATGGTTAAGGATGACCGATACCGGTTAAGGGGTAACCGACATCGGTTAATGTGAGACAGGAACTATTTTACCAAATGAGGTTAAGACTAGTGACAATCAGATGAACAAGTTGTATGATGATTTTTTATCAAAGAATAAAGAGTACATGGACTCACAGGAACTCTGACAGTAAAGAAAATGAAATAAGTCTTCTTTGGGCAATTTAACCAAAAGAATAGAAAACCGATGCGGTTAAGCAAAAAGCTGATGCCGGTCGGGGGTGATGCCGTTGGATAAAATGATGCTTTGAGTTCTTGGGAAAATTGGAAAAATGTAGAAAAATGGATTGTTGAGAATTTGAGTCAGATAAATAATCAACCCAAAGGTCTAGAGATGATGTGTAATGAAGTCCTAACACACTCGTAAGAAGTTAGAATACTCCATTTGTGATTGTGGAGTGTGCAAGGAAAAATAATGGAAAATGGAGAAATATATCCTCACACCTCAAAATGCACTTCAATCAAATGCTAAAAACATGTACCTAACAAGGATTTTTAATGTGTTGAGCTTATGTTATTTAGAAGACTGACTCATTTAATTAGAGTAGAGTTTTGGTGAGGAACACTTCCTAAGAAGAAGGATATCTAAGAGAAGAGGTTTCGAGGTTATGTTATGGTGGGGCGGGCCGTCCATGAGGTAATGACTCAAATGAAGTAACGAGATGGGAGTACCTTCCAATCCTCTAATCATGTGATCACTAAAATATGTTCCCATGTAAGATGTTATTTAAGAAAGATGTGTATATTTCAATTTTGTGCAGTTTGGTAAGACAGAGAGAGAGAGAGAATGTGCTTTCTACGATTCTTTGTGTCAACCATCATCTGGGCATGAATTCGAATATAGGTTGCCCTCATTTTAATGTGAGCTAAATGTAGAAAATCATAATGTAATGCAACCAATTTTAAGCCCAAATCGAAAAAAATTACGTTCGATGAAGCAAATGATGAATAGGAGAGGGTATGCTCTTTCACTAAATGCAAAAAGCAAGAAAGAAGAATGATTCTTTTTAAATGCACCAAGAGAAATGTTTCTTTTAGAGAAATTAGAAAGAAGAGAGGATTACCAGAGAAGAAGATTAATGTGTAAGCCTTTTAAAGGGAAACAAACACACAAATTTTTCCTAGGAATGAAGAAAATGCAATAGAACCCCTGATGGGTCCCCACCTGGCATGCCAAAATGTTTCATTATTTTCTTTACATTATTGAAGCCAAACATATAAGTGTAAGGGCCAAGCAAGAATCCTGTTTATGCTTTGGTCACGGTTTGATGGTTGTTACATGCATTCTAACTTCTCAATCCAATGCTTATTGTGAGAGCTTCTTTTTGGCTATGAGGAACTACTTGAAATAGAAAACAAGACCACAAAAGAAGAGTTAAATAATATATGACAATGGACTACCTAGTGTGTGCTAGATCCGGGAAGTGTGATACTCCCTAGATGGCTGTCAATCCATTGTTTAAAACAACTTAATGTGAGAGATAAGAAAAGTCCTATTGTAGTTGATATGATTTAGGTATTTCATTCAAGCACAATAAGCAAATCTAACATAACATGCTAGGCTATAGTCAGATCTAAAGGGTAGGTAGGTGTTAGGGTACTGGGATTGGTCAAGGTCAGTTTAGGGTTGTTTAGGTCACTTGGTAGAAGGTTATTTGGTTCTATTATTGGAAAAAGGTATGAAACACAGAGACCAATGTTAGTCGGGTATAGCCGGTGATGGTTTAGGAGAGACCGACGATGGTCATGGGTAACCGACATCAGTATACGGTTGGGTGACAGTAGTTCAATAAAAACCTTATTACAGAGTCTAGGTGAGGTTAGATAGAGATAAAGGAGGGGATGGTGAGGTCTGTGGGAATGTTGAGAACACTCAAAGAGGTGGAAGGGCCAGGATAGGTGATCTGGTAAAAGGATGTGTGTGATTTGGGTTTGTTAGAAAGTATATTATGAAGGAATGGGAATATTAATGGAAGAATGATAACAAAAATGATAACAACTCTATGGACAGAATAAGAATGGAAATGATCGGTGATAAAAAAACTTCCCCAGGTGTTCTAGGTCAAATGATTGGGTGGTGGTGATGATTGGTTAGTGGGATGGAGCTTGGTGCAATAATGAAGCTCCCCACAATGTCACCGTGAGTCCTATGCTTACGGATCTTTCCTAGTGCTGGCTATGGATGTCTGTAGGTGCGAAAAGGCTGGGTCCTACTTGCATGCATTTCTCTTTTGATCTCCTTGATCTTAGAATGTGCCAACCCCAAAAACAAGTTTTCTAAGGTGAATAAATGGTAACGGACGATGGTTCCGGGTTGACTGGTGTTGGTTAAGATGAGATTCCCTAGGTTTACTAAAAATGGTAGATCTTGCATATTTTGTATTAGGTTTGTTCCTTTCTCCACGGATCCGAATGGATGTTACCTTTTTATGAGCGGGAAGGTGGTTAGAGGGATAATAGGCATTGATTTGTAGGTTAAACTAAGTCTTAGATCATTAAGGTAAGTGGGACCAAGTCTTAGTTAGTTATGGAAACATGTCAAGAATATGTCTAGGGTGAGGTGGCAAGATGAGGTGGAAGGGTGAGGTGGAAATTAGCTTAATTAAAATAATTAAGTAGTGAATATTGTGAGGATGGGTATTAATTTAATTAAGTTAATTAAATTAATATTAATGTGGGGTGGAAGGGTCATGGTTACGTGAATATGTTTGAGTTGGTTATTCGACAGGACAAGGGAGTGCGACCCAATTTTGGTGTCTACAATTACACTTTTCTATACCACTTTTTGTTAAAATCCACATTTTTTCATCATTTCAACATTGGCTATCATCTCTCCTATGACCTCCTCACCTAGATGATTTATGTCTTATTTTACTAATTATATTGTCATAGTTCTCTTTTAGTATTTATTATACGGGGTTCCAAGTAGCTTCTCCATCTGCCGGAAGAAAGTTGAGTGACATCAGCATGTAAGTATAAGGAGTTATATTTCATTACTTCCTTTCAATACTTTCATCTAAGATTTACTTTCAACATTTCATTTTTATTTCATATTGTATAGATCATTCTTTGCGAGACCATCTTATGTTTCAATATTATGACACGCAATGATCTAAAGTTGGGGCATATGTACACCATATGTTTTATGCTTGCTAATAATGTATTGTGTAGGGGATGTTGAGGTATTCTTCTCTTGAGCGGGTGCCTTAAGGGTCATGTTAGGATTGGTGTATGATAAGAATTAGTCATGTGGGATAGACCACAACATTTCAAAATAGTCATTATTAACCTTATTCATCCTATATTTACCTCATTTCTTCCCTTTGTTCACAAACTATGCTCATTATTTCTACTTCTCCCATCATTTTTGTATTTCTTATTGCAAATTGTTACCCTTATTTTCTGTCACTCATATTTTCATCCATTTACCTTAGGGTTTCCCCTAAGGTGACACCATTTCCTTAGCGTTTCTTCTTATTGCAAACTATTACCCTTGTTTATTCCCTAACCTCCATTCCTCATATTTTCATCCATTTACATTAGGGTTTCCCCAAGGCTAACGCCATTTCCAACTAGTGATGGTGCGTATTTTAGATTTATGGTAGCTAACGCCATCACCCATGGGTGATGCAATTAGGTATTTATACCCTCATACTTTCTTAGTATTAAAACCAATTAAGAAACATTTTCTCGGACTCATGCTTGCTTTTTCTCACATTATTTTGCACTACTACACACTTATTTATGTGTAATTTATATTATTGGTTATTACCCTTTTTGCATATAGCTTTAAATAGTGAGATAAGACTAAATATATTCTTGTTGTGATTTCCCCTCTTCCACTCATAGCAATTTTCTCTTGGTGTCATTGTCTCGGGGATAATTTTTAATCAATGGTCACAAACATGCTACAAGTAAGTATTTCATATCCTCTTTAGTCTTTCATTTTATATGTATGTTCTTATTGTTATTGGTCATTCCTTACTATAAATTAGAGTAGATATAGTTTTTCCTTGATATATTGTTTTGTCTTATTATTATTATGCCCCTTGGATTTATCCACCCCTTGGTTATCTCTCTTATACTTTAGAATCCTAGTAGGATACCTATCTTTATCTTGGTTCGAGTCCTGGAAACATATAGCTATCCTAGGGTTAGTACTACTATCCTATAGATTCAAGACTTTATTGCTCCTTCAACACCTTTATATCTACACATTCTGATCAGTCTTAGATAGGATCTTCACATTTGAGAACCCAACTGAGAACCTCTCTTTTACCCGTTATAAACTCTGGTAATAAGGGAATAGTTTAAAATATATTTACTTTCCGAGAAATACCTTAAAGGTTTTAATTATACACATTAATGTGATAAAATATTTTTTTGTCAAATTCACTTTCAATTTCCATAATTAGTCGGTTTCATAATTTTTCAAAAATCATATTTTATTAAAACATCACTATTTGGCCTACCTTTCTTCCTAATTTTGGGATTAATATTATCCATCACCAGTAATCAAGTTTGTTTCTACCCTAAATAATCTTGTGATCAATTATATTG
Source organism: Taxus wallichiana var. yunnanensis (assembly GCA_018340775.1). Taxonomy (NCBI): domain Eukaryota; kingdom Viridiplantae; phylum Streptophyta; class Pinopsida; order Cupressales; family Taxaceae; genus Taxus; species Taxus wallichiana. The sequence goes on from CM031235.1 coordinate 722,777,761, forward strand.
TGGACTTATCTTGTTCACATTTTACATTAATCATTTTATATTTGTCTTCACTTATTACATCATTGGCCCTTGTATAAATCCTCTCACATGACTGATCATGCATGTGTATTTTCTCTTTGATCTTATTCCATTGGTCCTATCATCTTGTATAGCTGATATATTCTGGTTATTTTAATTATCTATCCACCCTACCCTTTTTGATGCCATAAACCCTTGTGTTTCTTTACAAGACTGATCCCATGAGCATTTGGGGAAAAATACCACAGAACCTATTTTCAATGGCCTTAATTATGTTGCCAACATCATCTAATAGCTAGCTCATAGTATGAACTCGCATCATTTCTAGAAATGGATATTTAAAAATCATTTCTTGCTACTCCTTCACAACTAAAGATCCCAAAAATAATACTCTTTATTCTCATCCATTTTCATCTTCCTCTATATAAAAATCCAAACTATAACTTATGATGTCATCGGTCTTTGTGATCCAACATAGTTAATCCCATCTATATATAAAAAAATAATGGATTGCAACATGGCGAAACTCAAGAAATTGATCCTAGATAAGCCATCAAAAATCTAAACAATAATGAATGCTTCACACCCAACAAAGAATATAAATTAATCAAATTTTCTCAAGGTATGGATCCCGTGGAAGAGACAATCCTAAAACCCCATGACAAATATCCTATAAATGGAACAACACCTAATTAGTCATTACAAATTCCTATACAAAACAATATAAAAATTATTCTTGCTTTCGTAGCCATAATCAACACTTGTTCCTAGTCTAATGATTATAAATGTGACGGATCAAATGACCACTATATAATCTTCTACCAAATCTAACATCCTAGAAATGCATAATAAAATTTTATAAATGGATTCTAATCTAACACATATCCTAATAGGTCCTAATCAACCTTCATGACCTCCTTTTACTTTGGATGTTAATGGTAATCACATCCATCTTCCTCCAATCCACAATAAGGTACTTTGAACATTGTAAAATGAACCCCTAGCTCCTTACATATCTTCTATGGATATAGGGGGATATTTCCTACCAATTTTTATGACGGGTCAGTTGATCTAGCCACATATCTTAATAATTTTGGAAACATATATAAAGAGTGGATTCAAACCAATATTTATGATACAACCAATATCCTTACAAAAAATTTTTGTAGTAATAATTTATAATGGTACAATCAACTCCCTTCACTCTCTATTATTGACTTAGAGAGTTTAGTTGAATATTTAGTGAAGGACTTTGAACAACATGATCTTCTTGAAAACACCTTACAAAAATTCATTAATTTGAAACAAGATCCTAATGAATCAACTCACGATTTCACCAAATGATGGAGGCTTTTATCTAATCAAGCCAACCATTATCTTGATAATCAATTTTTTTTTTTACTATTATGTAACTCTATTGTTCTTATTCTCAAATATAAGTTTAGATCCTTCTCTCATACCAAATTGGAATAAGACCTCAAATAATCCAAGTGGTATGATTGCATTATGCAATAATCGAAAATACCTCCTAAGCCATCAAAACCCTCAAATCAATTTCCAACTCCATTAACTCTCACGCCCTTTTCTCGAAGGAAAATCTATGACACATCCCTCTCCAAACAATGATACTCATAATGTTATTTCTTATAACCCACACAACCCACCTTTATAACATGGTTATCTATTACAAGTTCTCTCCATGACTCACATTTTTCCTCCCACCAAGAAAACAACTTTATTTAATCTTGACCTTTTTGTGACACAACACTACCACACATTCACATGAGGATTATAGGGATCTTAAGAAGGATTCCCTAGATTTATTTCTTTTACTTTATTTCAATACTAATGCCATTATCTAAGAAATTTATGAGAAATAACAATTCCTTATTCAAGCCCATAAGCACCACCAATCTAGGAAAAATCATAAAAAAGAATCTATGAACCACTTTGTAGTTAATATAATATGTCAATGTGACTAAATTTTATGTTCGATGTGATCCTGCACAAAAGGAACCCATCTACAAACACCAAAAGAATTTTCCTAATGACAAAAATCTCATTGATACTTATCAAGAGAAACCTATTAACGAGTCTTCTCTCAGTCAATCCTTATCAAAAAACCCACTAGAAATCCTCTTTATAGAATCTATTCCACCATGCCCAAATAAGGTTTTTCAATCCTACAAGCCTAATTTGGCCATGTTCCCTTCCTCCACTTCTCATCATCTTAAATATTGTTAGTTGTACATTGCAATGGAATTTATTAGATGAGATAAATTCCATGAATTACAAAATCCCTTTGATGGAACTTATGCAAACCTCTCCATAACATAAAATATTCCTCATATAACAACTATATCACTTGTAGAATACCTTTGATGAGGTGGAGCAACCTCCCGTATCCCGAATTTCCATAACCCAAAAATCCATAATAATGAAGCTACCATTCCCTATAAAGATTCCAAATCCACAACCATATAATTTTTCAAAGATGACATGATCAGTCATGAAGTAGTGTTCCATTCGAATTATACTCAACTCCTTATTAGTGTCATCGGTCATGTTACACAAATAAGATGATTCCTATTGGATGAAAGCTATGGAATCAATTTCACTTCATTATATCTCATAAAAACATTGTACTTTTTTTTTTATGACCTTAAGCACATCCAAATAACTTGTTGCAGATTTGACCAAACCCATAAGAAACCACTTGGTTGTATTTAGCTCCTTATTATCATAGGACCCAAAACATTCGTACCAAGCTCATAGTACTTGATCAACCTCTTTCCTATAATATATTTCTTCATCACCCTTGAACACACAAATGCATTAAGTCACATCATTGGGGTACCAATGCATGAAATTCATTCATAATAATCATTGATATATGTGTAATGCTGATCCTAATCCTTAGAATATACCGATCCCCTTTTGACAAACCCTTTGACACTCCTACTACCTTATTGCTTAACATCCTATACCCTAAATTTTATGAATATATACCTAGTATTCAAATAAATTTTTCTAGATTAGATGATGATGAACCTAATGAACTCCAAAATACATTCAATAAAAACCATTTATGAAATGCAGATTACACTTTGGCGTCGTCTAGCTCTACTACCTTAGGATCAATTTTTTCCCATTTTAGAATAAGAGGAACTTCCTTGTAATGCTTCCTTCTCTAGTCATAATCATGGTAACCCCATTGATAATGATGAGAATTATATAACACCCCTCTTTTTATACCCACCATCCCCGCATTTCTTAGAAAAGTGGGGGTCACGCACGACAATGCCTTTGCCTATAAAAATCTTGATTATGATGAAATGAAGAATCATTCTATTTCACCTATCATTAATGAATACTACATCTTATCTCATGCTAAGTCAAGTCATTTAGATGTTATTCATTACCAACACAACTTGGAAATAATGCATAATTTTAACAAAATACCTACATGATTGACACTTCTTTTGGGATATCTCACAATGGAACTTCTTTCACCGCACCATATTTTGGGGCACCTCATGATGCCCAAACTCCTTTAAAATAGGATATTCAACTCTAATAAGTATTCATATAATACCACCTTCTCTTTAACAACATTATTTAAATTAAGTTGTTCATCACCTACTATTTTACTCTAGTTTCATACAACTTGGTTTTATCCTTCCTACTTGGGCTTAAACGAACATGGCTCACTACTTTAGATACTTTGTTCATTTATCTATCCCCTCGAGCCCGCTAGCTCCATGGGATCACATCCTGGTTAGCACATTTTATCATACTTTATCATAATTACAGTATCTACTAATAAATTTTTAATGGTCTTCACCATTGTTATCTACCTCTTAACTAACTTCCTCCTCATTCCCTCTTACCTTGGTGATTTATGTCTTATTTTACTCATAATTTCCTAGTGTTTATTTTTAGTATTTTTATTCGTGGTTCCAAGCGGTTGTTGAACCCACTAAAAAAATCCAATTTTCATCGAAAGGTAAGTATGAGGTAGGTATATTTCATTTAGAATTCTTACAACACTTTCATTTCAGAGTTACTTTAAAATTTCCTTTTGATTTCATGTTGCATATATTTTTTTGCAGACCATTTTGTGTTTCACCATTGTGACATGTGATGATCTTTGGTTGAGACATATGTATATTCCATATTTTTTATGTTTTCTAAGAATTTAATTTTTGTAGGGGTTGTTGATGCATTATTGTCCTCTGTGGGTTCCTTAAGGGGCCTATCAAGATTGGGGTATGATAAGACGTGGTCACATGGGATATACCACAACATCTAAGAAATGCATTGTTAGCCTTAATCACCATATATTTTCATTGTTTCTTCCCTTTCTTCACACTTTAATCTCATTATGTATATTATTCCTAGAATTTTTATCTATTTTTTCCTATTTCACACTATTAACCGTGATTACGGTCACTGCATGTACCTTCATCATTTATCCCCACTAACCTTATGGCCTCTGGTTCTCATGTTTTTCATCTTTAACCATATGATTCCCAAAGACGATACCATTGACCATGGTAAATGGTGTTTAAATTCTCATTGCCAACAACATTGGCCATGCTCAATGTTATTAGGTTTTTATACTCTTTCATACTATCATTTTAATATCATTATCATCCATTATCACTTATACAATTCAATTATTTGGATTAGATCACACTTATTTGTGGTAATTGAGGTCTTGTAGCTTACCCTCTTACATTTGGGTTACCATATTGAGTTAAGACTAGGTCTTCTTACCTGAGATTTCCCTTTCTCCACCCATAATGATTTTATTTTGGTGTTGTTATATCCGAGCAGAATATGCATCAATGGTCACACTGGGTAAGTATTTTTAACCCTATTTATAATTTATGTTATGTTTATTATTGTGTAGATGAATGATCATTCATTTTCATAGATTAGGGTCGATGTATGTTTGTTTTGATCTATTTATTTGTCTTATTATTACACCCTTTAGCTTCATGCACCTAGTTGGTTATCTCTCTTCTATTTCAAAATCATAGCAGGATACCTATTTTTATATTGGTTTAGGCCTTAGAAGCCAATAATTATCCTAGGGTTTGGACTACTATCCTCTAGATTCACAACATTAGTGCTCTGTAAGCACATTTGTATCTACACGTTGTGATTAGTTTTAGATTGGATCCTTAAATTTTAGAACCCAAAAGGGAACATCTCTTTTACCCATCATACAATATTTATCCCTATCACTAAGACACTTGACTTGTTGAGTGTACCTTACTACTAAAAATATTATTGTACATGTTGTTTAACACCAAATTAAATTTTTATGTGAATTTAATTAGGTGTATGGTATATTAAAGTTGATCTAACAAGGATGAAAAGATATAAATAATAGATTAAATTTACAACTCAGATCATATAAGAATTATTGCAACACGCCACTTAACCCAACATGTAATTCAAAGTAAAAAATAGAGCTATAGAGGTACTTAACTTGCCAAAAATCATTTCTAAAATGATCTTGGACTGTACAACATAGAAAACCTTATTGAATCCATGAAACCCTCACAAACTGGGATAACCCTTGAAATATGCCTATTTTAGGACCATATAATACCACCAGGACTATACCGTATGATTTAGGACCTTTTGTACAGTGTTGTAACTTCTCTGAGACAAACTTTGTAATTTTTTGGGTTGCTCACATTACTAGATTTATCCATTCTTGTCAAACCCTATCCATGGATGAAGAATATTGTTATCCGAAATAACCCATTTGGCTATTTTGACAACTTGCGGTTTCATTCTAGCTCTGACCTCAGGTTCTCAAGCTATGCACACATATGGTTTCCTTCATTAGTGAATTTATATGGTTGCATTTCTTTGTGCACACCCCGCATGCCCTTCCTAATTCTTCCATGTTTTTTCCCTTCCCTTCACTTCCTTCTATGTAACTTCTATGCATTCTCACCTTCTGCCCTTGTATTCTACCATCTCCCTCTATTTTCCCTTCTATGCACTCCTTGCACATCCACTTTGTTTCCCGAATCTCATACATCACTATGTGCACATTCACGTTCTTCCCTTATTTACTTATTTTCATCTTCTCCCCGCATCTACTTAGTGTGACTTACCCTTTTTCCTATAAGTAAGATTCTACACACCATCTTCTTCTAACACTGCACACTCCTTTATCGATGCCCATGCCTTCCTTACATACTTGCATACCTTAGTATGAATGTATCCCTTCCACCTATCTTTATCCAATCTCCTACGCATTCTTATAAGATATTTGTATTCTCCCCTCTCATGCCTCCTTCTCCAACACATGTGCCCAAGTCTACAACCCCCCATCGCCCACCGTGTGTGCCATGTGTCCCTTCCAAAGGATTTTTAGATAAAGTATAGCTTACATGTACAAATTGAAAGACGTCGTTATAATTCAATCCTTATGATGGATGAGCATCTAACATGTGGAAGAGACATAAAAATAAAAAATTAATTGACCCATCATTAATTAGATGATGCTAGATGTCTTGAATGTTTATCTTGTCTTGGAAAATTCAAATCATCATAACTTATTCCACAGATCTAAATCATGAGTGCCTAGTCTTGTAGGAAATCCTGAGACATGAACTATAATCTAGGGTTTTCAAAATCAAATTTTAGTACAATTTGGTATGTGAAAATAGGGAGAATACAAATCAAATCATTAATGCACACATCTAGTCGACTCAACAAACCATAATTTATCATATTTGGTCTATTTCCTTCTTCTACAAGTTAGCTAACATGGGGAGGCAGATATTATAGTGCTATAGGAAAATTTATAGGCATTTATTGCATGTTGTTAGTGGTTGAGATTAAAAATACGAGTTTCCTTCTTTTCCCTCATTTTATCTCCTTCTTCTATATATTGTTGAATAATGCTCATTTGAAAAGGTTGGACCCTCTTGGATTGCAAGAGCATTATTTAGAGTAGTGTTTCTTTGCATTTTGAGTTGCAGAGGCCTCAAATTTGGTTCTTTGCATGTGGATACTTGCCTCTTTCCACCATTATAATAAATTGTGCATCTTTTGGAAGTAATAAAAGTCTTGTTTTGTGGCTATTCTCTGCCCTAGCTCATATTTTTTGCATCTTCTTGCCTTTCCTTTGTTGTATTGGTTTGTTGTGCATTCTTTATGTCCCTTGCAAGTTTCTTTTCTATTATGCTCCATAGAAATGAGTGTGTGAATGCTATTTAGGACCGTGGCATGCTTTTCTTCCCTTATTTTCTCAATTTTCCCATGTTTTCACTAAATTCAAAGTGTTCATCACCTTCTTTCTAGTCCTATCATCTCCATTTAGCTTAGGATTTAATTTCATGCATCTCCTTCTCACCCTAGTCCCTTAGAATCATAGAGTAGAGCTAGATAGTTGCATTTCCCTTCTTAGGAGTAGTTGTAGCAGTAGAAATAAGTAGAGGAAGTCAGCCTTCTCTGGAGGTCTATCTCAAGCACAAGGTCCCACAACTTGGAGACAGTCCCATGTTGCCTCAAATCCCTAGATCATCTTGATTTAGGATGGGTGTAATTTTGAGCTCCAATAGTTGGCATGCCCGGTGGGAGAAGAATTAAAATATCACATTTCATAATTATTAAGTGTTGGTGTACTTGAATTAGTGATTTCAACCTTTAGAGGCTTGTTTTAACACATCTAGTGACTCCCAACATTCAGATCTACTAATTTCAAACAGCCTGTGTGCTCTATTTCATGAGAACATTACACACCAGATAGAGCACAATAGTTGAAGAATATTTTTAATACCTCTAGTTGTCTCCAAGAGGAATAAATATTTGATTCGTATGTGTATCTACGTCTCTCATGCATAATGTGCATTCCAATCCTCCTCTTGGTAGACCTTTCACGCGCTCTTCTAGGGTACTCAGACCCATCCTAGCTATGGTGTAGCAGAGAAATATTCCTTTTGTTATTTTCAATGGTGGTAGTCCATTGTCTCTTCCTGTGAAACATGATATACTAGTAGCTACACTTAATAGTATTCTATTCTTAAGTAGTGAGAATCAAACTACCTCTGTAGATCATATTCAAGATATTGTAATTATATTCTTTGTTCAACTAGTTATAGAAGATGACGTAGCTGTAAGGTTTATTTCTTATTCACTCAAAGGAAAAGTGTTTAAATGGTACATAAGCTTATGAACTTCCTCTATCCATAACTAGGATGGAATTGGCACTATACTTTGTAATTATTTTGAGGAGAAACTAAACAATATATCCTTATTAGAATAACTCAATATGAGCTCATGGATGACTTCAATTTCAAATTTCAGAAGACATGGGATAGAATTCCAGCCCTTTTAAGACCAACCCCTCAAGGTGTTTTTCTTTACTTCTTAAGAGAATTAAATTTTGACATTGCAGTAATGATATAGTCTATGGGTGTTGTGCGGTTTCTTGATGCCTATCCTATAGCCATTAGGGAAAAAAATTATCTAATTCAAGCTGGTAAGATATCCCCTAGACTATCGATGCCCTTATTTCTGAATTACCTTAAACACCTCATCCTTCCATTGTTCCCATTCTTGAGAGTAATCCCCAACCCATTTCCTCCACATCCTATTCTCCCTAAAAGCTAAAGAAAGATGAAGAAATGAAGGCCTTGATTAGAAATTTGTCTAATAAAGTCATATCTCTGAAAAGTAGCAGAGGCACAAGCCTTCATAAATAACTCTAACCAAATCCATTAGCCCCATAGAAACCATTATCAAAATCAGAAGTATAGGAAAAATCACGAGAATGATAGAAGGCAAGTTCGAATGTGCACCTTCCATTACAGCGGTTGCTCCTACGTAACCCCTTCTAGCCCCCAACTCAAGAAAAGAACTAGTTCCAGACAAAATAATATCGCCTAAGGACAAAGTGGTACTTTCCTTTCAATTTTCCACATAGTCGGTATAACTACACACGGATGCCTTACATGCAAAAGCCTTCATGATTTAGATTACTTCAAGTTATGAGCCTTCTACTAGCGCACACAAACGAGATAATGAATAAGTGCCAAAATTTATTGCTTAAACCAACATTATGTTCTTTGGGGTTAAAAACTTGTGTAATGAATAAATATATGGATAACTCTAGTAAACTTCATGTATGCAGGTTTCTGACAACACAAGGTCAAAAAAGAGAATGCTAACATTCAACACACCACCTTTAACCTCTACCAACCAGATCGATCCTCAAACATAGAGGGATGGCATAAATCCATCCAAAAATTCTAGAATGCATTATGCCATGCACGAGGATCCATCTAATATTCCAACTAACACTCTAGGAACTCTTCCTTTAGTAGGTCAAGCTACCGCACAACCCAAATTGCCCTCTCTAAGAATAAAGATATCAAGAAAAGATAATATTGAACCTCAAATACATAATTCATTGGGCCTTCCATTCAACATTGTGGATCAAATAAATAAAAAAATGTAAATGTCACAATGTGGGATGCCCCGGCTATTCCATGTCGGTGTGACTCTCACGAATGAAGCTCTTGTGTAACTTCTCGCATGTTGATCTAGTTATCCAAAGACCTCGGGTTATTGTCAAGTTATGTTAAGCGGAGGATAATCAAGTAAATAAAATTGTTAAAACCCCACCCTTTTATATGTCCTTTAAATTAGGTAAGCATCTTATTCAAAATTGTATGATTGACTCAAGGGCTAGTACTTCTATCATTCCTAAGAATTTTTTTGATATCCTAGGTCTTAAGTACAACCCTGTCTCTAAAGGATTCTTGTAACTTGATGGCTCAACTATGAGTATCTTAGGATTCATCAAAGATCTTTAGTTAACCCTTCATTCATGTCCAAGTCTAACTATAACTCAAGATGTGTCAGTCATTGAATTGCCTTCTTTGTTTTCCATTTTCTTATCAAGAGACTTCACTATTAAGCCGAGTGGTTATTTGTCTTTAGATTGGTATCATATACTCATAAGAACTAGGTATGGTACCAAGTTTACCATACAAGTTGAGCCTATATTTTCTTATCATGTTGATTCATATGACTCATCTCTCTTCAAGCCAATTACCTAATCTAAGAAGGCAAAGAAAAAAGTTAGTTTCAAAAGAGAAGTCTATTCTTCCCTCTATACCTAATCTATTATTAGATGAATGGGATCAGGAGAATTATGAATTTTATCCTTATTATACACCTATCAAAATTGGTATTGGTACCTATTGCATCCTTGAATAGAAATACACCTTACCTACCCCGATCAAGTAAGGAGATGATGTTTTTGGAATATGGAAGATGTTCTTTGATGGTTATAAAAGAAGAAATGGCTTAGGAGCAAGTGTTTTCTCATCTCTTAAGAATGAGAATTTATTCTTCACACATAGTTTATAGTTTGCATACTCCAACAATGTAGCAAAATATGAAGTGTTGTTGTATGGTCTTCTTGTTGTTGAAAAGAGACAAATTAGGTAATTTTAGATCTTTGGGGAAACTGAATTATTTTTCCATCAAGTCACAAATAAGTGTGCACCAAAGAATAATATTTTGAAAGCTTATAAACAAAGAGTTTGGGAACTCTTGGAGATATTTGAAGCTCTTAATTTATAGGTGGTGCCAAGTAAATTAAACAAATAATCATATAAGATGGTATCCCTTGGTTCAAAATTATCACTAGTCAAGGATTTTTTTCCAATGTCATATACAACACATCAAGGTAGTGGTCGTGCCATCAATTCCATTTAATGAAACCAGATGGAAAGTGTTTGATAGTGATCTACATATTGTGTAGTTCATTTAGAATGAAGTTGAGTTTTATTATAAGATGCAAGTTGACATATATGACATCTATAATGACCAAGTGATTCAACTAAAGGAAAAATAGTTTCCTAAAGGGTTGGTCACCTTAGAGCACATTTTCATCCCAATGACGAGTTCAAGGGTAAAGAAAAGAACATGCATGTAATGTAATAATAATACTAGTTAGTCACTATTGTGCACAACAAAGATTTGTTTCTTAGTAATGTTTATGCACAAGATGAAAATTAGGCCCTCATTTCTCTATGTCAGAAATACGGTGACATATTCTCATGGGATTATGAAGACCTCAAAGGATTTGATCCAAGTGTTTCTCAACACTCAATTGACCTTGATCTTGATAGCAAGCCCATTAGATAAAAGAAAATGCCCATTAATCCTAAGATAGATCCCCTCATAAGGAAGGATTTATCCAAAATCATTCATGGAAAAATATAATATTTCCCATTAAGTACTCTACCTAGGTGGAAAATATCATTCCAAAGGCACAATAAGAATTTTTTTTTATTTTAGAGATTTTAATAAGGCATCATTGAAGGACCACTATCCTTTTCCTTCTATGGAGTAAATTATTCAAATATTGGTTGGAAATAAAATGTTTTCCATGCTTTATGGCTACTTAGGCTTCAATCAAATCATGGTCAAGGAAGAGGATCAATTCAAAATTATATTTACAACCAAATTGGGAACATATACCTATCAGAATATTCCTTTTGGTTTGTCAAATGTTATCATAACCTTCCTGAGGGAAATGGACATTTCCTTCAAAGGATATATCAATGATTTTATCTTAGTTTACTTGGATGACATAAATGTCTTCTCAAAATAGAGAGAAGATCACATCAGTCATCTGGAGAAAGTCTTTAAGAGATGCGAGACAATTCAGGGTGTCTCTTAGCCCCAAGAACTGTAAGTTTTGTTGTTGTGCAGCAAGATAAAATTTTGGACCATGTGGTATCATAGGATGCAATTTCCATTGATCCTAAACGTATCTCAACCATCATATCTCTTTCTTTTCCTACACAATAAGGCCCTATAATTGTTCCTAGGAAAGATCAACTTTGTTATGATATTCATTCCTAAATTTTTAGGTTTGGTTAGGCCCATTACCTTCATGCTCAAAGAGGACATAATATTTAAGGGGAAAAAAGAATGAAAAGAAAGCTTCAACAAAATCAAGCAAGAAATTACTCATTCCCCAACACTTATCAATCCATATTTCTCAAAGGATTTCATCATTTATGCATATGGAGCTGATGTTAGTGTTGTTCTGTGTTAATGCAAGAAAATAAACAAGGACTAGATCAGCCAGTGGGTTTATTCAACCAAACATTGAAGGATCATGAATTGAAATATAGTCACATGGAGAAACACATATTCACCATTATGTGCACATTGAATAAATTTTAAATTATGCTCGCTAAAAATCATGATAAAGTGTTTGTCTCGTAATCCAAAGTGTGAGGTTGCATTACATGAGCAGAAATCATTCAGAAAAGAGATAGATGGGTGACCAAAATCATGGAGTATGATGTGACCATCAAAGCTACAAAGTTGGTTAGAGGAAACATGCTATGTAAGCAACTTCTGCGGATGTGCAAAATTATCTAGACACTTTATTGTTTCTTGGAAGAGGAGCCTATGGGTGGTGAAGTTGAGAAAAACATAGATCTTGGTGTGTGCAACTAGTATGAAGACATGAACACATTTCTCTCTTTTGGTGCATACCCTCCTGGTTTGAAAAAATAAAAGATAAGACATCTGAGGATGTAATCTATTTATTATGCACTAATTGATGGTGTTATCTTCAAAATAAACGTTGATTGTGTGTTCTTGAGATGTTTTGATGGTACACAAGTCAACAAAGAGTTAGTAGAATTTCACGATAGATTCTCCGGTAGATACTTATCTCACAAAGAAACAACAATAAATATGACTACCCTATTTACATTTACACAAAAGTGGGTCAAACAATTATAAGAATGGGATTTATTTGTAGGAAAGATGAAATTGATAGTGCTTCCTCCATCCGATCCAAACCAAAATCATGGAGTATGATGTGACCATAAAATCCCTAAAGTTGGTTAGAGGCATCATGCTCTATAAGAAACTTACTGAGTATGTGAAAATAATCTAGAAACTTCATTATTCTTGGAAGAGGATCCTCTAGGTGATGAAGTTGAGAAAAACATATATTTTGGTGTGTGCAACAGGTATGAAGACATGACAACATTTCTATCTTCTAGCGCATGCCCTCTGGTTTGAAAAAGCAAAGAGAAGACATCTCAGGATGCAATCTAGTCCTTATGCATTAATTGATGGTGTTCTCTTCAAAAGAAACATTGATTATGTGTTGTTGAGATGTATTGATGGTGTATAAATCAACAAAGAATTAGTAGAATTTCATGATGGATTCTCTAGTAGATACTTATCTCACAAAGAAGCAACAATAAAGATGCCTACCCTATTTACATATGCACAAAAGTGGGTTAGAAAATGCTAAGAATGTGATTTGTTTTCAGGCAAGAGGAAATTGATAGCATTTCCCCTCCATCTGATCTAAGTGAATCAACATTTTATGCAATGGGTTCTTGATTTCATTAGTATGGTTAACCCTCCTTTAAGTGTTGGCCACAAGTAGGTGTTGAAAACTATGGATTACTTCACTAGATGGATAGAAGATATTGCACTTAAGGAAGCAATCGATTCAGTCATCCTTAAATTATTTAAGGATATTGTAACAAGTTTTGGTGTTCCTCATACCATTATCTATGATAATGAAAAATATTTCCTTGGTACAAGAATTTATGCTTGGGCTCTTAGTCTTGGGATCTACTTGAAGACTTCTTCCAACTACTACCTTGAAGGTAATGGCTGAGTAAAGTCTACCAATAAGAAAATGATCATAATCATGAAAATATAAATGAAAATCAGCCATAGATAGTATTACACAAAGGTCTTGCACACGCTCTAGGTAGAAAAAATCACGGTATAAAAGGTAAGTAGGTACTTCACATTATAAACTGGTCTATGGTATAGAAGCAAGGATTCCTTTATCACTTGAGTTACCTTCATTAGAGCTATCCTAGCAATTGGATTTTGATGATGTAGACCAAAGAGAAATTCGATTGGAAGAGGAGGTTAAATTATAAGACCTAATGAACTCTATCATGATCAATTTAGAAAACATCATAGGTCAACCAAATAGTGGTTTGATAAGAATGTTAGTGCTCATGTTTTCAAAGTGGGAGATGTGGTCTTGAAATGGGATGCTGACAGAGCTAAAACTGAGCATCATTTAGAGTTTGATACAGTTTAGAGTGGGCCATATGTCATTAGGTCTTATAAGGAGGCTAACTATTTTGAGTTGTCTCATTTTAATGTAGATGCATTGCTAATCCTATTCAATGGGATTTATCTCAAGATATTCCATTAAGATTATCCACATCATGTATATATTAGATTATTTTTATTTCTCCAAGTTCGTGCTTGCACATAATTTTATTCTTGTAGTATAGGTTTATTTCTCTCGCGCGCTCTCACACACACACTCTTTTATTGCTTCCGGGATGATGGTCTCCATGTGTAATTTTTGTATAAAGGGTAGTTTCTAGTAGATTCCCACTCTTATAATTCAAATTAGAACATCTTCATTTGAGAGTAACAATTCTTTTCGAGTATAGATCTTCGCTTTAAGTGACTTTAGGGGTGATTTCTCAAGTTATATATCAGAATTTCATGTTTCAATATGACTCATTGCCTAATGGATGATTCAAGGAAACTGGATTCCTTCATGTAGTAGGTAGATGGCCTCAAAATTCACCAAAATTTTCTAAAATAACTCCTTTGGCTATTTTGAAAACTTGTAGGTTCAAATCGGGCTCTAACATCAAATTCTAAAGATACACACACCTTTGGTTTCCTTGCATAATTTTCATGACTGAATTTCTTTTGCATTCCCCCACACAATATACCAAATTATTCCTTTTTTTTCCCTTCCCTCCATTTCCTTTTGTAAACATCCTGTGCACTCTCACCTTCCTCCATTGTATTCTACTGTCTTCCCCATTTTCCCTTTTGTGCACTCCTTATGCATATTTGTGCTCTCCCTCATGCATCTGTTCACATATTCTCCCCAAGCATATTATTATCACTCCTTCCGCTTTTTCTTATGGGTAGGATTCCACACTTTATCTTCTTCCAAAATTACACAATCCTTTACCTGGATGCCCATGAATTCCTTACATAGTTGCATACCTTAGCAAGAATGTAGACCTTCCTCTTATCTTTGCATCATCTTGCACGTGCCGAAAGATCTCTGCATTCTCCCCTCACACATCTTTCTCCTGTGCATTCTCCTAAGTCAACAACCCCTACACCAATCATTGTGTACCACATGTCACTTCATGGAGAATTTTCAGATAAATTGCAACTTATGTGAATTACAAGGTGTCATTTGTGCGCTAATCCTTATGACAAATGAGCATGTGACACGTGTTAGAGATGAAACAAATAGAAAAATAATTTGACCCATCATCAATCATATCACACCACATGTCTTGCATGTTCATCTTGTACTAAAAAAATTCAAATCATCATAACTCCTTCTATAGAACTCAAAATTCATGTGTGCCTAGTCTTGTTGGAAAGTTGTTGATGTGAGCTACACTCTAAGGTTTTCAAAATAATATGTTGGTGGTATTTGGTAGGTGAAAATAGGGAAAATGTGACTCATACCATTAATGCACACATCCATTCGACTCAACCACCTAGATTTAATTATATTTGGTTTCTTTCCATCTTCTACAAGTTAGTTGACATGAGGAGGAAAATATGATAGTGCTACATGAAAATTTATAGGAATTTATTAAATGTTATTGTTGATTGAAATTAAAAATATGAGTTTCCCTCTCTTTTCCCTCCTCTTCTCTCCTTCTTCTTATATATTGTTGAATAATGCTCATTTGTAAAGGTTTGAACTTCTTGGATTATAAGAGCATTATTAAAAGTAGTATTATTTTGCATTTTGAATTCCAGCCTCGATTTGGTTCATTGCATGTGGATACTTGCCTCTTCCCACCATTGTAATCAATTATGTATCTCTTAGAAGAAATAAAAGTCTTATTTTGTGGCTATTCTCCACCCTAGCTCATATTTTGTTGCATCTTCTTTCCTTTCCTTTGTTGTATTAGTTTTTGTGCATTCTTTATGTCCCTTATAGGTTTCTTTTCTATTGTTATCTATAGAAATGAGTGTGAATGTTGTTTTGGAATGTGGCATGCTTGTATGTCCTTAATTTCTCTATTTTAACTTTTTCCAATCATCTGAGAGTTTTCATCCCCTTTTTTTGGTGTTATCACCTCCCCTTAGCTTACGATTTTATTTTATGCATTTCCTTCACACCTTGGTCCCTTGGAATCATATAGTAGAGATAGATAGTTGCATTTTCCTTCCTAGGAGTAGTTGTAGCAGTAGAAATAAGCAAAGGAAGCCGACCTTCTCCGAAGATATATCTCAAGAAAAAGGTCCCACAACTTGGAGACGATCCCATGTTACCTCAAAGCCCCAAATCATCCTAATTTGGGACAAGTGCATTTTTGAGCTCTAATAAGTCCTACAGAACAAACATTAGAAGGGTTATGTGCACCTTCATGGACTTCTAAATTTAGCACTACTTTGTATGTGCCTCAAATCGAATGTCATTTTCTATCTAGAATGAATACTAGATAGATTAATTATATTAGGAAAATATTTTAACAATGCTTGTTTTGACTTACCTCTTACTAAAAACACTTGGAGAGATGATGTTTAGATGCTTGTATACAAAATATGTGGGTTCATTTACCTGATTTTTAACTTTAGACCTAATTTTTGAGGTACACTAATGAATTTATATGTGTAATTATGATATTTAAGGAGGTTTGGATGCCTTTTTGCAAGTGAATGAAGTGAGTGATCTAGTGCACTTTCTTAAGAATTCTAGGTTAGAAAATGAGGTAGTGTTTACTTTTTTATATAGGGTTCTATATATGATTTATCTAAGAAGAAATGACCTAGAGGAAGTATAAGACCCAACAAAATATTTGAAATTGGAAGTGTATTGTGAAGATATGTTTCTCCAAGACTATATAAAGAGGCCGGGATCTGTATGGTATGGTCTTGACTAGACTATATGGTTTTAGAAAGGAGTACGGAGCTTGTTGAATGAGATTTGGAACTAGTAAATTGATATTTATATAAAGATTTCGTGTATAGAATTATCATGATGTATTTGTATGTCGATGTATAAGGATAAACAATCTAAACAATGGACCTCATAAGGTGTTAATTGGAAATGGATAATTTGTGTTTATTATAGCAAGAGTGCATAGTCAAATCAGTGATTGACAAAGTGTAAATAAATTTTTGAATTTTACACTTGTAGACACTAAAAAAATTTATTTTCACTTTGGCAACTATTTATTTGAATACACATTATCGATATGCTAAACACAACCTTTCCATTCCCTCTTAGACCTTTCTAAGGTCCATTGTTTAGATTTTTTATCTTTACACATTGACATGTCAATACATCCTAAGAATTTAATGTATAATTTTTATATAGAAATATCAGTTTACTAGTTCCAAATCTCATTCAACATGTTCCTTTCTCCTATTTAGGCCCGTTTAGTCGTGGTCAAGACCATGTACCATATGATCTTGCCCTCTTTGTATGGTATTGTACCGACATGTATTCTAGTTGTACTTTTAATTTCAAATCTTTCTTTGGGTCTTATACTTCCTTTGGGTTGGCCTTTCTTAGATAAATCATCTACGAAACCCTATATAAGTAAGTAAATACTACCTCATTTTCTAACCTAGAACTCCTAAGGAAATGCATTAGAGAACTCACTTCATACACTTACAAAAGGCATCTAAAGCTCCCAAAATCTCATAATAACACATCTAAATTCATTAGGAAGCACCAGATCAGGTATAAAGCTATAAACTAGGTCAAGGCATCCATCTCTCTCATCTACAAGTATCCAAACATCCTCTCTCCAAGTTTTTTTAGTAAGATCTAGGTCAAAGAAAACATGGTAAAATTCACCAAATATGATTGATATATATAGATAGAAAAAGCTAGGTGGTGTTGGTACCCAAATCGGTTCTCCTTATGAAGTCGAGCAACATCAACAAGATGAGCAGGATGCTTAGAGAAAGATAGATTAGAATTTAAGTCATTTTGTATCCGGGAAGGATCTAACTAAATCTTTGTCACTCAAGCTTGGAAAATTTGGATAACATCATGCTAAGGGTTTGACCTACCCTACTACTTTAGGTTCTTCCTTCAACTAGGGTGAGAGGACCCGTTTTGTAACCTGTATTTGCAAGGGAAATGAATGGATCAACAATATTTGACTCTCCCTTTTAAGACATTGAGAAATAATCCTTGAGAAGACATGGTCAATGCAACATAATATAACTCTCATGAGTTGTCACACTAGAAAATGCAAATTCCTTCTAGACAAGGTTCATGTTACTAAAGACAACAATAAAAACAACTTGCTCCTACATATTTTGAGTAAAGGATGGACAAATTCAACAAATATCCTCAGCATTTATGGATAAGAAGTGCAAACAGGGGTGGTTCTTGTAGGATTTATCGGTTTTGGATGTATTTTGTTGGGGAATTAAGCAGGATAAAGTTGATTATACCAGATCTTTGGGAACTCTTAACAAATGTTGGAAGATCTTCTAGATGAGATGATGAAAACACTTCAAATAACCAATAATGAACCTTTAATCGAAGATGTGCATCCATGGAAGCCTAAAGATACACGGTTTCAAACATTCTTTGAGAATTTAAACAAAAAGTCATTATAAAGACACAATTAAACATCAAGAATCCCTGATCTATCATGCCTAATATATGCTCATAGGCTAACAAACAATCTGCATCACCAAAATGGAAGCAGAATGAATTTAAAAATGTGTATTACAAAATGAGATGAAATCTCTTCTCATAGCACAATTGCAGTTACCGCAATGCTACCAAAAGGATAAGATCTTGTGTGATTTAGAGGAACTCCTAACATAAGTTTGAAATAGGAAAATGAATAGCTATTTAAAACACATAAAATTTTAAAAATTAGACACAACAGTTGCTCATGATTAACACAACTAGCTCAAGGCTCATCAAATTTATCAGCAAGGGAAATTTTCATTTACATTCTCAATGCTTGTCAATGGTTATACACTCATAACCATCTTGACATGATTTGATTTGAATTCTCAAGAAATTAACATGCTTCTCAAACAAATTCTTGGAAAAATGGTTTCTCTTGGCTCTCGCCTTTCTCTTCTAAAATTTCAGAAAATTTTAACCCCCTCAATGCAAGAGTATTCTCATTGCATTTATACAATTTCACTTGCTCACTCATCCTCTATTTTCCCCAAAAACATGAATCTTTAGAGAGAATATTCTTTTCTATTTTTCCAGGTGGAAAGGTTGTGAGCCATTCACATTTTCTACTTCCATTAGATATGATTGGGGCACCATGTTGTTTCCTTTTGATAGTTGTCTTAATCATTTATTTCCCTTTGGCGTGCAAGAAACCTCTTTTTAATAATCATAGGTAGTTCCATATGGCTTGATGTGACATGCAATCCTCTTCACCTTTGAAAATCTACCTCGAGAGATGCATACTTGTGTTCATACCTCTTATAACTAAGCTTCCTCACGTGGATTATATCACATCAATCAAATGCCTTCTGTCACATAATGTCAATATTTCTCAAATTTATTCCCTTCATGTGAGATGAGAAAAAATCTTCTTTCATCTGATGGTAGTGATTTCACTTGACTCAACCTATCTGCACCATCCTCATTATAAACTCAATTCTACTTTCTTACCAATATGTATCCCTTTTCCATCCTTGAAAGTGGAGAATTTTTTATAGAGATTTTATCAACATAATGGTGAATGTGGTTGTAGAATAACAATTTGAAAGAAATTTCTTCAGAATATTTAAACCAAATCTTCGACCTACATGGTCCAGATGAAGCCTTTGTTAGGGATTTTTTTGATATCGCAGACCCAAGGGATACTAAAGGGACCCGACCCTGCAAAGTTCATCTATCACTCCTCCTAAGATTGATCAAGATAAATATTGTCTTCTCAGCCTTCCAATCCATGTACTTCCATCTTTTCGGTTGGAACATCAGAAAGATCCAGAAGATTTGAAGAAATTATGGATCAAAAGGAGGCCTACCATGATAAGGGTGACTGAGTATAAGTGTCCCTTCTGTGTAATGAAAAATTCATGCTGACAAAGATTCCCAAGGAGTCCTACATGTTATATGACAAGTCTTCCATTGATACTATGCCTACCATTTCTCATAAAATGGATGAACTGGAGTGGAGAATCATTTCTCTGGAGAAAGTTCAGGTAGGACCTATGCCATCACAACCATCCACCACACAAAGATTTGTCCTCAAGAAGGAAAAGCAAACCCCCAATTATCTTTTTAGATGGAGAAGAATAAATGTCTTTATCTTCTCATCACTCTAGGGCAGAAATTTCTTCTACCTACAACAATAAAGGGTAGGTTCACATGTGCTCATTCTTCCACTCATTTAATGTATCGTGCTCCTCTAGCAGAGAAGGAACTTTCAAGGCCCTGGCCAATTCCTTCTCTAAGAGAGTGCCCGCCCTTCATAAGGATATGGAAGGGCTAGTCTAGCTCAAGATCTCTTGTTCGCCCTGAGTCCCTAGGGTGTAGTTATTGATCTTCCGACCACTCCAGATGTTCCCCATCATTCCACTCATGATAAGTCTAGTCCTCACAAGGGGAAAGGGAAGATGAATTTTTTCACAGGTGATTCGTATTTTGCTAGACTGGGTATCTTCCTATTAGAAGAAGACCGAGATGGAGAATTTCATGGATGGTACCAGAATCACCCTTGAGTCATTGATGGATATGGGGATGTCACAGAATATGGAGGGGTCCGTTGTATTTTTTCAGATAGCATAGGGCTCAAATAAATTCATGTTGAAGAAGAATAGGCTATTTAACAAGCTTCCTCTACTTAGAGGATATTTTAAAGTAGGAGTAAGGGATAATTGAGTATTGTTTCTCTTTGCATGTACCTTGGGATATAATATTATAATGTATATGGGTTGATGGAGATGCCGACATGTGGCACACATCCCCTTATCTTATTATATCATTCATTTATGATTTATTATGCTTAGGAGGTCGGCCTCAGTATTGGCCATAGGTTAGAATGGTATATATAGGGGTTAGAAGGTTGTATTTAATCATGATATTAGGTATTGGAGTGTTATTGTATGGTTTGGAGGTTACCCCTCGAAGTGGTATTGGAGGTTGCCCCCTCGAAGTGGAAAATCTATTAAATGAGCATAATCTATCTATATTTTGGTGTTCTCTCATATTATTCTGTTGTATGTGTTCTGATTTATACAAGTAATATCCTTACAAGTGGTATCAGAGCAGCGATTTTGGCCAAAATTAGGGCAAAAACCCTAATTTTTTTGTTTCAAGTATATCTTGAAGAGTATATCAAATTTTTTTCCATTTGTTTGAATAATTTGGAAACACTCTAAGTCGAATATCTCAAAATTCAGCTCGATTGGATTGGATCTGCTTTTCTTTGAGTTTATTGGTGTTTTAGGTTTTTTCATAAATTCACTTTTTAAGGAGGAAATTGTGGTATTTTTAGCAAAATTTATATTTTCGGAAAGCTCTTGAAATTCAAAGTTGGGGTTTGTTCTTTGTGTTTTTATCCATCTACCGAAATATTTTCATAATTCCTAAACCCTAATCATGGTCACGGGGATAGAAAAATTTTATGGAAATGGTGAGATGGATGCTAAAGAATGGTGGATAAAATTTAAGAATATATATTTCTCATGTTTCATGACAAGGAATAGGTTTTCACATTATCTTGGTGGTCCTGCATGGATTTGGTTTTCTGAGATTAAAAATGACAGGAAGGATTGGTCTTGGGAGGAAATGGAACAACTTTTTATGGATAGATGGGACCACAACGAGGAACAAGAGTCAAAGGAAGATGATGGGGAAGAATATATTGAAGAATCAAGAGAGAAAGAAGATGAAGAGGAAGGTGAAGAAGATTCAAGGGAAGATGATGGTGCAGCATATATTGAAGAATCAAATGTAGAAGAAGTTGAAGAAGACTATGAAGAAGAGGAAGAAAAACAAGATATTGATGCAGAAGAAGATATTATAGCTCCCAAGAAGGAAGATACCATATTTCAGTTTCATGGATGCATTCAAAGGAATAAGATAATTGTTTCCATAAACCCTAACAGAAAGTATAACTTCATCAACAAGGATATGGCTCAACATCTACATATTCAAGAAAGTAATATCAAAGAAGCTCAAGTGAATGGTAAGAAAATTCAAGTTTTTGAAGATTTAAAACTTACTATGGACAAATATACTTTACATTCAGATTTTTTTGCCTTATATATGGATGGTTTGGATATTGTTCTTGGGTATCCTTGGTTAGAGACATTAGGGACAATTAATATTAATATGAAAAATAAGTTTATGAATATTTGGTACAAAAAGAAGAAGGTCACTTTACAGGATATCAGGCTTAATGGAAATCAAAGAAAAGTCAATATAGACCATGAGGATGATTTAGAATATGGAGAAGAAGGGAATAAGGATGATTCAAAAGAGGAACATGAAGAAAAAGAAGGAAATGATGATTCATCTACTCAAGAGAAAAAGAAAATATCAAATGCAAAGGTGGAAGAAGAAAAGAAAGTTCGTAACTGGTTCATAAGGTTGAGGCTACTACAATCTGCATATATGGAAATCCACGTCAACATGAGAGAAAAAAATCATGGAGATATCCCAGGGCACATCATATTTCCAACCAATATAGATATATAGGTAATTGGAGGAATAATCACTTTATTTATATGGGGATCAATGGAGTAACAATTATGAAGCATGGAATCCTTATTATGGTTATACATGGAATCCTTATTATGGTTATGCATTAAATCCTTATGTTGGTTATGCATGGAATCCAAGGATGATAAACTATGGTCATGAATGGAATCAGAGTAGCGCAACGGAATATGGATATTAGTTCAGATATGTATCATCTACCAGGATCACATGTGGTTGGATGATCAAGCTTGGCGACAAGTGTGCAATAATTTAAAGCACACTCATTATATGGCTTCTTCTTATGTTTCGGGGACGAAACATGTCAAAGAGGGAGGCAATGCTATGTACCTTGGGATATAATATTATAATGTATATGGGTTGATGGAGATGCCGACATGTGGCACACATCCCCTTATCTTATTATATCATTCATTTATGATTTATTATGCTTAGGAGGTCGGCCTCAGTATTGGCCATAGGTTAGAATGGTATATATAGGGGTTAGAAGGTTGTATTTAATCATGATATTGAGTATTGGAGTGTTATTGTATGGTTTGGAGGTTACCCCTCGAAGTGGCAAAGCTATTAAATGAGCATAATCTATCTATATTTTGGTGTTCTCTCATATTATTCGTTGTATGTGTTTTGATTTATACAAGTAATATCCTTACAAGTGGTATCGAGCAACGATTTCGCCAAAATTAGGGCAAAAACCCAAATATTATATCCCAAGGTACATAGCACTCTTCTCATGTCTTTACTTCCAAACATGTATACAATTTTATTCATCATGGGATGGGGCCCTATAGAATCCCATTTTTATTTATGTCTAAAATTTCTTCTTTATCTTCTATTATATGATTATGCATGGTGTTTGAAAACTTGAAGTTTGCATGTTCAGATCATCCCGCAATGGCCCATATTTTGTTTGTATTCCGGGGCTTTGATTGCAACTCTGCAATTCCTCTAGTTTCATCAATGGTGCCCATGATTTTCTTGAACCACCACCACTGTTTGTCTCCATTTAAAAGTCTCAACTCTAATGTTTAGTCACTCCTTTAATCGCATGCCTTGGGACCCAAAAGCACATTCAATTTTTCCGAACACCGAGTCCTCTTCCTATTCATTTGGTTCTTCTCACTAGTGGTGTTTGCTTCACACATCACATGGAGGCCCCACGTGTCTTTGGGTCTTATTTCTTTCTCCATTTTCTAAATCTATGCCTTATGCGACATGTGGAAGCCTATGATCCTTCTTTCTTTACTTTGACTTTTTAGCCTTCTGGGTTGCCTTGCCATGCCATTAGCCATGTGGTGGATCCCCAATATTTGAGAATTTTGTAATTTTTGCACCTTTCCAATGATGCATTGAAGGGACATGTGGATACCTTCCACATCCAATTTTATAATTAGGCAAAATTAAGTCCTGTAAAACATAAAAGAAAACTAGGACAGAGGGGAAAAATTTCATCAGGATATCCAAGGGAAACATAACTATTACATTCCTCGAATGAAAAAGAGAATTCACACCCTAAACACAAAACTCACATTTTTTTCAACACGGTCCTATCTTTGAGCATAAATTTAAAAAAAT
Organism: Taxus wallichiana var. yunnanensis; assembly: GCA_018340775.1. Lineage (NCBI taxonomy): Eukaryota > Viridiplantae > Streptophyta > Pinopsida > Cupressales > Taxaceae > Taxus > Taxus wallichiana. Next base: position 722,802,140 of record CM031235.1, read on the forward strand.
AGGGATAGAACTAGTTAGAGTGACCATTTTGGAGGTAGACACTAGATAAGAGGGTGAGACCAAAACAAGTACTAACACCGACTTTGACTCGGGGATGGGCACCCCCATGGGTGCCACAAGAACCATACAAATCAAACAAAAAATAGACTAAGTTTGTAAATCCATTGGCTACGGAGTCAATTAAAGCACGCACAAGGCCAAATACAAAAACATATTTCATAAGAACAAATTGAGAAACTGAGGCAACTAGTCATTGTAGACTACGAGAGAAAAAAGGGAAATAAAAACAGAAACAAAAAAACAAAAAGACAATACACTTGTATAGGAATGTGTAACTTTTTTGGATCAATCCAAGAAGTGTTTTAGGTGCCTGCCATTAACAAGCAATTCAAGAAAGTCTCCATCTAGGTCCTTCAGAAAAAGGTATGCTCGCCAATTCTTATGTCGATGGAATAAGGACCCATCCACAAAGCATCAAATTTCCCATGTTTTCCTTTATCTTCATGTCTGTTATCCCATAGTAAAACAAGATCTCTAACATTGAAATTCCTGGGAGTTACTTTTTTATCAAATAGTTTCTTGAGTTTTTCTTTAAACCTTAAGTGTTTTTGGTGATACTCCCTTCTTTCTTCATCTAACTCAACTATTTGATTAATCATAGCTTCATAGGGACTCACTTCTTCATCCTCAAGTTGTTGTATGAACTGATAAGAGGACAGTTGCATATATGTAAGGGTAGAAGATCCCGAGACTCCATAAACCAATTCAAATGGGCTCTTTCTAGTGGCTCTTTTGGTAGTGATTCTATCTGCCCATAAAGCAAACTTCAACTGCTCACCCCATTTCCTTTTGTTAACCTCTAATGTTCTCCTAATGATTTTAAGAAAAAATTATTGTTTGATTCAACTTGACCATTCCCTTAAGGATTGTAGTTTGATGCATATGTCATATTTATCCCATATTATTGGCATATATTTACCAATGGCTTATCTCTAAAACTCATTGCATTATCAACAACTATCTTTGCAAGTACTCCAAACCTAAAAATTAAATGATTCAAGATAAAAGCCATGACAATTTGATGAGTTTCATTTTTAGCAGGGATAGCCTCAACCCATTTGGTAAAATAATTAGTAGCCATCCAGTATCCATTTATGCCCTGCACATGAGGGATTTGAGATCTCTCCAATAAAATCCACGCCCCATTGTTTAAAAGGATCCTCTATTGATATGGTTGTAGGGATAGAACAATCATGCAACTTTCAATCTTCTTGAGAACCTCTGACAAATTTCACATTTTCTAATCAACAAGGCTGCATCTTTGAAAAGTGTAGGCCACCAATAACCTACCCTTAAGATCTTATGGGCAGTCACTCTTTTGGAAAAATGGCCTCCACACACTCCCCCATGAAATTTGATAATCAATTTGGGAGCTTCATCCTTAGTGATACACATCAAAAGAATCCCTTCAGGGTTCTTCCAATCCAACCCATAATCAGTGATGATTTATTTTAGGGAGGATAATTTGAGCACCCTTCTATGATTCTTATCTCGATGTCCTAGACACTCCAAATTTCTATGATAGAATATTATTTCCTTATACCATGTGGAATTTATTAACTTCTCATGGAAATCCATATTTCCTTCCTCAATTGCATTAACTTCCATTACTTGCAGATTGCTCTCTGCCATCAATCTTGCAAGGCCCAGACCTCTAACCAACTTGGTGGTTTGTATGTCCATATCGTATTCTTATAACTTGTTCACCCAATGGCATATTTTACTAGAAACCTCCATTTCTGATAAAATTTCCTTGACCATAGTGTGGGGAACATAGGCGACAATCTTAGAGCTCAAGATATAAGGCCTGAAAATCTTAGTTTCTCTTACCAAAGCAAAGGCCTGCTTTTCCATGATGGTATACTTCAACTCACCCCCGCAAGGATTTACTAAAAAATGCAATGGGCCTTTCATTTCCTTCTTCATCCTTTTGCAAAAGTACAGATGCAATAGTGTTCTTAGATGCAAAGGAAAATATCTTGAAAATCCTTCTTGTAATCAGGGGTTATCTACTGGAGAATTTTTCAATGCTTCTTTAATTCCAGTGAAATCTTGGAGAGCTCCTTCCTCCCATTTGATAATCTGGTCCTTCTTTAACATGATTGTAATAGGGATAGTCATTTCATAAAAATATAAATGAATCTCCTAATAAAATTTATCTGGCCAAAGAAAGATTGAATCCCTTTCCTAGTTTTTGGGACAAGAACTTTACCAATTGCTTCCACTCTTTTAGGGTCAATCATGACCCCCTCTTTTGACATAATATGCCCAAGAAAATTTTCCTTTGAACCCCGAAATGACACTTTTTGGATTCAATGAGATGTCATATTCCCTGCATCTAATCAACATTTTCTCTACATGACTCAAGTGATCACTTCTATTTTTGGATAATATTGTCACATCATCCTGATAAACTGTAATGAAATCTTTTATTTAATCTAAGAAATCAACATCTATTTCCCTTTAAAACATGGCACCAACATTCATTAGACCAAATGACATCCTCACATATACATAGGTACCCCATGGAGTAGTAAAAGTGGTTTTGATTCTTTCTGATTGCTTTACCACACCCTGGTTATACCTTGAGAATCCATCTAATGTGGACAAAAATTTAGATCTAGTGACCATTTGCAACATGTTATCCATATTAGGTAATGGATAATTATCTTTAATTGAGGCCTTGTTCAAGTTCCTGAAATCAACACACAGCCTTATGTCTCCATTTTTCTTTCTAACTGGCACCAATTTTTCCACCCATGAAGAATATCTCGTTGGTTGTATGATCCCTCCATCCCTTAACTTTTTCAATTCTTCTTGCATTTTGAGGGAAAGAAGTGGATTAATCGGCCTTTGATTTTTCCTAAATGGATTTTCATTAGGTTTCAGCAGTATCTCATTTTGAAAAATATCCTCCCTATATCCTTTCAATTCTGAGTAAGACCATGCCAAGAAATATTCATACTTTTTTAGCAACTCAATGTGGGACGCTTTTCCTCCTTACTCAAATTACTACCTATCCATACTTTCCTAGGTTTTTCTTCAGTTCTTAGATTATGATCTTCCATATCTCTTGAAAGAGAGATATGTATATGAATTACCTTGTTTGTATTATCAAAGTTAGATTCTAAAGCCACCAATCATCTGGGGATTGTGCTTGTTTTCAATAGGATTATGTCCTTACCAAACATGGTCTCTTTCCCATCGCATACGGTGACCATTGGTTCCTAGTTAATGCACTAATCAGTAAATTATCCTTCATGCTGCAAGAACCTATGAACTTTGGCATCATCATCGTATAATTTCCAATGTCTTACATTGTTAGGGACAGATGGTCTTGATAACACTTCTATATCATAGTCATAGTAAAAATACATAGTACATTTTTCAAATCTAGATCCAAGCACTAGCAACCTATCAATTGTATCATTCTAGGTTCTATCATGATACAATATGTTGAAGGAGTCAAACATTTCAATAAAATCCCAAACTGCATGCTTATACTATTTCATCCTTTGATTCTTAGTGGCATACAATCTTCTAACTTGTTTGACTACCAACTCGAGTCTCCTTTAACAACTATGTCCTTGATACCATATCTCCATGCAATCCTCAAACCCAAAAGTAGTGCCTCATACTCTGCAATATTATTTGTGCACTCAAATTTAAGCTTGAAGGAGAAGTTAAAGATTTCTTGACTTGGAGATACAAGGAAAACTCAGTGCCATTTCCCAAGTTGGAGAAAGCTCCATCAAACATCAAATTCCAGGGAATACCAACTATTTCAAGACACTTACTCTCATTAATATTGTGTTCCTCAAAATCCACATAGCCAACAAAATTGTTAACATCTACATCTGCATATAATACTTCATAAGAAGCATTTTTAGGGTCTTCAATTAGATGCACCATATTTTTCTCACCATACAACTTGAATAGGTTCCCTTTTACCGGTGTGGTGTCATATGACATATCCATCTATACACTTTTGCCCACACTAGTAGCCCACTTTCTTGATAGTAACATACCCCATTTCACAAGGCAATCCAAAATGAATACATTCATGGTTAAAAACTTACCAGGATAGGCTAATAATTTCCCCATTAAGCCTTTCACATAACCAATCACTAACACTTCTCTTAAATCCTTAGTAGTGCACTTCCCAATGGCTATTGTTACCTTGATATTCAATTCAATCATTACTTTAAGAGACATCACATTACATGAAGCCTCTGAATTGAACATACAATTGCGCATAATTATGTATTTAATGATTATAGTGGTATAAAAAGGATCAACATCAATATGAGATTCAACAGGGGACATACCCAAATATACTTAGGAGATTCACCCAAGTCTTCTAATGTTTCTAACACCTATAACTCTATAATCGTAGGGGAAGATCCATAATATATACATCCTTTACCACATCCCTCCTCTTTGAACCCTAAATACTCAAATTCCCTTTCCTATGCTCAGGAATCCTAAGAAATTCAATAATAGGTACAATGATTTTTATTTGACTCAAAATCTGGGCAATATCATAGGGGATATATTTGGGTAATATTGTGTTGGGAGGGATAGTAATTGCCCCTTCTTGTGGTATGAGACTCTTCATGACTTGGGCATGGACAGGGGTACAAGATTTATTGGGAATAGCTGGACCTTTGTTAGGTACATCCTTCTTAGGAGGATCTTTTGGGATATTAGTGAGAAGGGGATTTTTGGTTTGGGTTGTGGACCTCCTCCTTTGACAGTTCTACTCTTGATATTTTAATCCTTTTCTTGAGCCACTACCACAATCATCATAAGTATCCATTCCTCCTCGAAGGAATTCCTCCATCATACTTCTTAATCATCAGATCCCTTAAGTAATCAAATTCATGATTAGGCAATTTGAAACCTTGAACCATATCAATCTCAACATCATCAATGGAAGGAAGAGGAGATACCCGGTGGATGCAGTCCTAAAAATCCTCAACAGTTTGAGAACTTATTAATTCAATGGAGGAAACCCCATGCCATGAATCATCAGGACACTCCATCATACAAACATATCCAAAAGTGGGGTCATCCTTAGGATCTTCACCCCCTTCACTTGGATCACACAGAGGGTGGAGTTTAAAACAAAATTCACACCATTTGATGACATGTGCTTCTTCAACCATAGATACTCTTGCAAAGTAAATGGATCAGGGACATGTTTATTTTCTCTCTAAGGCTGTTGTTTAATTCCTAACCCCATATGTCCATTTCCTCTATCTTCATTTCTAAGCTCACCTCTTAGATGACCACCAAATCTATTCATCCCTTGAGGTTGATTATGACCCTGAGAACTCTGTCCTATTCCCTTCTCCACCTTGGAAAGTTTGTATGAAATTTCTTTTACTGCCCTTTCCAAGGTTTTAACAACTTATTTTAGACCCACTTCGACTTATCTCGAGGCTTTTCAAAATTGACCAATTTAACACCCTCCCTCTTGGGAGGATTTCCTGCAGCCTTGATATTATTCTCAATTTGTATCGTCATTGTGAAGGCTTTCCTCAAATTTGTAGGGTCCTTGTCCCTTAGATAATATGTTGCCTTCTTATTAAAGGCATCACAATATTTAATCAAGCAAGACTCATCACTTGTAACAATATTACAAGTATTCAATTTAAATTTTTGTTTAATCTGGTGTTAAAGTCTTGAACCAGCTCATTAGGGTTTTTCTTAATATTCTCAAATTCAGATAGAAGAAACCTCAGATTAGTTTTATCACCATATTGTGCCTTAAAATAATTTTTTAATGCGAGCCAAGAATTAATAGAATTATCCAACAAATATTTATACCAATCTTGGGCATCTTCTTCTAAAGTATGGATAAACATTTTCACATAGATATCCTCATGTTTGATCTCAAAATCTTCCATGATGTTAACAAAAATCTTGAGATGTTGGTCACCACTAATAACATTGTTTCCTTAAAACTTTGGTAACCTATTTCTCGATCATTTGGTATTGCATTTGGATATCCCACCATCCCCGAAAATTTATGGGTCGATATATATTTACAACAAAGGGGGGTCTAGGTGGAGGTTGAGCCATGTTATTGATGGGGATACAGACAACAATGGGGTTGACAATGTTGGTAGTAGCTGTTGGCTTTTGGGATAATGGAATAGGATCCCCCAAGGATAAATCCCTTAATAACTCCCTCTCACAATGAACCTTACTATCTTGAAACAACAAAAAGGGGGATTGAAAAATACCTTGATGATTTGTAGAGGAAGTGCCCTCACCAATAGGAGTATGTAAGTTACCTCTAGGGCTATGCATTTTAGAATGATCAACACTAGAATAGTCTTCAACTAATGGCTGATCTAAATCAGGGGTAGGGATTTCTTTTCTTTATTTCTCCTAACTGTGTAATGGTTTCCAGATTTGTCTTCTTACTTGACTTGTTTTCCCTAATTTTGGAAACAATTTTCTAGTCGGATCCGACTTGAAGAAAGACCTTCTTCCTTCCAGTTCTACAAATTTTTCAACAAATTATCATAAATAGAAATTTATTAATGGGGATACAAACAACAATGGGGTTGAAAATGTTGGTAGTAGTTGTTGGCTTTTGGGATAATGGAATAGGATCCCCAAAGATAAATCCCTTAATAAATCCCTCTCACAAGGAACCTTACTATCTTGAAACAACATAAAGGGGCATTGAAAAATACATTTATGATTTGAAGAGGAAGTGTCCTTAGTAACAAGAGTATGTAAGTTATCTCTAGGGCTATGCATTTTAGAATGGTTAGAAGTGCTAGAATAGACTTCTACTAATGGTTGATCTAAATCAAGGGTAGGGATTTCTTTTCTTAATGTCTCATTCGCATAATTGTTTCCAGATTTGTCTTCTTACTTGAATTATTTTCCCTAATTTTGGAAACAATTTTTCTAGTCGGATCCGACTTGAAGAAATACATTCTTCCTTCTAGTTCTACAATTTTTTCAACAAATTCTTATAAATAGAGACTTAAGGTACTAGTATTTACCAAATTTCTCTAGGATGAATGAATTCACCACTAAGATCTTGTATCTTAGATGTATAATCCACTTGAAACAAATGGCTAATTGAATCAACACTTATTTCAACAAAGCTTAGCAAATTTCATCATCCTTTATCAACATTTACTCCTAGCTAAGTGAGATTTAATGGAAAGCCTCCTCAACCAGGAAAATATCAAGAAATTGAATTCTGATTTAGCTCATTTTTGTCAAATCTAGATAAAGGATTGAAGATATATCATAGATTTGAATTCAGATATAATTTACACGTTACTCTGATGTCGATATTTATTTGTATTTACACAGATGTCCCTGAAATGGTGCCCGAGTAGTGTTGGTACCCAAATCGGTTCTCCTTGTGAAGTCGATAAACATCAAATAGATGAGAAGGATGCTTAGAAAAATATATATGATAATTTAAGTCATTTTATAACTAGGGAAGGATCTAACTAACTCTTTGTCTTTAGATATTGGAAAATTTGGATAACACCATGCTAAGGGTTTGAACTACCCTACTAATTTAGGTTTTGCCTTCAACCAGGGTGAGAGGACCCATTTTGTAACCTGTATTTTCAAGGGAAATGAATGGATCAACAATATTTGACTCTCCTTTTAATACATTGAGAAATAATCCTTGAGAAGACATGGTCAATGCAACATAATCTAACTCTCATGAGTTATCACCCTAGAAAATGCATGTCTTCTAGACAAGGTTCAAGTTACTAAAGACAACAATAAAACCAGCTTTGCTCTTGCATATTTTGAGTAAAGGATGGACAAATTCAACAAATATTCTCAACATTTATGGATAAGCAATGTAAATAGGGGTGGTTCTTGTAGGATTTATCGGTTTTGGATGTATTTTTGGGGAATTAAGTAGGATAAAGTTGATTATACCAGATCTTTGGGAAATCTTAACAAATCTTGGAAGATTTGCTGATAAGATGGTGAAAAAACTTCAAATAACAATAAATGAACCTTAAAAATAAGATGTTATATACAGTTTCACACATTATTTGAGAATTTAAACATAAAATATCATGATAAAGACTCAATTAAACATCAAGAATCCCTGATCTATCACGCCTAAGATACACTCATAGGATAACAAATAATCTGTATCAACAAAATGGAAGAAAAAGAATTTAAAACTATGTATTACACAATGAGATGAAATCTCTTCTCATAACACAATTGCAATTACCACAATACTACCAAAAGGATAAGATATTGTGTGATTCAGAGGAATTCCTAACATAAGATTGCAATAGGAACATGAATAGCTATTTGAAATACATCAAATTAAAAAAAGTAGACACAAAAATGGTCATGATTAACACAATTAACTCAAGGCTCGTCAAATTTATCAACAAGGGAAAGTTTCATTTATAGTCTCAATGTTTGTCAATGGTTATACACTTGCAACCATCTTGACATGATTCAATTTGAATGCTCAAGAAATTAACAGGCTTCTCAGACAAGTTCTTTGAAAAAATTGTTTCTCTTGGCTCATGCCTTTCTCTTCTAAAATTTAATAAAATGTTAACCCCTCAATGCAAGAGTATTCTCATTACATGTATACAATTTTCCTTTCTCACTTATCCTTTGTTTTCCCCAAAAGAGATGAATCTTTAGAGAGAATATTCATTTCTATTTTTCTAGGTGGAAAGGTTATGAGCCATTCATGTTTTCTAGTCCAATTAGATATGATTGGGGCACCATGTCCTTGCCTTTTAAAAGTTATATTAATCATTTATTTCCCTTTGGCATGTAAAAACCTCTTTTTAATAATTCTTAGGTGGTTCCATATGGCTTGATGTGACATGCAATCCTCTTCACCTTTGAAAATCTACCTCAAGAAATGCATACCGTGTTCAAGCCTCTCATAACCGAATGTCCTCACATGGATTATATCACATAAATTAACCACCTTTTGTCGCATAATGCCAATCTCTCTCAAATTTATTCCCTTTGTGTGAGCTGATCCAAATTCTTCATTCACCTTGATGGTAGTGACTTCACTTGACTCAACCTATTTTGTGTCATCCTCATGATCAATTCAATTCTACTTTCTTACCAATATGCATCCATTTTCCATCCTTGAAAGTGGAGAATTTTTATAGAGCTTCTATCAACATAATGGAGAATTTGGTTGTATTGAACAGTTTGAAAGAAATTTCTTCAAAAGATTTAAACCAAATCTTTGACCTGCGTGGTCCAGATGAATCCTTTGTAAGGGATTTTTTGATATTGCGAGACCCATGGGATACTAAAGGTCCCCCGACCTATCGAAATTTTAGCTCTCACTCCTCCTAAGATTGATCAAGATCAATCCTATCTTCTCATCCTTCCAATCCATGTACTTCCATCTTTTAGGTGGGAACATAAAAATCTCAGAAGATTTGAATAAATTCTAGATCAAAAGGAGGCCTGCCATGACATAGGTGACCGATTATATGTGTCCCTTCTTGTGTAATGAAAAATTCATGCTGAAAGAGATTCCCAAGGATTCCTACATGTTGTATGAAAAGTCTTACATTGATACTTTTCCTCCCATTTCTCATAAAATGGATGAAATGGAGTGGAGAATCATTTCTCTAGAGAAAGGTCAGGCAGGACCTATGCCATCACAAATGTCCACCATACCAGCTTCATCCTAAAGAAGGAAAATGGGGAATCAAACTCCTAACCCCTAATTTTCATTTCGGATGGAGAAGAATAAGTGTTGTTATCTTCTCATCACTCTCGAGGCACAAATTTCTTCTCGCTAGGACAACAGGATGGGTTCGTTGTCTATTCTTCCACTCATTCAATGTATCATGTTCCTCTAACAGAGAAAGAATTTTTAGGGCCCCAACCAATTCCTTCTCCAAGAGAGCGTCCACCCTTCACAAGGAGATGGAAGGGTGAGTCCAACTCAAGATCTCTTGTTCGCCCCATCTCCGTGGTACATTTCATTCTCTTCCACCACTCCATACGTTCCCCTTAGTCCACTCCTAATAAGTATACTCCTCATAAGGGGAAAGGGAAGATAACGTTTTTCATGGGTGGTTTGGATCTTCTGGACTGGTATCTTCCTATCAGAAGAAGATCGAGCTAGAGAATATCATGGATGGTCCCAAAATGACCCTTGAGTCATTGATGGATATGGGGATGTCCATAATCTCAAGCGGGGTGCATTTTATTTTTGTAGATAACACAAGGCTCAGATGAATTCATGTTGTTGAACAAGCTTCCTCCGCTTGGAGGAGATTTCAAAGTAGGAGTAAGGGATAACTAAGCATTGTTTCTCTTCTTGTGTCCTTACTTCCAAACATGTATACAACTTTCTTCATCATGGGCTAGGGCCCCTATAAAACCCCATTTTTTATTTATGTTTAAAATTACTTCTTTATCTTCCATTATATGAGTCTGCATGATGTTTGAAAACTCAAATTTTGCATGTTCAAATCACCCCGCAATGAACCATATTTTATTTTCATTCGGGACCTTGATTACAACTTTGTAATTCCTATGGTTTCATCAATGGTTCCCATGATTTTGTTAACCCACCACCTATCTATCTCCATTTAAGAGTCTCAACTCTAATTTTTAGCCACACCTTCGACTGCATGCCTTGGGACCCAAAATTGCATTTAATTTTGCCGAACACCAAGTGCTCTGCCTATTTTTTTAGTTCTTCTTTCTAGTGGTTGTCACTTCACATGACACATAGAGGCCCCGTGCATTTGTGGGTCTTCCTTTCTCTATTTTTTGAATCTACACCTAGGTGACACATTGAAGCCTCTGCAAGCCTTCTTTCTTTACTTTTACTTTTCTGTCTACACGGGTTGTGTTGTCGCGCCATTAGCCATGTGGTGGATCCTCGATCCTTGTGTGTTTTTAATTATTTGTGCATTTCCAATGATGTGCACAAGGGACACATGAATATATTTTGTGTCTAATTCCATACTTAGGAAAAATTAATCCCCGCACAACATAAAAGAAAACCAAAAGGACAAAGGGTTCAATTTTCATATGTATTTCTAGGGGCAACATAACAATTGCGTTCCTTGACCAAAAAGAGGATTCATGACTCTAAACACAAGACTCAAATTTTCTTTCAAAATGGTCCTATATTTGAGCATATGTTTCTTAAAACAGGATAAAACTAGTTAGAGTGAATCTTTCGGAAGTAGACACTAGATAAGAGGGCACGAACAAAATGAGTACTAATAGGTGGAGAATGACATATGGTTTGAGGCCTCTTCAAAGTAGGGCCAACATCACCCGGTCAATAGGGGTGCCTAAAACCCTTCTAATGTTTTTTGCAAGACTCTTAATTCATGGCTATGGTTTGAGATGATGATTAGTTCACATAGAGAGATTAATTACATGTGTGTAAATTAGGGTTTAACATTGATAAAAAAATCTAGGAAGGTGAGAAACCCAATATGTTTCAAAATATAACCCAAAGAATGTCCTAGACTATACAAAAGGACCTAGATTATACATTACAATCATGATTATTTGTTACGGTCCTGAACTAAGTAGATTTTCAGTTCCACCCCTATTTGTGAAGATCTCTCAAGTTCGGTTCTCTTGGTTTTCTACGTGTACGAGTCCTATATATTTATAGAAATTAGTTGTGGCAAGTTAAGCGCTTATATACCTCAATTTTTATTTTTATTACATGTTGGGTTAAAATGTGAATTGCAATATTTCTTTTATGATCTAAGTTATAAATTTGATAGATTGTTTATATTGTATCATCCTTGTTGGATCAGTAATCAAATCTAATCTCTCCCACACCTAATTAAACTAAAGTATAAATTGAATTTAGGGTTAAACAATACCTTGTGTGGATCCATGTATAAATGGTAAGCAAGTCCTCAATGTGCTAATTATATCATTATGAGTGTTTACACCCTAAACATGGTATGTGTAAGATAAGGGTTTGATAAGAGTTCTTTCCTTAAATTAGTTGAATATTTGAAATATATTAATCCACATTAACCATATAATCCAAAATATACCTTTTAATATAGTAAATAATAATATAATGATGAAATGATAACGTAAAACACATGAAGGGATGAATGTAATCCATAATATGGCTATTAATACAATAAATGATAATATAATGATGAAACAATAACATAAAACACAAGAAGGGATGAATACTTAGCTATGTAGAGAGCTATATAAGTGATACATGTGTAGAAATGATGAAAGGGTTGATATGAACCTTGAAATGTTGTATTCTGAGATTGTATTAGAAACTTCATATGTATGAAACTTGCAAATCTTACTTGGGTGTACTACAATTTGGTTTTACTTCATACGAGTTTTGAACCTAGAAATAATGGGGTGTGTAACTTTGGGGGTATGTCACTATTATGGAACTGATATTTTATAGATGTTGCTAGGGTTCACAAATCTTTGACACCACCTATAATGATGTACAACAAAAAAAAAACCATATATACTAGCGAAAAAATCATAAAATTATTGTATAATAAATGATAAATCCATGTGTGAGTGAGAATGGACCGACACCTACATCCCTACGAGTAGGAATAAGCCTCATATAGTTCTCATATTGTTGGTGCAAATATGGTATATGTAATCTAAGACAGCCCCTTATCATGCCCTTGTGTCTCTTGATACAATGAGTAGTGAATATAACTATAAATAGAATAGATATGTACCTATCGTGGTAGTGATATAGTGTGATGACCTTTGGATGTCTTGTAAATGAAGTAAGATAGACTCTTGAACCTCTTTGAGTGTTATATACCTATATTATGGTTTCTCTAAACAATTTGTAACTACTTTAGAAATATTTAGGAGATCGTTGAGTGTTTTTAGTGACTAATTTATAATTTATGATCTTGAGAATCCCAAGTGAGTTATGAAGTACATTTTAATTTCTTATATATGATCATATATGTTAGGTATTGCATTAAGGATGACATAGGGGATATGAAATGATGCATATAAGATATTTAAATTAATAAAAGTGCCACTATAAGAGAGGGGATGGGGCTGTACAAATTTTCCCTGTGATGTAGTATGTCCTATTCATGTACTATATGGTTCTATACATGGATCTAGTGATGACATAGTTAGATTATATTTTTTCCTGATGATAAAGTATTTATTTGGATAATTAATATTTTCATGAGTGAATGAAATTGCTGGTGCAAATATTAGAAAACCATGCATGAGAGAGAATGATATGTCAAAAATTCTTATAATGTGAGCATATGTGTTAGTATAGGAACAAGGTCAAACTTATCATTTCCAAAAGATAAACTAGTAAATTTTAGTGACTACATTTTTCTCCCATTTAATTTTGGAATTGAAAATTATATACTTAAAAGGAAAAACATACTCAAGTGTGCACACATGATTTGTATTTTCTCATAATTTTTAATTCTTTTGTTGGTGTTGGCATGCACCGTGGTGAAACCTATAACACATACTATTCAAAGTGTCTATAGAAGAAATTGAACAAAAATACAAATGTTAAAATCATATATAACTTGAGAAAATAGTATTTTACATGGTAAAATAAGGAAATATAAAGAATAGAAAGATTACAACCATTCATTTGCAGAGGGATAAGCTCCTATTATTTTTGTTCTCGTGAATTATTATTTTCATTGAGTTATTAAAGGATTGAGGATGATCAATCCCCAATTATGTTGATGGAGAATCTGAAGTAGGAGAGGAGTTGAGAGCATATGACCCAACACCAATAATAGGTGTTGTAGTAAATTTGTCCCAAATAACCCCATAAAGAGGATATATTAGTGTATAAAGTATTTAACAACTTTGATATCTTCACATATAAAGAGAGAGGAAAGAATAACAATATACAAATCTTATAACCACTTTGATATATTTCAACCCCACCGACCACATCGGTGCAGAAGGATCTAGGCCTAATTTTGTAATAACACAAAATGAAAAGGGGAATGGATGGCACGTGGCTCCACCGTGTTTTATAATTTATATAATTGATTATGCAAATGTTGAATAATTAGAAAGGATAAGAATAACTATGCCCCCATGCCACATACCCTATGCCCGTAACTATATCCAAGTAATGTAGTGAAGAAGGAATGAAGTATTCAAAACACTTGTACTCTCCTCTAAACTATGTCATATGTATATAATTTGTACCATAAGTCTATAAATGTCTATAAGAATATGAAAATGATAAAAACTATGTGGATTTATAGACACTCAAATTAGGTAATCTATCCTTTGACAATGCTAATTTTTACATTTTACACTTGCATGGAAAAATGCACTCTCCTCAATCTTGATTAGCACACCCTCATAACACTTCATACACTTTTTTTTTTATCTTTTCACACATCTATGTTGTCAATATTTAAATTTTAATCGCATAAAACACATTTGGAAACATACATGTGTAGACTAAAAAAATATAATATCCTTTTTCCTATTGTCCAAAACTATAGGTTTCAGTAAAAATTGGAGAATGTCAATCCTGACCCTATTGTATGGCTATGAACTGACATATGTTGAGATAAATTTGTTATAAATTCTAGGAACTAATATGGGGGTCAATCGGTGCTCTTTTAAAACTTTTCAAGAAATTTACAGTCATTCAATCAACCATATTCAACTATATTAACCATGGAATACTCAACCATAAGAGAGAGATAGGGAAAAACACACATGAACACATGAGAAGGAAATATTTAAGATGGGAAACCCAACAAGGAGAAAACCCACTTTGAAATCGAGAACTAACTTTGACAAATTGTCTTATAAGGTTACAATGATTTCACCATTTAGTGAGCACCCACTCACCTTGAACCACCCACTCCAATGTTGAAGCACCTACTTAAATACAAAGCCAAACACCCACTTGACAGATGTGCAAGAATATACTTGCAAGGAAGCACCCACTTCCAAATTGCTAAGAAAAATCTCATAATTTTGTCATAATAATTGTTGATCACCTCCATCACCTTGTTGCGTACATCAACATATTGTGATCCTTGTTTCATCTTCGCATTCCTCTCTTCTCTTCTCCTAATTTTCCATGGTTTCAACACATTAACACTCTTCTTACTTTCTCAATACTAACACATATATCCCATCACTTTAAGAAAAAAATTTCATGCTAAAAAATGAGCTTATATAAATAAACATGACTCATAAACATGAATCTTCAAATAATTCACTCTTCCATATTTATAAGGAAAATGAAGAGATCTTCACAAAATTGACATACACTTTGTCATTGAGCATCTGATATGTTTCAGTTGTGTCGTCAAATATATAGGATTATTTTAAATTTCTCTGGAGATAAATGATGAAGAACAAATCCCTTTGAACTCCCTTTCATTCCACACACGATAATATTCCTTCTATCCCCATCAACTGGTTTTGTAACTAACAAAATATAGTTTTGTCTTCTAGCTAACGAGTTATTATTTGTATTCTAGCAACTTTTAGAGTATGTACCAAGTGGAACATGCATACAAGTACTTTACTAACTCTCTTATCATGTCTTATAACCCCATTTCATCTTCCATTTCTCTCCATTTAGTCTCCAATTTCATTTGAGCACATAGAGGAGCTAGATGCTAGAAAAGCTATAATAAATTTTAGCATGATAGATGAGATCTTATCAAGTTTACATTTAAGGTTTTAGGATTATAGGATGACTTCACATCTATAGGAGCTTGGATATCATCTTCAACACACAACAAGAGTCAGCAAGACTTCACCATTCCTTCTTGATTCATGCATTAGAGCAAGGTATATTTAGTTTTGCATACATAGTGTTACATCTAAAAGGAATGGCCAAAAACCACACTTAATAAACCTTTCATGACTTCCAAATCAATTTTCTAAGAATCCCTTGTCCTTTTACTACTCACCACCCTACATTGAATCACCTACTCAAGAAATATGGCCATGAGAATCAAACATTTCTTGGACTATGCAGACGGTTCTTGAGGCATCAAAAGGTAGTATAGATTTGGATTCTTCTTGTTAACCAAACATCACTCATGTGACTAACCATGAGCATAAACATGTAATATGAGAACCTTACTTCACCTCCAAGGATTTGTATGCATTATTTAAGAAAACTTTACTAGTACAACTTAGATTGTTAGCCTTCTTGACTAGGCAAATGGGATAGTTGAAAACTAAGAGGATTTAAAATTAAACCCTCTTCCAAAGGCATACCCTAGATGTTAGAGATCACAAATAATGAGAGGGGGGTGAATCAGTGTAGATTAAAACTTTTAACATGATACCAACCCATATTCTGTTAATAAAGTATAGTAGTGTATTATGATCATTTAATCAAATATATGCAAGATAATTATAATAATTAACATGAAATTTATAGTGGGAAACCCTTTTGGGAGAAAAAACCACTTTGAAACCAAGGCTTTATTAGGAACACCAATTCTAAAGCATATAATATCTTGGTTTGGTTGAGCACCCACTCAACCTATGAAGCACCAACTTTAGATTCTCCAAGCACCCACTTGAAGATAACTGAGCACCCACTTAGTAGATTTTAGCAAGCTCCAACTTGCAAGGAGCAACCACCCCTATAATCTAAGCACCCACTTAGAAATATGATATTACAAATGAATCGATCATATAGATTTGGGATTTCTTACACAATATATTATGATCACTTTTCTCAATCTTTTTATGTTCACTCTTTCAGCTTGAACACTCAACATTTTCTATCTCTCGAACCTTTTTTACCCTTACTCAACTGCTCGATCACAATAATGCTCTTCTCATTTTTTTATCTTCTGCTTTTGAATACTCTATTTAATCAAAACTTTCCATCTGTTGGCTCCACTTTTGGTCTCTCCTCCCTTATCGCTCCTTCAAGTCAAATGCATCCTTTTCTCACTTGAGCAACAACTATATTTGCATGGAATTTTTCTTTAATAGAAAATCAATACTCGAATCACTTCCTTGGCATTCGTGCACTCTACCACATCCTATATGCGTTTGCAAATTTTATCTATTAAATGAATACAACCAACCATGGAATTACTATCTATATATTCAACTTTAAAACTTGAATTTTTTATTTTTCTAGGTGCGTTAATTGTGGAGTTAGAACCAGTTATGAGAAATTTTCTAAAAAAGATTTCTCATCATTCTAATATTTTCAACTGATAAAAAATAATGATCCACATTTCCTCTCTGATATTTAATTTTACCTAGAAATCAAGATTTTAGACTTTGTGATATAGAGGATGTAATCCATTTTCCACGAAGTCAAATAGGATTAAGTTATGACACCTAGAGCTTGATATTTTTTAGATCGGGTCTAGTGTTTTCATGAAGCACAAGTTTCATATTATTGCACCTAGTTCTTAGTACACCACCTTTTGATCTTTTTTAAAAATGTTTATCCATTTTCTTCATTGATTGGATAACTTGAATTTGTTTCAAGGTTCATCCATCACATCACATATCTGCACTTAGATATTTCTTTGTATCACGGCTTCATCCTACATTCGTAGATATCCTTCTTTTCTTGTAGTTTTTCCAAGTCTTTCATGGTTTTCCTTCATTACTTGTGGATTTTCTAGTCACCGCAGATTTTCTTATTTTTTTGTTGTTTCATTATTGTACGCATAACTTTGTTCTTTTACCTGCATTTTTTCCATTTACTCGTGACTTCCACTTGAACCCCTACAACTTCTACTTGACAGGAGGATTTCTTCTTATGTCTGCAGATTTCAAAAAAACTTGATTGAGCCCATAGAACAATCTTGAAACATTCTTCACATTCCATCATTATGCAATCACTTGAAACCTAATAGAGAGCTAACACTACTAATCAACATTCAAATTTCTCTTGGAAATCCTTTCTTGAACTTCTTCTTAAAGCATTTGCAGACTTATTATCACATGTTTCATACATGATTGACCTTAATACATCCGCACAACACCTACACCACATTTTTTTGCAGCAATTCCACTTGACATTAATGACACACCACCTTTGAAAATGACAAACGTCCAACAAACTCTCCCTTTGTCATCAATGGCAACTTTATTAGAAACACTAAACCCTTTATGGAAAAAAAAATTCAAGTACAAGATAGTTTTTGATTTTACTCTCTCTTCTCCTTTGACATTTATGAAAAAGGACCATCTGTTTAACAACCTTTTGCTTCATGTCTAAAATTTTGAACCATGTAACTCTGTTATGAGCTACAACAATGCCCCCCCTAGCTTATGCATTCTATGGTGATATTTACTCTTCTTAGGAAATTTATCTTAGAAACAAGAATATAAAAACCAAGTTTCCAAATCTAGATTTTCAAAATGAGCTAGCAAAGTAGCTCTCCCTCTCATGTAGACTTTTTTGCACTAATTAGGAGCTGATATTTCATGAGAATTATCCCTTACCTTGTCTTAACACCTTCTAGTTGATGGTGGGATCAGAAATGACCCCCAATTCATCCCTCGGGCATTAAAACATTGTTTTTGGTAGTAGTTTTGTCATGATTTCAAAAATTTCTTCTTTTGTGTTCACATACACAAGATTGATTTTCCTGTCGTTCAATTCTTCCCTCAAGAAATGACATATAATTGGGATGTGTTTGGTCTTTGAGTGAAACACATGGTTCTTAGAGACACTTATAGCACTAGTACTATCACAGAGAAAAGGAATTGGGCTATCAAATTTTACCTTGTAATCCTCCAATGTTTGTTTCATCCAAAGAACTTGAGTACAACACATTGCAAAAACTATATACTCTACCTCACATGTTGAGATTGCCATTGATGATTGTTTCTTGCTCAACCAGGATACTAGAAAATCTCTAACAAAGAATGCACCACCACTTGTACTCTTCTTATCATCAACACTTACTTCCCAATCCACATTTGTATATGCTTTTATGTTGAATTCATTGCTTTTGGGATACTAGAGTCCATATTCAAGTGTTCCCATGAGGATATGAATATACATTGGTATGATTGACTAATTTGTAACCCCATGAAGAATGAGAGATGCCCTAGCACGGACATTTAAAACTCCTCTCTCATCATATCATAAAATTCATGAGTAATATTATCATGATCTCCACCAAATATGATACCATCTATGTACACAATGATAATAAGCTGCTCACTCCTTCTTATTTGACATAGAGATTGTTGTCATCAAGACCTTTTCTAAACGCTTGCTCACCGAGGTATGAATCCAATCTATTGTACCAAGATTTAGGAGCTTGTTTTAGTCCATACAAATCCTTTTTCAACCTACACACATAATCTTTGTCATTAGTTAGATAAAATCCATCATGTTTCTCAATATATACCTCTTCACTTAAGTGGCCATTGAGGAAGGAAGACTTGACATCCATTTGAAAAACTCTTATTTTCTTGTAAGCTGCATATGCTAGAAACAATCTAATTACTTCCATCCTTGCCACTGGTGTAAATGTTTCATCAAATTCAATTCCCTCCATTTTTGCATAACCTTTACATACAATTCTTGCCTTGTTTCTTGTCATTTATTTTTTCTCATTCAATTTGTTTTTAAATACCTATTTAGTTTCAATTACATTCTTGTCTTTAGGTCTTGGCACAAGCTCCTAGGTTTCATTATTTTCAATTTTATCAATTTCTTCATTCATGACATCGACCCAATGTTGATAATTTCTTACTTATGCAACACTCTTGGGTTCAAGCATGGATAGGAGTGCTATATGTTCATGGTTTTTCTACTCTCTTAGCTTCCTTCTTGTGAGAGTTTCACCTTATTTGTTTCTAATAATCTAAGTTACTAGATGGTCTCTCTTGACTTTCCTTGAGGGTGTCTTAGCATCTTTTCTCTCTTCTACTTCTTCCACTTCTTCGTGTACACTTTTAACTTCTTTATCATATTCTTCATCTTCATGAATATCATTTAGTGAGTATTGGATAAAGATAGGATAGGAATCATCAAATTTTACATTTGTGCTCTCAATGATTTTCTGCAATCTCTTATTGTAGCATTTATAGGTTGCACTAACTGCTTGAGTAACCAAGAAATATGCCTTCATCACACCTAGAGTCAAATTTTCCCAAGTTATCTTCATCTCTTTTGATGTAACATTTACTTCCAAAGACTCTTATGTGTTTTACATTGGCTGGCCTGTTTTTCCAAAGTTCATAGGGTGTCTTGTCACTATTTATTCTCAATTGGGATCTGTTTAGAATGTAGACCATTGTGTATACTGCTTCACTCCAATATCTATCAGGAAGTTTAGATTCATTCAAAAAAATCTTTCCATTTTTATGCAGACAAGATTGTTATTTATTTCAACAACCCCTTTTTTAGGTGTTTTGCAACTGATAATTGTCTTCTAATCCCATGTTCTTCACAAAAATCATCAAACTCATTGGACCAAAATTCTCCACCTATTTCCTATCTTAAGCATTTTATTTTGGTATTCTTATCATTCTCCACTAGTGCCTTGAAAGATTTGAATATGTCCAAGGCTTCTGATTTGTGCTTCAAACAAGCTACCCATGTCATTCTGGTGTAATCATCTATTAGTATCATGAAATACACATCTCCTTATAGACTTTCAGTTCTTGTAGGCCCACAAATATCTATATGGATCAGTTTCAGGGTCTTGTGGTTGAGTACTCCTTGGATTTAAATGATCTTATTTTTTTACCATGCAAGCAAGCTTTGCAAAGTGTATCTTCTGGTTTTACAATCCTTAGCATATGTCTCACTCCACCCTTAGCCCTTAATTTTACAAGATTTTCAAATATCACATGCCCCAATCTCCTATGCCATAGCTAGCTATAATCAACTTTACTTGTGAAGAATTTTTCTTTATTTATTTCATTGAGAACATACATGTTGTTCTTGGTCCATTTAGATTTTGTAACTTTCTTTCTTTTTTTCCATTGATAATATCACAACCTTTGTCATGAAATATTAGATTATAACCTTTCTTGCACATTTGACTTACACTTAATAGGTTGTGCTTAAGACCCTCAACATATAGAACATTCTCAGTAATTTTCTTGCCATTGTCTAGACTTAGAGTTCCTTTTCCCACAATGTTTGCTGAATTATTGTCACCAAACCTAACAAAACATGTTACATTGTTTGATATAGAGATGAACTTTCTTTTGTCTCTTGTCATGTGACTGGAGCATCCACTATCCAAGTACCATATTTTGTCTTCATCTTGAACATGAAAAGCAATTTTCACTATTGAGAAAGATTCTTTTCTTTTGTTGGATTCTTCCTTTACAACATACACCCATCTCTTTTGTTTAGGAGGTTCTTGTTTACTCATTATGGATACATGACCATTCTTGTGATATTTGTAGTAAACAACATTATAATTCATTCTAGTGTATGATGAACTAAAGTTTCTTCCATATCCTCTAGCATACCTTCTACATTTAGTAGCTTTGTGTCCAAATTGGTTACATGAAAAAAAATAACCATAGAAAGAATGTGTGTACCTCATAGCATAGGTGATTCTAGGATTATTTTTATTTCTTTAGATAGTTATGATGAATTATTAGTTTGCAATAGGAAGGGTGGTTGGCATTGATGCAATATTTTTCTCTTTCTTCTTTTTATAATCAATTTCTTTGATTTTTCCTTGAAACCAATCCCTGATTTTTCATTTGTATCTCGTTGACTATCCAGTATATCAGTTAAAACATTTGAGCTCTTTTCTATCTTCTCATACATTGTCAGCTTTTTGGTCATTTGTTCCATTTTAGTCTTCATCCGCTCCAATTCTAAGTTCAAATTCATGCATTCATCCTCCTTTGACTTGTAAGATTGAGAAATATTTTCCAACTGAGTTTCAAGTTCTTTGAGCTCATTAGTTTCTTCCTCTTCCTTTAAACTTTGTCTTTTCTCAAAGATGTGAATTTTTCTTCATAATATTTTAATGTGCATCTCAACTTTTGATTCTTTCTCCTACATATTTTCAATTCTTCAAGAGCACAAACAAGTTTTGCTTCAAAATTTACATTTTCTTCTTCTTCATTAGAATCTTCATAGTTAACTGCATTCTTTCCTTTTGAGCTACATTCTTCAGATACATCCATGGCCATAAACAAACATTCAAATTGAGCTTCATCATCCTAATTTTCAGATTTTCTGGGTTGCTTGAATCATATTCACTTGAATCTTCTTTTGAGTAGAAGTTTATTTTTTTCTTAAATAACTTATTCTTTCCATCTTTCTTCTTGAAGTTCATCTTTTTCTTGTTATGTTTTTGACTTTCTTCATCATGTTCAAACTAAGTTTCTTTATTCTTGTTTGGGCATTTTGTAATGAAATGGCCTACTTTTCCACATTCAAAACATTTGAATGGAAGTTTACCTTTATACTTACCTGAGCCTCTTCTTAGTCTTCTCACGAACATTTCTTCAATCTTCTCATCATCTACTTCATCCTCCAAATATGATTATTATTTTTCTTGTTTGGATTGAGTCTCTTTCTTGGCTTTGAATGCTACTTCTTTCTTGGTAGATTTTGATCCAATAGTTCTCATCTCATATGCTAATAAGATACTATGCAGTTCATCCATTATTAGATTCTTCATGTCTTTTGCTTCTTCCACAGTTGAAACCTTTGCATCATACTTAGAAGTCAGAGATCTTAGAATCTTTTGAACTATAATAGATTCTTCTAGCTTCTCACCTAGGCCTCTGATCATATTGATTACTTCATCTACCCTCTGCATGTAGGTTGCTATACTCTCATCATATTTCATCTTTAGATTCTCAAACTGAGCTCTATAGTTATAATTTGGCTAACTTGACCTTGTCATCTCCTTCATAAATACCCTGAAGCTTGGTCCAAATTTCCTTGGTGGTGGTACAATGCATTACCTTTATAAACTTTGTTTCAGTCAGGACACATAGGATGGCGTTCATGGCTCTTGAGTTGCACTCATATTCAGCCTTGTCGATGCAGAAGTGATTGGCATGGATGGAGGATTGTATCCTTTCTCAACACATTCCCATATATCAAAACCAAGTGACATGAGATATGTCTTCATTCTTATTCTCCAAAATGCATAATTTGTTCCAGTGAAGAGAGGTGATCTAGACAGTGATAATCCACCTTGTGCTTGATTTTCTTCCATGCTTGTGAAAAGAGGATCTCATTGAAGATGTTAATTTTCTATTAGGACTCGTGCAGTGATACCAATTGTTAGAGATCATAAACACTGAGAGTGGGGGGTGAATCAATGTAGATTAAAAAATTGAAAACAATACCAACCCAGATTCCCTTAATAAAGTGTAGTAGTGTATTATGAGCATTTAATAAAATATATGCAAGAAAGTAATAATATTGAACACATAATTTATAGTGGGAAACCCTTTTGGGAGAAAAACCACTTTGAAACCAAGGATTTATTAGGAACACCAATTCCAAAGCATACAATATCTTGGTTTTGGTTGAGCACCCACTCAACCTGTGAAGCACCCACTTCATATTCTCCAAGCACCCACTTGAAGATAACTAAGCACCCACTCAGTAGATTTTAGAAAGATCCAACTTGCAAGGAGAAACCACCCTATAATCTAAGCACCCACTTAGAAATATGATATTACAAATGAATCGATCATATAGATTTGGGATTGCTTACACAATAGATTATGATCACTTTTCTCAATATTTGTATGCTCACTCTTTTAGATTTGAACACCTAGCATTTTATGTCTCTACACCTCTGGTTTTACCCTTCTTACTCAACTTGATCACAATAATTATCTTCTCTTTTTTATCTTCTGTTTTGGAAACTCCGTTTAATAAAAAACTATCCATCTCATTATCTCCCTTTTGGTCTCTCTTCCTTTATCGCTCCTTCAAATTTAATGCATCCTTTTATCACTTGACCATCAACTCTATGCATGAAAATTTCTTGTATTTGCATGAAAATTTGTGTTTATAGGAAATAAAAACTCTCCATCACTTCCTTAGCATGTTGTGCACTCTACCACATCCTCTATGTGTTTGAAAATTTTGTCTATTAAATAAATACAACCAAACTTGGAATTGCTCTGTATATTTGTCTTTAAAACTTGACTTTTCTATTTTTCTAGGTGCGTTAATTGTGGAGTTAGAGCTGGTTATGAGATAATTTCTAAAAAGATATTTCTCATCATTATAATATTTTAAACTGATCAAAAAGAATAATCCACATTTCCTCTCTGATATTTAATTGTTCCTAGAAATTAGGATTTTATATTTCATGATATAGAGGATGTAATCAGTTTTCCACAAAGTCAAAGAGAATTAAATTCTGACACCTAGAGCATAAGATTTTTAGATCGGGTATGGAGTTATCGTGAAGCACAAGTTTCATATTATTGCACCTAGTTCAAGTACACCACTTTTTGATATTTTTCAAAAATGTTTATCCATTTTCTTCATTGATCGGATAACTTGAACTTATTTCAAGGTTCATCAATCACATCACATATCCGCACTCTACTTTTTTTTGTACTGTAGATTCATCCTACATTTCGTGGATATCCTTATTTTCTTAAATTTTTCAAGTCTTCTGCAGAGTTTCCTTATTTACCCACAACTTTTTTTGGTCTACCGCATATTTTCTTCTTTTCTCGCTTCTTCATTATTGTACCGTGGATTTTTATTTTACCTAGAGGTTTGACCGTTTACCTTTGGCTTTCACCTTTGAACCTTCACGGATTCTACTTGACTTTGACGGTTTGCTCCTTATGTTCCTAGATTTCTCAAAAACTTGATTAAGCCCCCTATAATCATCTTAAAACATTCCATCCTCATGCAATCACTTGAAACCTAACAAAGTGCTGAAACTACCAATCGGCCTTTACATTTCTCTTGTAAATCCTTTCTTGAACTACTTCGTGAAGCTTATAGTAGACTTGTTAGCACATGTATCATACATGGTTGACCTTGAGACATTTGTACAACACCGCACCACATGTTTTGCATCAATGTTGTTTGACATCAATGAAAACACCGATGACAATGAAAAATTTCCAACACTAGACTCCATTAGATCACCTTTACATTGTAACAAGTGTTCATAGCCATTTCATACTTTAATATCAATCTTAAGTAAAAAGACTTTCTTCGACATTATGACTGGTTATTATATGCATGGTCTTGTACCGGTAGGAAGGAGAAATATACCGCCTTCAAAATTTTATCATACAACTTTCTCATCCAAATTTTTGATCAATAAAGGACACCATGAGCTATTTGGAACACTAAGGGTTTCTTCATGAAACATTCAGACCATACTTGTACCTACAAGTTTCAAAAAAACTACTATTTTTCTATTTCGTATAGTCACACCCGCAAATGAAAAATACCAAAAAAATCTAAAAGGGATTCCTCTACACTTATAATATGGTTTTAAAACTTTCACAAGTGATTTTATTCCCAAAAACTTTAGTTTACCTTTATCGCTCTAGGATGAGGGTTTGGAGGGTTTCAAACTAGGTCAAAAAAATGATTAGAACTCTTTTAATACTTAACCAATTGATCTCAAACATTTTGCATTATATTTTTATCCAAATTCCCTACAAAAACTTCTATGATTTATCTTAACAATCCCTCACAATTTAGAATAGGTGCTAAGAAGTTAGGGTGCTAAGTTTACATTTTCCAAAAACCCAATTTTGGTAAAACTTTCATAAATTGAACAAAACTCCTCCTTAGGCCTTAAAAATTTGATTACACCTTCAAAACTTGCTCCTCCATTATTTCCAATGACAATTTTTTCATATTTTTCTCCAAAATTCTCTTCCCATCTCATTTGTGCGGCATTAGTTCTCTAGTTATGAGAAAGAGTTCTATTCGGACATATATGGGTGCTCAACTCACCTTCTTAGTCACTTGTAAAACATTTTACACCTCATATACCACCATATTATGCTCATTACATGCTTAGTTTTCATCATCATGCATTATATCATCATTCTCACTTGTCTACTAGACATGTCTTACCGAAAACCTTAAAACAATTAACTTCATGCTCTATATGTTTGATTCTTGACATGGTACTCCTTCTATGGATGTTATAGTAGCTTATACTGATCCAACCATGTTTTCCCTAGTTTTCCTTGATTCATTTCTCAAGTTTCCATGCTAGCTCGCTTGGTTTAGGACCAAGATTAAGCCTATACCTACATGAATCTTCATGAATTTGACCATGTTGACTGTTACAGACACATTAACACCTCACACACATCTTATTGACCATGTTTGACCTTATGAAGCCTTAATAAAACCTTGGGATGAGACATTCATATACTCGGCTTACTTGACCATGCATGAACACCTAAACACATGAGTTGACAACTCATGAAGACACTGGATAGCTTGGGAAGACACCTAAACTCTTGGAAATCATATGGCATCATTGATCAATTAACATCAATGAAAACACATGACTATATCATCAAAAAAATTCTTTCGACTCCATCACATTCTTTTGATAAAATATATGCCCTTAGTCATCCTTTTATGACAAAATAACCTTGAAGCATATATAATTAAGTGTATCATATCACATTTAGTAACATGACACTTAAAGAACTCCTCATGTAAAAGAAATAAAAAAATACACTCCAAGCTCCCTAAACTGTGAAATAAATCATGTAAATCCAATACGGAAACACCCTATATAGGTATGAAGTCTCCTTCTAGGTCTACAATTCTCCATCTTCATTCTATAAAAAAACAAAGTGACCCTTCTTAAGTATTTGAGAAAGTGCAAAACTTAAGAAAAAAATTTGTCAAAGCACATTTGTCTAGTTTTGATTGCACTACAATATATATCACATGCTAGGAGAATGATGTGCGGTTTGATACCTCTAATAGTAGTGGTGACATCAACGGTGAATAGGGTTTCCCACAATGCACCTAACTTTATTTTGTAGGAATTCCTTCTTACACTATAATGGTTATATGATTTGAGAAGATTTTACAAAGATATTATGAAGGTGGGTGAAGAATATTGACGCACAACAAAACACATTTCAAGAAGGTAAAGTACTCAAGAAGTAATGACCCAAATTCCAAGTAGGTCCAAGGCCATACAAAATGGTCATGACTATATAGACACTTTGGATCTAGTTTTACAGCTTTTAACCGAGCTTAATTTTAGGATAGAATTTAAGAAATGAAGTATTTTCATTCGTAGACAAGTTTATTCCTACACTCAAATCACCTAGACTCCTGCTGGATCCACGTAGAATACTCTAAGTATAATCTTTCCCTCTTGTTTTGCAATTTTTTAAATTAATGGTCACTTTGAAAAGTGTTATTTTGATTTGTATAATTAATTTTGGAAGTTAATTAAATCAAAATATCCACTTGTAATATTATTCATCCATTTTATGTATGTCAATTAGAAAACATTCTAAAATATTAAAAAGGAATGAAAGATTCACAATAAAAATTGAAATCATTTGGTGAACCCGAAATTTTCTAATCAAACATTGTAGTCGTAACCCTAGTGGACTTAGGGTTTAATCTAACATTCAAGTGTAATTTGGTTACATCAATGGATGCCTCTAGTGTTCCATGCATATATTTATTTGAGTACATCAAGCATAACCCTACATATATAAAGATGCACTTTTTGATATCTTGTGTAAAATAATGGTCCCTCATAATGCTTCTACAGAGTATGCAGAGGCTCTTCTTCACAAGGATATTTCTCCCCTCATTGAGGTATTTACTTTGTATCCCATTTTTAACAATGGTATTTCCATGTATGTTTAACTTATGGTGCATAAAAATTTGGTTAATCATGTTATTATTAATAAAGTAAGCCGACCTCAATGTGTGTACCATCTCTTTTGTAATGCTGGATTAAGTATTCTTACTAACACCTTGGATCCTACTTATATTAACATTCATGCATCTAATAATGTCCCTGGTAAGTTTTTAGTTATATCACTATCCCTATTACTCTCGGTCATAAAAGGAATGATAACTTGATTGTACCAAGCCAATAATTTAGATGCTAATAGAACACCATGATCAATAAGATGAAACCAATTCACCGAATAACTTTAAATAAAACCTTTACAAACAAATGAGCAACAATATCATATATTATTATGGACCTCAATGAAATACAATGAGAATTGGCCTTGCTTATTTAGGTAAGGAATAAAAATATAAGAACAAGTCAAGGTCATAGATCAAGCCCTAAATCAAGGAAAGAACTAGTCATCAAAGATCTAGTCAATACCATAGATCAAGGAAAGAACGATTCATCAAAGATCTATTCAATACCATAGATCAAGGAAAGAACTATACGTAACAACTAGAAAATATCTTCCTAGTGCTCGATACGTTATTGGGA
The DNA here is from genome assembly GCA_018340775.1 of Taxus wallichiana var. yunnanensis. Classification (NCBI taxonomy): domain Eukaryota; kingdom Viridiplantae; phylum Streptophyta; class Pinopsida; order Cupressales; family Taxaceae; genus Taxus; species Taxus wallichiana. Next base: position 722,830,621 of record CM031235.1, read on the forward strand.
TTTTGGGGACAATGAGAATAGTGCTATGATTTAATAACAAACAAAATCATGCACATAGGATCCAAAAAATTTACCCACAAAATCTACAACAGTGGAAGTATAAACTAGAATAATCCAAATCACAAAAATTACACACACATAACAAGCATGTACCGTGGTTCACCCAATGTGGGCTACGTCCACCAAAGATAGAGATCTCATATATATAATATAACAAGAGATTACAAACCAACTCTTCTACACAAGAGTACATGTATCTCTACAAGAGTATCTCCTCCTCCTAGATCTCCAACTGGATCTTCCTAAGTACACTAAACCATGCCTCCATACCACCACTTGTGTCTCCTCCAGATCTCTAACCGGATCTACCTGAGTGCACTACAACCGTGCCTCTCAAACATAACCAGATCTCACATACCTGAAGCTACCCTACATCTGCCACTATGCAACCAAGCTCTCATTGTATTGTGAATCTACAAACAAGACTCGAATATACAAACAATACAATATGATCTCATGGATCTACAATACAATACTAGATCGACATAGATCTATCATACAAGATCTCACCAACATGTGGATCTACAATAAGAAACTCTATGTTCTTTGCATACTATGCAAACCATTACAATGAGACAATAAATATACAAAGGGAATACAGTAGCATGTTATTTCCTTCTATCCAGCTCCTCTCCATGGAGTCTCTATCTTCATGTAACATGTTCCTTTTTCCTCTTCTTCTTCTTCATCTTCATCCTCTCATTCTCGAGAGAATCAAGGATCTAATCCAATCCTTCTCTTCATTCATACCACTTCTAAACCCTAGCTTTCATGCTTATAAATGCGTATATAAACTTAGGGCACCTTAGCCATGTAATTACATCCAATAAATCTACTTTAATGCTAAAGATAGATTTAATTCCTAAGAGTTAATTAAAACATCATCGCATAGGTAATCGACACCGATTAGCCTTAACCGTGGCTAGTTCCTACTTTCTCTTCGATGCACATTCTCGTCCGATTGATGACAGTTCTAAGTGACCGATCTTTGATTCCCCCTTGACCGATGATAGTTGTTGTATTTTCCAGCAAGTTTCCATTACATGCTCCAGTGAAGCTATTTATCTCCACAACCTAACAATCTCCCACTTGGAGATAAATTGTTGAACCTCTGTACTTGTACCTATACATCACTATCCTCAACACACCATGAAGACCATCTATTCTTTCCTTCAACAATTCTCTCAAAGAAAAATAAAACCAGGAAGATCAAACCATCTTCTCAAACCAAGAAGATAAAACCATGACTTACCAAACCAGCACGAAGCTACAATTGATCCATGATAACCGAGCTATCTATACATCAAGCTCCCACTAAATCATAATGCCAAACCTCTTATGTAGCCAAGCCATCATGACTAACACACCTGCAAGAGCTCCCCCTCAAACTGAAGTATTGAGCTTCAACTACAACCATAGCCATACCTGTAAAACCAACCATGTTCTCCATCCATCTATCCATGTCTCCATGCAACCACCAATGCAACTGACCAAGACAAGTCAAACTAGAATATGCGAAAGCAAAACAAGATCCTGGGTAAAGACAGCCCAAATGAGTTCTACCTGCAATAGTGGGTGATCAATCCACAAACTGCATAACTCAAAGAATCCAAACACTGCAATCTACAAATCCATCCCTACATAAACAAATAGCATGTCCAAGACAATCATCTATAGATAACATCTCTCAAGGAGTAACATAGTAACCAAGAGGAAATACAAACATCCCCTACTCATGCTCAAAGCATCCATGTGCAAATCAAACATCTGCATCATCATAGACTCACAAACTGAATCTATCCAATATGTACAAACTCACCATGTACATACATCCATATCACCAGCTCTCCAAAAATCTCCAAGTCGACCACCAACTAACTCCAAAGCCGAATATGAATCCTTTGCTCATCAATGTCAATAAAAAAACATCCATCGTAAACCATGTCACTAATACCAAGTGCAAATACCAACAAACATGACATCAACATACTTTGCACAGACCAATAGATGAAAGCAAGACAAGGGTACCATCTTAAAATGGTAAATAAACACTGTTGTCAAACCTGTGACAAAACTGACCACGGTTCCCCTAACCGACCCTGATCACTTTCTAACCAACCATAGTTACTAGATGGTGACCATGGTTAATCCTAATCGACACTTTGGTCTCTGTAACTAGAAAAAATTATATTTTAAACCTTAAAACTCTGTAAATCCGTGACTGTCCTCCAAAACCAACTAGTGCCTCTACCACTTTGAATAGTAGCAATCTCCCCTCACTCTACATGTGGATCATGTATCCAATCCTACAATGCCAACAACCATGGCTTACTCCCACTGAACATGAAATCCCCAACACTGCCTCTAACACCAAGCTCAAAAGCTAATATGTCAGTGAGAAATAAAACTAGATGAAAGAGAATTTAAAATGATTCCCTTCTTATCAAAGAATACTTCTACATCACAAAAGTTTGGACTTCTTGTGAAGTAGGTGAATCAACTTCTTTCCATCCGTATGTACTCAACATCTCTTGTTACCTGCAACTATGTCTAACCATGACTTTTCATTGAGGATCTCATCCTTATACTAGAAACCCTTATCCTTAAGATTCCAAACAACCAGGAAATAAAATTCAAACAACACAAATAAACCATGGTGTAAATTTTTGCACACAATCCAAACATAATTTTAGTTTCTCCAAAAGAAAGAAAGAAAATATGAACCATATAAAGATACCTGACTCAAAGTCTCAATGGACTAACTGAGCCAACTTTGTACTCTTTCGATCCAAAAATTGCAGTGATCAACACTATTTCTGCCATGTACACTTTGTGTAAGAAACTCAATCCTCCAAACCAAGAAAAACAACCATGTACAGATAAGTTGCCACAAAGACCAACCACGTTAGCTGACCAATATCGGTTCCTCTGTGACTAACCTCGATTCTCAGACCGATGTCAATGCTGCTGGAATGAACCCAATGCCACACAATTTGGCATAGCACACCACACCAGGTGCCTACTTTGACCAAAGCCGATAGTTGAGCTGAGCCAATCATTTCAAGAAGCATCCAAATCTCGTACAAAAACAATACAAAAAATCCATGCAATAAATTGCATCAAGATGAAATACATCACCTTACCAGCACCAAGATACTCAACCGCATCTTCAACTGAAGTACATGCTTCTCTGATGGAAGCCCCATCTTCGTTCTGTGCTACTACCTCTCTACCAAATCCCATGCATCTAACTACACCAAAGGATGCATAACTGCTCCTCTATTTCATTCTCAGATCTAGATCTGTAGTCCCAAACATGCATGTGCAACCAAAATGATATAAGCACTGCAATACCGAGATAAAACCATACCTCAATAACTGGATCTGCAATCTGAACAACATGCTTGTGCCCCAAGAACTAGGAACATGTCAAAGCAAACAAGATACATTCTATTTATCCTTCCATTCCTTCGATTTATGATATTTTTTAAAAACCAAGCTACTCAAGAACCGACCATGGTTACCCCAGAATCGACCACAATTACCCTATCGATGCCGATTGCCACATAATCGACACCGATCACTATGTTCTCTAGCAACCTTACTCTTCTAGCTCCCACTTGAGATTAAATCTCTTCCTGTGATATTCTCATCAGGAAAAACAAATGTTGCTCTAATACTAGTTGTTGGGATTTTGGGGACAATGGAATAGTGCTATGATTTAATAACAAACAAAATCATGCACACAGATCCAAACAATTTACCCACAAAATCTACAAGCAGTGGAAGTATAAACTAGAATAATCCAAATCACAAAAAAGTACACACACATAACAAGCATGTACCATGGTTCACCCAATGTGGGCTACGTCCACCAAAGATAGAGATCTCGTATATATAATATAACAAGAGATTACAAACTAACTCTTCTGCACAAGAGTACATGTATCTCTACAAGAGTATCTCCTCCTCCCATATCTCCAACCAGATCTTCCTGAGTACATTAAACCGTGCCTCCATACCACCACTTGTGTCTCCTCCAGATCTCTAACCAGATCTACCTGAGTGCACTACAACCGTGCCTCTCAAACATAACCAGATCTCACATACCTAAAGCTACCCTGCATCTGCCACTGTGCAGCCAAGCTCTCACTATATTGTGAATTTGCAAACAAGACCTCTAGAAATATCTACCATATCTTGATCTACATGGATCAACAATATAATATGATCTCATGGATCTACAATACAAGACTAGATCTACATAGATCTATAATACAAGATCTCACCAACATGTGGATCTACAAGAAGAAACTCTATGTGCTTTGCATACTATGTAAGCCATTACAATGAGACAATAAATATACAAAGGAAATATAGTAGCCTACTATTTCCTTCTGTCTAGCTCCTCTCCATGGAGTCTTTGTCTTCATGTAACCTGTTCCTTTTTCCTCTTCTTCTTCTTCATCTTCATCCTCTCATTCTTGGAGAATCAAGGATCTAATCCGATCCTTCTCTTCATTCATACCACTTCTAAACCCTAGCTTTCATGCTTATAAATGCGTATATAAACTTAGGGCACCTTAGCCATGCAATTACATCCAATAAATCTACTTTAATGTTGTTGGTTGTCAAATAAGGACTTTATTGAAAGCAATAGTTAGGGGACAAAAGTCCCTCCTCTTTAATGGGAGAGGTTCCCTTATTAAAGGCAAAAACTTATTTACAAATGTACAACGTGTAGTTTTAATGAGGAACTCTAATATCATGAAAGTGTTATAATATAATAGATCATCAATACAAAAGGATAGAAGAATTAAGGAACGGGAGGGGGTAGAAAAGCACTCTCAAGAAATATAGATAACAAAATAATTCTTTACGCATGCCAGGAGGGAATCAAATAGAATAGAATCATTTGCATTTTAAGACCATAGATGTTATTTCATAGACACAAAGTTCTAGAGATGACATCCATAAGAATACAAAGCTTCTTGAATTAAAATAGACTTAATGATTCAATAATTTTAAATGGATAGCAATGAAAGAACAAGAGTTGGTGGAAACAGAAAGAGAGATCCTTTTGTATTGATAACTTTTTACTCCTTTACACTTTCAAAAATAAATAGAGTTCCAGCCCCTGAAAATGGCGCAGAGAGCCCATTATATAACTTACAAATTAGTTACACTTGGTAACTGTTTCTTTTAACTAAAATGTTAATTAAGGAAGTGCTTGACACAAGATCCTTAATTAATTACAATGAGCCCGATTCAAGAAGGGAAACGCCCGCTTATTGCTGAGGAGGGCCCATCGACTTAAGGATCCATTGCCTGAATTTTTTCAATGCTTCACTATCTCTCTACCTCATGGGACTGATGTATTGGCAGTGGCTTGAGACCAAGTACCTAGACATTTCTCCATGTCCTTATCAAACTCAGTATGTGCATGATATTCTTTATTAGCCTCTTCAATAGCAGATTGAAGAGAGAAAATCTCCTTTATCTTCTCTTTGGTAACCAATTCCTCCTTGAACAAGTTTTCTTTAACAAATGCCCTGAACTGAGTTTTAATTTCTTGGAGAGAGAAAGGAACACCTGAAGTTTCATCATGAAGATGACAGTGAATATCTTTGAAGGCAGACACAACACAAGTTTTGAAGGCTTCTCCCTTCTGCCAACTATTCCTCAACTCTCCCAAGGCTTCTTCCAGAACTTTTATTTTCCATTCCACACTAAAAACCCATGACCTTGACAAGTTGTCTTTGGCATCATCAAAGACCTTATTGGCCATCAATATATTTTCATCAGCCTATCCCATCAGGTGAAGATCCACAATGCAGCTACTCCAAAGCTTCAGCTCCTTGTCCATAGTTACAATTGAGGAGGAGAGTTTTTGTTGTAGGTTGGCCACCTTCTCATTGAGTTTGAAGGCCTCTACAATGAAATTCAAGCCTACAATGATCATGTCATCAACCATAGCTTCCATATCCCTCCCATAAGTGGAATACCTGTGTATATCCTTGATGCTTTGAACTTCATCTTGACTAAGAATCATAGGGGGTGGAAGGGCAGCCAGTGGAGTAGGATCCAAAACCTTGTCCTTAGCCAATAACGACTTGATGAAGCTAGAAAGAACTTGATTTTGTTCTTCTAGTTGTTCTATAGTTTGTTTACCCCTTTCTACTCTCTCAATAACCTTGGTTACTATTTCCTAGAGGTTATGCACCTCACTCTCAGGGGTAGATTCTCCCATTGGAATCCTAGAAAGCTCCAGATCAGAGGCTAATAGATCTTGCTCTACCTTATCAACCTTAGGTTTTGTAACCTCTAGAAATTGTTGGCCTTGAGCATCTGTCACTATCCTTGAAGTTTTTTTAGCCCTCTTTGCTAGAGCAGAAGGAGTAGTGCCCAACAAGGCTGCCACAACATCAAAATTTGGCCCTGTCAATCAAGAAGAAGGTTTCCTCTTCCCACTTGTCAACCAATGGTTGCACCCATGCAAAAGTGGAGGAAGAAGAAGGGGGAACAAGAGGTCTAAGAGCAAGTGAGCTCATGGAACTTAAAGTATTCACCACTGTTACTTCTAGTAGATATGTGAGTGAGGCATCTGGAGCTTCTTGAGCAGAGGAACCGGTGGCACTTGGAGGTTCAGTGCTAGGCACTTCCTTCTCTTTTTCTATTGTAACTTCTGAAGTTCCTGCAGGATCTGGTACCTCACCATCATCACTTTCACTAAGAACAATAACATTCTCTGGCCCTGAAGGTAGTTCTGAATGCTCTAGAAGGGGTTCTTCCTCAATTGGCTCTTGCTTAACCTCTTTTACCTTCTTTTGGTACACTTGAGTAGAAGGAGTAGATGATTCAGGTTCTTTATTTGAGGAAGGAGGAGGGGTTTGTGCAGGTACCTCCATCTGGGAGTATGTGATTCCTTCCTAGGTGTTGAAGTATCTTTGGAGGAAGATCCACTTCGATTCTTCCTAAGCTCGCGAAATTTTTGTCAAACCAAACCTTGGTTCTTACAAGGACAGGAGCCAAAATCTCAACCAAGTCGTCCTTCTCCCTCTTGTACTAGTCCAAATCTTCCAAGGGAGTATGCTTGATCAATGTCTCATATTCATAAGACAACAAGTCTTCAGTATCATCCTAGAACCCTTCAAGAACTTGGTAGATAAGGAGCTCGGTATCGGTTGTAGAAAGAATGCGTGATAGTGCCTCCGCCTTGCTTCAAAGTCATCAGCACAATCGGCCTAGTAGTCCTCAGTATCTGACCTATGATGATAATTAATCCTGAGATTCAACTCAATGAACTTCTTCAAATCAAAATAGGTCCTAGGCCTGAAAAAGTGAACAAAGTGATGGGAGCGAGGGCCCTTTCTATATTTTGAGCATCCAAGGCTATTTTGCATGTATAGTTGCCCAAGGAAATAGGGAAATGCAAACTAGAGATCTTCTTGTCCCTGCAGGTTCTATGCAATTTATCCAATTTCCTGCATACCTCAATCAAATCCATTTTGTCATTACAGAACATGGGGAGCTTGAGAGGTGTGTTCTCATAACCAGCCAGCCTAATATATGAAAACCTCCTGAATTGAATGAAGAAAGCCCCATACTTTGCTATCAGGTTCATGGCTTCATCAAAAATCTTCTTGGTGGTATCACTTTCTAAAAGCCTCACAATATACATGGTAAAGGCATCATTCACCCTCCTGAAGTTGTGGTTGCTAGTTTCAAGGGTGAATTGAGGGCAATATGCATAAATAGGTTCATCCTTCGAACCTCTATGTAAGTGAATCCAAACCACTGTCGGGATGCTGCTAGGGTATACATGAGATAGGAAGTCATATAGAACTTCTTAGTCTATTGCACATTGGACAATTGCTCTATCAAATTTATGCAAATGATTTCTACCCAATTTATGTTCTGACTCCCCTCATAGATGATGTTGATGAGAGGGCACATCCAAAAGTGAAATTCATTGGTAGAGGGTAATCCCATGACATGAGCTTATAACACCCCGAACTATGTTACTTCCTCCCGAGCATTCAAGTGTTGATATATGATTTCTTCGTATAAGGATGTGTTCCTCTCGATTGTGAAGTCATGCTTGATATGGATTGTATCTTCTTTGCTCTTGAAGATCTTTGGACCGAGTCGGGATATGCTTGGACTCTTTTATTTCTTTCATTTTTAGCACTGAGTTCAATCTGATTTCGGGATGAATTGTGGATTTACCCATCTTTATGACTCAACCTTGGATCGAGTGGCATTGATCCAAGAGATGTTTTAAGTTTATTCTCGGATGAACAAAAATTATAGACCTTACGAAAGTCAGTAAGGTCCGAATGTGTTGAATGAGCATAACTCAGCTGATCTTGTTAAATTAAAATCGGTTCCAAATACCATAACATCGGGAAGTCCTAGACCTTAAGCCGTAAGATGTTCCCGGGTATTCAAGAAGTTTATTTAGCAATACCGATAGGATCCTGTATGAGGATGTTTTACCCTGCTTGGTTCCAATACGGATCGGTCCTACTTGGGAGACCTAGACTAGATTTATTAAGGTTAATAACCTAAACCTAAACTATAACCTATTGGTTAAATTATTATTAATCTAACCTAGCCCTAAACTATAAGCTAAATGTTCCTAAGGTTAGCCACCTAGCACTATGGAAGTAAGACTAAAGTATTACCTTATGATCTAACCTATGTTTCTAACCTAACTAATGATCATGGATGAAGGGGGACCTATGAAGGGGTGCGAGCCATGGGCGGTAGTTTCTATGGCATTTATGAGGTGGATAAGGATGAAGGACTTGGGATTTGGTGGAGGTTGTAAATATCTATTGAGACCTGACGTGGCGGTATCACCAAATTTGGGAATGGTTGTTTGTGTTCAATTGGCAATCACCAACCTTGGCGGTCGGTGGCAATGGAGATTAGGCGGGAATCTTGGAGTTAATGTCATTGATGAACTTCGGTTCCCGAGCGCGGATCGCTTGGGAAGGCATGCAAATGGAAAATTGGTTGGTATTTTGGTTTTCCATTCGCTCCGTTTTTCTCTCTGTTTGATCACTGGTTCTTTGAACCAGTCTACTTTGTGTTGCATGGCAACTATGAGAATATCTAGCTCTTTTCTCTATCGGGGAAAGTTTATAAGGCATGAGGGTAACAAATTATTGTTGCTGAATCTATCATGGAAGAAGAGGAGAAGGCTCAAGCACATTCAGAGGTATCCTCCAGATTTTTAAGTGACATTACCAGGCATGATAGGCCCTGACTTTTAAAAATCTTGCTTTACTCCAAATGCTTTCATTAAAACAACTCTGTTCAGGTGATTTTAGTACAGTGGGTTTGAAGCAATGTTTTGGTTCTTCTTTTCCTGTGAAATTAGGAATTTCAGGTTATTCGAAGACTTTGTTGGAATGTTACTGTATTTATTCTTCCTTTTGGATTCATTTCGATTGAAGACCCAGCTGTGCTCTTATTGTTGTTGAATCTTGTTGATTCTGGCTGTGAATACTTGAAGTTCTTCTGTTTGGAATGCTTGCGTTGTGATTATACTACTTGAATGCGACTATTGTAGAAGTCCTCACTGTGTTTGCAATTTTTGGGATAAAATCCATTGAAAGTTTGCAAGGAATATCTATGAAAATGACTCAGTGGGAGTCCTTGTAATGTTTCGTATGTTTTTAACTTCTGTATAAGCTTAGTTATGAATACTGTTGCTCAGTTGCGAATACTGTTGCTTAGTTGTGAATACTGTTGGTATTGACTCAGTTGGAGTCCTTGAAATGTAACTAGTATTTTGACTTCTGTAGAAGTTTAGTTGTGAATACGGTTGGTATTGACTCAGTTGGAGTCCTTGAAATGTAACTAGTGTTTCGACTTCTGTATAAGCTTAGTTGTGAATACTTATTGATATTGACTCTGTTGGAATCCTTAATATGTATCTTGTAATCGACTTCTGTAGAAGTTTAGTTGTGAAGACTGTTGATATTGATTCAGTTGGAGTCCTTGAATGTTTTCGTATGAATTCGACTTCAATCTTAACCCTGGCTGTGAGTTCTTGTTGGATACGACTCCGTTGGAGTCCTTGCAGTATTTCCATGTGAACACGACTCCTGTTGAAGCCCTGATGTGTTTGCGTGATGGCTCGACTTCACGATGTGTTTCGTGAATTTAGATGAAACTGTAGTTTCTTCTTGTGATCTCGACTATTTTAAATTGCATGCATAAAAGTAATTGCGTTATTTTAGAGGAGTCGGTACAGTCCTAAACATGATTGAAATGGGAATCTGATTTACTCTGTTTCCTTCTCCTGAGCTGTAAATTATATGTTGATGTGTAATAAGAGGAATAAGAAAATACTCTCTCTCTCCTAGTCTGGAAACTTTATGTGCTTTCTCCTTGTATCCTTATGTGATCTCTACGGTAAGGGCATAACAAGAATAGACTATGGTATTGTATGGAGAGACTGGTATAAAATGTGTGTTTCTGTATAAGTAGGTATACTCGTCAATACCATTAAAATAATGTATGATTGAAAGGAAATTACGACAGTTGAGCTTGTTGAATGTTATAAACTACCTTTGAGTAATTGTTAGAAACATTCTTATAGGAGTTTTGTTGTCTTTAGAATGGTTGTATTCATTTGTTCTTAGTCTCTAACATATAAGATGAATAGCCTGATTTATGTTTGGAATTTGAAGAAATGATTTCATTTAAACAGGTTGTTTAATGAGAACAATTGGTGGATTGCAATTGTTTTAAGAATTAGTGCTTATCATGCTCAGTTCACCGAACTGACCCGTGTTGACAATTTTTGCAGATGGTTGCCGTAAGTGGTAAAGGCACGCAGATCTGATATGATGTTCAGATTGTTTAATTTGGTTTTATGATGAATTCCAACTTGATTCTCTAAATGTACTACTTGAAGAAAGATGTTCTTTTGCTGTTGAGTATTGTATCAAATATGTTGAATGCATAAAATGTATTTGATTAGCTTAGAAATGAATGAAATGAGGTATTTGTTACTTATGTGTTTGCATTCGTATCTTGATGGATTGAACTTCTTCGGTTCGAATGATTTTAAGAGCATTGTTATTATTGTATACCTTGGAGACATTTGGGATTCTCTAAGTATGCTTTGCAAAGATTATATGACTGAATACTTGTGAATGTTTAGTAGTTCTGTTATGTTCTATCTAAAGCTAAATTGAAATTTAGATCACTGTCATTTGAGAAGCAAAGGTTAAAATAAACCTCAACAGGAAGCTGAATGGGCTGAATAAATTATTACTCCCTAATCTTGATCTAAGTCAAGACAACGTTTAATTTGGTTCTAAATCACTATATCTTAATACTAATAAGTAAGATATATTTCAGTTTTGAGAACTCGATATAAACCTAATAAGGGTATGGTTAGAACCTTATGAGAAGACTTAGGCTACTTGCCCAATTTCATTGATTTAGATCAACAGTGTGTAACAAAGAACTCCTTAATGAAACCTCAAATCTTATTAACTTCTCTTTGTGAATTGGGTCTTAATAAGAAAGGCAATTCTAAGGTGAGGAACCGGGGGTTGGGAAAAGACTACCCTAAAAGGAACGTCTTAAAGTATAACTTAAACTCAACGTAAGTAACACCTTAAAGTCAAGTAGATCTTTTCGAGGCGGATTTGAAGGTTGATGGCACAAGTCATCGTTGCGAGGGTTGTACCTTCGAGAAGATTAGGATCTTCTCGAAGATACAACAATGTAGGTGGCTTATGGCACACCCTTTGCATTGATCGTTAAGATTTAGACCTTAAACTCGAACAAGTTTTTACTCCGAGACTAGCTAGGAATGTGGTCATGATATGAGGTTTCCCCGGAGACTCGGGGTACCTTGACACATAGGGTTAACTAGGGTTGACCAAGATGTCAAGATATCCCTAGTTCTTGAGAACATCCTTATATCATTGTCATATTATTAATTCATTCGAACAAATAAAGGAGAGAGATGATGTAAGTCGGTATGGGACATTTTACATAACATAGGAATGGGGTGAAGGATGTATTCCAGATTGATGAGTATGCCGTCAAGGAATATGAGACATAAGCAGTATGTTTCAAATCTTTGGCCAAAGTATCGCAAGCTACTGATTGCATTGTCCTATGTCACCTAGTCTGAGGGACGAGATGCCGATGAATAATGGTAACAATTATTCAGATAGGTTCCTTGGACAGAGCATTCTAAATCCCAGATTAGGGAAGAGAACCGCAAGAGGGATGTGTTAAAATAAAAATGCCAACTCTTAGTACTCATGAATAGATCGGTAGATCACCGAGTCATGATATGAATAGATCGGAGGTACTCCGAGTCATCACAGCTGCATATGGTTATCTGTTATAAGAATGATTGTTATGATCTGAGAGTTCTAAATTATGTATTTAGAACTAGAATGCTTCTATAAAAAAATTCTTGTTCTAATGTACTAAAATGGGGACGTTACATGAGCTAGCAAGATAATGAAATCAGACAGCTCTTCATTGAAATCAACTCTAAATAATGCCTTGGAAAGTCGGGATGCTCCCTTTTTAGGGTTCTTCAACCATGATTTTGCTATCCTCACTTTATATTTATCATTTTCCTACTCGAATAGAGTTTGAGCTTGAGCCTGAGTGATAACAATGGAGTCTTCAACTTCTGGAATCCGTAGAGCAGCAGCAATGGCAGCAACATCTAATTTAGCAATCAGTTCCCCATGTACATTAGACAATTCCTTGGTGTCAGGGTTAAAGTGAGCCCCACAGGTGAGCACGGTGTCGGCACATTGTACTGAGATTGGGAAACCCACAACATATGCAAGGCCACTGTCATTGATCATTTGCGCCATGGGGGAAGGATTAGGGCTAATCAATCTGTTCCAGAAATCACCAAAATCCAAGTGTCGAACCTCACTATCCCTGATATCAGGAACAGAGGACTCAAGTGGTGAAACGTGTTCTTGACCTTGGAATTTAATCTTCATAGATCAAATTCACAATGAAAATGCAAAGGGAATGGGAGCACGAGTAGACGGTCTTAATTGCAGGGATCCAAGTGAATGATAACAAGTGAGCAGTGTGCCAAATGCGTAGAGGGTAGTCCCATTAAATAGCTGTTTAGGAGAGAGAAGGTCATAAATGTGCATTAAATTCATATGCACCGACTCAAAAAAAAGGCAAGAATCAGGAAGAGCGGAAAAAACTAGCCTGGATGGTCTTTGGTACATTTGGGACATGAGGGATGTGAAGACGTGATTCAAGGTGACAGGGCGATGCGGGAAAAGCTGTCCAAATGAGCATAGATAGTTCAGAAGCTTGGAAATGTGAGGGACATGAGGGATGCAATTCAGCCAAAGCGCGATATGGGCAAATCATAAACAGAGGGCACGAGATGCTTTTGGGATAGATGGGACAAAAGTACGTGATAGACCCGATGTGGCGATGCGGGCGATCGGGAATAGAAATCCCTGAGTGAACTTGGAACAAACAGACCAAAAAGTTTCGACATAACTAAAAGTTAAAATATTTTCGGGGAAAGCGGCCAATCGGGAATATAAGGCCCGAGAACTTGGGACATATGGGACAAAAATGTCCGACAAACCCGCAAATCACCAAAATGACTCCAAAAACGTGAATTTTCACTAACTCCTCAACTTTTCACTTCACTAGAACATCATTTGAAGGGTGTCAACTCAAAATTTTCATTTTTGACTTTTGAAAGAGGGGGAATTTTGAGAGGACAAAAATTCTAAAGATATATTTAATTCCTGAGAGTTAATTAAAACATCATTTCACAGTAACCAACGCTAGTTAGCCTTAACATGACTCGGTTCCTACTTTCTCTAACCGATGCAAGTCCTGTCTAACCAATGATGGTTTTGGGTGATCAATGACGATTTGCTATATTTTCTAAAGCAAGTTTCCATTGCATGCTCCAGTGAAGCTATTTATCTCCACAACCTAACAGTCAAGACCATAGATTTAGGAAATAACTAGTAATCAAAGATCTAGTCAAGTACTATAGATCAAGGAAAGAAATAGTCATCAAATATCTATTCAATACCATAGATCAAGGAAAGAACTATACCTAACAACTAGATAATATCTTCTTCCTAATATCTAAATAAGATTAAAGAAATATCCACACACATAAGTGGGTGAGGATAAATAAAGTAAAGGTAAATAAAGTACCTAGGTGAACATGAGCTAAGGTAAATACCTACTATAACACCCCCCTCAAGTGAAACTAGGGGCCCAAAATAAAAGTGGCATAACCATAATATGAGTCCCGATAACTATTCCCGATGAGCTACTCATGTATAATAATTGGGAAAAAGGGATGCCGCAAGGTACCCAAAACCAAGTAATAACAAAGTAGAGAGAGGAAAACCTGCTGCAAAGAATCCTAAGAAGCTCAGATCAAAAAACTCGTATAATGTTGAAGAAGTTTGGAGTGCACGTGGGTCCGAATCCACTCATCGATCACAAAAGTCAAAAACAAATTACATTGGGCTTCACTAAAATATCTCCATACAAGGAGATCACAACGGAGTGATGCCAAAAGTGTAAAAAAACCAAACATAATTCATGTGATTAGATGTTTTGCCAATGTTTTAAAGAAGTTTTTGAAAGTTGTTTAAAAGATAAGTTCCTTGATTATAAATTTATTGAATGACTCGACAAATGAAATGGAATGTGGATGCAATAGTGTACATGTAGAAATGGAAATGAATTATACGTAGTAACATTTTAGGTGAAGTGAATTGATGAATTCACCAAATTTTTCACCCTCTAGAGTACACATGTGATATTCCCCATTTTTGTAGTCCTCCATGACTCAATCTGAGCCCAACCACTTGGGCGTGAATTTCCTTCCTTTGTCATTTTTATTATCTATCCAACTATCTAGTCTCAATACCAAATCTCCAATGTATATTTTGTGTTCATATACTTTCTTATTATACTACTGGCACATCCAATCAGTGTAAGCTCTATGGTGTGCCTCATCTCTAAGTCGAGCTTCATTGAGGGTTTCTAGCTCAATGAGTCGTGCCTTAACTTCAAATAATATCCTTGTAATGATATCTAGAGACCGAGTATCTCAACTTCAAGTGGTAAAACCACTTCCGAACCAAATACTAAGAAATATGAGGTTTCCCCTTTGGCGTTCTTAAAAATAATGATAACCAGATCATACCAAGCCAAGAACATAGATGCTAATCAAACACCATGATCTATAAGATGAAATTAATTCACCAGAATAAATTTACATAAAACCTTTACAAACAAATGAGAAGAAATATCATATATTATTATGGAACTCAATGAAATACAATGAGAATGGGCCTTGCTTATATAGGCAAGGAATAACAATCTAAGAACCAGTCAAGGTCATAGATCAAGCCATAAATCAAGGAAATAACTAGTCATCAAAGAACTAGTCAAGACCATAGATTTAGGAGAGAACTAGACATCAAAGATCTAGTCAATACCATAGATCAAGGAAAGAACTATACATAACAACTAGATAATATCTCCTAATATTTAAATAAAATAAAGGAAATATCTACACATATAAGTGGGTGAGGATAAATACAAGAAAGGTAAATAAAGTACCTAGGTGAATATGAGCTACGGTAAATACCTACTCTAATAGTTCTTCTTACGACATTCTATAAGCCCACAAGGCTAAAAATAACTTAAGGTGTCACTCGCACTTGTTCTTCTTAACAGTTTCAAACTTTAAACTCCCAACAATACATTGACAAGGAAATAACACAACTTCTCTTTTCCTAAATACCGAAGGTACTTGGGACAAAAACAATGAATATCTCCTTGTTCTATCATCTTAAGTTTTGAAGGAATGAAAGATAGGACAACAAAAACAAAGTATCTTCCTTGTTGTATTATTTGAAGTCCCAAAGAAGATCCTTTCAAACCGTGAAGATCTAAGATGATCATAACATACCACATTTGATAAGATGAAAGAAATTCACAGAATAACTTTATAAAATAATTTACAAACAAAGAGCTAGTAATATCATATATTATTATGGAACTCTCTTGAGTATAATGAGAATGGGCCTTGCTTATATAGGCAAGGAAGATCAATCTAAGAACCAGTCAAGGTCGTAGATCAAGCCATAAATCAAGGAAAGAACTAGTCATCAAAGAACTAGTCAAGACCATAGATTTAGGAAAGAATTAGTCATCAAAGAACTAGTCAAGACCATAGATTTAGGAAATAACTAGTCATAACAACTAGATAATATCTTCCTAATATCTAAATAATAAAAGAAATATCCACACATAAGTGGGTGAGGATAAATAAAATAGAATGTAAATAGAGTACCTAGGTGAACATGAGCCAAGATAAAATACCTACTCTAACACCCCCTCAAGTGAAGCTAGGGGCCCAAAATAAAAGTGGCATATCCATAGTATGAGTCCCAACAACTAGGCTTGATGAGGTACTCATGTACAATAACTAGGGAAAAGGGAACATCACTAGATACCCAAAACTAATAGTAAAAAATTAGAGAGAGAAAGAAAAATAACCAAATAAAAAAGGTAAGGACACAAGATCCAAATAAATAGGACTGCCATGATATAAGAAAATCCAAATTAATAAAACAAGGACAAAAATCGAAGAAGCGGGATCAAGCAACACACCCTCCCATTCTTTTGATTGGGTGGAGTGATGTTACAAATCTATATGATTTGTCAAAAAAATTACTCAAACACCTGAAAAAATAATAATGGGATTCACTAGAATAGATCTCCATAAGAGAGACTATCAACATGCCAAAAATTTCAAAAATATAGATATCAAATATCTCAATAAACAAGAGCGATACACTACACCTATTAAAGAGAAATTATCAAAATAAGGAGCATTACAATGTAGAAGGTATAGAAAGTGGAGCAAGAGGCAGAATGGTGGAGGATCCATTCTGTAGAGTCCTCTCAACGAATTCCTATATGGTCACCACAAGTGATTAGATATCCACCCCAAATCAACACGGTGGATGAAGAAGATGCATGTATATGACTTGGTGTAACATGCACAATGGGTTAATGTAACAAAACATTAGAATATGTGTCGGTCGATCATGTCTAACAATTGAAATCTTAGGTTTCTCAATCCGAGTGAAGGTACGAAAATCATGTGTAGCTCATAATCATCGAAAAGAGTCGAGTGAACAAAAATAGGAGCTATATCAATTTGTGATCCCAATGAAGTACACCTTTCGAAAACCAATGCCATGGTGAGAATTCCACTTAACATATGGAATAGAGGAAACAATACCCTGTGAATGTATACCATTACCTCCACCAAGTGAAACCCATAGAACGGAGCATGCAAGAACCGAATTTAGTGGTATGCTTCTCAAAAGAGCCATGCATGTGAGCAAAAGTAGGATACACAACATGTGTTACTACAATAGGCACAAATGTGGAAGAACATGCAATAACAAGCCTAATATGATTAGGAGCATCAACAATAGGAGAAGACTTAAACCCGACCAATCAAGGTCAATGGGTATAGGGGCAACAAGCGTAAGTGGATTAGGAGCATGAATATGACTTCCCACAATATGAGGTTGATGACGTAAGCAAGAAAGTGTCTTCATTGTAGGGAGTGTATTAGTGTATCCTTCTCACAAATGATGTTATGAAGAAGATATTTTTTATTTTTAAGTGATCTATCTTGTTCCACAAACCATATCCTCCTAAATCCCGCATACTTTGGAGAAAATCATATCGTTCTTTGAATCCATGATAGATACAAGAATGTAACACCAAAAAGTTTGCTCAACCGAAATTGTGTCCACAAGTGATTACAATACTCCCCCTCAAATTTTACACTTTATAATTAAGTGTGTGTAAATATTATAATGAGTAAAAATACCTTTTACAATTGAAATATGTGTATAAAAATGCTACTAATACGGAGATCTCGAAAAAATACGAATTTAAAAAATCACCTTAATCTAAGCTACAAACCAAATGTAATGAGCACTAGAAGGTTTTGCTATTAAAAATAATAATATTTTAATGCTGATTTTTTTAAAGGTACACATGACACCCAAATATCTAGAGGGTAAATAAGTGCATCCACAGGATATAGACTTGTGACCAAAGGATAAAATACTACGCCCAAAACCTAAATGTCCAGAGGGTAAATTATTACATCCGGAGGGTACATGTCTATATCCAATAGATAAAAGAATGCACCCGAGAGGATACGGATCTTCATCCAAAATAGAAATATTTAGAGGGTAAAAGAATGTATCCTCGAAGGTATACGCCAATATCTAATGGATAAAATAAGGCTCCATAAAGTACATATCTACGTCTAGTGGATAAAAGAACGCTCCCAAAATTACAATTGTTAATACAAACTTAGATAAAGAAATATATATTTGTCGACACCGTATCAAAAACAGAGAGAAACCTAGAAAGTTTCTTGAAAAACCTAGAAAGCTAAAATAATTTTTATGTCAAAAAAATAATCTGTACATAATTGTATGGATTTTTGAGAAATGTGCCAAAAAACCCTTTAAAATGTTCATATTTGACTGTCTCGAAACATGGTCAAGTTTACAATTGATTCTAGGGTTTTGACACCTTCTAAATCTAATGGTGCACTCTATTTTGCATAAAAATGCATGTTGTAGAAAATTTATAACAAATTTTGAATACATAAAAATAATAATCCTTTGCTTCAAATAAAAATTACAGATAAATGTGTACATCATCTATCACTTTGATACCATGAAAGGAATGGTAAGAAGATCGTTCCAAGCCATGAAATAATTAAGTAAATAGATTCTTCATCGTTCTTATCTCTTCCACTCCCCTTCAATTGTGTCAAAAAATTCTTGAACTTGGTTAGACATTCAATAATTGATGGAAAATCTTCACGATTAAGAGAGGTGATCTCAATCACCACTGCAGATAGTTGGGTTATAGATTCTGGTGCTTCTCATCACATGACTTCTTCTAAGGAGTATTTTGTATCTCTAGGTTTGAGTTCTACTTCCAAAATTGAGGTTGAAGATTCTTCTTTTCTTTTTGTTAAAGGAAAAGGTGATATACACCTTGATGGTGGTAGTATCCAAGATGTACTATATGTTCCTAACATCACTACAAATTTACTTTCTGTATATCAAATTTTTCATTCGATCAAGGAAAAAGAGTGACTTTTACACCACATAAGACAAAAGTATGAACTTTTTTGGAGCATCATTCACTTATTTCTCAAGGTATTATTGATCATAATTCTATACTATGTCACTTTGAGGGTTTTGATAACACTACCTCTATAGGGATAGGATTGGTTTCGCATGTAGATTGAGAGAGTAAGTTTTTGCATGAGAGATTTCAAAATCTCAATTACAGATATTTGAAGGAGTTGAGAACTCATTGCATGGTTGATGGTCTTCCTAGACTTTCTTATCTTGAGGGAGGTTTTATTAGGTGTTAATTAGGGAAACAACACCAAGATCCATTTCCTAAGAATTTATCCAAGAGATATTCTTCACCACTTGAGCTTGTGCATAGTGACTTGATAGTTTTTCTTACCCTCTCTTTCAATGGAGCTAAGTATCCACTTACCTTTATTGATAATTTCTCGAGGCGTAATTGTGTTTATTTTCTCAAGTACAAAAGTGATGTTTTTTCACACTTCAAAGTCTTTAAGGTTTTGGTCGATAAATAATCTTATAGTTACATAAAAAACCTTCACAATGATAATGGGGGGAGCACTTTAGCAATGTGTTTTCTGAATTTTTGTCAACTCGTGGCATTATTCACCACACATTCACTAGCATATTATTCCTCATACACCACAACATGAATGGCTTAGTAGAACAAAAGAATTGAACTTTCAAGGAAATGGATAATTGCATGATGCATTCTAGATATTTACCTCCTATCTAATACGAAGAATCAATTAATTGTGCTAACTACATTCAGAATTGCACACCACAGAGAGAACTTGAGCATTTGACTACAAAGGAAGCTTGTATCTTTTGATCAAGAACTTCAGATTTGAGTTTCATTTTTTACAAAAGTGCTTGTTTTTTTGTGTTCATTCCATTAGAACTATGTATTTTGAGAAAAACACTATAATTATAAAGTTTCATATTGTAACACGTACTCAATTATAAAGTGCCAAAATCTGGGGGGGTCTTGTTGCATCGCTTGGGTCTTGCATTTTTGGTGATTTTTGAGAATCTTGTCTTTATCTACTTTTGCATTAGATCATGTTGAGCCATTAAAAACACATAATTACTACACATGGAAATCAAGAATGGAAACAATAATTAAATAGAAAGGATTATGGGAATTTAAATTCTTTAGAAAAACTAGTGTTCACTAGATAATATGAGAAATTTTAGTACCAATGCAAATTTGATGAGTGTATGGGTTTGATAGGAACTTATGTAAGTGACAATATTTTGTTTCATTTGGAAAAATGTGACTCTCCTTTCAAAATATGGGAGAAATAAGAGGGTTTATTTAGTAAAGTGGATCACATGAGATCCATGCAACTTGAAATTGAGTTCCATAATAATATATGATATTTTTGATCATTTGTTCGCAAAGGTTTATGTAAAGTTATTCTAATAAATTAAATTCATCTTATTGAGAGTGGTGTTTAATTAGCATCTAAGTTCTTTGTGGCTTGATATGATTTATTTATTGTTCCTTTTATGGTATGTTTCTTTTAGCTTATCTAGTTGTTATGACTAGTTTTTTCGTAAATCTATGGTCTTGACTAGTTATTTCATGACTAATTCTTTCCTAAATCTATGGTCTTGACTAGTTCTTTGATGACTAGTTATTTCCTTGATTTATGGGTTGATCTAGGACCTTAAATGGTTCTTATATTGATCTTCCTTTCCTATATAAGAAAGACCCATTTTCATTATATTTCAATAGAGTTCCGTAATAATATATGATATCACTACTCTTTATTTGCCAATTCTTTTGTAAGGTTATTCGATGAATTTATTCAAGCTTACCAAATTTGGTGTGTTATGATCATCCGAGATCTTCACGACTTGGAATGATCTTCTTATCATTCCTTTCATAAGATCATTCCAAGTTGTGAAGATCTCGGATGATCATTATAGACGTATACCCTCCGGATGCAATGATTTACCCTCCGGACATTTAGGTTTTGGGTGCGTATTTAATCCTTTAGTCACAATTATGTATTTTGTGGATGCACTTATTTACCCACTAGATATTTAGATGTCACATGTACCCTTAAAAAAATTAGCATTAAAATATTATTTTTTAATAGAAAAACCTTCTAGAGCTCATAACTTTTGATCTGTAGCTCAGATTAAGGTGATTTGTTTTTTTAAATTGTGTATTTTTTTGAGATATCCACATTGGTGACATTTTTATACACATATTTCAAATGTAAAAGGTACTTTTACTCATTGTAATATTTACATGCACTCAATTATAAAGTGCCAAATTTGGGGGTGTTGTAATCACTTGTGGATGCAATTTCGGTTGAGCCCGACATCCTAAAATTTTGGGTGTTACATTCTTGTATCTATCATGGATTTTGAGAATGATATGATTTTCTTTGAAGTGTGTGGGCTTCAGGAGGATATGGTCAAAAATTTCAAATAAAATAGATCACATAAAAATCAAAACTATCTTCTTCATAACCTCATTTGTGAGAAGAATACACTAATACACTCCCTACAAAAGAAATTTTCTCTCTTACAACATCGTCCTCATATTATGGACAATCATATTCATGCTCCTAATCCACTTGCAGTTGTATCTCTTGTACCTACCGACCTTGATTAGTCGGTTTCTAAGTTTTCTCCTGTTGTTGATACTCCTAAGCATATTAGGCTTATTCAATAGTTTCTTCCACATTTGTGCCTATTGCAGTAACACATGATGTGTATCCTACTTCTTCTCACATGCATGGCTCTTTTGAGAATCATACCACTACATTTGGTTCTCACATGCTCTATTCTATTGGTTTCACTGGTGAAGGTATTGGTAGACATTCATAGGGTATTGTTTCCCCTATTCCAAATGTTAAGTGGAATTATCACCATGGCACTTGTTTTCGAGTAGGTACTTCATTGGGATCACCTGTTGATAAAGCTCATATTTTTTGTCCGCTCAACTCTTTTCTAGGATTATGAGCTACAAGTGATTTTTTCACCTTCACTCAAGATTGAGAAACCTAAGATTTTAGCTGCCAGACATGATCGACCTGACACACATTATTTTGTTCCTTTGTATGAACCCATTGTGCATTTTGCACCAATTCATATGTAGGCATCTACTTTATCCATCCATGTTGATTTGGGGTGGATATCTAATCACTCGTGGTGGAGACATATGCATTCGTTTAGAGGACTCTACAAGCATGGCTCCTCCACCATTCTTCCTCTTGCTCCAATTTTTATACCTTCTACATTGTTATGCTCCTTGTTTTGAGCATTTCTCTTTAGCATGTGTAGTTTATCTCTTTTTTGAGAGATTTTATATCTGTATTTTCAACTTTTTTTTGGCATGTTGATAGTCTCTCTTGTGGGAGAGCTATTATGGTCGATCTCGGTGTTATTTTTCAATGTTTGAGTATTTGTTTTGACAACTCATATAGATTTGTAACATCACCCCACCCATTCAGCGGTATGGGAGGGTGTGGTTTTGATCCTAGTTCTTCGGGTTTTGTGTCCTTGCCTCTTTACCTTGGATTTTCTTGGATTGTTACACTCCTATTTATATGGATCTTGTGTTATTTCCTTATTGCTTTGGTTATTGTTCTTGGATCATAGCACACCTATTTTAAGTAGTTGATTGAATAATATTTTATGTTTTTTTGCTATTTCAACATCACTCCATTAAAAGTATCCTTGTATGGAGCTATTATGGTGAAGCCAGTGTCAATATTTTTAGTTTTATGATCAAGCGAAGGTTCATACCATAGTGCACACTAAAATTCTTCAAGATTATACAAGTTTTTATCCGGTCTTCTTAGGATGCCTTTCGGTGGGCTCTCTCTCTCTCTCTCTCTCTCTCTCTCTCTCTCTATATATATATATATATATATATATATATACTTTGTTATTACTGGTTTTGGTACCTAGCCATGTTCCATTTTTCCTAGTTATTGTACATGATTACCTTATCAGGTCTAGTTGTCAAGACTCATATTGTGAATATGTCACTTTTATTTTGGGCTCCTAGCTTCACTTGAGGGGGAGTGTTAGAGTAGGTATTTACCTTCTATCTTATTTATCCTAACCCACTTATGTGTGAGTATTTATTTAATTATTTATACATTAGGAAGATATTATCTAGTTGTTATGACTAGTTCTTTCATGACTATTTCTTTCCTAAATCTATGGTCTTGACTAGTTCTTTGATGACTAGTTCTTTCCTTGATTTATGGCTTGATCTACAACCTTGACTGGTTCTTAGATTGATCTTCCTTTCCTATATAAGCAAGGCCCATTCTCATTGTATTTCAATAGAGTTCCATAATAATATATGATATTACTACTCTTTGTTTGCAAATTTATTGTGGTGAAGATTTTTCAGCTTATCAAATGTGGTGTGCTATGATCATCTGAGATCTTCACAGCTTGGAATGATCTTCTTATCATTCCTTTCAACAAAGACCAACCCAAGAAGTATAATACCCAAAATATAGATTTGAATATGAAAGTGTATTTAGAAGACATGTAAATCCAATACCATACAAAGAGATCAAGCCTATATTATATGGCTCTCGATCAAACTATATGGCCTTGGCAAGGTGCATAAAACATGAAAAATGAGGTTCATATATGGTAGGCTAATGTTTCTCTATGGATTTTTACATTTCATTCTCATATTTTTGACATGTTAGTGTGTAGGCATAAAAATTCTAAATAATGGACCTTGCAAATTCTAAGGATTAATGGAAAAGTAGCATTTATCATATCAATAGTGCATAGTCAAATCGGGGTTTCCAAAGTGTAAATTACTAAAATTGAGTTTCTAAAGTATACATAACAAAGTAGTCTCATGCACCCACCATGCATTACAAAATTTCTAATCTATCAAATGGGAAAAGTTGAATGAGAATTAAGAAAACCTCATGCCCCCATAACCCGCATTATATAAGTGTGTATGATTCTAAGATGCATAGAGCTTAAAGGGATTGAAGTACTTGTGGCCCCATATTATGTACAAAAATTTAGTATTTCTTATTTGAATTGTATAGTTTTCCTAGGAAACTATATTAGAAACCAATTAAATATTTATGTTCTAGAAAATTCTAATTTCAATACAAAAACTAGCCAATATGGTATCATTGATTTGATATAGTAAAACTTTACAATTCCATTGCTATTGGATTTTTTTCCCTACTAAGATTTGTAAATAATTTTTTTGTTCCTATGGTTTTTTCCACTATATTATTTAATTTTTATGTGTCTCAATTGTGTTTATTTTCATGTGATAACCCTAATGAATGCCCCTTATTTTAAGGTGAGTGAGATACCATGTATATTAATTTCCTTAAAATACTAAAAGTGTGTCCATGCTAGATGTATCATATAGTCATTATTGGAGCACATAGAATATGTCTATAGGTCGACACCATATAAAATTAGACCTTACAAGAGAGTGCATGGTAGAAACCATGACATAAGAAGATAACATAGATAACAAGAATACAAGTATACAATAAAAATATATATATAAGCATACAAGTATAAATAATGGGAGTCATAATTAGTCATAGAAAAGGATAAGCGTGATATATAAGGAACACGATAGTGTCACACACTTTAGACACTACTATTTGGTAACTTGTCCTTTTGTAATGCCAAGTTTGGTTGTGCTCCTTGCTAAGACAAATGATCACATTTAGAAGCCAATAAATGTATCTCTATATCTATTTTGTGACTTGTTCATAATTATACTATACTTTGTTATCAATTCAAGAAGTATTATATAATCATAGTAGTAAACTAGCCTTGTATATCATGCCACAAAATTATGTTTTGGATCAAATATCTCATGTTATGGACTGTACATTCTGGTTGGGATGTGAAATATGGTCTTGGATGAATTATAACATCATAAATTTTCATACTTTTGACTTTTTTAAATTTGAATATCTTTATTGTGTCATTTCATCATATTAGGTTCATCCTTATTAGAATATTTTACCTAAAGGAATGATAAATAAGTAAGTCAATATCACTTTAGAGCTCACTTCACACTCTTAAAATATCCTAATGAAAATATAATTCTAAAATCACTCAAGATTCTAAAAAATATTCCTAAATAAAAAGCACATCAATTAGAGAATCCTCTAACATGGGTCAGAAGAAATCAACTAGGTAAAAGAGTTTAGCTTCCACCATTTACAAGCATAGAAAGTTCATAAATTCATGTCTTAGCACTTGAACAAAGTCACTCCAAAAATTGTTATAGGGTTCCAAGAAATACAAGGTTGGGTCACAAAGCTAAATCATACTACATCACACTACCGCCACACTAGGTACATTTTATACTATGTAGTTATCATGTTATTATTTGTGTTAAGAGAGATGAGGGAACACATAGGGGTTGATTTAGATCAAACTCACACTTGTACAAGTACCTAGGATAACTACACGAGGCTTGATCCTTCATGAGGGCATATAGTGAAATAATTTTATGGGTTTGTTCATGTCAAATTCCAAGGGTATTCTAGCCTCACCACACATGTGATTTATCCTTTTGGTTTGTTAATTATTTTATGAAGGGTATTACATGTTTCTAGGGTTTCCAATTTTTGTAGGTGATTATAGGTCATCCCAAATTTGTATAAACAAGAGTGACATATACTGATGGAAATTTATAGGAAATTAAAGCACATAAGAAGTTACTAAGCCCAAATTTTAAAGCATCCAATATAATACACTTCCGGTTAGGAATGTACAACTCAGGTTTTTATTGTACATATTTCATATGTTCCTTCAATGCTCTATTTTCCAATTTCAAAGTTGATATCAAAGAAAAATACCTCTTTGGTTTGAAAAATAAATTATACAACATGATATTTTATATGATCTACTTGATAAGAAATTAATCACTTCATTACCTAATCAATATTATCCCCTTTATATGATCAAAAAAATAAAAGGAAAACCATTTTGTAATTATCATGGAATCAAGAAACATCATGAAAATGATTACTATGCTTTACAATGAATAATCCAATAACTTGAGTGTAATGGTTTTATTTTCTTTGATACATAATATATTGATAGATATATTATGCAATCATCTCAAGTCCCTAAATATAAATGGGTTCCCATAGTTGTTATATCTATGAAAAAAACATAATGCAATACTAAATGACACAATTTTGTATATGAAAGCAATACATCCTTTGGGTTAGATAATATCAGTAAAATAATTACATCATACTATTACGAAATATATAAATGGAAACAATACCAATCGAGCATGAGAAATTACACATGGCCTCAAAGCACTTATATTATATAAAAACCCAATCGGGGGAAACACCACAATGGATTTATTAGATATATTTGCTTTATCATGACATCTTTGGGTCAATTTATTATAATAAACCTTTGGCATATATGGGTGATGATGCGGATAACACTAATACAAATACAAAACATCATATTAATGTGTCAGTTACTAGTGAGGTAGCACCTACTACACATGGATGGAATTCTCTCATAAATACAAATAATAATGATGATATGTATATATCTACGAGCATAAGAACATACCAGCTTAGTCCTAAGTTATCTTATACAAGGTATCCTCCTATTATGGATCGTATCCCCAATGGGGAAACATAGAGAACAATTTTATGAATAGTATTGATTTATACATACTATTCAATTATGATGACAAATATGAATTTGATCTTGATTACTATGCCAATGACATTAAACCATTTGCTATGTCTTATGAGCATATGTAAATATTGAATTTTAATCTTATTGAGGAAGAATAGGATACTATTTCAATAGAAGCATTACATATTTCTCAACAACTTTCCCTTTGAGCATCTATTTGCGCAAATCACAAAATAATTTATGCAACCATGTACTACAATTTTTTTCCAATGAGAAATAACTATATTATCCAAAAATATCATTAACAAGAGTGAATCTTCAAAGACGAGAGTGGTCATGCGTCCTCTATTTAGTTTATTTATCTATCTTGTCACTTCATTGGGCTTATTCATTAAAGTTAATTAAATATCACCTATTATTCAGTCATTGGCTACAATCACTCATAGAGAATCCATTCTCAAATACTTGGGGGCATTTACAAATGTTTCTTCCTTATTTTCTAAGAATATATTTCCTTTCATTATATAGGTCATTACGTACTACTGGTAAGGGTGATGATTCGAATATTTTTCTAATACTTTTGATATTATCCCTACTCATTACATGCTATATCGGACCAATGTAATCACATTGGTTATCACGAATAAATCAAAATCATTAACAATCAAATTCAATCTCATGTGCTATAATTATCTAGTCATAATTCTCAATCCAAATTTTTCTAGTTAGATTTCATCTAATGGGTCAATCCCTCTTTAATTTTATATTTACACATATTATGGCTCCTTTACAATTTATATAGTATTATCCATATTCTACTATGACATATTTGAGGTGTACGCATCCTTTCCCACTAGGTTTTGTCCAAACCTCTTGATGAGGTGCTTATTGTATTTATCTTGTGTGACCCCCTTTCCTATATGCGATATTTTTAAAAATAATTTTAAAAATTAAATTTTCACATAACACAAATACATTCACATAATATCAAAAATGCAAAATCGAACATATTTATGATTGGATAGCTTATTAATTTATACATTTTTTTCATGTTGGTTTAATATATAGAATCTATTATATAGTAGTTACACACATGCATTCATGATATATATTAAGTGTGATGCAAGGCATGTGTAATATAACACATGATGACAAGTTTCGGTTATGTTCCTTTCCATTAGCACTACTCTTTGAGTGCATCTCCCACACTACATAGGTGATTTTTTTAGTACATTTACTTTACACTTCCTCATCAAGCTTGATTATATACATAGTTTCTACACTATCTTTTTAGTTAATAAGACTAACACATATGTTTTTGCAAAGTGCTAACCTCTCTTGCTATTTTTTTTTCCATATCAATGTTTTCTACGGTTGCTTGATATAGTATTATCACTACTTTCTTATACAAATTATTTCATTATTTTACTACTACATTAGTTGGATCCTTACTTATGATGGATTATTTATTTTCTTGATTGTAATTATATGATTTTTTACTCTATACGTCATGGTTTCCTTGATTGTATTCTCACACGATGGGTGTCCCATGTTTTTATCTCTATTCCTATTTTGCATGTATATACTTGTTTCTTTGTATGTAGCCTATAACGATTTCTATTGTGATTATCTTGTGATAATATGGGTGTCCCATGTTTTTGGTTCTATGCATATGTGCAAGTATGTTTTTAGGTTTTTATATTATTTATTACATGTATCTACATTATTGTTTCTACTACTACGTTGGTGTTAATATTTCTTATAACATGTTTGAATATTAATACTCTAATGTATTTATCTTTATTCTATGGTTTATGACACTCTATATTTTTACCACGCCACTTTACTATTGTTACTTTGAATTATGAAATAATTAACACTTTTTACAATGCTTTTATTACTTCTATATATGTATTATTACTTGTTGCAAGTTTCATGTTACTTTATCTATGTGCTTATGGTTTCCACTATATGTAACCCCTTCTAAAAGTTCCAAATAGTTGTCACCATTCCATCCTTCTATGCGATCATATATAGATAAAAACTTATTGCACATGGGTACACATATATTTTGTTTAGATGAGTGCTCAAATAATTTCTCATATATGACTCAAAAGAAGGGTCATTCATAAAAATTTATTCTACATCTACATATGGGTTATAGACATATGAACAGTTATTTACAAGGTCCATATCCTCATAAATAGGCATAAATAATAAAATGTTGTAGAATTCAACATAAGTAAAAAATGAATAGTATAGTCAACATTACATGATATGGTGATGACCTCAATGGATTTTCCCACACATGGGTCATATTCTCATAAATTTATACTTTTATTAGATTATATCAATTATTCGCAATTTTCTTATGAAGTCTCATACAAATGTTACTCAATTAAGAGCATGAAACAAAGGGCATGAGTACTTCATTCCTTCTCCTCTACAATACTCATACACAATTTTACAATAATAGGCTTTGAGGCCATGGGCCTTCTTCTCCTTCATGATATTCTAAAATCTATATGCTTAATGTTGGAAGTGTATAGGGGTAAAAAATATGACTTGGATGTATTTTTTATATTTTGGTATATTGCACAATACCTTAACTATATGTATAACATAGATAGTAAAAAGACTCATCAAGTAAAAGTCCAGAATGTGAAGAGCCTATTTTGATAGGAAATGGAATAAGAAGGAACTTGTAAGCCAATAATCACCTTTAATTTTATATAGAAATGTGATCACGTTATGTAAAACATTGATCTTTATTTTACTCTAAATTTAGGTCTATGATTTTTAATTAGTAACATGAATCTAGTTTATTATTGCATCTCTCTTTCTATTTTTCATTTTTCATTTATCTCTATTATGTAGCTATTGTGTAGTACATATGTTAAGATTTATTTGAATATTTTTCTCATGTATTAATGGTAGTAAATGGAATATTTTATATTTTCCTTATACGTAACTTATGGCATGCCCTAATTTTTTATTCTATGAACCTCTAAAAAACGGATCCACTATCGGGACCGAAAATTTTAGGATAGATACCAAGACAATATGATGTGGAGATATGGCTAAAAAATAAGATGAACCATTTTACAAAAGATGAAGATGTTGCGATAAGAATTCCATAAAATGAATAAGGTTAGGAAACATATATAAATAAATTCATGAGATATTATTGTGGGAGATCCCATAACAACTATTTACATGGTTAGATTGATTTTAATATCACTATTTTAAGCATGAAATCAAATAAAAGTATGAATGAGTGGATGAGAAAATAGAAATAATGTACAAATTGGAAAGTAAATGGAATTAAATTATAAACTTTTGGATATAAAATACCACTGATGGGTACATAACTCAATTTTCATGCAAATTTTTGGTCATTTAATCTTGTGGAAATTTGTTTCTTTCTAGACTATGCAGTACATTTTTCAAAAAACTTCCTTTCTTAGTAGAAAATCTAGTTGTGAGAAGACCATGGTGTCAATTATGTGTGACATGGAGTAGTTGGATAGGTATAAAAGGGATTTAGTCATATAAGAATTGGTGTGAAGGGGAAGGGCCAAAACCAAAGTGGACCTCTAAACTATCATAGAAGGATCAAAGAGAAGAAAATATAATAATAGAATGAATAAAAAGAGGAGATACAACGTAATAGATGGGGAAGTTCAAATTTTATAATGGGGAAGACTAAACCAAATTTCATTAGGGTTAAATTATATAGACAGATCAAGGAAGGAGGAAAGTAACCTCTAAAGGGAATAAAGGAGATGAGATAAGAGGATGAAAAAGTGAATGAGAGGGTGTGAAAGGTGTCATTGACCTGATTTTGGAACCAGAAGAAGTATAAAAGTGACTAAGGAAATGGAAGAGGAATTAAAGGGTAGATGATTAGAAAAAGTTAAGAGGTATTGGAACTCAATCCCGAGAAGCCATATTAGAGACCTTGGTATTACATGATTAAGAGGAAACATTTCATGATAAAGACATCATACATGATTTGCAAAGGCTAATGGAAGATGACAATACCACTCTTCTAATACATATGTCCATTAATCTAGTCGGGAGTTGATAACTTGGGATTGTTTGAAAAATCAAGAGAAAATAGTAATTTTACAAAAATTAAGAGAAAAGTTTACCTAACCATACACAAGTATAAGAAACATTACATATACTTCCTATAACCATAAGAGGGGAAGAGATTTTGAGGTAAATATATCATAATCTAAGTATACATATTTTGCACATACTTTATTTATATAGTAGTAAAGGAATAAGTGGAGAGTGTAGTAACTAAATCTTCATGAGTCCTAAGTATAGAGTAAGTTTTTCAAAATTTGTGGAATCCAACATTGAATATTTAGATTGTAAAGAGGTGAAGCATAGGTATATTATTTAAAGTGTGGGTATAAGTACAAGAATAAATCAAACCCATAAGTTTTGTGTTGGTGCAGGTATGAGAATGATGAAGCATATGTTAAACATAGTAGATAGTTTATTATGTTTAACATACGCATAGTAGATTGTGAGGTAAATATATCATAATATAAGTAGACATTTTTTACACATACTTTATTTATACAGTAGTAAAAAAAAAAAAAAAAAAAAGTGGAGAGTGTAGTAATAAAATCTTCGTGAGTCCTTAGAGTAATATTTTCAAAATGTGGAATCCAACATTGAATATTTAGATTATAAAGAGGTGAAGCATAGGTATATCATTGCAAGTGTGGGTATAAGTACAAGAATAAATAAAACCCATAAGTTTTGTGTTGGTGCAGTGTCCTGGGAATGATGAAGCATAGGTCCGAGAATAATGGGTACATAACTCAATTTTCATGCAATTTTTTTGGTCATTTGATTTTGTGGAAATTTGTTTCTTTCTAGACTATGCAATACATTTTTCAAAAAAATCCTTTCTTAGTAGAAAATCTAGTTGTGGAGAAGACCATGCTTGTCAATTATGCATGACATGGAGTATTTGGATAGGTAGTATAAAAGAAATTTAGTCATAGAAGAAGTGTTGTGAAGGGGAAGGGCCAAAACCAATGTGGACCTCTAAAGTGTCATAGAAGGATCAAAGAGTAGAAAAGATAATAATAGAATGAATAAAAAGAGGAGATACAATGTAATAGATGGGGAAGTTCAAATGTTATAATGGGGAAGACTAAACCAAACTCCGGTAGGGTTAAATTATATAGACAGATCAAGGAATGAGGAAAGTAACCTCCAAAGGGAATAAAGGAGATGAGAGAAGACGATGAAAAAGTGAATGAGAGGGTGTGAAAGGTGTCGTTGACCTGATTTTGTAACTAGAAGAAGTATAAAAGTGACTAAGGAAATGGAAGAGGAATTAAAGGATAGATGATTATAAATAGTTAAGAGGTATTGGAACTCAATCACGAGAAGCCATATTAGAGACCAAGGTATTACACAGAAAAAGGAAACATACCATGATAAAAACATTAGACATAATTTGAAAAGGCTAATAGAAGATGAAAATACCCCTCTTCGATACATATGTCCATTAATCTAGTCGGGAATTGATAACTTGGGATTTTTGAAAAATTGGGAGAAAATATTAATTTTACAAAAATGAAGAGAAAAGTTTATCCAACCGTATAAAGTATAAGAAACATTACATATACTTCCTATAACCATAAATGTGGAATATATTCTGAGGTAAATATATCATAATCTAAGTAGACATATTTTGCACATACTTGTTTTATATAGTAGTAAAGAAATAAGTGGAGAGTGTAGTAATAAAATCTTTGTGATTCCTAAGTATAGAGTAAGTTTTTCAGAATCTATGGAATCCAACATTGAATATTTAGATTATAAAGAGGTGAAGCATAGGTATATCATTGCAAGTGTGGGATAAGTACAAGAATAAATCAAACCCATAATTTTTGTGTTGGTGTAGGTATGAGAATGATGAAGCATATGTTAAACATAGTGGATAGCCTATTGGAGGATAACTTACACACACGCGTGCTGCGCGCGTGTTCCCACACACATGCACACACACACATGCACACGCATACACACACACATGCACACGCACGCACACGCACGCACGCACGCACGCACGCACACACACACACACACACACACACACACACACACACACACACACACACACACACACACACACACACACACACACACACACACACGCACACGCACATGCACACACACACACACACACACACACACACACACGCACACACACACGCACACACACACGCACATACACACGCACATGCACACGCACACGCACACGCACACGCATACGCACACACACGCACACACACATGCACGAATGCACACATGCACGTACACACACACATGCACAAAAACACACATGCACACATGTAAGCAAGCACGGTCACATGAAAACATGCACAAGCACACGTAGACATAGAGAGAGAGAGAGAGAGAAATTCTATCAAGGTTTCTAACCCCATGGGATATCATGCAGAGAAAAGAGTGAGTTGAGAATGGATTTTGACATGCCTAGGCTATCAAATGAGGATGTCAAGATGTCTATCAAAAATGACCTTCTCCTTGTCAAATAAGAGCCCACAAAATCCAATTACACTTGGCTAAATAAAATATATGGTGCCTATAATACTAGATTCGACTTGTGCTTCCTAATAAATGTGAAACAAATAAAATTAAAGCTTGACTAAGAAATGGTGTGTTATATATCACTATTCCAAGGCCAAAGAGGAATCCAAAGTGATTGATGTGAATTTGAGTGACTACATGTGGATTTGGTGGTCACTCCCAAACAAGAATTATTATACATAAATATGAAAAATGGACAATTATACGAGAGTATGGATTTCAAATGTAACAATAATTATAAAATAAATATCTATGAAAAATCTCAAAATGTGGGTTTTCTTTTTGGGTGTTAGACCTTTATAAGTCAAGTTTCTTTAAAATTATTGTCATCATCTCCTAAATGAAGTTGGAAAAAATTTGAGTGTTGTGGATGAAATAAGTTTATGAAATCAATCATTTTAGTTGATATTATCGAATATCTTCATAAAGAATGAAATAATCATGAAAATTAATTTTGGGCTTGATCCCTACCCGTATAATATTCCTTTATTAAATAATAATCATTAGGTTTTTACAAGATGTATATAATTTGGCATTAAAATTGTAAACAAATTCAATTAAAAATTGTTGATTAAATGGAGTGTTAACTAATTTGTGTGGGATATTTTCTAAAAAGAACATTTTTTTCCTCAAATTTCATTTCACTTCAATTTAAAGGTAGATTAAACTATTATTATTATTTTTGATTGATTTACAATCATTTTCTATTCAATCCTTTCAAATCTATGAATGTTATAAAATTCGCAAGTCTCACATATGAGTTTTTTTTTAAGATTATGGATGCCCCATCTATGATTAGTCGAAATTTAAACAAGTTATTCATTAATAAAAATGATACAAGATTTGATAGTCAAAGTCTATAATTCAGATCTGAAAACATATATCTCTAAAAATCACAAGGAAAAGTAATCATTAAAACATAAAACAATAATGTAAATTTGTAATAGCAAACTCACTAATACATTATTTTTTTATTTTAGCTTTAAATTTTGTTTTAGGTTATGTCCATGTGGCTTTACAATATAATATTGGTCTCCTTTTAATTTTTACAAAAAAATTCACTTCCTTTTATATATTGAAAATGATATGCAATGTATATATATTTTACCAAAGCATCAAAAGTTACATCGAATGTGTTTCTATCCCACAATAGATCATATTGGGATTTTACACGCATGCATGCGCAGCGTGCGTTTTACTAGATCTTGATCTCTAAACATAATCATTGCCATTAATACACCATTTTTTTCTTATATATAACTACTTATATTTGTTGTAAAATATAATTTAGTATATGGACACGTTGATCTTAGGGTGGTTGTTTTATATCAAATAGGTGGTATCAATTTTATATTGCTAGTGCATAATTGAGTGGATTTAATCTTAACCTTGACCATAAATACAATTATTTTTCTACTCAACTTGTTTAATATTTTCTTGTTGTTGTCTCTACAATCTATTTCGCCCTTGAAGTTGATGAAGAGAAGCTAAAGGATGATTTAGTTATAGAAAGGTGGTTTATCTTTAACAAGAGTGGAATGGATTCAAGACCAAAAATGTGATAAGGAAGGCCACTTCTCTACTTCTATGTGTTCTATAAGGCCAAGGGGAGAGACCCTAGTAATTCTTATCAAAATAAGAGCTTAAACACACAATGATCTAGATATAAATAAAAACTACATGACTAACCACCTAATTAAGTGTCATTTGTGACATAGCCACACGTTTATAGTGAAATAAATAGAGCCAAATTGTTATATTTTAGATATATGAGAACATCCATAACTTTTTTAGTTTTATAACTGAGATCTCTATAGAAAATTCAAGTAAGCATGAAGCCAAATATATAACAAAAATATTAGGTTGTGGAGCTGTTTTCATGTGTGAAAGTGTTCAAGGCTGTACACTAAGAGTACGAACACTTTTCATGTATCCTCATCAAGGTTCGGTGTTGGGCCTGGCCCAAGCGGGGTCCGAGGGTAGTAGCCCCGGTAGCAGGGGTTTGGGGGTGCATCCCCCAAAAATTCTTTTTGGGCCTTAAAATATACCTGATATATCGGGAAACGTGATTTTCTCATATGGGCGGGTTTTTTGACCCATAGGTTTATGGGACGGTTTTGGCCCATGGTTTTGATACCCACGATTTTGTAAAAATGCTTAAGCAATTGTCTATTTATATGGTTTTGTGCATATGGTAGAAATTATGAAACATTACAGATGTGTTTTGAATTCGGGTTTGAATTCTGTAGAGTTTGTTGAGCATAGCTCCAAACAAATCAAGGTATCAGATCTTGAGAGAGTGGTGGCTCAGAATGTGAAGGTCCGAGGGTAGTAGCCCCTGGTAGCAGGGGTTTGGGGGTAGCCCCAAAAATTCTTTTTGGGCCTTAAAATGTACCCGATATATCGGGAAACATGATTTTCTCATATGGGCAGGTTTTTTGACCCATAGGTTTATGGGACAGTTTTGGCCCATGGTTTTGATACCCACGGTTTTGTAAAACTGCTTAAGCAGATGTCTATTTATATGGTTTTGTGCATATGGTAGAAATTATGAAACATTATAGATGTATTTTGAATTCGGGTGTGAATTTCAGTAAAGTTTGTTGAGCATAGCTCCAAACATATCAAGTTATTTTACCGAGAGAGTGGTGGCTTGTAATAAAATCGAGCAAGTGATTCTTGGTGGACGTAGCCCAAATTGAGTGAACCAGGTTAGATACTATCTCTTTGTGTTGTGTTATTTTATTCTGCACTTTTATTTGAGATCTGTAATATTTTCTGCATATTATTTTCTACTATTGCGATTTTGTGAGGGATTATTCCACATATTTTATCCCTTATTCCCTAACAAAAATCCTTCTAAATATACTCAATATGAAGCATAAGCATCTAAGGGGTAGGAAAAAGAAGAATAAAGGAGGGTTTGGTCATTCCAACTTCATATGTTCCTTGTCCATTGGGATATTATTCAAATCTTAGATGGAGGATTCAAACATAATATAAGAGTAGCATCAATTTACATAATTAGTGAAACTCCCCACAATTCACAAAAGTCATAAACTACATACACTAAGATTTAAAGAATTATCATACCACTGCAATTCATAATCTAAAATATAACATATAACAAGTTAAAGAGTGAAAATGGAACTAAAATTCCATAAGGATCTTATAATCAAGTGTTTTGGTGACTAACAATCATACGTCTCCACCTAATAACTAAATGGATATCCTAATATTTAGAGTGAATATACTTTATAATTTACTAATATCTTCCTCCAAAATTCATTGTTCTCATTTATGACTAAATCAACATGCAAAAATAATCTCCTAAACCTAAATTTCTCACAATTATTCATAACTCCAAACATAAAACAAATTTGAATTAAACACCTATAGAATAAACTACCAAAGGGATCAGAGATCCATACCAAGAATGGCCAAGCTAGAAGATGATTTATAAAGTAAACACCTCATCAATTTATGCAATGATAAAACATTCCAAGATTGGAAATGGGGGGAATTTAAGAATGTGGATAACTAATGAGAGAAGAGGAATAATCATGCACAAATAAATTCAATGGCTTCACCATGGATTGAATCAAAATTGGCACCAATTTTATGCTTAAAATAGATGAAGGGCTCAAATTACATTTGTTAAAAATAACATAACACTTGAAGATAATCTAGGAGGTCCCACACGTGTGCAAGAGTGAGAATGTTTTTAAAAAATAAATGAAAGATGGTGGTAAAGGTTGGAAAATTATATCACAAATTATTTCATAAAATAAACTACAAATATCTCATTAATTCGAAAACAAAAATTACCCAAATTTTAGCCCTTCTTATAATATTTTTAATGGTACCAATGTTTCTCAATTAGGATTTCCCATTCAAACATTATGTGCGAAAAACCAAACCTTTGGTTTTTTTAAAGGAGCCTTCCAATTTAACATCTCTAAGCCAAATTTTACACTAGAAGAAATCATCAAATTTAACCCGAGTGTCACGCATAGTATAGTGGATCTCAAATTTTTAATATGTGTCCACCTTGCCACATGTTCAAATCTATAGATTTCAAGATCTTATAGTCCTTAAATCCTTTTCCCATGTTTTTCTAACACCTAAGAGAAATGACATCCCATTACTAGTCCTCATGGACTAATCATGTGTACTTGATTCATGAGGTCACTAATCTCCATGGGATTGATTTTCTCAATTCTAGAAATAAAGGAATCATCTTTGGGTTTATAGGTTTACGGGATTTGGAATCCTTTATTCTTTAACTAATAAACACTTTTCTTAACCTTTGAGAATATTAGTGGCCTATGATTGGTCCATGTGGACCAATCATGTATTTTTGGTTCTAGAAGTCTATTTGGGATCTTAGTGTTTCTCAAAGTCTCATGCCTTCCTTAGACTCTTGGGATCTTAGGATCCCAAAATTCCTTTCCTTTGTCTCTTCTTATTTATACTTTGATCCTTTGGGAGCACATATTGTCATGATTGGTCCACTTAGACTAATCACAATATTCCATGATCTTGGCCCTTCTTTTCCTTAGATTGTTTTATCAAACTTCTTAGGGATAAGAATTGTGACATGTTTCCTTCTTCGACTTAGTTGATTTGACCCAAGAAAAACTTAATAATTTTATTTTCAATTCAACATATGGTTTCCCCTTCACCCAAGAGGAAAGTTTAGGTGAGCCTTTTCTTCACTTAATTAAGCAAGTTCTCTCAATTATAAACCCAACAAAGGAAATTGTTATCTCTCAAAAGTGCACCCCGAGAGAGATGGTTGCAGTGTTCTAAGCTTGCAAAATTATCTCTCCCTTTCGTAGATACAATGGAAACACCTCATGTATGTGGGTATACCTATTTTGAGGTGAGTCTCCGGTATCAAATTCAGTTCTTTATTGATGTATCCTAAACTAATTTTCTAAGGTTTTTAGGGTAAAACATGAGTGTAAAAGATTTAAAATCGATGTGATACACCAAACTTGTGTGAGGTCTTTGACTGAGTACATACACAATTGATATGGGAATGAATTCTTGATGCACAAGCCAACATTTTTCTATAGAATATTAAAGGAAAACACTTGGATGTATTGAGGAAAAGAATCACAACAACACTGTTAAGTTAAACATACACATTAATATCAATCAGAAATTACTTGAAATTTGTGAATAAAGCTAAGATGATTTATCGGGAATTAACATTCACAATATTAATGGAACATACACAAGACTAAAAATAATTGGAAAAGGCAAAAAATACTTCACATTCAAAGGAAAAACTAGCAGAAACTGCTTCAACACTCATGTATCTAAAATTTCCCCTTTGTGCTTTTCCAAGGCACACAATATATAGCAAAATTGATTCACCCACCCTTCCTAAAAATAGACTAAGGTTTTACTCGCCCATGCATTCTATTTTTATCCTTTATTTAATAATAAATAAAGGAATAAAATAAAGAAAACTAATAAAAAGAGGCATTAATAGCCTTTGATTACATATAGTCAAACTGCAGTTGACTATTCTATTTTTAAGAAAAGCATGGGTGAATAATTTGTTAATAAATCTTGCTTGATGAGCAAGTCTCCTCTTAGTGCATGTAAATTATGTCCTTTTGTGAAGGCAAGAAAAATCATCTCCCGTGAGTGAGCAAAATTAATTACATTATTTGCAATACCTTGCAAAAATAATTCATCCAAATATCCACTTGATGGGGACCACCTCCAAGTCCAGGTTTTGATGTTCACATTCCTTTGTCTTCTAATGGTCACATGGATGACACATTGTAAATCATTTCCAACCCCTCCAATAGTGGGGACCACTTTTGCACTTCACCATTTGATGAGTACGAGGTAACTTTTTAAGTATTAAGGTAAGTGTTCTTTGATTATTGGTTTGGATGGCATATTACATAGTTTAGACCTTATACAAGGTCAATGCAAATAATGTCATTTGGCCACCCTTTGATAACACATGCTATATCATAGTCTGCCACCTTTTGGTCTTGGTTATCATTGTGAGCATGTATAGTTGTCGGCCCCCTTTTGATTTTCTTGGACATAGACCATGGTTTAAACCTTACCTTTTCGGGTGATCATCGCATAACATGATTTGGTCGACACTTTTGGTATATTTGAGCTTGGACTATAGTCGCTATGTCAAAATGCAAATAATTTTAATATAATAAGGGTTGGCCCCCTTGTGATGATGACTCACCCCTCCAATACTTGGTCGGTGACATGACTAACTCAGGTAGATTTGCTTTGATATTGGTGATTGATTTCTAAGAATTGATCTGGTGTCCTTTTAAATTGTGGTCGTTGATCTTTGACCCATGATTAGGGTTACCAAATTTATCATTTAATGTGTTCAGTGACATCCTAATCATTGCGAGTTTACTTTGAATATTGTTGATCATTTTTCAATCATTGATCTCTGTCCATTTCATCTTCTAGTAGTCGATCTTGAACCTATGATTAGGGTTTTAGCCCCACAATTAATATGGCTGGTGGCATTTCGATCATGGTGGTTTGCTTCAAATTTTGGGGATCATTCTGGAGATGTTGATCTAGCACGGTTTTATTTTTGATAGTCAATTCTTTGATCGTGGTTGAGTTTTTTTGACTCACCTATCGATTTTGCATGGTAAAGGGTAACTCAACCCTAATGATCACTTCATTTGGATTTTTTGGTTTGTGGGCAAAGCCCTAGAAAAAATTTTCTTAATGCCATTGTTGAAAATCTTTCGAGCTTGGCCCTTTGCATTAATGGTTTCCAGAGCTCGGTTGCATCTGCATTTCATAGTTTTTCTTCTGTTTGAGTTTTTCGAGTAGTTATGGGTATTTACTGCAATTATCTTCAACTTCGAGATATGTATATTTGTGAAGTCTTTAATTTCTTTGCCTCCAGCTTTCAAAGTGGAGCATTGTGGTCATGGCCACATTTTTCTTGTGAACTTCAAGCTCATTTTTCTTCTCTGGATGCATTTTTGGATGGTAGAACTTAGTGATGCTTGTGAATACCATTACTTTCCCCTTTG
This sequence comes from Taxus wallichiana var. yunnanensis, assembly GCA_018340775.1. Classification (NCBI taxonomy): domain Eukaryota; kingdom Viridiplantae; phylum Streptophyta; class Pinopsida; order Cupressales; family Taxaceae; genus Taxus; species Taxus wallichiana. The sequence goes on from CM031235.1 coordinate 722,871,278, forward strand.
AGCATTGTTACTCGGCTTTCTTTGTGAGATCCGGCCGATCTCGGTTCATTTTTTTCGAGCAAGATTCAAGCTCGGTTTTATAGTTCTCTACCTTCTACAGGAGCTATGTGAGGTTTCTTGGTAGACACCATTCTCTGCACTTGAGCTCTGTGGATTTGGATTTTGAAACCTTGGTTGGAGTTCAAGGCTTTGAGTTGTATTCACTATGTTGAATTGCTTCGAGCTCGAGACTATGTAAGTGTCATATTGTTTGACAAAGAATGGTAAATTTTGATCTCCTGTGCACCGCTGTTACTTTGTCTTTTTCCATTTTGATTTCAAAATACTGATACTCATTTTTCCCTTGTATTTTCATGTGACCCCTTGGTTCGATCTTGGCCATTTTGAGTTGAAACTTGTTTCTGAGTTTTCTTCTCTTTAACTCTAAAATAGATGACCTCGCCAAGGGTTTTCTCAACTTCAATTTAAACAGTAAGTACTTGTTTCTTACTTTGATTTTGATCTTGATTAATGGGTTTTCCAATTAAAGCCATAAACTATAATTTTCTCCTTTAAACAACCCGAGATCTGGGTAATCCTCCATTATTTTGCTTGAGATGAATAGTTTGTATCTTAAAACCATAGATGCTTTTTTTTGGCTTTTCTTCTTCTTGAGTTGTTTCCTTGCTTAAAAAGTTGTACTTCTTTGTTATGGTAGCATTTCGTGCACTCATACTTGCTTCATTTGAAAGTTGAACTTCATAGAAAGGCTAAAATTTGTTAGATTACTTTTTTAAAAATTCTTCCCTGTTAAGCTATAATGAATGCTCCAAACTAGTTCAATTTGATGACTGAAAGTGTAGTCCATTTCCTTTCTACTTAAATACTACATTTTCTTTTATTAAAGCTTTAATATGCATGCTGATTTTTTTTTAAAAGTCCATTTTACATGGTGAAGCCCTGTCAAAATTTTCCCATATTTCCTTCTTTTATTTTTGTTTCAGATGTAATCTTATTTTTCCATTTAACTTCACCCTTTAAATTTTGATTCTTTTGCTTCACATTTGAATTGTATTTTGAAACATGTACTTCTATTTGTAAGTCTCTCTTTTGTTCTGTATTGTAACTTCTTCTATTTCTAGAATAGCTGTTGAACTTTGAGTTGCATTCTTCTTTCATACTAGTATGTACTTGTGAATTATTTTCTTCATGTACCATAGGATAGAATTATTTGAACTCTACAATCTTTATCTCTAGTGAGGACTGTAAGACATGATTTATTTCTTCTTGGCTACAACCTGTTTCTACACACTTAAGAAAATAGTTAGAAAATATTTAAGCTTTTGGCCTCTCTTATATCCATGGTTTTTTTTTTCTTCTCTCTTCTTCTTTCTAAGTGAGTAAATCATGTATGTTGTTTGATCTTCATGTAATTTATATCTCCTATTGTTAAGAGATCCATATGCACAAATTAGGATAGTATAGGAATATGGATTGTACCCTGAGCTCATAAACTGATAGTTTTTCTTTTTCTATTTTCAGTACGCAGTTTTTAAGCAATGAAGATGGAGAGGGAATAAATATGAAGATGAAGATGTATCAACCGAAGGAGAAACCCCAAGGAAATGATGGGTTCATTCATACTCCTCTATTTTCTCTTTCATGCATGTGTACCTCTTATTTCAGTAGTTGTACTTTACTTTTCAGTTACATCCCATGGCTTGTGTGGGAACATTTGACATTCCTTATGAATAAAACATTGAATTCTGAAAATTGAGTTGTGTATTTCTTTATGCATTTCAGATTTCTATATGAATTGTATGATGAACTAAAAAACTCAATAATATAATTTAATGTCTTAATCATGAAGGAAAGAACATTAAAGAATACCTGTAACATCCAAAGAATGAACTCGATTTCGTAATCTGCGAGACATGATTACTACTCCAAAACCTAACACTTCACTGTTTTACCATTCGGTATCTTCATCAAGACAACACAGATGTCCTTCGGGGCTTTGTGTTATTTTGCTGAAGATATCATGAAATTACCGACTATGTGATCTATTATGTTTTGTAACATCACACATAGCTATAGATTTCATGTAATCATTAATTAATTCAACAGTAACAATATTGTCTGAAAGAACCTCCCTAGCTTAGGTATACTCCACCAATGCTATCCATCATAACGAAGTTTTGAGTTGACCATTTTGCATGAGTGCAAAAATTGTCAACATTTATGGCAATCCGCAGCAGGAAAGCTTCCTACTAGTGTAAATTAGTACCTTGCTCTTGTCCATTGGGCATGGAGTCTAAAGCATGTAACCAAAATCTACCTTTCTGAAGGTCTAACCCTTCCAAAATGAACTAAAATTGGGAAAGGATCTGGTAAACAAGATCACTTCCATGAATGCACTTATTGAAATTAAAAACATTGCAATGTGTAGGAAGCGCACTTATCAAGGTAACTTCTACTCTAAATGATAATCGTAGGATTTTCAATAATAGTTTTGAAAACATACCATTCATAGGAATGGGAAGTTCCTCTCCATTTAGCCTCAAGAGCTGAAAAGAATTGTGTTCTTTGCAAGCTGAAATCATGTAAGGACCACTCTAGATTGTATCAAACTTCGTGTGTCTTCCTGGCTTTACATGATTAGCATCCCACTTTAACACAATATCTCCTTCATTGAAGATTCTGAATTTGGATTTCTTATCAAAAGTCTTCTTCATCTGTTTCTAATTCTTTTCCATGTTTACATGAGCTTGATCTCTTAGCTCTTGTAATTCCATTAATTCTACATAACAAACTGTAATGGTTCATTCTCAAGAAACTCCATTTGATGTAGCAAATCTAATGTAGGTAACTCAACTAAAATAGGCATTCTTTCTTCTCTTCCGTAAACAAGTTTGTAGGGTGAATTGCCAACTGATATTTTAGGAGTCACTTTATCAGCCCAAAGTGTTGAATTCAACATTAGATGTCAAGCTCTCTAGTTATCTTTGAGTGTTCTTCTAATGATCCTTAAAAGATTCTTGTTAGTACTTTCAGCTAACCCATTACCTTGTGGGTAATAATTAGATGAAGAACTTAGATAAATTCCATGGTTAATAGCCTAATCTGTTACCTTTGCACCAAGAAATGCTAAAGCATTATCTGATATGATAGTTGTTGGAACACCAAATCTGTAAACTATACCTTCATAAAAGGATAGTATTGAAGTTTCATTAGCATCTTTCAAGGCTATTGCTTCAGTCTAGTGTGTAAAGTAATCTATAGCAGTCAAAATCCACTTGTGTCCTTGTGATGAAGGTGGGTTTATCATGCTAATAAATTCAAGACCCCATTACATAAAAGGTTGATCAACTGAAATAGTTTGTAAGGGTAACGAAGCTAAATGTTCTTTCCTAACAAAGAAAGCACATTTATTACACTTTCTAATCCATTCAAAATAATCCTTGAATATGTTGGGCCAATAGTAACCAGCTTTCATAATTTTTAAGGTTGTGGTACATGTTGAAAATGACCTCATGCAGGTCCTTCATGGAATTGTGATAATAATTGTTGAATTCTATCATAATCGACACATCGCACAAGATTCCATTTATATCCTTTTTAAATAACACACCATCAATAAAAACATAGGGTATAACTTGTAATCTGAAATACCTTCATTTATTCTTGTCCATACCTTCCGGATAGGTGTCATGTTGTAGATAGTTAACTAAATCAGTCATCCATCTTAATTCCTGAACTTCTTGAGCAAGTTTAGGTTGTTGATTTTTGGCTAAACCATGATGTCTGATTGCTGATACGTAATTTCAACATGTTGTTTTGAATATTCTAGTTTTGTAGCTTTTTGTTTTTACATATCAATAATTAGGTGTTCACACAAACCTTTACCTCGAACTATCTTCACAACATAGATATCAACATCATACTCCATAACCTTCGTTATCCAACCTAATCTTTTCTCATTCAAGTCTTTATTTAACAAAAAAAAATTCATGCTTGGATGAGAAACAAGAACATGAATTTTGTTGTTTGAAAGCATGTACTTAAAATTATTTAGTCCTCTCGACTCTGAAAGTACTTATTTTTCAAGAAAAGGGTACCTTAACTCATAATCATGCAAGTTTTGTCCAAAGAAAGCAATTGGCTACTTAAATTTTTCATCATTAACTTGAGTTAATATGGTTTGAGATTGTTTCAGCTCCTAGAAGTGCATACATTGTAAAATATTTATCAAAATTTAGATTTGCAAGAGTAGGAGCTTGAGAAATGGCTGATTTAATTACTTCAAACCCTTCTCTCCCTTCATTAGTCCAAGAGAAAATCATATCTTTCTTTAACATAGTTGTCAATGGTTTCCCAATGCTACAAAATATGGAACAAATCTTCTAACAAAGTTGATTTTTCCCAGAAAAATTTGTAATGCCTTCTTGTGATGAGGTAATGATAGCTGTGATATAGCTTCAATTCTGAAAGGGTCAATTGCTAAACCTTGTTTAGAAACAATATGACCAAGAAATTTACCTTGATGTACTGAAAAGATAGACTTTAGCGGATTCAAAGATATTCCAAACTATCTACATAACTAAAAAGTCTACCTTAGATGTATAAGATGTTCTTCTGAATTTTTTGAAAATATGGTAATGTCATCTAAATAAACCAGGATGCATTTAATTAACAAGCTACAAAAATTCATTTCCATTACACGTTGAAACATTACACCAGCATTTGAAAGGTGAAAAGGCATTATTTTATAAGCAAAAGTACCCCACTTGGTGGTAAAAGATGTTTTGTACCTATCTCCTTCTCATACTAGAATCTGATTGTATCCACTATAACCGTCCTGGAGAGATAATATATCTGCACCAAAAATTGTTCTTAAAATTTGATCCATATTTGGAAGTGGGTAATGATCTTTTAATGAAGCTTTATTAAGATCTATGAAATCCATACATAATATAATTTCTCCATTCTTTTTCTGAACTGGAATGAGATTAGCTACCCAACTTGAATGCTTAATAGGAAAGATAATACCTGACTTTATCAACTTAAATAATTCTTTCCTCATTACAGGTTCTAGTTTGGGATTTACAAGCCTCTGTTTTTGCCTAACTGGCTTGGAATTTGGCTGCAATTCAATAGTATGATGTGCTAATATGGGATTAAACCCTTTCAGGTCCTAGTATTTCCAAACGAAAACATCTTTAAATTCCTTGCAAAGATTAATAAATGAATTCTTTTTAGTGAGAGCAAACCTTTCGAGAAACAAATTTTTACCTTCATCAACTAAGATCTCTTCATAATTATCAACATTTGTTGACATCTTAGTTTTTTCCTTCCTTCCGATTGTCGATTATGCTGAAAATGTCTTCTAATGTGACCAAACCTCAAGGAAATTTATTCATCTTTAACTAAATAATATGGTCACCATATAAGTGTTGTAATTTATCTTGATTTACTGTAAAAATTCATCTTCTTGCTGCAAAAACCTACAGATTTGATCATCATTTTCAAAAACCTACCAATTCAAATCATTATCAAGTATCAAAGGCCTGAAAATCAACTTTATATGAGGCTGAATATCGATGTTTTTAATCTGTTCTAGCATTTCAAAACTAGCACCAATTTTTGCAAGTCTATTTGTATGCTTATTTACTGTTCGAGGAATGGACTGGATGTTAATAGCTTCAAAATATTCCATTAAGTCTAAAACTCTATGTCTATAAGACTTCATTAATGGATTCTTACAAACATTAAAATTCCTTACTTGGTTGATAACCAACTCAAAATCACCAAAAATATGTAGCATGCTAATACCTTTCTTTCTAGCGCAAAGTAAGTGATGAATCAATGCTTTGTATTCAGCTACGTTACAAATGCATGAAAATTGGAGACTCAAAGTTGAGAGATACCTTTCGTTTGTTGGGGAAGTGAGCATCAAACCTACTCTTTGTCCTTTCTTGTTCTTAGCTCCATCAAAATGAAGCTTCTAAATCCCTTCTGATGTATTTTATGTTTTGGACAAGAAGGAATTGGTGTGTTTTCTTCATGTAAAAAATACACACCAAATAGATGTTCTTCAACTTCCTTAAAAGGATCATGAGCATGTTCTTCATGTGTCTTTTCATCCATAAACAAAGTTAGAAACACCATCTAATGTTGAAACATGAGTTGTATTATCAAAATCAGATTGGTCTAAGGTTGCATAATTAGCGAATGCATTAGAAGCATGAGGCTCAATGTGAAATATGGCCAATGGTTCTAAATTGATAGTAACCTTAGTTCCATAACGTGTAATGAAAAACAAGAAATACCAATCTGAAGAGAGATAACCTCCTATTTTTGCTATGAAATCTCTTGATAAACATATAGGAAAGTAAGGAGGTAAATCTATAATAGTAATATCTTGCAAAATGGAAACATTTGGGCAAGCATGCAATGTTACCTCTAGATTTCTAATGACACCAACTGTATTAGTTGCAGTTCCATCAAGCTATAAAACACTCTTTTCTATAGGTTCATACTGCAAGCCTAATTTTTCTGTAATTACTTTTGGCATAACTGTGTTGCTTGCACCGTTGTCCACCATACAGTTATGAACAAGATGTTCTCTAATAATCAGTGATAAATAAAATGGTGGTGGATTCTTGATTTCATGAGCATTTAAAACTTTCTAAACCATCCATTTAACCTCTTTGATGCAGTCTTGTTCCATCGTTCCAAGGACCATGTCTATTTTTGGACTTCCTTTTATGTTGTTTTAGAAGAAATCTGCAACTTAGCAAGTTCATGAGAAAGTAAATCTTATTGTCCTAGAATACTTAGAGCATCCCACATTGAGATGTTAACATTATGATTTTTCATTACATCAACAATGTTAAAAGAAGCAACAATTTTAGAGACAGATTCTATTGTTTTAGCATAGGCTTTGGTGAAAATTGATTTTGCTTCAACTACTTTTGATATCTGAGGTATAAATAACCTTCTTGGATTAGGTTGTAGTTGTTTTTGTTTCTCTTTACCAGCTGACACACCTGCTATTTTTTGAGGAACAACAACACTGTTAGCTAGTTTTGGGCCTATAGTTGTTGTTTTATTAGTGACGGTGGTAAGTGTAACGGGGCTATTTTGTTGTTTTTTACTTTTCTGACTTTTTCCCGATCCCTAGTAGTAAGAATCGCAATGAAATCATCCTCACTGAAATTGAATAAGTTCTATTTAGGTGCCTTTTGAACCTGAGTATCTTGTTGCCCACCCTCCATTTGAGGCATGAACAATGTCTCAGATTGAAATTGTGCAATAAGACTTATGTTCAGAAAAGAATTTGGGCAACTTGCAGTTGAATGAGGTTGATTACAAGGTTGACACCACTCTTCTATAGCCATATTAACTGGAACTAAAGCATTAGATGAACTAGGAGCCTTTGAGTCAAAACCGCCTTTGCTAATAAGGCTGCCTATAATTTTGATTTTGCTTTGGGTTTTTTTATTTTTTGATAAGAAGCCAGTAAGGCATGCTAAGTAATGCAAACCTATTCTCAATTGAATTCAACTTGTTCCCCATAATCTGCAAAGACTTAAATACATCATCGATGGGGTGGCAACAACAGGTTCTATAATCATGATGAAGGCCTTGGTGTTAATTTTTTGGCTTGAATAAGGTTGTTTTCATCTCTTATAGCAATATCATAAGCATCCTGGGAGAGTTTCACCTCCCATAGACTGAATCATAGTTGAAATATCACTGTTTAATGCTCTAAGATAATAAAGAAAAGCATGATCAACTTGAGGCTTGACACTTGTTGGAATTCTTTCCCAAGTTTTGGAAAACGGATGTTGAAACTAGACATAAATTCATTAGGAGCTCTTTTAATGGTAGACAGTTGTTCTATGAGAGATAAATGATCTGAATTATCTTGAAATTGTTTCAGCAATTTACCACCTAAATCATCCCAAGTTCTTATGCATCCAATCTCTAGATTTCTATACCATTGTAAGGCTTGTCCTTTGAGGGATGTAGCTAAAAGTCTCAAAGCCACATCTTCATGAGTAATATTATGGACTGCACATATGGCTGCAACATCTTTGATGTGCTCTATAGGTGTAACTTGATTTTCACTCATGAATGATGGAAAACTTTTCATGGCAGCATTAGGGATGTCATGATAAACTGGGATCACTAATGGGTTGCCATTAGTAAAGGTCACAAAATTTCTAGGTGGTTGAATAGCCATTTGAAAAACTAGGATCTGAATAGAGAAATTGATATGTGGTGAAGGAATATTAGGAGGGGGTTATTAAAACTAGACCTATTATAAGGTAGAGTATTACCAACTCTTCTCCATCTTACTGTAATTCAAAGGTAAAGAAATAAATTCAGAAAGAAATCTTCTTACAAATGATCTTGTAGACACTTTAGGCATGGAACATTTGCTGCACATCTGGTCTGAAATCAGTTATACGAAGTTGCCAAATAGATATTTAAATCTTTAGAATAAGTTGTTGTAGCTTGCTGTCTGAAAGTAACTTTTATCTGTTGTAAATCTATTGTAGATCTACTGTAAATATTTGTAACTTGCATGTAGATCTGATTCATTGTCCCACTAGGCGTGCAAAAATTGTTATCTCTCGAAAGTGCACCTTGTAGAAAGATGGTTATAGGTGTTCTAAGCTTATAAAATTATCTTTCCTTTTGTAGATACAATGGAAACACCTCAGTGCTGTGGGTACACCTATTTTGAGGTGAGTCTCTCAGTATCAAGGCTGGTTCCTTATTGATGTGTCCTAAACTAATTTTATGAGGTTTTTAGGGTAAAAGGTGACTGTAAAAAAGATTTAAAACTAAGGTAATACACCAAACTTGTATGAGGTCTTTGACTGAGTACATACACAATTGATATGGGAATGAATTCTTGATGCACAAGCCAACCATTTTCTACTGAGAATATTAAAGGCAAACACTTGGATGTATTGAGGGAAAAGAATCATAATAACATTGTTAAGTTAACATGCACATTAATATGAATCATAAATTACTAAAATTTACAACAAGTGCTAAGATGATTAACTAGGAATTAACATTCACAATATTAATGGAACATACACAAGACTGCAAATAATTGGAAAATGTAGAAAATACTTCACATTTAAAGGGAAAATGGTAAAATTGCTTAGATACTCATGTATCTAAAATTCCCTGTTTGTACTTTTCCAAGGCACATAATATATAGAAAAATTGATTCACCCTTCCTTCCTAAAAATAGATGAAGGTTGTACTCACCCATGCATTCTATTTTTATCCTTTATTTAATAATAAATAAAGGAATAAAATAAATCAAACTAATAAAAGCGGCATTAATAGCCTTTGATTAAATATAGTCAAACTATAGTTGACTGTTTTATTTTTAAGAAAAGCTTGGGTGAATAATTTGCTAATAATCTTGCTTGATGAGAAAGTCTCCTCTTAGTGCATGCAAATTTTGTCCTTTTGTGAAGGCAAGAAAATCATCTCCCTATGAGTGAGCAAAATTAATTACATTATTTGTAATACCTTGCAAAAATAATTCATCCAAATATCCACTTGATGGGGACCACCTCCAAGCCCAGGTTTTGATGTTGACATTCCTTTGTCTTCTAATGGTCACATGGATGACACACTGTAAATCATCTCCAACCCCTCCAATAGTGGGGACCACTTTTGCACTTCACCATTTTATGAGTATGATGTAAATTTGTAAGTATTAAGGTAAGTGTTCTTTGATTATTGGTTTGGATGGCATATTACATAGTTTAGACCTTATACAAGGTCAATGCAAACAATGCCATTCGGTCACCCTTTGATAACACATGCTATATCATAGTCTGCCACCTTTTGGTCTTGGTTATCATTGTGAGCATGTATAGTTGTCAGCCCCCTTTTGATTTTCTTGGACATAGACCATGGTTTAAACCTTACCTTTTTGGGTGATCATTGCATAACATGATTTGGTCAACACTTTTGGTATATTTGAGCTTAGACTATAGTCGCTATGTCAAAATGCAAATAATTTTAATATAATAAGGGTTGGCCCCCTCATGACGATGACTCACCCCTCCAATACTTGGTCGGTGACATGACTAACTCAGGTAGAGTTCGCTTTGATATTGGTGATCGATTTCTGAGCATTGATCTGGTGTCCTTTTAAATTGTGGCCATTGATCTTTGACCCATGATTAAGGTTACCAACTTTAGCATTTAATGTGGTCAGTGACATCCTAATCATCACAATTTGCTTTGAATATTGTTGATCATTTTTAAATCATTGATCTCTTTCATATTCACCTTCTCTCGTCGATCTCAAACCTGTGATTAGGGTTTTAACCCCACAATTAATATGGCCAGTGGCATTTTGATCATTGTGGTTTGCTTCAATTTTGGGGGATTGTTCTAGAGACATTGATCTAGAACAGGTTTGATTTCTGATTTTTGATGCTTCAATCATGGTTGAGTTCTATTGACTTGCCTATCGAGTTTGCATGGTAAAGGGTAACTTGGCCATAATGATCACTTCATTTGGATATTCGGTATGTGGGTGAAGCCCTGCAAAAAAATTTCTTAATGCCATTACTAAAAGTTTTTTGATCTTGCCTCCTTTGCATTAATGGTTTCCTAAGATCGGTTGCATCTGCATTTCATAGTTTTTCTTCTGTTCAAGTTTTCTGAGTAGTTATGGGTATTTGCCGCCATTATATTCAACTTCGAGATATGTATATTTGTGAAGTCTTTGATTTCTTTGCCTCTAGCTTTCAAAGTGGAGCATTATGGTCGTGGCTGCATTTTTCTTGTGAACTTCAAGCTCATTTTTTCTACTCTGGATGCATTTTTCGAGATGGTAGAACTTAGTGATGCTTGTGAATACCATTACTTTCCCCTTTGAGCGTTGTTACTATGCTTTCTTTGTGAGATCTGGCCGATCTCGGTTCATTTTTTTTCGAGCAAGATTCGAGCTTGGTTTATGGTTCTCTACCTTCTACAGAGCTATGTGAGGTTTCTTGGTAGACATCATTCTCTGCACTTGAGCTCTGTGGATTTGGATTTTGAAACCTTGGTTGGAGTTCAAGGCTTTGAGTTGTATTCACTCTGTTGAAGTCCTTCGAGCTCGGGACTATGTAACTGTCATATTGTTTGACAAAGAATGGTAAGTTTTGATCTCCTATGCACCAATGTTACTTTGTATTTTTCCATTTTGATTTCAAAATACTGATACTCATTTTTCCCTTGCATTTTCATGTGACCCCTTGGTTCGACCTTGGCCATTTTGAGTTGAAACTTGTTTCTGAGTTTTCTTCTCTTTAGCTCTAAACTAGATGACCTCCCGAGGGTTTTCTCAACTTCAATTTAATCAAGTAAGTCCATGTTTCTTACTTTGATTTTGATACTTATTAATGGGTTTTCCAATTAAAGCCATAAACTATAATTTTCTCCTTTAAACAACCCAGATCTGGGTAATCCTCCATTATTTTGCTAAGAGATGAATAGTTTGTGTCTTAACACCATAGATGCCTTTTTTTGGCTTTTCTTCTTCTTGAGTTGTTTCCTTGCTTAAAAAGTTGTACTTCTTTAATATGTTAGCATTTCGTGCACTCATACTTCTTCATTTGAAAGATGAACTTCATAGAAAGGCTATAATTTGTTAGATTACTTTAAAACTTTTCCTTCACTGTTAAGCTATAATGAATGCTCCAAACTAGTTCAATTTGATGGTGAAAGTGTAGACCATTTCCTTTCTACTTAAATATCTGCATTTTCTTTTATTAAAGCTTTAATATGCATGCTGAATTTTTTTAAAAGTCCATTTTACATGGCAAAGCCCCTGTCAAAATTTTCCCATATTTCCTTCTTTTATTTTTGTTTCAGATGTATTTGTGAAGTCTTTGATTTCTTTTCCTTGAGCTTTCAAAGTGGAGCATTGTGGTCATGGCCTCATTTTTCTTATGAACTTCGAGCTCATTTTTTCTACTGTGGTTGCATTTTCTGAGTTGGTAGAACTTAGTGATGCTTATAGATACCATTACTTTCCCCTTCGAGCATTGTTACTTGGCTTTCTTTGTGAGATCTGGTCACCATTTTTGTTTTTACCTAACTCGGTTCATTTTTTCTTAGCAAGATTTGAGCTCGGTTTTATAGTTCTCTTCCTTCTGCAGAGTTGTGTGAGGTTTCTTTGTAGACATCATTCTCTACACTTGAGCTCTATGGATTTGTCTTTTGAAACCTTGGTTGGAGTTCAAGGCTTTGAGTTGTACTCTCTTTGTTGAATTCCTTCGATCTCGGACTATGTAACTATCATATTGTTTGACAAACAATGGTAAGTTTTGATCTCCTGTGCACCGTTGTTACTTTTCCTTTTGCCATTTTGATTTCAAAATATTGATACTCATTTTTCCCTTGCATTTTCATGTTACCCCTTGGTTCGACCTTGGTCATTTTGATTTGAAACTCATTTCTTAGTTTGCTTCTCTTTAGCTCTGAACTAGATGACCTCCCGAGGATTTTCTCAACTTCAATTTAATCAGTAAGTCCTTGTTTCTTACTCTTATTTTGATACCCATTAATGGGTTTTCTAATTAAATCCAGAAACTGTAATTTTCTCTCTTAGATCTGTAACTTGAAACGATTTTTCAATGGGAATGTTGACTTCTAAAAGAAAAACTTTAAAACTCTCTTTATCCTAGATGTGTATGTAATTTTGATTCAAGGTTTTATGTCTAAGTTTATGATCTGAATGCTAGAGGGTATTCCTTTTTCTCTGAACTGATTAGACTTGAAGGCTTATTGATGTGGGTGTTTGGACTTCTTCATTCTTTCTCGATTCTGCAATCTGTTCTTTTAAGGATTATAACAAAATGCCTATTTATTTCGATCTATTTCCTGATCCTGTGTGTATTTAGAGCCAAAAATATACTTTGTACTTTGAAAGTTGAAAACTCCCTTCTGTCTTGGAAATTTGAACTTGAAGTAATTGATGATGTTAATAGCAAAGTAGAGGTGTGAGTATTGTTGTATCATGCTTCAGTGCAAGTTGAGACTATTATTATGGAACTTGATGTTGGACCCTCTTGGAGACTTGAGCTCTTCGATAGATAATCTTTACTAATTAGATTTCATCTATAGTCTTTCTTTTATATTCCAAACTCCATTATTCCCTGTTTTAGAGCCTTATGTTCAACTTATGTACACCGATTGTTGAGGGTTGTTTGCCTGAATTAGATCATTTCTATAATTTATCTATTCTGGAGCTCTGTTGAAATATGGAATTTTCTTTTACTTATCTTTCAGAACTGGAACAGTGGTTTCACTTTGATGGTTGCCTTTACTTTCCTTTCTCTGAGCTTGTATTGTTTCCTTTAAACAACCCAAATCTGGGTATTCCTCCATTCTTTTTCTTGGAGATGAATATTTTGTGTCCTAAAAATGTAGATGCCTTTTCTACTGGCTTTTTTTCTTCTTGAGTTGTTTCCTTGCTTAAAATTTTGTACTTCTTTGTTATGGTAGCATTTCTGTGCACTCATACTTACTTCATTTGAAGGTGAACTTCATAGAAAGGCTGCACTTTGTAAGATTACTTTAAAACTTTGCTTCCTTCAGCTGTTAAGCTATAATGAATGCTCCAAAGTACTTCAATTTGATGACTGAAAGTGCAGTCCATTTCCTTTCTGCTTAAATACCGCATTTTCTTTTATTAAAGCTTTAATATGCATGCTTTGGCAAATTTTTTAAAATACCACTTTATATAGGCGAAGTCTGTCAAATTTTTCCCATATTTCCTTCTTTTATTTTTATTTTAGATGTAATCTACTTTTTCCAGTTAACTTCATCCTTTAAATTATGATTCTTTTGCTTCACCTTTGAATTATATTCTGAAACTTGTACTTCTATTTGTAAGTCTCTCCTTTGACTTTGTATTATGACTTCCATTTCTAGAATAGTTGTTGAACTTTGAGTTGCATTCTTCCTTCATTCTAGCATGTACTTATGAATTATTTGCTTCATGTACCATAGGATAGAATTCTTTAAGCTTTGCAATCTCTATCTCTAGTGAGGATTGTAACACATGATTTATTTCTTCTTGGCTCTACAACCTGTTTCGCACACTTAAGAAAATAGTTAGAAAATATTTAAGCTTTTTGGCCTCTCTTATATCCATTTTTTTTTTCTCTTCTTTCTAAGTGAGTAAATCATGTATGTTGTTTGATCTTCATGTAATTTATATCTCTTGTTGTTAAGATATCCATATGCATGAATTAGGATAGTATAGGAATATGGATTGTACCCTGAGCTCATAAACTAATAGTTTTCTCTTTTCTATTTTCAGGTACAGTGCTTTCAGTAGTGAATATGGAGAGGGAAAAAGCTGAAGATGAAGATGCATCAACCGAAGGAGAAACCCCAAGGCAATGATGGGTTCATTCATACTCCTCTATTTTCTCTTTCATGCATGTGTACCTCTTATTTCAGTAGTTGTACTTTACTTTTAGTTACATCCCATGGCTTGTGTGGGAACATTTGACATTCCTTATGAATAAAACATTGAATTCTAAAAATTGAGTTGTGTATTTATTTATGCATTTCAACTTTCGTATGAATTGTATGATGAACTAAACAACTCAAGTAATATAATTGAATGTCTTAATCATGAAGGAAAGAACATTAAAGAATACCTGTAACATCTAGTAATGAACTCTGATTTATGTAATCTGTAGTCATGATTGCTGCTCCAAAACCTAACACTTTATCTATTCTGCCATTCGGTGTCTTCATCAAGACAACACAGCTGTCCTTCGGGGATGTGTTCTTTTGTTGAAGATAGCATGAAATTGTAGACTATGTGATCTGTTATGTTTTGTAACAACACACATAGCTACAGATTTCATGTAATCATTAATTAATTCAACAAGTAAAAATATTATCTAAAAGAACCTCCCCTAGCTTAGGTATACTTCACCAATGTTATCCATCGTAATGAAGTTTTGAGTTGCCCATTTTTACACGAGTGCAAAAATTGTCAACAAAAACCACCATGTAATCCTCAAAATTGGTCTAATTAAAATTCACAGTTTTTGGATTAAGGGAAGACAAGGAGGGGAACATCAAAATCCCATCTTGAGCTTCAAAATGCATGATTTTGATTAATTTTTCCTATTTTTTCACCTGTGCAAACCCATAGATGATTTTTGCATTAAATTTTGATACGATATGAGATAGTAGGGTGCCTAAAATGCATGAATGGTCATGATCAAACACAAAATTTTAAGGCCCCTAAATGAGGTGAACAATTTTGAGTGCCAACATTGGATCTGTCTACGAGAAGGGTACCCTCTATGGGTAACCAAAGATCCCAGAAAAATCTTTAGAAGTAGACCATTTCCTCCATAAGATAACCAATCAAATCCCAAGATGAAATGGTACCAACCAAACTTTACAATTTCCAAAATCATTCGCAAAACCAATATGATCAAAAACCTATGAAAAATCCCAATAATCTAATTGTTTTAAGCACTTATTTCAATAGAAAAATAATTCACAAATATGTACAAGGTAAGGAGATTCCAACTTTCATTTAATAAACCCATTCATGGGAATACAAAAGTATGATCCATTTCTCGGTAAAGTAGAGTGTTTCTCGAGTAAATTGTAACAATAAAATGTTAACATAGTACTCCACAAACAAGCCTTTAGTGGATCACTTAAATTGGAAACCCCAAATCTGAAATTAGGGTTAAAAATGAAAACCATTTAAAACAATGCTCTTCTATAAATAACATTGATCTACCCAATCCTAAATCTTTGAACCAAGCTGAAAATAATTAGTATCGACATGTACATTTGAAATATCCATACACATTTTAAAGTTGGTTCAAAACTCATGAAACATGACTTAAAATTAATTTGGGAAAGAAAATAGTGGGTTTAAAAATTGTGAACTTTTTAACATTATTATGCCCATAATTTTGACCAATACCCAAATTATTATCAAGTATAGATATATGTTGTTCTAGTAGATAAAAACCAACCTCTCATTTCTCACTTGAGTGATTTCCTTATTGCTCCAAAAAAAAAAATCATATCAAAATAAATAGGATCAACAATAAGGTTAGGTCTAGAAGTATCGAATGTATATCTTCAATATCATAATTATCGGAAACCCATTATTCTAGAATTTAATATTAGGATCAAATATAGCACTAGCATCTTATTTTGTCATTATAAGACACCGGTTTGTTAGTATTAAAGTAAAGTGAGTCAAAATATGAATCTAAAACATAATGATAACATAACTCATCATTAAAAGGCTTTTGTAGCTCATCATGTTACGGTTACTCTAATAAATATATTCACCAAATGTGGAAAAAAAAATGAAGATCATGAAAGAGCTCAATCACACACTAAAATGGATAATCAAATGTTTAAAGCTATGGGAAATTATTCAACAAATGTGGAGGATCTAATTTAATTTTATGATTAAATTTTTCGTATTCAATTTATGTAGAGGAGTAGAAGGAGACAAAGGGTGGGGTAATTTAAATCAACAAGGAAAACTCAATCACTATCATTATTAGTTGTAACTCCTTTTCCAAAGTTTCAAGGTTATTACTAGTATTTAAATACACAAAATCCAAAACCTCTTCACAAGAATCTAACTTAGATTCAACCTCATCAAATTATAAATCAAAGGTATGAGAAATAGTCTCAAAATTTAAATCCAAGTTAAAATCATTGATAATTGTAAGCGGGAATTTCTTTCTAAGGTAATATTTCAATTCAACATTGATTGACTTGTTATAAGCAATGAGAGCATAAGATTCACTTGGTATAATGTGCTCAGGATTTTAGTCAATTCCTTCCTAAATATGATATTAAAATTATGAATGTTTGCATCATTATTTCTTACCATATTATAAAAATAATTTCTAAGAGAAGGATAATCAAATTTATCAACATCCGCTTGACAAATAGATGTCTAAATTCATCCCGAGAATCAATAATTTTTGTAGGAAGCTCATTATACCATTCTCGGAAAGCACCAATAATACTTTGAATGAATAATATAATAACACCTTCATTATCAACCTCATAATCATGAATCAGATTGGAAAATGTTTCTAAATTTCTTTCCCCCTTTTCTCTATAAGCGACCATCAAACTTGGGTAACATATTTCAAACCACTTTAGGGAAAGGGGATTGAAAATTAGAGAAATAATTCAAATCCACATGTCGAATCTATGACTAATATATTAAGATTTAGGTAAATAATTATTCTTAGCATGGAAATAATTTCTACTTCTATTGCAAGGCTGATCCGAAAATTCCATAAACTTATTTACATATAAATAAGCACAAATTTTATCTAAACCTATAGCTAGATAAATGACAACATCTATTTATGTATTACCAAAAATATAATGATTTGAATCACTCACCCACTACTGAGTTACTAATATGAGAATCATTGATATGATCCACCACAAATCGAAGGATCATTTTCACAAAGAGGAGTCCAGTAGGAAAAATGAGAGCACCAATTTTGAATAATTTTTACAAAATTTAGAACACAAACCACCAACATCAAAATGTTTGAGAATAAAAATAAATGTTGAACCATACTAGTCTAAAATATCAATAAGGAATTGCCACTTTACAAGGAAGAACCAAATCTAATCTTTTTATGTAAATAAAACAATAATTTAAATTGAAAGAGATTGTAAATCTGAAAATGAAAATCTAGGAATGCAAAGTGAAATTAAATCAGCACATTCCCAGAATAACACCAATTTTTGGCTCTAAAATATATTCTTCCATTAAAGTTGATGAAGATAAACTGAAAACTCGAAGGATGATTAATTTTTAGAAAGGTTTTTCTCTTCAATAAGACGATAATATATTCAATATGAACAAATGTGAGAAAGAAGGTCACTTATCTACTTCTTCTATTTCTACAAGGCCAATGAGAGAGACCCTAGTAATTCTTATAAAATATTACTATAAACACACATTAGATATTTTTATAAATGAAACCTCTATGACTAAGTACCCAATTAAGTGTCACTTGTGACATAGCCACACATTTATAGTGAAATAAATAGACTTGAATTTCTCTATTGTAGAGATATGAGGATATCCATTACTTGTTAGTTTTACAAAAATATCTAAAGCACTTCCAACAAATAATGAATCCAAATTTATAATTAAGAGACTTCTAAAGATACTCAAGATGAAGCATAAGTATCAAAGAGGTGGGATAAAAAGAAGAAAGGGGGGTTTGGTCAATCCAACTTCATAAGTGTCTTGTCCATTGGGCTAATCTACAAATGTTAGATGAAGGATTCAAAAATTATATTCAGCATCAATTTACACAATTCTAATTCAACTATCATATTATTATAATTCATAATCTAAAATATATCACATGACAAGTTAAAGAGTGTAAATGGAACCAAAATTCTACAAATATTTTATAATCATGTGTTTTATGAATACACATCAGACCTCTTCACCTAATAACTAGATCAATATCTTAATAATCAAAGTGAATACACATCAAAATTTGATAACAACTTTCTTCAAAATCCAATATTCTCATTTATGACTAAATTAACATGCACAAATACTCTCATGAAATTGAATTGCATCATCCTTTAATTGGTCACAATTATTCATAACTCCAAACCTAAAACAAAGATAAATTGAAAACCTACAAAATAACTACCAAAGGGATCATATATCTAGGTTAAGAATGGCCAAGCTAGAATATGATTTGATAAAGTAACCAATTCATCAAATTATACAATGATAGAACATTCTAGAATTGTAAATGGGGGAATGTAGAATGTGGAGAACCAATGAGAGAAGAGGAGTAAGCATTCACATATCACTTTAATGGTGCCACCATGGATCGTATAGAAATTGGAAAAAATAAAATCTTTAAAAAAAGATCCAAGGGCCCTAAATACGTTCCTAGAGAAACACACAACACTTGAAGAACATCCAGGAGGTCCCACACACATGTAAGAGCGATAAATTTTGTAAAAGCAATTAACATATGGTGGAAAATCCTGGAAAACGATATCATAATCTATGTCACAAAATACACTATAAATACCTCATAGATTCACACAAAAATTGTGCCTAAAATGTCTCCCTTCGATAAGATTTTCAATTGTCATGATTTTATATGATTTCAAGCTCCCAAAGTAAACATATATGAGTAAAAACCAAGCCTATGGTCATTTTAATGGAGCCTCCTAGTTTAACATCCCTAAGCCAAATTTTACAATATAAAAACCCATAAAAATTTAACCCATTGTCATGCATAATCAATTCTCCATTATTTAACAAGTGTTAACCTTCAACTATTCAAAATCTCTAGATTTCAAGATATTGGGGTCCTTAAATCCTTTACCCACATATTTCTAACCTTTGAGAGAAGTAACAAGCCATGATTTGTCCACCTACACCAATCACATGTATTGAGTTCACATGTTCAATAATCTTCATGGGCTTGATTTGTTCAATTCCAATAAAAATAACTTGTCCTTGGGTTCACGAGGTGTTTATGGGATTTTGGAGGCCTTAATTCCTTAACCCATAATAATATTAATGTCTCAAGATTTTTCCATGTGCACCAATCATGTCTTTTCAAAGTGCTTCAGTCTCCTTAAGATCTCGGGGTTTTTCATATTCTTGGGCCTTCCTTAGACTCTTGGGATCTTGGGACCCTAAATTTCCTTTCCTTTGTCACTTCTACTTAAAACCTAGAGCCTTTAGGTCCACAGATATTTGCCATTGGTCCACATGGACTAATCACAACATTCCATGATATCATACCTTATTTTCCTTGGCCAATTGTGACATTTTTCCTCCTTCGAGACTTATTTTATTTTTCCGAGAAAGCACTTACCAATTTTCCTTTTCAATCCAACACTTAGTCATTATTTTGCTATGATCCAAGAGGAGAGTCGAGTGGAGCCTTTACTCCACTTAATTGGCCAAGTAATCTCAAATATAAACCCAATTGAGTTCTTTTCCCCTGTAAATATGGTATTAATCCCTAAGTGAATAACAAATGTGGTTTTTATCGATCCTTAAACTTGATCCAATCGAATTTTAGAATTTGTGGATTGAGGGAAGACAAGGAGAGGAACATAAACAAACCATCTTGAGCCTCAAAATGTATGATTTTGATCAATTTTTCCCATTTTCCCACCTGTGTGAACCCATAGTTGTTTTCTACAAAAAAATTGATAGGTTATGAGATAGCAGGTGCTTGAAATGCATGAATGATTGCAATCAAACACCAAATTTTAACTTTAAGGCCTCAAAATGAGATTAACAATTTTAGGTGCCAACACTTCATATATAATTTTTAGTAACCATGAAATATCTCTAACACTTATAATAGTCACATTATATTATTGTGTATCGCACATCCCATTTTGCTTGAATGAGTTTCTAAAATGGATATTTTATGCACTTTATTTTTGAAAAATTACATATAATTGATGGGTGATTATTGAATGCTTTTAAGTTATTGATATACCAAGATAATAGAAACCCAAATTTCAAATACATGTTATAGTATGTATTAAATTATAAGCTAAATACATGGAATTTTATAAAATATCCCACATAGCTCTGGATTTCCAAACATGACTTTAAAATTGAGTATTTAGCTTCCTTTTAATTATAATCTTTCTTTGGATAAATTTCTCGCTTCTTCTTCTCTCTCTCTATGTGTGTTACACACACACACACACACACACACACACACACACACACACACACACACACACACACACACACACACACACACACACACACACACACACACACACACACACACACACACACACACACGCACACACACACACGCACGCACGCACGCACACACACGCACACACACGCACACACGCACACACACGCACACACACACGCACGCACGCACGCACGCACGCACGCGCACACAGCCGCCACGCACGCGCAGCACGCGCACAGCGCTGCGCACGCGCGCGCACACGCACGCACACACACACACACACACACACACACACACACACACACACACACACACACACACACACACACACACACACACACACACACACACACACACACACACACACACACACACACACACACACACACAAAACATCTATATATTTTACCATGAGTAAAAGTAACAGAGAAGGAGTTTTTATCCCATAAAAATTCATCTTGGGATTGTACTCACCCACATTCAAATGTGTCTTGCTACAACTTGGACCCTAAACATATTCATGACCCTTAATCCATTGTTTCCACTTCAATCATTCTACTAATAGTTTTAATTATTTCCTTTTTGCAAAACATAATTTAATGTACGTAAACTTTGATATGAGTGTCATTTTTTATATCAAATAGGTGGTATCAATTTTCTATATAAGAATTTTATACTAGACATGTAAATTTTAGTGGATTTCTTCTTACCCTTGAACACAATCACCCTCATTTTCAACACAACTCGTTTAATATTTTCTTCCTATATAATTATTTAGTAATATTAAAAACTACAAAAATCACACTATATTATGGTGCATCATACATCCCATTGGATTTGAATGAATATATAAAATGAATATTTTATACACTTTTAATTATTTTGTAAAAGGATGCATAATTGATGGTTGATTATAGAATCGGGGAAAAATTTAAGAGTCATTATAAAAATCCTCCTTGCATTCTTTTAGTGAATATGTGAAAATGGGTTTTGAACTCATTATGACTATACAAAACCTATATAGTCATATAGGTAGAATCAAATTTTTGAATCAGAAATAGTAAGAGAACATGGCAATTTTTTTCATAAAGATTTGACATAGACGTGCACTTATAAAAGTGTATATGTGTGTGTATGTGGTTTTCTATATATGTGCCCATATAGCTAATTGGGTGTCTAGTAGAATTTCTATTGTGTTTATAGATGGCCATTGTGCATTTGCGAGATATGACTGGATGCATTTATAAAAAAATTGGTTATGTTTATAACTAATTGGATGTGTTTGCAAATGTACCGGTTGGTTGTTCAAAATTAGTCTATCAATTTCAAATGTGGTTGGTATGTTGTAAATGTAGAAAGACAGTTAGGCCCTGATTTTTCTATAATATTTTAGATCTAAATACCATCCGTGTGTCGGCACATGTCCATGTTAGCCAATAAATATATATAGAACCCTCTATTTGTCAAGTTATTCCAAAGTTTCTTACTTGAGTACTTGTACCTACCAAACTTAGGAAACTTGTAAACAAATATTCCTAAATTTTACATTCCAACAAAAATGGTAGCCACATCAACAATCTCACGGCCCAAAATCCAATTCCAAAACCTCATGTTCCAATTAATAGTCAACCTACTAAAACTCAAAGAAATAGTCAATGAATGGGTAGACAAGTGTAGTTTTGAGCACTTGTTTACATGCCTCAATATGACACCGATGCAAATTTATTGAGTTTTATATTATCCAAGTAGGACACTTCAAAGTCAAATTTCACCATCATGTTTTCATCACGACAATTTTCTTTTTGTAAAAATGAAAAAAACATCCACCACTTAATAGGGCTGCCACATCTTAATGTGAATTATGTCACAAAAAAAAAATCTCTCTAACTAAGACAAAAAGTATCTAGAGTCCCAATATGGCTTACAAATTGAAGGTAATATTTTCTTTCTAATTTTGTCAATATTTTTTCTTAATTTTTAAATGTCAATAACATGATTTTTACTTTTGTACAACTAGCTAGAATCAATCAAATAGGGTTTTATATATGCATGTTATAGCACATACATTTCTATAAGCCATAATTGAATTTTTTTAGGCTAGAATAGTCTTGATGGGAAGATCAACTGACATTCCATATTGGGTTGTTTTCTACATCCTTCATTCTCTTAGTGGCCAAAAATATTATTGGTGTATGTATTTATCCTACAATATTAGAATTGATTTCCCATATTCTATTTGTAATGACAACACAACATTTTCATCTTGCAATTATATACATGTATTATATTATAAGGCTTTTATGAGCTGTAAAATATTGATATATAAACGCATTCAATGAAAATATAAAAGTAAATTATCTTTCAATTGGAGATCAATATGAAATTTTAAATTAAATTATTCCATGTATTTATTTGACATTAATAGAATTAATTTTCTCTTCACTTCTTTCATAAGAGATCCATTACATCTTTCTTATACAATAAGACAATGCCATCAACCACACGAGTTCTCTATAGATTCAGATATGGATGCATAATCATCTCTTGTTACATTTCTAAGACAAAAATTCATGACTTCGACATGTCCCCTCCATTGGATGTTCACCAAAATTCCTCACTAATCGTTGGTATCCCTAGTGACAAGATATGAATTTGAAACACCATACATTATTTCCACTTTTAATTGGTACTTTATTTATTTTAATCATTACACATTTAATCTTTACAACATTTTTAGACACTTTTCATAAAGCTTCCCCACATCAAAAAATTGTAAGGTTTCAACAAACAATGACTAGGGAATGATATGGTCCTATTCAATGGCAAGGTACATTAGTTATCAATTTATTATGTTATATTTTAAGTTAACATTGAATTCTGATTTTTATTTTCCATTTTATGATGACCTTTTGTGTTTTAGCGGTTCCCGTTCACATTTGGAAAAGATGTTGCCACCACTATGACACAAAATTATCAAACTAGGGGAAACAAATATATTTTCCATCCCAGATGGCGATATAGTGTAATGATTTTTTTAATCCACATGATATGATTCATGGTTCAAAATTTCCCCAACCAGCCGAGTTTTATGGAAAATGCAAATCACATACACCTAATACGCCATCCGTAAGACCCACTCCCTCTCACAAATACCACAATCTGATGATCAAATAACTAATTTTTGGTAGCATTATTTATCAAAGAAAGAGTTGTTAAGTGAATTTTAATGACATTATTCTCGCAAGATATATAAAATTTGAAAATATGGGAATTCAAGTTAAAGATTTTATAAAGGAAATAAATTCTCGTTTTCACAACCATTCCTAAATAAATGCTTTATATTCATTTATTCACAATCGTCTAGAAAATCTTGATGTGTTAGTGAATCAAGTTGTATCAAGTGTCGTGTCTTCAAGTAATGACTACAATGATAATTTTTAGACGTCAAATTTAAAAAGTTGTAGAATTTAAATGGTGAAGCCCAATTTTACTATAACAAATGGGCTAGAGACAAATATCTTGTTGTCATTACAAATGTCAAAAATAATAAGGATATGGTAGGCTATACTCTTTTTACATTTATATCTTTTTTAGCTAATTATATTTCTTTATTCAAATGCAGTAAAAATATGAAAATTTGAAGAATAAAGCACGATCTTGAATGCTCACCTCAAAATACATGAATTTTTTTAAATTTTGCTATCTCACTAAAGGAAAAACTCATGCTCCTAAATAAATAAAGCAACACATTGAAGAAAAAATTGAGTATGGTATAGATATATTTTTTTTTAATTAGAAATCTGATATGGATCCTAGTTTACTTTCAACAAGTGATGTGGTCTATCAAGATCAAGAAAAGCTTTCCAATATCAATTCCACAATCAATGATCATGTGAAATTAGGAGCATTAAAATATGGTACAAGACCAGGATGGGGCATCTATTACAGTAGAAACAATAACAATCACTCCTCAACCCCGACAAGAATGATTGTGTTTCTGTAGACATTTAAAGTTGGAAATATATCCTTTGACACTCCTAATCTTGACATTGCACACTTTCATTTCTAGTAGGAATGGGTTTTTTTATAAGTACATACATATGCAGAGGAAAATAGAAATACCTCAAAATTGGACTCAAATACAAGAATTTAGCAAAATATGCATAGGGTCATAAACATATAGCTGTTGAAGACCGTAGGGATGGCTCTAATGTTATCATATCATTTTTCTAAGGGTATTTTATCGAAATATTTCAATGAGACTCATTTTTTTCATCATTAGTACAACATTTTCATATGGTTTCATACTCAAATTGACTCATTTGGTCATAGATTCAGGGGCATGAGGTACCCCATTCTCACTTTTTCCATGATACTCAGTTTCATTTCTAATTTTGGACACATTAGGGGCATGAGTGTCATTTATCCACTTAGATTTCAAAGTGTGTAATCAGTTCTACTTAGTTTCTACTTAATTTTGGGGCACATGGGAAGAGTATGGGGGCACTTATTCTCTTTTTTATTGTGTGTTCTAATTTACAAAATTAGACATATAGTCATCTATAGTGGTATGGTCCATGGGTTTGTGGAAGGTATCAAAGTGGCTTAGTTCTTCATATGCATACTTTACTATCCTTTTACATTTAAGGGGAAGATATCAGAGTTCCCAAATGACTCGGATACACTATCTTATTTCTTAGTGGGGTGCTTCATCTCCTCATATTTTTGGTTCTTCTCTTTTTAATTCATTTGTTGAGTTGGTACACTTGATGCATATCCCTCTCCTCAAGTAATAATTGGGGACTAATCACCCCTAATTATCCATCATAATTTAACAAATTTCCATATTCTTCAAGGCACAAGAATGAGGTCATGTTTATTCCTTCCATGTTTTATATCTCTTTTGGAATTTCTTGTTGCACATTTATTTACGATATTTTCATTGCGTTTGAGTTATATTTCAATTTCTTATGTTGGGAATTGACTACATCTTGTTTTACTGGTTTCATTTTGGAGCATGTTAACACCAACATAATAGGATATTATAAAACAAAGTTATTGTGAGAAAAGATAAAGTGTGTATACACACTTAGGTATATTTTCCTTTTAAGCATGTAATTTTTAATTTCATACTTAAAAGGGGTCAAATGTAGACACTAAAATTTGGAAATATATCCTTTAACACTACTAATCTTGACCTTACACACTTACATAAACAAATGCAATCTCTTCACTCTTTCTCATCACACCTTGATAGCACTTCTTACACCTTCCTATCTTTACACACCAACCTATCATTAATATCTGAAGTTTAATTACATAAAATACATATAAAAACATTCATGTTTAGGCCCATGAATCCAAAACAAAAAAATTTCCTCTCGATCCAAAAACATCAATTTCAATCGGAATGTAGAATTACATACTGACCCTTTTGTATGTTTTTATAATGACATGTTTTGAACTAATTATTTTCATTCTATCACATTCTTACAAATAAATATCCCCCTTATTTGTCATTTCATGACAAAGTAATCGAAAGTATATATAAGAAAGTAAATCATACCTCATTTAGGGACCTAGCACTTTATGAACTCCTCATGCGTAAGAAAGTATTAAAGGCACTCAAAACTCCGTAAACTACGAAATAAATCATACACATCCATTAGATAAGAACCATATAATAGTTTGAAGTCTCCTCCCAAGTCTAGAAGTCTCCATCCTCATCGTACAAGAAAGAAAAATGACCCTTTAAAATCAATTGAGCAAGTGTGAAACTCAAGGAAAGCGTTGTTAAAACACAATTGTCAAGTTTTGATTTTACTATAATAGATATAACATGCTAGGAGATTAATGTCGGTTTGATCCATCTTAAAATTAGTGGCAATATTGTCGGTGCAAAGAGGTACCCATAATCCACCTTGCTTTGTTTTAGAGGAATTCCTTCTTGCACTAAAAGGGTTTGATGGTTTGAGTATATTTTGCAGAGCTATTCTAAAGGTGAGAAAATAAGAAAAAAACATAACAACATACATTTTTGGTAGGAAAAACACTCATGAAGTTGCAGACCCAAATTTCAACTAGGTCTAAGCCTAGACAAGAGGTTCAAGATTGTATGGATATTATAGACCGAGTTGTACGATTTTGACCAAGCTCGATTTTAGGCTACATTTTCATCAACAAATCATTTCCAATTCTAGATCTTTATGTTCCTGTAATTAGACCATCCATACTCTTCTAGTTCCACACAAATTTAGCTAAGTGCACTATTTACTTTTTCTTTTGATATTTTCTAGATCAATAGTCACTTTGAAAAGTGTTATTCTGATTTGTGTAATTAATGATGGAATTCAAATAAATCAAAATATGCCCCTATAACATTATTCACCCTTTTTGTGTATGTTAATTAAAACATAAAAAGGGTGAGATTCACTCCCAAGAAAAGTGAAATCGCTTGCTCGATATTGTAATCCTCATAGAAGAATTGAGTTGTAAATATTAGTTGGGATATTTTGTAGTATTGTAAATGATTATGTAACATTCCATGACATTATATTAATATAAATATTGTTTTCATAATTTCTACGTCAATATCAAATAAATAACATATTTATGTTGATGGCTCTATTAATATAACTATGAAAACAGTTGAAGACTTCAAAAGACATTTTTGCGAGAACACTTCCTTTGCTACTATTGACTCTCAAGGGGCCTCTGGAGGTTTAGCGATATTTTTGGATACAAATATGGTTGACGGTAAGGTACTCTCCTCAACCCAGAATCATTTAGCTATTATCTTTAAAAGCCTTGAAAATAATCATAGCTGGATCTTGTCTAATATTTATGTGCCCAATACTGCTACTGGTAAAAGAAGGCTATGGAAAGAGTTAACCTTGTTCAGAAGCAAGGTTGAAAACATGAACTGGTTGGTTATGGGAGACTTCAATACTCCTTTGAATCCAGGAGAAAAGTTTGGAGGAAGTTCTGAATTCTCCCTTGGTATGGAAGAATTTGCAGACTTTATCTCGACTCTTAATCTTATGGACATAGAGCTTCATGGCAATCAATTCACATGGTCTAACAGAAGATTAGGAGAGAGCTTAATTCAGGTTAAACTTGACAGAGCTCTTATTTCTGCAAATTGGATCCTAGACCAGAATTTCCATCTTTCTACTCTCCCCAGAACGGGATCTGATCATAATCCAATAGTCCTCAATTTCTTCAATTGGACAAAACCTTTTCATGGTAATTTCAAATTTGAGAAAATGTGGTTCGAACATGAGGACATTCTAGACAGAATTAAAGAGTGGTGGGTTTGGGAAGGCACAGGGACGGCCCAATTCAGGCTTCTTCAGAAGTTAAAGAATGTTAAACAGAAAGTTAGAAAATGGAATAAAGAGGTTTTTGGAAACATTTTTGAAAAGAAGAAAGAACTTAAGCAACAGCTTGAAGAGCTTGAGCTAAATGTCTCCATGAAAGGTATGACCCTTGAGGATCATCAGCAGAAAAAAATCTCCTATCAGATCTGCATAATATAAACAGCCATGAAGAAACCTTTTGGAGAATGAAATCTAGAGCCCTTTGGCTTAAGGATGGAGACAGAAATACAAATTTTTTTCACCTGATAGCCATCAAACATAGAGCTTGTAACAGAATTTCTGAAGTTGCTAAAAGAAATGGAAACATTACTAAGGAGCCTGAGGATATCAAAACAGAGGTGCTAAATTTTTACAAGAACCTCCTCACTGAAGATACCTCCTACAATGAACAAGCGGCCTCTTTCCTCTTAGACTCCATTCCTAATAACCTAATACCTGCTGAGAGATTTAAAAGTCTTTCAAAAACTGTCACCATTGAGGAATTAAAAAAGGTTGTCTTTGCTTTAGAAGGGGATAAGGCTCCAGGTCCAGATGGCTTCTCGGCTAACTTTTTCCAAAGATGTTGGGAAATTTGCTCTGAAGATCTCTTGAAAGTTGTCAATGAATTTTACAGAACGGGAAATCTTATTAAAGAACTAAATAATACACACATTGTGCTTGCCCCGAAAAAGATGGATGTAAAAGACTTCAAAGATTTTAGGCCTATCAGTTTGGTTAATGTCATTTATAGGATCTTCACAAAGATTCTCACCACTAGAATGCAACCTATACTCATTGAGATCATTTCTCAACAACAGAGTGGATTCATCTAAGGAAGAATTATCCAAGATGGAATTATCATGGTTCATGAAACTATACATTCTATGGATAAAAGTAAAAAGGCGGGGATGGCCATCAAACTTGACATGCATAAAGCTTTTGATAGAGTCTCCTGGAGATTCATGGATGAGGTCCTGTCCAAATTTGGTTTTCAAAGCAAATTCAGAAAAATCATTCACTCTTGCATCTCTACCTCTAGATTCTCTATGGTTGTTAATGGGGAACCTGTGGGTTTTTTTGCCAGTAATAGAGGTATACGGAAAGGCGACCCAATCTCCCCTCTTTTATTCATTATTATGGCTGACAGTTTAAGCAGATCTATTTCCAAAGCTATTGACATTGGCATGATAAAAGGCTTCCCTCCAACTACTGGTAATCAGATCTCCTCTCATCAGTAGTTTGCTGATGACACTTTGCTGCTACTAATGGCTTCTATTATTGAGGCAAAGGCCATTAAAACTGTCCTTAGATTTTATGAGGAAGCCTCGGGGCAAAAAGTTAATTTTGACAAAAGCTCTATTTATTTCTTCAATACTCCTGAGGAGAGGCAAAGAAAGATCGCTAACATTCTAGGATGCACAATTAATTCTCTACCAGCTACTTACTTAGGGTTACCTTTAAGTACTGGCAAGATTTTAGTGGAGGTATGGAATGATCTTATTAAGAGATTTCAAAGAAAGTTGGCTGGCTGGAAAGGAGCCGTTCTTTCAAGTGCAGGTAAGTGTCTTTTGGTTAAAAGCATGCTTCAAAACTTGCCTATCTACATACTGTCAATGTTCAGCATGCCTACAGCTGTGATGAACACTATTAAGAAGATTCAAAACCACTTTCGTGGCACATGCATGCGAGGACAGTTCGGATATCATCTTGTGGCTTGGGAACAGGTTTGTAAACCTAAGAGACTAGGGGGGTTAGACATCAAAGATATCAAACATATGAGTACTGCCCTTACTGCAAAATTAGGATGGAGGCTTATAAAAGAGCACAGACCTTGGACAGAGCTGATTAAGATCAAATATCTTTCAAATCAAAGCAAGATTTCCTTCATTTATGATCAGTCCCTTCCGAGTGGTTCTATTTTCTGGAACAACCTTCTACGCAGTAGACACATTCTTTCTCAGGGGTGTAATCTGGAAGCTTGGAGATGGGCAAAACATAAACTTCTAGACTGATAAGTGGATGGATTCTAACTGGATTTCTGATTATGATCATATTAAAGACAGCTTAATTGCAAAGTATGGACACAAAATCCAGGGGTACATTGAGAGGAATGGAAACAAAAGAAAATAGAAGCGACTAAAAGTGGAGAATGATAATATTCATGCTGATATTATATCTCTCGAATCAACTTTCCTAATCCGTATAAGTAATCAAAATCTTAAGGATGAGCTCATCTCGGAAAGATTCTTTTGATGGGGATTACACTTGTTAATGCAGGATATAATTATTTCTTTTGCATCCATGGCAAGTGAAATTAAGTGGCACAAATTGTGGATGCCGAAGCTAACCCCTAGAGTGAGCTTCTTTTGGTGGCTAATTATTAATGGCAAGATCCTAACTAATTGATGTTGTATGTGTGAAAGAGGTGAAGATATAAAGCATTTATTCCTCCATTGTGAGATTGCTTCCAAAATTTGGCAGCTTGTTTTTACAAAATTTAATCTGAAATGGATTTTTCCCCTTACCTGCCTTTAGGCTTGGGAGCAATGGAGCTCTCCGTTCAAACATTGCATGGTGAAAAGGCTATGGCAACTTGTTCTGCCCCACACTATGTGGAGAATCTGGAAGGCTCGTAATGATAGTATTTTCAGAAACAATAGACAGGCTTGTAACAAAGTATATAAGGAAATTATCATTGTTGTGCAAGATAATATTGCTAGATTTAAACCCCCTAAAAATAGACTCTACCAGGAGAATGAAGAATGCATTCGATGAATGGAATATTGCCCGTCAATAGAAATAATAATGGTAACTTGTGAAACACGGTCCGATGGATTAAACCCCCCCGATTACAAGTTAAATTTTGATGGGGCCTCTAAGGGCAATCAGGGGACTGCGGAGAGGGGAATCATCAAGGATCAAAGAGGATATTATGTTGCTACTTTCTCTGGGAGAATGGGCAGATAGACTAATCATTATTCCAAATCCATGGCGGCTCTTTGGGGTATTAGACTTGCCAGAGATTGTAATATTCCAAATATCATAATTGAAGGTGATTCTCTAAATATTATCAATCTTCTGAATAAAAAGCAACACCCCAGCTAGTCTATTAGGGATTATATTGAAGAAGCTATTGATATATGCAAAAGCTTTGAAAATGTCCAAATCACCCACACCTACCGGGAAGGAAATAGGGTCACTGACAGTTTGGCTAACTTCGGTGTTAATAATCCCTTTCAAACTTGGATTGGAGGGGACGTTCTGCCCACCCATGTCAATAAAGCCATAATCATTGATCTCCATGGCAGTGAAAATCATAACTAACGGCTGTATTTTAGACGCTAATGAGCGGATCCCCAAGTACATGATGATGACATCACAAAAGATTTGGATGATTGTTGCGATCTGTGCGGGCTGGGCTGTCATCATTTCTTGGCATAGGAGGAAAGCCGAGGAGTGGGGCAATAATAACAAGTGTAGCATAATTATTAAATCGGCTTTCACGGGAAGGAAAGATTCAAATACCAAAATCAAAGTTTGGCCTATTCCACACATTGATAGCTATTTTACCGTTGAGAACAGGAAAAGGTGCAGAGGAAACATGGGGGGCTGCCATGCAAAACCGAACCGACCCACAATCCTGAGTGGAAAGAGAACACGGAGCTTTGGGATTACCTGTAAATCGAGGGCTTGTCGAATTTCATTGAAAGGATCCAAGGCTTCGACCAAGACATCTCTATCAAATTCACCCGGGGATGGAAGAACAGAATAGTCAAATATAGTAACATGAAAATGGAAATCACGGAAGAGCTCATAGCTCAGATCACGGGCCTCAGCCTGGAAGGCACAAAATTCTTCAATAAGAAGGTAGACAGGGAGGTGGAAACCAAGAAATTTCTGGAAGAGGGAGAGAATCTTGAGTTCGTGACTGCTGGCCTCAAGGTGGAGTCGATCCCTGAACCTTTTGCTGAACTAGCCAAAATGGTGGTAAGGTATGTTACCCTTGAAGGAAGATATGTGACTATACCTCAAAAACATCTGATTTTTCTGAATCATTTTCGTAGAAATAACATTATCAGCTTTCCTCATTATCTGATTAACTCTCTGGAGAAATCTATAAGGGAAGTTCAAAGCCACTCTAGGGCTGTCCCTTTACACCAGGGCCTTATCCTCTTGATTCACCACCATTTCTCCAGCTGCCCTTCCGTGAATCCTATCCCACCTCCCTCCTCCATACCTCCACCTGCCCACACTGCTCCCACTCCCTCCCTACTAAAAAGAAAGAATGAAGATGTTGTCTCTAGCAAGAAAAGTAAGAGCCTCAAAGCCAAAATCCCTGCTTCCCAATGAGTCCTAAGGAGCCACAAGGACTTGGAACTAGCTGAAAACCTCCTGCATATTAGCAAGCCGGTGGAGGAGCCCAAAGAGGAGGAATTGCTGGATAGGGTGGACAGATTAGAAAAGGAGATACAAGAGCTCAAAGGGGCTATAAAAAACATGGAAAGAGCTAAGGGTAAAAGGATCCTTCAAAGTGAGGAGGAAGAGGGGGTTATTGGTGAAATCTTCAAGAAACTACAGTCCTTAGATGGCAGATTGGGGAATGCTAAAAGCCAAAATGACTGCATATTGTCTGCCCTCAAAAGCATTTATAATTTCATTGAACAACATGTCCACAGTGTTTGCAGTTTAAGTGGGATCAATGAGGACATATGGGGCCCTAAAGAGAAAAGGGACATTGCAATTGCCCAAGCAGATTTACAAGACTCCTCTCAGGCCACTGCCATTGCCTTCTTCATGTCACTGCAGGCTATCAAGACCAAAATTGACAGAGCCATCAAGTAAAGGGCTGTTGTGATGCTATTTTTGGCTGCGATGTGGCTATCATCGGGCGGTTCTGGAGCTGTTTTGTGGTGGGGCTCTTTATGTTGTTTCTCTTTTGGTTCCTTTTTTATCTTGCCTTCTTTTTTCTGGATCTTTGTACGTTTAGATCCTTTTTCACCTGTATTGTAATATTTGGTTGTTGAGCCTTCCTTGGTTGACTATTTTTCCCTTCTCTGGGCTGCTTCTCTCATCTTTACTATCTGGCTTTTGAGCCCTTTTGTATACAGGGTATAGTCCCTTCAAAACTATTTGCCCTTAATAAAAAAATAAAAAAAAAAAAACTATTGTGTTAATAACTTTTATTGTGGTTATAACAATGTTAAAATAGATAACATATTTGTAAATGAAAATAGGGACAATAAAATCATTTTATAAAAAAATAACACAAATATATAAACATAACAATTCATATAAAATTTCATATGAGAATAATTATTTGTTATCCATACCAAGCTAAAACCTGGGTAGCTAAAATAATACTTGAGAAAACTTTTCTTCGTAAATGGAATTCATATCTACTATCTCAAAGGAATATCCACTTCCATGGTCAATATTAAGATCATCTTTGTTGCTCATTGTATTAGTGACTCCTCTTTTTTCAATGAGTGAACTCCAAATAACAAGTTCCCTTTCATAAAGAAACATGTCCATAGGATAATGTGAAACATACAATCTCAAACATGTCTCCAATTTTATCCAATCTATTTCAAAGTTTTGATTTAACAAAATATAATGCACTAAATACCCTTTCATCTTCCATGGATCCCAAAATAATTGTTTGGAAAAGCTCATATAATCAAAAATATTCACTAATATTTTCTTGCATAACACTACTAGGATACCATTTTTACAGCATAGCCTTATAATAACCCCATTATCTACTTGCTTCATTTAGATATCGATATTAATCAGTCATTTTAAGTCCAAAATGTGTTGAATGAGACATCAATAATTTTTTTTCCAAAATGATTTTAACTTCAACTCCACTTATCTCTACAAACTTACGATATGTTAATCATAGCACCGATGTTTTGCAAAAATAATTGACTTGCTATTTAATCACTATAACCATCAATAGAATTCAAAAATATAGGATTCATCACTCCCATGGATTCAATAAATCCATCCCTTTTTAAATGATCTTGAATTTATATGGATAAGCTTTATGAAATCTACCTCAATTTCATCTCGCATATTAGAAATTACAGAGTCAAATAAAACATGTGTTACAAAGACTTATTCAATTTTTGTGGTATCTCCTTCTCATTAATGATGATACAAAGATGATCCTTAATATTAAATTTCAAATAGCAATTAGGATCCTTAATATATGTTAAAATTTCCAATTGTCAAAACATGCCCCTTAAATTATCTTGACAGGTATAAAATATCTAGATTTTGACATACTCGTTTCTCAAAAGTCAATAATATATATGGATCTATCTTGAGTATGTTTCATTAAACAATTGATTTCCTTAAACAAGGGAATAAGCCACATATTTTAAATATCATTTCCAAAAAAATTAACGATACAACATTTTTTTCGTTTTCAATTTCCCTATGATATTTACACATAAATATTTCCAACGATGAATATATTCTTCAAAAATTTTACATGCATGTTCACACATGGAAATCCATCTCGTATCAACATATTTTAGAATATTTTTACCATATATCACTCTAATTGTAAATTTTTGGAACTCTACAAATATTTTTGGACTATGGAATATAAGCATGCAAGTCATGGATAAGCTCTTCCACTTTTGTGACATTTTCAAATGTGCTAATAATTTTGTATGAAAGATTCATTCTATGATCCATGTAATGAATTGGAATCATATATGGGGAAACTATGGTTTTTAGTCAAACACAAATACCATTTATGTGCCCCCTGCATTTCTAATGCACCATCACCGCACAACACACACACACACACACACACACACACACACACACACACACACACACACACACACACACACACACACACCAACTTTGTAGCTATAACATAATCATTCATCCTAAATATATGCCTAAAATTCAAAATAGCCAACTATAAAGGTTCTCAATATTGAAATTTTATACCATTTTATGGACTCTAATAGATGAGGTTGCCTTAATTAGTTAAGAAAAGTATAAACATGAATACAAACCCATGATGTGTTTTCACCTATTGTTTCCTCATTGGAAATAGGTATGCCATTTTTAAGAATGTGGTAAATGGTTTACAAATGTATATTTTTAGCACATAATACTAAACTAAATAAATTTTCTTGGTTGAGCTATAAGTGTTTCGCTTTCTCAACAAGATGTCATACACATTTCTTATCATTGTCATACTATGTTACATATCTTTGCATGGATGCATTCTTTTACATTTTTCAATATTTGTTCTTTATTTTTCCATCTTTTGCTTAAGTGACACATATATTTTACACAATGCTTCTCAATTATGTCCAACTTAAGTTGCACTTTGTGTTCCTTTCAAACTACAAATTGCACATTTGCATTCTCTGCTAGAGTATCATCACAATTGTTTGCATTTGTTAGTTCAATGAATGGATATGTAGCTACCCAATCAAACTTAAAATACCTTCTAATTATCCATCTAATTCTCTTTCTTCGGACAAATTTCTATGTAATATTTTCAATTGAAGTAGGTGTTTGATGAGTAGAAATATCTTTTATTAGTTGGATCTCATCTTTGTAAATGTCCTCTAGTATCCTCTTTCTTGACACATAATTGTGAGTATAATTTCCAATTGAAGTTGGTGTTTGATGAGAAGACATGTCTTTTTCTTATTGCATATTGTAATCAGGAATATCATCTAATGGGGCATAATAAGGATTTTCCTCAAGTGGAGGCATGTCATCATCAATAATATTTTGAAGTGGTGACAAGTTATTATGATTAATTCTTTCATGTGGAATATCACTATCAATGGGTTCTACATGCAAAATGGTTTTGGTATTATTATTGAACATTAATATGAAACTGAGAATAAATAAAAAGAGTTAATCATTTAGTTACTTAGTACCTATATTTGGTGTGGATAATAATTGCATGACAAGTTTTATGGATGGATAAAATATAATAAAAGGGTCACTTTTTTATAATTGGCCTACTTTTGCCTATTGGTTATCTGTAGAGGCCATCAACTCTTTATTTGATTTCGGTGAAAATATACATAAAACCATCAAACGACTATGAAAAACCTATGGGTGGTTGCAAAAGATGACTAGGTTGCAAGCACACACATCCTTTGTAGATGAATACTAGCAAGAAAATGTCTTGTGTGTGTAGTGCCCACCTTTCTACACACACAATTTCAACAGTAAAATACTAGGAATTTTTGACTTACATTGCTCACTACACAACGCCACAAGGCTCCAAGTAAGGAAAACTCCATAACACATACGACACTTACACAAGTCATCGACCCACATAGACACATGATAACACCATATACATGTCGATGCCACACTTTCCCCAATGAATGAATGCTAGAAATAACACAACCACAATAAAAGGGACTTAAGGATTGACAACCCACAACACATCATTACCATGGTTACATCTAGAGTACGTTAAACATCCAATAACATTATTATGTAAGCATAATTTTCTCCCTTTTTCCACCTACATATTCTGAAAATTCATTTCACATTTCACTTATTGTTCAACCATTTAATTTTGCTCTTTACCCTTATGACAATCTTCATAACTTACATAAGTATTTTCCATATTTCAAATTTCATACAAAAATCTAATTCTCTCATTCTTATGTTAAGATTATGCTTCCCAAAACACTTATTCAATGTTTAAAATTTAACCTTGCTACACAAGTGAACCTAACGTGATGTCAAGATGAAATCTTGGGATTGAGGGAGACATAGATTCGAGATATCTTTTCCCCAAGAACATCCTTCGATTACGGAATAGATTATTTCGCTACCATAGTTACTAAAGTTCAATAACTTATTGACTTCCATTTATATTTATATATCTTTTGTTTTCTCGAAGTTTGGTCACTCCAAGGCAATACAAAATCTTTGAAACACATAAAGATATTTAATTGAGTTATAAGGACTCCAAGAGTGGCAGTATCCCCAATCCTCAAATATTTTTTTTCTTATATGCTTTACTTTTACATCACATTATGGTCACATTTTTACCATCATTTTATAACAAAAGAGTTACGAAAGCACTTGTCTGACATCTTAAGGAAGTACATGGTTAGAAGCATTATAAACTACACATGAACCACAAGTGACCTATGTTCACGAAGATCCCATGTCTCTGCATTTCATGATTCCACATAAGAAATATTCTTTATTCCTTAATGCCATAAAATGACATAACAAGGGATTATGGGACAAGATTTCAGTTTCTAAGGTTCTCTAGAATCAACATCTTTCAAATCAATTTCATATGCAAGGAGTTAAATTATAGTTTTCTACCCACAAGTTAACATCCTAATCCACTAGGGTTTAGTTTAATTCCAATTTTCACTTAGGGATTTATGCTCTATTATAGATTAGAATAAGGTTCAAAACATATTCACCCTATAAACCCTCCATAAAAGATCAAAGCACTATATTGTCACTAGCCAAAGATAATACATATAGCTAAGAGGATCTATTCATTAACAAAATTTTAAGTGATAGAACCACTATTTCACTAGCTCCATGATGTCATCTGGATCCCACAAGAAATTCATTCAATGAAAAAAAAATTATTCTAAATCTATCTTCGGAAGACAAGGTAGTCCACTAGGATATGAAGGAAGAGTTAGCTCTACTTACTCCAGATCAAGTTTGACTGTGTTGCTCCTATATGTCTGGTTTATGTCGATGACACTAAATGTACCTACTAAGATGATAAGCCCCTTTCTTGGGATCTTATTTTCCTAAACTAGGATGTTCCATCGAGTGTAAAGGTTTGTTTGAAGGTCACAGTTTTCTACGCTAAGGGATTAACATAGGCAGGTTAGTTATATACAAATTTTGAACTAGGGTTGACTGTTGTGGTTAGGTTCCTTTATTACATTTTCAAGGTAAGAAACACAACACCAATTATTAAACCAATAATTGCACAATGAAAGTTCACTACAAGGTATAAATTTCAATTCCTTTTGACATTTGTATTCCACTTTTACCATAACAATTTTGGGATCAAAATAACATCCATGAAAGAAATACCAATTTCTCAAGCTCTTATTAATCTAGTGATTTTTACATACTACCAATTTCAACAATAAGTCTTTCAATATATTACCAAAAATAAACAATGAATTACTCAATGCCTTTACATCATCATTCTTTCATCCTGCAAAAACCACGTGAGCAAGATATCAGCGATAAATCCTCTGGCATGGCATCCACCCTAATCTAACATAATTATCATTTTTTAGTTTCCCATTTACATACGATAAAAATTACAATTTGCAATCAAAGTAAAAAAAATTTTCGAGACATGTATTCATTACATTTCATTTTGCTTCTTTTTATATCCCGGAGAGAGAAAGAGAAGGGTAGAGAGAGAAAACATCATTTTGTCAAAAGTTCTAATGCACACAACAAGTTTCATTATAGTGTTTTAAATAGTTATTTACATGTGTTAAAAGTTTCCAGGGTGGTTTGGCAACCCTACGAGGGTCCTGCAACTTTCTACTTTACATTTTCTCACTAGCTACAAAACATTCAAAACGGGCTCGAAGGCTAAGAAACCTCTTCCAAAAGTTATCTTCCAATGAGGATGCACACCACGATTAACTTTCTACGTGTCCCCAGATATCCCAAGAATTCAAAGCAACTGACTGAATTGGGAAAAAGTGAACAGTTTGCATTTGGCGGCTAGTTCTCGGGGCCACTTGTTGTAGTTGACCTAGTTGCAAATGAACAAAATTTAGTTCGAGGGCCCAGAAAACCGTTTGATGGATGAGCATGCAATGAGACACTTCCTACAAGTTCCCTATATGAGAATAATTAATCGAGTTGACGGGATGAGAACTAGAAAACCACTTTCAAACGGTGACAAGTTTTCTAGAGCGACAAGTCACAATTGGTCTAGTTGAACCTCGTCAAACTGCAACCGGAGGCCTACAAAATGGCTTTGCCAAACTATCCAGAAAATTGTTTTTCCCTAAACTGAATGTTCCATGCAATTGTCTAGTATAAACACTAGAGGTTTGCGAAGACGGGAATTAATTTCTCTATCCAATTTTCAAATGTTGGTTCAAAATGAAAGCTAACTTTCTAGATTTGTGACTTTACGCCGTTGTAAACCAGTGTAATAGGGCTCCTATGAGAGTGTAAAAAGATCACATATGTTCATTCGGGGTAAATCCAGATGTCATGGTGACTCCTCACATAACAAGGTACACAAATGAAACCTAACATCTCGTTTTCAGAGTTCAAAGGGTACTTAATGAGTCTCCGAAAAATGCAAAAATTAACTATTTAACAGGAAGAAGGTCAACAATATTACTGGGAAGTCAAACTCATCTTGTCGATATACCAATATTGTAGTGATCTAACTAGGTAGGAAGCTTTCTAAATCACCTCAGAATGAGGGTGGAAGTTCATGTTTTAATGTAACGAGTTATTTTGACATCGTGAGTAACGACAAGACATTTCATTGTTTTTACATGAGTTGAAATAAACAATTAACTGTATTAAGATCTTGATATTTTAAAATTATTTTAAGTTGTAAACAAAAACTAAAATATGAGAGTTATGAAAGATGAGGGAAGGTGAACCATGCCTAGAAGGGATGGAGTCGGTCAAACCCATGGCTTTGGTTCAGTATCTCGCTTGGCACTTTGTCAACCAGTTCACGAGCCTGGATCTAACCTCCACCACGTCACACCAACTTCCCGATCACTTGAAGTTTTCCAACAGAGTAAGTAGTTGCTTGTGTGTTTCTAAAACCTTTTGAACAGATCCATTATGTGCATATCTTGCAATCCTGGCATTCCATGAGACAACATTTCTTTGAGGCGTTTTGTCAAACAGTTGACTTGCCTTGTGTAAGCTTCCACAATTTGCATACTTGTCTACTAGCGCATTTGCAACTAAAAATCCTCTAACATTATGCCTTGGGTTGTCCGAGGCCTGCTCTAAAGCTCCCATTTTGACAGAGGCTGGGAGGATGCTGGAACAAGGTTGTGGAGTCTGGCTTTACACGTACCAATTGCATTTGCTTGAAAGTTTCCAAGGCCTTTTCAAAACTCATTTTTGCACATCCTACAATCATAGCACTCTATGAAACCACATTTCTTTGAGGCATTCTATCCACTAGTTCCCACACCTTTTCAACAACTCCATTTTGGCATAGGCTGGAAATACAATGGAAAATGTAACTTGATTGGTTGGAGCCTAGTTTGTTGCACATGTGAAACAAAGTGTGATTGTCTCTTGAGGAAAACCCGAGTGCCTTCTAAATGTTGTAATACACACCTTTCTAGGGAAGTTGTCTCGTTCTTTCATTTGGTCAAGCACTGCAAACAGCGCCCCCTTCAGAATTTGTAAACTACACATCTGACAACATTCCTCTGTCCCTTTTTTTTTGCTTGACAGGTGTCCACGCAGGTTATGGGGGCTCATTTTTGTTTGGACGCAAGCCGGGAGAGTCTTGGCGTACAGCCGAAATGCCCTGTAAGGGAAGCTCATCCAGTTAGAGCTCTATCCCCCACTTCCCTCCATGGCAGCGGAACCCTCTCCCTCTCCAACAAAACAAAATGATGGACAGTCCCCAACCTGCCCTAAAACCACGCCCACAACAAAAATCATGGGATTTTTAATTTAAAACTTTTATTTTTTTTATTTATTTTTGTTTGTTTTTATTAACAAAAATGTTTTATCCTAGTCGACACTACATGGTGAGTATTATTATTCATGAAAAGATTCGTTGAAGGCATGCATGTCTAATATCACACGTGAAAACATTAAAACCATCAATGTTGCAAGTTTATGTAGCAAAAATTAGCACAACTTATTTCTATGCATGATGTTTGTCAAAATACTAATATGGGAAGATGTGAATTGATCTCCCTCTCACTAAAATATATCTTCAAGGTCATGGTTAACTATGAGTACAATTGTTTCATTCAAAATCCTAAATGATACAAGAGCGTGTTTGAAAGAACAGTGAATGGATTGTCGAAACAAATGTATTAAGAAGATGGTTTAGTTGTGTGCTCATGTACTCCAAAGCTAAAATGCCAGTGGATGTGTACTTATTGAAGGAAACAAAGATGTTGGTTAGAGGTAAATATCAGGGTCTCATGCGAAATATGTCCCATAGTGTGATGAATGATAGTTGAGATGCTTCAAAGCCTATGGAGTTGTAAGACTCCCTCCATGTAGCATGAACCCCTAATTCAAAGTACTGGTCGGCACTACATACCTGCATGTAATCATCTATGATGTATTTGGTCATCTATGATGTAGTCGTGCAAGTATATAAAATAGTGATAGTATAAAATCCCAACACTTTTGCATGTGAACATAGGAAGCAGTTTAGTGGTGTATAAACTGTTTTTATGCAAGTAGACAACTTAAATCTATTTTTTTGTGATCTACCATCAGCCTTAGATATTAATAGGTATATATTGGAAAATGTGCCAAATTTGAGTTTCAAGGTAGTGGCAATATATATTCATAAGTATGAAATTTATTTTAAACCCTAGGTGAGCCGATCCAGAAAAGTAACTTGCATCTTGATATTTTAGGAAAAATGGTGCTCTAACTACTACAAATCAAAAATGCCAATTTCAAAAATCCAAAAATCATGAATTAGAGAAAATTCGCAACTAATTGTTTTCTAGCATAGAACGTTATTAAGTTATTGATATGCGAAGATAGTATAAACCCAACCTTCAAAGATGAATGATATTATATATTAAATTGCAAACCAAATCCATGAGCTTTTAGAGTAATATCTAATGTAACTCCTAGACTTCCAAATGTGGCTTTAAAATTGAGTATATGGATTCTTTTTTATTTTATATTTTTATAAATTTACTGCTTCATTCTATATATTAAATTTTTTATATGAAACATGAACACATTTTACCAGGATCAAAAGCTACATCGAAGAGGTTTCTATCCACCAAAATTCATCTTGAGATTTTAC
Organism: Taxus wallichiana var. yunnanensis; assembly: GCA_018340775.1. Taxonomy (NCBI): domain Eukaryota; kingdom Viridiplantae; phylum Streptophyta; class Pinopsida; order Cupressales; family Taxaceae; genus Taxus; species Taxus wallichiana. The sequence goes on from CM031235.1 coordinate 722,913,442, forward strand.
TCACCCACATTTAGATGTATCCTATTTGGGATTGAATCCTAAACATAATATTCACCATTAATCCATTATTGATGTTTCTATCATCCTAAAAATAATTTTAAATTTAATTCCTTATGTTGTAAAATATAATTAAGTGTGTTAACACTTTGATATGATTATCATCCTTTGATATCAAATAGGTGGTCTCAATTTTCTATAAAAGGAAATTGTTAGTGGATATAGATTCAATGATTTCATGATATATAAAAAATGTTTTGTTCATAAGACTTTGGAGAATTTTAAGAAAAATGCAACTATAAGATACAAATATAGACTATGCGATCTTTGGTAGTATTCTTCGACATGTTCTAAATTAGAATTCCACTAAAGGAAAATTAGAATTTTTTTCAATGAGATGTTTGTCCTTGCAAGTTCTGTAGGAGACATTTATGAATAATATGAACACACACGCGCGCGCGCACACACACACACACACACACACACACAACTTTTGAATATTTAACAAATGTCTCAAGGTCTAAGAAAATTGTAATCTTCACTATACTTTAAAAATATTTACTTATGTGCATGCAAGAAAGACATCGTTCATTAATAAATACTTACAAATGTACTACTATGAAAAAATATAATTTTTTATTGCATACCATCTTTAAGAACTTTCATAATCATCATGAAACATTATTCATCATTTATTTTGCACTAATAAACTCAGTCTTAGATCATCCTTCCACAAGATGATGTCGTTAGTTTAATGTAATATCCATATTCCTAGTTATGTTAGAGGCGTCATTCTTTGAAGAAACATGAATCAGAAAATGTATGTATTTCAATAAAAATATTTTATTATGGTGTCACCTTGGTTAGCATAAAGCCAACCAACTATCTTTTGTAGGATTTATTTTTGGATTCAAAGAGGATTTTCAAAGTAGTATAAGCAATGTAAAGGCATTCAAAAGAAGATTTTTACATGGGTAGTGATATAAAGGAGTTTCTTTTCTTTTCTAGAATGAATCAAGGCCACATAAAAATAATTTGGCACTCTACTAAGAGTAAATAACAATCCCTTCATTCTTTTCATATTGATATGGAGGAGGTTATGTACTGATGGAAATAGAAGTTATGATCACAACCCCTCCTCTTCATCTAATCCTTAATAGAGTCATTCCAAAAAAGTAAATATGTTACAAAATGTTAATAACTATAATAATTAAGTGAAAAGGCTATGTCTTTATTTAGGTCAATTTAACAATGGTGATACAAAGTGTGCCACAAAGAATCTTGATCTAAACATGTTGTCTACCCCTATACTATTATAGAAAGTCATTGGGATTATTTTGATGAGTAATATTCATTTTATAGTGAGTGTCAATCATGTTTTTTATTACAATCATTTTTTAATTATATAGTGTTAATTGTAAATTGTAGAACATACCTAAATGGCTAGGAAACTCTACCATTTTTTACTATTATGTATTAAATTATTATGTTTTTGAGATTTTTTTGTTTGAATCATGTGACCTCCATGATCAATGATTAATATATATTTTGTAATTAAAAAAGTTAAGCTGGACTTCCTAAGAACACAATCACACAATCAGTTAACACCATTTTTGGTTAGTATAAAATTAACATGTTTAACCAATAATTACTATTCAAAAAATTATTAATTCATATCCAACAAACAAAACAAGAATCAAAACATACTTATTGACTTCAAAATATACTTTCCAATGTATATAATTATTGACTTCAAAAATACTTTGGGCCACAATGAGATAGCATCAACCCCTTCCATTCTTTCTATTACTAATGACTTTCAAATGCAATACTATGAAAAAAAATATAATTTTTGTTTGCATGTACCATCTTTAAGAAATCATCATTAAATGTTATTCATCATTTATTTTACACCAATAAACTTGTTCCTATTGGCCTTCCACAAGATGATGTTGTTATTCTAACACAATATTCATTTTCCTAGTTATGTCGGAGGCGTCTTTCTTTGAAGAAACATGAATTGGAAAACGTTTGTATTCTGTTATTGTTAACAAATATTTTTTAGCAATTTTTTTCACAGCGTTATTTCTCGATGAGTTTAGTGTGTGTAACTTTCATGTTACTATTTTTATTTATAATATATAATTGTTATGTACACATTTTGTTCATATATTCTTATTTTCCAACTCCTTGACTGAAAATGTTCTCAAGATTTACTTTTCTTGATTTTGGATGCATTTGATTTGATGGGTTTATGTAGATTTAAGTTATAGGTTGTGAAAATCAGTAACACATTAATGAAGTGACTATACAAAAATGTATATTTGAGAAAACTATAACTCCTATGGGAGGAAAGTTTATATATGGAAAATTTTAATGCGAAAATGCAGATCTATTTTCATTCGTAAAACTAGGCTTATACTACCAAAGTCAATATGTTTGTGCTTAAACTAGGTTCATGTTTAAAGGGCTGCATAAAATGGGTTAGGGAGCTTATAAATAATTTGGTGAATTATGAACTATGGTTATGTGGGGAAAGACAAAATATATGCCTTTTTATTAGGATACCATATTTATGGTGAGATATCAAAAAAGAAAGACAATGCATGTGGATGGAAAAATACTTGCACATAGATCCTGTTATCTCGTTATATTTTAAAATACATGCATATATCTTATATATTGTGTTAGGTGAATGAAGACTATTTAATAATATAGTGTTGTTTCTTGAGTTTTTAATTGTTCCCTTTGAGAGCACAACAACAAATTTTGACTAAGAATAACTATGTTGCATTATATGAATGAATAACCTTAGTTACATTATATAGGCAATGGGCATCCTATAGAATAGAGTCAAGCAAAAATAACTTCCCTATATTAGTGCTCGGTGCTTAAACAAACTCAATCACGTACAAATTCTATATTATTGTTACGACATTAATATATTTAACTAGCTTATTATAGGTAACTAATTATTTACCATACGGTAAACACTATTTTCCTAATATCCCCTCCCTCCCTTAGTGTTTACATGGGAAGAAAGAATAACTCAAGATCTGAAAGCAAAATTGTATGCCACAACATACTTTTAGGTTTGCATATTGTTGTATGGAATATGGATCTTATTGTCTAGATCTTGATTCACATGACCATTGTAACACCTTGAACAAACTATTATATTTCTCTTTGCATTACAAGCGTTTGCATGTGATTTTCTTGAATGAGGTGTGTTCCCTTTATTGTTGAAAATCATGCTTGTTATGGATAAATCATTTCTTCTCTTGGATTTGTTAGAAAAGAATGATATAGCTTGCAAGAATTCATTTTCACTTCTTAATGATAAGCTGCAATCCAATTTTGTGAGTTGCAAACTTATCTCTTTTGACTAACTCATCCTTAGATCAATTTTAGTGATCCAAGGAATGTTTTAAATATTCTTAATGGACCGAATGGTAAATTGGAATTCAATAGTTTGAAAGGCATAGTGGACTGAACTTTTGTATTTTATAAATTTTATGGTCTTGTGTGAAAGTGCCTTCATTCAGTTGTAAGTTTGTGCTTGGGTCTTTGGGATTGATCTCCATGAGGACATTATTGGCATAAACAAAATATAGTCGTCTTATGACTATGAAGGGGATCAGGATCCTAAAAACTTAAGGATAATCCTAACGGTATCCTAAGCTAGGTAAGAACACCTACTTCCTAGCTATGTCTACTTAAATGGGTTATAATCTAACCTAAGCTCTTGTGCTAAATGAATATGGGAAGGGGAGAGTACTATAGTAATTCTTGGCTATGTTAACCTAATGCCTAATACTTTATGGAGGTGAATTTAATCTAACCTAAGGTGGAAACTACCTAAGGCAATGTTTTAAGACCTAAGGTGATTAATTGTTGGACTAACCTAAGTTTTGGGAAATCTAGCCTAAACTATTTGAAAGGGGCCTAGGGTCGCATGTCACTACGGCGACGGTTCTAATGGCTTTTATTTGATTTGATTGGATTTAAATACATGGAGGTACTGCCATTTTGGCAAGGGCTAGTTAAAATTTAGTGGGGCTTACGTGGAGGCTTTGCTAAGTATGGAATTGCATGTTGATTTGGAATTGGTACTCGCCAATTTTGGGAGGCGGTGGCAAGGAGAGATAAGTGGGAGAATTGGGAGTTATGGAATTAATGAATCTCGGTTTTTATGTGCAAACCATCTTGGAAACACGGGAGGTGGGTTTGTGAGAGGTTGTTTGGTTTTGCATGCCTCGTAAATTTTTCTCTGCATGGAGCTATTTGGTTCTTTGAACCAATAGTTTGACTTCTTCTTCTTCTTGGCTATTTTTGGTTTCTCTAGTCTATTTTTGATCAAGGGAATGTATAAGAGGCATTGGAAGAAAAAAAAATTGGTTGTTGATCTGTCATGGAGAAGAAAAAGAGTTGGAAGCTTGGTTGGAAGTCTCCTTCGAATTGGCAGAGGCACTATCAGGCATGATAGGCTCTACCCATTAAGATTTCTTGCTTTCTTCTAAATGATTCATTAAAACAATTCTACTCACTTGAGATATATTTTTGCATGATTTGTCTAGTTATTTACTTGCATGTTTTATGAAATCTCTATGTTTTTGGAATGTAAATCCATTGCTGGTAATGATAGTTTTTGGGGAACTTTCTCTATGCTATTTTAATGGTGATATTCATGCGAACTTGTATTTGAAGCTCAGAACTTGTATTTGAGACTAATGTTGACTAAATTGGCATTCGTTGCCTTATGTTTCATTTTGAACTATTATTTAGAGCTTGTGTTTCATTGAATTTGTAGTAGAGCTTCTTGGTCATTCTGAACTAGCATTTGTTGCTTGTATGGTTCTGAATCTCTGTTTTAGTCTTGTGTTTCATTGAGCTTGTAGTGGAGCTTCGTGGTTGTTCTAAGCTTGTGTTGAAGCTTCGTGATTTGTTATGAGCTTTTAATGGGACTTCGTGTTTGTTCTGGCTGAGTTGGAACTTGGTGTAGTTCTGAACTTTTGGTTGAATCTTCATATTCAACACTGTACTCATATTCATTTCTTGCAAATGTTGAACTTGTAGTCGAGTTGTTGAGTTTTGTTTTGTACATATACTTTGAGCTAGAAGTTTTATTCTTATTTAAGGAATTGAAAATGCTTGAACTCGTATTAGAGCATTGGTGTTTTGTTTTGAGCTTGTATTTAGGGCCTTGTTTTTCACTTTAGGATCGTATTTAAACTTCGTGTTTTTCTGAGCTAGTATTAGATCCTTATGAAGTTCTGAACTTTTGTTCGAAGCTCGTGTTCAATACTGTTCTAGTATTCCATAGATGGTTGTTCTGAACTTGAGTTGGAATCGACATGTCTGAATCTGTACTTGTATTCTGAGCTAGGTTTTATTTGTTTTAAGGATTTGAGAAGCTTTAATATCATTTAAGGACTATATGTTTAAAAGGGTCTTGAGAGATTTGTTTTATTTAGAAGTAGACCTGGTAATCTCTTAGAGATCTTCTCCTTGTAGCTTCTTGTTGGAATGATTGTGGCACTTCTTATTTAGAGATTGTATTGCCTTCTTTCAATTTGGATAGGCGAGTGAATGTGAATTATATTTTCCTTCTCTACCCTAAGAGAACCCCGTCCTGTTGAAGTTTGACTATTTTGTTCATAGGATTAATCAACTAGAACTATAACTTGTTAGGGGTTGGGTTGGTTTTTGTGGTTCGTTTGGAACAGTCATGATAGTTTTAGAGACTTCTAGAGGTGTAGTAGTTACTCTCCTTCTTGTTAGATGTTGAAACAAATACTTTCCCTATCTTAATCTTTTAAACTAGAACTTGAGAGTCCTGGTTGTGATTCTATTTAGTTGAGTTGGAAGTAAGATTGGAACATCTCTTGACTTAAACATCATTGGGTTTTCTTTACTCTCTTATGATCTTTTATTTGATTCTTGGGTTTTAATAGAATGTTGAATCTAAAACCTAGTATACTAAGTTTTGTATGAAAGGATACAATATCATTGTTCAGAATGCTTTGTAATATTGTTCTTATTTGGGATCGCGAACTACTTACTCCTTTGCATTATGTTGTTGAAGCCTTGTAATGGGAATTCAATCTTTTGAGTTTGTGAGTTGTATTGACCCTTGTATATCTTACATTGTTTGTGGATTTCTATTCCTTGTTGGATTCATTGAATGAATCTCTAGGTTTTAAAAAGAGAAATGAATATGATCTCTTGGGGACAATATATTGTTTTAGGGACTATACTATGTACTTCATTCTGTGAACTGAATTTGAACTTGTGTTTGAAGAATGGAATAGGTAAACCAGTTGGTAAGATTTGTAATGGAAAGTTTGAAGTGTGCATTCTTTAACTGTGCATTCAGTTTTGTGTTCTCTTTGGGAACTAGTTAAAGAATTTCTAAGTTTGAATTAGATAAGGGAATTCATTTCATAGTATAAATGAAATGAATTATGGATTGGGTCCTTTTCTATTTGAGATCCTTTTTCTGTTGATTGTATAAGTTCATTGACTGAGCTTCTCTTTAATTGATTCTCTTCTGAGATGGAAACTTCTTGTGGATTGGTTAAGAGATTTATTTTGTTTGAGTATAGCTTGGATTTGTGGAAATTCTGGTTTCAGATCCTTGAATTATATCTTCTAACAGGAAGAAGTTAGTAAGAATTTCAGTTAGACTATTTTGATTCCTATTCTTCTTATATGGATTCAAGATTCTTGTTTAGAAGTTGTCTCTTATTTATGGAATCCTTATATTGATATCCTTGAACTGAAGCAATTAGATGAGTTCTAAACCTATTTCTGTCTTTCAGATGATGAAGTGTGTAAGGAGTAGTATGTATTGATTCCTCTTCTTTACTTAATTTGTAGGATGAATCATTCTAATATGATCTATGTTGTAATTAACTTCTTTTACTGCTTAGTAAAGATAAATGAGTAATTTTATTCTTTAGAAATATGAAACAATTAGATGACAAGACCGGTTGATTGTTTTAAAGTAATTGATAGGATCAATTAAACCTTGTGATATAATTTAGATGTTTCAGATTATATTAAGTTCTTTCTTAAAGGTAAATTCAGACTCTTTTATTGTACTTCTTTTCTTGATGTTATTACTTATGATTATTTGTATGATATATTAATTGTTTTATTAAAGAAGGTTTGTTTTAATGGAAAAATTAGTGGAATACACTTTACTTTAATGCTTAGTGCTTATCATGCTTAGTTCATGAGGCCCTGACCCGTCTTTAGCAATTTTTGCGAGATGGACATCGTAAGTGATAAAATAAGACATAAAAATTTTGATGCATTGGTTTATTTAATTATGGATCTTCTGTAAAGAGTTTCGAATCATTCTTTAGTTGTATTAGAAAAGAAAAGTGTTGTTCTTTTAAGATCTTAATTATGATAGACATGCAAAATGTTTGAATTGCATAAGTCTTGTAAATGTATATTTAAAATCATGAATTGAAGGTTATGTTGGACTCCAATTTGTGAAGTGAAATCTTTTGTACTTGTATGCCGAAAATAATAGTGATATCTTGGCGGTATTCTTTATATCTATTTGTATACTATTGTTGTTATCAGATATTGAGTTGGATTAAGGAGATAGTATAATCTCCCTTATTATAATGAACTTGTTAAATTACAAAATATGTCATTCTCTAACTACCCAACTATAGTTTAATAATGAAATATGCATGGGACATACAATTAAACTATATGAGTGACAAATGATAAAAAGGTTATGTTAAAACCTAACATTTAACCATGTAGAGGAAGACTCTTCCTCTCCCAAAGAATGAAAGATAAAATGAATAGTGGTTATGATCTTTAATCTTTATAACTTCACTTATAAAGTAAACACTAGTTGAATCTAGGTGGATGACACTCCTGATTTGGATAGCTAGGTTGCATTAAGAATTAAATGTTTGGAGATTGTTGTCCTATTTTTGGGATAACTGCTTGTTATGCCACGTTAATGAACAACAATGCAAACATGGATTAATGAAGTTCTCCATATCTAATCAGGATAAGTATGGGTAAAGAACTTAATAAATGATGGAATTAGGGTTAGGCATGGTTGTTGTAATCTGAATCTTAATCCAATTTAATTATGATTAATGACCACTAAGGGGGTATGTACATCTTGATGAATCAATTCTAATGAGATGTTGGCACATGCCAACTGTAGGACTGTACCCTCGAGAAGTCATGGGACTTCTTGAGGATACAGTGTTGCAGTTGACATGTGGCAACACCCTTCCATATTTTTTCATCTAGATTTACGCACATCTAGACTTGAACTTAGTTTCTCTCTAGGTCAAGTTAGTAGCATGTTTAGGATAGGTAGTAGCTTTTAATGACTCGAGGTACCTCGGCACATCTGTTTGACTTAGGTCAACCGAGTATGCCCATATACTCTAAGTCATCATGATCATCTTCCTATAATAAATTATGTTGCTAACCCGGGTTAGGGTCAAACCTTGGGCAAGTAGGATGATGGCGTTAGTAAAGACCATTCAAGATAACGGAAGAGTGAGAAGAAGGACATATTACGGAATGATGAGTATATCATCTAGGAATAGTAGCATGAACAGTATGTTGGAAATATTTGGCCAAAGTATCACAAGTTGTTGGTTGCATTCTCCTCCATCACCAACGTGATGTCAGATGAATATTGGTAACAAATATTCAAATAGGTTCTTTAAAAAATCACTCAATACCCGGTATGGGGTAGGAGAACCAAGTATATGTAATATACATAAAGTAATCTATACTTTAAATTAACATGAGAGATCGGTAGTATACCGAGTCATTACAGTTGTATATGGTTATCTATTATGAGATTGATTGGCATGGAATGTGGGTTCTAAATGATGTTTTATTTAGAACAGAGAACATTCTGTAAAAAAAAATCCCTTGTTGCTAAAGTCTTAAAATGGGAATGTTCTGACCATCCGCTTCACCATAGTGAATCCATCATCCAATGATCACACTTCCAACAATACACCTACATACGAAAACTCAACAGTTCTCTTTTTCACTTCTAGTGAATGTTATTTCACCGAACGATTGATGAAGAAGTCCAGCGGTCGGATAATATCATCATTCAAAGGATCACTACAGTCAGTTGCCCTCCTATAAAATTGTTCAACATCCACAATGCACATTCTCCTCATTTCAAACTTTAACAAGGGGGAGTCAAATAGCTTGTTTTATTTCTACACACACCACTCAAAGAAAACAACTCAAAATATTATAGAAAATGTGACACCAATGTTATTTGTGACCTGTCATTGGTGGTGATGAGAGGCGCTAATCAAGCTCCTTCCTTTGATACCTCCATTCTCCGGTGAACGTGCATTTAACTCATCTTAACAAATTTGTGAAGCTCAATGGTTTCCACATTATTTATTATGTCTTCCTCTATCGATTGTAAAACTCAAATTTTATTTTCTAGCATAACTCACAATGAGATACAATATGATTAACACAATACAATGATACTTAAGGATACTAACTTATTTTTAATTCAATGACATTAGACACAAACTACTTTTGACTTTTGACCTAAAAGAGAGACAACACTACTCTATCTAAGAGAACAACATACTATTACACGTAGAATGACAATAGAGACTTAACTATTGATAAACAACTTTAAACATAAAATATGAAAAATAAATATAACACTAAACTTAAATACATAATGATCGAATGTAGATATACTTGATAAACTAAACTAAAACTAATGATTCCTCGCTAATTAGATATGATACAAAATTTAATAGGACACATATTTTAAGTGATTCATCTAACTCTATTAGAACCTAATATTGACAAAATTTTAAAATGACAAGCCGAGAAGTGAGTAAGGGAAAACCAAGGGCGGGTCGCTTCCCAAGTACAATTATAAGAAGAAACCAGCGTGATCGGGATCTTTGTGTAAAATTCTAGTTTAGGGAGGTTGTTATTGTTATTTTGTCGGATGTTGCAGATCTAGAATATTGCGCATGGAATTATTACATCACATGGAGTAAGACACCGCTGAGAGGAATTTGAGCCATCTTGTACACAATGCATATATGACGTTGGTTGTAAAAATCATATGGAGGATTGTCTCTAAGTGAGAGAATAGGGTGATTAATGCACGAAATAAAGGTAATTGAATCATTTTCTTTTTTGTTACGATAAAGTTATAAAAGAGGAGAAGGGAAGGCGAAGCAAGCACACATATTATTCCTACAACTAATCAACTACAACTATTGACCCATTATATTAGTAAGAGTTCCACTTCCATTTTGGTATCACATTGGTTAGCATAAGGAATAATATGTTATTGTTTTGAAGCCAACCAACTACTATCATATTTTATTTGGATTGAGAGAGGATTTATAACGTAGTATTAACAATGTAAAGGCATTCAGAGTGAAGAGTTTGACATGGGTAGTGATGTCAAGGAGTTTATTTGCTTTTCTAGAATGAATCGAGGCCATATAAAAATAATTTGGCATTCTACTAAGAGTAAATAACAATGAACCCCTTCATCTTTTTCATACTAATATGGAGGAGGTTATGTCAAGATGTCGTCATATGAGTGGGAGGATTTATATATTGATGGAAATAAAAGTTTTGGTCACAACCCCTCCTTTGCATCCAATGCTTAAGAGAGTCATTCCAAGAAAGGAAATATGCTACCAAATATTAATAACTACAACAATTACGTGAAGTGACAGTGTCTATATTTAGGTCAAAATAACAATGGTGATACAAAGGGTGTCACGAATAATCTTGATCTAAACATCTTGTCTACCCCTACATTATTATAAAAAGTCATTGGAATTATGTTGATGAGTAATACTCATTTTATAGTGAGTGTCATTCATGTTTTGTATTGCAACCATTTTTAATTATATAATGTGAATTACAGTGAATTGTAGAACATGCCTAAATGGTTAGGCAATTCTACCATTTTTTAGTATTTTTAATTTATTTATTATGTTTTGGGAGATTTTATTTTGTTTGAATCATATGACTTCCATGATCAATGATTAATATATATTTTTGTAATTAAAAAATCCAATTGGACTTCTTAAGAACACAAACACGCAATCAATTAACACCTTTTTTTTATTAGTGTAAAGGGTAAGTGCACCAAGTTGGGGGGCCAAAAGGGGGTCTTAAGTGGACTCTTTTTCCTGAAAATAAAAAATCTTCAACTTCTACGTTATTTGAAATAGTTACACTCAAAGCGAGAAGATGTTATAAGAACATGAATTCTAGCATTTTGATTCTAGTTTCTAAGCTACTAATTTATTTTGAAAATGGTTAAGGGTAAGTGGGTTAAATTACTAAAATACCAATAGTTGCTTTTTTTTGTTAAAAACATACTAGAAAACTTGTTGTGCCCATCCCCCTATTTTTGAGAACTATTTAGTATTTTTGAAAACCCTTCGCTATAAAGATAGGTAGGAGCATCTAGTTTGTGATAGTAGTTTTTTAGATTTTTTCATGAGTATTTAATTTTTATGAGTTTTCAAGCATAAATATTTTAAATTTTGAAAATAAGAGATATCCGACCATGCGCCCCTTCAGAACTACTTCAAAAATATCAAAAATTAGATTGTTTTTTTAGTATGTGTAGAATTAGTTCTAGTTTGCAAACTGTATAATTTTTTTCAATTTGGATGAGCGAATCAAAAGATACATGATGAACGATACACGTGTATAAATTCAAAAAAATAGCTATGAAAAGACATAGTTAGAAAACAATAAGTATGGAAACTTTATACTTCTCAGAAAAATTGAAAAATCATATATTTGGAAAGAGGGTAGTTTTCTTGACATCATAGGAAAAAAATTTATAAATGGGTTGATCATTTTTATGGAATTTTTAGTTGAGGAAGGCAGATTTTAGCATTTTTATTAAAAACACGTGGTTTGTTGTGTTTTAGTAGATCCACGCCTCGGGTTTGGGGATCAAACCTAATCAAGGAAATAGCTTTAGGCTTTAAAAAATGCAGAAAGGAAACATGAGCACATTTCCTTTTTTTACACATTCCCTGACCTCCAACGTCCTTTTCCACCTCTTTCACGGTGTTTTTGTCCCCACTTTACCTTTTTGCATATTTACGTACTTAACTACATGAATTTTGAGTATTTGAGGTTGTCCCCTACCCCACTATCTATATTTTTTTTTAATCATGAGGGATAAAATCCGACGTAAAGACAAGAAGGTCAATAACAAGACACTAGAGTAATTAGAAGAGGATAAAATAAAGAAAGTGAAGTGAATGCAAAAACTTCGTGGAGGGCAAGGTACATCTATTATGTCAAATGTACTTGATGTTTTAGAAAATGATAATGAAATAAATAATGAAATTGAGGAGAATAATAATTTTTAATGAGTATTGATGATGAATTGAATGATAATGTTTTTATGGATAAAGAATTTGGTATGAATGATAATATTGAACCTTTACCTGAGATTCCAAATGTTAATCCTGAAATTTGCATGGAAACACTGAATAAAGAAAGTAATCTTGCTAATGAATCTTTACCTCTAAGAACATCTACTTCCATTTTGCATATAAAACTCATTCACTTAATTGAAATTGATGATAACATCATAAAACCAATGCCTATAAAAATGTCTGAAAGAAATTTGAGAAGAAAAGTTATGGCCATTGGGGATAATTACTTTGACAATTTAAATGATACACAAAGATGTCAATTATTTGTTACGTTGATGAAATTACAAGATGAGACCTACTGATGAATACCCTAGGGTTAAGAACATTATAGTTTTGAAAATATACATAAAGCATACCATACGTAGGTGTCAACAAACAATCTAAAGATAGTAATGTTACACAGCGTGCACTTACTAATTGTATAGTAAGCATAAAGCGAGTTAATAAATGCTTGATTAGAACAAATAAGTAGAACCTTGAAGCTAAATGGAAAAACACTAGTGAAAGAAATAGGAGCGCAAAAGTCTTGAGTTAGCTAATAACACCTGACTATTTGGCATTATCTAGTAGACTCCCACGAGAAAGACAAGGATGCATCTAATATTCTAAAATAATTATTTGAAAAGTTTTGGAATGATAAAAAATGGGTGTCATCGAATAGAAAAGATACGAGAAAAAGAAGAACAGTTATCGTAATCATGAAGTGCATGTAAAACATTTCTTAGATATGTCTCAAACACAATTGTTCTCTAAGTTTAAGAAATAAAATCAAGAAGTTAACATTAGTCAAATATTTTTTGAAATGACAAAATCCTTTTATGTGAAAATCAATCACTCACGTAGCACTTGTTGTTGTAGGCATCAAGTTGAATTTTCAATGCATTATGATATTTTAGTCAAATACGTCGTGTTTTGCATCGAAATCATGTTGCAAGAGTTTGGATTAAATGTCCCACCAAAATTTGTAAGGGAATTTATTCCTACGATATTTTGTGAAAGGTCAATTGGTCAATTTTTTTATAACAAAACATGTTTGGATGGAACATGCAACATATGTGGTGGCTTATCAAAATTGAAAATTTGTATCCATGAGGAGAGTGTTATCTCTCGAAAGTGCACCCTATAGAGAGATGGCTACAAGTGTTCTAAGCTTGCAAAAATGGATCTCTCTCTTTTGTAGATACAATGGAAACACCTCAGGTCTGTGGGTATACTTATTTTGAGGTGAGTCTTTGGTATCAAGGCGGTTCCTTATTGGTGTATCCTAAACTGATTTTCTGGGGTTTAAGGGTAAAAATAAGACTGTAAAAAGATTTAAACTAAGGTGATACACAAAATTTGTATGAGGTCTTTGACTGAGTACATGCACAATTGATATGGAATGAATTTTTGATGCACAAGCCAACAATTTTCTGAAGATAATTAAGGGTGAACACTTTGATGTATTGACGGATAAAATCACAACAATACTGCTAAGTTACACATACACATTAATATAATGCAGAAATTAGTGAATCTGCAACTAGGGTAAGATGATTAATTAGGGAATTCAAATTCACAAGATTAATGGAAACATACACAAGACTGCAAATAATTGGAAAGGCAAAAAATACTTCACACTCAAAGGGAAAAATTGGCAAAAAATTGCTTCAGCACTCCTATATCTAAAAGTCCTCTTCTAACTTTTTTGTGCTTTGCTAAAGCACACAATATATAACAAAATTAATTCACCCTACCCTTCCTAAAAATATGCTAAAACTGTACTCACACATGCATCCTATTTTTATCCTTTATTTATTAATAAATAAAGGAATAAAATAAAGAAAACTAATAGAAAGAGGCATTAATAGCCTTTGGTTACATCTCAGTCAAACTAAAGTTGACTATTCTATTTTTAAGAAAATAATGGGTGAATAATTTGCTAATAATAAACCTTTCTTCTTGATGGCAAGTCTCCTTTCTTGTGCATGTGAATTTATCTTCTTGTTTGTTCTGTCCTTTTGCTAAAGGCATGCAAAAATAAACTCCCTGTGAGTGAACAAAATAATTACAATACTTGCAATATTTGTAAAATAATTCATCCACTATGGGGACCACTTGTCCATGTGCACATGCTCAACTTTTCTCTCTGTAGTCTATGGGGCCACCCTTGTGGACTTAGCAAATTACTATGGAATAAACACATGGCAAGGTGCACTTTGTAAACGGGGCACCATATTACATTTGGCTCCTTTGCCAACATATGACATATTATATAGTTAGACCTTGATGCAAATAATGTCACTCGGCCACCCTTTGTATAGTATATGGCACATTATAATACGTGACACCTTTTGATTATCACATGCCTTGTAATTACTTATTGGCTTTTTGAAAATTTGAGCATGAGGTTTAAATTTTACCTTTTGAGTGATGATTGTTTGTCGGCCTTTCATCATGGTTTATAGTATATACTTATTCAGACAATTCAAATGATAATTTGGAACATATGGGTTGGCCCTCTCCAACATTGAATCGACCCTTGGCATGTTTTTTCGGTGGATTTTTAACCTGGGTTAAGTTTGCTTTGATAATCGGTGATGATCTCGGGTCGTCAATCTCTATCCTTGATGAACCTACACTATTTATTTCTGGCCCTCGGTCAGGGTTTCACTCTTTGCATTTAATGGGGTAGGTGAAATTTTAACCATGGTGGTTGCATTGATTTTCGGAGATCGATCTTTAGCCCTCGATTTGTGTACTTGTCGATTTTGGATCATTTGATCACTAACTCTAGGTGAGTTAGGCTAAGCCATGAGCTGAGATGGATGAGTTAAAACAAACTGAACCCCATTCATTTTTTATTTCACCTTTGGTTCACGGGAGAAGCCCTTGAAAAAATTTCTTTGACATCATTATTGGAGTCCTGAAGCTCGACTCTTGAGGTTGGTCTGGTTGTACATTTACCGAGTTTTGTGAGTTGGCCGCCATGATTTTTGTGTTGGCCTGTTGAATCACTATTCTTGATGAACCTTCTTTTGAGGTGGGAATTTTGTGATGGCTCCTTCAATTCAATGATTTGACCATTACCATTGGAACTTCATTTCCTAACTCATGGAGGTAACTCTGGATTCATCCTTCTCTGAATGGCTCAATAATATGAATATTATGCTTTTCTTGATGCTGACAAGCTTATATCATCATAGTTTTCATGGTTATTACTCTTAGGTTTCTTCGAACTGACTATGGAGGGTTTTTCTACATAATTTCCGTTCTGGGTGTTCCATATTTTGCTTTGCTTTTCTTGAAACGAGGATAGATCTGAGTCCCTATAATTTCCATGGGGTTTACTCTCAAAAATTTGATAATACTTTGAATCTTCTCGTATTCTAATTGAATGCTTTGTTTTAACAACCCCAAAATATGATATCCTCGAGAGGATTTGACTTGGGTATTTTTATCTCACTTGATTTCCCTGGATATGGACTTTTCCTTGAGGGTTTATCTATATATCTTTTGCGGGCATTTGAGTTTTGTGCACTTGAATATGGTCAAAGTCGTCATTAATTTCTACTTTTGGGTTTTTGGTTTATTTATCGATATGTAACTTTTATTGGCCATTGACCTGGTTCGAGTGCTTGGTATACACCTAAAATTTCAAACCTTTATCCTTAATTCGGGCTCATTTTTTCTTTTAGTTTTTCTATTTTTTTAAACCATTATGAGATTTATTTGAGTTAATTTTGAGTTCATGGCTTCCATATGCATGGTCATTTTCGAATATTTTCATGTACATCTGGATTCCTTCATGAGTTTCTAAAATTCATTAAAATGGCATGGCTGAACCTATAATCATTATCTGAAACATGTTTATTTCCATTTGATCTAGTTGGATTTTGCTTCTCCCCTGACTATGCAACCCTGTACCTACTACAATAAAACCATGGAAATATTTTTCCTCTTGTTTACTGCTTCAGCTGATAGTATCTAATTTCTTGAGGGGCTTGCATTCTACCTTTTGAGACTTGATATTTGATTTTCTGACCTTTCTGCAACTCTGTATTTAACATCATTCTTATTTTCAGTTGTGAATAACTTGAACATTTGATTTTGAAAATTGAAAATTGTAGAAGTTAATCATTTACTTTTATTTGAGAACCTGGAAAGGACATATTATTTCTGGAAATTTCTATTCACAAATTCCTACATGCTGAACATTGAAATTTTGTTGAGATGTTGTAGTTCATTTATTTTCTACTTAAATACTTGTATTTGATCTTCATTACAACTTTAGTATGTATGTTGGAAAATTTAAAATATCCATTTTACATGGCGAAGCCCTATCAAAATTTTTCTCAGAATTCTTTTCATTATCTATTTAAATTTGTAATAGTTGTATTTTTTTATTAAGAATACATAATGTATCATTTTTCTATTGAAGTTGATTTATTGTTGGAAAATGAAACATAATAACTATTATCTTGATCATGGCATGCTTTTTATGTTTCTCTATATCACTTATTTGATTTACATACAACTTTTAAAGCATGTATTAGTTTAAAACAACATGATGGAAAGTTATAAATATCCATTTTACATGGCGAAGCCCTATCAAAATTTTCCCAAAATTCTTTCTCATTCTCTATTTTAGTTATAATATTATATTTCCAATTAACTTAAATTTTAAATTTGATCCTTCTTCTTTGAGTTGCAATCCAAAACATACACTTTTATCGAAATTCTCTCCTCTGTTTTGTACTGTAACTTCTTCTATTTCTAGAATTGTTGCTGAACTTTGAGTTGCATTCTTCCTTTATTCCAATATGTACTGGTCACTCATTTGCTTCATGTACCATAGGATAGAAGTTATTGAACTCTGTAATCTTTATCCATAGTGAAAACTGTAAGATATGATTTATTTCTTCTTGATCTGCAACTTTTCTGCACACTTGAGAAAATAGTTAGAAAATATTTAGGCTTTTTGGCCTCTCTTATGTCCATGTTTTCTTTTCTTCTCTTTATTTCTTTCTGAGTGAGTAAATCATGTATATTGTTTGATCTTCAAGTAATCTATATCTCTGTTATTAGAGATCCATGTGCACGAATTAGGACAGTATAGGAATATGGATTGTACCCTGAGCTCATAAACTAATAGTTTTCTCTTTTTATTTTCAGGTATAGTGCTCTCAGCAATGAAGATGAAGAGGGAACAAATTTGAAGATGAGGATGCATCAACCGAAGGACAAACCTCAAGGAAATGATGGGTTCACTCATACTCCTTTATTTTCTCTTTCATGCATGTGTACCTCTTATTTCAGTAGTTGTACTTTACTTTCTAGTTACATCCCATGGCTTGTGTGGGAACATTTGAAATTCCTTATGAATAAAACATTGAATTGTGAAATTGAGTTGTGTATTTCTTTCTACATTTCTACTTTCTGATATGGATTGTATGATGAACTAAACAACCCAATAATATAATTGAATGTCTTAATCATGAAGGAAAGAACATTAAAGAATACCTGTAACATCTAGTAATGAACTCTGATTTCTATAATATGTAGTCTTGATTGTTGCTTCAAAACCTAACACTTCATCTATTTTGCAATTCGGTGTCTTCATCAAGGCAACATAACTGTCCTTTGGGGCCTTGTGTTCTTTTGTTGAAGATAGCATGAAATTACAGGCTATGTGATCTATTATGTTTTGTAACAACACACATAGTTGTAGATTTCATGTAATCATTAATTAATTCAATAGTAACAATATTTTCTAAAAGAAACTCCCCTAGCTTAGGTATACTTCACCAATGCTATCCATCGTAATGAAGTTTTGAGTTGCCCATTTTTGCACAAGTGCAAAAATTGTCAACATTTTTTTGGCGATCATGGGGAAAGCTGCATGCTAGCTTGTAAACTAGTGCCTTGCTCTTGTCCATTGGGCATGGAGTCTAAAGTATGTAACCAAAATCTACCTTTCTAAAGGTCAACCCTTCCAAAATGAACTAAAATTGGGAAAGGATCTGGTAAACCAGATCACGTGCATGAATGCACTTATTGAATTGAAAAACTATGCAATGTGTAAGAATTGCACTTATTGAAGGGAAATCCTACTCTAAAAAGACACTGTAGGATTTTAATAACAGTGTTTGAGAAACATACCATTCACAGGAATGGGAAGTTCCTCTCCATTTAGCCTCGAGAGCTGAAAAGTGTTGTGTTCTTTGTAAGCTGAAATCATGTAAGGACCACTCTAGATTATATCGAACTTTGTGTGTCTTCCTGGCTTTGCACGATCAAGCATCCCACTTTAACACAATATCTCCTTCATTGAAGATTCTAAATTTGGATTTCTTATCAAAATCTTCTTCATCTATTTTTGATTCTTTTCCATGTTTCAAATGAGCTTGATCTCTTAGCTCTTGTAATTCCATTAATTTTGCATAATGAACCTACAATGGTTCATTCTCAAGCAAGCTCCATTTGATGCAGCAAATCTAATGTGGGTAACTCAACTGAAATAGGCATTCTTGCTTCTCTTCCGTAAACAAGCTTGTATGGTGAATTGCCAACTGATCTTTTAGGAGTCACTCTATCATCCCAAAGTGTTGAATTCAACATTAGATGCCAAGCTCTTTGGTTATCTTTGAGTGTTCTTCTGATGATCCTTAAAAGATTCTTGTTAGTACTTTCAGCTAACCCATTACCTTGTGGGTAATAGTTAGATGAAGAACTTAGATAAATTCCATGATTAACAACCCAATCTGTTACCTTTGCACTAAGAAATGCTAAAGCATTATCTATGATATGATAGTTGTTGGAACACCAAATCTGTAAACTATACCTTCATAAAAGGATAGTATCAAAGTTTCATTAGCATCTTTCAAGGCTATTGCTTCATTCCAGCATGTAAAGTAATATGTAGTAGTCAAAATCCACTTGTGTCCTTGTGATGAAGGTGGGTTTATCATGCCAATAAAATCAAGGCCCCACTACATAAAAGGTTGATCAACTAAAATAGGTTGTAAAGGTAGAGAAGCCAAACATTCTTTTCCAACAAAGAAAGCACATTTCTTACACTTCCTAATCCATTCAAAATAGTCCTTAAATATATTAGGCCAATAGTAACCAACTTTCATAATTTTTAAGGTTGTGGTACATGTTGAGAAATGACCTCTGTAGGTCCTTCATGGAATTCTGATAATAATTGTTGAATTTTGTCATAGTCAACACATCAACAAGCAAGATTCCATTTATATCCCTTTTGAATAATACACCATCAATGAAAACATAGGGTACAACTTGTAATCTAAAATACCTTCATTTATTCTTGTCCATACCTTCCAGATAGATGTCATGTTGTATAGATAGTTAACTAAATCAGTCATCCATCTTGATTCCTAGACTTCTTGAGCAAGTTCAGGTTGTTGATTTTTTGGTTGAACCATAATGTCGATTGTTGATACGTAATTTCAGCATGTTGTTTTGAATCTTTAGGTTTTGTAGTTTGTTGTTTTTCCATATCAACAATTAGATGTTCACACAAGCCTTTTCCTCAAACTATCTTGCAACATGAATATCAACATCATATTCCATGACCTTCATTATCCAGCATGCTCTTTTCTCATTCAATTCTTTATTTAACAAGAAAGCTTTCACACTTGGATGAGAAACAAGAACATGAATTTTGTTGTTTGAAAGCATGTACTTAAAATTATTTAGCCCTCTGACTACTGAAAGTACTTATTTTTCAAGAAATGTGTACCTTGTTTCGTAATCATGCAAGCTTTATCCAAAGAAAGCAATTGGTTGTTCAACATTTTCATCATTAACCTGAGTTAATATGGTTGAGATTGTTTCAGCTCCTACAAGTGCATACATTGTAAAATATTTATCAAAATTTAGATTTGTAAGAGTAGGAGCTTGAGAGATGGCTACTTTGATTGATTCAAATCCTTCTCTCCCTTCGCTAGTCCAAGAGAAAGTCTTCTCTTTCTTTAACATAGTTGTCAATGGTTTTACCAATGCTACAAAATCTAGAACAAATCTTCTAACAAAGTTTATTTTTCCAAGAAAACTCTGTAATGCCTTCTTATGATGAGGTAATGATAGCTGTGATATGGCTTTGATTCTGAAAGGATCAATTGCTAAACCTTTCTTAGAAACAATATGACCAAGTAATTTACCTTGATGTACTGAAAAGATAGACTTTAGTGGATTCAAAGATATCCCAAATTGTCTACATAACTGAAAAGTCTACCTTAGGTGTATTAGATGTTCTTCAAATTTTTTGAGAATATAGTAACATCATCTAAATAAACAAGGATGCATTTATTTAACAAGCTGTGAAAATCCATGTCCATTGCACGTTGAAATGTTGCACCAACATTTGAAAGGCCAAAAGGCATTCTTTTGTAAGCATAAGTACCCCACTTAGTGGTAAAAGTTGTTTTGTACCTATCTTCTTCTCGGACTAAAATATGATTGTATCCACTATAGCCATCTAGAAGAGATAGTCTATTTGAACCAAAAATTGTTCTCAAAATCTGATCCATATTTGGAAGTGGGTAGTGATCTTTTAATGAAGCTTTATTAAGATCTCTAAAATCCACACATAATCTGATTTCTCCATTTTCTTCCTAATAGGAACAAGATTGGCTACCCAACTTGAATGCTTAACTAGAAAGATAATACCTGATTCAATCAACTTAGATAACTCTTTCCTCATTAGAGGCTCTATTTTGGGATTTACATGCCTCGTTTTTTCCTAACTGGCTTGGAATTTGGCTACAATTCAATAGTATGTTGTGCTAAACTGGGATCAAACCCTTTCAGGTCTTGGTATTTCCAAAAAAACATCTTTGAATTCCTTGCAAAGATTAATAAAAGAATGTTTTTCAGCTAAAGAACATACCTTTCTGAGAAACAAATTTTTCCTTCATCAACTGAGATTTCTTCATAGTTATCAACATGTGTTGACATCTTAGTCTTGACCTTCCTTAACTAATCATCAGTGCGTTGAAGATGTCTTCTAATGTGACTAGACCTTGAGGGAAGTTTATTTTCTTTAATTGAACAATTTGGTCACCATATAAGTGATGTAATTTATCTTGATTTACTGCTAGAAAATTCAGCTTCTTATTACAAAAACCTACAAATTTGATCATCACTTTCAAAAACCTGCCAATTCAAGTCATTATCAGGTATCGAAGGCCTGAAAATTAGCTTTATATGAGGCTGAATTTTTCTATTTTCAATCTATTCTAGCACTTCAAAACTAGCACCAATTGTTGCAAGTCTATCTGCATGCTTATTTTCTGTTCTAGGAATGGATTGAATGTTAATAGCTTTGAAATCTTCCATTAAGTCTGAAACTCTATGTCTATAAGACTTCATTAATGGATTCTTACAAACATTGAAATTTCTTACTTGATTGATAACCAACTCAGAATCACCAAAATCTGTAGCATGTTAATACCTCTCTTTTTGGCCCAAAGTAAGCCATGAATTAATGCTTCGTATTCAGCTACATTACAAGTGCATGAAAATTGGAGACTCAAAGATGAGAAATACCTTTCATTTGTTGGGGAAGTGAGCATCAAACTTGCTCCTTGTCCTTTCTTATTTTTAGCTCCATTGAAATGAAGCTTCCAAATCCCTTCCGTTGCATTTTCTGTTTTGGACAACAAGGGAATTGGTGTATTTTCTTCATGTAAGCAATACACACCAAATAAGTGTTCTTCAACTTCCTTGAAAGGATCATGAGCATGTTCTTCATGTGTATTTTCATCCATAAATAGGTTAGAAACACCATCTAATGCTGAAACATGAGCTATATTATCAAAATCAGACTGGTCTAAAGGCTACATAATTAGCTACTGCATTAGAAGCATGAGGCTCAATGTGAAATCTGGCAATGGTTCTGAATTGATAGTAACCTTGGTCCCATAATGAGTAGTGAAAAATAAGAAAGACCAATATGAAGAGAGATAACCTCCTATCTTTGTTGTGAAATCTCTTGATAAACATATAGCAAAGTAAGGAGGTAAATCTACAATAATAATATCTTACAGAATGGAAACATTTGGGCAAGCATGCAATGTTACCTCTAGATTCTAATGACACCAACTGTATTAGTTACAAGTTCCATCCAATTGTAAGACACTCTTTTATAGGTTCATACTACAGACCCAATTTTTCTGCAATTACTTTTGGCATAAGTGTGTGCTTTGCACCGTTGTCCACCATACAATTATGAACAAGATGTTCTCCAATAATCAGTGATAGATAAAATGGTGGTGGACTTCTTGATGTCATGAGCATTTAAGACTTTCTGAACCATCCATTTAACTTCTTTGATGTGGTCTTGTTCCATTGTTCCAAGGACCATGTCTTGCTTTCTGGACTTCCTTTTCTGTTGTTTTAGAAGAAATCTACAAGCTTAGCTAGTTCATGAGAAAGTAAATCTTGTTGTCTGGAATACTTAGAGCATCCCACATTGAGATGTTAACATTATGATTTTTCATTACATCAACAATGTTAAAAGAAGCAACAATTTTAGAGACAAATTCTATTGTTTTAGCATAGGCTTTGGTGAAAACTGATTCTACTTTAGCTGCTTTTGATATTTGAGGTATAAATAACCTTCTTGGATCAGGTTGTAGCTGTTTTTCTACTTTCTTTATCGGCTGAAAAACTTTTGTTTTTTGAGGAACAGATGCACTATTAGCTAGTTTTGGGCTTATAGTTGTTGTTTTATCAGTGATAGTAGGTAGAACAGGCCTATTTTAATTTTTTTTTCTCTGAGCCTTTTCTTGAGCCCTAGTAGTAACTGCAATGAAATCATCCTCACTAAAACTGACTAAATTTTGTTCAGGTGCCTTTTGAACCTGAGTATCTTGCTGCCCACCCTCCATTTGAGGCATGAACAATGTCTCAGATTGAGGTTGTGTAACAAGACTTATGTTCAGAAAAGCATTTGGGAAACTTGTAGCTGAATGAGGTTGATTACAAGGTTGACACCACTCTTTCGTAGCCATATTAACTGGGACTAAAGTGTTAGATGAACTAGGAGCCTTTGGGTCAAATTGCCTTTGTTGATAAGGTTGCCTATAATTTTGATTATATGGTAAGGCTACCTATTTTGCTTATTTTGCTGATTTTGCTGATAAGGAGCCTGATAAGGTCTGTTAGGTAATGCAAGCCTATTCTCAATTAAATTCAGCTTGTTCCCCATAGTTTGCAAAGCTTTAAAATACATCATCTGATGGGGGTGCATAATAGGTTCTATAATTGTGATAGGTTGAGGAATAGGTGCTAAATCTACCAAAAAAGGCATTGAAGGCCTTGGTGCTAATTTTCCAGCTTGAATAAGACTATTTTAGCTCAGATGGTGATATCATAGGCTATTGGGAGCATATCTCCTCCCATAGAATGAATCATAGTTGAAATATCATTGTTTAATGCCCTAAGATAATAAATAAAAGCGTGATCAGCTTGAGGCTTGACACTTGCTAGAATTCTTTCCCAAGTTCTAGAAAAATGATGTTGAAACTAGACATAAATTTGTTGGGAGCTCTTTTAATGGTAGAAATATTCTATGAGAGATAAATGATCTTGAATTATCTTGAAATTGTTTTAGAAATTTATCACCTAAGTCATCCCAAGTTCTTATGCATCCAATCTCTAGATTTCTATACCATTGCAAGGCTTGTCCTTTAAGAGATGCAACTAAAAGTCTCAAAGCTACATCCTCATGAGTGATATTATGAACTACACATAAGGCTGTGACATCTTTAATGTGCTCTATAGGTGTAACCTAATTTTCACTAGTGAATGATGGAAAAATTTTCATGGTAGCATTAGGGATGTCATGGTAAACTGGGATTACTAATGGGCTGCCATTAGTAAAGGTCACAAAATTCCTTGGTGGTTGAATAGCCATTTGAAAACTAGGATTGAATGAAAATATTGACACGTGGTGAAGGAATATTAGGAGGAGGGTTATCAAAACCAAGGCCTATTATAAGGTAAAGTATTACCAACTCTTCTCCTTCTTATAGAATTCAAAGGTAAAGAAACAAACTCAAGAGGAATTCCTCTTACCGATGATCTTGTAGTCACTTTAGGCATGGAACATGCTATAATACTGGTCTGAAATCAGCCCTAGAGTCACCAAATAGATCTTTAAATCTTTAAAATAGATTGCTGCAACTTGTTATCCGAAAGTAACTTTTATCTGATGTAAAATATGTTGTAGATCTACTGTAAATATCTATAACTTGCATGCAGATCTAATTCATTGTCCCACCGGGCGTGCCAAAAACTGTTATCTCTCGAAAGTGCACCATGTAGAGAGATGGTTGTAGGTGTTCTAAGCTTGCAAAATGGATCTCTCTCTTTGTAGATACAATGGAAACACCTCAGGTCTGTGGGTATACCTATTTTGAGGTGAGTCTCTAGTATCAAGGTCGGTTCCTTATTGATGTATCCTAAACTAATTTTATGGGGTTTAAGGGTAAAAGATGACTGTAAAAATGAAATTAAAAATGAGGTGATACACCAAACTTGTATGAGGTCTTTGACTGAGTACATGCACAATTGATATGGAATGAATTTTTGATGCACAAGCCAACAATTTTTGAAGATATTAAGGGCAAACACTTTGATGTATTGAGGATAAAATCACAACAATACTGCTAAGTTAAACATACACATTAATATCATGCAGAAATTACTGAATTTACAATAGGGTAAGATGATTAATCAAGGAATTCACATTCACAAGATTAATGAAACATACACAAGACTGCAAATAATTGGAAAGGCAGAAAATACTTCACATTCAAAGGGAAAAACTGGTAGAAAATTGCTTCAGCACTCCTATATCTAAAATTCCTCCTCTAACTCCTTTGTGCTTTTCCAAAGCACACAATATATAACAAAATTAATTTACCCACCCTTCCTAAAAATAGACTAAGGTTGTACTCGCCCATGCATCCTATTTTTATCCTTTATTTATTAATAAATAAAGGAATAAAATAAAGAAAACTAATAGAAAGAGGCATTAATAGCCTTTGATTACATCTCATTCAAATTGAAGTTGACTATTCTATTTTTAAGAAAAGAATGGGTGAATAATTTGCTAATAATAAACCTTTCTTGTTGGGCAAGTCTCCTTTCTTGTGCATGTGAATTTGTCTTCTTGTCTATTTTGTCCTTTTCTAAAGGCATGAAAAATAAACTCCCTATGAGTGAACAAAATAATTCATACTTTTACCACTAATGTCCATGTGCACATGATAATTCTTGTCTTTCTAGTTGTCACATGGTGACATATTGTAAATCACTCTCAACTTTTCCAAAAGTGGGGACCACCTTTGCACTCACCATTAGTCCTCATTGGTTTGGCCACTCTTTTGGACTTAGAAAATTACCATGGTTTTTTTGAAATAATACAAGGGCACTTGTAAAAAGGGCACCATATTACATTCGGCACCTTTTCCAACATATGGCATATTATATAGTTGGACCTTGATGCAAATAATGTCACTCGACCACCCTTTGTATAGTATATGGCACATTATAATACGTGACACCTTTTGATTATCACATGCCTTGTAATTACTTATCGGCTTTTGGAAATTTGAAGAGACTAAGGTTTAAATTTTTACCTTTTGAGTGATGATTGTTGTCAGTCCTTTCATCATGGTTTATAGTATATACTTATTTAGTCAATGCAAATGATAATTTGGAACATATGGGTTGGCCCCCTCCAATGTTGAATCGACCCTTGGCATTTTTGTCGATGGTATTTTTAACCTTGGGTTAAGTTTGCTTTGATAATCGGTGATGATCTTGGGCCATCGATCTTTGTCCTTGATGAACTTGCACTATTGATTTTTGACCCTCGGTTAGGGTTTCACTCTTTGCATTTAATGGGGTAGGTGACATTTTAACCATGGTGGTTGCATTGATTTTTGGAGATCGATCTTCAGCCCTCGATCTGTGTACTTGTCAATTTTGGATCATTTGATCACTAACTCTGGGTGAGTTAGGTTAAGCCACTGACTGAGATGGGTGAGTTAAAACAAACTGAACCCCATTCATTTTTATTTCACCTCTAGTTCATGGGTGAAGCCCTAAAATTTTTTTTTTTCTTTGATGCCATTGTTGGAGTCTGAATCTGACTCTTGAGGTTGGTCTTGCTATACATTTTAATGAGTTTTGCGAGTTGGCTGCCATGTTTTTTTTGTTTTGGCTGTTAAATCACTATTCTTGATGAACCTTCTTTTGAGGTGGGAATTTTGTGATGGCTCCTTCAATTTGATGATTCGGCCATTACCATTGGAACTTCATTTCCTAACTCGTGGAGGTAACTCTAGATTCATCCTTCTCTGAATGGCTCAATAATATGAATATTCTACTTTGCTTGATGCTGATAAGCTTATATCATCATAGTTTTCATGGTTATTACTATTAGCTTTCTTTGAACTGATTGTGGAGGGTTTGCTAGATAATTTCCATTCTAGGTATTCCATATTTTGCTTTTCTTTTCTTGAAACGAGGATAGATCTGAGTCCCTATGATTTCCATTTGGGTTTACTCTATAAAAATCTATTAATACTTCAAATCTTCTTGTATTCTAATTGAATGCTTTGTTTTAACAACCTAAAAATATGATATCCTCAAAGGATTTGACTTGGGTATTCTTATCTCACTTTGATATCCCTGGATATGGACTTTTCCTTGAGGGTTTATCTGTATATATTTTGTGGGCCTGAGTTTTGTGCACTTGAATATGGTCATCATCATTTCTTCAGATTTGTACATTTTATAATGTGGGCACTCATAGATCTATGTTCTTGTCGATATTTAACTACAAATGTGGTCTTGATTTGTGAGTTTGAAACATAGTCATTATGGAATTCTCCCTTGCATGTTGTCTCTGAAATGTAGATCTGTAACTTTACTCTGCTCTTCATCTTGAAATAATGTACTCTACCATGAATTTCTACTTTTGGGTTTTTGGGTTATTTGTAGATCTGTAAATTTTGTTGGCCATTGACCTGGTTTGAAAACTTGGTATACACCTAAAATTTCAAACCTTTATCCTTAATTTGGGCTCATTTCCATTTCAGTCTTTGTTTCTTTTGTGAAACCATTCTAAGATTTCTTGAGTTGATTTCGAGCTCATGGCTTCCATATGCATGGTTGTTGTCAAATATTTGCATGTACATATGGATTCCTTCATGAGTTTTGAAATTCATTAAAATGGCATGGTTGAACCTGTAATCATTATCTAAAAACATGTTGATTTCCATTTGATCTAGTTGGGATTTTACTTCTCCCCTGACTATGTAACCATGTACCTGCTACAATAAAACCATGGAAATATTTTTCCTCTTTTTCAACTTCACCGATAGTATTTGATTTCTTGAGGGGATTTCATTCTACCTTTTGAGACTTGAAATCTGATTGTCTGACCCTTCTGCAAATCTGTATTTAACATCAATCTTATTTTCCGTTGTGAATAACTTGAACATTTGATTTTGAAAATTGAAAACTGTAGAAGTTAATCATTTACTTTTATTTGAGAACCTGGAAAGGACATATTATTTCTGGAAATTTTTGTTCACAAATTCCTACATGCTGAACATTGAAGTTTTGTTGAGATGTTGTAGTTCCATTTACTTTTCTACTTAAATATTACATTTAATCTTCATTATAGCTTTAGTATGTATGCTGAAAAATTTAAAATATCCATTTTACATGGTGAAGCCCTATCAAAATTTTCCCAGAATTCTTTCTCATTCTCTGTTTCAGCTGTAATAGTTATATTTTCTTATTCAGAATACAGAATGTATCATTTTTCTATTGAATCTAATTTTTGTTATCAAAACTCGAAACATAATAACTGTTATCTTGATCATGGCATGCTTTTTATTTTCTCATATCACTTATTTGATTTACATACAACTTATAAAGCATGTATTAGTTTAAAATAACATGATGGAAAGTTGTAAATATCCATTTTACATGGCGAAGCCCTGTCAAAATTTTCCCAGAATTCTTTCTCATTTCTGTTTCAGCTATAATCTTATCTTTCTAGTTAACTTCAACTTTTAAATTTGATCCTTCTTCTTCAGTTGCAATCTGAAACATGCACTTTTGTCTACAATTCTCTCCTCTGTTTTGTAATGCAACTTCTTCTATTTCTAGAATTGTTGCTGAACTTTGAGTTGCATTCTTCCTTTATTCCAATATGTACTTGTCACTCATCTGCTTCATGTACCATAGGATAGAAGTTATTGAACTCTAATCTTTATCCATAGTGAAGACTGTAAGATATGATTTATTTCTTCTTGACTACAACCTATTCCTGCACACTTGAGAAAATAGTTAGAAAATATTTAGGATTTTTGGCCTCTCTTATGTCCATGTTTTCTTTTCTTCTCTTTATTTTTTCTTCTAAGTGAGTAAATCATGTATACTATTTGATCTTCAAGTAATCTATATCTCCTATTATTAGAGATCCATGTGCATGAATTAGGATAGTATAGGAATATGGATTATACCCTAAGCTCATAAACTAATATTTTTTCTTTTCTATTTTCAGGTATAGTGTTCTCAGTAATGAAGATGAAGAGGAAAAAGCTAAAGATGAGGATGCATCAACCGAAGGACAAACCTCAAGGAAATGATGGGTTCACTCATACTCCTTTATTTTCTCTTTCATGCATGTGTACCTCTTATTTCAGTAGTTGTACTTTACTTTCTAGTTACATCCCATTTTGTTGGAACATTTGAAATTTCTTATGAATAAAACATTGAATTATGAAATTGAGTTGTGTATTTCTTTTTGCATTTCTTCTTTCTGATATGGATTGTATGATGAACTAAACAACCCAATACTATAATTGAATGTCTTAATCATGAAGGAAAGAACATTAAAGAATACCTATAACATCCAATAATGAACTCTGATTTCTGTAATCTATAGTCTTGATTGCTGCTTCAAAACTAACACTTCATCTATTCTACAATTGTTGTCTTCATCAAGGCAACACAACTATCCTTCGGGGCCTTGTGTTATTTTTTTGAAGATAGCATGAAATTGTAGGCTATGTGATCTGTTATGTTTTGTAACAACACACATAGCTGTAGATTTTATTTAATCATTATTTAATTCAACAAGATATAATATTGTCTAA
Organism: Taxus wallichiana var. yunnanensis; assembly: GCA_018340775.1. Taxonomy (NCBI): domain Eukaryota; kingdom Viridiplantae; phylum Streptophyta; class Pinopsida; order Cupressales; family Taxaceae; genus Taxus; species Taxus wallichiana. The sequence continues at coordinate 722,943,116 of CM031235.1, forward strand.
AAGAAACTCCCTAGCTTAGGTAGTGTAAAAATTGTCAACAGAGAGTACACATTCAATAGGAAAATAATTAGTTGGTTTCAACAATATAAATCTATAGTATATCAATTAAAATGTGGAAAAGTATCTAAGAGGTTTGATTTTTCTACATAGCAATTACCTATATCGAATATATGGTCAAATTTAGAGAGGAAATTGTTTATGAGTGTCAAGGCACACACATAAAGCTTTATGGTTATATGAACAGTTCAAGTTAAGAAAGGACACATTCCCACTTGGTACTATTGCTTTAGTAGTTGACTTCCCAAAGAATCACTCATTGCAACCACAAATGGAGGTTCGATCCACAATACTATAACTCGGTGAAAGTTGATATATTCACTCATATAACATTCATGCACTCTCAGGAAAGCAATGAGCAAGATCAAAAATAATTAAGAGAGTATCATTTCTACATCAAGTAATGATCGGACACATTCTACAAAATATGTGCAAGGGTGTTTCCAAATGTTTTGTGTGAACCTGATTGAGAGGAATATTATTTTCAATCAACATTACGTTTGGTCGACAATTGCACATCAACCAGAGATTTCAACGGTGACCAAGAAATCAACCAGAGAACTTATAGCCATTTTTTCTCTCAGGGATCTTAAGGGACTACACCCGGATGAAGAATCTGGAAGCACCAATATCATAGGGCACAAAAGTAAATCCTTTCCCACCATGACCAGCCCACCCCAACATGTTTTTGTAGTCCTTTCAAAGTGCCACGAGCTTCCATTTAAAAAATATTGCATTGGACAACCTTACACTAACTCAAACTATAATATTTGGCATGGTTACAAACAATAGTACAATGAGAGAACCAAGTTGAGATGGAGAAAATCAAGATAGGATTTTGTATATGGTCTCAACGTAGACGTGTAGGATTAGAAGAGACCTTTTAAGGTGTCATGGAGACTGAGAAATCACTTGGAAAACTTATAATGTTTTTTGGTCTTAAGGATATTAAGGACTATGCCCAGAGGAAGTATCCTAGAAGTAACAAAAATCTTAGGCATGAAAAAATCCTCCACAAGTGTTTACTAGAACACCCGACTTTTTGGTGCGTGCATGCTTGGTGCCATGATCTTTCGTTTGTAAAATAATGCATTAGAAAACCTAACACCGACTCAAATTGTGGTATTTGGCACGGTTGCAAAAAATAGGACAGCGAGAGAACCAAATTTATATGCACAAATCAAAGACATTATTTTTTAGAGGGTCTCGACATAGAGTTGTAGGATCATATAATACCTTTCAAGGTGCCACGAAGACCGAGAAATCACCATGCGAACTTATAGCCTTTTTTTTGTCTCAAGGCTCTTAAGGGACTACACCCAACCGATGTAGCCAAGAAGCAACGAAACCAATGGGCACACAAATGAATCCTTACCCAATGTTTACCATTCCACATGATGTGTTGATGAAGTCATTTTTGTGTCATGATATTTGGTTTGTAAAATATTACATTGGACAACCTTACACTAACTCAAACTGTAGTATTTGGCATACTTGCAAACAATAGTACAACAAGAGAACCAAATTGAGATGAGAAAACCAAGACAAAATTCTTTGGAGGTTCTCGATGCGGAGGTGTAGGATTCTGAGAAATCACCCGGTGAACTTATAGCTTATTTTGGTCTCAAGGATCTTAAGGGACTACACCTGGACGAAGTAGCCCAAAAGCAACAACACTATCAAGAACCAAAAAGAAGCCTAAAAATCATTTACTAGGCCACTCGACATGTTGATGCAGTCTTTTGGTGCCAAGAGCTTCCATTTGCAAAATATTACATTGGACATCCTTACACTGACTCAAAATGCAAAGATTTGAAAAGGTTACAAATAATAAGAAAGCAAGAGAACTTAATTGAGATGGATAAAATTGAGATAGGATTTTCTAGAGGGTCCTGACATGGAGGTGAAAGATCAAAAGATACCTTTCAAGGTGTCACACAGGACTTAGAACTCACCAGGAAAACTTAGAGCCTTTTTCATCTCAAGACTCTTAAGGGACTATGCCCTGCATTTAAGTAACCCGGAAGCATCGGAACCGTTAAGACTTTGCAACGAAGCCTCCAAAATCATTTACTAGGACACCCTAACATGTTGGTACAAGTTATTTTGGTGCCACAAGCTTTTGTTTGTAAAATATTGCAATAGACACCCTTACACTGACTCAAACTACGGATTTGGCACGATTGAAAATAATAGGATAACGAGAGAATTGGATTGAGATGGAAAAAACTGAGATAGGATTTTGTAGAGGGTCCTGATGTGAAGATGTAGGATCAGATGATACCTTTCAAGGTGCTACAAAGACCAATAAATTACCTTGCAAACTTATAGCCTTTTTTGGTTTTAGGGCTCTTAAGGGACTACGCCCAGACGAAGTAGCCCGGAAGCAACCACACCATTGGGCATCAAAATAAAGCCTCCACAGGTTGTTTACCAGGACACCCCGATGTGTTGGTGTAATTTTTTTTTCCACGAGTTTCCATTTGAAAAATATTGCATTGGATAACCTCACGCCTGACTCAAACTATAGTATTTTGCACGGTTGTAAACAATATGACAAAGCAAGATAACCAAATAAAGATGAAGAAAATCTGAGACATAATTTTATAAAGGGTCCTAACATAGATATGTAGGATCATACGATGCCTTTTAATGATTCAAAGGACATTCGGGTGTTCATAAGTTTCCTAAATTCCCTAAAATAGGACTAATCTATAGAGCATTCAGAGACCTTTTCAACGATATGTAGAAATTTAGAAATGGAGTCCGAATGCAAAAAATATTGCAAATCAAAGAATGGTTTGGAACAGTCGAATTGGGTCAATGGCGAATCTCATGTTGACACGTGGCAAAAGTTTGTAAATGAGTAAAAGAGTTAAAATTTGTGTTTTGAAAGCCACTTGGTCTCAACACAAAAAATATTGTTAGGCCCCATTATTTATTGGATGGGGCCCTCAACTAGGTTTGACACACTCTTTTAAGGGAGGGGTACCTTAGCCTCCAACTCATTAATCATTGTATTAATATTGCTTTTATATTATGCATATTTCTATTACTTTTCCAATGTGGGATTTTGTATTTCCATAGTTGAATTATTGTAGTGCATGGTTGATATTATGCACTCCATTACATTTGGATTAGATTGGTGAGCTATATTCTAGCTTGGTGGGGTGATCAACTCCCGACCAAGTTGATCGAATTACCATCCTCAATGATCGGGCTTATCCCTTATATCCCAAATGGACTATATGGCGAGGCCTATTCACTTGGCCATACAACTCAACTAAACACCTAGAAACTTGACCCTCATCTCGGGTAGTTCAAAAAAGTGTGGTGGACCGTATAACTTGGGCTTAACATTGGTCAATTACCCAATACATGGTAGACCTACCAACTCATTTAGGGCGAGATAAACATTACACGTGACCTCCCACATGACTCGTCTCCACAACCTATGGAGTCAAGCCACAACGAACAAGCCAACAACACATATCGGCGAGATTTTGTTATCTATAAAATTGACAAGGGCAATTTTGTAGGTAACCATACCAAAAATTTCCTTTTTGGTCCCCGTTGAGGTCTCTTAACGTTCAGAATGGCATAAAACCCCTTTTTGGAAAATCTAGTTTTTAGAACTTGGTCATTTTCAACCTTTTTGGGTTGGGCGCAGTTTTCATTAGCGTTACATCAACCAAAACTACGCCCCTCTATTCCTTTGGCACATTCTAGGGAGTGTTAACACTCATAATGATGTGCCTATCAAAGGTGTGCCAAGGCACTTGCGCCAACTTGTTAACACTTTCAATGTTGCACCTCTAAATGTTGCGCCTCTCTAAAGTGCAAAGTGGGCGCTGAAAATGTAGTGTCGACACTCCCAAAGCTGTGTCATGGCGTAAATCTATTTGTGTTGACATCTCCTTAAGTGCACCATAGAAAAATTTGGTGGCACATTTATTGCACTTTTTCTATATATAAGCGTGTCCGACCTGTCATTTTCACAATTCAAAAACGTGAAAAGTTATTCCTCTGTACTTGTTAGTGTTCCTATCACCCTACGTGTTGCCATTTGTCACGTTCATGGACCCCACTTCGTCTCCTTTATCGTTATATATTCCTGGTAAGTGGCCCTTGCCCTTCTTGTGGATTTGTTGTGGTTTTTATAATGGTTTAGGTGATTAGGATTGATAATAAACAAATGAACCCAAGTACTCAACTCCAAGACCCCTTTTCTCCTCCTTCCAGATCTACAAAACTGGAAGATTCTGCCACAAACCAGCTCAAACCCATTTGTCCCTTTTTCCTGCTTTGCTAAATTTTTTCCCCCTTGCCATCAAAATCGAGCCAAAAGAGTGAAAATCATGAAATTTTTACAAATCAAACCCACTATTTTTCCTTCAGCGCAAGATCCATTCTTGTTACACCAAACACAGTTGCTGCACAGGCACACTATCCTCATAGGTAGCATAAACATTTCCCACGCCTTATAAAAATTACAATATTCCCAAGGTGCAAGCGTTGGCGCCAAAACAATAGCAACAACACTGCATGTTGTGCAAACCTTTCCCACGCCGCGCAAACTAAACCCTTGGTGCACCTCACTCTCATGCAGCATCTACCACATCTATGCCAATGGCACATCTTGATACCTTACAACACCAACCATATCAGTGCCCCTTAAAAGGACTTCCAAATGGCGCATGCGTAAATTCCTTGACACCAACATCTGAATGTTGTGTATAGCCTTTTCGCACCCTACACCCATTTTGGCATTGTTTTCTCCCATGCAACACTTTCCCAAAGTGCGCCTTGCTTTTATAAGACCCTACAGCCTGCAGTAGAGTTGCGCCTTGCGCCCAGAGGCTCGTAAATTACTAACTTTTCATTCTGTAAGCTTTGATGGATGACTTAACAGCTAACATGGCTCTTCTGTAATGGACTTCCCTGATTCTTCTTGTAGATCAACAACTGAACTCAGATCCACACATGTCTTCATCGAGTAAGAAGCTGACTAAGTCCAAGGGTAAAGCCAAGATAACAGAAGAAGAAATGAAATGTAAATACCAAAGGGTCAGGATGCCTGAATCCCTTACAGAGTGTGATCTAGATATCGAGAGATTTGAGCTCGGACACATTGACATGGAAGACTTCTAGGCTAGAACCAAGAAGGTCATAGGTAGCCCATGGATGGATAAACTAGTTAGCAGTGGATTGCACTTTGTTGCAGGGATTCCCGTAAGTGCAATCAACAATGAGTTCATGATGTTGGTGGGCCGTTGTTACAATAAGGACATAAGATGTGTCGAAAATGAAAAGGGCAAGGTAATAATCAACCTCACGGCCCGACATTTTGAGATCACGTTGGGTATCCTTCACCACAGAAATTTTGTAGCAGAAGCCAAGAGGACTGCATGAAGACATGGAACGATAACGAAGACAAATGTATGCAACTGATGAATGAGGTGTACCTCAAGAACAAAAAGGTGACAAGTAGGTGGCCACAAGTCATTCATCACAATGACTTTTCAAAGGATCTGAGTGACACCATCACCTTCCTGAGCAAGGTGTTTGGGCTCCCTAATGCCCATTACTTTCACAAGTGGATGCTCAGGTATTTAGAAACAATGAGTAAAAATGTTCCTGATCAACATTTTGAATGGGGAGAGATTATCGAAGACGATCTCGAGCGGTTTTAACAACTTTCAACAATTGGGAGGTTCTATATGAACTCATATGTGGTATATGTTGCTACCTCGAGATGGACTACCCAACATTGAATCGGTATGGGGTATGGCCCCAGGTCAAAATATACGAGTACTATCCAGAGTTAAGACTGGAAAATAGCATAGCCCAATTCAACAAAGTCAATGACGTCTTCTTCTATGGCGTCATCTGTCTCTTAAGGCCCAACATGACTCACGGTTGGATGACCAAAAGCATGGTCACCACCACAAAGTAGTGGGGAGCATTATTCATGCAATTCCCCACTTTTACCTATGTCAAAGCCATCAACTTCTTGGGAGAGCCCACCAAATTGCCGAGGTATGCGGGACCCAAGCTGATCTTGTTGGAGATTTCTAGACAGCTCATCACGTACCATGAGAAGTGTTTGAAAAGGAAGAAGGGTGGAACTCCATTCCCCCTCACAGTGGGTAGGTAAACCTACACTTCACATGCAAAGCCCGGAAGATGTTTGCAGAGCTTGAATTGCTCAATTTAAAGCATAATTTCCTGGTGAGGCCAACCTTTGATCCTCGTGATTTTCTTCCCGGGTAAAGATCGATCCAATTCACATCCCTCAGATCGAAGATATCTACATCGATCTATATCACAAAGTCGAGCTCAAATGAAAGGATCACTCCCACCTGGCCTTGGCAGAGATCATTCAATATGGTGTGGCCATCGTCCCAAAGGGCTTCCAAGCAACTGATCAAGAATTTGATCAAGTTTATCTAGACATGGATGGGGACAATTGGCCGTTTGCTGAAATTGATAGAAACAAGGCACCTCAGACTATTGAGGAAAGGGTCAAAGGCACTCTGCAGCGCACGAGCATTGGTGCAAGAAAAATGGTCTCATCTACCTTGGAGTAGACTTTACCACATCTCCCTTGGGTAATGCACCCACCAAGCCAAAGCACTTGCCTAAAGGAAAAGGAAAAGATAAAGAGGGAGAGACAAGCACTGCTCAGGAGGAAATTCCTGAGAGCCCTCCTTCCACCACCGAGGAGTAGGTAGTAAGCCTAATATCCCTAGGAGAAGAAGAAGCGGTAAGTGCTCCAATGGGCACATCCACTCAGGATGTTGCCACTACTACAACTGGTGAGGTCCCAACTGTCCCCTCTCTCACTCCTTCCCCTCCTCATGTCGCTCAACCAACCACTCCTTTGGTTGTGTCTTCCCTCGTCTTCTATCATTCCTCCTTCCTCTTCCTCCATCTTCTCTTCCCTCGTGGATTTTTCCCGCAGCATTTCCTCCCTCATCTCACAGATCCCTTCCGCCCCCATGGTTTCCTCTCCTACAGTCACTCCTACCCCCGTGAGAATTGGAGTGTTGGCATCTTTCTCGATGCCACTACCGAGTGTCTCGACACATTTCCCGTGTCCACTACAGTTGCTCCTTCTTCCACCTCTGTTTCTCCTCTTCCTCTGGTCCCACTCCCTTAAGTCCAAAATGGATCTCCGAACACCTGAGCCAACACAAGAGGAAAGTCCCTATTACACCTATGGACTTCTCCGTTATTCTAGCTTAAGGGCCTAAGAAGTAAAAGCTATAACCCGCTTCTCTCAAAGCACTTCAGGTGAAAGGGTTATGGAGATTGCATACACCCGATCTCACAAAGAAGAAAGAAGATCATCTCATACATATTTTACAAAGTAACTCAAGTCATGATGGTAACATCATCGAGAGAGCCTACAAGGAGAAGACTTATCCCCAATGGATGTCGTTTGCAAGAATCTTCAAGAAGCAAAGGAAGAGAAGAGAATGTTAAAAGAGAAAAACAAGCATCTTCTCCAAGCCCTACAAAAGATGGGCAATGCCCCTCCTATGACTGTTGCCGACCCTCCTGAAGTTCTTAGTCAAGAGAAGATAAATGAGTACACCAAGATCGGTGAGCAAGGTATAACAGTGTCTACCTAGAGAGAGAGTAGATCCTCAAAGATAGTGAGGAAGTGATTACAAAGTTCACAGAGCTTTATCAAAATATAGATCAAGCTAACAAGGAACTCTAGGCAATAGCAGGGCCTATCTCTGAAGAGTTGGACCATGCCAGGTTGCAACACGAGACATTCCAAAAGATGCTCAACTACCCAGTCAATGACTTGGTGAAATTTGGCGTTTTTATCACCCGCGAGCACCCAACAAAGTCCTTGCTACTTTAGACTATCGGGTTGACCAAATGGAGTTTGTCTTGGAAAAGATAGACAAATCAAGGAGGAAGCCCTGGATGTAATGCATCAAATGGAGCAGATCATCTTAAGAATGTCTCTAGGGTTTCTCGGTCCAGCGTATGCCTTGAGGAAGGTAGATGATACTATTCGGATTTTTAAGGAAATCGTGTCGCAGGGTTTAGCATCAGAGGCCACTTTTGATAAAGAATCTATCAACAACCTTCTGGCCTACCGTGACTTTGTTGGATACCTAATGGAGGCAGGCAATGAATATTTCAAACTCTTGGAAAGACTCAGAGATGAATGGGAAACTTGTGAAGTCATCGGGGATCACACCAAGGGTCCAGCTCAAGATCAACTTCAAGCAATGGTCAACAAGTTCATGGAGTATCGAGCTCAGTTTCACATTTCCTCTCCTGAGCAAGAAGCAGGACACTCCTTTCCAGCCAAGGGATGATGACGAATAGGCTCCTTCCTCCTGGGATAAATCCCATTTTTGTAAAAATATTTAAAAGAATGTTGGCACAAATGATGACATCATCCATGTTGCACCATGAGATGTTGTCATCCACAAAATTGCCCTAAAGTCAACATTTGACTTTTAGATATTTTGTAAATAGTTGTTGGCTCCTTTTTGTCTTCTTTCTCCTTCTCCTTCTATAAATACTTGGATACTTGTAGTATTCAAGGTGTGAACAAATTTGTATGAAAATTAGAGTGAGAAGAGAAAGACTTTGAGCTTTCTTGTAATAGAACAAGTATTAATACAAAAATTGAGACTTTGTACTGAATTCTTGTGTTATGTGTTAGATCTTTCTTAAGTTAGATCTCGCACGCTTATTCATTGGATTCACATGTCATTTTGTCATTTGTTCATCAATATTGATTTTTTTGTTTATGTGAGTAAGTTTGGCTCTATTTACTACCGGCCCAAAACATAAACCCTCTAACCTTTCCACTTTGGAATTCATTTTTTTCTCCCTTGAGATCCACCTTTCTTCTTTTCCTTCCTTCATTCCTTTCTGTTCTTTATCGGAACTAACTCTACCGGGATGAAATCCCAAACCCCCTTAAGGCGAGAATCTTGTAAGACTTACACAAATTATTGCTTTGGTAGAATAGAAATAAACCAGTTTTCCTTTGTTGTCTCAAAGAGGGGCAATGCCCCGCACACCTTTGTTGGCCTGTCATCCATAGATCTACCCACCCGATAGATTTTGGACCAACGGTTTTATATAGCTCAAGCCACTTATGTGGCGAAACAAAAATGCAACTTGGTGTGGTTGAAACCACGTATCAAAGCGGCAGACCTTACTATTTTTAAATAGCAAATCAATTCCACACACCAAGGATGTGGTATCTTACCCACTTAGCCAAAACAACCCGCAACAATATGGGAGATAGCAGTTTGAACCCACAACCTGACGCGTGTACCAAGGAGGTGCCCAACCAACTTGTAAAATGGCTCGACATGGAGCAAAATGAGCTCATTGTTAATTAAACAAATATTGTTGCGGGGTGTGAGGAAGGGTGAACATGGCGGTTTGCATTCAACTGAGATTTTGAGGCACTTAGAGGCCAAATTTTAACTTGGTGTAAAAAGAAAACTTGTTCAAAAATTTGAGAGGATTACAACCATGTCATCAATTCTTCATGAAATGCTTTAAATTTTTATTTGCAGGTGTTTTTCTAGCATAGTTGTAGGGATATCACATTATGAAGATGTTGTAGGGGCCACGAGATGGATTTGAGAACATGATTTCGGAAAATTACAGAGTTATATAAGTCTGATATCAGCCCATTTACACGTGACAAACATATATTTGTCATTATTGAAGGTATAATTGTACTTCATTGTATTAAATAGATCGATTTAAATTTCATGAATCTAGAGACGTAGCCTACGAGTGAACTTTGTTATCAATTTATTTTGTGGACTTCATTTTTAATTTTCTTGAAGCTTTTGATCAGATAAAATTTCAGTAAAAGGAATTTGTTAATTTAGTTAAGAAATCAATTAAAATGGGAAATTGGATTCAGTTAAAAATGGCAATCCATCATCCACAACAAATTAAATGAATTTTCACATTTCAATGTTGTGATTAAAAATCAGATTGAGGTGCATATATGATAACAAAGAGAATTGATCAATTTGGAGAAATTAAATCCATAAAATTGATTAAAATTTTACGATCCATGAAAATGGTTAAAAGTGAAAATTAAATACTTGTCTTTTTTAGATCAAGTTTGGTATTAGAGCTCATTTATCTCAATATTGGCTTGAGTTGAATATTATTAATAGCAGTGTGATTACTTCAATTTGGTGTAGTGAGTTCAATTTTTGTGAACAAGGTACAGGTGCACTATGGGAAGAATTTCTACACAGGCTAAGCTCGAAAAAATTGAGTATAATCATGGGATCCAGGCTAAGAACTCTTTCCTAAGATCTATGTGTTTCTCCTTAGAAGAGAATAATTCCTGACTAAACTTGGAAATGCAAGCCAAGGATGAGCTCTTGGCAAGATTGTAGAATGGTGAGAAGAAAAGGGAGAGAACTTTGACTACAAATGTAGAAACAATGACTGATGAATGTTCTAAGTATGTCACCATCAGATTCCTCATCCCATTTGGATTCAGATTTAGGTAAATATTTTTGGTGGTTTTGAAAGATACACTAAAGGCATTGGATCTAAATTGTTAGGTAAAATGGGTTTTAATAGAATCGTCCTTGGTAAGAATAACCAAGGAATGGATAACCCAATACAGGTTGAGGATCATCCTCATTATGCAAGTTTGGGTTATTTTAGTGTGGGAAAGGATATTGGAGAGTCATCCAAGCATGCTGAAGGAAGATGAGCTTCTAACAACAAAGTGTATACCCAACTAGCACAAAAGAAATGAAATGGTAAGAAAGCTCATAGAAGAGTTAACGAAATTTCACCTCCTATTTCTTATCATAATCATAAACCTAGAAAAAAATTAAACCTTTTAAGGATTCACTCTTTCTGTTTAAATAATATGGGTATGATATATAGAAAATGATGAATGCTTTTCCATGTACATTTTGTGGAGGAAGTAATCATTCTGTTGCCTTTTTTTGGAATATAAAATCATTCTTGAGAATTATTTTCTCGATGAGCTGAAAAACCAATGTTGTAGATTTCAAAGTAGAAATGGTAACAAGGTTTCCTCACCCTAGAAGGAGGAAAAGAGGAATTACTGCACTCATTATTATATGAGTGGACATCAGGTTGATAACTACTAGAAACTTCATCCAACAAACCATCGATGCATGGTAAGAAAAAGTTGGAATTTAAGGTAAAATAATTTTTTGAACCACCAATTAAAAACGAATCAACCTTGAATCTATCCATTGTTAAACCACTGATGATTCCATTCTGTTTTAATATGGAAAATGTAAACTCATGTGAATTGGATAGATTTACTTTTGCATAGCAATGATTAAAAGCATGCAAAATTTGTTAGAGCAATTTGTGGGTTTCGATGTATGTTAAAAGGAAAATTCACATATTTTTATTGCTTTGAAATTAGAATTATGGTGTCACCTATAAAGAGGATCTAGGAGACAGGTTAAACATACTCAAAATTTACTTCTTACTTGTTAAGGATGACAAATACCATTTCTATTTTTAGTAGCAGTGTATGCAAATTCAGTGGGCATGGGTAATAATGTCTATTTTTGGAAATGCATTTTTTTACCCGTTATTAAATGTCATTTTGCAAAGCTAGGACACCTTTTTGCTTTTGTAAGTAATATACAAACTTGTTGTGTCTATGCAAAGTATTTTCACATAAATGATGACCCTTGTTTTTAGGGCATTTATTTGTAACTACCTATGTAGTTACAATTGGTGTGTAAATTATTTTCACTAAAAAACTGGTGTATAGGTGTTTCCTGGTGATCATTTTGAGAGATTCGTTGGTGTGGGTAAGCATACAATTTTTTTCTATCCTTTTACTGATTCAAGATGCGAGAGATAGATTTGGCATATTCACATTATTCAATTTTGAGTATATCTATTTTGGCATGGATGGTCTAATTATTATGGATAGTGATATTTGTAGTTTTATAGTTTTAGATAGACAATAGACACTAGCCTACTTGTAGACAGATTTAGATGTCACTATAATGAGCTATTTTCAGGTTGTATCACGTAGTATCGTATCAGTTCAACACTAGCTTTCTATTTTAAATGAGTGTTATTATCGATTGATTGTTTGTGGTGGCATTACGGTGGGATTTGAGTTCACTATGATTGTTTACAGATTTGTGGAGGGTTGGGTAGTATCGATTGGACACTATATTTCTATTACTAAATGGGTGTTATTATCTAATTGATTTTATGTGACTAGTTAATCAACTATTTGTATTTATTTAACCCATAATTATATTTATGGTTCATGTGTGTGATTGTGAAATACAGGATGAGTTAACAACTTTTGTGGGTGGAAAAACAACTTTTTGGCGACAAAAAACATCCCTAGTTAGGAGGAGTGATCCAAAGGACATTTTGGTGTTCAGAAGTTTCCTAAATCTCCCTAAACTAGGATCAGAGACTAGTCCGACAATATGCATAACTTCAAAAAAGGAGTCTAGATGCAAAAGATATCACAACTCAAAGAATGGTTTGGAACGGGTCAAATTGGGTCATTAGCGAATCTCACATTGACACGTGGAAAAAAAAAATTAATGGGTAAAAGACTTAAAAGTTTTGTTTTGAAATCCATCGGTCTTCAACACATGAAAATGTGTGTGCCATTGTACAAATGAAAATCAACAAATGATCTTCATCTCGCACTTGACTCCCCAGGTTGTCTTTGAGGTAGCCGATGTAGAAGTATGGATGGATAAATTATAGTGAAATACGGTGGTGGGTGAAAGTGTGGGTAAATGGTTTGGATAGGTTGTCAAGGAAATACAATATCTTCAACTCGTAATAATGGGATCTGTTGGTACCCAAATAAGTTTGCCTTGTTTAGCTATTTTTGGATTATTAAGTAGATTTGTTTAAACAAGAGATGGATTAGCATGTAGCTAACTTTCATAAGATGATTGGGTATTGTGAAACCGAGATTTTGGGTATTCTTGGTTAGAACGCAAGGGTAATAAATGTATTTAACTGGATCTCAGAAGCTTGATATCTTCAAAGATGGTTTAGGGGGTAGCATTTCCCTTGGTTCCGAGAGCATGCCTCTACTAATTGGTCACTCTCGAATTAAGTTACACTTCAGGATCTAGTTCTCTTTTAAAAATATTTGTCCGCACCCAGCCTATTCACATGGAATCAATAATAAATGAAGCTTTAATAGTGCATAGCTTATAAGGATGAGAAGAGTAATTATGACATTTTTCTTTGTTCCATGATACGAGCGGTTAAGCGCGATATATTTGAAATATGAAATGATAGTTAAAATATCGATTTGAAGGTATTCTTATTGATAGAAAATAGAAAGTGCAAGAGGATGTATGAATGAATGATAGTCACGCATGCATAGAAGGAAAGTTCAAGGCAAAGTATAGTAACAAAATGGGGATTTGATTTATGGGGTCCCAACCCTTCGCTATATAATATTGTTTAAACAAAATAACACAAATAAATACATATTTTAGATGCATTTTTCTGGTGGTAGTAGGTTTAGGTATCCATCCCATCAGGCATGCATGGAATGCCCTTTAGAAGCTGGTCTTGGTGCCTAATGAAGTCTTCATGGGCCTCGAACCAAACATAAATTTAATGGCCGTTGTCAGCGCTTGGACATCCCCTTTTCATGCACCACAGCAATGCTCATTCTCATCCCATTTAGGATGTCCACTAACTCCCTCCTCCACTAAAGTGTATTTTCCCATTCATGCAAAGTGATTCCACTTCAGTAATTTGATTAGGGAGGCCGGCCTCTGGTCAAGTGAGCCTCAATAGTGGGTCGACTCCTCTGGCGAAATACTAGTAAGGGCACAAATCTTCGAGAGGAGACCATCTGCAACCCAACCATGTCTTGAACCTCTCCCATAGTAGACTCCAAAGTAGCTAACCACTCCTCTAATCCATTGACATGACCTCCTAATGATGGGCCTTCATCGTTGTTCCCTAGGTGTTGAGCAGAAAACTATTTCATTATCTCCAGAAGGGAAGGAGCATAGTAGGCCTTCATCATGTACCAATGATTATCATGAACATGAGGGTAGTGATGAGACCAGTGATTTCTCAAGGCCTCGATTTTAACTAGAACTTTGGATGCACCAAGTAAAAATGTAGAGTTTGGAAAATGGGGAAAGAGGGACACATTTCAGCCAGGCGATTCATGAAGGATAGTACCAGGGTGGGTTGATGGAGACAATCCACGAGGGTTAGCCCTAGCATTTGGAATGTTGAAAACCTAGTGGATAAGGGCCTCATCAGGCCTAGAGAGCTAAAAGCGGCCCATATGGGCCAATTCCTCCCTCGATGGATTTTCACTCGAGAAAATATGAAGCCATTATCATGAATTTTGAAATAAAAAGGAAGGTGGCTCTAAAAAAATTACAGGAAAAAATCTAAGTTGGATAGGTGACGAAGGGAAGGGCGGTGGACCGCTTAAATAGGTATGGGGTGGCATTGACATGGAAATAAAAATCATTTTATTATTAATTCCATATCAAAATTTTAATTTCTTGGTACATGTGAAATGTAAATGAAAATAATATTGTTTGTGAGGAGCGTGTCACCGAAGAAGAATTAACTACCCATAAAATTCAAGAATGTCTCATAACATTAACTTTTCTAGCCACATCATGACTTTACACATATGGAAAATTTTAGTGATAAATGTGATATGACCTAGAAAATATCTTCCTATGTCATCGAACGATGTACACATGATCTGATGGCATTTTTGCGAACGGGTGGTCATTTGTTGATAATAGTTCAAGTTTTCATGGCAACAGGGTAGTTAAAAACAATGACAGTTAGTCTAGATGTCAGAGGAATATGCTCTAAAATCCTAAGAAGATAAGAAAAATTAAGATATATGTAGAGAAGAGGAAAAATTTCAAGGAGAAAGAGGAGGACAGAAAATTGGTGGGGAAGTCCTAGTGGGAAAGGAAAATTTCAGTGGGACATCATAGTGGCATAGCAGACCATGGAACTGTAACTTTTCGTGATGAAGGTATTCTCTATACAAACGAGTTACCATGAATTTGTGTTAAGATGATTGCATATTAACAGTCATTAACAGACTTTGAGAGCATTAATATATGTTTCCCTTGTCTTTTCCTATGTTTAATGGTTGTGTCTGATGAATATATCTAGAATCATGATATTTTCTTTTCTTTTTTTGTCTCAAGGTGATGTTGGGTGGGAATGAAGTGCATTATACTTTAAAATTCTTTGTGGGTCATGATTTTACTCTAAAATTGAACGTATCTCACTCTAGCTCAAACCTCGTCTAGGAAAGGTGTAAGCACTTTTGGTTTTCTAGGGTACTGAAAACCCTTTTCTTTAGACTTGTAAAAATATCCATGCGAACTAAGTAAAATTGGGGCTTTAATTGGTAATTTCTTGGGGGTTCCTTGATCTAGACCATTCTAGCATGATTTGATATCATCGTGATCTTGCCTTAGGTGTACTAAGTTGGATTGTAAGGAGTTTAGAAATTGATTTTCCCAGAGCTTTCCTCACATGTAATTATCCGTTGGATTCACCAACTTTCTTTTCTTGCATTAACATTGAGATGCGAGACAAAACTCAGTTGAGCCTTTTTTTCTTGTGCTTTTAATCATTTTTTCCCTCTTGGCTCTTCCACATTCCACTTCTTTTCCTTGTTGTAGGATCCCCCTCATCACCGTTTAAAACGATATAACTCGCAATAAAAACCATGACCTATTTTGCGGGCATAAGATTATTTTAAACATATCAGATCGACCCGCCCTAAGAACACATTATAAGCTTAGCATAACTACATTGTTATTGATCTCGACTTGAAGTCCCTTGTTGTTAACTTGATCATCGCTTTTGGGACAGAGAATTTCAGGTCAGACTTTTATTTTCCCTCCATGGTCTGCATTGTTTCCTCGGTGTTTGTATCATTTCGTGACCACTCAATCGAGTGAACGTTAAATTCAGTGGATGCACTCGACCCCTTCCTTACTTGGTGTTTCCAGACCGATTTGAATCCACGCCTAATCTCTGTACTTTCATGACCACACTCTTAGGTCCTCTCGCCCTAACTTAAGCACGGTCAAAAATAGCGGGGACCATGGCGACACCCTTTTCCGGGTGCTTCCCCATCACCTCCCTTTGAGAAGGGTGGGAAGATGACCAGAGGGAGATCTCACCTCCAGCTATAAAATGATGAACCACATGAATCTCCCCTCTTCACCCTCCCTCTCTACCTTGGAGACCCCTCTACCCTCCAGGGGTGTATTTTCAAGAGCCAACACCTTTCTCGGCAATGTTCTTTGGGAATGATAACGTTCTAGTTCACATCCGGGTTTTTGATCTGACATTATTTTGTTAAGTCTCACTATGTTTGGAAATGTGCATTTATTCATGATTTGTTTTTGTGATGTCATGTGGTTCATTTTTACGAACAATTTTTTCTACTAAGCGACTCCTTTTTCCTTTTGGTTATAGTAAACCGGTGGTATTTTTACGTATTGACAATATTTGATTGAATATATTTTTGTTTGGGTTTTGTGTGGTCATTTTTAATGTGTCATCTTATTCCTACATGGTGCTGGTGTGTTTATAAGAATAAATTTCTTGTGAAATGTCCCATGGATATCTATGTGGGTGATAAGGTTTTTCGTCCTTTTAAAGATCCTTTCAAGCCACGTTCATTCAAGCCTTTGAATTTTGAGAAAATATATGGATATCCTCATCAGATCCCACTTGAGATCAGGCTTAAACTACCCATATTTCAAGGATATTGTAATACCCTTGTGGAGCATCACCTTGTCATATTTGAGAGAGTGATGCATGAATACCATGTTATGTTTTTGGGGCCTATTTTCATGTTAGAGTGTGGTACACCTTCTATGTGTTACACTCGGGTATTTTTACGGTGGTCCCGCTCGCCGGTGAGCGGGTCAGGGGGGTTCGGGGGTGAAGCCCCCGAAGCAAATTTTCATGGGTGGTTTATTAACCCATGGGTAATGGGTAACCGTTATGGGCTGTTTTTAGGCCCATGTTTTTTCGGCACCCATTGTTTTGTAAAACCGCCTCTTGATTACCCATAGGTTTATGGGATGCTTTTTTTTTTCCCCATGGTTTTGATACCCACGGTTTTGTAAAGCCGCTTAAGAAGTTGTCTATTTATATGGTCTTATGCATATGATAGATGTACAAGCAAATGTATTACATATGTGTTTTGAATTCGGTTTGAATTCTCAGAGTTTGAATGTGTAGAGAATGAAACAGGTCTTAAGCTAAAATTTCTCGGAGTCGAGATAATGGAGGGGAGTATTGCAGCAATGAATTTAATGATTATGTTCTAAGAACGGAATCGCATGAGCAAAAGACGGTTCCAGAACTCCGCAGATAGAATGGGGTATCGAAAGGATGAACAAAACAATAATGGAACGTCTTAGGAGCATGAGGTTACATGCGGATTGCCTCTTTCTTTTTGGGCGAGTGCGGTGAGCACTGTTGTGTGTACTT
Source organism: Taxus wallichiana var. yunnanensis (assembly GCA_018340775.1). Classification (NCBI taxonomy): domain Eukaryota; kingdom Viridiplantae; phylum Streptophyta; class Pinopsida; order Cupressales; family Taxaceae; genus Taxus; species Taxus wallichiana. The sequence continues at coordinate 722,960,717 of CM031235.1, forward strand.
GATAAACAGAGGACCCTCAAGTGCCTTAAATGGAGGCATACCTGAGGAGGCTTGGTATGGTAAGAAAGTTGATTACTCATTGCTTAGAGTCTTTGGATGTGAGGTGTTTGTTCATATTGACAAGGATGATAGGACCAAGCTAGAGGCTAAATTAGAAAAATGCACTTTTATTGGTTATGGTGGTGATGACTTTGGATTTAAATGTTAGAGTATTAAAGACAAGAAAATCATTCGGTCTAGGGATGTGGTCTTTAATGAGAAAGTCATGTATAAGCAGTGATTGCGGGAAAACAGGAAGAATCCAAGAAAGAATATGCAGTGGTAGAGGATCTTCCGGATGGGAAAGTGACCCATGAATCAGTTCAGGAACCTACTCAACAGGAACCCCAAACTCCTACAGTGAGGAGGTCTTCTAGGGTAAGAAAAGAACCTAAACGTTTTTCTCCTTCTCTTTATTATTTATTACTCACTGATAGTGGAGAGCCAGAGAGCTTTGATGAAGCAATGCAGGTAGATGCCAGTAAGAAGTGGGAGCAAGCCATGGATGAGGAGCATAAGTCTCTCATGGAGAACTAGACTTGGGATTTGGTGAAGCTACCGGAAGGCAAAAGAGCATTGCAGAACAAGTGGGTGTACAGAGTTAAAGATGAAGGAGGAAAGAAAAGATATAAGGCCCGGTTGGTGGTCAAGGGGTTTGCACAGAAACAAGGTATAGATTTTGATGAGATTTTTTCTCCTGTAGTAAAAATGACTTCTATTAGAATTGTTCTTGGAATAGTGGACAGTGAGAAGACTTGCACTTAGAAACAGGTTGGATGTAAAGCGCATTTCTCCATGGTGATTTGGAGGAGGAGCTATATATGCAGCAACCAGAAGGATATGAAGTCAAAGGTAAAGAGGAGATGGTGTGCAAACTGAAGAAGAGCTTGTATGGCTTGAAACAAGCTCCACGTCAATGGTATAAGAAGTTTGATAGCTTCATGATGGAGCAAGGTTATATCAGATGTCATTCTGACCATTGTGTGTATACAAAGAAATTTTAGGATGGAAGTTATATTATCTTGTGTTTGTATGTTGATGACATGTCTTTGGTTACGAGTAAAAACATGCAGGAAATAAAAGTACTCAAGAACATGACTAAGTGAATCCTTTGATATGAAGGATTTGGGGGCAGCTTGAGAAAAATCCTTGGTATAAGGATAACTCGGGATAGGAAGGAACGGAAGTTGACTTTATCTCAGGAAGAGTACATTAAGAAGGTATTGGATAGGTTTAACATGCAGGATGCTAAACCGGTTGGGACTCCTTTGGCAGGCCATTTCAAGTTATCAAAGGAGCAGTGTCCCATGACAGAGCAGGAAAGAAACCAGATGTCCAAGGTACCTTACTCATCAGCGGTTGGCAGTTTGATGTATGCTATGGTGTGCACTAGGCCTAATATTGCCCATGCAGTGGGAGCTGTGAGTAGATTTATGAGTGATCTAGGTAAAGAGCATTGGCAAGTAGTAAAGTGGATCCTTCGGTATTTGAGAGGGACCATGGGGATAGTTTTTTGCTACAGTGGATCAGACACCACTTTATGTGGTTATGTAGATTCAGACATGGCTGGAGATGTAGACAGTAGGAGGAGCATGATAGGTTATATTTACACTATAGGTGGGACAGCAAAGTGAGCTGGATTTCACGACTACAGAAGCTGGTGGCTTTGTCAACCACGGAGGCTAAGTATGTTGCTGCCACAGAGGCAAGCAAAGAGATGATTTGGTTACAAAAATTGCTTGAGGAATTGGGGCATAAGCAGGAAGAATGTAAGCTGCATAGTGATAGTCAGAGTGCTATACACCTAGCTAAGAACTCTGCTTTCCACTCCAGGACGAAGCATATACAGTTGAGATATCACTTCATCAGGACAGCTTTGGAGGAAGATAAGTTGAAGTTGGAGAAGATTCATACCAGTCAGAATCCTGCAGACATGATGACCAAGGTGGTCACAAGGGATAAACTAAAGCTATGTTTAGCTTTGGTTGGCCTTTGCGGATGACAATGAAGGGTTGAGAAGCTTGCTCAGTGGAAATCAGTCTCCAAGTGGGAGATTGTTATGTTTGTGGAGCCTATTTTCATGTTAGAGTGTGGTACACCTTCTATGTGTTACACTCGGGTATTTTTACGGCGGTCCCGCTCACCGGTGAGTGGGTCGGGGTTCGGGGGTGAAGCCCCGATGGAAGGGGGTTCGGGGGCGAATCCCTTGAAGAAAATTTTCATGGGTGGTTTATTAACCCATGGGCAATGGGTAATCGTTATGGGCTGTTTTTGGGCCCATGTTTTTTCGGTACCCATTGTTTTGTAAAACCGCCTCTTCAGTTACCCATAGGTTTATGGTACAATTTTTTTTTTCCCCATGGTTTTGATAACCACGGTTTTGAAAAACTTCTTAAGCAGTTGTCTATTTATATGGTCTTATGCATATGATAGATGTACAAGCAAATGTATTACAGATGTGTTTTGAATTCGGGTTTGAATTCTGTAGAGTTTGTTGAGCATAGCTCCAAACGGATCTAGGTATTGTATTGAGAGAGTGAAGGCTTGTAATAAAATCTGAGCAAGTGATTCTTGGTGGACATAGCCCAAATTGGGTGAACCACGTTAAATATTGTCTCTTTGTGTTGTGTTATTTATTCTACACTTTTATTTGAGATCTGTAATATTTTCTGCATATTAGTTTCTCTCTTATTGCAGTAAGAGATTATTCCGCATATTTTATCTCTTATTTCCTAGCATACCGGGTGAGATATGAGGATTTTTTATGAGGTTATTTGAGCAAACACTACAAGGAGATGTTACGAGACTAGTTTAATTCTCTACCTCAAAGTTCTATTCATTCATGGGTAGAAATGGTGGCCTTATTTATTGAGCATTTCAGTGATGATCCTGCTTTGTTCTTTCATGAATGTGATGAAAATTCCCTATATTTGGATGAAGGAAGAAGGTTCATGAGTTTCAGGAATGAAGAAAATAATATGGTAGGATAGGTGCCAATTATTGAGATATTGATGGATTATTATACCATTCATGATGATTAGATTGATTATTCTTGTGTCTAGTGTAATGAGTGCTTTATTCCCCATACTCCTTGTGTTGGAGACAATTTTCCTGACTTGGATAACAAAAGACTAAGAAATGAGGAAAAGGATCTATTACATGGATCCTTGAAGAGATATGGCATGATGTCTTCTACCGACCTCATACTTTCCTGTATAGCTGGTGAGTTTTGGGATATTCTCTTTGGGGTATGCTAGGAGTTAACTAGAGATTTAGATGCATTTGTTTCAGACGTAAGTGGCATTTATTTTTATTGTGATATTATCCGATGATGAAAGGAATGATTTCAACATATAATGGAGTTTTCCCTCAATTGAAGACATATGAAGGTTGTTTGATACAATAGTAAAACATGAGAGACATCTCAAATGATCGCATGAATAGCCAAATGGCACCAGAGGATTTGAGTGATGATAAGTTGGATTTTCTCACTATTTTGAGGATGTTGTCATGACCTTGATTAAAAAGGAGAGTCACTTACACAACAATGATACAAGTATCATTCAATGAAGGCCATAAGGTTAGTAATTTGATTTTAATCATAGAGGATGTTGATATTGAGATGTCGAAGGGTTTAGTACCAGTCCCCACGGGTTAGGACAAGTGCAACAAACACAAGCATCTTTTCTTTAATGGTAGGTATGGCAGATGTAGAAATGTCTATGTGTGTTGATCATTACATGGACATATATGTCAGAGTTCAAGAAGAGTTGGATGGATGGGGACTTGTCTACTTTGGAGAAGGAAAATTTCATTGAACACCTTGGGGAACACATGTAGATCATTGATTCATTATATTTTATGGTGCAATCTTGTGGAGAGGATATTACATATGACTAAGGCATCCTTGGAGGGTAGAGCAGACTTGTGAATTTGAATGAGGACTTAGGTTTTTTCCTGCATAATGAGGGGTTCTTAGATGATGACCATCGGTTATTGATTGGTGTTTCAGTTGAAGGGATATTGATCATTACTTTTGAAGGATGGTATGGTAATTTATGTGTGTGGATGGAACAAAAGCATATTGTATGGGATCTTGGTGGACCTGTGATATAATTTTTCTTGGTCCTTGGACCGGTGGTTCAATTGTACAATGTATAGAGGTTTTTTTATTTTTCCGGTGGCTTTCGGTTGGTGTATGTTTTTGCTATGTTGCTCTCTCATTAGTGAATTATAGTTTTGGAAATTATCTATTAACTCCATTACCTAATGGATAGGTGACGATCTTCAAATTCTCGGTGTTCTTTGGAAACCCGGGGGGAGTCCATCCTCGAGCAGAGCCAATGTTGGTACCCAAATAAGTCTGCCTTGTTTTTCGGCTATTTTAGGATTATTAAGTATATTTGTTTGACCAAAATGGATCATTATGGGGCTAATATTCATAAGATGATTGGGTAATGTAAAATTGGGATTTCGGATATGCTTGATAGGAACACAAGGGTAATAAATTTATTGTAACCGAAGCCTGGAAGCTTGATATCTCTAGATATGGTTTAGGGGGCAGCCTTTCCCCGATTCCGAGAGGATGCCTATGATTGGTCACTCTGAATAAGTTACACTTCAGGATCTAGTTATCTTATGCAAATATTTGTCTGGACTCGGCCTGTTCACATGAAATCAATAAGAAATGAATCTTTAATGGTGCACAACTTATAAGGATGAGCTTAATAATTATGACATTTTTCTCTGTTCCATGATATGAGCAAGTTAAGCGTGATATATTTGAAATATGAAATGGTAATTAAAATATTTACTTTGAAGGTGTTCTTATTGATAGAAAAGAGAAAACAGAGAGTGCAAGGATGTATATATGAATGACAGTCACACATTCACAGAAGGAAAGTTCGAGGAAAAGTTTACAAGAACAAAATGTGGATTCTATTTATGGGGCCCCAACCCTTTGCTATATAATATTGTTCGAACAAAATAATACAACTAAATACATATTGTATGTGCATTTGTATGGTGGCAGTAGGTTTAGGTCTCCATCCCATCAGGTATACAAGTGGAACGCCCTTCAAAAGCTGGTCTCGATGCCTTATTAAGTCTTAATGGGCTTGACACTTCACATAAATTGAATGGCCCCTGTCAGGCCCTTAGACATCCCCTTTTCATGCATAGACAACAATGCTCATTCTCAACCCATTTAGGATGTCCACCAACTCCTCCTCTACTCAGGTGTGTTTTCCCATTTGGGAAAAGTGAGTCCACTTTGGTAATTTTATTTGGGAGGCCGGCCTCCTTTCGAGTGAGCCTCGAGAGTGGGCGTGACTCCACTAGCTGAAATACTAGAAAGGGCATGAATATTCTTAGAGGAGACCATCTCGCAACCCAACCACAGCTTGAACCTCTCCGATGGTAGGATCTAAAGCAAATAACCACTCCTCTAATCTGTTGGCATGATCTCCTAATGATGGGCCTTCATTTTTGTTCCCTGGGTGATGAGCAGAAAACTATTTCATTGTCCCGAGAAGGGAAGCAAGCATAGTAGGCCTTCATCATGTGCCAATGATTATCATGAACATAAGGGTAGTGACGAGACTATTGATTTCTCAAGGCCTCGATTTTAAGCGGAATTTTTACGCACCAATTAAAAATGTAGATTTTGGAAAATGTGGAAAGAGGGACACATTTCAGCCAAGTTAATTCACGAAGGATATTACCAGGGTGGGCTGATGGAGACAATCCTGAGGGTTAGCCCTAGCATTTGGAATGCTAAAAACCGGTGGATAAGGGCCTCATTAGGCCTAGAGAGCTAAAAAACAAGCCCATATGGGCAGTTCCTCCCCAAGGGATTTTCACTCGAGAAAAGATGAAGACATTATCGGGAATTTTTAAATAAAAAGGAAGGTGGCTCTGAAAAATTACAGAAAATCTAAATTGGATAGGTGATGAAGGGAAGGAATTGATGGACCACTTAAATAGGCATGGTGGTGGCATTGACATGGAAATAAAAATCATTTCATTATTAATGCCATATCAATTTTCAATTTCTTGGTATGTGTGAAATGTAAATGAAAATAATATTGTTTATGAGGAGCATGTCACCAGAGAAGAATTAACTACCCACAAAATTCAAGAATGTCTCATCACATTAAATTTTCTGGCCACATCATGACTTTACACATGTGGAAAATTTTAGTGATAAATGTGATATGACCTAGAAAATATCTGCCTATGTCATCGAAGGACATACACATGATACTGATGGAATTTTGGCGCAATGGGTGGCCATTTGATGATAATATTGTAGATTTAAACCTTTCTAACCAAAATCCCTCAATCTTTTTTTAGAGGCATGTGAATAAATCACATGATTCAAAGAAGTTATTCTTCCCCTGCAACTTCCCTAGAAATAATAAAGAGAATGCTTTTACAGATACTTTCTAATATGATATGATCTATTGTAATTACTTGATGATTACAACAATAAAATACTTTCTCTACTCTATTTGATATGAATAATTTGAATGAATACAATTCAGAATTGACAAATTTGCAAGAATGAAGGAAAGAAAATAACAAATCCAACCTGGAATATAGAATAGTTGTAATCCAGTTGGGAATTACTTTGTCCCCTCATTTATCCTTTCAGTTCCTCGTGTCCACGTGAGTCAGAGGTTGGGAATGCAATGACAACAATATAAGGAAAGTGTTAGAGCAATGGGCAGCTTGAATTGGTAGATTGGAGCAATGCTAGGGGAAGAAAGATAGCACAATAGAATTGAGATTGGCTATACAGTTTCATAAAGAAAGAAAGCAACTTAATTATTGCAAGGAAGCACAAACTAATTCTCCAGCTATTTACTTTAAAACAAGCAATCAATTTATAGAAAGTTAGTTGTAGAGTGCATAAGCACACTTGGCAGTAATGGGATGCCAAATCATCACATGAATAGGCATTTGACTATGTAATCAATAATCACAAGTGAAAAAGGAGTTAAGCATGAACAAATCATGCCTAAATTTAGGAAATTTGACTGAGAAACGCGTCTAAAAACTGAACTGGAGTGTAGTTACACGCGTTCAAAGGATGAGTGAACCATTCTGGAAAATTTGAACAAGATTTCCACCCAATATAGAGTGGAAATTATAGGACCGGTGCCCTACTTGGGTGGCAGTTACAAAACTACCACCCTGTCTGGGCAGTGGTTACAAAATCACCGCCCAAGTAGGGCAACAGTTTTGACACTAAAGGCCAAAAATAAAGGAAAATGAAGTGGGGAGCTGGGATGAAGCATCCAGAGGATAAGTAAGACATACTAGGATACAAATATAAACTTCAAGTAGCTTTTAGGATCTCGAACACCTTCTAAAAAGACATGAATCATCATTGGGGACCTTTTTATAACCATTTCGACACAATGTAGCACATGCAAATTTTGGTGCATACATATTGCCCACTCGAGTAAAAGAGTTTTAGCCATGAAGAGGCATAAAAGTAGAGTCAAAGTATGACATTCCTAAAATGGGGAGTTAGAAGCTATGCCCGACACGCCCGTGTGTCAAAATGTTTTAATTCAAACTCTCTACTACTGTAAGATGAAAGGAAAACTTAAGTGCAGATAGATAAAATATCAAAAAATAAACACTAAATCAAAATGACAAGAGGACTTATCATTTGCATGGGGATAATAATATACCTTTACAAACGCTCCACTCATTAGTCACATACATTCAAAATGGATTTAAAACACAACATAAAGATATCAAAACAACCCACCTTCTAATTCATTTGTGCATATCATATTGGAGATTTTTTAGGTCTGGGCCCACAATGACCATTTCGAGTGAGAGTGTAGTCGAAATGACCATTGCGATGAGTTGAAGATGGCTCCGAGACCAAGGAACCCAGTCATGAAGAAAAAGGTTAGATTTTCTCAATTATTCATTTTAAAACCTAAAACATAAAAAAGTTAAAAATATAAGCCTAGGCGGTATTTTGAAGTTTCTAGTTTTGAAGTGGTCCCTAAGGGGGCACACATGGGGTAGCCTTTTATTTCATGGAAAATGGTTTTTTTGCATTTTTGGAGTTCTTAGGGCTTAAGGGATGGGTCATCAGATTTCGAAAGGATTGTTGCCCCCACTTGGTGGAAATTACAAGGATTCCACCTTGCCATGATGTCGGTTACAGAATCGCCACCCTAGCAAGGAGGTGGTTACAAAATTGCTACTCTCTATATGGCGGTGATTCTGTCATTTTTGGGACAACAAGTAATTTTAGCATGTTTAAACTATTTTTTTGGATTTTGTTTTGTTTTGCTATGTTTTGATGAGCTTGCCTATGTTACTAACTCACTCTTTTGTTGTTTTATGAATGCAGAAGGAGGTGTCCATCCACTGGAGTCAGGAGAGAGAGTGTGAGTGGCTACCAGCTATACTTGACCAGTTGGCTCAGGCTAAGATAGCCACACTACACCGAGTAGGGATCTGAAGGATTACACATGTACCTCATATTGTACCTACTAGTCAGATCATGCATGACTTGTTCTCCTATTGGGTCACGGACCGAACACTTTCTAATTTCTAGGGTTAGAGGAGAGTGGACTATCACTCTTGAGGATGTATATAGGATACTTGGTGTTCCCATACTTGGCTAATGATTGACACTTCAAATGGAAGGTTCTACAGAGTGCAGGGCTAGACTTTAGGCTACTTACTTGGGAGATGAAGGGGTGACACTAAGAACCTAATCAGGTATAAGGATTCTTTCTATCCCTCTAGCTCATATCCCTACACTTCGCAAGGCCATCATGGGTATCTTGGCCTTGCGGTTGATAGGGGATAAGGGCGGGGACAAGTTATTGTATTATTGGGCCCCGATAGTGATGCAGATAGAGTAGTATGGGCATACCTATGCCTGGGGTGTAGACGTATTGGGCACTACATACCATGAATTATACTTTTGGGGGTGGTCGACTACAAGGGTAGAAACTTAGTCATCCCATAATTGTGATGAGTTAGGTTTATGAGAGGATTATCCCCTACCAAAGGGGAGTATAGGTACAGGATCCAAGGGCCATCAGGGCCATGAGGTGGACCGGGATGTTCATGCTTAGGGTGCCACATCCAGCCAGTGGCTACCTTGACTATGAATGACTTTGTTTCCACACCCCACCAGACATGGTAGGATTATGGGGAGCAGATGGAAACATAGTGATAGCTTATACCACCACCAGTCAGTTAGTTGACAGATCAAGGAAGGTGGAGACTCATCCATTCAGTAGAGTCCCCAAGCAGTTTGAATTACCATACATTGGTATTCTTCCTCCTGTGTTAGTGGTTTATAGGAGTGTTAGGGAGTCTCGGGGTGGCCCCTGTAGGTGATCATGGTTGGATGATCATGACACCAGAAGTTCCTATTTCCATGAGACCGATTGTTTGTTCCCATCGAGTAGCTAGACCCGGACCACTTCTCTCCTACTCGAGGCCACACCTGCTCATAGTGGGGAGGAGTAGGAGGCACCTATTGACATAGACTCCAAGATTGAGGTGGAGATAGGGGAGTGAGGCAAGAGATGTGGTAGGTGTGGAGGAGGGGATGAAAAGGAGGACAATAAAACTAAGTGGCATGACACTCAGGAGATATCCAAAGTCAAGCGAGAGGAGGAAGATGTAGAGATGGAGACGTTAGTCTTAGAGGACCCACTTCCTCATGATGGAGGAGGAGATGAGGAATTGGTTATGGGACAACGCATTACCTCAAAAGGAGGAGAGGCCGGCAGGCACTGCAGTGGCCGCATTAGCTGCACCAAAGATGGACCCTACATGGGTGCCTAGAGATCCGAGTATGTGATTTACTCTTTTCTCGACTTTTTTATTTTATAAATGTTAATCACTATGTATCATACTATTTTTTGTGGTTTTCTAACTCGTCGTTGTTTACTTTGCTTTGCACCGACTACTCAAGAGTGGCAAGATCTTATTCTTCAGGTCCGCATGGATACCTTGTTTCTCCCTATGAGGAAGACTAGAGTGGGGCTATTGGAGGATGTGGGACCTCCTTTATAGGCTGGCCACCACACCAACATTTTTGCACCTCTTTGGAAGGTGATAGAGACAATTCTTGGTCTGAAGATGAGGGTTGTGGGGTATGAGGTAAGAGAGAGAGAGAGAGAGAGGAGGCAGAGCCATTCATGTAGTGATACCATGACCAGTGGTTGTAATCACAACCACTCACACTAATCAGTGCATTCACGATGTCGAGCCGTAGGAGTCCTAGAGTCGAGTCTATACATTCTCAGGGATCCCACAGGGATTGATAGGCCATTGAGATTTTATTGCTTTGTTGTCATTTTCTGAGGCACATATATGAATTTTTTTGTATTTCCAAGCTCATTGAGAGTATTTTGACCATGCCTAGAGCATTATGGAATTGTATGAAAATTGATTTATTATGATATATATATAAAGATAGCTATTTTTGGTTTTGCTATTTTTTTGCATAGATTTGACTTGTTTCTTGGTTTGTCTCACATATGTACTCTAAATGTTTAGAAACTCTTATTTTGTATGCTTTTCAAGAATGTATACAATGGATGATGTATGTTAAAAGAATGACTTCTTTTTTTTTTGTTATTTTGTAATGATGATTATGCAGACACATTGTAATGTTGAACTTTAGCTTTTCAAGTAATGTTTAGTACTTATTTTTGTTTATTGGAAATGTTGATGAATAATGATATGATGATAAAATGAATTCACTCCACTCCTAACCCCATGCAACTAGTAAGATGTGAGGGCTCAACACCGAGAGCCAAGAGGGATGTGAATTATATGGTTTTGATAGAGATGGAAATGGTGAGAGAAAGACAAGAATTTGACATAAACCAATTAGGAACCTACAACTTAAGTCTCATACATTTTACTACACCTAGAATGTAATTTCTTGTAATTTTATCTATACTTAGATCCAAAGATGGCCTCTTAATTAAAAAAATCTGGTTTTAAGGTTTTGAATCTCTTTTGGAACATGCACATCTAATTCATTTTTCTTGGGATTTTTAAGATTTTCAAAGCACATTATTTGATTGAAATTGCTTTTAATTATAATTTTATTTTCAAATACCCACACTTTACCTCATGCTACTAGTAGGAATCATGGGCTCATCACTAAGGACAAGGCATAGGTGAGTAAGGGCACTTCTTTCCTTTCCCAACCTCACGCAACTTGTAAGAGGCGCAGGCTCAACACCAAAGGTTGGTAGGGAAAAGAAGTGTGTAAATGAAAATTTTGATTGATTTTTGATTTTAGATATATATTGTTTTTGTTTGTTTTTAAGCTTTAATTTGTGCTTTTGGGAAGGAAAGCTTGCCCCTAGCCTCAACCCCACGCAACCAGTAAGATGTGAGGGCTCAACACCGAAGGTTGAGATAGGCAAACAAGCATTCCAGTGAAAATGTTTAGAATGTTTTTATACCAAAGAGGTTTTTCTAGGGAAATATATGACATCATGAAGCTTCTAGAATTGACTATGGGAAAATAAAACTATGCTAGAAGAAAGCTATAGGAAGAACCAAGTATGCAGGCCTTGGTAGGATTAGTGTCAAAATTTTGTCTTATCTTGTTGAACTGATGAAGTGATAAGAATTGTTGATGATCATATCATGAATGTGTGAAGAGATATGATTTGAAAGATTGCCAATGTTTTGTAGAAGTTTTTGAGAGTTACTTGAAAATAAGTTCCTTGACTACAAATTTTACATAATGAGCTGACAGATGGTAATGCAATGCGAATGCAGTAATATACATATGGAAATGTTGGTGGATCATGTGTAGTATATTTTAAGGTGAAGAGAGTTGATGGATTCAAAAACTCCTCACCTTCTAGTGTACACAGGTGATATGCCCCATTCTTATAGTCCTCTATGACTCGATATGGGCCCAACTACTTGGGCCTGAAATTCATACCTTCACCGGTCTTTTTATCTATTTGGTTATCAATTCTTAATACCAGATCTCCCTCACATATCTCATGTTCATAAACTTTCTTGTTATAATGTCAAGCCATTCGGTCAGCATAAACTCTATTTCATTACTCAGCATTGATCTGAGCTTCATCGAGGCTTTCTAATTAAGAGATTTGTGCTTCTTGATAGCCTTCTTCTCCAAAAATTCCTTGTACTAAGATGTGGAGACTAGGTAATTCAAATTCGAGTGGTATAACCGCTTCTACATCGAATACCAAAGAAAAGGGGTTTCCCCTGTCGGTGTTCTTACCAATGTTTGATAGGCCCACAAGGTCAGAAATAGATTTAAGTGCTAGTCTTGTTTGTTCTCCTTGACATTTTTAAGGAGAATGGACTTTAACGTCTTGTTAGTCGCCTCACCTGTCCATTGGCCTGAGGGTAATAGAGAGAAGCCGTGTGGTGATTTATTTTGAAATTTTCACATAGTTCATGTACTTTCTCATTTTTGAAAGACGTTTCATTATCAGAGATAATGACTTTTGGGACACCGTACCTATAGATAATATGGTTCAGAATGAATTTTGCAATTACACGTCCTGGTACGGTGGTAAGAAGCATGGCCTCTACCCACTTTGAAGTATTTTGTGGTCGTGATTATGAAGTTATGGCCGTATTTTGATGAGGGAGAGAACTTCCCTATCAAATCAAGGCTCCACATGGAGAAGGGAAATGGTTTTGAAATTAGTTTATAGAGCCTGTGTTAGTATGTGGATCTCATGAGATAACTCTTGGCACTTGTGGCACTTATGCACATACTCTACCACATCATGTTCAAAATTAAGCCAAAAATATCCCATCTGATGTATCTTGGGAGTGGTTGTGTGGCCTCCAAAGTGACCTCCACACACTCCACTATGGGATACAAAGATAATATTCTCGGATTCTCTTCTTCGACGCATCTAAGAAATATTCTACTAAAGGCTCTGAATAGAGTACTTGTTCTATGACCACGTATTTAGTAGCTATGACGCGTAGTCATCTTCGTTGTTGTGGTGTTTCCCCTTCAGGGTATGCATGGTCCACAATGAAATTAACAATATCAGTATACCATGGACATATAGAAATGGGGGATTTGATCTCAACGTAGTATATGCATTCGTCAATGAAATCCATGTGAACTAAATTACCTCTGTCTAATGGGTTGCCAGCTAACCAATCTGAAATGATTTGTCCTTTGACGGAATTTTGGTTAACAAACATTAGCTTGAACTCACCCATTAGAGTTATGAAACATCCAACTTTCTTGGATAATGAACCCTGTGTTAGAAATGTTTGCAAATGATCAGTCTTGATAATAACCCTTATTTCTTGGTTAAGCATGTATTGTCTTAACTGTTTCATTGCGAAAACTATAGCTAGGCATTATTTCTTTGCATGTGTATAACATGTCTCATAGTTGAGCAACGTTCAACTAATAAAGTAGACTACACGCTCTCATTTTTCGTCATCCTCTTGAGCTAGCATGCAAGCTAATGAGACGTTTATAGCCCGTGAATAAAGAATAAGAGGGTGATCTGATTTAGGAGGCATGAATGTGGGAGGCAACAGTAGGAATCATTTAACTGAATCAAACACCTTGTGACACTCTTCCATCTAAATATTTTAGAAGTCCTTTTTCAATAGATTATTTATTGGATGAATGGAAAAGCCTAAATATGGAATGAACCTTCAGATTACACAGATATTTCTGAGAAAGTACCTTATGCCAAACTCGTCAATGGTGGGATCATTTCGAATTGCTCGATTTTGGTTGGATCTACATCGATACCTCGTGAAGAGATGATGTATCCCAGTAACTTCCCTCCCGTCACACCAAACACACATTTTTAAGGATTTAGTGTAACGTCTGTAATCTATTAGATGAGAGAGGATAATTTGAAGCACCTTAGGGTGATTGCAACATTTTCTAGCCTTAGCTAGAAGTTCATCAACGTAAGATTCCACAATCTTATGGATGAGATCATGGAATATGTAATTCATTTCATGTTGGTATGTGGCACCACCGTTCTTGAGACCGAATGAGAATGATTGCATAATAGTAGGTTCCCAAGGATTGATAAATGTAGTCTTTATTTGATCTTCCTTAGAGATCCTGATTTGATTATACCCAGAAAATCCATCCATGAGGGACAACATCTCATAGCCAATTTTTGTCTCAATGATGACATCGATGGATGGGAGTACGAAATCACCCTTGGGACACACCTTATTGACATCCCGAAATTCAATGCAAATGTGGATCTTTCTGTTCTTTTTAGCACACAGGACGATGTTGGATACCCACATCAAGTAATTGATCAGTTTAGTGAACCCAACTTGTAGGAGCTTCATTACTTACTCTTTGACCATCAATGCAACCTTTGGTTTCATTGGCGTAGATTTTTTCTTGATGGGATTTGTGTCAGACTTGGTCACTAGGTTATGAACTGCCACATGAGGAGCAATTCATGTCATTTCTTTCTAATTGAACGTAAAGAATTTCAAATTCTCCTTAAGGATTTTCGTGTGTATTTCTATTTCTTCAGGAGTTAGTGAGGAACCTAATTTTAGAATTTTTGGATCTTCCTCCATCCCAATATTAATGTCTATTATACCTTCTATCAAATAGGTGTTACCCTCCTCAAACTCGAGTGGGGCCGAGGTAATTCTAATTTCCCACCTCTTATACCTCATAAATTTCTAGGCCTTCCGAGGAGGGAGGATCCATCATGTGATCTCCAAAATAGGAGGATGAGTGAGGAATGAGAGAAAAGCCTCTCTTATGGTGTTGGGGATGTAAATTTGTGTAGGCATTAAGATACCCTAAGATGGATTCATCATTTTTTTACATAAAATAGGGTTATAGGCTCTTTCTCGGCCTCAACATATGCCAAGATTGGGTTCGTTGGTACTTTGCACACTAACGGTTCGCACAAACTGAAACTATGAAGTTGTTTTCTTCTAACTCCTTTCTCAAACAAAATTGAGAAGAAGAGGTGGCTATGGAATCTGAGAGAAGGTTTTTCTCTCGTGGAATGGCTTTAATTGAGATGAAGTCAAAATATATTTTAAAATTAAGCACCATAGTTTTTAGAGTTATAGGTGTTCCACCCTAGTCTCGTATACTTCTGAAACTTGATTTGCGACTAGTTGTGAATCACCCATTACTCTAATATTAAGAGCACCCATCCTTTTGGCTACTATAAGACCAAGAAAGATAGCCTTGTATTCTGCTCCATTATTTGCGTACTTGAAATATAGTTTGAAGGAAAAAGGAATGACCTTCCCTTCCAGAGAAGTGAGGATCACACCGCCCAACACAAAAGTAGAACTTTTCTCCGTTGAAGTGGAGAGTCCAAAAATTTCTTGGTAAGATTAAAGTTGGATCATTATTTGTATCCTCTTCCTTCGCTTCTGAAACTTCCACCATGCAAATCTCATTAGCTGGTAGAGAGTCGAGTCCCAAGGCATGTCTTATGCCCATGGAATCAAATGGAAGGAGAAGGGGTAAATCATTCTCCAACACTTGAAAATATTTTACGTGGTTTGTTGAGACTGTTTCTAAGACAATAGTTTCATCCTTGACCGCAAGAACCCCTCAATCAAGCCAGTAGTTTCTAACTCTGTTGTAGGAACTAGTTTCATTTCATGTTTTGAGCTCATTGGTTTGTTCAATTGGTTCATGGGGATTTAAAACTCATAATTTACCCCTAGTCTCTTCTTCAGATTAGCTAGGTATATGTCAAAGGGCTTTGGGTCACCCTATACAATGAAGACCTTCCCTAAGTGTAGGAATCTTACTTCCTGAAACAAAGTGGAGGGAATCACCTTCATGCAATGTATCCAAGGACAGTTGAGGATCATATTATAGTTGGTTTCTGATCTATAATATTAAACTTTGTGAGGATCGTCTTCGGTCCGAGGG
The DNA here is from genome assembly GCA_018340775.1 of Taxus wallichiana var. yunnanensis. NCBI lineage: Eukaryota > Viridiplantae > Streptophyta > Pinopsida > Cupressales > Taxaceae > Taxus > Taxus wallichiana. The sequence continues at coordinate 722,976,690 of CM031235.1, forward strand.
TGACTAGAAGGACTATACACCCAATTGATGTTTCCTTAAGGCTATCATAACCTCTTACCATGTTTCGTTGAAGAGTAGTTAGTCTCTCCATAACCTAACTTTTGGAGAAAAGAGAAGGGTATAATGTTAAGCTGTCACCATCGTCAATCATAACATGCTTTACATAATTATTGTATATACAAACATGTAAGTACAAATCGGGATAACCTCTACATGTTATTTCAACGTCGTGGGTATTTTTGATGTCAAATAAAAATCAAACATATCTTTCTAGTTGCATGGGAGGATAGACATCAAAGTCTATATGGTTTATTTTTGCCTCCAAAGGAGGAGTGACATTGATTAAATTTCCAAGACCTAATGCTTCTAACAAAGTAACTCTATAAGCATGGGATTTCTTCAACTAGTCCAAAAGGAGATATGAGAAAAGTTCTTTATTAGGTCACTAATCTAGTCATAGGATCTTACCGGATTTGCAAGCATATCATGAATATCACCCGATATGGATGGGTAAATTAGAATAGGCTGAGAAGAATAATTTCTAGTTCTAGTGGCCACATTTATCGAGGCTCGATCTCTAATTATATGAGACCCACTATCTTAGCTTGCTAACGGCCATCCAACAAAGGTGCCACATATGGGTTTGATGAAGTCAAAGCTTATTGATCAATGTTTCCCACCATGATAGCCTTGTTTGAGCCGTTAGGGCCCAACTTACCATTATTGGGATTTGTTGAGAGAGGATCATTGAAGATCTTGAGTGGGACTTTTTGGGGGACATATGCCCCATGCAAGTGTTTTGAGTAGGTGTTATAGGATTTTCCAAAAACATTTCAATAAAGAGTTATCTTTGGTCTTCATGTAAGCATTGTAGAAACTTGTTACAACCCTGGCAAGTTTTGGCATCACATCCTTAGACCCTATGGAAACCATAATATAAGTCGGGGTCATAATCCCGAGGTATTTGGTTTGTGTTTTGTTACTGGCCCAAAGTTTTGATTATTGTTCAGCTGTTGGTTATTGTAGTTGAAATTCAAAGGCCTTTTCCCTTTATTTAGGTACCCGCCTCGATCTTGGATAGGGCCTTAATTCTGAACTTGTTGTTGTTGTTGTGGTGGTGGTGGATGATTGAATTCCATTACGTTAATTGTGGGAGAAAAATATTACTCCTTTGATTGTTGTCATTATTATTGTTGTTACTCTTAGTGTTATTTGTATTTCGGGTATCAACAACATTAGGTTTCTTCACTTGATCGGTAACACCGTTGATTGTAACACCATGGTTTTTGTTGAGGACCTTAGGTCCTTGGTTGTTATTTTTATTGTTTGGGTAACTTGAGTTACCTTGATTGGGAGTGATCAACCTCCCGTTAGAGTCATAGGTCTTGCGACCAATTTCTATTTTTGTTTGATCTATCCAAAGAGCACCATCTAGCACCTCTTCATAGCTTCTAAGTGGGAACTTTTGGACCTCCTCCTTTGTTTCTGGTTAAGAGAATGAAGGAATAGGTCACAAAGCTTTATTTGATCCATATTAGGTGTGCTTGCTAAAGAGTAGAGGACTTTCCACCATCTCTGAATGAAATGTGCAGCGGACTCGTTGTGCTCTTGTTTAATGTGCAGGAATTCCCGATTCTGTCCTTAGCAATTTATTCATGTCAAAATATTTAATAAAATTAGACACGATTTTTTTGAAAGAGTGTATCAAATCCTACAATATCCTATAATACCAATCAAGAACAATACCTTCTAAAGTCTTAGGGAAGATTTTTGTAATGGATGCATCTCATGGGCAAAGCTCTAGAATGGCAATGATATAACTTAATGTGTGCATTGGTATTTCCCTCCCCTTTAAATTTTGGAAGGTCTAGTGATGGAATTAGGAGCATGACACTCCATATGGAAAATTTAAGGGGATCCTTGAGATATTTTGAGTAGGTACCTACCACGTAGGACTCGACCATTGATGATCCTTGTTGGGGAGGTGGAGGTGGAATTGGTTGTTGGTATGGTGTAGCATATACATTTTTGGGGCATAAGGAATCCCCTATTGCTGACCATATGGGTAAGAGTATGTGTACCCCTGTGATGACTTAGAATACATGTGTACATAAGGAGTAACATTATTTTGGTATGGATTTGGAAGCCCAAAGCTAGGGAACGTTGTATTTCCAATTGGGATGACGTTCGAGAATGCAATTTCGGTTGGTACCTATTGTGGATATTTGTACACAGCATTGGGGGCATACTCAAGGTTCCTAACCTAGTGAGAATATTCCTGGAGCTAGGAGTGTTTATGTAAACTAGAGAATTTGGAACAATTGGTACCTAGCCATAGGTCTGTTGATGATGGTGATTCTTCCCTTGCCTAGCATATGAAGCATTAGCTACTTGGAAAAGTTCTAACCCCTAGCCTTATCCACCAATGTCAAGATGACCTTGGTTGATGATGGCGTGGCATTTTTCTTTGGCACGTACTATTGAACCTTGGTCGGTTGCAAAGGCATATGATATCCTGCTATAAATTGTTCATTGTTTTTCCACCCCTCTTTTGGAGCATTTTCCATTATGGGAGGGGTAGTGGTGTTGTTTTGAAGCAAGACATCTACATGTCCTTGTGCCCTATCTAAATTTTGGTTCATACTTTGAAAGTGGTGTTCATTTTAGGCGTAATGCACTAGGTACTCCTCATCCAAAAATGGGAGTTGATCAGATTGCCTACTAATTGGTTTTCTAAACAAAACCTAAGGAGATGATCTTGACTCTCCAGTAAACGTCATGTTATTGGAGCTTGAAAGTTCAGGTTGTTGTGTTTGTGTAAGTTGGTCAATTTCCTCAATCTTGACCAAGGAGCCATTGTTGGTCCCCTGAGGAGGAGGAGTTTGAGAGGCATGCAAATGGGTTGAGTAATTGTCTACCCATGTAGATAGTGAGGGCGATTGTTTTTGTCTTCCCATTTGATAGTAGTATGCCTCTAGACCCAAAATGGGTCAGTTGTATCTATCATATCCCAACATATTCAGGGGGTATATAAATCCCACAGAATAATGGGAGAGAGGAAATGTGGATGAAGAAGATGGAAACAAAAAGAGACTAGCTCTTCACGTTGGATTCACTAATTTTTACATATGAAAATTGACATGTATACTTCACCTACACTTGACTCCCGAGGTCATGCCGAGGAAGTCGATGCGAAGTATGGATGGATAAATGATAGTGAAATATGGTGGTGGGTGAAAGTGTGCGTAAATGACATAGATAGGTTTTCAAGTAAATATGATGTATTTAACTCGCAATAATGGGATTTTCTCGTCAAGTGTAAAAAAATCCTATCTAACCTGGACAGGTCAAATGGATAGATCAGAAAGAATAGCAACATGAAGGCTTCAGTCAATATCAAACTCTACAAATATTATTTCTACCAGTTGTAGAATTCACGGGAAACCAATGGGAGCCTCATAAATATGTCCGAAAAGGTCATGGAACAAGTGAGTAAGGATTGGATTCACATAATCTAGATCCGGTTGGCGCGAGCATTCCAAAATGTGAGGGCTGGTTGGGCTTCCTTGTTTAGAATGTACAACTATGATATGATGTTCGATGCAATGGTGACATATCGAAAACCAATGTCGTATACTTTTGCCAATTTATGTGATAAGCTCTAACACATTCAGTTCTGGGACTATAGGATCACTACCGAAAGTTCTTGGTTGTTTGGGTCCTTGTATGGTCATGTTGTAGACACCAAATTTGGGTCACACTCCCCTTGGTCCCCTATATTTAAATAACGTAACGTATTCAACTAACCATGACCCCTTACCCCGTATTCATATTAATTTAATTGTGTATAATTGAATTAATGTTCATCCTCACATTATTAATTAATTTAATTACTTTAATTAAGTTAATTTACACCTCACCTAGCCACATCACCTAGACACCTCACCATGGACTTATTCTTAGTCTATTAATTAACTAAGATTGAGTCTCTACTTATCTTAACCAATTGGGACTCTTTCAAACCCTAAAATTAAAGTCCTATTCCTTCTCCAACAACACTCCCGCTTATCTAAATGTTAACCCTCACTTGAGACCTAGATTGAAAATCAGAGCACACTAAAAATAGAAAATATTTTCCTATTTTTTGAAAACCTAGGATTTCCCACCTTAAACGATGTCATTTATCCCTTAATCGGCATCAATCACCTTGACCGTCATCGGTCACCATATATACCCTTTGGAAACCTTTTACCGAGGTTGGTCATTTTGAGTTCTGAGATATCTATTGCATTTAAGCATGAACCAGAGACTTCTCAGCATCCAGATGACAAAATACACTCAACCACAGGCCCAAGAAATCATTTTATACTCATCCAAAGGCATTAGAATATTCACAAGAGCACTCGGGAGTATTTCCACGGCACTGACCACAAAGTTCTTCACGGATCAACCACTACCTTCCTTCACCTACTAGACCTATAAATACAAGTAAGTGTATTTTATTTTCATCATTCGGTACTTGCTTAAAGTGTAAGTTCATTATCTTTCGTTATTGGATCTTATTCTTTCCTGCATTCCTCCATCCCCACCTTCTTACCAATCTACCCATCCAACCACTCACGACCTTCTAGCTCTCTGTACTTGACCTCTATGCATTCTTGAGTCTTCCTAACATTATTACAAACCCAACCATCCTCCCTTCATCCTCTGTGCAATCACAGAGAAGTCCAAATCTACCTTTTATTTAATTACCACCAAATTTCCTCTACCGACGCTGGTTATCTTAACCATTATCGGTTTCCCCTCTTCACCAGAATCGATCACCCGACCGACATCGGTTATTATTATCAAATTTCACCAGAAACTCCCAAAACCTCACCCAAACCTGATACCCCACCTATAACCTCACAACAGACCTTCCCAACTCTTTGTACAGACACAGAGAGAGCCTGAACACCCATTTTGACATTCTACCATTTCCCATAGTAACCGATATCGGTTATATCGTAACCGACATCAGTCATATATGTACTAACATCGACATATATGTACCGACATCGATCACTTGGATCAAGGCGTCGGTCTCGTGCTCGGTAAAAGCTGTCTTAGACCGAAATCTTACTAATCACCCAAAACCAACTCAAACTTCACTAAATCTTATCTAGACCCATGTCTATGACCGTCAAACCAATTGCCAACCCGCAACCCGACCTAGGACCTTCACCAATCTAGTTATCAATCATTTAACCGCAATGACATGAATAGTAGTCTGAGACACCTAAATCAGAACACTAGCATTAAATTCTTTTGTTTGCATGTTTAGTTATTTTATAATGAGTTATATATAAGTGGATTGACAACCGTAAAGGAAGTATCACACTTCCTAGATCTAGGTCATGCTAAGAAGTCAACTAAATTTTGTTATTAACTGTATCTTGTGGTCTTCCTTTGTATTACAAGTAATTCCTCCTAGCCAAAAGGAAGCTCACACAATCAGCTGGATCGGAAATTAGAAACGCACGCACTCAACCTTCGACCAATGTAACAATGGTATTCCTCCTTAACTATTTACCTTATCTGTTTTATCATACAACAATTTGGTGAAACATTTTGGCATGCCTGGTGGGACCCATCCAAAGTTATTTTGCATTGATTCATTCCTAGGTGAAATTATTGTGTGTCTATTTCATTTTGAAAGCATTCACATTAAATTCTCTCCTTTGGAACATTCTCCTTCTTTCTATTGTCTAAAGAAATTGTGCTTTTGGTGCTCTAAAAAGAACATGTCTTCCTTTCTATTGTATTACATTTAGTGAAAGAGAATTCCTCTTCCTGTTCTCTATTTTCTACATCAAACTTAATTGTGGATTTGGGCTTAAAACATTTGCATTTCATTTTGGTATGTTGCATTGTAGCTCACATTAAATTGAGGGAAACCTATATGTTGGAAGTCATGCCCAGCTGATGGTTGACTAATTGAATCATAGTGCACACTCTCTTCTCTACACCAAACCACACAAAATAATTTACACATTTTCTTAAACAACATCCCACCCAAAAGAAGTTGTCACCAATCACATGATCAGAAGATTGACAGTGGGCACAAAATTGGTTTCTTTGTACATTCATTATCTCATAAAAAGGACCCCCTCACCAAAACTTTACCTAAAACCATCCTTAGTTCTTGGATTTTCATAGGGAACCTTTTATCAAACCAAGAACTCTTCTCTATTCACAAGTCAGTCCTAAATGGCATAAGTTGGAACATAAAATCAACCACATAGGATTTCGTGTTTGTTAGTTTTTGCTTGATTTTTGTTTTGAAGTGTAAGGTCATGTTCTCCATCCTTTCACACTCCATAATCATAGTTGGTGTATTCGACTCTTTTTGAGTGTGTAAGGGTTCATCATTTCCATACTCAGGTTTCTAGGTTGGTATTTTATTTGATCTAAGTCACTAAATTCATTTTTCTCCATCTTTTCAAATTTCACAGTTGACCGGCATCAGTCCAACAACCATCATTGGTTTACTCATCTAACCATCATCAGTTTACCTAATCGTTATCAGTTTCCTATTTTTTGGTCATTTTAACCAAAGTAGCACTCATCACATTTATGTTCTTTTTGGGGTTCCTCAGATACTTCACCATACCTTTGGGTCTTTGAAATCATTGTCAAACCCATATTTTCTTCATTTTCATCATTTATTGCCACATTTATAAAACTTTTGATTTTCCACAATAACCGGTATCAGTCACCCTAACCATCATCGGTTACCCTCTATCACTAACATCGGTTACCCAACCATCGTTGGTTCCTGTGTTTTAATTTTTCAATTAAAACAACACCATTTTCACCTCCCAAAACTATTTTCTCCATTCCTTTTGTTCTTTTGTGTCATCTACAGAGATCAGATTACCAAGTCTACGCTAACCCACATGGTTTTGACTCATAGCCAAGCCAACGCCCTCGTATTCCACGCTAGCCTTCAGCCTCTCCCACCTAGCCCATCATTGCCTTCCATTCTATCACCCATGGATCCCAGTCATCCTATCACCATTAGCACGGTGATGAGGAGTTTGAAAAACTCCTTGATCAAAACCCCGTTACTTTACAGTATTACTTATCCCATTCATCCACTCATGACTCATCTGGGAAACTTATCTATGGCATGCCCATATCCATCCCACCTACACTTGCACCCACTTCTACCTCCACCACTACCAACATTTCCCTGGTTGCCTCCACCTTACCACATGTCGTTTCCCATCTCAACCCCACCTCATTGATATTTGTTGTACCTACGACATCTATCGCACCCATGACATCCATCACCCCTACGGCATCCACCATTCCTACATCCACTACCTTTATTACAGGCATGCCCATGTCTTCCACTACCCATATACCTATCACATCCCAGCCACCTTTGGTGTCGGAAACCCACACTCCCTTCCAAAACCTCGTCCTCTCTATCCCCTAGTCTCTTCCACCAATCGCTACTAGGGTCTTTACATCCACCCCACCTACGTATATGTATTACCAACAACCACCTATTTCCTCTATTGCTTACTCTAGTTACTTCCCCTCCACCTCCATTCCCTCTCATATCCCTCCATCACAATTTTTGTATGTGGCACCGCCACACACTGGGATGTCATCTACCTCATACCAATCTTATTTACCTCCTCATACTTCAGGGGGTTCCCCATCATCACAACCCACCAATGACCTAATCAAAATGATGATGGACAAGATGCAAACATTGGAAGCATTTGTCTCAAGTTTACATAACTCTCTAACATATGATGAGATTTGTAATGATCCTATTCACCCATCCATTCCTATTCACTGTACCCTACACATTGGGAAATTCCAAAATTCAACCGGTTCAATAGCAAAGAGGATCCGCAACAACACTTGCGGTCTTTTAAACATGTTTGTTACCTAATCACTCACGATGATGCATTTCTCCTTTGGACATTTCCAATGTCGTTGACAGGACCCACTTTGGATTGGTATAGTTCTTTACCTAGACATTCTATCATCTTGTTTAACCAGGTTTTTAGGCTTTTCTTGACCAATTTTCTATCAATATTGTCAAGAAAGTCACCATGACTAACTTATATGCCACATGTCAATATGAAGATGAATCTATCATAGATTTTTTCACTCGATGGCGCAACCTGATTAACCAACTTACATTCCAATTACCTCAGACAAAGTTAATATAATTGTTTACAGGGCTTGTGTCAAACATATATCACCAACTCTCCAGGTCCAAACCTTTTGCACCTTTGATGAGGCATTTACCATGGCCTAGAAGCTGGAAATTTGTGCCCTTGAAGAAAAGAAGCTACAACTACATAACAAAAATGTTGTGTTCAAATCAAATGATACTTCTTCTTCCAAACCCCAAAATACCTATTCTAAAACCAAGGGGTCTACCAATGTGGTTATTTTAAAATCCGGCCTGTCTCATCCATCTAACAAAAAAACCTTCATCTAACCTCTCCCCCATCCAGACCTTTCAGTTTAGAAGAGAGCAACGCAAGTATGCCCCCATAGGAGAGCCTTACTCTGTCATTTTGGAAAAACTCTTAAAATCTAGAGCCATTACCCTTCCACCCGTCAAACCACATACTAGTTTTGACCCTCTCGCTCCATGCCTACATGGTACAATGAAAAATATTACTACAATTACCATCGCATTCAAGGTCACAGTGATGGTAACTATATCACTTTCAAAAACATTGTCCAAGAAATGTTAGATAAAGGAGATCTCATCTTGGACAATCCAAATGCACCAGACTAACTAGAACCTTCATATCTTTAAGAATCCATTCCCAAATCACACCCCCTCATCCAACCAAACTAGTGATTCCTCGCTAATGATGGTAATATCTACAAGGTTCATGCAGGTTTATACATCATACCAACCCTTCCTCAGTTTTCTCTTGCTCCCTCTATTGAGGAAATTCTTGCACGAGCTCCTTCATCCACAGAGGAACTTGTTACATCTACTCCTTTACCCATAGAGGAGTCTCCCTCATCTCCCCTACACCCATAGAGGAGTCCACCATATTTTCTAATGCATTTTCCCCACGTACTTCTCAATCTGACAAACAACCCGTAGTATTAACTCTCCTACCCACGGGAGAGTCATGTTTACCTTCTTCTTCGCCAAAAGAATAACCTACCTCATCCTACTCGTCATCTCCCCTACCCATAGGGGATCCATTAGAGGAACCCATACTTATTGGTGACAAATCTCCATTGGATTTCAACGATCCACTTTATTTTTCTCTCGCCTCTTTTACCTATAGATTCGGAAGCTAATCACTTCCCTATTTCACATGCACCAAATTTATTTATGGGATTCACCATGAAATCAACATTGGTTCCTTCTACTGCCATGCCATTCTCACATTTGGCAGACCTCTTAGACTATGTTGATCATTCTATGCTTTCAGGGTGCCTTTGAATGCTTGTTTTAACTCAAATATAGATGTCATCCATTGATACTTCTACCATTTACCAAAAATTGTTTGGAGCAACAAAATCCATCATACCTAAGGTAGTCATGACGACATCTTCCACATCACCTTCGCCCACATCTACACCTCTACCATTACCTCCACAACCACCTACACCTAAACCACTTACACCTTCGCATGTATCCAAAGCTACCCGTACCTTGGGATTCATGCCGACATCAATCCTAGTCCATCCTCTTGTCAAACTGGATTTAGCCACATCCTCACAAGATAGCATGAATACTATTCCCCCACCTAAGATGAATACCCAACCTCCTAGCCGCATACACCAGCTTTACCTACTACTACCCTCTCGTAACCTTCACCAATTCCATCTATCCTAGGACCCCACCCATCAACCTAGGCTAAGCAGCCTCCTACTCCATGTAAACTAAAAGCACAACAACCCAATTCCTTGTCACAAGCCTTTGTTACACCCAAATTACCTACACAACGTATGCCTTCATTATCACCTACATCCTTTCTACTACCTATACCTGCATCACTTCTAGTATCCCCATCATTACTTATGATATTTCCTTCCCTTGACTAATACCTTCCACATTTTCTTTCCAATAACCTTAACCGCACCTCCATTATCACCTTGGCTAATTCATTCTCTTCCACCATCGCCTTCCCTTCGACATCACCCACATCATCTTCACCTTTACCAAACAATTTACAACCAATGTCAACAAATACATTACCCTCCAAATAGGTAGTTAAACCTAGAAACACCTTCAATTACTAGTTCATCTACCACATCTTTTCCCAAGAAGGTACAATCCAAACCTAAAATTATAGTACCTACAAAATAGGTGGTCAAAATGATCAACCTCCATTCTACCCCCGTAGCACCTCTCCCACCAAAATTACCCACACTTACTTCACATTGTGATCCCTTGGTAGGGTTTTATGCCAACATCTTAGCTAACATTTTAGAGACCTATGTCATCACATTGCCACCACTTAGACCTTACGACCCACTCAAACCTAAACCAGAAAGGTTTGATGATACAAAAATTTGTGCTTACCATCATGTGCTAAGGCATGATGTGGAAAATTGTAAGGCTCTTAAGACCATTCTTCTCCAACTATGTCCTCTTGAAGAAAAATTTGACAATGATGATCTTTTAGACGAGGACCATGTTCCACCTTCACCTATCACCACACACCCTCACTCCTTACCTATTCAAAGTGACCTTAATCTCTACCTCCACAGCCCTTTTATCCACCTCCAACATTTAAGATCAATATGGTCCGCATAAGAGAGCTAGCCAAACCTCCGCCAAAATGTCAATGCACTACATTATTTTCACAAAACTAGTACATGCCCTCACCATACTTTTTCCCGTCATGTTGCTACACCTATCATGACTCAGTTACTCCCTTACCCCATATTAATATGGTTAACATTTCCACTCGTTCCCTAGAAAGACAAAGGAAAGGAGAAAACAACCAGCCCATCCACCACTCTTGTACCCAATATCCCATCTACACCTACACCAAAAATCACCATCCGTGGACCCACATACCCTATTTTTGATGGGGTCGCCCATCATACAATGATTAAATAATTACACCAATCTCCTCTCAAAATGTCTTTGTACGACCTTGTCCAAACCTCTGAGTCTCATTGACAGGCCCTAATGAAGGTTCTATAATATATTGAGGTTTTACCTAATGACCATATTCTGTGGCATCCATTATCACTCCTCATCATGTGTCTTCTCTCACCACTTCATCCCCTTCCTTTGCACCCACTACCACTCAATTATCCGCTCTTAGTTTCTCTGACGATGAGATTGTACCTCTCCAATCATATGATCAAGATACTACACTATTCATTTCCATCTACATTGATAATATATGTGTTCGACATGTTATGATTAATGGTGGTGCCAATATCAGAATCATTTCCTCCCATGCGTACAACCAAATGTGCAACCCTGCCAATTACATGCATAATAACCCAATTATGCTACATTCATTCAATGACGCCATCACTTCCACCCTTGGCACCATCATTCTCCATATTTGTGTGGGTCACCATACCATTCGGAATTATTCTATGTCTTAGAGGGGGAATTCAATACAACATGTTGTTGTTCGACCTTGGATACGCATGATGGGTTGTGTTCCTTCAACCTTACACTATTGTTTAAAATTTGAACATGAAGGACAACTATACCATTCTACCCGACCCTTCACCATTCAAGACTTGTAATATGTTGTATCAACCTAATGATGTCCTTATACCGGTTAAGGCATCTACCACTATTTCCACATCTCCTCCACTCACAACCCCATCCACCAATGTTACCACTACCTAAATGCCTCGCACCTAACTCCTATATTCCCACTTGCTACCACACCTTTGTAGCTAACCCATCTACTTCTCAACTAACCAATGCTTCTTCTTCCCCACTATCCAGTAATTCATCCATTTCCGCTACCCACATACTAACTACCAATCCCTTAGAAGGTGTTTTTCAACGTCTCACTGGGGAGTACCACCTTTATAACATTGACACATTCCTTACTCCTTAAGATTATGGTAAACTTCACCAACATCCCCACTATGATCACCACATAGGTGAGGTATTCCCTTATGTTCCTCCCTAGCTTCGCACCAACTTAAGGTATTGGGGACTTGATGCTTCTACCTACTCGCCCAAACCACCTTCCCAAACTTGACCATTTTCATCTGACCTTCAATCTCTCACAAACCACTGCTTCGCCCACACCTTCCTCCATATTTTTTTCTTAGAAGGGCTTTGGCTTTGGTTTTTATGAATAAGGTTGCCATATTGTCATCCCATGCACCACTCATAAACATAAATACTGCAGTGGTATTAGCTTTGTTGGCTTTGTCAAACCATTGCCCAATAAGGCATGAGTCGAACTCAATAAGGATGATAAACCTTATCCACCCCGTTCACCAACTTCACCACCTTCACCTACAGAGTCTATGGATCCATAATCCATTCCTCCTAAAAAAATTATTCATGAACATCATTTCCCTGGGACCTCTAACTTATCAACGAGATAGCGAGGCTCCCTCTTCTCTTCCCTTCATGTATCCTCACATGATCGATGACAATACACATTTTATTAACATCACTAAATGTTATGATGATGAGTCTATTCTCACCCACCTTGGTGCAGAAGATTCGTATATTCACCAGTCATTACCTTTTGAGACACAAACCATCGTAAATGAATCAACCATCGAAATCAATATTAACACTCAAGACAACCTGCACACTCTAAAGATAGGAAAATCTTTAGATGTTTTCGAATAGGAAGCTTTTTCTTCTTTCCTCCGGGATCATACCAACACTTTTGCTTGGTCCTACACGATATGCCTAGTATTGACATAAACATTGTGGTCCACAATATTGTGGTCCACAATATTGTAACTATTCTTGAAGAAAAACCCGTGAAGCGAGAAGCTGTGGAAAATGCATCCTCACATTGCCCTTCTTGTCAAAGAAGAAATTTAGTGCCTCCTTTCGGTTTCTTTCATCCTACCCAATCATTATCCCCAATGGATCTCTAGCATTATTCCTTTCACAAAAGTGATAGGGGACTTCACATTTACATGGATTTCCTAACCTTAACTTAGCTTGCCCCAAAGATGACTTTCCTCTACCTAACATTGACCAACTAGTTGATCTCACCACCAGCCATGATATTTTATCACTCATGGATGGTTTCTTGGGTTATAACCAAATATTACTTTCCCCAGAAGATCAACACAAAACGCCTTCATCACTCCTTAAGGGACCTTCTACTATCATGTCATGCCTTTTGGCCTTAAAAATTTGCTACTACATATCAGCGGGCTATGACTTATATATTTCATGACATTATGCATCACATATTGGAAGATTACATTGATGATATTCTTGCCAAATCCAAACATCATTCGAACACCTCGCATTCCTTAAGGTTATCTTTGACCATATCATTAAGTAATGTGTTTTCCTTCAACCTAAGAAGTGTCTCTTGCGTTTGTTCTTTCGACAAGATCCTTAGTTTTATCATTTCTCTGTGTGGTATAGAAGTTGACCCCACTAAAATCAAGGCTATTCTCGAAATTCCTCCACCCACTAACCTTTGTCAACTTCATATTTTGTAAGGAAAGTTGCAATCTATTCGTCATTTTATTTCACATATTTTCAACCACTACCACCCATTTCATCATCTCCTCAAAATGGATGTCTCCTTCAATTTGGATGATGAATGCCATAAATCATTCGACACCTTAAAACAATACTTCCTCCAACCCCCTATGCTCATTCCCCTAAGGATGACCAATGATTTTACATTTACATTTTCATTCATGATCATTCCACGGGTACCATGCTCACTCATCATGACGAGCAACATGGGAGAAAGTATTTTATTATATAAGTCATACACTTTTAGACTATAAAACTAGATATAATCACGTCGAAAAACTCTACTTAGCCTTAGTTTTTGTCACCACTAAACTTCACCATTACCTACTTAACCACAAAACCTTCGTTGTCACCAATATTGACCCCTTACATTACATGTACACTAAGCCCTATCAACATCAATGTGTTGCACGTTGGCTCATGCTTCTTGTAGACCTAGAACTCGAATTCATCCATCAAAAATTTGTCAAAGGACAAACCATCATTGACCAACTTGCAAACACACCTCTCTCTGGAAATCAATCCTCTAACTTTGATTTCTGATGAATCCATTGTTACCCTCTCTTTAGATGATACCATTTACCAAATGACCTTATTCTTTGATGGTTCCAAATGTTAGTGTGGGGATGGTGCAAGAGTTATCCTCATTCCTCTTGACAATGAACCTATGTCATTATCTTCAAACTAGATTTTGATAGTAATAACAATATCACCAAATATGAAGCACTCATATTAGTCCTTAAAACCGCCATCACCTTAGACATTAAATCAATTCATATCTTTGGTGATTCCAAACTGGTTGTAAACCAAGTTAATGGTATATACTAGTGTTGTAATGAGATACTTAAAAAGTATAAGCATCATGTTGACATACTTTTGACTACCTTTGACCGTTATGAACTTCAAACCACCCCGTGTTCCACTAATAAATTTGTAGACACCATGGCCTACCTTGCTTCTCAAATCCTCGCTTCGTCCCTCCGAATCAAATATCTTTGTCCTTTGTATAAAGGTTACAATCACCTTCTTATCTATTTCGAGATGTTAACTTTGACATAAATATTGAAACTGACCCACGTGACCTTTGGTATAAGCAGTTTGTTGCCTATCTTTCTTTCCATTCTATCTCTAAATCTTACTCGTAATAGACAATGATCCTTCCTTAAAAGTGTCTCTTGATATGTCATCATGGGTGGTCTTCTTTATAAACATGGCTTTGACAAGTATCCTCTTACAATGCCTTACAAGTTCTGAAATTCCCTACACCATCAAGGAAGTTCACGATGGAATTTTTGGGGGTCACTTCAATGGTTTAGTTGTTGTTAAATGCATTCTCTACCTGGGCTATTACTGGCCAACCCTAAACCATGATTTTGTGACTATGTCAAGCGTTATGTAAAGTGTTAGCAGCATGCTAATCTTCATCACACCCCTATTCATGCCTTACAGGTCACACGTGACCTTTGGTTATTCTCTCAATGGAGTTTGGGTCTTGTTAAAGAGATCAATCCTCATTATTCCCAATGTCATCAATGGATTATTGCTGCTACCGAATACTACACTAAATGTATGGAATTCGTATCTCTCATTTCTAAAAAAGATGAGAAAATCTATGAATTCATCAACCATCACATCATTTGTCACTTTGGTGTTCCTCACCAACTCATTATTGATAACGGAAAACAATTCAAAAACAAAACCTACGGAAACTTTGTGATGCCTTCAACATTCAACTCATTTTTTATTCACCTTATTACCCTAAAAAAATGGCAAAGATAAATCCACCAACAAAACCCTAAACAAAATTCATATGAAAGTAGTTGACGATAATGGAAAGGATTGGCACACGCACATTCTTTTTGCCTTATGGGCTTATCACACTAGTATTTGTACCTCAATTGCTACCATGCCTTTCTCTCTGGTCTATAGTACAGAGGTTGTCCTACCTCTTGAAGTCTAGATTCCATCTCTTCGTATCTCACTCAAAGATATGCTCAATGATGATGATTTTCACTAGACAGGTTTGGCACAACTTGAGTTACTAGACGAGCTCCATCTCAATGCTCTTGATCACCTCCAAATATACCAAAAACGTATCAAATGTGCCTACGATAAACATGTCCAAGAACGAACCTTCGGGTGGCAACCTCATCTTGAAGGAAAATCAACATATAAAAAAAAAGAGGAGAAAAGTAGATGGAGCAAATTTCTCCTAATTGGATTACACCTGTATCATTACTCATACCTATGGATTAGGTGCTTATCGTTTGTCTTCACTTGAAGTTAAACCCAAACCTAATCCCCTCAATGCCTTGCATCTTCAAACATTATATTATTGAATCAATTCCTATATCACCATCTGTCTATTAAAATGTTTGTCCTTTAAACACCATTTACCTATTTTAAGGATCAATGACTAAACAAGAATCATGTGATTACCCGTCACCTTTGGGCCTTATCTTCAATATGAGTATCACGGCTCTACTCATGGCATGATTCTCATGGATACTTTTCATCCTTTTCAGGATGGAATCCCATGGTCGTTCATTACTTAAAACCTTTCTTTCATAGTTAACCCTCAGTGTACTATAGTTTTGTCTTCATAACAAGAGCCTATCATTCTCTATAGTCTTGTCCATGACCTAAAAGTCCAAAAAATAATAATAATAATTCAAAAAGCAAAAGAAATATACGGGATTTTCTAATTCAAACTCCTTGAGTCAAACTTCTCACAAAAATATGACTCCCTCAAAAAGGACATCTATCTTTCCATCTTGTTGTTATAAATAGATTGTTCCTTGAAGGACATCTATACACACCTAGCCATACTATATATAGTCTATCACTAAAAGAAGACTATTCTGCAAAAATACAATAAAAATATTGAGAATCTTCCCTCATCGATCAGCTTCATGAATACCTCAAGGATATACTCTACTCATCCCACATATACTTCCCACATCAATTAGTCTATAAAATAAGAGCAAAAAGAAAAAGATCACTTTTTCATCATGGAATTGCCTATTTTCATCTTGGGTCTATTTCAAAAGACGTTTTGTCTCACACTAGGTTACGCTAAACCATCTTCTTTCACCTCACCACATTTCCTTTCTAACCTTCCACCTACTCAAGGGATGTTCCAAAAATGTGACATTTCGTGATCATGTGACCTTCTTCACCCATAGAACAATCAATCATGCAATGCCTTTTAGGGTCTTCTTCATAAGCCAATTTTTGGTATGATAGACTCGTCAGGGTTCTTATCAATTAGGTGGCACTTTTGTCTCCTCTAACTGTTCACCTCTTTTCTTACTTCTTGATCCTCCTTTACAGGACCAAACCTTCGACACCTACATGTTAGGAATTCTTTTTCCACCAAAATCACCCATATCTATTCACCATAGACAACAACCATGCCTAAATGACCTAGAATCAACCATGCCTAAATGACCTAAACTCAACCATGCCTAACTGACCTAGACTCAATCATGCCTAAAACCAACCAACCCATTCTTCTACCTCATCATATTCTTCCCTAGCTTATGGGAGAACTACATCGACCCTGAGGCCCCTTTTTTTTGCTAGGGCTATGTAGGTAGAAATATGAGGGCATGGGGTCCTTGGAGGTTAGCTCAGCCACTCTTTCCCTAACCAATTTTCCCCCTTTTATTCACATTCTACCTTAGTTAGTTTCCATTTTACACAAAACTTGGAAATTACACAATCATAAAAATATACATATTTACCATTTTATAACATCACCATATCATACATCACTCATTTCACATTTCCATGATATCAAACATTGGGAAATTTACACCACAACATACATATACATCATCATTTATTTTCAATACTACCAATAACTTGGAAATTAAATTAAACCCAAACACATGACCAAATCATGCCTAAATCACCTAAACTCCATCATGCCTAATTCACCTAAACTCCATCATGGTTACATGACCTCGAATCAATCATGCATGTACGACTCAATCATGCCTAAACCACCTAGACTCCACCATGCCTAAACCTAAAATCCACCATGCCTAAGCGGCCTAAACTCCATCATGCCTACATGAGCTCGACTCAATCATGCATATACCTGACTCAATCATGCCTAAACCACCTAGAATCCACAATGCATAAACCTGACTCCATCATGCCTAACTAACCTAAACTCAATTATACCTACATGACCTCGACTCAATCATGCCTAAACCACCTAGAATATGTCATGCCTAAACCTGACTCCATCATGCCTAATCTGACCTAAAATCAATTGTGCCTACATGACCTCGACTCAATCATGCCTACTTCACCTAGTTTCCATCAATACACAATAACAATGAAAATTAAAAACAAGTACATCATCCATCTAATAAATATTGTCAACTATATAAATGGGAGAGTCTATGTATCAATACATATATACACAGATATAAATAAATACAAGTATCTCAAAACTCTCATATACAATCTCACGTCTTTAGCATGCAAGCAATATATATATATATATATATATATATATATATATATATATATCAAAAATCAAAACAATGATCATATCAAGTGACTAATCATCACCCCACCTAATATCCTTCTAGCAGTCTCACTTGTCTCCTCCTCCCTACTTGTCGGTCGCCTCTACCAACATCTCACCACCTTGCATGGGTCTCAATCTAGTCTCCTTTTGGCCTCCCAAAATTGTAACCTCTCCTTAGCCAGGTTCATGGGATCAACGGCCCCCTATGCTTCATGAACTATGAGTTCTAGATCTCATCCACTCACTGGCTTCCTGCTAGGCTCGTACTTAGTATACAAGGGGACATCTATACCGGCATTTGTTAGGTGATCCTGATAGTAGCAAGCCTCATTCAAGGAATCCTTGAACCTCACCATTGACACAGTTTATGGTGGTGTCATGGGTCTCACTACAACCTATGAAGTTTGTCCTACTAATAATGGCATTGGCCCATGTCCTAAAGCCTTCCCTCCTACCTGTGCCATGGGACTCTGTCCTAGTGTAGGTGCTTGTAATATGGGACCCTATCCCTGGGCCTATGGGGGTACCTGTACTTGTGCTACAACCTGGGCATGTAAGGCCACAACCTATTCTGTGCTGCAAAGCCGCCAACTAGCCCTGTAAATTTTCCACCTACATCTATAGGGTGGATACCTTTCCACCATCCCCATCTCCACCCTGTGTGGGTGCTTGTCCCTATGCTACCTAGGCATGTAGGGTCGTCACCTGAGCCTATAAAGTGGCTACTTGTGCCTCTGACCTTGTGGGCTATCCCTGTAACACTATAATTTATGCATGAAGGGTGGCCACCTGACCCTATAAAGTATCCCTCTGCACTATGATAGTGGCTAAATCTTATTGTCTTGGCCTCACTTTGGTGTTACTCGTAGCTAGGATGTCCACCACCTTTGCATGATCCATCAATGACTCTTCAATCTACCTATCTCGTGCCTACTCCTCTTGTCCTATAGGAACACTTGGGCATGGTGGAGACATGGGTCTCTCCACGTCATCTCTGCGGTACTATCGAAAAGGTGGGGTACATCTTGTTATAGACCAAACTATCTATTATACCCTACCCACAAGCCTACGCTACTGTACACTTCCTTAAATGTGTTTAAGGACATGTTATTTACCTATACCTTGGCCTTACCTATGCCCTGACCTACGTACCATGACCTAAACCACCTTTTGGTGATGTTTGACTTTGTGTACTCGTTATACCTTACGATATTGTTACCCTTGTTGTTTAGCCTAATGACCTTACCTTGCCTAATGACGTGATGTTTATCCCAACCATACCTTTGGTGCCATGGAACAAAACCTATTACTGTTCCTACACTGCAGACCTCATTGTGCTTCATGACTATACCCTATACCTTGGATACCTGAATCACTTCAACCTCGTTTGGATAAACCTATCTCCCTTTTGACAACGTAGAGTTTGCATTCTCTTCAACCTGGTACCGTATTGTGATCTATATGTGTGTGTGCATTCGATTGCCATTACCCATTACCCAAAATTCCCATACCTTTACCTACTGACCCTTACTTTCATTACTTACCCATTTATCAAACCACTCACCGACTCCATTTAACACCTCATCAATTCCTGGTTTGAGGGGGATCACATCCACCCACACTTGGGGAAACCCTGCTCTCACCTATATTTGGGCAACCACTTCCTGTTTTTGTTAGCATTGCTTACCAATACAAGCTACGCAATAAAAAGGGGAAAATGTAGACACCAAATTTGGGTCACACTCCCCTTGGTCCCCTTTATTTAACTAACATAACATATTCACCTAACCATGACCCCTTACCCCGCATTCATATTAATTTAATTACTTACAATTGAATTAATGTTCATCCTCACATTATTAATTAATTTAATTACTTTAATTAAGTTAATTTACACCTCACCTAGCCACATCACCTAGACACCTCACCATGGACTTATTCTTAGTCTATTAATTAACTAAGACGAGTCTCTACTTATCTTAACCAACTGGGACTCTTTCAAACCCTAAAATTAAAGTCTTATTCCTTCTCCAACAACACTCCTGCTTATCTAAATGCTAACCCTCACTCAAGACCCAAATTGACAATCAAAGCATGCCAAAAATAGCAAATATTTGCCTATTTTTGGAAAACCTAGGATTTCCTGCCTTAACTAACATCGGTTATCCCTCAACCGACATTGGTCACCTTGACCGTCATCGGTCACCTTATATACCCTTTGGCAACCTTTTACTGAGGTTGGTCATTTTGAGTTCGAGAGATCTATTGCATTCAAGTATGAACTAGAGACTTCTCAACATCCAAACAATAGAATACAATCAAGCACAAGCCCAAGAAAGCATCTGGTACTCGTCCAAAGGCATAAGAATATTCATGAGAGCACTCAGGAGGATTCTCATGGCACTAACCACAAAGTTCTTCATGGATCAACCACTACCTTCCTTCACCTACCAGACTTGTAAATACAAGTAAGTGTATTTGATTTTCATCATTTTGTACTTGCTTAAAGTATAAGTTCATTATCTTTCGTTATTGGATCTTGTTCTTTCATGCATTCCTCCATTCCCACTTTCTTACCAATCTACCCATCCAACCACTCACGACCTTATAGCTCTCTGTACTTGACCTCTATGCATTCTTGAGTCTTCTTGACATTATTACAAACCCAACCATCCTCCCTTCATCCTCTGTACAATCACAGAGAAGTCCAAATCTACATTTTATTTAATTACCACCAAATTGCCCCTACCGATTCCGTTTATCTTAACCTTCGTCGGTTTCCCTCTTCACCGATATCAGTCACCTAACCAACATCGGTTATTGTGTTTTCTGTCAAATTTCACCAAAACCTCACCCAAACCTGATACCCCACCTACAACCTCACAACAGACCTTCCCAACTCTTTGTACAGACACAAAGAGATCCTGGACACCCATTTTGACATTTTTCCATTTCCTACAGTAACTGATATCAATTATACCATAACCGGCATCAATCATACTTGTACCGACATCAGTCACCCGGATCGGCGTCGGTCTCTGTGCTTGGTAAAACTACCTTAGACCAGCAAGCTTACTAATCACCCAAAACCAACTCAAACTTCACCAAACATTATCCAAACCCCTTCCATGACCCTCAAATCACCTTCCCAGCTTACAACCTGACTTGGGACCTTCACCAGTTTAGTTATCAAGCATTTAATTGGATTGACATGGATAGTAGTATGAGACACCTAAATCAAAACACTAGCATTAGATTCTTTTATTTGCATGTTCAATTATTTTATATTGAGTTATATATCAATGGATTGACAACCATCGAGGAAGTATCACACTTCTTGGATCTAGCTCACACTAGGCAATCCACTAACTTTTGTTATTAATTGTATCTTGTGGTCTTGCTTTGTATTACAGGTAGTTCCTCCTAGCCAAAAGGAAGCTCACACAATCAACCTAGATCAGAAATCAGAATGCGTACACTCAACCTTCAACCAACATAACAACATGTATTCCTCCTTAACTATTTACCTTATCTGCTTTATCGTACAACAATTCAAAAACACATGTAAATGATAAAACCGTGTTTCCAACTATCTAATACTCATAAGATTTTTCAGCTTCTATGTTTAAAACAAGTAGTTGTGTGATCTTCTCGAGAATACCTTACTGGGGTTCTAAAACTTGTATGTGTAATCCTGTATCTATATCAGTAAGAAGGTCTCCTGCATCTGGTTGTGGAACTAATGGATCGCAGCAAAATTCTCTTTCAAGTCCGTTTATGGTCATGTAGATGTTTAAGGAAATCTATAATTGGGTTGTTTTGACCAAAATTCATATGCTTTGTCGTCTTCAATGTTTAACATGTCTAGTTGTTCAGTGATTGCTTGTAGATCTCTAGTTGTTTGGAATACATTAAATCTAAGACCTTGATCAATATCTACTAATGGTACCACTAGATTTGGCTGAGGCACTATTGGTTCGAATATGTAGTCCCTGGGTTCTCTAGGCCCCATAATTATCATGCAAGAAATGATTGAATTAATCTAGTGAAGCAAATTAACTAAGCAAAGTAAATCTACACTATGTTTTTGGTATTTTTCAATATATGAACTAAATAAAGCAACTAATCTAATGAAAGTAAATGTTTTTGGTTCTTTTCGATATTCTAAAAACAAAGCTTCTAATCTAATATAGACAATCAACCGGATGTAGCTAATTCGTTATGCAATTGTGTTAATATAAACCTTAAAAAATTAATTAATTGAATTATTTCTTACAAAGAACCTTTAATCCCGCCTCGAGAGGCATAAGAAGAAATCACATTTTCAAAGAAGTTATTCTTCCCATGCAAATTCCCTGGTAATAATAAAAAAATACTTTTTGTACTCTATTTGATATGAATAATTTGAATGAATAAATTCATAATTGACAAATTTCCAGGAATGAAGGAAAGCAAATAAAAATCCAACCCGGAATACGAATAGTGGTAATCCGGTTGGGAAGTACTTGATCCCCTCGGTTATCCTCTAAGTTCCTTGTGTTCACATGATTCCAAAGGTTGGGAATGCGGTGACAACAATATAAGGAAAGCGTTGGACCAATGGGCAACTTGAATTGGTAGAGTGGAGCAATACAAGTGGAAGAAAGATATCACAATAGAATTGTTAGGAATATCTATGTTGTAGTGTGAACATAGAATATTATGTGAGTAATTATATTATTTAGGATAATGTAATATGTGTTGTAATAATTAATTACATTATTGTAAATGTAATTACGAGTGGGTGAGTAAATATTGTTATGAGTTGTTGAGTAAACAACTCATTAAAAATATTTATTTTGTGAGAAAACAAAATCTCACGTAAAATAACATGGAGTTGTTTTAGGAGTTATGTGTGGAGATATTTATGGACATTACATCTCCTTAAATAAAGGAACAACCTCTCCTATTTAAATGGATGTAATACTTCCTATGTAAAAACAAGAATGAAGACTAAAATTTTGAATTTAATTTATGCAATTATGATATAGTATTTTCATTTGGTACCAGAGCAGGTCTGATGTAGGAAATTTCAGTGTTTTCTTGATCAAATCCGTCTCAAAGAATAACTTCTATATTTCGTTTCCGGATTTGGGTTTTTCTATAATTTTGTATGCAGAACCAAGTGTTTGTCAGAAATGACAGAAAAAATTTAGCATAACCCAGTTCATATTTTTGAAGAAATATAGATTTCACTATGCAGCTATCAAATTCAGCATATCAATTCTTCTACTGAAAGTTTTCTCCAATTTCCAATAATGTTGAATTGTTAATACAGAGTCTTGGCTTTCTTGGAGGTTCAAAGGTATTCTATATAAATTTTTAAAGTACCTGATTCAATTCTGTATTCTATATATTAGAAGGAGTAATCTCCACATTACTTGATCAGAGTAATTATGAAGAATATGAAGAAGTAATGTATGTACAGAATAAAGCAAGTACTTCATCTAAGAAAGGAAAGTTCAAACCAAAACCTTTCCCTTTTAAAGGTAAAATGAAATGTTATTACTGTAATGAATCAAGACATGTAGCCTTAAACTGTAAAAAGAGGGCAAAAGATCTACTTGATGACAAAATAGATCAAAAAGCTCTTTTGGTTGAAGAAGAAATTGATTGGGATGAATACTCTAAAGATGAGGAACTTTCTTGTCCTAGTGATGAGGAATTCTTATGGTAAATAGTTCACTTTTTGGAGGAAGGAGGCAATGGAGGAAGGAGGAAAATCAGCATCCTCTCGTCATTCACCAATGATGGGGTCACAGACAGATGTGGTGATGTTCTATTTCAGTTGTGTGGTGTGTTTATAAACAAGGGGGTGAAACTATTTTCATGTTTTGATTTTAATGTGTCAACATAGACTAACAGTTCCTGAGTGTCTATTTGGTGTGGAAGAAGCAAACTGCTTGACTCAACTTATAGGGGCAAAACATCTATGTATAGTCCTCTGACTGTCATACGGTCCTCTGACTGCCATACTTCAATGGAAGGTACTTCGTTAGAAGGTGATCAGTCGATGAAGATGTTCATATGAAAAAGATGATCATTAGCAGCAAGATCCAGTAGAAAGCTACTCCGACAAGTTTGATGTTTCAGAGCTCTTACCCCATGTTTACACTAAGGGGCGAATGTTAGGAATATCTATGTTGTAGTGTGAACATAGAATATTATGTGAGTAATTATATTATTTAGAATAATATAATATGTGTTGTAATAATTAATTACATTATTGTAAATGTAATTATGAGTGGGTGAGTAAATATTGTTATGAGTTGTTTAGTAAACAACTCATTAAAAATATTTTTTTGTGAGAAAACAAAATCTCACTTAAAATAACATGGAGTTGTTTTAGGAGTTATGTGTGGAGATATTTATGGAGAGTATATCTCCTTAAATATAGGAACAACCTCTCCTATTTAAATGGATGTAATACTTCCTATGTAAAAGCAAGAATGAAGAGTAAGATTTCAAATTTAATTTATGTAATTCGATATAGTATTTTCAAGAATCGAGACTAGCTATACAGTTTCAAAGAAGCAAGAAAGTAGCTTAACAATTTCAAGGAAGCACCAAATAATTCTCTGACTATTTTCTTGAAAACAAGCATTCAATTTATAGAAAGTTAGTTCTAGAGGGCATAATCACACTTACAAGCAATGGGATGCCAAATCATCACATGAAGAGGCAGTTAACTATGCAATCAACAATCACAAGTGAAAGAGGAGTTAAGCATGAACAAATCAAGCCTAAATTTAGGAAATTTGATTGAGAAACATGTCCAAAAATTAAACTGGAGTTGAGTTACACGCGTTCAAAGGATGAGTGAACCATTCTGGAAAATCCACACAGGATTACCTCCCAATGCATAGCAGCGATTACAGGACGGCTGCTCTATCTGGGCGGTGGTTACAAAATTGCCATCTAAGCAGGGTGGCAGTTTTGTTACTAAAGGCCAAAAACAAAGGAAAATGAAGCGGGAAGCTAGGACGAAGCATCTAGAGACTAATTATGACATACTAGAATAAAAATATAAACTACAAGTAGGTTTTAGGAGCTAGAAAACCTTCTGAATGGACATGAATCATCATTGGGGAACTTTTTGTAACTATTTCTGACAATGTAGCTCATGCAAATTTGGGTGCGTCATAACCCTATTATTTTCTAGTTGGGGTCCCTCAACCTAATTCGGATGAGACTCTTTTAACGGAGGGGTGCCTTGGCATCCAACTCATTATATCAATGTATTGATATTGCTTTTATATGCCACATATTTCTATTACTCTGCCAATGTGGGATTTTATATTTATAGAGTTAAATTATTGTAATGTAGAGTTGATTTTGTGCATTGCATTGCATTTGGAGTAGCTCGGTGAGCTATATTCTAGCTCAATGGGGTGATCAACTCCCTAGTAAGTTGATCAATTTACCATCCTCAATGATTGGGCTTATCCCTTATACCCGATGGACTACGTGGCAAGGAGCCTATTCACTTGGCCATATAACTTGACCAAAACACATAGAAACTCGACCCTCATCTCGGGCCGTTCAATAAAGTGTGTCGGCCTATATAACTCAAGCTTAACATTGGCCAATTACCTAATACATGGTAGACCTACCTACTCGGTGGGAAGATAAACATTACACATGGCCTCCCACACGACTCGGTGCCATAACCTATGGAGTCAAGCCACAACAAACGAACCAACAGACACGGCTCGATGGGCTTTATATAGCCCAAGCCACTTATGTGGTGAAACAAAAATGCAACAAGTGTGGCCATGACCACATACCAAACGATGGGCCTTTCTATTTTTAAATAGAAAATCAACCCCCACGCCGAGAATGTGGGATTTTACCTACTTAGCCAAAACAACTCGTGGTAAAATTGGAGATAGGGGCTCGACCCCATGACTCAGTGTGTACCAAGGAGATGCCCAACTAACTCACCAAATGGATTGACAGGAGGAAAATGAGCTCGATTTATTTAAACAATAATTTTGTAGGATTTTGTGAGGAAGGGTGAAAAGGGCCGTTTGCATTCAATTGAGATTTTGAGGCACTTAGATGTCGAATTTTAACCTAGTGTAAAAGAAAACTTGTTCAAAATTATGAGAGTATTACAACCATATCATCACTTCATGAAATTTTTGAATTTCCATTTGTAATTGTTTTTCTATCACAATTGTAGGGAGAGTGCATTGTGAAGAAATTGTAGGGGCCATAGATGGATTTGAGAACATGATTCTAGAAAATTGCATAGTTCTATAAGTCGATATCAGCCCATTTGCAGGTAAGAGAGACCTATTTGTCATTATTGAAGGTAAAATTTTACTTCATTAGATTAAATAGATCGATTCACATTTCATGAATTTGGAGATGTAGCCTACAAGTGAACTCCATTATCAATTTCTTTTGTGGACTTCATTTTCAATTTTCTTGATTCTTTTCATTATATACAATTTCAGTAAAAGGAATTTGTTAATTTGGTTAAGCAATAAATTAAAATGGGAAACTGGATTCAATTAAAAATGAAAATCCATTATCCATGACAGATTAAATGAATTTGCACATTTCAATGTTGTGATTAAAAAATCAGATTGAGGTGCATATATGATAACAAAGAATTGATCAATTTGGAGAAATTAAATCCATAAAATTGATTAAAATTTTACGATCCATGAAAATAGTTAAAAGTGAAAATTAAAATTTTCGGATCATTCAAGTTTCCAAGGAGACCGAGAAATAACCTTGCGATCTTATATCCTTTTTTGGTCTCGGGGCTCTTAAAGGACTACGCCTAGACAAAGTAGCCGTAAGAAAGCGACACCTGTCGGGCACCAAAAAGAAGCCTCCAAAAGTGTTTACCAGGTCACCTCGACATGTTGGTGCAATCGTTTAGTCCCAGTAGCATTTGTTTGCAAAATATTGCATTGGACAACCTTGCACCGATTTAAACTACAATATTTGGAATAGTTGCAAACAATAGGACAACAAGATAAAAAAATGAGATGGAGAAAACTGCGATAGGATTTTGTAGAGGGTCCTAACACGGAGGTTTAGGATAAGACGATACCTTTCAAGGTACCACAGAGACCGAAAAATCACCCGGTGAACTTATAGCCTATTTTGGTCTCAAGGCTCTTAAGGGACTATGCCTAGACTAAGTAGCCCAGAAGCACCGGAACCATCAGGCACATAAATAAATCCTCTAAAATCATTTACCATGCCACCTCAACATTTTGGTGTAAGTTAGTTTGGTGCCACGAGCTTCTGTTTGCAAAATATTGCAATGGACAACCTTACATTGACTCAAACTACGGATTTGGCGCATTCACAAACAATAGGACAGTGAGAGAACCGGATTGAGATGGAGAAAACTCAGAAAATATTTTGTAGAGGGTCCTGAAATAAAGGTGTAAGATCAAACAAGACCTTTCATGGTGCCACATAGACCGAGAAATCACTCAATGAACTTATATTCTTTTTTGGTCTCGGGGCTCTTAAGGGACTATGCATGGACGAAGTATCCCGGAAGCATCAGCACCATCGGGAAACAAAAAATCATCCAAAATCATTTACTAGGCCACCTCAACATGTTGGTGCAAGTCAGTTTGGTTCCACGAGCTTTCGTTTGTAAAATATTGCAATAGCATGACTTTACACTAACTCAAACTACTGATGATTTGGCACGGTTGCAAACAATAGGACAACGAGAGAACTAGATTGAGATAGAGAAAACAAAGATAGGATTTTATAGAGGGTCCTGATGCGGAGGTTTAGGATCAAATGAGACCTTTCAAGGTGTCATGGAGGCCGAAAAATCACTCGGTGAACTTATAGCCTTTTTGGTCTCGTGGCTCTTAAAGGACTATGCTCTGACAAAGTAGCCTGAATTACGGCACCATCAGCACTTTCAAACGAAGCCTCCAAAATCATTTACCAAGCCACCCTAATTTTTTGGTGCATTCAAAGTGTCGTGCCACGAGCTTCCGTTTGAAAAATATTACAATGGACATCCTTACATTGACTCAAGCGCAATTTTTGGCACAGTTGTAAACAATAAGACAACGAGAGAACATAATTGAGATGGAGAAAACCAAGAAATTTTTTTGTAGAGGTTCCTAATGTAGAGGTGTTGGATTAGACAAGACCTTTAAAGGTGTGATGGAGACTAATAAATAACCCGGAAAAACTTATATCCTTTTTCGGTCTCGGGGCTCTTAAGGGACTACACCCGGACGAAGTAGCCCGTAAGTAAGACCGACACCGTTGGGCACAACAACAAATCCTCTAAAATCATTTATCAAGAAACCTTGACACATTTGCATAGTTGGTTCCATGCCATGAGCTTTCATTTTCAAAATAATTCATTGGACAACCTCTCTCTCTCTCTCTCTCTCTCTCTCTCTCTCTCTCTCTCTCTCTCTCTCTCTCTCTCTCTCTCTCTCTCTCTCTCTCTCTCATCCCCTTTCAACTATTTGTGAAGCTTGATCATTTTGATTCTATAACGTATTCCTGCCATGTAAGAAATTTCTATTTTCACTTTCTTAGGAACCCTAGCTAATTTTTTGTATCCAAGGAGTTGTCATGCTCCTCTAATCTACAATAGTGATTACAAAGTGAAAAATGCTCTTGATCTTCTACACTATAAGGATCGTGGAAAACCTCATATATTTCCAGTAGGTCTCATGAGTGAGTTTATATTTTGGAATATCAATATCAAGACCATATTTCCTAGTCTTGTGCCTAGAACCATCATTGAGTCTATTTGTACAACTACCTTGTTTATGAGAGGTGGGACAAGTAACTAAATGGATATGGCCTCTACCTTGTGTCTTGCAATGTATATTACACATCTCTTCCAAAATTATTTCTCCCCTCATATAATTTCACTCTTGAATGTCAATTTCTTCACACTCTGAAACAAATTTCACATTTCTCATATTTCCACATATGGTATTATGCAATCCATGATGACCCATTGGAAGATGGAAAAAATAGCCACATGCTTGACACCTTGTGTCATAGTAGTGTATAGTCTTTTCCTTCTTAGTGAGCAAATGTGGACCTATTATCCCAATTTTTCCCCAGATAAAATTGGTCAAACATGACCCCGCACAGAAGAAACCAAAGAACTCACATTCAAATCCAACAATCAGACAACAACGGGACTATAATGAAGGAGCAGGGTCTGCGAAGGATCAAATGACCCCGCATAGAAGAAATCTAAAGGTCACGTCTGTCACACAAGCCCACATTTCAAATCTAACGATCAAGTTACAGGCAGGATCGAAAATGCAGTACATGGTCGGTTAAGGAGGAAAACAAAGTGTCAAAGAAACCAGAGGGTCTTAGGAGAGAAACGGGGAAAAGGTTCAAAGTCTTCGGGCTTCACAAATGATTCAGAGTGGGCTTAAATTGGCTAAGTATGGAAGAGACAAGGTGGATCTTTGCCAAGTGTCTCAATGGTGCATCTCTAAAGATCAAGCCCAAAAATTAGTCCCTAAAAAGTGCCAAGCCTCCACGTGTCTAGAGCCCCAAAGTTGTCAGACTGCCATTGAAAAGTCTTTGACTCAGAGGAAGGTGCCACGTGTCAATTCAGAGACCAAAATGACCGTGGGTCTTCCACGTGTCCCAAGTCCAAAAAGGGACAGAGTCGGGGGTTGAATAGTCAAAATAGGGTAGGCCAGTGGAAGGAGCCATGTGTCAACATGACGGTACTTTAAAAGTAAAATTTGGAGTGGGTTTCACCGATCTTCCACATGTTCATGGTCGACTTTTGGCCCCGCCAAGCAAAAGGGACTTAGCCAAAATACAAAGGAACAGAGAAAGCCACGGAAGGTGCCACATCTCTTTGGCGCATCTTCAAAAGGTAAATCTAGAAGCGGTCCCCGACTAGCGCCAGCTCGCCACGTGGCCATGTTGAAAAGTCAAAGCAAGAAGGCGGGTCGTCGGAGGCAATTCAAAATTTTTGGCTCGAAAGGTGTAAAGTATAAAAATGAACCACACCTCCGCTAATGCCCAAGGAGCCACGTGTCAATCCTAATTTCATGCGGGCCGGTAGGCCTTAGAGTGAATTTTTGCCCAAATGAAAATTGTGGACCTGTGGACCCGAAGATGGTTTTTGGCAAAATGAATTACGGGGCCACGGGGTAATTTTTGTATTTTGTATTTTTGGTGCCAAAAGGCACAAAGTGAGTTTCGGGACCATGGACCCATTCTACTAACTGGTTTTCCCCATTTTTGTATGGACCCAACTCAAATATTCAAATGGACATCTCTTTCGATCCAATGCCCAAAATTCAACAAATTTGGCACTGTTGGAAAGGTCTTGACCTCATCTACGCCATAGGAGCCTAAAACTTTAATTTTAATGAGCTTAGGTGGGTGAAAAATGAGAAAACTTCTTTGAGGCCATTAATGCATAATCCTATTGTTTCAACTACTAGATTTTATTTGATTCAATCCGTCGTTCTTCCTTCTTCAACATGTTGAATAGACATAGAACGGTGGACTCAAAAAATTGTGGGTGGATTTGCAGCGGGCATTGATGGTTGGTGGTTGGATTTTTAGAGCAGATTCGAGTTTCTCCTCTCTCTTCTCGGTTTTCCTGGTTTTCGTCGCCTATATATTGTAACACTTCTCATTTGAGAAGGGGGAGACATTCTAGGTGTAGGGAAATTGTGAAAAGTTGTTTCCTAACTCCATTTGAGATGTAAGCCTTCTCCAATTCTGGAGAGCATATTTGTGCCTCTGAGCACCCATGTAATAGTCTATGCACCTTATAGAGCAATAAAATCTTATTTCGTGGCATCTTTCAACCCTTGGCATTGTTTTGTTGTTTCTTTGTGCCTCTCTATCTCATGTTTTCTCCCTATGTATGTATTTCACATTTGTAGGTGTAGGATGTTGTGCTTCATGGAGTTTCGATGGCGGATTTGGATCTGGGTCTGTGTCACTTTTGTCTGACCTCCCTCAGTCCCCTTTTCCCTATTTCATTCTCCCTCAGCAGAGTATCTCACCACTTCCTTTTTTGGTGTATCACCGCTTAGTGTAGGCTCTTTCACTCTCTCTCTCTTTCCCTATCCCCTTGGAACAGTTAGATTAGGATAGATTAGATTCTACCTACACTAGAGTAGCTTGTGGCAGGTAGATTAGGAAGCAAGAACTAGCTTTCTCTGGAGGGCCTTCTCAAGCTTTTCAAGTCCCACAGCTTGAGAGATGGTCCCATGTTGTACAATCACACCAAATGCCCCACTCACTATAAAGGTCATTCGTGGGTGTTGTGATTCAGCACTAACAGGACCTTCATCATTCAGTTTGAAAGGTGGGATGAGAACACAACAATCTCTGTGCAAGCCATTTTGTTTTGATACATGTTCATATTCACAAGAACCTCTTCTTCCTTGAAAGTTCCTTGTTTCTCTCACTAACTCGGTAAGGATTTTGCATACTCCGTAAAATTCACATTTCTCATGTTACGGTCATTGCCATAAAGATGTTCAACATTAAAGTCCAAACTATGAAATTTATCCATGATGTTCATAATCCAAGTTGTACAAGTGTTGAGTGATAGATAGAGGATTGTATTATATATTTCATGGTGTTGCCTACTAATCTCTAGAAACAATGCTTGTTAGTATTTCGTGTCTTTGGCCTACGTCAAAGGATATTAAAAGGATATCAAGAACGTTTGAGGTAATTATTTAAGATCATCACAATTGGCACGGGAAAGAAGATATTCAATTAAATTTGGACATATATCTCGAGCCTCTGACAATTTATTTATGAGATCAAGTCTCGGGGATCTTTAATACTAATACAAAAATTTGGAACTGTAAATTGCATATTAAAATTTCAAAGAGCATCATGTCCTAGAAACTATCAAGGCACAACATTAACTCCTTCCTACATCCTTATGGATGATTATAAGGTGATTTTAGATAATACGAATTCAAGAACCAGTAAGTGGTGACCTCTTTAGTCATCATTGGCAGGAGTTAGAGTCATCCTAATTAAATGTGTCCTTCAAGAGCTCCCCATTTACATATTTTATGGACACCATTGCAACACAAAAATTAATCTCAAAGGAAATGGATGAAACAAAAAGAATATAATATTTATATATCATAGATGTAATGTAAAATCTTAAGTATATTGAATGTTTTTAACACTCAATTAAAATATTAAGTATCCTAACAACATATCTCTTTTTTCTCTCTCTTTCTCTCACACCCACTCTCTCTTTCTATGTTTATCCCTCTTACATTCACCTTCTCTCTTTCTCTTTGTAGTTACAATTTAATTATTATAATTAGAGTAATATTGTGTTGTCTCGCTACATATGTTTCATTTGAATTATTGAGATTCCGGGAAGTGGATAACAGTGACATTATATTATTATAATTCATGGCATTGAATGATTATCGACAAAATTTTAAATTATATATATTATATATTATATATATATATATATATATATATATATATATATATATATATATATATATATATATATATATATATATATATATATATATATATATATATATATATATAATAACTAATTTAAACATGGGAATATATATATATATATATTCCCATGTTTAAAACATAAAAACAATTAACACTAATACTACATATTAATATAACATACTTATGATATCATATTAATCCAATTGGATAAAAGTTTTAAAGAATTTTTTTCTCATATATTATATTGATTCAAAAATCCTTGATAGCATACAAAATTTGATCAAAATCAATGTCTTAACAAAGCCATGTAGGCATATACAATGATATACATCAACAAAATATAAATCTACACCAATATGCCACAAAGGTAGACAACAAAATTTGTATACATCTAAACTATGGGGTATCATCAAATAATCTAGTTCTCTTTGCCCACCGAGAAGATGACTCAGGCACATCAGTGGAATGTCCCTTATTCCGATTAGACCTCCTACGCTCAAAGGATGCTTGTAGCTCCATCTATTAATACAAATAAACAACATACCCATTAGTATACAATTAGTGACATATATAAAATGACACTACTTAAAAATAAATACTTATTGTAATATGATGATCACTAGCAATCATCCTCTGCCTCTCAAGATCATCAACATCAGTACAAGGTGCATGAACTAGAGTAGTCAACTCCTCCTGTGGCAACCATGATGACAAAAATTAGAATACACATGAATGTCATTTAATTATACTACATGATGTTATTTAATACAATCAATTCATTATGAAAATAACTTTACTAGAACATATACATGTGTAAGAGGTGCAACAAAAGCTATGCCCATAACAAATCCAATATCTAATGATCGTCAAATCTCAATAAGATATTGTAATGACATCATCAACTAAAATAATAATAAAACTCACATTAGTAAATTCATACGTTAACTATAGTTCATTCTCTTCATGTATATGATGAATAAAAATAATAAAACTCACATTAGTAAATTTGCCAACATGTGAACTCATACCGACATTCACATGTGGAGAAGGGGAATGTGACACTGGATGTATAGTTTGACCCTGTAATTTTATAAAAACACACATGACTCATTAATTTTCATTCACAATTGATTAACATTATTAATTATAAGATTTTGTACTATATATATTAAATTTTAACTAATTTCATGTAAAATTACCTATTGGTCAATACCAAATGTCAAATCCAAGAGAGCATATGGGTAAGTGCACCAAGTTGGGGGGCCAAAAGGGGGTCTTAAGTGGACGCATTTTTTTGAAAAATAAAAACTTCAACTTTTACAATTTTTTGAAATAGTTACACTCAAAATTGGAAGATGTTGTAGAAATATGAATTGTAGAATTTTGAGTCTAGTTTCTAAGCTACTAAATTTTATTGAAAACGGATAAGTTTAAGTGGGTCAAACAACTAAAATACCAACAGATGCTCTTTTTTTGTTAAAAAACATAATAGAGTGACTTTCGTGCCCCCACCATTTTTGAGCACCATTGAGTATTTTTGAAAACCCTTTGGTAGAAAGATAGCTAGGATCATATAGTTTTTGTTAGAATTTTTTTGTATTTTTTCAACGAGTATTTTTTTATTTATGATTTTTCTAGTACATAAATTTTATGTTTTGAAAAATAACGGAGCTCCGATCGTACCCCCCCTAACTACCTCAAAAAATATCGAAAATTAGATTTTTTTAATATGTATAGAATTATGCCTAGTTTGTGCTAGTATAAAAAAATTTCAATTTAGATGACCTAAAAAAGATACATGATGAAAGATAGACATATTTAAACTTCAAAAAATAGCTATAAAAGGCATAGTTAGAAAATAAATAATATGGAAACCTTATATTAGTCAAAAATTTGAAAAATTATATTTTTAGAAAGAATAAACTCTGCTCTACGTCGTGGTATAATTTTTTTAAATGGATCAATTGTTTTATTTTGATTTACTATAGAGGAAGTGGCATTTTTATATTTTCCGTAAAAACATGTTGTTTGTTGTGTTTGTGCAGTCCATGCCTTAGGGTTGGGGATCCAAACTGGATCCTAAGCCTTAAGGCATGGCTTGGAAAAAGAGAAAACACAAAACGCGTACGCGTTATAACATGTCGTATTATTATTTATTATTATTTATATTTTATTATTTCTTATACTTTAAATTTATTTATGTAAATATAAGAAATTAGGGTCACTCTACACCTTATGGAACTAGTCTCACAACTCCATTAGTCATAGTTTAGGAGATAATTTTTTATAGTATAATTTGGTCAGTACATAGGTAATTTTCAAGCTTTCAACATTCAACCTAAATATTTTAGCATTTAAATTCTACAATCAAAACCCTAAACCCTAAACCTTAAACCCTAAACTTGAGGCCCTAAACCTAAACCCTAAACCATGATCCCTAAACCTTAAAACCTAAACCATAAACCTTAAACCATAAATCTTAAGCCCTAAGCCCTAATCCTTAAATATTCAGCCCTTACCCATGAGCATTAAACCCTAGACCTTGATCCTTAAGCCCTAAACCCTAAACCATGAACCATGAACCATAAGCCTTAAATGTTAAACCTTAAACCCCGAAAACTAAATCTTAAATCCTAAACCCTAAGCCATAAACCCTAAACATTGAATCTTAAACCCTAAAGCCTAAACCATAAGCCCTAAATCCTAAAGACTAAACCCTAAACCCTTAACTCTATGACCTAAACCCTTAACCCTCAACCATGAGACCTAAACCCTAAACCCTAAGCCCTAAGCCCTAAAATCGAATACTAAATCCAGAGCCCCAAGCTCTAACCCCCAAACCTTAAACCAGTAACTCGTAACCCCGAACCTTAAGCCATAAACCATGAACCATGAACCATAATTCCTAAACCATAAACCCTAAACCTTAAGCCTTAAACCCTACACCCTAATCCTTGAGCCCTAAACCCTAAACCCTAAATCCAGAGCCCTGAGCTCTAACCCCTAAACCTTAAACCCACAACTCTAAACCATGAACCTTGAGTCATAAACCCTAAACCATGCACCTTAACCCCTAAACACTAAACCTTGAGCCTTGAGCCCTAAACCTTAAGCCCTAAATGTTAAATCCTAAAGGTTCCTAAACCTTAAAAACTAAATCATAAACCCTAAAACCTGACCCCTAAACCCTAAAATCTAAACCCTAATCACTAAATCCTAAATCCTAAACCCTAAGCCCTAAGCCCTAAACCCTAAACCTTAAACCATGAGCCCTAAACGCTAAACCCTATACCCTATACCATAAACCATAAGCCTTAAACCCTAGACCTAAAACCTAAACCCTAATCCCCGAACCCTAAACCTTGAGCCCTAAACCTAAACCCTAAGCCATGAACCCTAGGCCCTAAGCCATAATCCCTAAGCCAAACCCTAAACCATGAACCCTCAAACATAAACCCTCAACCCTAAACCCTAAAAACTAAACCCCGAACCCCAACTCTCAACCCTAAACCTCAACCCTCAACCTTGATCCCTAAACCCTAAACCCTCAACCTTGACCCCTAAAACCTCAACCCTTAACTCTTGAACCATAAACCCTAAACTCTAAACCCCGAACCATAAACCATGAACCCTAATCCGAGCCCTAAACCCTAAACCCTAAAATCCTAACTATGAGCCTCAAACACTAAAACTTAAACCCTAAACTCTAAACCTTGAGTCCTAAACCCCGAGCCCTAAACCCTAAACCTTGAGCCCTAAACCCTAAAACCCTCACCCAAAAGAAAGTCCTAAAAAGATCATTCAACGTGTTTCAAAGTGTGTAGGGAATAGTGTTTAAGGTGATCGATCGACTCATTTACTTTTGATGCTACTTCCTTTCAAGGCCTAAAAGGAATTTTTTGCCATTATGTAGTTAATTTATCCATCAGACACCATATACCATAGATTTTCATACTTATGGGAGTATAGGCACCTACGTGGTTAACATGGAAGATCCACAACCTAGCGATACGGCTCCATAGCCTCACGAGGTAGCTCCACAACCTCGTGAGGCATCTCCATAGCCTCGCGAGGAAGCTCCACATGTTGAGCATGGTGTCCGATTCGAGGAGGCACACCATGTTTATGTGTTGGAGAATATCATCATCACATATGGGTAAGTGCACAAAGTTGGGGGCCAAAAAGTGGACAAAAACCCGAAAACAGATGAAACATGCACACATTTTAATTTGTTTGGCTTGGTAATTACCGAACCTATAATGCGTACGTGTTATAAGGAAGGAAAAACACATACACATTTTAAAGAAGGAAAAATGTGTACGCATTTTATAGAAGTCAAAACATGTACGCGTTTTGAATAGTATGGACCATGTATATGTTTTTGGGTGTCTTATACTTACAAAAATAAATGTTTAAGTATAATATTTCTTTTATTATTTCTTATACTTTAAATTTATTTTAGTAAATATAAGAAATTAGGGCCACTCGCACCGATGGAAGTGGTCCCTTAGCTCTAACATGAGTTATAATCTAGAAGATAGTTTTTCAAAATCTAATCTGGTCAGTACTTACTCATTTTCAGGATTTCAGAAATGACC
This sequence comes from Taxus wallichiana var. yunnanensis, assembly GCA_018340775.1. NCBI lineage: Eukaryota > Viridiplantae > Streptophyta > Pinopsida > Cupressales > Taxaceae > Taxus > Taxus wallichiana. The sequence continues at coordinate 723,014,068 of CM031235.1, forward strand.
TAAAACTTTCAAGGCATATATATTGTAGCCGGTCTTTGTTTTGGGAAAGCATATAGTCATTTTTAAAGGTTTTTTGACCTTCTAAAATGGATTTTGGCCCTACCACTACTTGAATTGGTACTAATTTTTAAATTTGGTCCATAATTCACTTTATTGACCATGAATCAACTCTATGATGTTTGCCTACTTCTTACTAAAAAGAGATCCTCACTTTTTAGATAAACGATTGTTCACATAATGGGATTCTGCCCTATGGCCAAAATGAGGCGATCATGTAATGCCTCCTCCTTAAGGTGTGATAACACTACTAGGTGTTGAATGAGTTGTTACGAATAGTACCAGTGAATTGTATCAAGTGAACTCGGATGATTGCTCATTCTTAGAAACATGGTGCTCCATATAAAGATCATCCCCTCACCTTTCCTAGCTCTAAACACATCCTTTCATGGAATCAAATTCATGATTCTCATACATGTTTTTGCTCATATGTCTCTTATAGAGACTAGCCTCATCACCCTGGGAAAGAAGAGTGCCATGCTAAAGCAATGACTGTGTCAATGACATGATAAAACCAAGGGTCTGAACCTCCACTGTCTCCTTCACAACAGAAGGGACTGAAACATGATGAATATGTGGGTTGGCAATGGGTCTAGCTGGCCAGTTCTACAAACGTTGTGCCCCCACTCTATCCTGTGTAGAGCTTTTTCCTCTGCCTAAAAATCTCAAATGTCATAATAGTTAGGTATTTCATTGAGGACGAACTCACAATAGAGTTTCCTTAAGAAATATTGTGGCACCTCAAAATTATTACAAGGTGGTTGGTCAAAAACCATCCACCACCTATCCCAAAAATTATTTTTTATCCCCTCATGATTACACCAGTGGATGGGGAATCTTTTACAATCTAATCATAACGATGCATTAGTTTTAGGATTTGTAAACAATGAACACTATTCATCTTTTATGGATTTTTTCTTCTTCATTGCACCATAAGACAACTTATCTGCATAAAAATTGAGACAGTTGGTTTTAAAACTCTCCCATGTGTTTATTTTTCCAACCACATTGTCAATATTAGATAATAATGATTTTAATGATGTGGCTAGGTTTTGACAATGTGGATTTGTGGCATTAGTGTTTCTTAATGTTTCTATTAAACCCTCAATTTGTACTTTTTTATTTTAAATCTCCCCCAAAATTTGTTATTGCGTGTTAGGAGGATGTCTTACTATAGAAGGGGGTGTTTGAAGGATGTTTTCTTCTTCATATTGGTCTCTGTGGTGAATTGGGGGATTGAATTGAAGGTATAGAAACATCCGAAAATGAAAATAAATAATAAATCCACAACTATCCAAGAAAATAAGATTAATAAAGAAAATAAACCTAAAATAAACAATAAATGACCTTTTGAGCTCTTCGCCGTCGTTGATTTGATGTGGTACAGGGTGTCGATGCTTTAAAAAACTATCTAAAATGCATTCGTGGTATTCCTCACTCGCATTTTCCTCTCCTTTAGTTTTTTTGTTTTCACAATGAACTGCTCTTAGGTTTCAGCTATGTTTTATGACAGTCAAAACACAAGCGCGTTATAGTGCACTCAAGTTATAACGCGACCTCGATTTTCCCCTATCGCATTATAGTGCGACTAAGCCATAACGTGAGTGTGTTATGGCCAAACCGGCCAAAAAAATAGATTTTTGTTCGCTTTTTGCCCCCTACTTGGTGCACTTACCCTAAATTTAATCACTCCAATCTGCTGAGTTCCTCATATGCAAGGCGATCAATTTGTCTTACTAAACTATCCCTACCCCGATCCCTTAACAATTCTTTCAACTTGATATAGTCTTTTATGCTTTCAATAACCTCGGTCCAAAAATTCATATTACAATTGTTTTTTTAATTATATAGTGTTAATTACAATAAATTGTAGAACATGCCTAAATGGTTAGGCAATTCTACCATTTTTAACTATTGTGTATTAAATTAATATGTTTTGAGAGATTTTTATTTTGTTTGAATCATATGATCTCCATGATCAATGATTAATATATATTTTTGTAATTAAAAAGTCAATGAACTTGCTAAGAACACAAACACACAATCAATTAACACCATTTTCGGTTAGTGTAAATTTAGAGTGCTTAAGAAATAATGACTATTCAAATTATCAATTCATATCCAAAAAAACAATACAAGAATCAAAACATACTTGTTGACTTCAAAATATACTTTAGAATGTATATCTAGGTATTGACTTCAAAAATACTCAAGGCCACAATGAGATATCAAACCCCGCAGATTTTCCAATTCTTTCTATTACATGGGATAATCGTCAACAAATGTCACTAAAAAGCATAAACTATAACAATCCACAAGTCACAAAATATGATGCTAAATTAAAAACGATACATATTAGAAATATTGATCGAGTTTTACCATTCCCCCAAGACTCCATTACTCACCTACATTTATTTTTATCATCATACACTTCAATTTGACATCCCTTGGGGCCAACGGCTAAACTCACGAAAAAATGTACCTTTATACATGCATGCCCCCATTAAATTTATGCATGCCCATGCATGGACGGGTCCCGGTGTCAATTGTCACATCACAAGTGTGTGAGTTTTTCAATATATGAGTTTGACAATAAATGGTTGCATCTATTACTATCAAACTTAATTAGTTGGATTGTACACTAGTAAATAGCAAGTTGCATGTTCAAATCCTAGATACCGTAGCTAAATGAAATGTATTTAGTAATTTTGTGGACATAGATGCATTTTCTATTTGGGAGAACAAGTTCAAATTCGAGAAGTGACAGTTGAATGCAATGGATTCGGTAGTTTTAGTAGAATAAGCTAAATGGAATGTATTTGATAATTAGGCGTTTACTCTGGTAGAAAGTTTGAGGGTGTCAGCGTGGGGCAATCTCTGTCATCCTCATGGTAGGCCGTATCATCGACCTCACTTAAATCCCCACCGTCCACTTCTATTACTTTGCCTTTCTGTAGGTCATGTTTTCGAGTCACATCAATGCACATTATTGTTGTTTAGCTTGCCGTGGAAGAAAATTAATGTGTGAAAGGCTCAAACAAACACAGACAGACAACTTGGACCACTAATGGATTATGCTCTGTTGGATGTCGTTAGTTGACGCTTTACTGTGGGTTAGGATTTTCTTGATTATCTCCCTTTTCGAGAAATTCATCGAGAGTCCTCTGGATTTTTTGTTTGTTCTGAGAAAAACGTTTCACAAATGCCTCAACTGATTCAAATATGGGTGACGAGAGAGTTTCGGACTTACGTGACTGTGATTGCTAAAGGCGTGCATTGTTCAGATCTGCGAGGTGTTTGATCATTTCAGCGTGCTTTTTCTGCTGGGTCGACGCCCCTGTCTCTCGCTCGCCACTGATTTCTGAACGCTGAGTGCTTCATTTGACGAAATCTCCATTGTTTTTGATAATTCGGCCATTGATTAAACAATCTTCGAATGATTTTAAGATATGAAAGACGAAGCGCTCCCGATTGACTAACCCGCACACCAAAAACTATGACCTGGGCGGGGAGTTAACAATAAATTTGGTCGGGATAAAATTTCTACTCTTTCGTAAAATATAACGGAAGAATTTTGTAGTACAACAGGTTTAATTCAAAGAAATAACTACATTTATTTTCTTATAGTACATCAGGTTAAATTACAAAGACATACTTAAATTTATCTTTACGTCGAAGTCGTTTACTTAGGTAAAAAGTTGGCGGGTGTTTGACAGCCGGAGTAGTGTGGGGCAATCTCTGTCGTCCTTTTGATAGGCCATATCGAAGACCTCAATTGAATCGCCACCGTCCACGTTTACTTACTCTGCCTTTTTGCAGGTCGTGTGTTCGATTCACATCAACGTAGTGCCATTTTTTGGCTCACTATGGACGAGCAATAATGTGCATAAGGATAAAACGGCACACGTAGATACAACATGGACTGACAGACTATGCTTTGTCGGACGCCGTTAGTTGACACAACAATATGGGTTCGGATTCTATTGTTCTTCCTATAGCGCAAGTTCTGTTTTCTTGAAACCCTTCTTCAAATATGTTTTGCTCATAGATTTTCTAATGCACGAGCTTCCACTAAACTTATGCATTTTCCATACATGTTGATAAGATTATTTTCGAAAAAAGAGCCGCTGGAAAATGTAAATCCCATCTGAGTAATGAAAGAGTGGATTAGCTTACCCTCTGAAAGAACATTCTTAGGAATGCAAGTCTACAATAGTTGGGAATGGGCAGTGTTATTCATTCTAGCCACAACAAAACACCACCATCATCTTCATCAGAATCTGATTTCTTAAACGTGGTATAGTAATAATTTATTTTCTTTCGTGAATCAAAGCGAAGATACTTGGTTTTCTCGATGATCATATCGATGGGATTTTTTTCTACAGGTTTCGTTGTTGAGTTTCACCTTACAATGCTAAACTTGAATAACATTAGCAAATTGGTTACATGTGCTCGAGAGATTCAGAAATATTGACAATATCTTCAAGGGAAATAATGAAGCATGATTAAGAGAAGAGAAGAAGTGGTTTCTTACGTAGGTAGGGATGTAAAAGTATAATTTTCTTTCATTATTACATTGAAGGCATTTTTTCAGCTAGAAACCGAAGTGAGCTCGGCGTTTTTACCAACGAGCATCAATCTCGACCATCCACCTTGTAGGTCATATCAACAACTTCAAATTGGTCACGATTTTCCATGTGTTTTGTTTAGAAATTCAGCAAGAAAAATGCAGAATCACCCGTCCATGTGTTTCGTTTAGAAATTCGTCAAAAATGCCAAAAACCCTACAACTTTATCTTGCTTTCTATGTAGTGACAAAACCGACTGATTCACAATGAACAACAATAGATGGAAAGTAACAATTATTATATAATCAAATAATTAAATGAAAGACTCAACACATCAAAATCCATTTGTATTGCAAGTTGATTTGGATTTCCAAACGAGCGTTGAATTTCCCTCAAATTTTTGTTAAAGAAAAAGTTTTACAACATCTTCTAAATGGACAAACAAATTCATCGAACCACCAAACTAGGGTTTGTAATAATATGGATTTTTTATGTTGAAGACGTTACACACGTAGAAACCCAAGTGCCTTCTGACAACCTGTCACTATTCTATTTCATCTTTTCCCTCCACACCCTAGCACGTATCAACAACCTTGAATTAATCTTCACCATCCACAAGTTCTCGGTAGGGTTTTCTACATGTCCTCATCCAAAATTATCTTCACCGACATTGTCTCCAAGTGGATATTTCTCAAACTCGCACGTCTCATCCATAGCTCCATGCCCACTCTCTCCAATTTGATATCTCACACCATTATCTTCTAAAACAATCTATTCACTATTTTATTGAGAAAACCCTAACTCAGTGAAACTCCATATCAAAATGGAGATCATCAAGCAGATTCAGGAGCTTTTATTTCATAGGTTCCTTTTCCATTTGTAGGGATTTGTACTTGTAATTGGGTTTCAATCTTATAGTGGTGGCTACGGCCAATGTCTCGTTCGACGCCATAATCCCATCTTTATAATAAGGCTCGACATGCTAGGAATCGGGGCATCACACAAAAGCTTTGAAGCCCGCATGCCTACGACATCTCTTCCAACTTAGCGACATGATGTGTGGTATACAACAAATCTCTTACAATGCTCGGGTTCTCCAGTGTACACTTTTATCATAGCAAATTGTTCTTATTAATGAGCTAAATTTGGTGCATACACAAGCTAAATTCACTAGATATCAAGGATTTCAAGATTCACAAAGATATTGATCAAAATGTCCTCTAAAATTGTTGTAAACACAACCATTCCTTCTTCAAGATATTTTTCCATGTAACAAGAAAAGGATTACCTAGGTTTCTTATTTATGAAAGTTTTAATGAAATGAATTACGAGAGATATGGGAGGATAAACACGTGGTCTATAAGGATAATTATAGGCTTCACAAAACTTTGGTTTCATGGGTCTTATGATGATTAGCCATAATATGTGGCTGATAAAGGTAGTTGTTGTACCTCACCTTAAATGAGAGGCCCTCGTTGACTCTAAATTGTAATAAGAAACAAAACAAAATATTATCAAAGCCCATTTTTGCCATATTTTTTCAAAATATTTTATTTCTTTTTGTAGTGTTCGGGTAATTGTTAGTTCCCTACAACTGACTAACAGACAATTTTATTGCATTGACTAAGTGAACCCTCCATATGGCTTAACATAGATGTAATACAATGTTATTCTTAATCTCGCTATTATTTTTGATATAGTTGTCTCATGTTACTCAATACTTATTTCATCATGTCCCACACTTGTTTCATAGATCAATAGGAATGTTGATGAGGGGAAACACTAATCACTATCTTATTAGCTAAAAAAACCCTACAACAAAGTATAAAGGATATAATAATTTTTTTCGGATGTTATTATTATAAATGCTCTAGTAGACATGTATGCACAATGTTGAACCTTACACAAGGCACGCAAATCATTTGAATGAACACCAACATCTTCAACTATTGACTGATCACCGACATCTTGTGCTTAAAAACAATCAAGGAAGGACGACCTTGAGAGAAATAAATAAATAGGGGATTCCATAATGGTTTGTTCTAGACATGATCCTGAATCTTATAATATTTAGTTTTTTCCTTTTCCTTATCTATTATGACAACATTCTTAGCCACAAACTGATCAAATCCTGTGCACGAATGCGTTGCTTAAAACTTGCTTCACAAAAGGGCTTGGAATCCATTTAGTATATGTTACTATTAGCCTTTTCCTAGATGGCCACGACTTTATAAGTGTTGGTTTTTGCCATGTGGCATCAACCAAAATCTCATGACTTTAAAGCAGCATTTTAAAAATGTTTAAGATAACACCATTGTAATTGTCAGTCAAACATCCCTGTTGTGGAAGCATAGAAGGTTTTTAGAATATCTCGATTTTCACACTAACATTTTATATATTAAACTCTTTTGGTATTAGTTGTGTTTGTTTTTCCACTTTGTTCATAACACATCAAAGTCTCATAAGACTGTGTTATTAGATTTAAGTGCCTAAAGTAAAATCTTGTAACTTTTAATTGTATCAACTTTACTAACAAAAATGAGCATCGAGAATCGGCCAGAGTCATTCATCGCCGCTTCATTCCCGCAAACACTCATATGGCCATCTTATGGAGGGGCTCGATTGTCACTTGTTTACTTCCAATAAATGAGTTTAAAATTGAAAAGTCTGACAAGAAATTAACATTGTGGTAGATTTTCACTATTTTTAAAAATCTTTTTAAAGGGCGGTTTGCATTGACATAAATAATGTAGGTGAAATTGAGATGATAAATTACAACGAAATATGCAAACATTGTTAAGGTGGGAACAATATGAACCATGAAATAGATGTGGGACATGCGAGCATTTAATTCCCACATTTTGTATCTCCAACTTTTCATTCATATCTTTGTCTTATGTAACAATTTAAATGCCATCAAATCTAAAACATTGATAGGATAAGAAACAAAACAAAATAATAACAAAGTCCATTTCCCCCATTTTTCCAAAATATTTTATTATTTTTTGTAGTGTTCGTGTCAAGTGTTAGTGCTCTATAACAAAGTAATTGAGTTCCGCCATATGGCTTAACATAGACGTAATACACTATTATTCTTAAGCTTGCTATTATTATTTTTATAGTCGACTCATGTGATTCAATACTTATTTCATCATGCTCCACACTTGTTCCATAGATCAATAGGAATGTTGATGAGGGGAAACCCTAATCACTATCTTATTATCTAAAAAGAAAACCTAAACGTAAATGTGCATTAAATTGATGACATAAGAAACCCAAAATGCAAAGGTTTTAACCTTGTCACCTACTAGATTTGTCCTCTTTTATATTTCGGTCCCTTTAAGCGAAAATTACATTCACCTAAATAATGCAACCGAGATTGAGATGATGTAATGGAACACTATACCAAATATTATTTGGGTGGGAACAATTTGAGTTGTGAAATAGGTGTGGGACACACAAGAATTTAATTCCCATAGTTTTTATTTCCAACTTTCCATTCATGTTTTTCAGCTTATCTAACATATTAAATGTCGTCAATAAAAAAAACAGTTTAAAAGATAAAATAAAATAATAGCAAAGCCCTTTTTCCATTTTTTCTTTCAAAATATTCCATTACGTTCAGTTGTGTGTGACTGGTTTATAGTGTCATACAACTTATGGACAAGTTAATGACATTGACTAAGTGACCATTGCGTATGGCTTAAGATTAACGTAATACACCACTATTTAGAAAGGTCGATATTGTTTTCTATTTTGTTCACTCATACTAATTAATACTTCTTAAATCATGTCTCACACATATTCCATGACTCAATAGGAATGTTTATGAGGGGGAACCTCAATCGCATTCCTAAAAGCTATAAAGAAACCATAATCATAATTGAGAGAGCTAACAACAACACAATGAACCCTCAATGTAAAATTATTGTTTTTATAATATGTTGACTTCGAGATTAAACCCCAAAATACAAGTTTTCCTTTGCAATATTCATTTACAACACCTTACTTTCTACTATATCTCCAGACTATATTGCCACAATGCCTTGCACGCCGTATCCCATTTCTCTTTCGAACAATTGACATAAAAAAACACATGTTATGTATGTGTCTCATCCTTAGAAAGACGGCTTTCGCTAAATGATTCCACCCAATGTTTTCCTCTCCCGATTGCTTCTCCTCCTCTAAATTCTAATCCCCTCTTCTACACCCATTTTCCACCTTTTATCTTTTGCTCCCTCAAAATCAATCTCATCTTAGACCACCCCTTGGTCCTTACCATTGCCATAGGTGCATTCTATAACCCCTCCGTGTAATTTCTTGGACACCCCGGTAAGTATGCCACACGAAAACCTTTACCCCTTTCAGCAGCATTTACGATTTGTTCCGTACTTCCTCCGACCGCTTACGTATTTTACTCACATGGAAAGCAAAACTAATGCGTGTTGACCCGCAACTCGCAAGTGTTTTTCCACTCCTGCTTTTGACGTACAACTCACGGAAATCCCAAAACCCAAACCCTTGATTCTCCCTGCTTAGTTACGATTTAACCCAGCTTTGCGTCAACATAACCTCTCGTTTTTAGGTTAACACAGAGTTGATATCCAGGTGTAGAAAAGACTATGGTAATGGACGGAACTGTAAGTCGAATCACAAATACTCAAATCCCATCGCAAATCCCGCGAATGTCTGCAGTAAATTCACAGAAGCCTGTAAGTGCTGTCCGTGTTTTCTATTGGTATAAATTTTTTTAAAGCTTTTCGCACATTTTTACTTTTCTGGCGGTGTTTTGTGCATCCGACTAAAATTTCTAAAAGCTTTGTAAGATTTCGCTTTAGCGTCTTCTCCTTGCATTTGGAAATCTCGTTCCTTTCTCCTTTAACAAAAAAAAAAATTAACAAAAAACCAAGGGTTAGAAAATTTGGCATATTTGCACAACATATGCTGCAAAAGAATCATGGCGTTGAATGGAGATATGTGACAGAATCAGCGCATAAAACCACGTCTTTTTAGTCGTTGCCGTCCTTATTTGATGGTTAAGTACTTCAGCGGCACGTCTTTCATGATACTTTTCTTGTTTACTGTGTCATTGGTGCTTCTTCCCTTGGTATTGCCGCCTTTGCCGCCGCCGCCGTTTATCCTAATGCTCGTACCTGTCGGCATTCTTTTGGTGCTCATTTGTTTGGCTCTGTTGCCTCCACAGATCACAAATATTAATGTTGCTTTCTTTTGATGTTTAGTAAACAAAAACGATTCGTGAGTTTGTGTGCAAAACTATTTAGGGATCCATGCTTTTCTTTTGCGTATGAGATGGAATCCTGAACATCCGACAAAAATATTTTAAGCATGTACTCAAACAAACGCCTACAGATAGCAATGTTTCAAGAATGATCTAACAGGAAAACAGAGTTTCATTTTTCCTGTAATCTACACTTTTGGAAAAAAGAAAATGTGAAGGGTTGGTAGCATCGGACCTGTGAAAGGTCGGTAGCTATGCAGTAATGACTGTTTCAGTACACCTGAGAGATAGTAATACAATCTATGAAGGGTCAATAGCTGAGCAGCAGACTACCTTCGTATTCATGTTGGAGGTCATAATTAAATCTATAAAGGTTTGGTAGTTCAGTGATTTTTTTTTGTCTGAGGGAGGTCACAACAGTATCCGGGCAGGTAGCTCACCGATTGAACATTTCAGTATGCATGGAGGTTATAATGAGTTTTGAAGGGCTAATGGTTTACTGATGAGTGAATTATTTCATCATACAGATGGGAGATCACAATAATACCTGTAAAGAGTAGTAGTTCAACAACGGAATCTTTCATTATGAAGATGGGAGGTCACAACGTAAAAGTTTGGTAGCTCAGACATAGAACCTCTCAAGAAACCTTGCAAGTCATAATAGTATACAGGTCAGTAGCTCAGGTATAGAGAAGTGTGTATGAAGGGAAGGCATGATGGAACCAGTGAAAGGTAAGTAGATTGGTGATAAACTATTCGGCATGCATATGTGAGGTCGCCATAGAGTTTGTAAAGGTTGGTTAGCTCACTAGTACACCCTCTCACCAAGTAGATGGGAGGTTACAAAAGAAGTCGTGAATGTTCAGGGCCAATGGAAGGTCATAATAGATCCTGTAAGAGGTCAATAGCTTAGTGTTAGAGGTGGATTAGAGCATATATATGGAAAGTTTGGGGTAAAAATTAACCTTTATAAGGTCACCCAGCATGAATATTGTTGGCAGTTCCTTGTTTTCTGACCTGGCTCGTAGATAAAGACCCTGTGTTACTATCAGCAATGGCATGGGACATGCAGAAGTGTTATTGCCATCCACATTCCAATTCCGCACTGGACGCTTTGGCAAGGTTTTCTACAACTGATGTAAGATGAGTAGAACTCAAGCCTGCAGAACATTATGCTGTTTTAATCCGTTGGGTATATTCACTGAAGGAGAAATTGGGATTATGAGCGATGTTTATGCACATGATTTCTGTGAAAAGTTGTGTGAAGCACACAGTTACTTATTGCACTCGTGCCCGTTTGTGTGTGATCCCCACATTCTCTGTGTGGGACATGATGTTTAAATTTTTCTGTTGACTGGGCCAGTTGGGGAAGACCGCAATTGTCTCTCTGCAATCCATGTGATTTGGGCATTATAATCATTGTGAAGGGTACGCCATGGATGTTATTGCCTTCACCCACAAAGGTTGTCTATTTCAATTTTCAAAAGGGTTTGTGGCCCAGTGCCTGCTAGAAATCTTCATGAATGGTAAGGTCTTCAAGTGAATGGATGACACCTTTACTGGTATATTACCTTGTCGGTTCATGGGGAAGCTATTTTTTCAGCGGCTGTTTCAGAGAAATCTTATGAGGGCTCGATGGAAAGTTTCTTGCTCAGAGGTCGTAGAAATAAGAAAAAAAGACACTTGTTCTGTAAGGGTTGGAGAAATGAAATGAAAGATTTTATTAACTTCCACCACTCCGTAGGACCACCAAGCAGTATAGAAAAAGTGTACACAATCAGCCTAATGTCATTTAGCTAAAAATGAGACACTGTTGCTTCCTTATTGGCGTTGGATCTCTGGTAATTAATTTTGGTAAGAAATTTGCTGGTTCTTGTTTTTTTATTGGTGATTTTAAAAGGGATGATCAAAGAGTTAAAGGTTGAAACAATTTCGACTTTGAAATAATAATAAAACAATTTAAAAACTCCTTGTAAGCGTTTTTTTAATTTTAAAACCTCAGAAAAGGAGAGGCACGGCCTAGCGAGGAATGTCATTGGATGTTAAGCAATACATAATGCAGTGGCATTCTATTTCCATTGCCTTGTACTCCATAATTTAGTGAGAGGTATACCTAATAGAATTACACTGGAAAAAAAAGATATGGATAGAGATTTATTAATGTGGAAATATGACATTTTATATAACAATCATAGATATTTTTTTTGCGGTTTATTATGGATACTAAAACCTTTTAGTGATGTTAGTATTATAATGTATGATACCATATTATTATAGATGTCTTACATGTTATGCTAGTACATCATAAAAGTTTTTACTTAGTCATATATGTTCAACCAAGGCTTTTGATGTGCCCTATCAAGTTGTGTTCCATAAAAGTTTTTCCTGCTGCTCTAGTCAAGATTTCTTTCAAAATAAGTGAATCAATGTTCATTTTTGCATTATCTTTCAAGAGATTCAAAGAAGATAACTACTAAAAATTGGTTCATCTTGGAGAAAGATGTCACAATCTCTTATGTATTAGGTTTAGTTTTAGTGCGTTAATTCATCATTAGAAATAATGTAATGTAAGTAATTAATATTATTTAAGTCAATAGTTTGCTAGGGCATAGTTGTCATATGGTTTAAGGATCAATGTCGTTCCTATTGTTAGTACCTATGTTAAATGAACAATATAAATAAATACTACAAGGTCATGTTTTTTATTTGTGAATGAATGAGAGCACGAACAAAGATCAATCAGTTTTGAGTTTTGCGTCTTGATTTTGTGTGTTCATCATTTAATTTTAGAGCATGTAATGCGAGTTATTGATTGAGAGAGGAGAGAAAATATGACATTTTGAGTAGAACTGGAAATTTTAATTTTTAGGCAAAAAAACATTATGGCTTTGGAGGAGCACCAATCACTCCCCACCCCAAAGCCTTTCCAGTTCTGGAGGTTGTAAATTTCTAGAGGTGCAGTGTTGCAGATATGGGTTGTAGATTGTTGCTCACATTGCAGTGCAATCCTTTTCTCAATGCACAAAATCCCCTATGAACTACCCTACTTCGCACTCAAGCTCTTATGGGCTCGATTAACCTACCATACAAACGGCACAAATCGGATAAACATACTCCTAGGAATAACTCTACCAGCGAGCTCTCCTAGCTTGGTCTCATATACAATTGACCACGCTCCTCCAAGCCCACTCTCCATTTGTAAACATAGATCTGCTCTTACAATACTTTACCCCATGAAAACTCCAACTCGGGGAGTATATAAGCTCGCTTTGACTATGTAATGCATTTTGGGTAAAGCACAAAGCAGGGGTCGGACATTGCAAAGCAAGTGGTAGGATAAATTCTTTACAAAGGCCAAAAAAGCCAAAGGAAAAAGGTAACAAAACTTATTAAACACAAGGCAATAGTCTTTACAAATCGGTAAAACCAATTACCTTTATCCCAGGCGGTGTGCTTCAGGCTTCCTGGGTGGCGAAATGTACATAGCAAATCATTCTATAAACTGAGGTGGATGTACACAACCAAGTGCGTTGCAACCACATACCCAAAATATGGTACAAGCCTCAAATCCAATCAAAGCCCTACGTGCTCGAAAGATTAAGCTCACGTTTAAGCGCATATTTTTAAAACCGCCTTTGTAAGTTTTATACTTCAAATGCTTTTTATTTGATTGTACACACAAAAAAACACGCTTGCCTACTTGGCTACTTACATGTGTGAAGCTCTCTTGCAAAGAACCAGTCGCAGATTCAGTGAAGCTCTCTTGCAAAGAACCAGTCGCAGATTCAATCCCAAACAATGCCTTCACTTTTTCCTTCGAAAAGCTTAGTAAGGTGGGGGTGTGTTGGTGAAATACTTTTTCAAGCACAAAATACGTGTTTCATCAACACTCGTGGGATTGAATCCCTCCGCTTAGGAATAGGGTGGCTCCCATTTATCAAAATCTGGAAACTATTTACACTAGACTAATATCTTTAGTTGACCGAGAAGTCGGGAATGTGTAGAAACACCCTTGTTTTAACTGCAATGCTAGACTAAAGAGGGGTGAAATTTTAGGAAAGGAGAGTGTAGACACCAAAATTGGGTCACGCTCCCCTTGTCCCCTTTCGAATAACCAACTTACACATATTCACCTAACCACGACCCCTTCCACCCCACATTAATATTAATTTAATTAACTTAATTAAATTAATACTCATTCTCACAATATTCATTGCTTAATTACTTTAATTAAGCTAATTTCCACCTCACCTAGACACCTCACCTAGCCACCTCACCCTAGACCTATTCTTGACATGTTTCCATAACTAACTAAGACTTGGTCCCACTTACCTTAATGAGCTAAGACTTAGTTCAACCCTAAAAATCAATGCCTATTATCCCTCTAACCACATTCCCGCTCATGAAAAGGAAACTTCCGCTTTGATCCGGGAGAATAGACAAATCTGGCGGAAATGATTGCCAAGATATGTTATTTTTAGTAAACCTAGGGAATCCCACCTTAACCGACGTCAGTCATCTCTAAAACGCAGCGTTGGTTAACCCTAACGTCGTTTGCGGTTACCATTTATTCACCTTAACAACCTTGTTTTTGGGTTGGCACATTCTGAGATCAAGGAGACAAGAAGAGAGCTGCATGCAAGGAGAACCAGAGCCTTTTCGCACCTACAGACATCCATAGCCAGCACCAGGACAGATCCAGAGGCATTGCACTCACGCAAGCATTCCAAGAACACTACAGTGGCACCAAACACCATTCTTCTGATCAACTGCCATCACCATTAAGCCATCAAACCTGCATCACAGTAAGTGTAGCTTTTACTAGCATAGTCTATTTTAGTATCATAGTCGTTGTTACTTCTGTTATCAGTTTATACTTTGCATGTTCCTTTCCCATCTTCTACCCATTCTCACCTCCTACAAACCTCTCGAGTATACCTAAGACCTTTGCTGCACCTCCCTATTCACTCTTCCATCTTTGTTTAGCTTCACTCAATCCCTACAATTAGATCTCATCAATTCCTTTCACCTCGACCCTATCGACACCGGTTACCCATGACCGTCGCCGGTCCCTTCTAAACCTGTCGTTTACACCTGACCGACATCGATCTCCGTGTTTTTACACCTATACCAATAACAGAGCCAACCTACCTTCTACCAAGTGACCCAAACAATCCGTAACCCGACCTTGACCAATTCCGACACCCTAATACCTACCTACCCTTTAGATCTAATTATAAACGAGCCTATCATGTTAGATTTTCTTATTGTGCTTGAATGAAATACCTAAATCATATCAACTACAACAGGACTTTGTTTATTGCTCACATTAAGTTGTTTTAAACAGTGGATTGATAGCCATTTAAGGAGTATCACACTTTCCGGATCTAGCACACGCTAGGCAGTCAACTGTCATATATTATTTAACTCTTCTTTTGTGGTCTTGTTTTCTATTTCAGGTAGTTCCTCCTAGCCAAAAGGAAGCTCTCACAGTTAGCATTGGATTGAGAAGTCAGAACGCACACAACAACCATCAACCAACCAACAATAACATGTATTCCTCCTCATCCCATAACCCTTATCTGTTTCATCTACCAATAACGTAAAGAAAATGGTGAAACAGAGAGAGAGAGAGAGAGAGAGAGAGAGAGAGAGAGAGAGAGAGAGAGAGAGAGAAGGGGAATTGTATTAATAAGAAGAACTTAGATTTCATCAACTACAATTCAAAGGTGATTCCAGTTTCAATTGGAGGAAACATGCAAGCATAACACAACATCACAAGATAATGAAATGGATAATTGCAAGACAAATACAAATCTTTATCAAATTTAATTCATTCAAAGAACACACAAAGTCCTTCAACTTCTTACAAATGCCAACATGTGCTCGACTAAGTGACAAGATGAGAATGGAGGAAAATTATAATGCAAGGGAATGGAAGAATACAACTTTCCAGAAAGGGAAAATTTTGATTTTTTTTGAATGGAGAGAGAATTACAATTTATAGCCAAAGCCGGTGGTTCTTTGCATTCCCATGTGGATTTTCAACTTAAAGTGTAATCCCCAACAAATAAATAGAAACTTTAAGTGAATTAACTCAATTTTTACAAAAGTTGCTCCTCAATGAAGAAATGAATTTCTAGTTAAAGAAGAAGAAAGAAGATAGATAGAGAGAGAGAGAGAGAGAAGATAGATGTTGCACAATAGAGTTCCGCTCTTCCTTCATTGCGGAGATGAATGCTACAAATAGATAGGATCTTATTCAATTGTTTATCCGATCAAGGTATGACTTGTTTGGGAATCGAGAAATAATGCTTCACACATTATCTTGATTGATCATCATTGTTCATGTTTGGAAACTCTTTTTCAACTCTTCACCTTTGTGAGAAATGGTAGGATACATAAATCAACTCTTTGTCATGAACTTGATCTCATTTATTGCAAATGAGAAAACAATCATATTACGATCACCATGAAGAATGCACTCATACCACACATGACCGAACTCGGTAACCATGAACCCTCTTAGATTTGATAGTGTTTGGAGCTTCTTAAGAATCATTGGTAGAAACATAGAAAATCTTGGAATTAAAACACTTCCCCTTTGCAAAATGACACCAAGAAATAATTTAACGAGAAGTTTCTTTCAAGAACATGAGCACTCCCCGTCATTCATCTTGAATGAAGAATGGTGAGGAGGGTACTGACACAAAAGTTCCCATCATTAAATCCTTCAAATGATTCAATTGGATGTTTTTGATCAATCATCCTCCTATGCATGATGACTAAAGTACAAAAAAAAGTTCTCCTTCCTCCATCCTCTATTTTGAGCATCAAAATCCATTTTTCTGTCACCAATGCCGTGGTACTCAAGTACTCAAATGAAATGAGCTTGCATCTAGAGTAGAGGAACTTCATCCTACTTTCTTATGATCTCGGTGGCCTTAGAAAGTTATAGGAATGCTAGGTTTAATCAAAAATGGATTCCGATCTTTTCCGAAAAATCCACAAATTTGAGTGGATTTTAGTGTTATAAGTTGTTGATTTCGTATTTTGGGCAAAATTGGAACAAATCAACTCCAAATCATACACGACTCAATTTTTGGAAATATAATCCCAAGACGAATAGATGCTCCTAATTTGGTGAGATTCCCTTGTCATAATCAATGATAATTTCAAAACGGGTTTTGGCGGGGAGGAAAGCTTGCAAATTAGTGTTAATGGGAAAGAGGGCAAAATTTCATTTGGTCACATAGGGAGCAATTTTTTTCTGAATGAGGTGATCTTAGGCTCATTACGAAGCTCTTGGGAAGAGGAATGGATGCTCCAAATTTGGTGAGATTATCTTGTGGGGTTTGGGAGAACAAGCCAAATCAATTTTACATGGGCATGGGGTTTTCAAGGGTTTTGGAGCTGAATGGTGGTTTTGATCATATCATGGGATTCCTTTCACCTCAAATCACATTTTATAGCTCAAAATGATGGGATTAGAGAGTGTAATGAATGCTCAAAGTTTGGTGAGGTTCCTCTATGTGAGTCGATGCAATCTCCACTTCAAATTTTGAATGTTTTGAGTGCAAGGAGACAATGGTGGCTAAAAATAGTCTTGAATATCTTTTTGATGATTTTATCTCCTGTTATGTTTAATACATAATCTTCAAGGCACCATCATAAGGAGTTTGTTGACTATTTTTTCCCTTAGGCAAAATGGCCAACCCAGTCCACATCTAGCTAATGAGGAAAATGGGAAAAAATTATGTCAAACACAAGAGCCCTCTATAGTCGGTCCTCAAGGCCCCAACATGTGAGGAACCAAAATTCAAATATTAAGCTTGGGAGGTAAAAGTTTTATGTTTTGGGCCCTTACAAGCTAGCCGAGTCAAATGAGCTCACCGAGTAGCTCAGAAATCTACTCAGCGAGCTTGGTAAGTTCACGATATACAACGGGCAATTTATTTAGGGTCGACATCATAACAAGGGACTCGAATAAGCTAATCTATTTGGAGCGAATCGACTTGGCCTAGAGATGAGTCGAAATATTGAGCTCAAGGCTTGTAGGAGAGAAAGAAAGCGACATGCCAAAGAATAGGATCGAGATGAACTCCGAAGCAACAAGAGCGAGCTCAATAATAGCTCGTGGATAGGACAATTGAGCTTGGTGAGAGGTGAGCTCATGTTAGCTTGGGCGAGCTAAAATTTGTTGTGTGCATTGGTAGGGAAAATGCTCGAAGGTCGAGATGAACTCTTTCAAACACATAACTTGGCTTCAAGATTCGAAAGGAGGCTTTAAAGCAATGAATCGGTGATGAGCTCGATAGGCTATGTAGGGGTCGAGCCTTTCGAATAAGGATAATTTTAGTGGCAAATATTCGTAATATGGTGAATATTCCATTTTGGAAAAATTGAAAAGGTGAATTTTCTAACGCGGGTCGAATTGAGTGACTCATTCGCCTAAAAATTACAGTTTAATTTTTTTTAGGGGTCGGCTTCGCCTACCCTTGAAACAAAATGACTATATAATCCTATATTATTCTCCAGGTAGAACACTACTAGCTCATTCATACCACCTGGGGGCATATGTATTATCTAGTAAACGCATGACATGAGGGCAAAGGTGTAGATGCGCGACAAAGAGTTTGTTGACGCGTGACAAGGAGATTTTGTTGATGCACAAGAGGGAGAGTTTATGACGACGCAACAATGAGTGCGGAGGAAGTAGATGCACAACAAAGAGTTTTTGATGCGCGACACGAAGATTTTTTTTCTTGCAATCGGATGGTGGAGGCCGTATGCGCGATAGAGATTTCTTGCGCGTGCCAACAAGGTGGTTGATGCGTGTCAACGTAACCTCACTGACGCACGTCAACAACCTTGTTGACATGTGTCCATGAGGTTCTGTTGATGCGCGTCAGTGAGGTTCTGTTGACGTGCGTCAAACACCTTGTTG
The DNA here is from genome assembly GCA_018340775.1 of Taxus wallichiana var. yunnanensis. Lineage (NCBI taxonomy): Eukaryota > Viridiplantae > Streptophyta > Pinopsida > Cupressales > Taxaceae > Taxus > Taxus wallichiana. The sequence continues at coordinate 723,032,879 of CM031235.1, forward strand.
ACGCGCGTCAAACACCTTGTTGACGCGCGTCAACAAATATCTATCGCAGCGTGCCAATTTCTTCTCGTCCCACCACTTAAAAATCAGGTGAAAATTTTTCTGTCAGACCCCCAAAAAATTCACCTTCCCGTGAAACCCATTATGAGGATATTCACCAGGTATTTTCCACCTCCGATTTCTAAGAGGTCTCTTAAAATGAACCTTACTTTCAAAATCGGCCTAGAGAATTGAAAACTCGTGGTTGCAACATGAGCTCGATGGAATATATAGGGAGGCCATGTAGTTCAATTGCAGGGTGCAACATTGAAATGAGCCCGAACTCACAATGGTGGGGATGGGGAGTTCGTGAGAAGCATGGTGGGGTCGATTCTTGGCATATAGGGATACATGCAAAAGGATGGCCCTAAAAACAAATTCAAATGAAGGTCAAGCCTGCATAGCTATCAAAGAAGCATTGAACCATATATCTGTGAATTTCTCCCCACGATGCAACGAAGAGGAGGGCTCGGGCTCACTGTGAACCAAGCAAGGACCCAAGAGCCTTGAAAGTAAATGTGACCATGGTAAAAAATATGACTCACAGGTTGACAAGATGGTTAATTACGAGCTCGGGTTAGATAGGAGACTGGTGCAAAGAGTTCAGGAGTTTGCGAAATGATCGACAGGTGCTCGAAGGATCCACCTAGAAAAACACCGAAAGCCTACAAGACCAAGAAAGCACATGCTTGCATGGTTCCAAGGATGCCGAAGAGAGAAAACAGAGGGATCGAGTTCGTCACAGATCCATGCAAATCTTGTGAGGAGATTGATAAAGAGCATGTTGAAGGCAATGTGAGGCTCGCAACAGAGAATAGACTCGGGAATTCGAAGCATGTAGAGGTGGGAACCAGGGGCTCAGCCAAGCTATAGGGTTATCGGGACATAAGTTGAACAAGGCCTGCAGGCCTAGCATGAGACTAAGAAGCCAAGGCTCGCAGGAGACACGAAAAGGAATGGGTCGTTAAATGGGATCAAGTTCGCAAGTAGCTGTAAATCTGTCTCGACCATGGCTCAGGGGTCAGCGGCAAAGTCAACTCGCCAACGGAGGAAAATGAATACTTGTCAAGTTGAGCGACGAAGCAAATAATTCACAGAGGCGTGTATTTTAGAGAATGTTTCACTCACTTCAGATCTCTGGCAAGCTCGAAACGACAAGTTGTTTTTCAGACTCCATGGGAGACATGTCTTTCGGGGTTTCAGAAGTGTTGAATTCAAAACTCGTTGATAGAAAAGCCCAAAGCAACATCAAGCAAGGAGTCTCGAAGCCGTGATAAGCTAAAGTCCAAAATGGCCAATGTCTGAAGTCTGAAATTTGGACTTTGGACATTGAGGCTTTTGGAGATTTTAAGTGGCCAAAGCGAATAAACATGTCATGAGCCTGGAAGCAAAGAGTCTGAAACCCTGAATGAGAAAATCCCAAAATTTGGGGTTAACGACGTGTTGGGCAGGTTCGACTGTCTAAAACGGTGGGACGTGGAGTCCCGAAAGTGAAAAAGCCCAAAGTATGAAATTTTCAGACTTCGGGGGTCAATGCTTTTAGAAAAGTACTTGGGCTTTAAGCGATGAGAAGCCCGAAAGGGCGAGTTAGTGAACTCCGAAACGAGGGGAGTCGAAGTCCAAATTTTTCGGACTTCGGAGGTTGAGATATTCGGGGTGGATTTCGGGGTTGAATTTTGAAATGGTGGAGTCGAAGCTTCAAGTCGATAAAACCTCTCACAAACTTTCAAACGCCTAGTAAGTGGCGAGTTGGCATGCATATAGGAGTTGGGCGTGGAAAACAAAGCTCATCGGTGAGCATAGGAAGGATAATGCACAAAGTCAAGCCAAATCGGGGTTGGCATTGAAGATGGAGCTCGATTGTGCACATAAACAACCCAAAGAGAGATGGAGAGCCAACTCGATGAAGCCAAATTCAAAGGAACTCACCGGTTTGCCATGCAATGCATAGTGAAGACATGAAAACCCTCCACTCAAATTGTTGTATCTCGAGCAAGGAGTGTTGGAATGACACAAAGTTACGATCAATGGAGAGATGAGAGAGAGATATTTGCAATGGAAGCATAATGGAGCTATAAAGGTGGATATTCGGAGGTTTTTAAACCTCGAAATTACAAGTCCCTCGAACTCTGAAATTGCATATCTTGAGCACCGGATGTTTGATTCTCGCAAACGAATAATCATTGGAATCGTGGGAGTGAGCTCCACAACATGGAAACATCAATGTTGGGATGTTAGAGGTTCTAGACCTCAAAAATTTAGGAACAGACTGCAGTGCTCTGCGGGTAGGTGAAGGCCATTAATGGAGGTTGGTGAGAAAGTAGGGTCATCATGAAGCTATAAGGAGCTAGAGGATACATTCAAAGCTAAATCATAGCTAGTTTCTTAAATCACAAGGAGAAAACATTAATGGGTAGGGATTTTGCAAATCCTTCACACTCATTGTAAGATTAAAGAAGGATTTTTTTATGGGTTTTGCTACGATTTCGGGGGTCTTCTTTCTCTCTTTCCTCTCAACAAATTTATTCTATAAATATTGCGAGGGGTTATACAAAGAAAGCTTGTTGATTGTTGATCACCTTTCTTCTCCCATTGACCCAATTTCTTCTTGGGGCTTAAGCTTTCTTCTCGAATCTGTAATGGCATTTCTTGCCTCTCCCCTACTGAAATGTATTGTGCAAATTCATATGGAGTAATGGAACTGTGTTTGTGTTAAATCTTCTAACCTTTCATAGTTTGATTGTTCTTTCTTTCCTTTCATTACTATTGGGTGTTCTATGCAAATTCCATTGTCTATTGCAGGTTTGGTGGTTGTGTTTATCGAAATGGTGATTATCGCATTTCGGGTTTGTGTTATGGCCCAGCCTCCCTCGATGCATTGGTGTAGTTTAGGCTTGTGTTGCATTTTTCCAACCTCCCTCAACTCACCCTTTCTCCATTTTGTAGGGCTTGGGAAGAGTGATTAGCACTCCTTTATTGGTGTATCACCGCTTGTAGTGTAGGTTTTCATTTCATGCAATCCTTCTTTCCCTGTCCCTTTGGAAGCATTAGTTTAGGGTTTAGTAGTAGTTTGGCCTACACTTGGAGTAGTTAGTGGTAGGTAGGTTAGAAAGGGAACCGACCTTCTCTAGAGATCTATCCCATTTCACACGTCTCATAGTTCAATGTTGTGCAATCACACCGAATGCCCCAGTCCATAAACTATCTCATTCGGTGGGTGTTGTGATTTTGCATCAACAGTTTTGGCACATCGGTGGGACAACAAGAAGTCAAAGTTTTTATTTTTAGAAAAGTTGTTCTACTGCAGATCTAAGTCACATTGAAGTCAGGTAAAAACAAAGAATTTTTAGAGGTTTCCTTGCATTTTGGAGTTCGGGAGTTGCAGATTTCAGATTTTAGAGGTTTCCATTGCAGGGTCAAAGTCCGAAATCAATTTTGGAGGACTAAAAATGTGTAAAATAAGTTCAAAATTCACTAGATAACAGATTGGGGCCTAAGCTTCAAAAGGGTATCCTTAGATTTTGAAATTTAGACGTTCAAAATTTCTCGGTTTTTTCAAATTTTTCATTTTCTGACCTTTCCAAATTTCAGATTTTGGGATTTTGGGATTTCAGACTTTTTAAAATTTCAGGTTTCGAAACTTTTAGGTTTTAGAGTTCGGACTTTCAGAGGTTGTTGGCTTTTCAAAATTTCAGAGGTTTCTGATTTCAGAGTTTCTTCTACTTCAGATTTAAGAGACTGGCATTTTAGAACTTTGGAGACCATTTCCAATAAACCCAGTCCAACCCAATAACAATTTTTGAGCTCTTCAAGGTTTTCATACATGTACCCATATCATTTCATGAAGGTTGTTGTGCACTTGGTGGGATTTGAGTCTTCAGAGACACACATGCAAAACACAACTGACGACTCCATCTGGGTCATAAACCGATCTCTCTGAGTAGCAGACTTTTCATTCTCTCACCATCTATTTCCATCCATTTTTCTCCCTTCCATCCCTTCCATTTTCTTCCATTTCATGAAGTCTTGTAGTCATGGCTTCATTCACCTCTTGGGATTCACATCTAGAACAACATCAATATCAATGCAACCCTCCTTCAAAGTTGTAAAATTCATTTTCAGGGTGTTATCAACCATCTCTGGATCCATACTGTAATGGAAATCAAATTCATATGCATGCCCAAATGAAAAAGAGACAAGTCAGTTTGGTTATCCACCAAACCATCCATATTTTCAAGAGTGGGGTATGTGGATTTCGAAGGACATTCTTCACCTGGAAATGTTGAGTTACAAATGAAGATCCTAAAAATAATGGCAAGTATGGTGCAATCTACAAATGAAGGCATTTAAGATCGGATTCATGGCCCCTTGTCATAGGAAGACCCTTTTCCATATTATATTAGCCCGTAGGAGAAACTAAGCTTCATAGTTGAGATGTTACCCCAACTAGAAGGATGGATCAAGGACATTGAACGTTATGCAAGTCAACCTTATCTATAGGAGACCCCTACATTACCCTCTCATAGTTCTTTTCCTTCACCCTAATCAGTATCATTTCAACCCAAACCTCAATTCCCAAGTTTCCCATTTGCTGCACCTATTGTGGATTCCAATTCTCCATCTTCCACCCTTCCATCTCATCTCAGTTCCTCTGTCCTCTTCCCTTCCAAAAATACATCCCCTCCATAGGAGCATATTTATAAAACCCTCCCACCATCTCCACCACCAACAAAAACACCTATTGAGACTCAACCCAATACTCCTCTCACTTCCCCAAATCCATGCATGGGACGAAACTCAAAAAACCAATGAAAAAGAATAGTAGAAAAAAGGAGCCTAACATGGAAGAAATGCCTCAATTTTTGAAGAATTGGGCTGCTAAACTCAAAATAGAAAAAAATCCCTTTACTGGTTAAGCCCTCGGTGGAGGTCAAGGTAGAGAAAGAGTAGGTGGTGAAGGTTGATTTAGTTGTAGTAGTTGTTGAGCAAGAACAGGTTGAGGATGATCAACAATTAGAGTGTTCAGAATGTAACATTCATGAGGGCACTTTGTTTTCACAAAATATTGATCAAACACAAGTTGCAAAATCAACAGGAGGGGAAGAAAGAATAGCTCCAAATCCAAAAGAAGAGGAGCATGCTTCCGCTATGGAGGAGGTTGAGTCGACACAGATGAAAATGATGAGACAAATTATCTGTCAGACTTGGAGGATTGTTTCAATGAAGAGGATCCTATGGAGATCACATAATTTTCTCCTCCATCATCCACCTTCCAAGAAAAAGAGCCCATTCTTCGAAGAGGAGCACATACAAGAGTAACCTATCCTTCATAAGAATCCTCTTAAATCAAGATTGGAGGAATTGAATCTTCCAAGAGCATGCTAGAAAAGGATTTCTACATTGATTCAAAGGGGAGAAAGCATGAGGAAATAATTTCTTCCATACCTTCCACTAAGGTGATGCATCAATTTTATGTAGATGTGTGAAGAAAGAAAATTTCGAATACAATCAGTCACCTTTTCTAGGAAAGTTTGCTTAAAGGTTTTCTTATTCAAATTCCAATTTAGAGAAATGGGCACATTCGGTGGTTGAGCCATGTCCCAAGAGGGTATCTAGCTTCATTAGGACTAAGATCAGAGTTACCACAACCAGTCATGTTCATCTCCGAACACGAGGGTGAGCTTCATAGTACCAAGGATCAGTTGCATCTAGTTAAAACATCTCTAAGAGCCTCATATGGATCATTCCAAAGGGGTGTTTGTTTTATGTCCAGTTGATACCTTGAGAATTCAAGTGGAAAATTGGGTCTATGTCAGTTTTTCACTCATCCATACAGCCATGATCAATGTCAAATCATCTGCATGGCTACCAGTTTCAAAGCGGAAGCTACTTTTCACTCCAAATTGCAGGCTTTGTTTGAAGTCTTCCAAGTGATTGGTTAGTGTAGGGTAGGTGTAGGGTTTGTTTTCAACATCACAAGTGCTCTTGCACACTCTGCATGCCTACTTAGGCATGTATGATTTGTAATTTTGTATATAATTTTTGTTATTGCTCCAACACAATACATGGTGTTCAGTAGGCCTCCCACATGTGGAAGAAGTTTGTACCTGCAGAAAATAGTTGCATATCTCAAAAGGAAACAAATACAGAGCAACTAAAATTAGGTTAAGGACTGATTTTTATGAGTTTTCATCCTTTGATTCCTTTAAGACCAATTATAGGTGAAATTCCAAGTGCCTCCGCCAAATCAGAATAGCCTCAAGCATCATGCCAAAGAATGGAAATTTTAGAAGAAAGAGAAAATTCATAGTTAACCTAAACCTAACCCATGTGAGATGACCCTCCAATATGTGAGGAGGACACATAGGATAACTCACACCAACACCCCCTTCATCGAAGTTGGGGTAGTGGCTATGATGAGTCGACAAGTGAAAAAGAAGACACTACTAAACAACTAAGAAAGATGTGTCAATGGGGCCCGACAACTAAAGGCATGATAAGGTGCCCATATATACAAACACAATCTTCCTAGAAGAAGAAGAAGAAAAGAAGGACTACATAGCTGAAGAAGATGAGCAAGCTGTAGAAGACCTCACCCCAAGAAGAGACCGTAAGTGAAGAAACTTCATCTCAGTGAAGGGCTTGGTAAATAAATCTGCAATCTGATCAGTTATCTGAATGTATTGAATGTCGATGATACCATCATGAATAAGCTCTCGTATGAAGTGCATATGGATCTCAATGTGCTTCATCATTGATGTTGAACTAGATTTCTACAAATAGAGATAGTGCTCATGTTATCACAGTAGATAATGGTAGGCCACCGAAAGTGGATGCCAAACTCTGTCAGAATACCCTGTAGCCAAATAGCTTATGTGGCAGCGTTAACTGCTCCTCTGTATTCTACCTCTGTAGATGATATCACAATTGCATTCTACTTCTTGCTAGACCAACTAATAGGACCCGAACCAAGAGAGAAACTATAGCTAGAAGTAGATTTCTGATGATCTAAGTCACCGGCCCAATCAGAATCTGTGAACCCAATTAAGTCGATATCTACCCCTCCATGATAGTGAATGCCATCAGTATAAGTGCCATGAACATAATGAAGGATCCATTTAGCTACTTTCCAATGCAGCTCATGTGGCTCCTGCATGAATCTGGACATGATCCCAACAACATACGATAAATCCGATTGAGTGTGAGTCAAGTAAATCAAGCTCCCCACCAACTGTCGATAAAGAGTACCATCAACCAAGGGAGTAGAGCAATCTGAAACCAACTTAACCCCGGAAAGAAAAGGAGTAGGAGAAGACTTGCAATCGGACATCTGAAAATGAGCTAGCAAATCAAGAGCATACTTAGGTTGTGAAATCAAAATTCTGAGTCAGATTGTGAAATCTGGATCCCAAGGAAGTAATGAAGCAGACCTAAGTCAGTCATGGAAAACTTGTTGGCCAAGGTGATCTTCACAGAATCAATAATAGAGGAAGAGCTGCTGTGATCAACAAGTCATCAACATATAGAACAAGAATGAGTATGGAGTCATCTTGCCATAGAATATAAACATTTGGATCAGAGTGACACCTAGTAAACCCTGATGTAAGTAAAAAGGAGTCCATCTTGGCATACCAAGCCGAGGGGCTTGTTTAAGGCCATAAAGAGACTTCTTTAACTTACAAATGAGGGAGGGATCTTGGACATAACCGGAGGTTGTTCCATATAGATCTCTTCCTCTAGGTCACCATGAAGGAAGGCACTCTTAACGTCCATTTGATGGACTTTCCATCTATTCGTTGTGTGAAATGGCTAGGGTCAGTCGAATAGAAGTCATCTTGCAACCGGAGCAAAGGTTTTAGTATAATCAACCCTAGCTATCTGGGAGAAACCCTTAGCTACTAATCACACTTTAAAATTTTTGACGTCTCCATCTACTCCATACTTTGTTGGAACAACCCACTTACACGAATGATTTTTCTTCCTTTCGGAAGAGGGTGAGATCCCAAGTATCGTTCTTCATGAGAGAGGAATACTCCTCATCCATGGTAGAATCCCACTCAGGAATACCAGAAGCCTCCCGAAAAGCTGTGGATTAGAAGTAGAGGTGAAGAAAGAGTGGGGTCCAATGAAATCTGAGTGAGTACGTCTCATATCCAAAGTATCTCCAACTAAATCTCTAGCACTTTGCAAAGTTTTCCTAGCCCAAAGAGGACCAGGAGGATCAGGCTCAGAGTCAGAAGATTCTTCACTTGAGTGAGAAGGGACATAGTCCTCATCATCACTATTGTCAGAATCAGAAGACTCAGAGGTCTGATGGTCGGGAGGATCAGGAAGAGGAGCACGCTCAACAACATCATCATCTGATGAGTTAGAATCGAATCAGTGAGCTGAAGAACCTCAATAGGTGGAGAAGTAGAAGTCGAAGAAGACTCATCGAACTTAACACTTCTCTCAATATACAACTCATGAGAAGTAGGATTCATCAATCGATATCCCTTCACGCCATCAGGATACCCTACAAAGATACAAGGTTTGGATTGTGGTTCCAAGGCCTTGTTTCTTCTTGGGAATCGAGCCATAGCCTTGGATCGAAGACTCGAAAGTGCTCAACATCGGGCTTGCATCAAACTAGGCTTCAAAGGGTGTCATCCCTCTTCTTGCCTTGTGTGGAACATGGTTTGAATGTAATTTGCACAATTCAATTGCTTACTTGCCCAATATTAGGAGGAAGAGACTTGAGTGAATCATACAAGTGGCCATCTCCTTGAGTATGGTTCTTTCTTTTCTGACTCCATTCTGAAGGGCTATAAGCAAATGTATCTTTGTAAAGAGATCCCTTGAAGTAGAAATCCATGAACCTATTGTTTACATATTCACCTCCATTGTCGGTTTGAAGAACCTTGATAGACCGTTCCGCCTTTTTCGGCAAGAGCCTTAAAGTCTGAAAATGTTCAAAGACTTCAGACTTAAGCTTAAGAAAATATACCCAAGTATATCGTGAAAAAGTCATCAATGAAGGTTAGCACATAAAGAGCTCTAGTAAATGAAGGAGAAGGAAATGGACCAGAAATATCGCTGTTGTGAACAAGATCAAAGGATGAGTAGCTCTCTCAGGCTTTTCCTTTGTCAAAGTTCTTTTAGGATGCTTTCGAAAGTCAACCCTCACAAAGACCCTTAGAAAACTTGACGTGGGGTAACCTTGTTGACCATTTGTTTTGGCTCAATTGTTCAAGGTAGTGATAATTTAGATGTCTGAAATGCTCATGCCATAGCTTACTAACCTCATTTGCATGAGTGAGCAAGGTAGTGGGCGTAGAATCAGAAGTAAAGTGGGAAAAGGTATATAACCGTGAATGGTGATCTACCTTTCCCTCAGCCACTGTAGTGTCATTGTTAAGCTCATGAATAATCACCGAGTTAGGACCAAATTCCACTCGCATTCCTTCACCAAGGTGAGTAATTTGGTAAACCGATAGGAGATTGGTAGAGAGATCAGGAACACTCAACACTTGGTTAAATGTTCCCCATCCATCTCTATCGATTCCACTACGAAACCGACACATTGTCGTGTCATTACCCATCGTGATTTGGGACATTCCACAAGGTTCGATGTTGGAGAACTCAACATGCGAAGAACCCATGTGGTGAGGCACCGGAATCTATAATCCACGTCGATGAAGGAGAAACTCTGGCTATAAGGGCCTTTCCTTTCTTCTTATCATTTTTAGAACCTTTTGTAGTAGAAGACTCGGCCTTCGGAGCACTTTGTTTTATGGATTCAGGAACACTTATTTTATTCTTCTCAAGTAAATGAGATAAGTGATCAATCTATTTCCAAAAATAGTGGTGCTCGTCGTGACCAGACTTCTTGCAATAGGAACACAAAAACTTGCTTTTCTGTGCCTTAGGCTCAGAAGTCGAAGTGTTTGTGTCATTTTTAGGTTTGGTCTTGGTTTCTTTCTTAGGTTGATCCTTTGTTTCTTTCTTCTTTTCAGTCTTCTTTCCCTTGCTAGTACTTGCTACAAGGGCATGTGACTTGGACTTGAGAGACCCCATTTGAATGAGTTTGTCTGTTCTCGAATGAGTTGGGATGAAAAATAGTCAAAGGAGGGCATAGTCAAGCATCGCCCAAAGTAACTTTTGTAGCGTAGAAAGTTGACACGAAGACAAAATATTCGGGACCTAGCTTAGAGAGAATCGACAAGATCAGTTGAGAATCTTTCTTCTCTACTTGACATCCTTTTAACAACAATCTAATGTGGACAAATTTTGAGAAGAAAGCTTGTAGGTTTTCAAAGTCACTAGGATTTAACCCTAGTAGTTGTTTTCCAACTCATGCGCTCTCATGTCATCTAGTTGTCCAAACATCGCATCTAGCGTTTTCCACGTAGATTTAGGTGTTTTGGATGCCTCAATGTGGAAGAGCAAGTCAGGAGAAACAAACATGCAAAGAAGACCTAAAGCTTCATCACTACGGTTTAACCACTTAGATTTTTAGGATCGTCATCTGGTTCAGTCTCAGTTCCCATGGTGATGCGATATAACCCTTTACCCCTTAGTTTCATAATCATTTTCGATCTCCATTCGAAGAAGTTGAATGGCGTAAGAAAAGGAATTGAAAGTGCATCCATAGTAGAGAGAGAGAGAAGAAATGTAGAAAAGAAACACAACCACCCAGGACAATATAACAACCCCCTACTTTCGGCACTTTATAGTTTAGTGCGTTGATTACAATCGGGTCCGTGCGTGTGGTTTGAAACACTTGGTAACTCATCTTGCAATCAGCGTAATAATGCGCAAGAGAGGAGACCACAACAGTGTTTCGTGGAGTGACAAAAAAATAGGACACCGTAAACAAGCACAAGCAAAAAAACAAGGAAGGAGGTGAAAGCCAATCCTGGTTGTGAGAAAAAGTGTCTCACGTCGCAAATGAAAACCCCCCCTTGCTTGTTGTGGCGGACATGCGCTCACTAGTCGCAAGCAATAATAAGGGTAAAATACAATGATTTTAAATGAACTCGAAGGAGTTCAGAGGTCTTCAGAATGCCAGAAAAATGCTCGGAAGGGAAAAAAAAGTGCTCAAAGTGTCACTGCACACTTGAGCTCACGATTAGTAAAAAAAATGACAATTAACGCCTAAAAAAAAATTATCGTTTAGAAACGTCCAGTTTAGCTAATTTGAGAGCTTTTGGAGTTTTAAAAAAATGATATTTTAACGTTAATTTAAAAGATGATTTTTAAAATTATTTACTAACGTAAATGATAAATAAAGCGTTGAAAATAATAATAAAATTTATTAAATTAGATTTAATTAAATTAAATCTAATTAATTTCTAAAAAACTTTAATTAATATCTAATTAAAAAATTAAATCCTAATTAAATTTAAAAAAAACTTTCCCTTTTTAAAAAAAATCAAATTTAAATTATTCAAGATCTATTAAAAAAAAGAAAAATTTCTATTTAAAAAAGCTTACGTTTTTAAAAAATTTTTTTTTTTTTAAAACTTAAAGTAAATTTAAAAAACGTTACCTTTTTTAAAAAAAAGCCTTTTTTAAAAACTTAAAATCTAAAAGGAAAAAAATTAAAAGCTTTTAAAATTTTTTTTTTAAAAAAAAGCTTTTTTGAAATAAAAAAGGAAAGTATTTAAAAAAATACGAACAAAAAAAAAAGAACTTACCAAACACTACTTACAAGAAAATAAAGTAGAAAATAAAGATGTGAAAGTGAATGCAAATGCGCGGTTTTAAATTGTTAAGTTTGGAAGAGGAGAAAACGGACAAGGAGAGAGACGGATGAAGGGAGGCACACATCCATGAGTGGTTGGGAGGGAGTAGGGAGGGAGGGAGAGGAAAGCCAGGAGGCAGAAGCTCGAGCAACGAGCAGCGAGCGAACTCCTAAAAATACGGAACAAGGGAGTCCAAAAAAAAACAGGCATGGGGAGGGGGCTACGTGTAGATTTGACCCACAAGTTTGTGCTAAATTTGTGGTTTTTCGAAACCGAGTTGAAAGACCATTGGAATGGAAAGCTTGAAATGGCGATTCTTGAAAAAGCGACCCGTAGAAGAACTCGGCAAATGAACTCACAGAGTAGAATGAGCAAATGGAATGATTCGGTTGTGGAGGAGGAGCTCATTGGAGAACACCAAAACACCAAACTGAGATTTGAATCTCGAACTCAGAAAAAAAAATTTAAACCTGTAAACATTAAAAACATGCAAAAAAAACAAAAAAAAGAGAAACAAAACAAAGATCTAAAAAAAATCAGTTTAATAAAAAAAAAAAAAAAACCTCTATTTTAACGGATCTCTAAATTTAGCTAATTAGCTAAATGTAGTTGTAAAACCCTGAAAAACTCAAGGAGATTTGCACATGCACGAAGAACACAACAAAGCGAAAACTTTCCAAAGAAGCAACTTGTTAAATACGTTAGCAAGGAAAAACAGAAAATAATGATGAAAACTTGCATGAGGAGTTAAAAAAATGAAAAACAAGAGTAATCACAACTCAAAAAAATGAGTGCACGTTTACTTGATCTCAGCTCTGATACCATGAAAGAGTTGATGGATCGTATCAGAAACTATGCACCATGATCAAGTTGCACTCTGGTTGAATCGTAATGGCTCCAACGTAATCACAAGAAGAATCGATCAATAACTGAACAATCTTGCATAACAGAACAAAGCTTGCACATAGAGAAAGACAACAAAGTGTCTTGGCATGCTCATAAATGAATAGTGAAATAACCCTAGTGCATGACTCAATAGTCAAACCCAAAAGCCCTTATACCGGTTGCTTCGCCAAGTCCCAACATGTGAGGAATATAAAAACTCAAATATTAAGCACAGGAGGTAAAAATTTTATGTTTTGGGCCCTTATAGGCCAGCCAATCCAAATGAGCTCGCCGAGTAGCTCAGCCCGACTACTTAAGCGAGCTTAGTAAGTTCACGATATACAAAGAGTGATTTGTTTAGGGTCAACGTCGAAACAAGGGCTCGACCAAGCTAATCTATTTGGAGCGAATCGACTTGGCCTAGAGATGAGTTGAAATCTTGAGCTCAAGGCTTAAAGGAGAGAAAGAAAGCGACATGCCAAAGAATAGGATCGAGATGAACCTCAAAGCAGCAAGAGCGAGCTCAATAATAGCTCATGCATAGGACCATCGAGCTTGGTGAGAGGTGAGCTCATGTTAGCTCGGGCGAGCTAAAATTAGTTGTGTGCATTGGTAGGGAAAAGGCTCAAAGGTCACGCTGAACTCTTTCAAATGCATAACTTGGCTTCAAGATTGCAAAGGAGGCTTTAGTAATGGCGGTGATGAGCTCGATAGGCTATGCAAGGGTCAAGCCTTTCGAAATCGGCCTAGAGAATTGAAAACTCGTGGTTGCAACATGAGCTCAGTGGAATATATAGGGAGGCCATGTAGTTCAATTGCGGGGTGCAACATTGAAATGAGCTCGAATTCGCAATCGTGGGGTCGATGCTTGGCATACAAGGATACACACAAAAGGATGGCCCTAATTTTTTTTTAACGGAGGTCAAGCCTGCGTAGCTATCAAGGAAGCATCGAACCATAAATAGTTGAATTTATCCCCACGATGCAACGAAGAAGAGGGCTCGAGGTCACTGTGAACTGAGAAAGGACGCATGAGCCGTGGAAAGTAAAGGTGAACATGGCAAAACAAATACAACTCATAGGTCAACAAGATGGTTAATTACGAACTCGAGTTAGATGGGGGACCAACGCAAAGAGTTTAGGAGTTTGTAAAGCGGTCAACATGTGCTTGAAGGATCCATTTAGAAAAACATAGGAAGCCCGCGAGACCAAGAAAATGCATGCTTACATGGTTGCAAGGATACCAACGAGAGAAAATAGAGGGATCGAGTTCATATGGATGGGTTCACAGAGCCATGAAAATCTTGTGAGGAGCTTGATAAAGAGCACATTGAAAGCAACATAAGGTTCACAATAGGAATGGACTCGGGCATTCAAACCATGCAGAGGTGGGAACCGGGGGCTCGGTTGAGCTATAGGGTTGTCGGGACATTTAGTTGAACAAGACCTACGGGCCTAACATGAGATTAAGAAGCCAAGGTTTGTAGGAGACGCGGAAAGGAATGGGCCGTGAAATGGGATCGAGTTCGCAAGAAGCTACAAATCTATCTTGAACATGGATTAGGTGTTAGCAGTAAATTCAACTCACCAATGGAGGAAAACGAAGACTTGCCAGGTCGAGTGGCGAAGCAAATAATTCACAAAGGCATGTGTTTTATAGAATGTTTCGCCCATTTTGGAGCTATGGCAAGCTCAAAATGGTGAGTTATTTTCAGACTCCATGGGAGACATGTCTTTTAGGGTTTCAGAGGTGTTAAATTCAGAACTCGGCGATGAAAAAGCCTGAAGCAACAATGATCAAGGAGACCCGAAGCAGTGATAAGCTAAAGTCTGAAATGGCCAATGTCTGAAGTCTGAAATTTGGACATCAGAAATTTGGGATTTTAGAGATTTTAAGTGGCTAGAGTGAATAAACATGCCACAAGCCCGAAAGCAGAGAGTTTGAAACACGAACAAGAAAATCCCAAAAATTTGGGGTTAATGGCGAAGCTAAATTCGGTTTGGGTAGGCTCGAATGTCCAAAGCAGAGGGACGTGGAGTCTGAAAGTGAAAAATCCCAAAGTATGAAATTTTTGAACTTCGAGGGGTCAATGCTTTTGGGAAAATAATTCGGGATTTAAGTGGCGAGAAGCCTAAAAAGGGCAAGCTAACGAACTCCAAAGCGAAGGAGTTCGAAGTCTGAAATTTTCAGACTTTAGAGGTCGAGATATTCGGGGGTGGCTTTTGGGGTTGACATGGTGTAGAATTTGAAGTGGGCATGGGGTGAATTCTGAAATGGTGGAATCCAAAGCTTTGAATTCAATAAAACCCCACCCAAAATTTCAAACATTTGGTAAGTGGTGATTTGACATGCAAACAAGTGTTAGGCATGGAAAAAAAAAGCTCAACGATGAGCATAGGAAGGATAATGCGCTGAGTTGAAGCTGAATTGGGGTTGGCATTGAAGAAGAATATCATATGTACAAATAGCACGGTAGATATGGAGAGCCACTCGATGGAACCAAATTCAAAGGAACTGCCTTGACTCGGCGAGAGCAACTCGCCATGCGATGCACTGATGAAGAGATGAAAACCCTCCTTTACTCAAAGCTGTTGTATCTCGAGCTAGGAGTGTTGGAATGGCCCAAATTTATAGTCGATGGAGAGATGAGAGAGATATATTTACAATGGAAGCATAATGGATCAGTAAAGGTGGATTTTGGAGGTTTTTTAAACCCCAAAATTAGAGGTCCCTCAAACTCTCAGTAACTACATATCTTGAGTCCCGGATGTCGATTCTCGCAAAAGAATAATTGTTGGAATCGGGGGACGAAGCTCCACAACATGGAAACATAAATTTTGGGATTTCCGAGGTTTTAGACCTTTAAATTTTAGGAACAAGCTACGGTGCCCCACAGGTAGGTGAAGGCCATTAATGGAGGTTGGTGAGAAAGTAGGGTCATCATGAAGCTACAGGGAGCTAGAGGCTACATTCGGAGTAAAAGGAGAGTTTTATAGTGTGGAAGAGGAATAACCAGCTCTAAGGTAAGATTTAATGGATTTCTTCACTTTTTGAACTCACTTTATGTTGTTTTGAGAGGAAAACAAGGTGATATGGTTTTATATGGTGGAGGTGAGAGTGAGGATTTCACATAGATCATGGAGAAGCATAACGGGAAGATGGAGATGATTTTCACCTAGGTGCACTTTTGGGGTATAATTGTACCTCATAAGTACAATTTGGGTGCATGAGGAGTGAATACATGTGCTTGGGTGGAGATGAAGAAGGGGTTTGCACTTGGATTTGCACCCACACTTTATTTTTCTTATGTTTTACCTTTACCTTGATTTCCATCATTCAAAACTCTCCTCCACTCAAACGAGAGCACACTTATGGGGTGAAATTGCACCTTATAAGTGTTCTTGGTGCAAGGGGATTCAAATCTCCACTTGGAGGGAAGATGTGGGGTCCACCTTCAAGTTACACCTTGTCTTCATATCCCCACCATGCACTTTTGCACACACTTTATGTTTTTCACTTATTAAACTCCAACCAATCAAGTGAGGGTGAACTTATGGGGTGAAATTACACCTCATAAGTGTGCTTAAGGTGCAATAGGACAAGGAAAGTGCACAAATGTGCCAAAGTGGAGTTTCAAACATGTTTTGCACTTCCTGTTTTGCACCTTGAAATCATTTCTTTGACCCAGAGTCTGTCCTTGGTAGATTTTGGCCATATAATATATTATTTCACATGTAAACAAGAAAATTAATCCAATGAGCCTATTTATGAATTCTGAAAACGATTTCTTTAACAACTTTATCTTGTACCTCCATTTTTGCCTAGGGCGATGTGCTAGTGAGCTAAGTTACAAGAAGGGTTTTCAACAAACACAAGTCAAACCAAATTATGGGTCATGAAGAGAATTGAATTTAATCTCACTTGATCTTTTTATAGGCTCCTAAATCCACTCAAGGTTTTGAAACATTCGGTGCAAAATTCATGCGTAAAAAGGGCACCTTGCTCCGAGTGTTGGAAAGGTTTCTACTTTTTATACTCCCAGAATTCCACCTTACTTATTCCACCATGTAGTAGGCTCCAATATATTTCCAATTAATTATATATGATCTCTCAATACCACACGAGGTTCATGAAACCTTTCACCGAATTTGGGTCATCAATGAAACATGCACACTCATTTTTTCTCAAAAAGTGCCTAAGAAGAAATATTTCTCAAGACCATTCAGAAGCTCCCAAAATTATTTCTAAATCATACCATCATGGAGAAAATTTGGTACCTTTCCATTGACTATAACCAAGAATTCTAAAAAGCTTTGAGGCTCCTGAAACCCTTCCCAAAAATTGAACTTTGAAAGTGGACAATTTTGGTAATTTAAATCAAATTAGGCTGTTTTGACCAGTTTGACAAAAAAAGGGTAAAAGTTTTAATGGGGTTTTCAAATAAAATGTAGTGAAATTTTATATGCCAATAATTGGCTCATACTCAAGGACTTGACTTGGTTTGACATGAAATGAAGACGAGGCAAGAAGGAACTCAGAATCTCAATTTAGGATTTAGTAGAATAGTGTCTTATCCATTGGGAAATAGAGTTGAGAAACAATTTTATGGAATGAAAAGGGACAAACACACACACACACATACACACACACACAAAAAACATGAAAGGAAACACACCACACAACAAGAAAGGGAAAAACACACAACAAGGAAAGGGAAACACAACAAACCTAAATCACCTATGGTACATGCGGGGGACAACCCACTTTCATTGTTTGTACTTCTCCAAATATTACCCATACATGGGTAACACCAAATGACATTGTTGTGCAAACCCGTTCATTTGTTCAATGAAGTAAGAACCCTTCCTCAACTACTTAGGAAAGTCAGCGATTCTGAGGATCTCCATATTCCGAGAGAAGGATGAAGTGACATGCTTCTTCTTGAGAAAGTCTGTATGGCTCTTCTAACAAGTGAAAATCCATCCAGATAACCCATTGTATTTGCTATCTTGAAATCCCATTTTCATTTTCCAGTCCATTTTTAGATTCATTCCTACTTTTAATTTCTAATTTTTCACTTTACTACTACTACAGGATTAATTTTTGATCATGTTTGGATTTCCATGTCCACAACTAGCCTTGTGCTCACTAATGGGCATTTTCTCTTTTCTTGTCATGCTCTGCATGACCATTGTTTCCATGAAATTGTTTTAGGTAGATCCCTCAATGTTTCCAACACCATCGTAGGATTCTTGATGTTCTATGTTTACATGTTGCTCTAAATGGTCCTCCTTCACGCACACTAGATGATTCTTGATCTACTACTCACTATGGTGTGACTTTCATAGTGCTTCATCCTCTTGAAAGGAGAAGCGAGAAAAATTTTGGGGTTGAAATATCAAGACCATCACTTTCCTCATCTTGAGCCATAACATTCATCTCCACGATGGATATAAATTATTCTTGAGTGGAATCATCCTTGAGAGGTAAGTACCTTATCATCTATCCATTCTTCGTTGGGAAGGTCCTCCTCTCTAAAGGGAAAAGAGAAAAATTCATATTCAGAATCATACTCACAAAGTAATGTTTCATGTTGGATGTTGAGAAGATGATTGTGAATATGAATTTTTCTCTTTTCCACGATATGTATTGTTTATCATCTTAGGATTGATATGTGATAAGTCAACATATCCATGATCCTCATCATCACCAAGTAGGGAACTTGTATCCATATTCTGTAATGCCTCCGTTTTTAAAAATAATAATAATAATAAAATAAAATAAAATAAAAGGATGCAAATTAAAAGAAATCCCGTGATATTCTGCTTAGGGCGGATTTAGGGAAAAATTGGGTCTTTGCCTCCATCATTTTTGGTTTTGTGTGGGGAGAGGGAGTGTCGCCGCCACTGCCGCCATGGGAAGAACCTACACACCTATTCTATGCACCCACCAGGCATAAGGGAGGCCATGTTCCTTCATTTTGACACTGGGAGTACTGTATTACGCAAACAGTAAAATGGCGGGCATGGGCGATTCGACCATGTACAGAAGATATAGGTTTCCTCGGGAGATAGTCACATTGTTTCACGTGCACAACAAACTGACCTCCAACCTGATGAGTTTGCTTTTACCTGCATACTCCCAGCCTGTGTAAAATGCGCTAGCATTCTCCCAGACCTGCGTGACTGTTATCATATCAAAGCATAAAAGACATAGGAGTTTGGTCAGATGTGGTTGTTTCAATGCATTTGTGGATGCGTTGCAGTGTTTAACCAAATGAAACAACGAGACAACTTCTCACGGGACAGGTCTTCGGCTGAGCATGGAGTGCGTGGGGGTTCCTTAGGAGACTACCACACTGTTTCATTCGTGCGTCAAACAGGTCTCCAACCTGATCAGTTTACATTACCAGCATACTTCCAGCCTATGCCAAAATACGAATCCCAAGGCAGGGTTTGGACTTCCATGTGTTTTCCCCAGTCAGCGCCAAAATAGGAATGTGGAAACAAGTATGGACACCCATTAAAGCATAATGTAAATCTTTTTAGCAGTGAATGTGGGGAGAATATTGCAGGTCATGCACATGTGTTAGGGAAAGAGGTTTTAGCAAGTTATCTCCAGGAAACTCTAATTTTTTTTTTTCATTATTGTGCAAGGGTGGAGGCACATACATGGCACGTGGACTCTATTTGACAAAATTCCTGAAAGATATGTGGCCTCTAGACTGCAATGATAGCAGGTATGCAAAAAAAAAAAATGGGTCTGTTAAAAGATGTTGAACTGTTTGATAGAATGCCTCAAAGAAATGTTGTCTCATGGAATGCCATGATGGCAGCATATGCACAAAATGGATGTGAAGAAAAGGCATGTGATTTGTTTGGCAGAATGCCTCAAAAGATGTGGTCTTCTGGAACATACCCTGACCATGTAAGCTTCATTTTTGTTTACTTAGCATTTAGCCAGGTAGGATTCAGTGCATGAGGGTTGTAAATACTTCGTTGGCATGAGTGCCTCTTGTAGAATCATGCCGGAAATTAATCATTATGTTTGCTGGTTTTGATGAGCACATGAGAATGTGCAAAATGTGGAGGCATGCTTAAGGCATGTGAAGTGTATGACTAAATGTCTTCGAAAATCATGGTCTAAGGGTTGCAAGTTTTGAGGCCATGCACAAAAGGAGGAAGATCTCATCCTATCCAAACTACAACAATAAGAAACCATGTGATCATGCTCAGCAAGTGGTGGCTCGGATCCAGAAGGTAGGAGAAATGTGATCAGAGTAGCGGAATGGTTTTCAAGTCTGTAGTTACAGATTTTATTGATAGACGTGTATGCAAAATGGTGGAGCTGAGGACGCTCATGGACTGGTTGATGAAGTGCCCAAGCAAGAGACTGAACCCAAGCCTGTGGCTTCGACCGACTTCATTCTCCAGGCATGGTTCTTCTTTCCTTACCTCTCATAATTCTCGTGTTTTAGTTCTCTTTTGCAACTAAATAGAATATTAAGTTATTAGATTTTTAATACAGCTAAATGTCTCTTCAACTCATTGCAAAACAATAAAGTGTCGTGTCGCAACTCTCAAAGCCATTATAACTCACCTACTTTAAAACATGAACTATCACCCTCGCTTCGAGATGATCTAGAAAAATCTTACCCTTTTGATCGCTTCAATATCATTTTAACGACCAGACAAATTTGACTCTCCATTGATTAAGTTGACCTCCTTCCTGCTGAAAATAGTTAAATTTTGCAACTTTCAGAGACTCACTAAGTACCCTTCGCAACTCTGGAAATGAGATGTGAAGTTTCATTCATGTACCTTGGTATACGAGGAGTCACCTTGATTTTTGGTTTGACCTGAAATGATCATATGACATCCTTTTGACGCTCTTTTAGGAGCCCTGTTACACCGGTTTACAACAGAGAGAGAGCTGTTAAAACTAGAAAGTTGGCTTCCGTTTGGGACCACCAATTGAAACCGGAAAGAGAAATCACGTTCCATCTTCGCAAACCACTAGCATTTATACTAGACAAAGGCATGGAACATTCAACATAGGAAAGAGCACCTTTCGGGATAGTTTGGCAAAGCCATTTTGTAGGCCTCGGTTGCAGTTTGACGAGGTCAAACTGGTCCTATTTTGTCTTGTCACTCCAGAAAACTTGTCGCCGTTTGAACATGGTTTTCTAGTTCTCCTTTCCGTCGACTCTGACGAATTCTCCTTATATAGGGGAACTAGTAGGAAGAGTCTCGTTGTGTGTGCATCCGTCGAACGTCGTTTGGGACACGGTTTCTGGGCCACTCGAGCTAACTTTTGTCTCTTTACAACTGGGTGAACTACGACCAGTGGCCCCGGAAAACTAGCCGCCAAACGCAAACCGTGCGCTCTTTTTCAATTCCGTCAGTTGCTTTGAACTCTTGGTATATCTGGGAACACGTAGAAAGTTGATCATGGAGGGCGTTCTCATTGGAAGGTAACTTTTGGGAGTGGTTTCTTAGCCTCCGAGCATGTTTTGTACGTCTTTTGTAGTTAGTAAGAAAATATAAAAATAGAAAACTGCAGACCCTCGTAGGGTTTCCAAATCACCCTGAAAACTTTTAACACATGCAAATAACTATTTAAAACCCTTTAGTGTATCTGTTGTGTGAAATAGAACTTTTGACAAAGTGGTGTTTTCTCTCTCTTCCCTTCTCTTTCTCTCTCCTAGGTTTCAAAATGAAGAAAAATGAAATGCAATGAATACATGTTTCTAGACCTTTTTATTTCGATTTCAAATTGTAATTATTGTCAGATGTAAATGGGAAACTGAAAAATGATAATTATGATTGATTAGGGTGGATGCCATGCCAGCGATTTATCGCTGATATCTTGCTCACGTGGGTTTTGCAGGATGGAAGAATGACGATGAAAAAAGGCGATGTGTAATTTATTTATTACTATTGTAATTTTTATAGGTCATTGTAAAATGAATAACTATCTAATGTAGTCTCTTGTTACTAAAAAGTTATAATTGAAATTTGTTAATATGCATGATATGCTAGTTTTAGGGATAACTTAGGAAATGTGCATCTAATCATCGGTTCAATTTGATTCTTAGTTGTGTATGGCAAAAAGGGTTTGATTTATATAAAGTAAATTTGAAATTGAAGTTAAGATATTGTAGTACCTTCTCAGTATTCCATAAACGATTAAATTAATTACTGGGTTATCTTCTTACCTTGCAAACTTAATAAAGAGTTTTAATGGGAACACTCGACCCTAAATAAAATATTCGTGCATAACTCGCCTGCTTGTGTGATCCTTCTTACCATATAAGAAAATTAAGACTGTAGGATGAACTTAAGCTTTGCCCTCGATGAGACCTCCTAGGTTAGGTAAATAAAACCCCTAGTTGGAGTTACCATCATAGTCATTAGGTTTAGCGACATTGTCGTGAACCCATACTTTAGAAATGACATGGTCCAACTTTATCTAGAGTATGTGGTTTCCTTACAGTTTTGGTAATCGCGAGAATAATGTACTCTCTTCAGGTCCGACACCAGGCTGAGTGGTGAAGACCACCTTGGAAGTCACCTCATGAGTCCTTGTTAGAAGGAATGACTAAGCGGTGTAACCTTCCCATCTGTGGAGTAGGTAGAGATATTACTCCCTTGTATCCTTTTAGATTTCGGGCCTTACGAAATTAGATCTAGAAATTAACTTCATCAGTGAATGGAATCCCTGTTGGATCCAAATGACCTAAATGAAGATCACGATATAGTTGTTCTATGTCTTGCATTCCCGTTAGTGAACCCTTTTGTCCCTCGTAGATAAATGTCTTGTCTTGGGCTTGTGAAAATTTAGTGCCTTGATCTTTCACGAAAGGATTATAGGGTAAATACATTTTAACCTTAATCACACCTATAATAGAGATTGAAGCCCTGGGTGAAACTGGAAGTAAGCTTAACCATGTGCTTTGTTAATATGACAGATAAGTACTTTGGTAACTCTTGTGTTTAAAATGATAGTAATAATGAGATCCTAGTGTGACGCGAAAGTAACTCATATGAGAGTAAAACCAAAAATTTGAGGTTAGGAATAATGTCACTGGGAGTCCTTAAGACTTATTTTAAACATCTTCATGTGTTACAAAGAATATAAATTTCCTTGGTGCGACCTAACGTCGAGAAAACAAAAGATATACATATAAAGATCAAATTTGGAATTCAACAAATTATTGAACTATAATAATAATGGTAGTGAAATAACTATTCCGTGATCGATGGATGTTCTTGGGGAAAAAGCTATTTCAATCTATGTCTTCCTTAATCCCAAGATTTCATCCTGACATCACGTTAGGTTCACTTGTGTAACAAGGTTAAATTCTAAACTTTGAATAAGCATTTTGGGAAGCCTAATCTTAACATAAGAATGAGAGAGTTAGAATTTTGTATAAAATTTGAAATATGGAAAATACTTATGTAAGTTATGAAGATTTGTCATAAGGGTAAAGAGCAAATTAAATGGTTGAACAATAAGTGAACTGTGAAACGAATTTTCAGAACATGTAGGTGGAAAAAGGGAGAAAATCATGCTTACCTAATAATGACCTTGGAAAGTTTGCCGTAACTAAAATACATTTAAAGTAATGATATGTCGTGGGTTCGTCATTCCTAAAGTCACGTTTCTTGTGGTTGGGTCTTTACTAGTAACCTTCCATTGGGAAAAGTGTAGCGTCGACATGCCGATGTCGTCTGCATGTGTCTATGTGAGTCGATGACTTATGTGATTGTCGCATGTGTACCGAGTCTGTACTTGGAGCCCTTACTGTGTATTGTGTAGTGAGCAATGTAAGTCAAAAAAATTATCCTGGTATTTTACTGTTGTATTTGTGTGTGTAAAATGTGGGCACTACATATTCAATGGGAAGTGCATAGTGTCAAATTTCGGGTCCATCAAATCATCATGAAGTTTCTCAACTGGCTCAATCAAATTTGGGTACTCCTCCATTAATATGGGTAGCTCAACATCTTCCTCTAAAGTTATGAAATAGTTTTCGTATCTTGAATCTTAGTACAAAATGTCCACCCTTGGGTCATCTTCCTTTTGAATGATATATTTCATTTTTCTTATAGGAAGGAGATTCTTCATTTTTCCATTGAATGGTATGGTGGCATATGACCAATCCATTTTTGTTTCTTTGCCAA
Source organism: Taxus wallichiana var. yunnanensis (assembly GCA_018340775.1). Taxonomy (NCBI): domain Eukaryota; kingdom Viridiplantae; phylum Streptophyta; class Pinopsida; order Cupressales; family Taxaceae; genus Taxus; species Taxus wallichiana. Next base: position 723,056,713 of record CM031235.1, read on the forward strand.
CATATCGAAATAATTTCCGGCTCAAGTAACATCCAATATGAAGTTTTAATGTTAGTTACAAGTATTGTCATCTTGACTTTCTTGTATGGAAAATCCAAAAATGCCACTTGAACATCTTTGACTTGGCCGATGAGAGGTACTTCTTTGGTCTCCATGGAGTAACACTAACCAACAACAGGGGTGAGAGTGATACCAAGAGCCTTGGAAAATTTGGCAAGCATGATGTTGTCTAGAGGCACCAAAGTCAATGATACAATTACTTAGTTTATACTTATTGATCAAAAAAGAGAGGTAGAATGGTTCTACTTTCTCAAAAGTGGAAGATGTTGAGGAAAGAAGGTTATGAGAAGGAGTGGTACTAGGAGTGAGAAGTGGTTCTTTGGTAATGTAATATTTGGAACATGAATTTGAACTATTTCCTTTGATAAACTAGAAAAATTTATCAAATTACTAGGGGTGAGTTCTTAGGTACTCAGACTTTGAAATTTGAACTTTAAATTTATTGATATGGTAAATTATGTCAAAGGATGAAGAAGTATATACTTTGGGAATAATGACATCCTTGACAGGTGTAGGAGTTACATTCTAAGAAGTAGAAGAAATAGAAATAGTTTTTTATTTCATCAAGGGAGAGGAAGGAGACTTACCCAGAGAAGTATATGTGACCTTGGTTGAGGTGGTCGGCTTCTTCTTCACTCATTCCATCGAAGTGAGAAGTGGTGATCCTCTTTTTGTTGTTATTTTCTATAGAGTCACCTTTTGAGGATCTAAGTTCTTTGTTTGGGCAACAGAGGAAGAGGCCTCTTTCTGTGTTTGTGAGCAAGTGAACACTACACAAGAGTAGTTATTCATATCAGCCATGAATTCCTGGGATCTTCATCAGATGATTATTCAAAACACCCAATGTTTGCATAATCATCTTCTTCTTCTTATACAGGTTCTTATTCAACAATTTCATCTTCTTCATCTTTTCTTACTCCACATACTACATTTACAGGTGGAGCTTCCAAGGAAATCCTTTGGGGTGCTCCAAAAATTTGATTCCAGTTCTAGTTTTGATATGGAACATGTTGATCCATTTTCTTCTTCATTATATTCAACTCATTGACCAACTTATGTAGCAACAAATTCGTTCCTTCATACTGAGAACTTTGGGCTTAATTTTTTATTGAATGGTTCTTGATCTTCCTGACATGATAATATCATATTCCACTTCAATGGAAAGTTCTTGAGCATTATGCAAAGTGTTTGGTTGATCTCTCTTTGCATTATGAACCCAACTTCCAGAAACTAAGAATCTCTTTTGATTATTTTTAGGAGGACGAGCACTAGTTGGAATCTTGTTATTCAACTTGTTGAATTTTGCCACAAATTCTTTCATGGGCTCATGCAGTTCTTTCTTCATTTGAGTCAATTGTGTGAGAAGGGCATGAGCATCTTATGTTAAATTTAACCATGCTTCAAATATAACTTTCATGTATGCTCAATCAGTGATTGAATGAGATGTAACATAATAGAACTATTCTACAACAACATCTTGTCATGACTCCACAAATAGATGAACAACGACATCTTTGTGTGCTATTCCTAAAATTTCATAGGCTATGATAAAAATCTATAATATGCTCATTTGGATGTTGCATTACATCTCCGTAGAACTTGGGAAAGTTATTTCTCGATCCTTTAGGTAATTCATGAAGTAGAGGAGTCAAAGCCAATGGACCGGTGTTATGACCCCAAGGTATTGGCTCAACCATCTTTGGAGGAAGAGTGATCAATGGTTGTGGAAAGAGTGGAAGTGTAAGCTGAACTAGGAGGATTCTCAAACGGATCTCCGAAACTTGTCTTGGAATCCATATGGGAGCAAGTATGAAATCAAATTGTTCTTGCAACTCAAACACAAGATTATGAAATACTACAATTCCACTTGCTTGGTTTTCTGTAGTGAATCTTCTATCTGTCATCTTGTAGCTGATTTTTCAATGAGGAATATGAAATTTTACATCTAAGAATATGAAAAGTTATTGTGGAATATGAAAGCTTTCTCACATAAATCAAGAGTGGGTATTTAGGCGATAAATCTCATATTTTTTTGGTTTTTGTATTTTACAAATTTTTATGGATTTTTGGATTGTTATAGGGTGCATGACAAGAAAATATGCCCCACGTGTGAGTGCCAAAATTGTTGGCAAAACAAATTTTAAGGACAAAATAAGTCTTTCGTCAACACTCATGGGATTAAATCCTGTGCTTTGGAATGAGTGGATCCCATATATTGAAATATAGAAAATATTTATAGAAGAGTAATATCCTTGGGTTCTTAGATGCCGGGAATGTACGAAACACCCTTTTTGTAAGTACAACGCTAGAATAAAGAAGGGATAAATTTTAGATAGGGAGAGAGAGAAATGAGAAGGGGAATTGTATTGATAAGTAGAACTCAGATTTCATCAACTACAATTTAGAGATGATTCTAGTTTCAATTAGAGGAAACAAGAAAGCACAACACAACATCACAAGATAATGAAATGGATAATTGCAAGACAAATACAAAGCTTTATCAAGTTTTATTCATTCCAAAAAGAAGACACAAAGTCCTTCAACTTCTTATAAATTCCATCATGTGCTCGACTAAGTGACAAGATGAGAATGGAGGAAAATTACAATGCAAGGGAATGGAAGAATACAACTTGCTAGAGAGGAAAAAATAATTATTTGTAATAGAGAAAGCATTACAAGTTATAGCCAAATCCAGTTGATTTTGCAATCCAATGTAACTTTTCAACTTAAACTACAATCCTGAATAAATAAATACAAACTCAAAGTGACTTAAGTCACTTTTTGAACAAGTTGTTCCTTAATAGAGAAATAGAATTCTAGAAAGAGAAGAAGAAAGAAGGAGAGAGAGAAGATAGATGTTGTAGAATGAAGTCCCACTCTTCCTTCATTATGGAGATGAATGCTACAACTAGATATGATATTCTTCAACTGCTTATCTGATCAAGGCATGACTTGTTTATAACTAAGAAATGATGCTTCACACCTTATCTTGACTAATCATCATTGGTCATGATTAGAAAATCTATTTCAAATATTCACCTTGGAAAGAAATGGTATGATTCACAAATAAACTCTTTGTCATGAACTTGATCTCCTTTCTTTCATATGAGAAAAAACTCATCTTATGATCACCATGAAGAATGCACTTATGCCACACATGACCAGACTCGGTAACCATGAGCCCTCTTAGATTTGACAGTGTTTGGAGATTATTGAGAATCCATGGTAGAAACATAGAAAATATCATAGTTAAAACAATTCCCCTTTGCAAGATGACACTGTTGATAATCAAACAAACAATGTCTCGTATAAAGAACATGAGCACTACCCATCATGCATATTGAATTAATAATGGTGAGGAGGCTAATTTTGGCCATTGTTTATTGATGTTTTCATTGATGTCAAATCCAATGATGTAAAAGGATGTTGACGGATCATATGAGTCTCGATGAGGTATCTTTCAGTGTCTAACATGAAGGTTGATTAGTAGTGTCTAAGTTTGATGATTTGTTATGGTGTTTGAGCATGGTCTAGTAGGCATGGTCATTGTGTGAGTACTCCAAAGATTGTTGAAGGATGTAATGAGGTCATTCATAGTACTAGAGGTGTGTAAGAGGTATCTATATCCTGCAATGTGTCGTCATGGTTAGTTCATGGATAAACATGGTTGAGTCAAGTCATTCTAAGCCTATTCCTAATCCTAAAACATGCGAAATGAGTTGGAGGTATGAGTTTTGGAGTAGATAAGTTTTGTTTAAGTATTATCATACCATGATGATGTGGTATACGAGGTTTATGGTGAGTTTCAAGTCAATTCTTAGAGGTATGATTGTAACATCCTAAAAATTTCTTGTAAGTTAAATTAACTACGGATAAGTCTAATCAGGATTAGACGAGATCATCATTGTGTGTAAAATTCATTTGGTTCGTCGTGTCATGACCCACAGCTTTTGCTACGGGGCATGACACTGCGGAATGAATAATCCTGCACCCACCTTTATGATCCTTCCTAAAAAACATGGTTAGGCCTTAATCGTAGGTAAAATGGTTCATAAATGATTATGAATCTTTCAGTTATTTGTATTTGATTACTTTATTTTAATCGGTTTGGTTGTCTTTTATTTTGTTCAACTTTTGCATGACCGTGATGATAATTGCCTCTGTTTTATTTGACTAAGCTATATTAAGCCAGCTTTATGAGAATATTTAAATTATGATTTACGGACTTGGTGATTTTTGTTATTGGAATGTTTTATATAAACCTGGAAATTCAACTAATTATTATGGTAATATATTGTTGGAAATATGTGGACTTGTATTATGAAGGTTAATTTTAACTTAACCATTAAGTTGGGTAACAACTAAAGTAAAAAAATGTGTATGAAATATTAATTAGTATATATATTTTAGAGGGATTTGGCATGTAAGCCAAAAGTTTTTATTTAGATATTGAAATTTATGGGTTTCATAAAGTGAAACACCTTCACATGGCACAAGTGTGTGGCATGCACTAGTACATGTACCAACATTGGGAAGCCTGAAATTCTTCAATATGCTGCCCAACTATAGTCTCTTTCATTATATTTTTTTCGTTATTTCTCCTTGGTCTATTTTTCATTCTCCCCTTCTGGAATACCTGCGTGAGTTTTGGAGGAAAGAAGGATTCAACTTGTTGGAGCTGGAAGAGTAGAAAGTTGCCGATTCTAGGTTTACTTCAAGCATGAATATCTTCTCCTTTCTCTACTGCATTATTGGTAAAAAATGAGGAAATACACATTCTGTTTTTAATGGCAATCAAGGAATTTGTGGACAACTTTTGATTTAATCGTTTGGAGATGCAGTTTGAAAAGGAAATTGATGGATTTTGTATTCTTTTTAGTTTCTTTGTGTGATTTTAACTAAACCAAAAAAAAAAACATAGATGGGGTTTTGGGTTTTGATCTTCAAAAATAAAGTAGAAGAAAGGTTAAAAATTCCTTCGTAGCATTATGATAAATTGTTCCTGAAAGGAAAAGAGTTAGGTTTTTCCTGTACAAGAAGAAGGAAAACATTTTGTGAATTTGTGTGTTTAAAATTGATTTGTACTTGTTTCATTTTGGTTTACTAGAATTTAGTTGCGTCTTTTTTGTAAACAAATAGATTTGGGTATACAAATCAATTTGCATAAATGAATTGATTTGGGTAACTCCATCGATATGGGTATGCAACCAATTGGGGTTTTGTATTTTTATTTTTAGCTGTTATATGTAGATCTGATTGTTAACTTATTGTGATCTCTTGAATGATAATTGTGGATGTCAAAGCTCTTGCTTGGGGTAGTTTTTTCAGAAATTTTATCTTTATGGATATCTAAATCAGATCATCTATAAATGAGGGTGTGTTGTTATGTGTAAAAAAAGGCATTTAACCTGTAACTTCCAACCTGGCAATATGACTTGGATTTTTGTAAAACTATGAAAAAGAAATTGCTTGTCTTGGTAAGGGCATGAAAGCTAGGACAACTTGACCTAGATGCACCAAGGAGTAATTGGTGGCATGATTGGGATTTATATAATGATATCTTATGAAAGAAATAATTAGCTGTTCTTTTACTAAACAAAGTATGTTTACATGATGTAATCAGGGTGCTTCTATATTGTTTTGTTGGGGCTGTTCGTTTACCAGATAGAACATGTTAAAGTGATGTAAATTTGGTGATATTTGTGCTAATTTGTAGAGCTTCTCATTGACTGAAAAGAAGTAAGTTTTATTTCCTTGGTAATGATGTTCTTGGACAATATGATGAGCTGCTCATTAACTAGAAAGAATATGTTTGATTAGTTTTTGGTAATGATGATTTTTGGACAGTTTTGTTAAGTTGCTCGTTGATTTGGAAGATAAGAGAAATAGTATTAAAATCTATACCAAATAAAGTATGATTTTCTTGTGGTCATAATTTGAATTTGGAGGTTGAGTGATTACGGTTTGATTATGCTGAAATAGAGATTGGTTGTTCTATTTGTATGCATCCATAGTTGTATCTTTATAGAAACCAGGGGGTAAATCATTTTCAGCTGTATTACCATATGCTTGTTGATAAAACAACATGTATATCCTTTCTTATTTTACTAATTAATTGCATCAGAAAATGGAGTTAATATTCATGCCAATTCATTTTGAATTGACATCATACCACTACTCCAGTCTTGCAGGACCATTAGCCGTTACTTTCGGATGTGCGGAAACTCATGTTTTGTGAAGTTTTATCGTAGCATGGATCAAAATGAGATACTTGGATTTCAATTTGTAGAAGGATGAAATCCTAGAATTTTGATTGAATTTATTGGGATCTTGGACCCATTGTAAATATTTAAACCTCACTATGTGAGAGTTATTATACCGGTTATATAATTTGCCTTAACGACATATGTAATTTATGATTTTAATAAAGAGATAATTACTTTGTGTGTAATAATGTCTCAAAATGAGTAAATGATGAATACTTGAGTTGAGAAATCTTACTTTTCACAAATTGTTAAATATATTTATTTGATAGTAATCAATGTATGAAGCCGATAATTGGACAATTATTGTAACAATCATTTGTCTTTTAATTTCTAAATTTAATAGCTATTTAGTGGCGTAGCTAATCAAGGAATATATATATATATATATATATATATATATATATATATATATATATATATATATGTATATATATATATATAATTTAGCCTTTCGGTAAACTTGGTATTATTATGTTAAGATTGTAAATCTTGTTGTATAGAGAATGGAAGAGTATCATTATAAAAAGGTAATTTAAAGTTAAAGAATCAAACATCAGGAAATGAGAAACTAAATGGGATGGTAAATAGATGGAAAGATCCATTAGGCATATTAAGGGATAAGTACATGCAGAATGCTGATATAGTTACATTTCAGCATAACGAATGTACTTATCTCATAATGATCCTAGTTGGCCTTTGGCATCTATCACAATATAAACTCTTGCAAGATAGGTTAAATTGGAAATAAAAATATATATATATATATATATATATATATATATATATATATATATAAAGATCTAGATAAATATGAAAGGGATAGTTGTGAGGTGGCGGAAGAATTAAAACTCATAAGACTAGTGTGTTGTCTTGAGTTTAGTCGTAACCTGCATGGTGGATAACTTTGGCCAAAGTAATGCATTGATGGTTGTGCATTGTCTGATCACTTAAGTCCTCTAATTAAAATAAAAATTATCTGTAACCTAATCATGGGAAGTTGAACACTAAACATGAGGTAGACAATGGTCGGATACCGAACATAGTTCCCATGACCTTTAAAAGGTTGAGCCGAAATGCTAGTAAGCATTGTCACTCAAGTAGTGACGAAGGGAGATCGTAGAGATCTAGATACACCCCTTCACTGCAACATGGCTTACATGGATGTTATCGAGATAGATCAAAATAACCAATTTGATTTAATGAATTTGATTAAATAAATGCGGATGATTGCGTTGTGTAAGTTGTTTTTATGTTTTTTTTTTAAAATCCTCATTTTCCAGCTCTTGTAATTTTGAGTGTTCAATGATGATGTTTCATGGTCTTTGGGAAGCAAGAAGGTGAAGATAGACTAGAAAAACATAGGTAAGTCACTGTATTTGGAGATTTTTAGGCCTATTCGATAAATTTGGTGAGTTTTTTCAATTATAAGATGTTGTCATAATTCTTCATGACAAGTTTCAGGTCAAAGTGAAGAATATTTTGCAAGATATGTCATTTTTGGTAAAACCGAGTTGAGAAGAAGAAAAAACCGACTCAAATTGTGAATTTCAAATGCTCACATGCTCTCACACACATTGCATGGTACCTAGAGGTTTTGGGGGATGTTTTTAAATTGAGATAATATTTTTTCAAAAGTAATGAGGTCATTTGATCGTCTGGTTTTATGAACAACTGTTAACAAGTTAAGTAGGTTTGAAACCATAGCAAAACCCTTCTCCTAGAGAAACTTGAGAAAATTGAATTTTTTGGTATCTAGAATGTCTTGGTATGAAAAAGTGATGGATCAAGGTTGAAGAGGATTCCTCTAGGATCATTTTGGTGGTTATTTGGTGTTCCATTTGTTTTATGAAGAGAGATAAAAACTCTAGTTTTGTGGGTTTTGCTATTTCGGGGATGAGATGGAAGCTTCACTTGAAAACCAAATTGTTCCATAATACTTGGGATATGTTCTACATTTCCATGAAAATTTTCAAGCATGTACACTAGTGAAAATTGAAGATATGTGTGCTCAAAGTGACCCTACCGACTTTGGCATTAAGGGATAAAATGCTAGTCATATGGATTGAGCTATGTTCGATCATTTTACATGACGTATTGATTTTTTTTTATCATGGATAGTTTATTGGAAATTTATATGATGTTATCAAGTGTTTGGAATGGTATGATGAAGTGGTTTTTAGTTGAATACCTATTAGCTTGGAAAGCCCTACTTGGCTTGCTTAAGAAGGTGACTGAAACAAGAGTGTTGGGTAATATTTATCCCTGTGAGTTATGCTTCTTAGTGCGTGTACATGTTGGTAAAATTTTCATTGAAGTGTTATAATTTTTGGCTGAGCTCATAATTTTATTTGGAGGTATTTGTGCATTTTTCTCTCGACATCGATTCTTGAGTCCTAGAATCCTCGAATGAGAATTACAAAGATTGGCTTGGTTGAAGGCCTTTCACTACGAGTTGGAAGATAAAGTAAGATGTTATGGAAACTATATTTAGATAAAATTTCATTGATATGTGGTTTGTGACATGATGTGGTGTTTTGGTGTGTGAACCAGCTCAGTTTTGAAGACCTAGTTTTGGGGTCTTGAAGCCAGTTTGGAGTAGTTACAAAGATTGAGATATTTAGAAGTCTTTCACTGTGAGTTGAATGAAAAAGTGTGTTGTTATAGAAAGTATATTTAGATATATTTACATTGGTTTATTACTTTATCCTTGATGATGAGTTTTTCTATATGAACTCATTTGTTCTTTAGGACTAAATTTCTCGGTGTTGAAGACCTAGTGGGGTTTGCTTGCTTCTTTGAATACTTCATGATGTTTGGAGATGTTGTAGATGTTCTTGGGATTTTGGAAGGTGTGTATAGGATGTCTTGGTTTTTCATGTTGATTTTGGTTCCATGAAAAAATTTCTTTGTCTTTGGAGGTGCTTGTGTACTCGTTAGTTCTTGGAGAGTGCATTTTGAGCTGTTGGAGTTTTATAGGGCATATTCATGATGTCTTGACCCCTTCTGACCTACTTGGGTAATTTGTGTGAATTTATATCATGTTATTCTTATCTTTTTATTTTATTTTTGATGACTGACCTACTTGGTCATGGCCAACCCAATGGTGTTTTAGAGTTGTGACTTGTATATAAGCAAGTGTTTTAGTCATTTTATTACTAGTTGTGCATGAGAGGAGAAGTGTGACCTAAAGGAGGTTATAGAAGATTTTTGAGGGGTTATGGATAGATCCTAGAATATGTATTATGAACTAAGAAATATTGAAGATCACACGTACAAGGGAAAATTAACATACTCAGCCCATGAAGAAGAAGACTTGAGTGAGTTATAGAAGAGCTTGCTTAGAGAGGGTTTGAAGATTTGTGAGCTGAACTTGGATCACTATTAGTTGTGTGAGAAAAATGCTATCAATTATCATCCATTTCTATGTGGTTGATTTGGTGTTTTATCACCTTAGAGGGTTGTAGCCCCCTTGTAGGGTTTTAGGGTTGGCTCCCCTTGTGGGGTTGGTGCCTCGCTAAATCGGGGTTAGTGCTCCTTGTAGGGTTGGTTCTCCACTAAGTTAGGGGTTGGTCTTCCACTAAACTAAGGGTTGGTGCTCATCATAGAGTTGGTGCTCTACTAAACTAGGGGTTGGTTCTCCTTGTGGGGTTTGTGCCTCACTAAATTTAAAACATGGTTATATAAATTTTTATTTCAACGGGTTTTCTTCCCCTTGAGGTTTTCCCACTTAAATTTGGTGTTCATGCGTTATTAATCTCTTATTGTATATTCTTTGATGGTTTTTTTATATTGATTAATCTTAATGAATAAGATATGATGAATGGTTGATAAATGTTAATGGTTAAAATTAATGAAAGTCTGTATGCACATTGATTCACCCCAGTGTTTGTGCTTCCAATAATTGGTATCAGAGCTAATCCTTGTGAAGTACCTTTGACAACTTGAAGTATATCCTCTTAAAGCATAGGTATGGTAGATAGTTAGGTTCAAAATGAAGTTAATCCTCTTGTTAGGACGAGAACATGCTTGAAACCCTTAGGGTTTGACATTTGGAAAAAAATTCTTAGTGTTTGCACTCCCATGTCCATGCTTGCACCTTATTTAGTTGATGAGAAGTCTCATGAAGGATAAAAAGTAGGTTATTAAGTTGATCTTGGAGAATGTTACACGAGAAGGTGATGATGAAGAAGTCATAATCGACCTATGAGTTGATCCCAATGTATGTGGCCTCAAAGAAGATGGTAAAGTTGTTGACGATGACCTAGAAGTAGATCTTGAGAATGTTCTAGATGTATTTAAATATCTCTATTGAAAGGATACAATAGATGTGTGTTTTGAAGACCTAAAAGTTGATCATGAAGATAACCTAGATGAAGCAGATGGTTTTGAACATATATAGGTAGAGAAAGAGTTTCATGATACTCTAAACATGAAGAAAAACTATGAAGTGATCCAAGAGAATCTTGGAGAAAAGATGAAAATCCATGAAGAACAAATCAATATGGTTGAGTTAAGATATATCGTTGATATTATGAATTATGCAGGGTTTGAAGCCAAGAAGGACTTGACATTTTTAAAATAGGAACTTGTGGATGATCCATCCTCAAGGAAGAAGAAAAGGATAAGCTTTCATCTAAGGTATATGTTTTTCTTCTATGAATATTAATTCTTGTTTGAATCAAGTAATCAAGGAACTGTAGATAAGTGGAAGGAGGAGCTAAGACAAGTCTGTAGAGGTAACATGAAGTTTGTAAGCATCAGGAGGAATACTTGAGAGTTGAAAATACTTGGACAAACATGAAGACTTCAGATATTACAGGTGTATGACACTCTTTCCATATTTATGAAAGGATTGGTTGTTCTTAGTCATGAATATGCATCAAGAAGATGGTTGAAGAACATGTTAAGGATTTATGAAGGCCTAATCTGGTTTGAGTTATGAAGAATAGTCAAGGTAGAGGTATGTTTATCATGATTATCATCATTCACAATTGATGAAGAGAATAATTTTCTTAATCGGTTTACTATGTTTTATGTAAAGTCTATCTATTGTCTCATCTCATCATGTAAAGTTAGTGGTTTCAGCCAAAAGGTATCTATTTTGTGTTTCAATCTATGGAATGTGTTGTCATAACAGTTTAAGTCTTAAGTCCTTGTTGCATAAGGAAAAAATATCTTTGTTTAGTCAATTGTTGATCTTTGATTGTCAAACTCAAAAACTAGTCTCATTTAAATGTGTATGTTGAACCTTATCTATAAGTCTACATAGTCATGATGGATCCCGAGATTGTTGTTTCATCAAAGGGAAGTGTTTGCATCATAAAAGTATGTATGTGTGTTTGTGTTTCCATGTTGGTCAAAGTGGTCTGGTTATCCTAAAATTTGTACCTATAAATGAAGTCAATTAAAGTATGAAAAGTGTCTTGAGGTCTTGTAAGAAGTCTTTGACATGTGTCATGAAGATTGTGTTGAATGTATATGGTCAATGTCCTCCAAAGTTGGAGTCATTAATTTTTTTAAAGTATGTTTTACTATGTTTGTCTCTTGAAATACTAAAATGTAGGCCTTGACGGTTGAATGAATACGATAGCATGATATAGAATGAAAAGTACGAGTTCTCCTAAAATTTTTACTTGTAGATGAAGTCAATTAAAGTATGGAAAGTTTCTTAAGGTCTTGTAAGAATTCTTTGACATGTTTCATGATGATTTTGGTTGAATGAATATGGTCAATGTCCTCTAAGGTTGGAGTCAGTACCTGTTGTGTAAAGTTTGTTTTATTATGTTTTTCTCTTGAAAGACTAAAAGGAAGGCCCTGATGGTTTAATGAAGACTGATAGTGCATGATATAGAATGAAAAGCGTGTATGTCTTGAACAGTGGTCATATTTTAATATGTGAAATCTTTCAAGTTTCTCAAGAGTGCGATGATATATAAAAGGAAGTTTGTTAAAGAAAAATATGGGCAATCCCTTATGTATCAAGTCTAACATATCTATGAGAAGCTTAAAAGGTCTAAAAACATAGTAAGGAGTCAAAATTTTGAGCTATCATGAAGGAAGAGTGGTCTCAAGTAGAAAAATGTGTTGTTCATCTTAGGGGAACAAGTATTAAACCTCATTAGGAAATTGAGATGTCAAAAGCAATGTTTCATGCTCCCATTCCATGTCAAAAGTTGAAAATGAGCCAAGTTACAGGTATCTTAATGAGTGAAGAGTGAAAATTCTCAATTGCAGGTGTGGTAATGATCCAATAATGGTAAAAACATGTAGCATTTGTTGTGAAGAAAAATTGAAGATTGAATGATGCATCAGAGTATTGTGGACTGTGAAGAGGAGATGAATAGGATAAAAGACAACAAGAGCATTACATGATGAGACATGATTGTTAACAAGTTTATCATGAAGCTTATACCATCTTATGACATCTATGTAAGTAAAGGAAGTACAGGTTTGTATGTCCCAAAGCATGGTTTTTGTGTTCAAAGGAAGAAGTACAATTCAAAGGAAGATTTGATCCTAGGGTATCCTAGATAACTTGAGGATTTTTTTCAAGAAATGATCGAGATGCAATGGTTGTCAAGAATTTTGAATACCATGGGAAGAAATATGAAGATGCTTGAGGAATATATTGTGATAATAGGTATGTTTTTGTTTCTTATTCATGAAGATAGGTTTGTAAATGCTAAGAAAGCTGGTATTGTGCACCATGAAATTCATCATACTATCGAGGTTGTTCGAGTCTAGATAAATATAGTCTTGCTATTAGTTGTTCCAAAATGAGATTCATATGGAGTTATGGTTAATAGTTGAAATCATGATCTTGTATCTATACAAAGTTACTGATTATGGTCTTACATATTATGAATAATTTTGTCTCAATTGAATGTATCTAGGAAGCTTAAGTGTCTTGAAGGGAATGACTCTGTTCATCATGAAAATCATAATGCAATCCAATTTCCCTACGTGAATTAAGAACTCCATTGTTTGCACATTGTGCTCAAGACTATTGTAGCCTACGAATGACAATAAAAGTATGTTCTAAGGATTTCTTAAGTTTGTTTGTGTTCCAAAAATTGTACTATGTGATCTAAGTCAAATAATTGATAATGAAGAAGGTGTTTAAGTATGCTACAAGTATATAATAGTTCTTGAATCACGGGATGAAGATCTATGAGCATAATTAGGATTTGTGTGGTAGGAAAGACTGATATCTATGGGTGTAGCATTGTTAGCATTAGTTTTTGAGAATGCTAGATGACTTTTCAAGGAACTAAGACTTTGTATTAGCATGAATAAGTGTAAAGAGGGTACAATTGGCCATAGAGGACTATATTGGCATGCTATAGGTCTTTGATGATCTCATGAGACAAATAATGATGAATAAATCCTTCAAACAAGTGGTTAAGATGTTAATCAGGGCTATTTGGCATTATTGGTGAGTGATTTCTTGCATAGTTGTATGGGGAGCTAGAAATGATCAAGGTTGTTATCACATTGACATGAAAAGAGATAGAGAACTGAAAATTTATTTTTGGATTGTATTATTTAGGTTGATCCATATCCAAGGTAGTTAGAAAAGGTATAATCTCTAAATTTTGCATAGGTAATTAGCATATGATGACATATAGTCATGGAGTAGTTAGTTTGTGTTTCATATGCTTGGAATGCTTTTAGAGCATTAAGAAAGTTGGCATTTTTGGACTGAGAATGGGGTTTAGGGTTTATGAATCTAAAATTTGCAATGGTAGTTGTGGAAGCAAAATTGGTGGTTTTAGCATGAAACAAGCCTAGATGATGATGTAAAACATGTATGAAGAAAAATTTGGAGGATATTATCTCAGGAAGATCTGTTTTTATGATCATAAAAGGGTAAAGGATCACTTATAGTTGTTGGTTAAAGTCAAAGAAGAGTAAGTACAGTCCAAGGGGGAGCTAGTCAAGCAAGTAAGTCATTGTTTCCATTGTATCTTGTCTTGTGTTGTCATTTTTCATGTATAGTCCTCATTATTTCCTTTTTCATATATTTCAAAGGGGGGATCAAAAAAATGGAAAAGATTCATGTAGGTGTTTAGTGTTGATGGTTTCCATCAATATTTTTTAAGGTGGTTGCCATCAATGAAAAAGGGGGAGATTATTGGCCATTGTGTCTTCATTTTGTCATTAATGTCAAACCCATTAATGGAAAAGTATGTTGAGGGGTCGTGTGAGTCTCCATGAGGTCTCTTTAAGTTTCTAACATGAAGGTTGATTGGTAATTTCTAAGTTTGATGAGTTCTTTATGGTATTTTGGAGCATGGTCTAGTAGGCATGGTCATTGTGTGAGTACTCCAAACATGGTTGAAGAATGTCATGAGGTAATGCATGGTCCTAGAGGTCTATAATAGGTATTCATATGTCTTAAATGTGTCATCATGGTGATTTCATGGGTTGGCATGGTTGAGTTAAGTCATTATAGGTCTATTCCTAGTCCTAAAACATGTAGAATGAGTTGGAGGTATGAGTTTTGGAGTATATCAGTATTTTTTAATTATTCTTATAGAATTATGATGCGGTATATGAGGTGTATGGTGAGTTTTAGGTCTGTTATTAGAGGTATGATGGTGTTTCATGGTCCTTGGGAAGCAAGAAGGTGAAGAAAGGATAGAAAATAACGGGTAAGTCATTGTGGTTGGAGAGTTTCAGGCCTATTTGAGAAAGGTCATGAGTTTTTTCATTTAGAAGATGTTTCATGATAAGTCTCGGGTCAAATTGAAGAAGATTTTGCAAGATACATCATTTTTGGAAAACCAAGATGAGAAGAAGGAAAACCATCTTGAATTGTGAACTTCAGATGCTCACACGATCTCACACACTTTGCATAGGAATCGAGAGGTTTTGGGGGATGGTTTTACATTTGAGCTAAAGTTTTTTACAAAAATAATGAGGTCATTTGATTGTCTGGTTTTTATGAACAATCGTTAAGAAGTTAAGTTGGTTTGAAACCCTAACAAAACCCTCCTCCTAGAGTGACTTGAGAAAAGTGAATTTTTGGTATCCGGAATGTCTTGGCATGAAAAAGTGATGTATCAAGGTTTATTAAAATTCCTCCAAGATAATTTTGGTGGTGGTTTGGTGTTACAATTGTTTTGGGAAGAGAGAGAAAACCCTAGTTTTGTGGGTTTTGATGTTTTAGGGTTGATATGGAAGCTTCATGTCGAAAACCAAATTATTCCAGAATCCTTGGGAGATTTTATACATGGCCATGAATTTTTTTAGGTATAATAGAGAAAATGGAAGATACATGTGCTCAAAGTGACCCTGTTGATTTTGCCCTTAAGGGCTAAAATGCTAGTCTTGTGGATTGAGTTTTGTTGATCATTTTGCATGATGTAGTGCTTGTTTTTTTAATCATGGATAGTTAATTAGTACCTGATATGATGTGCTCAAGTTTTTGGAATGGTATGATGAATTGGTTTTTAGTTGAATACCTATTGGCTTGGAAAGCCCAAGTTGGCTTACTTAAGAAGGTGATTGAAACAAGAGTGTTGGGTAATATTTCTCCATGTGAGTTATGATTTTTAGTGTTTTTACATGTTTGTAAAAGTTCCCTTTAAATCTTCCAGGTGGTGGCTGAGATCATAAGTTTATTTGGAGGCATTTTTACATGTTTCTCTCAAGACTGGTTCTTGAGTCCTAGAATCCTGAATGAGTAATTGTAGAAATTGGCTTGGTTAGAAGCATTCCACTATGAGTTAGAAGATAAAGTAAGATTTTATGGAAACTAGAGTCAGATAAATTTATAGTGATATGTGGTTTGTGTCATGGTGAGGTGTTTTGGTGTGTGATCCAACTCTATTTTGAAGACCTAGTTTTGGGTACTTGAAGACAGTTTGGAGTAGTTGCAGAGATTGAGTTGTTTGAAGGTATTTCACTATGAGTTGAATTAAATTTGGGAAATCTTACAATGTTATATGACTTGATCCTTAATTATGATTTTGGCTATATGAACTCATTCATTCTTCAGGACTAAATTTCGGGTGTTGAAGACCTAGCGGGGTTTTCTTGCTTCTTGGTATACTTCATGATGTTTGGAGTTATTCAGAGGTTCTTAGGCTTATAGAAAGTGTGTGGAGGATGTACTAGTTTTTCATGATGATTTTGGTTATGTGAAGAATTTTCTTGATGTCCTTTAATGTGCTTGTGTACTTGCTAGAGCTTGAAGAGTGCATTTTGAGCCGGTTGGAATGTTATAGGGCTTATTCATACTTGGGTCATTTTGGTGAATTTATATGATGTTATTTTTTTTTTTTTGAGTTTGGATTACTGAACTACTTTGTCATGGATGACCCATGGGTGTTTAAGAGTTGTGACTTGTATATAAGTAAGTGTTTTAGTCATTTTGTGACTAGTTGTGCATGAGAGGAGAAGTGCGACCTAAAGGAGGTCAAAGAAGAGTTTTTAGGGGTTATGGATAGAGCCTAGAATATGTATAAAAACATGAGAAATATTGAAGATCATATTTGCAAGGGAAATTTACATACTCATCCCATGAAGAAGAAGACTTGAGGGAGTTATAGAAGAGCTTGCTTAGATAGGATTTGAAGATTGTGTGAGCTGAACTTGGATCACTATCAATTGTGTGAGTAGTATATTATGAGTGGTCATCTATTTCGAGGTGTTTTATTTGGTGTTTGATCACCTTAGGGAGGTGTAGCCTCCTTTTAGGTTGGTGTTCTACTAAATTAGGGGTTAGTGCTCCTTGTGGGGTTAGTGCCACATTAAATCGGGGTTGGTACTCGTGAGGTTTTTTCCACACTAAACTTGAAACTCGGCTATATAAAGTTTTGTTTCAAGTGGGTTTTCTTCCCTTGAGGGTTTGCCACTTAAATTTGGTGTTCATGTGTTATTTTTTCTTCTTGCAAATGCTTTGATGGTTGTGTTATATTGATCAATCTTAATGAATAACATATGGTGAATTGTTTATAAATGTTAATGGTCAAAATGAACGAAATTTTATATGCACACCGATTAACCCCTCAATGTTTGTGCTTCTAACAACTACTAATACCAAGGTTACCATTATGAAATCCTTCAAATGATTAAATTGTATTTTTTTATCAATCATCCCCATGTGCATGATGAATGAAGTTCACAAATAATTTTTTCTTCTTGCATCCTCCATTTCATGTCATCGAAATCCACGTGCTCCATGTTATTTTACCCAACATCCGATTACTCTAGTACTCAAACCTGAAATGAGATCACATATAGAGATGTGAAGATTTACCCTATGTTTTTATGATTTTAATGGCCTTATAAAGTGGTAGGAATTTTATGGTGCAAGTGAAAATGGATTCCACAACTATTTCTAGAAATCTGTAAATTTGAGTGGATTTTAGTGTTACGGGATGCTTATTTTGTATTTTGGAAAAAATTGGAACAATTCAACTCTAAATAAGATTTAAATAAATTCATTATAAATATAAGTCGAAGATGAATATATTATCATAATTTGGTGAGATTTCCTCATCACAATCAATGGGAATTTTGAAAACGGGTTCTGGTGGAGAGGAAAGCTTACAAATTAGTGTTAATATGAAAGAGGGAAAATTTTCATTTGGTCATATAGGGATCATTCCTTTTCTGAATGAGGTGATATTAGGATTGTTACAAAGATCTTGGAAAGAGGAATGGATGCTCTAAATTTGGTGAGATTACCTCGCAGGGTTTGGAAGAATGGGCCAAATCAATTTTACATGGGCATGGGGTTTTTAATGGTTTTGGAGCCGAATGGTGGTTTTGATCATATCATGGGATTCCTTTCACCTCAAACCACATTTTATATCTTAAAATTATGGTCTTGGAGAGTGTAATGAATACTCAAAGTTTGGTGAGGTTCCTTTGTGTAAGATAGATGCAATATTCACTTCAAATATTGAATGTTTAAAAAAAAGGAGATAAGAGTGGCTAAAAAATAGTTTTGAATATATTTTTGAGGATTTTATCACCTTCTATGTTTAATATGTCATATTTAAGGTGCCATCATGAGGAGTTGATGGGAAAAATTTGGTGGAAAACGGAGATTGGAGTCAAGAGTTATGAGGAAAACTTGATCTTGGAGTTCTAGGGCACAAAGGGAGAGTTTTGCAATGTGGAAGAGGAATAACAATCTCTAAGGTAATATTTAATGGCTTCCTTCACTTTTTGAACTTATGTTATTTTTTTGAGAGGGAAATAAGGTGAGATGGCTTTATATGGTGGAGGTGAGAGTGAGGATTGCACATGGAGCATGGAGAAGCATGGGAGGAAGATGGAGATTATTTGCACCTAGGTGAACTTTTGGGGTACAATTTCACCTTATGATTGTTCTTTAAGTGCAAGATGAGTGAATAAGTGCACTTTGGTGGAGATGGAGATGGGGTTTGCACTTGGATTTATACCCACACGTTTCTTTTCTTATGTTTTACCTTTTCCTTACTTTCCATCATTCAAAAATCCCCTCCAATCAGATGAGGGTGCACTTATGGGGTGAAATTTTACCTTATAAGTGTGCTTGGTGCAAGGGGGATCCAAATCTCCATATGGAGGGAAGATTTGGGGTTCACGTTTAAATTACACATTTTCATATCCCCATCATGCAATTTTGAACACACTTTATGTTTTTCACTTATAAAAATAAAAAAATCAGGTGAGGGTGCACTTATGGGGTGAAATTGCACCTCATAAGTGTGCTTAAGGTGCAAGAGGACAAGGAAAGTGTGCAAATGTGCCAAAGTGGAGTTTCAAACATGCTTTGCACCGTCTATTTGCACATTGGAGTCCTTTCTTTTCCCTAAAGTCCATCCTTGGTCAATTTTGGTCATAGAATATATGAGTTTACATGGAAATAGTCCATGGAATCCAATTATCATATTTAGGAAGTCTTAAAATGATTTATTTAACAATTTTTTCTTGTACCTCCATTTTTACCTAGGACAGTGTGTCGTGAGCTGAGTTGTAAGAAGGGTTTTCAACAAACACAATCCAAACCAACTTATGGGTCATGAATAACATTGAATTTAATCCCACTTAGTAATTTATAGGCTCCCAAATCCACTTGAGGTGCCTTAAACCTTTAGTTTAAAATTTATTTATAACAAGGGCCCCTTGCGCCAGTTTCAGAAATGTTTTCACTTTCTATAATCCCAAAATTCTACCTTAATTATTCCATCATGTAGTAGGATTCAATATATTTCAATTTCTTGGGATATGAGATACCAAAACCACATGGGGTTCTCGAAACCTTTCATTGAAGTTGGGTCTTTAATGAAGCATGCACACTCCTTTTTCTCAAAAATCACCTAGGAAGAAATCTTTTTCAAGACCATTCGAAGTTTCGAGAATGATTTATAAATCATATCACTATGAATAAAAATAAGGTACCTTTCCATTGAATATAACTTGAGACATTTGAGATTCTCGAGGCTCCTAAAACCATTCCCAGAAGTTGAACTTTGAAAGCGGGCAATTTTGGCAATTTTGAAAAATTAGGCTCTTATGAAAAGTTTGACCAAAAAGGGAAAAAGTTTCATTGGGGTTGTTAAATAAAATTTAGTGAAATTTTATATGCCAATAGGGTGGTCAAGATCTCGACCCCCACTATTACAATTCTTTTGGTGCAAATTTAAGAAAGAGATTTTTTCATATCAAAGGGATTTTAAAACACAAATAATAGTGAGATTTTTTTACAACCAAGGGAACAATCATATAAAACTAAAGGGCATATTTTGTTCATGAATTAATTTTTTTACAAAGGGAAAAATGTTTTCTACAAAGGAAAAAAATTTTGTTCAAATTTCTACCCGAGGGGCCTCAAACCACTTTTGCTAAAAACATTTTTTTGGAAAAAATTCCAAACATCATGGCAGTAAAATTTGCATTCCACTAGTGTAATGGCCTTCAAAGTAAAAAAATTACTTGAATTTCAAAATTTCCCTACTAGCGGGGATATTTTTCCGCATTTCATTTTATTTTTACATTTTTGTTAATCTAAAGGTTGTCTTAAATCTACAAAACCAATTGTGCATGTAAAATAAAAAAATCTGGTTCTAATACAAAATCACAATATATTTGATATTTTGTGTCATTTTTATTAGTGATGCCTCTAAAACACACTTATAGGTAATGCCATCTTTCTTTGGTATATTACATCCCACAACTAATATAGTTTTGACAATGACGTCTATGACATCATCCCTATAAATCATCGAGGAGCAATAAGGACAATGCACACACATTCATTCCACTACTTTCCATCTTCCACAATCGCTATGCATGAATCCTAAAATTAGGAATATATGAGGATATCAGGACTTATCCACATACAAGGATCTCCCTCTAAGATATTTTAATTGATAGGATGGATCCCTTTCACGTAATGTTTAAGGACCACATACAAATCTTCTCTCACTTGTGTTAATGTTTCTCTCATGTACAATCATGTATATTGAGAGGATGATATTCTTCCATATACCAATGTGTATATAGGAAGGAAACATATAAAGATAGTTTTGTTATATTAAATTGAATATACATAGAGAGGGAAAACTTTGTAGAATGATAAGAAACATATCCATCTCTCACATTACAGTTTAGTTTGAGCACAATGGAAAATTTTCTTAAGTCCTTTCTACAAGATCCATAGTTCCTAAGAGTAGAGAATTATGTTGCATGGAAGACCAAATTAAAGGCTTGTTTGGAGTTTAAAGACTTATATAATGTTGTGAATGGCCCGTTTGTTTGAGATACAAATTATGTTGACCAAATATGAAAGTCATACAAGATGAATCATAAATTCAATCTCATCATCATGTTCATAGTCACAAATGAGGTAAAACCTTGCATAAGAGATTCCAATACCACTAAAGAAATGTGGGAAAAGCTCAATATTATCATTGAGGTGAAGAATCAAAATACCACTATCCATTTGCAAAGTAAACTGTACAACTTGAAGCTTACATCCTTATAATTTGTAGAACCTTTATTATAAAGAATTACAACATTGAGGGCCTCCTTATTATCACTTACA
Source organism: Taxus wallichiana var. yunnanensis (assembly GCA_018340775.1). Taxonomy (NCBI): domain Eukaryota; kingdom Viridiplantae; phylum Streptophyta; class Pinopsida; order Cupressales; family Taxaceae; genus Taxus; species Taxus wallichiana. The sequence continues at coordinate 723,078,085 of CM031235.1, forward strand.
AAATAATTTTTAGATGCCTCTCTCATATCCATTATCTTGATAGGTCTACCACCCTCATTTAGAATTTCACAAAACATAAACCGACCTTCCAAAATTTCATTTACTTATTGCAACACGGGAGGAGTACATGCAACATGAAGAAAATGGTGATGACCATGCACTTGCTTCAAACTACAAGGGGAAGAAAACATAGAAGTTCAAACAAAACAAGGTTCCAATTAAAACCTAAATGACAAAGCATTTGGAAGCAAACCAAAACATGATATTTACAATTGGGGGCATGAGACCATGAATTTTTTTATAATGGGTTGAATAATAAGTCAAAGGATTCCAATCCCAATCAACAACAATAGTCAAACACCAACAAGCAGTCCCTTTGATAAAATAAAAATTAGAAGAAGAAGCAATAACGTCATGGAAATATTGACAATGAAGATGAAACCTCGATGGGGATAGTTTCTTAACTAAAAAAATGGAAGAAACCTCCACACAAAGTTATATATAGTACTTATAAATAGGCGTAACCAAGTATATGACATGATGAAATGATTGGTTCTCCATAATCATTACATCTCCCACCAAAATTTTAGTTTCATTGGTGATGATACTTCCTATAAGGTTCAAGGTAGTAGAGATATACAGTTTCCTCTTGGAAATAGACATTACACTCTCACCAATTTCATGTATGAACTTGGTCTAGAAAAATTCTTCTATTTGTCAACCAACTATTGTATCATAATCTCAAAGTTGAGTTTGAATCCACTAGTGGCAAGAAAGAGTGCCACATTCTAGACAAAGATAAATATTTGAAAATCTCTATGCTTATGTCAATAATCAACAAGATGTTTTATTTGCACACGAGACATGGGCATGCAAGTTTTGGTTAATTAGTAAATCTTATCAAGCACTAGATGGTTTGAAGATTACCACCATTAAAGAAGCAGATTAATATTTCTCCCAATTGTCTTACATGAAAACAAAAGTGAGTACCCTTTTCTCGGGAATATATATAGACCCACAGACAAGTTGGAATATGTTTATACTGATCTTTGAAGGAAGATGACCGAAACCAAATGTGATTATCAATACTTCCAACTATTTGTTAACAATTATTCTAGGAAACTATAGACATACTCTTGAAGACCATAAATCAAGCATCTCAAGAATTCAAATATTTCAAATATTTTATGGAAAAATAGATTGAATGTCAAATTGAGAGGGGAATTCACCAACCATGCATTCTATGAATACCTAAACTAAGAGGGAATTCATCATCAAATGACTTCACCCTACTCTTCACAACAAAATGGTTTTGCGGGAAAGAAAAATTGCACAATCATGGAAATGGTGTGTTGCATGATCAAGGATGTAATATTGAACAAAATTTCTTGGGAAGAAGAAGAAGAAAAAACAATAATTTATCTTGTCAATAGGTCACCAACAATTCCTCTTGACAACATGACTTTACTTCTTGGATAAAAGAAGCCAAAAAAATGATAACTTCTTAATAGTTCACCAACGGTTCCTCTTGACAACATGACTCCACTAGAATCATGGTCATGAAATAAACCCTTAGTTACTCATCTTTGATTTTTTGAAAGAGAAGCTCATATGTTAGTCACTAAACCAAAAATGACAAATTTTGACACTAACTATACTCCATACATATTTGTTGGATACAATGAAGATTTAATGGGAGGTTAGTATATCTCGAAGACTAGGAAGGTTCCTATAAGTAGTAATGTTTAGTTTGACAAGACAAGTGTTTCCGGTCAATTTTCCATAGACTCGTAAATAATTTTTAGAAGGACATATGATGATTGAAGAAGATGGTGAATCTAATAATGTAAAAATTGGAGTTGAAAAAATCTACAACCCACATGTCAATGTATGTCAATTCATTGTATAAATATGCTTAGAGATGATAAGTTAGATGGATTTCTAGACACATCCACTACAAGACCAAGGACTCATAGTATAAATCAAGAAGAGTCCAACATGGATTTAATGAGTACAATTGAGTCTTCTACATATCTTAAATGACTAGGGTCAAGACCACAACTTGAAGATCATCAATAAATAAACAATCAATCAAATAAAATAGGGATACCACCATTGAAAAGCAAAGGAAAGGCTCAAATAAGCTACCAAAATAAAGAAAATAAAAGCTGAAGAGAATCTCAAGAAAAATGGATCTCCAAATAATTGAAGTGATAATAGTGTCCGAGTCAAACAACAAAGGGGAGCTATGGTAATTGTGAATCGAACATTCTAGTGCAAAAGGAGTTTCCCACAAAAGAAAGGATCATGTAGTATTTATGAAGGAAAATGTATTCTAAAAAACGTAACTATCATGAGCACATCCTACGGCTCCAATTTTTTTCGCGAATCGAATGCGTGTAGACTTTTTCACTACAAGCAATTTCACTTGAATGTAAAAGAATAAAGGTTCCCTTCTCTTGAAATCATGTTAAATTAATGGGGAATATTATGTTTAGTTTTAAAATGTTAATTCATCATTATAAATAATGAAATGTAAGTAATTAATATTACTTAAGTCAATAATTTGTTAGGGAATATTTATCATATGGTTTAATAACTAGTGGTTTTCATATTCTTAGTACATGTGTTAGTTGCACAACATATATAAATTTTACAACCATTTTTTTAATTTGTGAATGAATGTTTGAATGAATAAAGATCAATCGAGTCTTGAGTATTACATCTTGATTCTCTATGTTCATAATTAAGTTCATTGTCATGTATTTTGAAATCAACAAATCCTTAATTCTTTAACATCCTTAATTCTCGGTTATTACTTGAGAACTTAGTCTTCCACTCACATTTTGTTTTCAACATTTTATATGTTTCTTTGTCCTTGCTAAAGTTGAATAAGTTAAAGGGTATGCATCTCAAAAAAATGGTTTGGGGGGTGGGTCATTCTAGTAACAAGAAGACCCTATGTTATGACTTAAATTAAAAACGACACGTTGTTTTCTAATAGACATACAAATTTCAAACAAATATACTTTGTATAAATATTTTATACCCATGTCAGTAGTAGTCATTACTTGAAATTGGTGTGCTTTTATAAAGATGGATACAATTTTAGAAAAGTAAATCATTTTCTCTTCTCTATTTTTTTAGCTATTTTCACTATTCTTCCAATTAGATAACTTAAATGGGTATCAAATTTTCTAGAAACAATTATCATGTTTAGTGTCGTTAATATGGGGATGTACTAGTTTATTTTGCATTTTTTTGAATTTTTTTATGGATATTACTTTTAGGAATATTCTTTTTATAATATTGAATGTGTAACTATAGAATGACTTGAATACATATGTCTTGTTGATGGCAATTTGCATAAAATTTGGATTGGTATATATATATGGTGGAATTGATATATTGAATATGATGGGTGATTTAATGAATTTGTAATACACTAGAAGATCTCGTTTGAAAGATGAGTAAATTTTGTTTCTTTTTGGTTATAAAACTAATCATCCAGTTGTTGTATATTGAGGGATTGTGTAACAATTATGGCATATCATCATATGCACCAATGAGACTACAAATGTTAAAGTCTCAAATAATAAAAATATAAGTATCAAAAACTTCTTCTCAATGAAGATAAATTACTTTCCTTCTTTTTATTGTTAGAAAAAAATCATGTCGATGTGGTTTCTTTGGTTATTATTGACTATCATATGAGGCAACAACATAAACTTTCAACATTGGAGAGATCACCATAAGATAAGTTATATCCCCTATATATGAGAGGAAAACACCTTGTATGATAGGTTTATTGGTATTATTATTTGGAAAGTACAATAAACAAAATGGAAAGAGAATGATAGAAAGAAGGAAATGAGCAAGAGAAATTAGAAAATGGATATAAACCCACAAAAAATTAAACATAAAAAGATCACAAGGATAAATCATAATAAATCTTAACAAATGGGAAATTATTCCTCTCACTCAAAAATGGAAAAATGAGTAGTAAATGCAATAAAATTAAAAATATTTTTGGAAGAATAATGTATCGTCTCAAACATGATTATGCATTTTTCCACAATTTTTATTCAAAGAGGTTTTTAACACAAAATATTTCAAATCCAAGGGTTAACATATAATCAAGAAAATACAAGAATTTGACATAGTGCTCTATTCAAGAACATTAAAAAAATGCATCATTGGTTAAAGACATCAAATATCTATAAAACATAATACACATAAAGGAAGCACAACATAAGAAGTAGGAGTTTGCACAAAATTACCTAAGCACTTTGTGTAATAGAAATCAGCAAGGGAAAAATGTGTGCAGAAGGTTAGGTAGAGTAAATTAAGCATGAAATAATATCATGCATTGGAACACCTAGGATTTTAGGAGCACAACATAGGATTTTACCCAACTTGGAAGATTGGTGGCGCATGAAGACTATGAGGGAGTTGTGTATAACATGGAAGAGTGCACAAAATGTGTAAGAAGATAAAAGAAGAAATTATGTAAAAGTATGGATTGTGAAGGGCATGCAAATGAATTGAAGAAGGTCCATAATACCAAGGAGTTTGTGAAAATGGATGTGAAGGTGAAGCTCAAAGCATAATGTGTGTGAAAGAACTACGAATAGACATGGCGAAGGAGAAAACTAATAAGGAATGCACAATAGAATTGGTGGTTGATAGAAAATGAAAAAAATATGTTATAACCATCTAATCAAGGTGGTTGATAGGGACTTAATGATAAGAAAAACCCATCAAGCATATCAATATGGAACAATAAGGATGTCAAGATGGAAAGAAGGTAGTTCAGAGCATTTATGAGCTCAAATTCAACTTTGAGTTTGAATGAAAGACACGGAAGCATATAGAAGGATCCATCCCACCAAAAGGGGATTCAAACAATGAGAGAGAAGTGGGAAACCACATATGTAAAAGGATGGCAAGTTCACCATTTCAGGGTTAGTGGGGTGGTGGCCAAGCTGAGAGATAACCAACATAGATATATTTGAGGTTGTGTAATGTGCATGTCAAGCACAAGGGAAACAGATTCATAAGATAGGTCTATAGGAAAAACACCAAGAGTATGTAAAAGCTCCAAGATATATTATAATCTCTATTGAGAGAAGTTACATGTAGATTCTGTAAAGAATTTAAAATTAATATGTTTTCAATTATTTGTGTAGCTCGTTGTGTGACTTTGTAGCGGATGCGGGAGCACTACCCCGCACCAAGTGGTTTTAGATTGGGTTATTTCTTGCAAGAAATAAACAAAATAGTTGGTAGATTTCCAAACGTGAGGAAAATAACAAATGTATTGTGTTCTCCATTATGAGAAAGGTTGGTAGAGAATCTTAGGAGATCCTAGAGTGTAACAACTAAAGGAGATCGATACCTTACACATGAAGGCAATATTTTGTCAATAAGAAGTGAGGTGTAAGATGCAATAATTTTGGATATGTTGGATAATATGTTTAGTGAGCTTAATAGAATAAGGACCATACTGGAGAGTGTAGAAGAATACCACCAAAGAAAAAGGGGTCTTGTGGTTCAAAATTATGGGAAGGAGGAGAAAGACTAGGCGGGGAATCGAATGGTAAAGCAGATTACGAAAAGACAACACTAGTTGACAACCAAGGAGAAGAAAAGGTGTGTATGAAAGCACAACCAAATATTGCACAAAAAGAGAAAAATAACAAAGAGAAATCATGCATGGGAGTACCATCAAATAATGTGAAAAGGAAAATGCATGGAGAAAGCTCACAATATGAGCGAGGGGTGAAGCGAGAAGCCATTTAGAGATACAAAATTGTGCACAAGAGTATTGCACCAAGAAAATAGGTTTTCATGAAAGAGAAAATGGTTGTTGTAGATCATGAGTACACATAGGATTGCACAAGCCTACAAATGGAGGTGAAAGTAAAAAGATAAGAGAAGAGTGATGATATTTTGGATTTGAATAATGAAGAGCAACGCAAAATGAGTCCTAGAAGCATAATTAATTACATAAAAGAATATGCACCAAAAAAATGGTAGATAGTGTGTGCGGTTGAGTGTGTAAGAGAGGACACTCCATTGGAAAGGTAGAGAGTAAAATATTTTATGAGAGGAGAAAATTTGAGATAATGAGTTGAGTGTGCAGATGAAGGAATGCACGGAAATGGGGCACCATTTCGGTGATAAAATGAGAAGACAGAGGGAAGAATTTTCCTCGAAGGTAACTAAAGTAGATCACTCTGTAGAAGAGCTTGTAAGAGTACATGTGAAATATAATGCAATGGAGGAGGAAGAGATCCATGAAAATTTAAAGGATGAATTCATTAAAGAAGGAATTGCATGAGGATGAAGAATTTTCCCTAAAGGAAACCAAGGAAGAGAAGTTTTAGGAGGAGACTATAGGATTTTGGAGTACAAAGGGTGCATAGGAGAAATAATGTGTGAACATGTAAGGGAACAATATTAGTTCAAGAACATTGTAAGGAGATGTGGAAGATTCCCTACATGAAACAATGCTAGGAGTGGAGAATTATGAAGAATCTCGGGAAGTGTTACATAATGAAGAAAGCACAAGAGAAGACATGAAGGAGAAGGAAAGTGGTTGGGAAAAGATTCCACGAGAAGAGGAAAAGGATATGTTGCCCATAGCCACAAAATAAAAATGTGTGGTGAATAAGGAGAACATCCAAAAGAGAAGGCACCAATGAGATTTCACAACAATGAGGGAACACTAGAGAAGAGGAGAATATGACAGAAAGAGTAGCCATGAGGAAGTAGAAGATAAAATTTTGTGAGCAAGAAAATAGTGGCCTAATAGTGTATAGGTGGATGGATTGCGGCCCAACATGGGTCAAGAGAAGGATAAGTGAAGGAGAATCCCAAAAGAAGATATCTTTTAAGGAGAATAAGATTGTGTAGAAGAAATGCACAAATAAGAGCATGCGAGAAGGTAGATGTGCAAGAGAGAAGCCTCGGGAAGAGAAGGTGAAGGAAGATAAGAGGACCAATAGATGGATGGTATACAATGGGCCCAAACCCACAAATGTATGGATATACGGACACAAAAATGAGAGGAATATGAGAGAAGACAACACAAGATAAAATATGAAGAAGAGAAAGTGTGTAGTGAGTAGCACAACCAACAAGTGCAAAAAGGGGGAATGCGTAAGGAGAAGAGGTTACGATAAAAATATTATAAGAGGATGACTTTGAAAGAAGTGCTCAAAGATAGAGTGCACATAAGAATCTTGTAATGAGAAGAATGGCTTGAAATAAGAGAGTACTCGAGAGGAAGGAATACACAACAAAAATAAGCTTAGAGAGGAAGTGAGCAAGAGAGAAGAAAAGCCAAAAATTCCAGTAGGTGAATGTGGACATACATAAGAGAGTGAAAAATCACACAAAAGAGATTTGAAGGTGGGTGTAGACTTACAAAAAAATATCAGCAGAGAAGAGTTAGGAGGAGGAGGACATTTTGTGGAAAGTAGGAGCTTGCAAGAGAGAAGGATTGTGATGAGAAGAGACTCTTAGAGGAGGGGTTGAACTATGGTGGGTTTTATCTCATTGAAGTGAACGATACATAATGAAGGATTCATTGAAAAGGGATGAAGGACTAGAAGAGACACTAGAAGAATCGTCAAGGCCAAGATATGGATCATAGGAATAAGGAGCTAGAAATATCAGCCTCAATAGTTCAAAGGGTATTTATACAATTCACCTAGTATAATTGACATAGACCTCAATTTTAAGTACCTTGTGTTTTTTATACAAGAGAATCCAAGATTTAGGACAATCCTGCATAATTTTGATTAAATGTGGGTGTGTACAAGGTTGGCAAGCACGTGAGAAGGAAGAGGAAGAACAACAAAGCAAGAAGGATTTTGTGTGGAGTATGTGAGTAATTTTCATAATAGAAATAAAAAGGGCGTAATACAAGTGAAATCCGTAGTAGATATGGTTGTGTAAATAGTACATGGAAGGCTTGTAGAAGTTTAGGTGGAGTAAATTAACATAGGGTAATAATGCATAGTGGTGTGTTTAGTATTTGAGGAGTGCAACAAAGGAGTTTGACCCAACTTGGAAGATTGGTGACATGTAAAGATTGTGAGGAAGTTGTGCACAAAATAGAAGAGTGCACATCGAGATACATTGAGATAAAAGGAGAAATTACCCATAATTATGGATTGTGAAGTGTGTGTGGATGTTTTGAAGAAGGCCCAAAATCCCAAGGATATTACACAAAGGGATGAAAATGTGAATCTCTAAGCATATATTGTGTGAAATGACTACAAAGAAGTGTGCCGAAGGAGAAACTAATAAGGAATGTGTAGTAGAGTTTGTGGTTAGTAGGAAATAAAAAGTGATGTTAGAAAAACTCAATCTAGATGGCTGATAAGGAATTAACAATCAGCAAATCCCAACAACTAGGTTGACATGTCACAATAAGAAGGTCTAGATGGCAAGAAGGTAGTTTAAAGCATTTATGAGCTCGAATTAAACTTTGATTTTGAGCAGGAAGATCTAGGATCATCTAGAAGGAGCTAGCCCAACCAAAGGAGATTCTATGAGGAGAGAGAAGTGGGAAAGTGTGGCTATAAAAGGGGGATGAGCTCACCATTTCGGTGTTAGCTAGGTGGTGGCCAAGGTGAGATATTACCAAAAGAGATAGAGCCAAGGTTGTTGAATGTGAATGTCATGCACAAGGAAAACAACTCATAGGATAGGTCCATAGGGGAAACACCAAGAGTTTGTAAAATCTCCAAGATAAAGTATAAGCCCCATAGAGATGTTAGGATTTAAGGGAATATATAATGAATGAATTATATATCCACAGAATAAATTGCCGAAGATTATAGATTATGATGTGCAATTAACCATAGATTTAGATGTTTATATATTGCAGATTACAGAATGTAATAACAAGAGTTGAAAGAAAATAATAGTAAAGTAAATGACACAAGAACACAGATTTAAGTGGGAAAACCATGAAAGGTAAAAAACCCACTGAGAAATCACTTATCTTTATTGAGAATATACTTTTACCTAGCACTCCCACTATTTCACATGCGTTACACCTTCACTAAGGAATTATGAACTGCTTCACACATTTGCTCATGAGACTTACAAAACTACTCACACATATAGCTCACATATAATGTTACAATCTATGTAACCAATCCCTAAAGGATCACCTTGTTATATACAAGGTGGGTGGTCATGATCCACTCTTTAAAAGTGAACCGGGTCATTTGGTGGTTTTATAATAAGCAGTTTCCCACTTAATATTATAAACCCCAACACTCCCCCTTAATGTTAAGTGGGGAAACATGCAAAAACATGTTAACATTTGTTCCTTATGCCAAGTTACCTTTTGGTACAAAAGGAATTACAATCCATAAATCAACTCATGATTTAGGATAGCATCCAAAAACTTGTTCCACAAGTTTTCAATTCCGCAGTGCACTACAACAAAGTTCCACAAGTTGTTCAACTCCGCGGTATACTACCGTAGTGTCCGAGGACTTATACAAACTACAAATAATACATTGTAGGTTTTAGGAAGCCATGCGCAACACTATTTTACTACGGTTCAAAACAATGCTCCAAGGATTCCATAAAAACCACAATACAAAGGAACATATATAAATTTTTAAGATAAAGTGATTAAGGATAAAGACTTACATCAACTTATGAAGCCTTTTATAAAACAAGACATACCCATAGCTAATGCTTTGCTGGGAATTACAAGTACACTTCATATACATGAAGATTTACTTAAACAACATAGAAATAGTCTTGGGAGTATCCACTTTGACACATTTAGGCCATTAAGAGATGCATTGCATAAGAAAAAAACATGCAACATGCTAATTTCTTATTTCCCCCTCAAGGGAAGCTCTAAAAGGTAAAACAACACAAGCTCACAAGAGCTAATAACTGAAATTCCCAACATAGCATGGAACTCAGTAACTCAGAACTTGTAGCACCCAATGGCTTAGCAAAAATTTTGCAATCTTCTCAAAAATTTCACGAGATGAAGTGTACATGAATCTCACAATGCTTGGTTCTTTAATGTTGGACTGGATTTTTTGCAAGAGCAATACAACTTTGGCTGTCACATAAAAGTGGAATGCTTGCTTTGACACCCATATAAGGTTCTTCCAACTGTAGTGCCCGCATTTTACGCACCCAAATACAACATGTAAAATACCAGGATAATTTTTTTTGACTTATATTGCTCATTGCAAAATGCCAAAAGGACTCCAAGTAGGAAAACTCAACAACATATACGATACTTACATCAGTCATCAAATCACATAGACACATGACAACACCATATACCTGTTTATACCACACTTTTCCACATGAACGAATACTAGCAATGACCCAACCACAAGAAACATGACTACAGGAACGGAAAACCCACAACACATCATTTCTTTAATTGCATCTTAGTTACGATTAACATTCTAGGAACATTATTGTGCAAGTATAGTTTTCTCCTTTCTCCATCTACAAAATCTTAAGTTCATTCCATTTTTAATTTACAGTTCGACCAATTTAGGTTGGCTTCCTTTATGCATCACGGAAATTTCCATAACTTACTGGCTTATTTGGCACAATTCAAATCACATATACAATACTTAATTATCTTGTTCTTATGTTAAGAATGTGCTTCTCAAACATTTATTTAATGTTTAAAATTTACCCTTGCTACACAAGTGAATCTAACGTGATGTCAAGGTGAAATCTTGGGATTAAGGAAGACATAGATTCGAGATAGTTTTTTTTTCCAAGAACATCCATCGATCATGGAATAGTTATTTCGCTACCATAGTTGTTAAAGTTCAATAACTTATGGACTTCCATTTATATTTATATATCTTTTGTTTTCTTGAAGTTTGGTCACACCAAGGCAATTTATATTCTTTCTAATACGCATGAAAAAGTTTAACTAAGTTATAAGTACTCTAAGAGTGACCTTAATCCTAATCTCCAATCTCGATTCTCATCTTCTATGATATGTTCTTACGTTGCACTATGGTCTCGTTATTAGCATTGTTTTGAACATAAGAGTTACGAAATTACTTATCTAACATATTAAAGAAGCACATGGTTAAACTTAATTCCAGTTTCACCCAGGGCTTCAATCTCTATTATAGGTGTGATTAAGGTTAAAATGTATTTACCCTATAATCCTTTCGTGAAAGATCAAGGCACTAAATTTTCACAAGCCCAAGACAAGACATTTATTTACGAGGGACAAAAGGGTTCACTAACGAGAATGCAAGACAAAGAACAACTATATCGCGATCCTCATTTAGGTCATTTGGGTCCAACAGGGATTTCATTCACTGATGAAGTTAATTTCTAGATCTAATTTCGTAAGGCCCAGTAAATCCAATAGGATACAAGGGAGTAATATCTCTACCTATTCCTCAGATGGGAAGGTTACACCGCTTAGTCATTCCTTCTAACAAGGACTCATAAGGTGACTTCCAAGGCGGTCTTCACCACTCAGCCTAGTGTCGGACCTGAAGAGAGGAAATTCTTCTCACGATTACCAAAACTAGAAGGAAACCGCATACTCTGGATAGGTTGGACCATGACATTCCTAAAATATGGGTTCACGACAATGTCGCTAAACATAATGACTAAGACGGTAAACTCCAACTAGGGGTTTTATTTACCTAACCTAGGGATCTCATCGAGTGCAAAGCTTAAGTTCGTTCTACGGTCTTAAATTTCTTATATGATAAAAGGGATCACACATGCAGGTAAGTTATGCACGAATAATTTATTAAAGTTGAGTGTTCCCATTAAAACTCTTTATTATGTTTGCAAGGTAAGAAGATAACCCAAAAATTAATTTAATCGTTTATTGAATACTGAGAAGGTACTACAATATATTAACTTCAATTTCAAATTTACTTTATATAAATCAAACCCTTTTTTTTTGCCATACACAACTAAGAATCAAACTGAACCGGTGATCAGATGCACATTTCCTAAGTTATCCCTAAAACTAGCATACCATGCATATTAACAAATTTCAATTATAACTTTTTGGTAACAAGAGACTACATTAGACAGTTATTCATTTTACAATGACCTATAAAAATTACAATAGTAATAAATAAATTACACATCACCCCTTTTTTTTGTCGTCATTCTTCCATCCTGCAAAACCCACGTGAGCATGATATTAGCGATAGATCGCTGGCATGGCATCTACCCTAATAAATCATAATTATCATTTTTCAATTTCCCATTTACATCGCAACAATAATTACAATTTGCAATCGAAATAAAAAATTTCCGAAACATGTATTCATTGCATTTCATTTTTCTTCATTTTATAAACCTAGAGAGAGAAAGAGAAAGGAAGAGAGAGAAAACATCATTTTTGTCAAAAGTTCCAATACACATAACAAGTTTCATTATAGTGTTTTAAACAGTTATATACGTGTGTTAGAATTTTCCAGGGTGATTTGGCAACCCTACGAAGGTCCGCAGTTTTCTACTTTTACATTTTCTCACTAGCTACAAAACGTACAAAATGAGCTCAGAGGCTAAGAAACTACTTCCAAAGGTTATCTCCCAATGAACACGCACACCACAACTATCTTTCTATGTGTCCCCAGATATACCAGGAGTTCATAGCAACTGACGGAATTGAAAAAGAGCGAACGGTTTGCGTCTGGTGGCTAATTTTCCGGGGCTACTGGTCGTAGTTGACCCAATTGAAAAATGACAAAAGTTAGCTCGAGGGCCCATAAAACCACGTCCAAAGATGATGTTCGATGGAGGAGCACGCAACGAGACATCTCCTACTAGTTCCCCTATATAAGGAGAGTTCATCAGAGTCAACGGGACTGAGAACTAGAAAACCATGTTCAAACGGCGACAAGTTTTCTGGAGCGACAAGACAAAATTGGACCAGTTTGACTCACAACCGTGACAAGAGGCCTACAAAATGGCTTTCGCCAAACTATCCCGAAAGGTGCTCTTTCCTATGCATTGAATGTTCCATGCATTTTTCTAGTATAAACGCTAGAGGTTTGCGAAGACGGAACGTGATTTCTCTTTCCGGTTTCAATGGTGGTCCTAAACGAAAGCCAACTTTCTAGTTTTAATAGCTCTCATCTTGTTGTAAACCGGTGTAACAGGCTCCTAAAAGAGCGTCAAAAGGATTTCATATGATCGTTTCGGGTCAAACAAAAATCAAGGCGACTCCTCGTATACCAAGGTACATGAATGAAACTTCACATCTCGTTTCCAGAGTTGCGAAGGGTACTTGGTGAGTCTCCGAAAATTGCAAAATTTAACTATTTAAAACCAAGAGAAGGTCAACTTTATCAATGGGGAGTCAAATTCATCTGGTCGATAGAACGATATTGGAGCGGTCAAGAAGGGTAAGAGTTTTCTAAATCATCTCGAAGCGAGGGTGATAGTTCATGGTTTAAAGTAGGTGAGTTATAAAGCATTCAAGAGTTATGACACGATGCTTTATTGTTTTGCAAAGAGTTGAAGAGACATTTAACTGTATTAAAAATCTAATAACTTAATATTCTATTTAGTTGCAAAAGAGAACTAAAACATGAGAATTATGAGAGGTAAGGGAAAGAAGAACCATGCCTGGAGAACAAAGTTGGTCGAAGCCGTAGGCTTGGGTTCAGTCTCTTGCTTGGGCACTTCATCAACCAGTCCACGAGCATCCTCAGCTCCACCATTTTGCATACATGTCTACCAGGGAAGTTGCATTGCAAACAAAAACATCTTGTTTTCTATGCCTTGATGGTTTTCCATGCTCAATTCTAAAGCTCTTATTTTTGCACATGCAGGAGGATGCTGACAGAGGTTGTGGAATCTAGCTTTACACGTACCCATTGTATTTGCTTGAAGGTTTCCAAGGCCTTTTTAACCAACTCATTTTTATTTTTATTTTTACACCTCCTGCAATCATTTCTGCCCTTAAACCACATTCCTTTTAGGCGTTTTGAATAAATCTCGCATGCTTCCACATTTTTGCACATTCTCATGTGCTCATCAGACACCAAGCAAACATAATGATTAATTCTAGGCATGATTCTACAAGAGGCACTCATGCCATCAAAGTATTTACAACCCTCATTCACTGAACATGCATGGCTGAAAGCCAATTAAACAAAAATGAAGCTTACATGGTTAGGGTATGTTCCAGAAGACCACATCTCTTGAGGCATTTTGTCAAACAATCCAACCACCTTTTTAACAAATCCATTTTGTGCATACGCTGCCATCATGGCATTCCATGAAATAACATTTCTTTGAGGCATTCTATCAAACAGATTAGGCGCCTTGAAAACACTTCCACATTTTCACGAAAAAACAACAAAAACACTTACAAAAAAAAACTAGATTCTTTTGTTTATACCCTGCTCCAAGCTGCCACATGTATGTATAGGCTGGAGACTTGTTTTGCATAAAGGTGAAACATTGTGTGTCTTCGAGGAAACCATGACTTCAGACGCCAAAGAAAAAAACACATTCCAAGAGAAGTTGTTTCGTTCTTTCATTTGGTCAAACAGTTGAAGCGGTGCCTCTCAAGAAATTTTTAACATAAAGAACATCCGACAAAGTCCCTTCTTTTTTCTAGAAGCCCATGCAGTGTCCTGGGTGCATCTAGGAGTATCTTCGCAAAGTTACAATCAATCAGACACCAAAACTTCCTTTGTTTTGCATTATTCTCTACGCGCAGTATGTGGCTCCTACTGGGAGGAAGCTGAAAATGGTCTGTCATAAGGCTCTCGGCTTGTGCAAATCACCATGCATTTGCATGAAAGTTTCCAAGGCCATTTCAACAAACTCATTTTTTTTGTGTACAGATCCTGCGCCCCAAACCAGCCGCCCATTCCAAAAAGTAGTGACCAAACCCTAGCGCAATGTTTTTGGAGCTTTTTCCGCCCTTCTCCACTTGCCCTAATCCGCCCCCATAAAAACATGAATATTTTAAATTTTAGTTCTTTTATTTTATTTTTATTATTATTATTTTATTTATTTATTTTTAAAAATTTTCCTTTGCGTACAACAACCCACACAAGTGAGATGAACAAGACTCCCCTTTTGTCCTAGAGGCGTTCGAAACTAAACGCAAGACACGGACCGACTGTGGCATCACAACAAGAGACTGTCTTCTTGTGCGGAACGAGGCAACCAATCCACACGAAAAAAATCACTTATCGATTATCAACAATAAAATTGGTAACACATCGACAATCAACTGAAGAAGTTATCATCCATCGATAATTAAAATACTAATATTTTTATCATCATTATTATTATTATTATTTACTTATTATTATTATTACCACTTAAAATAATTATTAATCATACTACAAAGACTGACATGCCCGCTCGACAAAAAGGGTAAACAATAATACTATCAAATAGAGGCCAATCGTCAATTAAATTAAAATAACATTATTATCATTATATATTATAAATATATAAATGTAATTACTATTCACATTGATAATGACTATCGGCCCAACTTTACCAGGCGACAACAAGGTCCTCCTTCAAACAGGTCAACGAACATGGCATTACACAGTCCCCACACAAAGGTGTCGATAACGACTCGAGAGAGCAAGGAGAGGAAAGGTGCTAACACATCACTAAGACAAGGACAAGGTCAACAATGGTCAATGAGAGCCCACACACACAAGTCTCCCAGGATTAGTAACAGGGTCGGCAGGTCAGGGACTAGGAAACATTGAATGGGGCATTACATTCTCCTCCCCTTAAGAAAGCATCATCCTCGATGCGACATAACACAGAGGGAAGAAATGGTACGCAACCAATAACAAGTAAAGGGAAAAGTACACCCTATGGTTTAAAATTTTAGCTACTTAAAGCACGGCCACAGGGTAGTCTTAGAAACATTTGGTAGAAATTTCAACTTTCAAGGTTCTGTGAAGATTGGCAGTTCTCTCTTATTCGTTATTTCATTAATCTCTTTCCATTAACATTATTCTTAATTCAAGTCCTTTAAATTTTCATTTTTATCGAATTTTAGTTTATTCATTCCTGTGGGTTCCCATCATAAACTATAATCACGATACCCTACAAGGGTCATACACAACACTAAAATTTCACAAGCATACTTTTACATACTTTCACCAGTGTACCACATCACAAGGGTTTCCAACAATTACGCCCTAGACATAGATCTAGTACACACATATGACTGACAAACCGGGTCAACACGCTGATACATATACAACGGGTATCACATGACCCAAAACAATTCATGACTATAACAACATAGTTCCAATCCAATATCCAAAGGTCCATACCAACCAAGGGGAGAGTCAAGCCTCATACATAACCAGGTGTCAAGAATACTCACACAGGTATACATAACTCACTATACCAATCTCCACACATCACAAGGCATCACGAAACAACTCCAGATATCTCCAAAAGCAGCAGAATACGACTCCATATACCTCCCCAAAGCATCACCAGATAATCTCCATATACCTTCCAAGAGGAAGAAACATAGCGCCAGAACCAAGTCGGGTCACTCAACCATAGAGCCCCATCAAAATCTTAGGTCACTCAACCATAGAGTGTCATAAAGAATAACAAGTCACTCAACCATAGAGGCATGTCTCCTTTCTCCTTTTAATGAGGCCGGGTCACCCTATTGCCCTGGGCACATAGAGCCCCGTCACCCCCAACCCAAGTGACATAATAACTCATGGTTCAACAACCCGCTAGTTATCTGTAACTCCTTGGGGTGTACCCCCATACAACGAAGCGGGTCCATAGGTTCAACCACTCCATGGTGAATCCCATGACCCTATTCCAACACATTACGACATTAGAACCAACATACCAATCCATACAAATGCCAAGTGGCAAAATCAAAAGCCTTGGGCTAGGTACAAAGCTTTTAAATATGAAAAAAAAGTTTTAAAACCAAGAAAACAAATGACTAATTAACCTTGGTTAGTGCAAAATCCAAATGTTAATGTAACAATCAAATAAATGCCTAAAATATAAGAACATGTCAATCAAGAAAACGATCTGGTTCTAAAGTGAAAAGAGAAAGATTAATTTACGAATAAAATATGTAATGAGAAAATAGCACATCACAATCACTATGTGGCCTCATATCGCCACCAAAGGGGTACTCATCGAGTTGTTGGCACTCAGACATCGAGCCTCAGCTCGTGAAAATATATATGTAACCAGAAATGAGTATACCAAATAATGTATCTGTCACCATCTCTGCCTGAATCATAACTCCAAACTCCCATAAGGCTCAACATAGTCAAAATCACATAGGATTATTCAATAAACAATCCAATAGGAAAGAGTAGGGAACTCTAGTCACATAATTTGAACCTAACGTGGTGTGGACCCACAATATACTGAGCAAGCTCGAAGTATACTAAACAGATAGAAGTGGATTTTCAGTCTATATAAGACTCCACTTCCTCACTCATACTCGGCTCAAGATTATGAAAACCTGGTCCACGCCTCCTCTCTCCACACATACACTCTTGATAGTTTATCCCCTTAGGGTCATCTAGTGTAAGGTTCACAACATACACATAACTACATCACTAACACAATGGTAATTCACACACAACAACCATAATGTATTACACATGGTATATATGTACAGGGTATAACACAATCACTACTTTCACGGGTTACGATACATCACATTATCACATCCTGCACCCAAAGTGCAATCGTTGTACACTAGGGATCATACTCACCATATGCCCCTAAATCATGACATGAACCATCACATATTACACAAATCATACATACGATGGACATAGTAACATCACAACATAACATTCATTTGCTACATACAAAGTGATACACACATTTCTTCAAAACATGGTAAAACATCATGATACAATTCAATTCACTTTACATCAATCCAGTCATACCACATATCGACACACCCACATATCACAATATGCCACAATGTTCCAACACCCCATCATCCACATTAGAATTCTTTTACACAATCCAAGCAGTAATTCACACGTGGACTCTTCATAGAATCCACACGAAGGAGAGAGAATACTCCCATCCCCAACACATCAACATGATAACAAAAGCACACTAAGTGACATACACCTCATGTGCGTTCACATTATCACAATTACGACATAGATCACATCACTCTTAAAACACATTACTCTTCCAATATTTATCACCATCATGAAACACCATCACCATCATGCAAAATCATCACAACTCCAATCCATCCCAGAGGTTCGAGAGCATGAACCTCCACTGATACCATATGTAGTGCCCACATTTTACACACCCAAATACAACAGTAAAATACCAGGATAATTTTTTTTTTTTTTTTGACTTACATTGCTCATTGCAAAACGCCACAAGGACTCCAAGTAGGAAAACTCGACAACATATACGATACTTACATTAGTCATCAAATCACATAGACACATGACAACACCATATACCTATTTATACCACACTTTTCCACATGAATGAATACTAGCAATGACCCAACCACAAGAAACATGACTTCAGGAACGACGAACCCACAACACATCATTTCTTTAATTGCATCTTAGTTACGATTAACATTCTAGGAACATTATTGTGCAAGTATAGTTTTCTCCTTTCTCCATCTACAAAATCTTAAGTTCATTCCATTTTTAATTTACAGTTCAACCAATTTAGGTTGGCTTCCTTTATGCATCACGAAAATTTCCATAACTTACTGGCTTATTTGGCACAATTCAAATCACATATATAGTACTTAATTATCTTGTTCTTATGTTAAGAATGTGCTTCTCAAACGTTTATTTAATGTTTAAAATTTACCCTTGCTACACAAGTGAATCTAACATGATGTCAAGGTGAAATCTTGGGATTAAGGAAGACATAGATTCGAGATAGCTTTTTCCCCAAGAACATCCATCGATCATGGAATAGTTATTTCGCTACCATAGTTGTTAAAGTTCAATAACTTATGGACTTCCATTTATATTTATATATCTTTTGTTTTCTCGAAGTTTGGTCACACCAAGGCAATTTATATTCTTTGCGACGCATGAAAAAGTTTAAATAAGTTATAAGGACTCCAAGAGTGACCTTAATCCTAAACTCCAATCTCGATTCTCATCTTATAAGATATGTTCTTACGTTTCACTATGGTCTCATTATTAGCATTGTTTTGAACATAAGAGTTACGAAATTACTTATCTAACATATTAAAGAAGCACATGGTTAAACTTAATTCCAGTTTCACCGCTGGCTTCAATCTCTATTATAGGTGTGATTAAGGTTAAAATGTATTTACCCTATAAACCTTTCGTGAAAGATCAAGGCACTAAATTTTCACAAGCCCAAGACAAGACATTTATTTACGAGGGACAAAAGGGGTTCACTAACGAGAATGCAAGACAAAGAACAACTATATCACGATCCTCATTTAGGTCATTTGGGTCCAACAGGGATTTCATTCACTGATGAAGTTAATTTCTAGATCTAATTTCGTAAGGCCCGGAAATCCAATAGGATACAAGGGAGTAATATCTCTACCTACTCCTCAGATGGGAAGGTTACACCACTTAGTCATTCCTTCTAACAAGGACTCATAAGGTGACTTCTAAGGCGGTCTTCACCACTCAGCCTGGTGTCGGACTTGAAGAGAGGACATTCTTTCGGGAGTACCAAAACTAGAAGGAAACCACATAACTGGATAGGTTGGACCATGACATTCCAAAAATATGGGTTCACGATAATGTTGCTAAACATAATGACTAAGACGGTAAACTCCAACTAGGGGTTTTATTTACCTAATCTAGGGATCTCATCGAGTGCAAAGCTTAAGTTCGTTCTACGGTCCTAAATTTCTTATATGATAAAAGGGATCACACATGCAGGCAAGTTATGCACGAATAATTTATTAAAGTTGAGTGTTCCCATTAAAACTCTTTATTATGTTTGCAAGGTAAGAAGATAATCGAGAAATTAATTTAATCGTTTATTGAATATTGAGAAGGTACTACAATATATTAACTTCAATTTCAAATTTACTTTATATAAATCAAATCCTTTTTTTTTTTTTCCATACACAACTAAGAATCAAATCGAACCGGTGATCAGATGAACATTTCCTAATCTATCCCTAAAACTAGCATATCATGCATATTAACAAATTTCAATTATAAATTTTCGGTAACAAGAGACTACATTAGACAGTTATTCATTTTACAATGACCTATAAAAATTACAATAGTAATAATTAAATTACACATCGCCCTTTTCTTTTTTTTGTCGTCATTCTTCCATCCTGCAAAACCCACGTGAGCATGATATCAGTGATAGATCGCTAGCATGGCATCTACCCTAATCAATCATAATTATCATTTTTCAATTTCCCATTTACATCAGACAATAATTACAATTTGCAATCGAAATAAAAAAGGTCTAGAAACATGTATTCATTGCATTTCATTTTTCTTCATTTTATAAACCTAGGAGAGAGAAAGAGAAAGGAAGAGAGAGAAAACATCATTTTGTCAAAAGTTCCAATACACACAACAAGTTTCATTATAGTGTTTTAAACAGTTATTTACGTGTGTTAGAAGTTTCCAGGGTGATTTGGCAACCCTACGAAGGTCCGCAGTTTTCTACTTTTACATTTTCTCACTAGCTACAAAACGTACAAAACGAGCTCGGAGGCTAAGAAACTACTTCCAAAGGTTATCTCCCAATGAACACACACACCACAACTATCTTTCTACGTGTCCCTAGATATACTAGGAGTTCATAGCAACTGACGGAATTGAAAAAGAGCGAACGGTTTGCGCCTGGCGGCTAATTTTTCGGGGCTACTGGTCATAGTTAACCCAATTGAAAAATGACAAAAGTTAGCTCGAGGGCCCAGAAAAGCGTGTCCAAATACAATGATCGATGGAGGAGCACGCAACGGGACATCTCCTACTAGTTCCCCTGTATAAGGAGAGTTCATCAGAGTCAATGGGACTAAGAACTAGAAAACCATGTTCAAATGGCGACAAGTTTTCTGGAGCGACAAGACAAAATTGGACCAGTTTGACCTCGTCACAAATTGCGTGACCGAGAGGCCTACAAAACGGCTTCACCAAACTATCCCGAAAGGTGCTCTTTCCTATGCTGAATGTTCCATGCATTTTTCTAGTATAAACGTTAGAGGTTTGCGAAGATAGAACGTGATTTCTCTTTCCAAGTTTCAAATGGTGGTCCCAAACGAAAGCCAACTTTCTAGTTTTAACAACTCTCTACTGTTGTAAACCGGTGTAACATGGCTCCTAAAAGAGCATCAAAAGGATGTCATATGATCATTTTGGGTCAAACCAAAAATCAAGGTGACTCCTCATATACCAAGGTACACGAATGAAACTTCACATCTCGTTTCTAGAGTTGTGAAGGGTACTTAGTGAGTCTCCGAAAATTACAAAATTTAACTATTTAAAACCAAGAGAAGGTCAACTTTATCAATGGGGAGTCAAATTTGTCTGGTCGATAAAACGATATTGGAGCGATCAAGAAGGGTAAGAGTTTTCTATATCATCTCAAAGTAAGGGTGATAGTTCATGGTTTAAGGTAGGCGAGTTATAAAGATTTCAAGAGTTGCGACATGACGCTTTATTGTTTTGCAAAGAGTCAAGAGACATTTAATCGTATTAAAAATATAATAACTTAATATTCTATTTAGTTGCAAAAGAGAACTGAAACATGAGGATTATGAGAGGTAAGGGAAAGAAGAATCATGCCTGGGGAACGAAGTCGGTCGAAGCCGCAGGCTTGGGTTTAGACTCTTGCTTGGGCACTTCGTCAACCAGTCCATGAGCGTCCTTAGCTCCACCATTTTGCATACACGTCTACCAGGGAAGTTACATTGCAAACAAAACATCTTGTTTTCTATGCCTTGATGGTTTTCCATGCTCAATTCTAAAGCTCTTATTTTTGCACATGTGGGGAGGATGCTGACAGAGGTTGTGGAATCTGGCTTTACACGTACCCATTGCATTTGCTTGAAGGTTTCCAAGGCCTTTTTAACCAACTCATTTTTTATTTTTATTTTTACACCTCCTGCAATCATTGCTGCCCATAAACCACATTCCTTTCAGGCATTGTCGAATCGTTTGCATGCTTCCACATTTTTGCACATTCTCATGTGCTCATCAGACACCAAGCAAACATAATGATTAATTCTAGGCATGATTCTACAAGAGGCACTCATGCCATCGAAGTATTTACAACCCTCATTCACTGAACATGCATGGCTGAAATCCAATTAAACAAAAATGAAGATTACATGGTCAGGGTATGTTCCAAAAAGACCACATATCTTGAGGCATTTTGTCAAACAATCTAGCCACCTTTTTAACAAATCCAATTTGTGCATACGCTGCCATCATGGCATTCCATGAAATAACATTTCTTTGAGGCATTCTATCAAACAAATTAGGCGCCTTGAAAACACTTCCACATTTTCACGAATAACAACAAAAACACTTCCAAAAAAAAAAAACTAGATTCTTTTGTTTATACCCTGCTCCAAGCTGCCACGTATGTATATACCAGGCTAGAGACTTGTTTGTTGCAAGGTGAAACAGTGTGACTGTCTCTTGAGGAAACCATGACTTCTGTACGCTGCCAAAGAAAAAATGCATTCCAAGAGAAGTTGTTTAGATCCTTCATTTGGTCAAACAGTGAAGTGGCACCTCCAAGAAATTTGTAATAAAGAACATCTGACAAAGTCCCTTTGTTTTTTTTTAATTTTCTTGAAGCCCAAACAGTGTCCGGGCGTGTTTGGGAGTATCTTTGGCAAAGTTACAATCAATCAGACACTAAAACTTCCTTCGTTTTACATTATTCTCCCACGCAGGTATGCGGCGCGGCCTGGGAGGAAGCTGAAAATAGCGGTGGCGCCTCGGCTTGTGCAAATCATCGCATTTGCATGAAAGTTTCCAAGGCCATTTCAACAAACTCATTTTTTGTGTACAGATCACGCGCCCAAACCAACCGCCCATTCTAAAAAGCAAAGAACCAAATCCTAGTACAATGTTGTTGGAGCTTTTTCCGCCCTTCTCCACTCCTAATCCGCCCCCACAAACACGAATATTTTAAATTTTAGTTCTTTTATTTTATTTTTATTTTTATTATTTTATTTATTTATTTTTTTAAAATTTTCCTTTGCGTACAACAACCCACACAACGAGACGAACAAGACTCCCCTTCTGTCCCAGAGGCATTCGAAACTGAATGCAAGACACGGACCGACCGCGGTGTCACAACAAGAGACTGTCTTCTCACGCGGAACGAGGCGACCAATCCACACAAATAAAATCACTTATCGATAATCAACAATAAAATTGGTAACACATCGACGATCAACTGAAGAAGTTATCATCCATCGATAATTAAAATACTAATATTGTTATCATTATTATTATTATTATTATTTACTTATTATTATTACCACTTAAAATAATTATTAATCATACTACAAAGACTGACATGCCCGCTCGACAAAAAGGGTAAACAATAATACTATCAAATAGAGGCCAATCGTCAATTAAATTAAAATAACATTATTATCATTATATATTATAAATATATAAATGTAATTACTATTCACATTGATAATGACTATCGGCCCAGCTTTACCAGGTGACAACAAGGTCCTCCTTCAAATAGGTCAACGAACAGGACATTACACAGTCCCCACACAAAGGTGTCGATAACGACTCGAGAGAGCAAGGAGAGGAAAGGTGCTAACACATCACTGAGACAAGGACAAGGTCAACAATGGTCAACGAGAGCCCACGCACACAAGTCTCCCAGGATTAGTAACAGGGTCGGCAGGTCAGGGACTAGGAAACATTGAACGGGGCATTACACCAATGAGTCTTTTGAGCCACATGGCTTCCTTTTCTAATTCCATAGAACTTCTATACTTTCATTTAGTCGAAGAGATAAATATCTTGTTGGTTTCATCTCACTACTCTAAGTGATGACACCTGCACCAAAAACAATTGGACACAAATCCATATGTATATCCAACACAACATCAACATGGTTAGAATCACAATAACCAAATAATTGTGCATTATCACAAAACATAATTTATTATATGCATAAGGACCCTACATGAATATAGAAGCAATTTCATCCGCATAGGGTATATCAAGCCTAGTTATAGTTAAAAACTACCAGAGGAGTAGAGACATGCTTATAATCATATCAAACCTTTTGAGAAGGTTAGAAACATATCGAGCTCGTGATGCAACAATAGATTTTTGATTTTGACAAATAACCATGCCTCAACAAATGATTTAACAATCATAAACCAATTATTTCAAAACATTCTCTTAACTTCTCTTTGATTCTAAGAATTGAATTCTTATTACTACTAGTAATCAAGAGATCATCAATCATATAAGACATTAAAGATATCATGATTGTTTCCATTAGTGACAAATAAATCATTATTAGTAAAATAGTTAGGGAAACCAAGATTATGAAACAAACTGAAACCTAGTCTTAGTAAAGGTTTGAGAGATCTCCCCCTTAATGTCTACATCCATCATAATAGAAGGAGACTGAAAAAAATTCAGATTTAGGACACGGATACTGATTTACAAAGAAGGTTTCTCAAGAACATGCACATAATTATAAAAACAAATATGTCCCTTATTTCATCATGCCTTTTGTTAGGAATGAAAGACATATTTCTAATGATTCCATCATAATATTTCCACAACATCCATAATTTTATGAGGGGGAGGGATATGTTTTATCAATAATGTATATATTTGCAATAATTTATTCTAAGCCTTTAAATAATGAGATAAGACTTGATAGATAACTGATTTGAACAAATAATCAAATCATACAAGAATAATCATAGTGTTCACTGAAAAACATGATCCACTAACTGTGGATACTTCCCATGGATTTATGTGGAGTTTGCTTCAAAAAATGACCATGTAAGCACCCTTTAATATATTTCATAGGTGGAAAATTTAAGCCTAGACATGTCATATATGCCAAAAAATGAACAATAGTTCAATTTGAATAAACTACCAGAAAGAATGAAGAAAAATCTTAAAACACATAAAATCCATTTTTCAGTTACTTCTAGTTTATTTTCAATAAACCATCTAAGTTAACTATGGAAAAAAACTTAAATTATATATATATATATATATATATATATATATATATATATATATATATTTCATTCAAAGGTGATAAATGTAGTTTATAGAGTTATTATGTTAGATCTATGATTATTCTCATCAATTTCATCTTGATTTTGATCGATTTATTCCATTTTAAATGCTTGAGACATAAATGGAGACAAATTTAGCTAAAAATACAAACCAAGAGAGCCAAATAGAGACAAATAAACAAGTTACACAATTTATTTTCAGTTATATGCTCAAAAAATAGAAAAACGGGTTGCAGAGCAAAAGATCTAAGTTGTATAGAATTTAGAATTTGTGGGAAAAATGAAAAAAGGAAACCCACGAAAAAAAGACTTAGAAAACCCATGGAATGAAGAAAAATAGAAAACCCGTGGAAAAAGGAAATAGAAAATATGCGCTCCACGAAACTTCAAAACCACAAGACAAAGAAGAATTGATAAACCCGTAGAACAAAGAAACTTTGAAAAATACGTGAAACAAGGAAAGTTTTGAAAAAGTCAGTATGAAGGAAATAAAATATGACACCGCAAAAATCTAAATACATGTGTAGCTTTTCTAATAGATCACACTTCGTAGTCAAACAAGTCAAAAGAAAAATTAAAAGAGAAAACAAACTGCAAAACCGTACACACGTGTTGAATATAAAAACAAAGCAATAGGACACGTTTCGGCTTTCTGGAAAATTCCAATGCATATCCTCCTAGTGGATGTGAAGTCCCTAGAACTAATCAAAATAAATAAAATAGTGGGTCTCGAATCGATCTTAAAAAATAATGAAAAACAAATCAAATGGCACCACTTGTCTTAAAACTAACGACAAACAAGAGACACATGGTGTCTTTCCGTCAAACTTTAATAGATGGCTTTGGGTGGAATTAAAGTCCCTAGAATAAGACAAAATTTAAAATAAAATTCGGGTCCAAAATTAAAAGATAGGTGTCACAATCTTAGTGGCTAAGATAAAGAAAATACTGACACCCCAAAGGACAAAGTTGTCGAAACTTGCAAATATTAGGAAAGGATTGACACTTTGTGAAAAATAAATACACATGGCCAAATACAATTGGTTCACACTTCACAGTGCTACCAAAATGACTAAGGAAAAAAGGAACACACGTGGAGCCTTCTTAATGGCTCACTTTTCACAAATCTGACAAATGTGAAAAGGTGGCTAATTCTAATTGGATAACCACACCACAATTAAAAAAATGATAGTTTCCAAATGTGAAGATACTTGGAGAACTTCTATTGGCTCAAATTTTACAAATGATAGAAGAAGAAAACAAAAGATTGACAGAGTGAAATACAAAGCTACTTGGAGAAATCTTATTGCCTCGAATTTTGCAAGTGTCAAAGGAAAGAAAATGCAAAATACTTGTTGCACTCTTATTGGATTAGATTCGAAAGTGTCGGAAACAATCTTACACAAAACTGACAATGCGAAAAAGAAGCGACATAGAGCTTTCCTATTGGATCTGATTTCACAAGTGAAAAAGGAAAAATAATACAAGTATGACAACGTAAAAAATGTGGGATTCCCTTATTGTCTCACGTTTCACAACCTGAAAAACAAATCTAGAAAATGACAATGCGAAGCAAGATGGAGATTTTGTATTGGCTCACGCTTCGCAAAAATTAAAAAATCTATTAAAATACTAATAATGTGAAGCTATATTGAGCACAATGATTGGCTAGAGCTTTGCAACAATAGAATGTCACATAAATTTAAAAGATCTAAATAAAAACTGACATAGCGAATCAATTTTGAGCTTTATGATTGGATCAAGCTTCAAAAAATGGAGCAGACTTAGAAGCTCCAAAAAATGGATCTAAAGAATACTTTCAAATCCTTAACAAAAAAACAACTATAACAGCTATAAATGACATGAAAAACTTCAAATAAACTCGTAGACAATGGATTCAAATGTAAACAAATGGAGCAAGATGCGAGAAACAAAGATCTAAGAGCTCAATTTCTCAAACACAATCTAAACAACAATTTAACCAATATTTTAAAAAGGTATTTGGGTGGGAATTGAAATTTTAAATCTGATTATCTTAAAGATGACTATAAAATAATTACGACTTTGTGGATCTCAGTAAATAAACTTTAAGCTTCTCCACTCTATAAAATTAAAAGCTTCAGATCAGTCTTGCACATGTGTAATCGCCATCTCCGATACCATGTTAGGATTTATAAGGGAAGATATAATTAACGAATTATATATCCATAGAATAAATTGCCGAAGATTATAGATTATGATGTGCAATTAACCATAGCTTTAGATGTTTATATATTACATATTGCAAAATGTAATAACAAGAGTGGAAGTAAATATCAATAAAGTAAATGACACATGAACACCATATTTAAGTGGGAAAACCATGAAAGGTAAAAACCCATTGAGAAATCACTTATCTTTATTGAGAATATACTTTTACCCAACACTCCCACTATTTCACATGCAATTACACATTTACTAAGGAATTATGAACTGCTTCACACATTTTCTCATGTGACTTACTAAACTACTCGCACATATAACTTGCATACAATGTTACAATCTATGTAACCAATCCCTAAAGTATCACCTTGTTATATACAAGGTGGGTGGTCATGATCCACTCTTTAAAATCCCACCTAGGTCAAGGTTGCGCTTTATAATAAGCGCTTCCCACTTAATATTATAAACTCCAACATAGATTCCATAAAGTTTGTGACATTAATATAAGACTACAACTATTTGTGCACCCCGCTATGTGACTCTACATCGAGGCGAGAGCACTACCCCTACATAATTTTTATAAAAAATAATCTTTTATATCCTATCTCGAATCCATTTGAAAGTGCCTTTGAGGATTGAACATTTTGCATTATTGGATAGCTTGTAAAAAGAGTTTTCAATGCTTCAAATAAGAGTTGAAATGGAGTTCAAATGTGAAAGTTATGAAAAAGCAAGAAATTACATTTTTCTTTGTAATCTACAACATTTTAAAGCCTAACACATCCGGTGTTTTTTTAGATTATTATGTACTTAGGTTACTTCAAAATTACTTCAAAAATGTGATTTTTATGTTTTTGGTAATTCAAATTTAACCAATGCAATATGTATAGATACTTGCATAAAACCATTTTTAAAAAATAGTACCAACTTTTACAATTTGGAAGACATGAAAATGTAAATTGAGCAACAAAGGTAAGCCTAATAATATTTATTAAACTCAATCAACTTGATTTATAATATTGGATTGCAATACTTATAGGTATTGTACATACGGTCATGTGCGACAAAAGAAAGGTTGCATGATATAACCAAAATTTCAATAGCTTCCATAATACATCCGGGAAGCACAAAAATACCATAAAACAATTATATTGTTAAAAACATATAACAACATCCGTGATGTTTTGAATGAAACAAATAATATGGTTAATAAAACCAAATAACAAAATTATTTAATTAATAGCATTAATTAAATACTAAATTATATAATGCATAATTAATTAAGATAATACTAATATTTTATCCTTACATTCCCCCTTAATTTTGCATTACCTCAAGGGATTCCTGAACAACTCAAACTTGTCATGTGCAAGTGACTTCATGAAGATATCTTCTCGTTGTTCACTATATTGGAAAAAATTGAAGTTGGATGTTGTGCTTCAACACATGTTCACGTATGAAATGAACCTATACCTCAATGTGCTTTGTTCTTTCATGAAACACTGGATTGCGAACAAGTTTGAGAACACCTTCATTGTCAACATACATGGTGGTCGGTTTGTCTGTGGTATTCCAAGTCCTTCTAGTATGCGACATAGCCAAATCACTTCACAGACAACTTCTCTTACAGAACGATACTCAGCTTCTATGGAAGAGTGAGAAACGAAGTGTTGTTTCTTGCTTCCCCATGATATTGGTCTAGATCCCATAAAGAATACAAATCCAGAAGTGGATTTTCTATCATCAATGTTACCTGCATGATCTAAATCTGAATATCCAGTCAAGAAGAAGTTGTCATTCTTCTTGTATTCTAGACCAAGATCCACTGATCCTTTGAGATATCTCAAAATGCACCTTGTTGCTTTCCAATGACAAACTTTGGGTTCCTGCATGAACCTAGATAGATAGCTCACTGCAAAGCTGATATCTGGTCTAGTGTAGGTCAAGTAAATGAGACTCCCAATCAACTACCGATAGAGAGTGGAACTTACCTCAGGAGATGGATCTGAACGAGATAATTGTAACTTGTTCTCCATGGGTGTAGAAATTGGTGTACAATCCATCATCCTGAATTTTTCAAGTGTAGTCTTGGTATATTTCATCTAAAAAACAAAAATGAGATTCTCTTTCTGCCATACTTCTAATCCAAGACAATAATTCATCAGCCCGAGATTGGTCATGTCAAATGATCGATTAAGATCTTTCTTTGTTGCATCGATCATCCTCACTAAACTACCAGTGATGACTAGATTTTTGACATAGACAACGATAATCAAAATCTCCCCCTTGATTTTTGAGGTAAAGATTGGGATCATATGGATTTCTGACAAATCCATGTTATACGAGATGCTCATCAATTTTGATGTACCATGCTGGGGTGCCTGTTTGAGGCCATACAAAGATTTCTTAAGTTTGCATACCTTTGCTTCTTGACCAAGTACTACATATCCCTCAGGTTGAGTCATGTAGAATTCTTCTTGTAAATCTCTGTTTAGGAAGGAACTTTTTACGTCCATTTGATGGACTTTCCATCCAAATTGTGTAGCTAGAGCAAAGATCATCCTGATTATTTTGATCTTAGCTGTGGGAGAAAATGTCTCCTCATAGTCAATACCTTCTTTTTGTGCATACCCCTTTACTACAAGTCTCGCTTTATACTTGTCCATTGTCCCATCTGCTTTGTACTTTGTTTTAAATATCCATCTACATCCAATGGGTTTCTTCCCTGGTAGAAGATCGAAAAGTTGCCAAGTGTTATTCTTCATCATTGATTGATATTCAGAATCCATGGCATCTTTCCAAGATTTTGACTGTAGGGCTTCCTGGATTGTTGAGGGCTCATCTAATTCAATAACTCTACTCATCAAGGAAAAGTTAACTTCTTCTCTTGCTTTACTGCGAGTCTGAGGTCCAAAGGTGGATGTATCCAGTGGAGTATCCATTCTTGCATCTCGTAATGTACTTGTACACCATTTAGGCATACGCTAAACTGTTCCCATGGGTCATGGTTCTATCTGATCAACACCATCATCCCCATCATCACTTTCATCTTCTGAGGGAACATCAACTTCAATTTTTACAACAAGTGAAAAATCTACATCTTGTGAGTTCGGAGGAGGAGTCTCTACTTCTTTCTTCTCAAAAAAACTCAACATCTCTGCTAGTATAGAATTTTTTGGTCTTAGGATCCATCAATCTATACCCAAGAGTATCTTCACTATACCCAATGAAGATGAGTTTCTATGACTTCATGTCCAATTTATTTATGTTCTATTTGGGTATGTGCATGCTTGCTTTACACCCGAATACTCTAAGGTGTGCAATAGATGGTTTCTATTTTGACCATGCTTCTTGTGGTGTTACTCCATCAAGACGAATGAGTGGCGCTCTGTTCAAAAAAATACATTGTTGTCTTTCACGCTTCTACCTGAATGTCTTTGCAAGTTTGGAATCATCGATAATTCATCACACCATTTCCATGAGAGTACGATTTCTTCTCTTAACAACACCATTTTTTTGCAGTGTGTGTGGAGGAGGCATTTGTCGACGAATCCTATGAGTTTTTAGGTAGTCTCGAACTCATCGGTGAACTCCCCCTCGATCCGAGCGGAGAGTTTTGATGTGATGACTATTTTTGTTCTCAAATACTACTTTGAACTTTTTGAAGGTTTCAAATGCTTCACTTTTCTTGCGAAGACAGAAAATCCACATTTTTCTCAAATAGTCGTCAATACAAAGCATGAAGTATTAGAACCCAAAATGACTTGGTTGCATTAGACCGCAAAGATTGGTATGAACTAGGTCAAGTTTACCATGAGCTCAAAATGTACTCCTCTGGAATGAAGCTCTGTGTTGTTTTCCTGCTAGGCAGTGAGGACACTTGTCTATATCCTTCTGAAGAGATGGTAACCCATGTACCATATTATGCCGGTGAAGTGTTTCGAGATATTTGAAACTTACATGACCAAATCTTTGATGCCACAACTATGTTGAGGTGGAGTTCTTAGCCACAAGTGCTTGATCATCTCTGTGAACAAAATCAAGTTGGAACATGCATCCCACATTGGAGGATTTTGCAATTATTTTCGAGCCTCTTGATTTGTCTCAAATCAAACACATTTTCTTGCCGGATTGACTATCAAAGTCAATTTTTAGGTTGTGATCTAGGAGTTGACTGACTGAAAGAAGATTCTTAGTCAACCCAGGGACATATAGGACATCCGATAGTATAAATTTTCATGAACTGGGGGTAGAGAAATGTTCCCAATCCCCGAATCGTATATAAAGAATCATCTCCCAACAAAACATGATTTTTGATGGTGTGTCCCTCATTGAAATAAACTAGTCTCTGTGGCTGGTCATGTTTCGAGTGGTGCCCAAATCAACATACCAAACATCACTAGATGACGTGGATGGTTCACTTGATCGAGTAGTGAATAAGAAGTCTTCATTTTCTGATTGTTCTTGTTGCTCAACAATATTACCTTGCTAGTGGGGTCTTATTTTCCAGTTCCCCTTTTTATGCCCTTGATTGTAGTTAGAATGTCCCTTGTTAGATTGTTGTGGAGGTCTAGAGTTGCTTGATGAACCTTTCTTGTAAGTATTATACCAACAATCTTGTAGGTTATGTCCTCTTTTGTAGATTGGACATTGCTTCTTTTGTTGTCTATCCCCTTGATACTGATTTTGATTTTGGGAATTTTGATAGGAATTAGGTTTTCCTTTACCTTTTCCTTTCCATTTTTGATGTGAAGAAAGTGCCTGCTCTTCTTCATCATCCTTATTGTGCATAGCTTCTTCTTGTTGCAGTAGGTTTACCAATTTATCAAAACTAACTGTCGTATCTGATAAGTTTAGTGTTGTTATAAAAATATGGTATGAAGAAGGGAGTGATCTCAGAACAATGGGAATGAGATCATCATCTTTGATCGCTTCTCCTAGGGCTAGAAGTGAAGCCCTCAATTATGTAACTCTTCTTAGGAAAGCTTCTATTTTTTCATTCTACTTGAACTTCAATGTGTGCAACTGACTCTACAAATTCAGTATAACATTTTTATTCTTGGCCTCGTATACCATGTTCAACTTATCCCACACTTCTTTGGATTTTTTGGCATCTCAAATGTGGGGTTTCACATCATCAGAAACTCCAAACAAGATGATGAGTTTGGCCTTATGATCTCGCTTTATCAATTTGTCGTTGTTGTGTTGTATCAGTAGTTAATCTGGTCAAAGTACCATTTACAAGAGCCAAATCTCTTCAAACTCAAGCTATGTCTTGATTTTTGTCTTCTATGCAAAGCATAGTTGTTTCCTCCGAGTAATTGTGAATCCGAGGAAGAAAACATTTGGGGGCATTGGTGCTCATTTTCATAGATCACTAATAGGGTTTGACTCTTATCATTCCAGGTATAAGGTCTCCCAATCTATATACTGTCAGTCTGATATACCAAACCTTTCTATATACGTGCCCTTCTTATATACCCAGTGGTACATGGAAGAAGCTCGCCCTTTCTATAGACCCGGCGGTACATGAAAGAGGCATTAACATACATGAAAGAATTCAATACGTGGTACCAAGATAGTAATGATGGGGTCTGTGTGATTATTGACATCGGCTCAAAGAAATATCCTCATATGCGCGTGTAACTTCACTATATACTTGGATAATATCTCAATCCGGATTTATGTCGTACAATCATTCATAGACGGATGGGATAGCTCATAGTGTGTGCACTGTGACCTTATTACTCCTCGTCAATTTAAAGGGATGATGCCCAGATGATGTTGTTGCAGCTATATTAGGTGTTAAGTGTAGTAGTAGTCACAATGGATTTACCCGTAAGTGCTTCCCAGTGGCACCGTATATACCGAACGCTACGAATGA
This sequence comes from Taxus wallichiana var. yunnanensis, assembly GCA_018340775.1. Taxonomy (NCBI): domain Eukaryota; kingdom Viridiplantae; phylum Streptophyta; class Pinopsida; order Cupressales; family Taxaceae; genus Taxus; species Taxus wallichiana. The sequence goes on from CM031235.1 coordinate 723,111,444, forward strand.
GATCTAGGATCTCGTGAGTGTTACAGAACCAATTTTTTTATTGTTTTTATTACAATTCTGCTAGTTACAAAGTTTGTAGTTAACTGTAGCAACCTGCAAATTAGTATAATATAATGTAGTATACAAATTACATTCAAAAATCTTGAAAATTGAATGGCAGCAAAAAAATTTATTTTGCGGGCCCTAGTGGCCTCCGGAGCCCAAAATGACCCAAAATGTCGGAAACTATAAAAAAATTCCCAAGATGAAGTTTTTGGATGGTCCTCCTTTTTCCAAAAATGCCCGAAATGAAAAAACAGGCCTAGTGGAGAAAAAAAAATTTACCCTAAATTTAGGGTTTTTCTCACTAAATTTTTAGAAGTCTATTTAGTTATGACTAAACTATTTAGTGAGGGTTTTTGACTAAATAGCCCTCCAGAATTGGTGGTTTCTCTATTTTGGCCGCTAAAGTCAAATTGTTTTTTAAAACTTGTGTTTTTAGTGGGATTTGACCCACGCACCTCCCATTCCCAAAGCTAATGCGCTATCCACCAAGGCACCTATGCATTTGTGTTATAAAAAGAACAAATTGTATTTAAATAAAGCCGAATTTCACTCACCTTTGGAAAAAATGACTTGGCTGAAGCTCCACGTGGCTTGGAATGAGAGGAAGTCGATTTAGGGATTTTCTTTGCGTGAGAAGAGGATCTGAAACTTTTTATTTATCTCTTTTCCACTTTGTTGATGAAAACACCTTTGCATGTGATTTCTTTTGCTCCTCACTGTTGTTTCCACCATTTTTTAATTTGTCTCCATGGATTTTTGACTTGTTTTCACCATTTTTGCAGGTAAGACCACTTCAGTTTTGATTTGTTGATGCTTTGGAATGATTTGATTTCTTTTCTTTGTTGCAGGTTCTACGTGAAGATTGAATGTAGGGATGTTGGAGCAGAAGCTCACTATATACGCTGGCTCGGTGGATCAATTTCCAAAAAACTGGCCGCTATTTTGGAGGAGGTCACGTCCTCAACTCAGCTCAAACAATCTTGGTCACTCACATATGTATGTGGATTACTTCAACAATCACCTCGCAATGCGAAATAGGGCAGTGATAAACTTGGATCTTGTAATAGCTCACCAACATTTAGCTCACTGTGGATGGGAAATGAGCTTGAAGGGTGGCCTAATCAATCCATTAATAGCTCTGATTTTTATTTTAATGGCTCAGCTCGAATGTAAGCACCCAGGAAGGAAGTAGATCAGCTCGCCCAAGAGTGTTGTGGAGAGGAGCTCAAAAAATGAGCTCGGTTAGAGAGCTTGGTGTCTTCACAGCTTAGACTTGGTCTTTAGCTTGCCTCAATACACAAATGCAAAGCACAGTCTCCAACTCGGTCTTTCAACCTCCAAAACTAGTAGACTGCTAGCTTTAGCAGTAACTAGATATACCTCTAAATGTAGAGGGAAAAACCCTAATGGGGATTTTTTTTTTTCAATACCTGCAGCAAATTTTTCCTGTCAGCCGGTGCACCAATGGAAAAAAAAATTTCCTTCCAAACACTTGGAAGGAACAAGAGGATGTGAGGAGGCAGGGATGGGGTTGGGAGGTTGTAGGAGGCTACACAGGCTCTTTGATGCTGCAAACACTTCTCCAAAACTCCTCTATCTCAGCTGCTCTCTCTTTCACTCCTTCACAGTCCAGATTCTCGCTCTGGTACCAAATGTAAATTGAGCAATAGGGGCGGAAGCCTGATAATATTTATTAAACTCAATCAACCAATTTACAATAGCTGGACTACAATACTTATAGGTATTGTACAGTCATGTGTAGACAAAAGAAAGGTTGCACAGGTACAACCAAAATTACAATAGCTTCCATAATACATCCGGGAAGCACAAAAATACAATCAAACAATTATATTGTTAAAACAATATAACAACATCCGTGATGTTTTGAATAAAACAAATAATATGGTTAATAAAACCAAATAACAACATTATTTAATTAATAACATTAATTAAATAATAAATTATATAATGCATAATTAATTAGGATAATAATAATATTTTATCCTAATGTAAAATGTGAGGCGTAAGAATTTCCCTTGTCATGCACTTGAGGTGCCATGGGAATATGATTTCTCCTCTCTATTTTTTCCAAACTTGGTCTTTAAGGGTTAGATATTCCACATCATTGGATAACTTGTTGAGAAATATTTACAACACTTTGAATGCGAGATTAAAAAAATCTAGATGTAAAATATATGAAAAATCGTATGTTTGAGGTTCTACCTAAATTATAGGTGCGTTAAGTGCAATTTTGAGGTTTCCATATACTTGAGGCACTTTTTGCACTACTTAATAGGTGCACTTTGGTATTACACAAAATCCATGAAGTTTTTGACTTTGATGCATTAAATAAAGTTGATATGTGGGATGAGTTATACATATGGGAACTAAAAATTTTGGATTTCAAAATTTTCGGAAGGAAAAAGCACACTTGAAAGTCACTCAAAGTGTTATAAGAACTTGGTTTCTCCTCTTTACATTCCCTCCAAAATTTGTCTCTAAGGATCAAATATTTCACATCAAAGGATAATTTTATAAAATATATTTCCAAAACTTTGAATGGGAGCTAAAACAATTTTTTGATGAAAAATTAATGATAAAGCATGTTTTTGAGCAATCATAGGAACCATATGTGTCATACCCGAATATTTCACACCCAAATGAAACCGTAAAAATATCGATTAATTTTTTAAAATAAAACCACATTTTTTATTACTACCATAGTCACAGAGGAAAGTATATGTTGGAAGAACAATCACCGAGAGGGGGTGAATTAGTGAGCAATAAAAACTTTCATTCACTTAACATTCATATCCATCAACCATTCAATTCAACTTAACCATTAAGCATGTATTCTTAAGAAACATAGCCATTAGATGAGAAAATGAGAACACAAGAACACATAAACACCAGATATAAGTGGGAAACCCTCAAGTGGAAGAAAACCCATTGCAACAAAGCTTTATTATAATAATGAATCAATTTTAGTTCAACAACAACCTAATAAGTAGTGCTAACATTATTAGGTCTATGACCTACAAAACTAGTCTTTAAAAATGAAGCTCAAACCCTCATCAAATCACCTCAACCATGAAAGTGAAAGGAATGATAACTAGATCGTACAAGCCAAGAACACAGATGCTAATCAAACACCACGATCAATAAGATGAAAGTAATTCACGTAATAGCTTTACTTATAACCTTTGCAAATAAATGAGCAGCAATATCATATGTTATTATGGAACTCAATGCAATACATTGAGAATGGGCCTTGCTTAAATAGGAAAGGAATAACAATCTAAGAACCATTCAAGGTCGTAGATCAAGCCATAAATCAAGGAAATAACTAGTCATCAAAGAACTAGTCAAGACCATAGATTTAGGAGAGAACTAGACATCAAGGATCTAGTCAATACCATAGATCAATGAAAGAACTAGTCAATACCATAGATCAAGGAAAGAACTATACCTAACAACTAGATAATATCTCCTAATATCTAAATAAGATAAAAGAAATATCCACACACATAAGTGGGTGAGGATAAATACAATAAAGGTAAATAAAGTATCTAGGTGAACATGAGCTAAGGTAAATACCTACTATAACAGAAAGTGTGATATATCAATAGAAATATCATGACCTCAGGGTCATCACCAAGTTTTCAAACAACCCTCAAAAACACCTCTGCAACCAGGTCACCTGAAACTGCCCAAAACTACCCTAAAACTAGTCTTGCACATGGACCTCCAAAGGGTGAACCATGATCTGAAACCACTATGGACATGTAGAATATATTCCCAACTTCCTCAAACATCATTTTAGTCAACATGTCTAGTGTACAACTTGGAATAAAACAAAAATTCTTTGAAACTTGAAATTTTTAATGGGGTCCACATACGTTAAGAAACCTAAATACCACCGGAGAAATATGGAGGAGTCCTCTAACTCATCAAATCATCAAACTTGATCAAACAATCCATTTTGGGCCACTAGGAACAAGATATTCTCCATCACTTCACAACTAGGGTTTAAGGAGGGTTTAGAAGTTGTTTACCTTCTTAATGATTGTTCATAAAGCTCTTCCCCTTAAACTCTAAACTAATGCTTGGAACATCATCTTAGGAACCTTCCCAAACTACCATGAAGATATTAGATCACCATGCAAAGTTTACACATTCCAATGAGCATCAAACAGTCCATATCAACCTTGGTTTCTCACTTTCAAAAACTTGGTAGAGGTAAAAATGTAATATCTTGCTCAAACTTGCAAACCAACACCTGAAACTTGGACCACACCTCTATAAAAACTGATACACCTTCTCCAATTCTCAAATTTACATCACCATACTGAAAATATTCCAACCAATCTCATTTAGACACCTAGGGCTTGGGAATAGGTTTAGTGTAGACCTAGAATGCATGACTAAACCTTGAACCAACACTCTAAGACACTTGTGAGTGTCTCAACACATCATCCACATGCTCCCATTCTCTCACCAAGCTCAAATAACTCATACATACTTGTACTCCATCATGACATACCTCATCCTACTGACTAGGCCTCCTAACTAGGCCACTTGCATAAGCTTGCTTAAATAATGTTGAGCTCCTCATCACTTTTTCACTCTCTCTAACCTACAAGAGCCTTAAACAAACTTCATGACATATCAAAAACATACATCTACCTCTGCAAGTCACTATACCATCTCAAGAGACCTCAAGACACCATGCTACATTATCAATACCAAGTAATCACAACTCATCGTATGACATTACCATTCAACCTTCATGTCCTTTATCCCATTTGACATAATGACATCATCACATTTTAAAATAAAAGACAACACAATGCCAACATTATAGGTCTCACATACACACCAAGTTTCACAGTTTACATTTGTCCAAACGACATACAACTATTTTGCATTCACATACATTACATCTCGTAATCAAGAGATGTTGTGGTTTGCAGAAGCATCATTACAATTTTTAGGGCCCACAACTCATATTTAGAGAAGACTCATTTTTTGTTCCAGTTTCAAACTGTGTGTCAACTCTAATCTCAATTCTCATTAGTTCTTTCTAATCCAAAATAATTTTAATTCTTATAATAAAACCATAATTTCGTTAAATATGGATATTTTACTAAGAATCTAGATTTATAGTATTATTATTTCTGGTTTTATAATTGTTGAAATTAGATTCCTAAATTTCCATTATTGGTTTTTATTTAGTGTGATATCAGATTCCAATATGTTTATTATTAGAATTTAATTAGTGTAATATCGGATTCCAATATTTACACTATGCCATACAAGTATGTTCCTAATTCTATATTGATTTTATGAGAATGGGAATATGCCCATTCTCAACACACTTATAGTACAACTATGTTCCTAATTCTTTTTATGTGTATTTGTTTTATCTCAATTCTTTTTCTATGATTCCTATATGAGGCATTTTGATCCCTTTTGAAAATTAAACCAATGTGATATGGGTACATGTTGTATGAAATCAATTCATTACATAGCATGAATTTTTGAAATGAGTTCCTTGTAAATCACATCCATGTCCCTTTAAATCACAAGATCCAACTCCTTGTAAACTTAGAGCATAATTAAGGATTTTTTAATTAAATTAATTGTATGGTGGAAATCATATTATTAATAATACATTAATAAGATTCAAGAGTTCCATAAGCAACACAATGTTTTATAGAATTATATTATGGAAAAATCTTCCAAAGTAATATAATACTTAGTATTTCATTTAATTATCAAATAATAGTACAACTATAAAATTTTATAGGACCAAGGTTTGGAATATATATTTTTAAAAAAACCCACATCCTAGGGCCAAGATGATTTCACATATAAATTTATAAACTTCAATAGTTTCTCCAAGTCAACATTCCTTATCCTATTCAAGTAGTTCAAGGTATGATTTAATGGCCACATGTCCTTTATTGGGTATCTTTATGTATCCACTTTTCCTTTTTTGTTTGGTGTCCATGCCCAGATGATACTATCCACATCGATATCTACTTTAGGTTCGTTTGAGATGGTCCATGTTTTATTTAGCTTTAAACAATCCTGATACAATGTTGTACCTTCTCCTCTCCCTACAGGTTTCCAATATTGAACTCTCGATTTTTATTTACATCATTGCCTTCCTGTTGAAGGAAAATATCCCCATATGCTCTCCCCATCCATATATTTTCATTATCATTTCCTGGTCATATAAGTAGCATTTTTCCCTTGAACACATCCTTCAACAGATTGAATTCTTGGTTAGATCTTCCAAAAACAAGCCCAATGTAAATATCTAGTTGATCACTATGTACAAGGTGCAGACCATCCATTTGAGCACTCCCTTGCTTAATCATAAGGGAACTTCTTATTTTTATTGAAAATCAAATGTTTTATTGGCCAAACAATTGATTTATTAGGTCAGTAGCAAGTATGATTAATCAAAACACATATTTACAAAATTCTATATCCATACACAAAAATTCAAAGGACACGACCTCTCTCCACCAATTTCATGAAATTATAGCTCATGAGTTATATAAACCATGGCTATGTCATCGTCTCTTGTACAAGATTTGTGTTTGAGAATGAAATTGTCTGTGAAAAAATATCTTCTATTTTTAGGACTTGTATTGATGGTGCTTTCAGTGTCATCACTACAATCTCCGTCACTCTCTGCATTGTAATCATCTAAACCACTAATTTTTTTACTTCCCAAATTGGGGGGAATGGATGAATCTGCATGCTTTGAAACTTCACTCTCTTCCCAAGCAATGTAGTATCCTTTATTCCCAACATCTGCCAAGGTTTCAAATTCATCAACTAAGAAAGGCAATTTTACTCTTCCATCCAATACTATGTTAACAATGACAACCACAAATCCTCTTCCCACATATTTGTAATGTAGTGTCTTCCTACTTGGATATACTCTTCCCTCTCGCAACTTTGGTTCCCTTTGAAAACAAGTCCACATGATCATCCTCTACAAATGTAAAAGACTCTACTACTATAACAACATAAAATACAAAGTTTGTGAGATGATGGAAAATATCTTAAAGCATTGCATAAAATAAATTTAAAATTATCATGTATGTACAACCATAAGTATATTGAATACACATAGCACATGAGTTGCAAACTTCTATAATTCAGTAAGGTTTGGAAATACTTCAAAATTATGCATATAATTTGGAAATATTTATAACACGATTTATAAACTATGATTGAACTTGACTCAATTGAATTTAAATGATGAGAAATAAATAGATGTTACATTTCCATTTGCTAACCGCTTCATCCAAATAGAGGTTAAATAAATGAGGTTGAATTTAAATGATGATAAATAAATAAATAGTGGTTAAATAGAAGTTAATTAGAAACTTGATTGCTAACCACTTCATCCAAATATCTTCATCATTTTAACATAGCATATATTACTTTTGTAAGAATTCCTCATACTTCCCATATTCCTTGACTATGAGAATGGGCATCTATCCATTTTAAACATTCTCATAAAAGGATGTAATTGTCATTCATTCTTTATGTTTCGTGTAGGAGAATTTTTCTTTCTTTTTATATTGAGTTTATGAGAATGGGCATACATCCATTCTCATCACAATGATAAAAATATTTGTTTATATGAGAAGTTGCATATGCCCATTATCATCAATATAATAAAACTCTTTGTTTGTATGAGAATGGGCATATACCTATTCTAACCATTCTACCTCATTGAAGCAATATTTAACTTAATCATTTTAATATCACTACAAAGGATGGGGGAATGAACAAACTGTCCATTCTAAAACAAATTAAATATTACCTCTATTTTTCTTCTATGATTCTTATATGAGAATGGGCATATGACCATTCAATACAAGATAAAAATGTGTGTTTGTATGAGAATTAATATATGCCCATTCTGTCTATGTGTATTTTTCTTCTATGATTCTTATATGAGAATGGGCATATGCCCTTTCAATACAAGATAAAAAATGTTTGTTTGTATGAGAATGGACATATGCACATTCTGGCGTCGATATGTATTCAGCAACAATCATTTTAATTTTCCTAATGTAAAATATTATTTGAAATATATAGGTATTATTAAATAATAGAATATTGTTTCTTGAATTCAATTATTAGTATTATTAATTAATGTTGTTAATTAATTAATTTTGATTAGTCCTAATATGATATACTAATTACATATTCTTTGATTTCTATTTTTTTATGATTAAAGTTTAAATATTTGTATTGGCTCATTCTAAGCATTATAATTAATGAAGCATTATAAGTAATGAAACATTTTAAATATTAATGGAGTTTATGTCGTTAATTAGTTTTATAAAGTTTTACTATATTTTTTATAATTATTTTAAAAATACACAATAATTAATTAAGCATTAAAATAATGACGATTAAGTTGTTAATTACGTTTATAAAGTTTAATTATATTTTATAATATTATTTATTTATTTTTATTCGTTTGATAATATAATTAGATATCATTTTTAATATAATAACTGAAGTTTGTTAGTAATATTAATTGATAGGATTTTTTTGAAATTAATTATAATATTATTGATTAATTATTTAAATTAGCGCTAGTACTAATTAATTATAATATTATAATTAATGTTATTACTATTAATTACATTTGTTTTTTTCCATGACATAGCGAGACTATTAATTTGTAAATAAATTGTTTACCACCTTTTATTAATGAAGGTACTTGTTTGTGAAACACATCTTCGAGCACCCGTTGGAGGGAAATTGGTGAAATTAATGGCAATTAATTATTTCGTGGCATGGTAGAGAGAATGACAATGGTTACTATTTTCGATGATGGTAGAGATCTTAGGAATTGCAAGGTTAACTACGGTTGGAAAAGCTCTCTCTTTCTTGTTCGTTCTTTTGCTTTCAGACCGCCCGTGTTTCATTATACTGTTTCATCCGAGAAGTAGAAGATTTGTGTTTCGTTACACCATTTCATCTTGTTAAGCAAAATATTTGAAGAATATTTTAGAGATATTGTTTGTTCTCTCCACTAAATTTTTGTTTACCCTTTCCACTTTGGGCTCCGTTTATTTCGTAAGATTGTTTTGGATTATGAAGCACAATATTTGAAGAAAATTTCAAGCATGAATTATTCTAACTCTTCTTTGCTGAATTATTATAGATGAAGAATCACTTGGTTTTTTTCCCTTCTATTCTGTTTTAGGTTTAATGATAATGCCCAATTTTTGATATTCTGTATTTTTTGATCTGGGTATTAAGAATATCACTTCAATGTTTTGAAAGACATGCGTAGTTGTTAACCTAATTATATTTGATAATACAAGGAGTGATCTGTTATGATTTTACCAAAGTACAAAGTGGTCTTACCACCTAGGTGGCATAACAAACAAATTGCTTATTTGTCGAGTTGTGCCGACAAGTTCTGAGTGCCAAGAATGAATCATTATTAGAAGAAGAATTTACTCTTTTATAGTGAAGAAAAATTTTAGTTCTTTTTTAAATTGAAGATAAGTTTCACATATACTTATAGCTCTTCTTTGTTGTATTCTAAATTTCTGGGTATAAAATAATGCCATATTTTAGATATTTTGTATTACTAATATGGGTTTTAAGAATATTATTTCAATATTTTCATTGTAAGACTTGCATAGTTGTTATCCTCCATAGTTATAAAAGGATGCATATAAATGATCATTTCATGCATGTTTTAGAGTCTCAACATGATCACATTCCCTTGAAAAAAATGTATATGATTATAAGAAATCCACTTCCAATATTTGTTGCTAAGACAGGAGTTAATTATTTTGTTATTTCCAAAGTACAATATAGAGTTACCACCTAGGCAACGTTACTTATTTTCCGAGATGGGTGGCATAGTTAAAAAGGCCCGGATGGGTGAGCGAGCTGCACCGAACGAGCTTGTCAGAGAGCCGAGATTCCAAGTGGGTGAGTGAGTTGGCATTCTAATTTGGATGAGTGAGATGATTTGCTAAATCGAAGGTTGAGCTGGCCTGTTAAGCTTGTCAGTCGAGCTAACCATTCCAGATGCTCAATCTAACTAGCCAGTCGAGTTAGTCAGATGAGATGGGCGGGTGAGCTAAATTCTAAGCCGAGTGGATGAGTTGAACGACCGAGCTGGGAGGGCGAGCTAACTTCCCGAGCTGGGCTAGGTGGATGACCTACAAGTGGGTAGACAATTTCACGTGGCTTTGAGATGGGATGGCCAGTTGACCGAGATGGGCAAACAAGCTCACTGCCGCCGAGCTAAGCAATATTGAACTTAATTTTTTTCATATATGAATTAAAATGATTAAGTTCAATGTTGTATCTAATGATAAAATTTCGATCTCATAATTGGAATCATGAAAAGAAGAACATAGATAAAATCTAGCTTGTTTTATAATTCATAGTTTCCCATTCTCATAACCTTCATAGAGTTATTGAAAATAATAAGTTCAATATTGTTTGTATTACAATGATTAGAATTGGCATATGCCCATTCTCATACAAAAAAACTATTTTATCTTCCATTGAATGGTTAGGTATCCATTCCTATAGAGGTATTAAAATGTTTAAGTTCAATATTGCTTGTATTAGAATGTTTAGAAGGAGCCTTTTCCCATTTACATACAAACAAGAATTTATTTCTTATATTGAATGGGAAGATGCCCATTGACATATAGGAATCATATATGAAGAATATAGATAAAATTTAATTTTTTTAGAATGGGCAGTTGCCCTTTATGAAATAGGAATCATATAAGAAAAGTAGATCAAATTTATTTTGTTTTTGAATGGGCAATTCCCCATAATCTCAACCTTCATAGGTATTAAAATTATTATGTTCAATCTTGTAAACTACCCAATACCATATAGGAATCATAAAATAAGAAAATAGATAAAATCTAATTCATTTTAGAAAGGCAAGTTGCCCACTCTCACAGACCTTCATATAGTTTTTAAATTGATTAAGTTAAATATTTCTCAGTATCGGATCGACAATTCCTTTTCAATTTTATATCATATTACTTTTCCCATAGTAATGATCAAGTTCAATATTGCTTGTATTGCAATGATAAGAATGGGCATACATCCTTTCTCATACAAACAAACATTTTTATCTTGAATGGGCAGATGCCTAGTCTCTTATAGGAATCATAGAAGAAGAATTTAGGTTGAATTTATAAGATGATAAATTAATAAATAGAGGTTAAATAGAAGTTAATTATAAATTTGATTGCTAATCGCGTCATCCAAATATATTCATCATATTAACATAACATATATTAATTTTACAAGAATTCATCATACTTCCAATATTCCTGACTATTAGAATGGGTGTCATGTCCATTTTAAACATTCTCATAAAAGGATGAAATTGTCATTCATTCTTTATGTTTCGCGTAGGAGAATTTTTCTTTCTTTCTATATTGAGTTTATGAGAATGGGCATATGCCCATTCTCATCACAATGATAAAAATCTTTGTTTATATGAGAAGTTGCATATGCCCATTATCATCAATATAATAAAACTCTTTTTTTGTATGAGAATGGGCATATACCTATTCTAAACATTCTACCTCATTGAAGCAATATTTAACTTAATCATTTTAATATCACTACAAAGGATGGGGGAATGGGCAACTGTCCATTCTAAAACAAATTAAATATTACCTCTATTTTTCTTCTATGATTCTTATATGAAAATGGGCATATGCCCATTCAATGCAAGATAAACATTTAAATGTATGGAGAAGGTGCAGAACATAATAAACATTTAAATTTATTCATAAACCTTATATCAAATAGTAAAGTAAATAGTAATATTCATAACATATATTACATGTCAATAATAATCTAATACTATTAAAATTTGAAAAATGTTTATTAATTATCCATGATTTAAAATCCCCCTCTCTCTAGTATAAATTAGTATCAATTAATTATATTTATTCTCTGTGATAGGTTTTTTGTTGATTCTCGGTATCTTTGCCATGGCAATCCCTTTGCTACCGGGACTCTTTCTTTAGAGGGAATTAAGGGAGATTGTCTTCTATGGCCCTATCTCCTCTAACTAGATTTGAACAATTTTCTGGATTGATTTTGACTTGGTGGGTCAAGCCATATAAACTATTCTTAGGGAGGATTACATCCAAGGATGTGGTTGAGCTCGCGTCAATACCGAGGTTGCTTCCTTTTTTCACCCACCTGTTGCTCCTTAGAGGATACAAGGATGGGACCTTGCACATTTTTTGTTATTTTATTCAACCTAGACATGTGTTTGGTCTTCCAAAAGCAAGTGAAAATTTTTGGTTTTCCACAGCTCTTTCAAAAAATTTTAATGGCAATTGACAGGGATTTGGTTTCTTGGGGCTATGTTAAATAATTAGAAAGGAGGTATAAAAATCTTTTGGATTTTGCTATTTCAGCTCATCAAAAATATGGATTTAAGGAGGAAGGTCCTACCAACTTAAGCTCCCTAGAATCTATCTTAATTCGCCATGAGCCAGCTCGAATTGACAAACTCGAGGAAGGTCCTGCCAACATATCCCCCTAGACTTGGAAGCTTTATCCTTCCCAATTGGCCATGTTCCAACTCAAATTTTCAAAATCGGGAGGGGAAATATGGCTTCATATACTTCTCTACCAAGGGTTGTGCATGCTAGCTCTCAAGAACCTTGTAGTAGCTCCAGACTGAAGGTTCTTGCTCCAACTACAACTCAGACGGTCAAAGTGAATGTTGAAGTTTCGAATTATCAAAATAATAATGCTCATACCTATGATAGTTATATAGTATTTGTTTTTTCATTTTTCAGGGCATCCATGCTTAAACTTCTTTCTTGCTTTTAGATTTCCTTGCTTTTAGATATTGTATACAATGTTTTGTAAGGGAGGGGACCCAAGAACCCCCTGGTTCAAAGCTCCGGTGAAAATCGTTTATCCATAAAAACAAACATCAAACATGGCTATGATTTTTTTTTAATTTAAAATTTATTTTAAGTGCAATAATTAAACCTAAAACATGGCTATGATATTGTTTAATATTTACATTTTTTTGTCCATGGCATAGTGAGACCATTAATTTGCAAATAAATTATTTACCACCTTTTATTATTTGAAGGTACTTGTTTGTGAAACACGTCTTCGAGCACCCGTTGGAGGGAAATTGGTGAAATTAATGACAATTAATTCTTCCATGGCATGGTAGAGAGAATGATGGTGGTTACTATTTTTGATGATGGTAGAGATCTTGGGAATTGTAAGGTTAGAGAAGCTATCTCTTTCTTGTTCATCCTTTCCGCTTTCTTTTTCATCCAGTTTCCACTTTTTTTGTTTGTCCTTCTCGCTTTGGGTTGCCCATATTTCATTAGACCGTTTTGTCCTTTGAAGAAAAAGATTTGAAGAATATTTCTGAGATATTGTTTGTTCTCTCCACTAATTTTTTTTTTACCCTTTAAGTTTCCACTTTGGGCTCCCTCTGTTTCATAAGACCGTTTTGACTTGTGAAGCACAATATTTGAAGAAAATTTCAGGCATGAATTATTCTAACTCTTCTTTGTTGAATTATTATGAGATAAAGAAGGGGTAGATTCCCATTTTCATATGATAAATGACATATGCCCATTCTCATCACAATCATAAAACTCTTTGTTTGTATGAGAATGGGCATATGCCTATTCTAACCATTCTACCTCATTGAAGCAATATTGAACTTAATCATTTTTATATCACTATAGAGGATGTGGGAATGAGCAACTATCCATTCTAAAAATAAATAAATATTACCTCTATTTCTCTTCTATGATTCCTATATGAGAATGGACATATACCCATTCAATACCGAGATAATTTTTTTGTTTATATGAGATTGAACATATGTCGATATCTCTGTCTTATGTGTATTTTTCTTCTATGATTCTTATATGAGAATGAGCATATGCCCTTTCAATAGAAGACAAAAATGTTTGTTTGTATTGGAATGGACATATACCCATTATGTATGTGTGTACTAAAATAATCATTTTATTTGATCCTATATGAGAATGGTCATATGCCCATTCTCACATAGGAATCATAGCAGAATAATAGAAAATTAAATATCATCTATATTATCAAGTCAATCATTTTGAGATCTATACAAAGTCTCACGTGATAATGGAGAATTGTCCATTCTGAAACAAATTAAATTTTATCTTTATTAATTCCTGTGATGATGTATGGCTTTGATTATGTAAAATATTGACTGTGAAATGATCTTATTTAATGTTGACATTTGAATCATTATTAGAGCTACTATTACCTTGTTTTATATATTGATTATTGTGATGATGAATAACTTTTGTTTCTTGCTTATAAGATTTGAAGTTGTCTATATGATTATAAAATTAGTTAGCAAAAGTTATTTTCCAACAGAGATTGCATTATTACCTTGTTAATTGATAATATGTACTATGTAGATATAAAGGATAGTTAATCATTTTGTAATCTTCATTTTATAATAATTCAACATGGTTACGAGTTTCGTTGAACTAACATGCATACAATTTATTATTTTCATCTGGTATGTAGGAATCAAAGTAATCATTACCAAGTGACACGTTGGATTTGATACACCTATAAAGGCGACGAGATTGGGTAAGTGCCCACTCTAAACAAAGTAAATGTTATCTGTATTTTTTATTATACTTATTCACATATCTCCATGAAAAATAATGGACTTTCTATTATGATTGAAATTAAAGAGAACATGCATATGCCCATTCTTCATATACTATCATTATCTCTATAATTTTTTTATTCTTTTTTTTTTCTCTAGTTTGAACAATAGTTTTCATTTTTTAAACGATTGCATTATGAGAATAGGAAAATTCCCATTCTTAAGGGAAAATTCTCATTCTAAAATAAATATTAAAGAGAATACACATATGCCCATTCTACTTATTTTAATCTTAGCGATATTGTTTGCATATGTCCATTTAATACAAAACAAAACAAGCATTTTGTTTGCATTAGAATCAGCATATGCCCATTCTAAACGATGTAATACAAGAAATACTGATGTTATGAGATTGCTTCTATTATTCCTATTTAAACCTATTTAAAAATTTAAAACTGTGAGACTATTTAATCCATACTTTTTTTTTTTTCATTATTCCTATCTACCCAAGCAATTCTTCTATGATTCCTAAATGAGAAGGGGCATCTTCCCATTCAATACAAGACAATGCCATAAAGCTCCATCAATTTCATAACTCTTTAACAAGATGTGAGAATGGGTACCCATTCTATAACAAAGTAAATTTAATTATTCCTATCATAAAGGGCATATGCCCATTCAATACAAGACAATGCCATAAAGCTCCATCAATTTCATAACTCTTTAACAAGATGTGAGAATGGGTGCCCATTCTATAAATAAGTAAATTTAATTATTCCTATCATAATATGCCAATTCTAAACTTTATAATACAAGTAATAATTATTTATTTGAGAATGGGTATGTTCACAATCATGACTGAAACATATTTGTTTATGAGAATGGGTATGTGCCAATTCTAAACATTCATGTACACAAAAATTTAATTTTATGAGAATGGGCATGTACACACTCATCAATACTTAGTCATTTGAATTCCTATTTAAAATTTGTGAGTATATCTAAGCCATACTCTTCTTTTAAGATTGTTATCTTCCCTAAGAACTCTTTTTTATTCCTATATTAGAAAAGACAAGTGGCCCATTTGATACAAGACCAGTAAACATGGTCAACCATTTTTTACTTATTTATAGTCGCGACCATTTATAAATCATACTCTTCTTTTATGATTCCTATCTACCCAATAAAGTCTTTTATGAATCCTATATGAGAATAGGAAGATTAAAAATGTAATGCCCATTCAAAACAAGAAGAAACAATTTTGTTTACATGAGAATGGGCATATGCCCATTCTAAACATTGTAATACAAGCAATACTAATTTTATGAGATTGCCTATATTATTCCTATTTATATCTATTTAAAAAATGTGAGACTGTTTTATCCATACTCTTCTTATTATTATTCTATGATTCCTAAATGAGAAGGGGCATCTACCCATTCAATACAAGAAAATTCCATAAAGCTCCATCAATTTCATAACTCTTTAACAAGATATGATAATTCTTTCCCATCCTAAAATAAAGTAAATTTGATTATTCCTATCTTAAAGGGTGTGTACATGAATTTGTTAGCAATGCAAAAATAATAAGAACTAACACATAGTAGTCCTAAAACAAAGCTAAATCGAAATCAATGCACCATGATTCTTAGAGCTTAAGCAAGACTAATCTACCAACATCCTTGCATTAGAACATGAATAAATATTCAAACTAACATGTTAATCCATTAATCTCTATCTCTATTGAATTCTAATCAAATGAAATGAACCTATTTAGATCCTTAGCAATCAAAGGTTTGATTGTATGTTTGAATCCCAAGGTTTTCAAGAATGGGGTCTTTTCAATCCATGGCTACAAGACCATTTGATATATTCCCATATGACTTCAAAACTTGTATGGATGAATAAAAGAAATGAAAATAGCTAGCTCCTCCAATGAAGAATGCTCTAAGATGATAAAATGGCTATATCTTAGGATCTATGCTCATTTAGGTGTGTAGGTGTAAATAGAAAGGTAGGAGGAGGGCTCCTTATATAGCCCAATGGATAGAAGAATCTCTACATCCCTCTTCATATGGGATAAATGGAGAGGTTGGTTTAGTTGTGGATAAGGAAGGTTTAGAAAGGGTCGAGTCAACCTTAGGAGGGTTTAGTTTGTCCTTTAGTGACCCATGGGGTTTGAGGGGCTTTTAAATTAATTAATCAAAGTGATTAATTAATAGGTGTGCAAGCTTATAAAAGATTTTTAGATGAATAATTAGCATGATTTAGACTATGAGAGGGATTTAATCAAATAAATGACGATTTATTGATTTAATGGAAGAGGAAGCTAATTAATTAATAATAATAAATTAGTCTAGATAGAAAGGGGTTTAATTAATCGAAGGTCATTAATTGGTGTATTTATTGGATAGAAGAGTTAATTAATTAGCATAGTGTAGCTAATTAACAATGATAGAATAGGAAGTGTGTTATCTTGACGATATGTCGTTAATTTATGGGAAAGAGGATAATTAGCACAATTGAAGTATGTAAATTGATTGGGTTAAATTATAGGTGTCTACATTTTCCCACTTCAAATATAGTAGACAGATAAATTTTGAAAGCATAGAAGAAAAATTAGTAGAAGTGAGATTTTCCCTTTGAGTGTCGATGGGGTGATGAGAGAAGGTGATCGACAATCAAAAAGGTGAGGGAAAAGAAATAGAAGAATGGGTAGGAGCATGATGATCCAGGTGAATAAGAAGAATAGTGTTGATAGGAGAATGATGTAGAAGAGGAATGATAGATGGAAAGAAAAGAGAAAGCTTTCATCCAGTGTATTGAAACAACTTTATTGTCACCTATTGCCAAAGATCTACATCTTCGGTCCTTATTAAAAATATAAGTATACGAAAAATTAGAATGACATGAAAAGTCATACTACAAACAATTGTCCATTGTGGAAAATACCAACTCCATGTAACATACAAAATGTAATGCAATACAAGAAATTAAAAGATTCCTAACTCCTTGAAAAATACATAATGCAATGCAATACAAGAAAGTATACAAGCAAACTTAACAGAGAAACATGATGTAATATTTTTGTTATCAAGCTTTGATTCTGACCTATACAAATTAATGACAAGGGTTAAAAGATGGTGCCCCAAGAAAGGATACATGCAAGGGGAATAATGGAGGACACTTTGGTCCTATGAAAAGTAATCATGCACTATGAGAAAGATAAAGAAACTCATTGTGCCCTGAGCAGCACACACATAGTAAGTAAACCAACTTTGTTGATGGAGGTAGATCAAGATGATCTATGAGTCACACATAAGCTCAAGCGAGAACCAAAGAGTGATGTTTTGTAGGATGCTTTATATTGTTTTCAATTTTTCTCAAAACATATTTGAATGTTTTTGTGATTTTCTATAAGTTTTTTGAAGCTATGTAAATGAAGACAAAGAAGCGTGGATGCCCCAGCGATAGATGGGATGTACAATGGTAGAATG
The DNA here is from genome assembly GCA_018340775.1 of Taxus wallichiana var. yunnanensis. Classification (NCBI taxonomy): domain Eukaryota; kingdom Viridiplantae; phylum Streptophyta; class Pinopsida; order Cupressales; family Taxaceae; genus Taxus; species Taxus wallichiana. Next base: position 723,129,693 of record CM031235.1, read on the forward strand.
CCATACATACGAGAAAGTGAAGATGTGATATGCCCCAATGATTAGGTGGGATTATTCAAAGACAAAATCTTCACAGATAGAAGGGGGATCAAGGCCAATATAAAATAGGTTCAATCATGAGGGAGCAAGGATGCCCTAGCGTAAGTTGGCCAAGAAACACATGAGAGAAAGGAAGTAGAAAATTGTCTTATTAAAAGGGGAAAAAAGTGCATGCAAACATGGAAAAGAGGACATATGATACACATGGATGTTCTAAACAATTCGAAGAATAAAGGATGCTATAAAAATATTTAGAAGGCATTGGATGAAAAAGTGATTAGCCCAAGGCACAAATCATGAGACAAGACATCTGTTAAAACAAGAGTTTCAACAAGGTCCAAAAAGTAACACTTGATAACATACTAATCCTGTTTACTCATCGAGATCCCATGTGTGCCAATGGAAATGAATTACCTCTTGAAGGAAAAATTTGATAGACAACAAGTGAAGACACTAGTCAATGTGTCAGAATGATTTAGTTTGAAAGGTGACTTGTGAATGGATTGTGGAAGGAGAGCCGTACATTTCTCCGCTGCCAGCCATGCATCCATAGCCTCGAAGAAGATGTATTTGATTCTAATCACAACATTTCTCTACTACCAGTCATGCGTCCATAGCCTCGATAGAGATTATTTGAAATAACCCAAGAGAGAGTTATATATCAATTGTCTTTTGCTTTTAACTTTTGCTTTTTGATTGATTGATTTTGATTCTTTTTCTTTCGGAAAATGTATGTCATCTCTCTTTTTTAATAAGGGGTTAAGAACCACTGATGGCTTGATGGAAGAAAGTGGAGGTGATTGCAATGAAGACATTGGATAGTGTCAACAAATACGTCCAAAATTTCTTCCCAACAAGTTTATTAGATGAGAATAGTGATAGGAATCTCTAAGAGGTCAATCATTCTTTAATTTACCAAGGTTATGAAAGACCAAGGTCAAACAGATACCATAGAGATACATGTCACAAAATGCATGCAAATAGGCTAACCACAATAACATCAAAGGGATGAAAATGGTGGATGACTTGTAGATGAATATGAAAGAAAGGGAGGAAAGAACATCCATGTGTATGTAATACCTGATTGCAATGTTTGATCTTTATACCTTTGATTTTGTTTTTGTAATGTTTTAATGTTTTCTCATTTTTTTGTATTTTTGAACTATTTTATGATTTTTAGATTTTTTTGGAAGTTAGGACCAATAATGTCACTCTGCATGATAGGATCCAACAACAATGTGTGCAAATTCCTTAATAAGGGAGACTAAGTGTGTTTGTTTATCAAGAGTGATATTATCCCCGATCTCGATGATCATGGTGAGTTCACACTCAACAAATGACTGTGATTTGTTTTGAAACATGGGTTTCATATGTGGGAGTTTGAGTTCCCTATCCATAGGTTTTTGCACTTTGCGCCATACTTGATGGGTACGTTGGTGTGCATTCTAGAATCATGTTTGATTTTGAATTTTATAATCATTTGAGTTGTTGGGAGCTTTGGAGCTCTTTGGAGTTTTGATCTTAGCTTTATAAAGAACATGTTTGGATTTCTTATAAGCTAATGCTTGACTTGTCTGATCCGAGAAGTGAGAGAAGAATGTGGATGTTTAGAATTGATGAGAGGAATGACGGTGGGCTTGCCACAATATTTGGTAGAAGAATAATGTGATGGATGAAAAGGATATGGTCCAAGGATTGAAGAAGATGGGATACCGGGAGGTGAGCCATAGACAAAAGAAGAAGGGACTACTAGAATGTGGTCCAAGAATATAAGAAGAAGGGCTACTAGGACGTGACCCATAGATGTAAGATGATGGGCTACTAGGATGTGGCCCAATAATAGAAGATGATGGACTACCCGGGGTGATCCATACATAGAAGACAAGGGGATAGTTGGACATGCCCCAAGAATAGAAGATAGTGGACTACTTGAAAATGTCCCACAAATAACAAAGGGAGGGCTACTAGAAGGTGACCCACACCTAGACAAAGATGAAGGGCTACTTGGCATTGACCCCATAAGATATTGTGATTGAGGAATTATGATAAACAAAGAGTGATTGGGTGATGAGAAGATAGGCCATGGATCAATGCAATACCAAGGAGTTTCATCACATAATGAAGAATGTGAAGATGGAAGAATAAGAGGAGTGTAAAGTTGTATGATCTGAGGCTCTTCCTCCATTTCTTGATAAAAAGAATCAAAATTTTCCTCACAATATGCAGACGCATCAAATTCTAAATAAAATCCTTTCTCGTAATCTGCTTAAAGGAATATCTTCATGTGCCCCTATAAATGCCCTAATTTTTTCTTCATTCTGAAAGAGATCAATCAATATGAGTTGTATATCGACCACCAGGGGTTGATTGGAAGAAAGAGGTTCACTTGGTGTGGAAGATTTAGAATATGTTTGATGATGATTGATAGAAGAAAATAATGTTGGGGACAAAGAAGATGTGTAGCTAGATGTTGCGGGAGTAGAAGAAGGTGGTGTGGACCCACCTATACGATGGTATATTGTCTAGAAACTAGTAGGATTAATTCGAAGTCTACAAATTGTGACACATGGGTCGATTCAAAATTTTGAATAGAAGGAATTTGAGTCACATAAATCTTCAAAGAAGGAATACTTCGTGGGGGTGATTGATGAAGAAGGTCCTATGAAGAAGGGGAGGACCATGATTCAAGAATCACATTGGATGACTAATAACAAGGGTCCTGTAAAAAAGAGAGGACCGTGATTCAAGAATTGTATTAGATGTTTGATTGGATGGATTTGGAGTTGCTCGTATCTTCAAAGCAAGAAGACATTGTTGAGGCAAATGATAAAAGGGGTCCTGTGAAAGAAGGAAGGACCGCGGCAAAGGAGTTGTATTAAATGTATGATGAAGGGGTCCTACGAAGATAGGGAGGACCACGACATAGAGTCACATTAGATGAATGATAAAGATAATTTGTGGTGATACAAATCTTTAGAGGAGGAGAATGTTGTTTAGGTGCCTAATAATAAAGGTCCTGTGAAGAAGGAGAGGACTATGACTTAGGAGTCAAATTAGATGAATCTAAATAGTAGTTTGGATTTGAATCATTAGAAGAGTCAGAGGAAATATTTGGATTGGAATCCTCAGAAGAAGAGGAAATGTTTGGATTAGAATTATAAGAAGAGTGGGGGGAACCCAAATAATAATTTGGATCATAAGTGTCCAAACCATGCCATCGATTATGAGATGAAGGCGAGGAACAGTTTAATCGAATGGGTTCTCTAGCATGAAGAACCAAATGAGGTTTGGTCATGATGGGCGTATTTTTATGTGAATGCCTAAAATTTGATTCCTTATTGTCGTATGTATAAGGGACCTTGCGATAATTAGTCATTTTTGGCATGTTTTGGGTTCAAAGGTCTAGACCTAAATTGTATGATCAAACTTTTAAAAGTGAATAAGGTTTCGTGTTGATTTGGGCAGCATAATGACAACCAACTAGACATTTCATAAAGATGGGGATGCTTGTGTGATTTTCCAAAAGGGAAGCTAAGGAAAACATATATCGTGATGACTCAAGATTGATAATCCAACAAGGTTTGGAGGTGTAAATGCCAAAGGATTGATCAAAATTTTAGCGACATAAAGGATACAAAGGAAATATTTCCAATGTTTAATTGATGCAAAAGTTGCTTGATAGGAAATGTTTATACTAAGGTTTGAAATATATGTTCAAAAATGACCATGAACTTAGGCAAAAAAAAGAAGATCAAGAGGATCAAAGACCCAAAGGATTGTCCTAGAAATGAGTTTATAAGGAAGATAAACAAAAGGAACAATCATGCAAGTTCAAAACACAAAGCCAAATTAATTACCAAAGAATAATGAATGATAAAGAATCAATGGATCAAAATGATTGTCTGAAATGGATAAGTCGATGTGACAAATGAGACACAATCACACAAAGTCGTTGGTAAACCAATTAGTCAAATGGAGTACTTCCTAAATCTATTTTCAAAAAGGTAGGTGGTGTCGTATGATGATTAAAAAAATGTCCCTACTTATGTTGAGTTCAAAGAAATGAACAAGGTGTAAGTAATAACAAGAAGTTAACGCGACCTCCAAACAAAGTATACTAGAAGCAAGCCCAAATTCAATCAAGACCTATATCCCAAAAATAATTTACATCCCTACTTATGTTGAGTGACACAAAAATTTCACCAGATATGTTAACCAAACTTTACGAGAAAGTAAGGTATTAATATCAAGATGATATTGATATAACATGCACAAGTGGTAACACTTAACACTCTTCAAAATCAAGGTAATAATTGAAATCAAACTAAAGTGATAGTATACCTAGGAATTGTTAAAGTGTATATAGCGTAACCTTACAATATAGATATTTAGGTCAATTTTACAAGAAACAAGACGTAAATACAAAAATTGTAGTGACATGATATAAACAAGATATCCATTCAAAGGAGAATCAAAGTGATGAACCAAGCCTAACTACGATGATGATCTTGAATTGGGTATCAAGATCAAAAAGGTTACCAATGATATAAAAATGTCTCTACTCACTTTAGATGTTTAACAACCCACTGCAAACATGGATGGGCGTAAATAGACAAAAAGTGGTGAAATAATCAATTGATAATGCAAAGGTAGTCACTCTTCTTTTGATCAACAAAGTGTCAAAATAAAGTGAAGGAAGTAGATCAATTGGGGTTGAAAATGTTGGCCTCACTTTGGCAGAGTTTCACCTCACCTTAGGGCAAGTGAAAAATTAAGAAAAAGTAACACTTCACACGTTTCGTGATGAACAATAGCTCTCAACTCAAATTGTATTTGATGTGGTCCAAGTGGTCTCTTGTTCAAAGATAGCTTCCTAGGTGGTTCACTCAACTAGGTATCACAAGTCATCTAATAGCGAGCTCGATTTACCCAAAAAGTCACACTAACTAATTTTGGAGTATCTCGGCTTTAATTTACCCCCTTCAAGCATAGTGGGTAATAAATGTGTCCATCATGTACTCTCACTAGGGTCACAATACAAACGACTTGTGATGTTAAATCTCACGTGTGTACTAGTCAAGTAGGTTTGCAGAGCACTTCCCATTTTGTCCACAAGGTTACCTCTTGCATGGACTACTCGGGGTTCCTAGGACCACCCCCATTGTTGTAAGCTAAGGATTATGCCAAAGGGGTTATATCCTAGTTTTAGCGAGATGGGACGTCTTTATATCGAATCAAATACATTGTATTGATTGTGGTGTGTTTTTCTATCTTTTTAAAATTGGATGTGGTTTGCTTGAACACCTTTGGAAACCTACACATAGAAACTATATTAATATTTTATTTTTGTTTGTTATCCCCATTTTGAGTTAACGACGAAATGGTTGGATAACCCCTACAAAATTTTCTTAACACTTTTGAGTTTTGATTGGGTCTTTATGAGTAAATCGGGTTTCGGATATCATCATGGCCGGAATATTCATGAGTTAAAACATGCTTTGTGTTGCTTGATTTCCAGATTCCCGAAATCCGCTTTATATTGAGCTTGAAGTCCTTTGAGCAAGTCCTTTCAAATCGGGTTTCGGAAGCTTAAGGCATCGGAACATTCGTGTTCAAAACATGTTTTATATGGCATGTTCTCGATTCCGAAACCCGCCAAGTATTAAGAAAATCCTTTGTAAATCGGGTTTCGGAAGTTTAACACATCGGAACATTCGTGTTTCTAGACATGTTTTGTGTTCCATGTTTTCCGACGCTCAAAACCCGAAATACACCAAATCTTTTCCCATCGGGTTTCCGAACTCCTCCAACATGCTGACGTGGCACATGCTAAGCGGTCGGTGCGTTGGCACGTGCGGAGCTGATGTGTATTTATTATTGGTTTTCTTATAAATATGCGGTTTTTACACGTCATTTTCACCGTTCTTAATTTTACACCGTGGATTTTTGCGCATGTTCTCCTGCTCCCAAAACCCGCAAGCTCGCGTTATCATACTGGATCGATTGTTTTCATTTTCACCTGTCTCGATTGGAAGGTATTAATCGTTCCTCCTTTGTTCTTGATTTAAGAAACGTTTTCCGTGTACTTCCTTGCCGATTGTTGAAGATTTTCTTCCTTATTTCCTCTGAATCGTTTTCGAAAGCGTTTTGGGGTTTTCTAGGGTTTATTTTCTTCTTGCAAATATCAGTTGGTACTGTTCCTTTTGAATTACAATTGTTTGCATGATATTTGGAATATTATCAAAGAAAAAAGGTTTTATATGCAAAAACTCAAAGGAGAAATTCTTTTTGTGCTACCCGGACTTCGGAAGCTGTTTTGCAGGCTTTCCTTAATCTGCCCAAAGTACAGAGAGAGCTCGAAGTTCGGGGTTCCTCAATATTCCGATCTCAACAGTGGGTACCGGGTTCTCAAAAGGTTCCGCCAGTAACACTAAGTGTCGGGTTCCGTCGAAGTTCTGTCAAAGGCAGTGCGTGTCGGGTTCCTCCAAAGTTCCGACACCTTCAGCCTGTCGGGTTCTTTTTATCTTCCGTCACATACCTTCAATCGGGTATTTCAGCGTGCATAGCATCACCAGGGTTTTCCGAGCATCTCTTCATCCGATTTTCTTCATGACAGACCCCGGTCCATCACAAGAGAAGACCGAGAAATCAAGCAGGATGAAATATAAGTTTAAGAAACCAGAATCCCCGTCATATGTTGACTGTAATTACGATATTCGGGATACCGAATTCGGTAATGTTGACATGGGCGATTTACGGAACAGGTGAAAAGTCCCGTCAAAGCTTGAATGGATGACCTCTTTAGCAAACAGTGGCTTACCTTTGGCAGCAGGCTTTCCTCTATCGGCCCAATGTCCAGAGTTCATTCTGGCCTGTGCCTCTAACTACGACTCTGCTTCTCGTTCCGTTAGGAACCCAGCAGGAGAAGTAGTGATCAAGCTAGATGGGATTTATCTTGATGACCTCCTGAAATTACCCAATTTCGAGGAGTATGGGAATTTGAATATGAAGTCAGCCCAGAAAACCTGGGACACTAACCAGGAGAATTGTATAAGAGATGTTAACAAGAAGTTCCTGGCTAAAGCTAAGCCAGCGGTATCCCGATTTCCTAGGACTATTCCTAGGTGTGACTTTATACAAGAGATAAATGATATCATCACACTTCTTAGCCGGGCATTTGGTTTACCAGAGTCAAATCTATTTCACGGATGGATGTACCAGTTCATGGTCACCATCAAGAAGAATAAGCAAGGGATTGAGTGGGGAACCTTGATCAGTGATGAGATTGATGCCCAAATGGCAGCGGTCTTGTCGGCGGGAAAATTTTACATGTTCTCGTATGTGGCCTATCGGCGGCGGGATGAGAACTATCCGGGCTCGATCAAAAGCGGCGGGATCACAAACCCAATCTACAAGCATTTTCCGCAAATAACGAAGAAGGGGTCTAAGGATCAGTTTAGAAGGGTTAATGATGCCTTTTCTATGAGAACATCTGTGAGATGAACCAGGGATTGAGAAAAACAAGAGTCTCAGATGAGGCTTGGGCGAGGTATCTAAATGGGGATGTATCTTCCTACGGTTTAGGAAGTTTACATACATTCGAAACAGTGATGTATGCGGGAGAGCCTTTCCGTCTGCCTCGCTATCACGGGATAGATTAATTTTGTTGGAATTGGTCGAGACAATTGTTGGATTTCCACAAGTTCCAGCAGAGCAAGCCAAGCAGCAGTATCCTTCCCAATTTCTATTGGGAGATATACTTGCTCGAAAATGCTAAGGCCAAAAATGTCGAATGTGAACAGGGGAGAAATTAAAGAAGCATATGAAATCTCGGGATGGTTTTGACATCCGAGGAGTGCTTCGGGCTTATGGAGCTCAACATCTGCACAGGCCTGATATTGAGGACATCTGGATTGATCTGCGGGACGAAGTTGCGATACGCAGAAAGGATAATAGTAGGCTTACTATTGATGAAATTGAACAACTTAGGGCTTTCGATTTGCGGATAGCGCTGCTGAGATAATGAAAGTGTGTTGGATATGTCCTATGATGGGCTTAACGAAGATCGATACATTTTTCCACCTATTGATTGGTCAGTTACTGAGAAAGCCTCTATCACCGATAGGTCAGCCCTAATATTGGCTCGTACGAAGAAATGGCTTTCTTCTTGGGGGATGAATTTCAATGATGACAAGTTTCCCAAATTGGCTGCTTTAGAGGTGGGGCCCTCCCAGCGGGGAAAGGGCAAAGAATCTTACGGGGGCCTATAAAAATCGGGATTCTAGGAGGAGGAAAGAAAGACAAATCTCTTCGATTGTTTCTCCAGCTGAAACGGTGGTTGTGCCAGAATCACCAACGTCACCAGAAAAAGAAGAAATTAATGTGGAAGAGGAAGGAAGTCAAATCTTGATTCCATCATCTGTTGATAGTCAGACCAAAGAAACTTTGTCTCTTGCTGACCCGGGGTTTGGAGTACGAATACTGTGCTGCCCCTCAGCAACCACTCAATCTCCTCAATCCCCATTCACTTCTTCAAGTATGGCGAGGCATTTTCTCTGGTCTCTCTCCCTCTCTCTCTGGAACCCAAATAATTACCAGCTCGCCCAACACTTTGCCTCTCTTTGTTGCACCTACTACCACGTTGATTCTTGTTCCCCCTCCAATAGTAGAATCTTCTCCTCTTGAGAGTAGATTACTAGTTCTACAACATCAGCGGTTCTTACGATACTCCACTGATAGTTACTTGAGCAAACTCCCGGGAAGAGGAAGGTGATTGTACCCCTACCACCCCTTGATTTTAGCTCACTCAAGACTTCTCTCTGCGAAATCAGCCAAGAAACCCAAAGCAGTTTGAGAGTTTTGGTAGATGCTTCGAGGAGATAAGTTCGCGAGAGATCGCCACTCCCTCAGCTGACAAAACTAGGGATGATGTAGCATTTGCTGATTATCGGATCACCAAGGTGGCTCTAGGGAAAGTAACGAAGGAGCGCAACAAGATGCACGGGCTTCCATAGGCGTCTTTGTGCCACAAAAAGTTGAAAGAAACAAAGATCAGCAGAGATGAGTTTAAGAAAAAAGTGGAGCAGTTGACAGAGGTTTTGATTAAACTCTCAACACCCCTGGAATCCATACCATCTGCTCCTGCTTCTGCCGGATTCGATTTCTCATCGGTGCCTACGATTGAGAAGATTACCAGAAAAGGAAGAGTGGTTAATGAATGGATCCAAAAGTTGCTCCAACAAGGAAGGAAGTAATTGAGGCGTGGTGAAAGTTCATCAGTCCTTGGCAGAGATTGAAGGAAGGAGAGAAGATGGATGAGGAATTCACTGAAGAACTTGGACAAGCTTGATTTGACTTGTGAAGCTCTCCAGTGCTAAAGCAAATACCAGCACATCTCTTGGTAGAAGAAGGCGTTCTTCCACATACGAGATAAACACTTTCGGTGATCAAGGGCATTAAGTTGAGTAAAGATTCTCAGCGAAGCTGCAGCAAGTTGAGAGAATCGAGGATAAATTGATCGATGGGAAAAGTGATGCGGAGGAAGAATTGCTAAAGATTTGTCCAAAGATGTCGGTTGGGAAATCAAGTGCCCTATCAGCAGATGATCTCTTCAAACAAGTTCAAGAGATTATTCAGCATGAACCTGTAGATGGATTCGACCTTGAAGTCATTGGTCAGTTTGTGAGGATTGAGCATACGTTGGAGGCCTTAATAAAGCTCAGCAAGAGGTTAAAAAAGCTTCCCGGCGGTGCCAGTGATATCCATGAGACTTGCGAAATGTGGAATGATCTTTCCACTTTTTTTGAGGAAAACGAAATGCAAGGCATTATTCGGAAGTTCCAGGAGTTCCGGAACAAACAGTCTCAGCTGGAGGAAGAGAAAGGAGAAGAATCAAAAGATGATGACTCGGATTGAGCTCCAGCGTCTCATGTCATTTCTATTTTTAGAATGACACATCTTTTATTTCCATTTTGTCATTATTTTTAATTCAGACTTCGACTTGATCTCCTGCGTGAGAATCATGCAAAGCTGAAACTCTAGTTAGCATGCTACTTTTCAGGATCTGGCCTATTTTGGCTCTGATTCTCTTGTTATAAATAAGGGATGCTTGTGCATTCAAAAGGGTCGAGAATTTTTGAGCATTAAGAGGCTATTGGAAAGGAGAAAAACTTTGTGTTTTCTTTCAATCATTTTGAAGAATAGAAGTTGATATTGTTTTACAGACTTTGTGTTGTGAAATATATCTTATTTAAGATATTGTTCTTATGTTCATGATCTTAGAGCTATTCTTTGCATAAAATCTCAGTGTTTCTAATTATCTCGGACACTATATTTGTGATCTAAAACTCGTATGATTATTTCGTGCTCTGTGTTTACTCGAAAGAAAATACGTTTCTCCCATTTCTTTTCTACCGTGCTTCTTTCACTGTAATAGTTTCTAACCTATTTCACGTACGAAAGCAATATCCTTGAATCGTGTGAATGTGGATTTCGGGATTTCATCCCAACCCCCAATGGTTAGATTAGTGTGAATATTGTATATATTATTTATTGTGTTTTAGATTAGCAATAAGCAGGCAGCCTCACTGTCTTTGAGAGGATTAAATCTCATGTACTTGTGGTTGAACCTCATATTTTGGTTTGACAAAATATCCAACCAACGATTTTGATTTTGGCGATCCTCAGTTGAGGATCTGGGACAGATCCATAGTATAAAGCTTATCCTCTCGGTGTCTGGCGACTCCATATTTGCCTTATTTTTAATAAGATCTCCTTTCAGTTCAAGCTGGCCAGGAGGATCTTCACTCGGTCTCGCCGAGCTCAAGGTGAAATTGATCCACTCTTCGAGTTGCTGCAACAGCACAATTTCAGCCTTTCTCCCAACAGCGTTGTCTCTAATCGAGCCAGAAGCTCTTCACCTGTTCGGAGAAATCGGATCCCTGAAGAACGTGAAGCATCTGCAACTTGCCGTGCACTACTCTTGTCTGATACCCGGATCCCTATACGCACTCTTTTCAGAAGGATGGCGGTTCAACCTGTGCCTTGGGGTGCAGCCATTGGTCCTCTTACTTTGACTCCTCCATTGCATGAGTTACCACGTGGATCACGTAAAAATATTCCCAAGTTTAATGGGGATGGGAAGCAGCATCCTGATGAGCATATTGCGTCTTTCTTTGTTGCATGCGGTGTCCTTGGAGTAGCCCATGAAGACGTCTCTGTTCGGCTCTTCGTTGAAACATTGCAGGGAGTAGCAGCTGAATGGTTTTATCACCTCCCGAATGCATGCATTCCGGATTGGGCTACCATGCGGACCAAGTTTGAGGCACGTTTCAAACCAGCCGAAGATTCTCATGCATTGTTAGCCCAGCTTACTCATATGAAGAAGGAATCGCATGAACCTATGCGGGAATTCGTGGCTAAGTTCAATAAGCTGATTCGGAAAATTCCAGTTGTAGCTGTACCAACTCTGGAAAACCAAAAGTGCTTCTTCATCAATGCTCAACCTCCTGATATAAGCTTTTTATTACGAAGGTCGGTTATCCCAGATTTGGCTACTGCTCAGTCAACGGCTACTGAAATAGAGGATGATCTCATCTTAGCCGGAAGGATCAAGAAAGATATTCCCAAACTAAAAATCAAGGTTCTTCTCAAGTATCTTGACCCTATGTTTGAAAAATGGCTAATGATTTGATTGCCTAAAGAAGCAAGTGTCTCGTGGGGAGCAATGTTCGCGGGATATCCCTAGGCGGAATTTTAATAACAATGGTGTACCTGCCAGAGATAGGCCACGGTTAGCTCCTGCTCAACCAAGATTAGCAATTGAAGCTCCGCCCGTTAATGCAGCAGTGGAAGTGATTGAAGAGGATGATGAACCAGAAGAAGAGGATTCCCATGAGGATTTTGAAGCTTGGGATATCTTTGATGAGTCTTATGATGAGTCAGCTGGCGACTCCAGCATTGGGTATTTAGAATATGATGAAGATGAATGTGAGTCCGATGGTCAATCTTTTGCTGTTTTCACTCGGTCTCAATCTCAGAATCCCAGAAGACCTCCAGAAAATACTAAGGAGAAGAATAAGGAACCTCCCATATCCATAGTCAAGAGGGGTACACCTATTTCGGCACAAACTGAGAAAGAGGTTACTAAAAAGGCAGCTGCTCCTTATGCTCCTTCTCCTAAGGCCAGTACCCCAGCACAAGCTCATGTAATTAGAACTGAGCCTACTATCATTCCTTCTTATACTGCTTTTGATATTATTGATCATGCAAAGAGAACTAAAATTCAAATGTCAGAAGCAGAATACCTTCAATCAAATCCTGAACAATTTGAAAAACTAGCCAAGTTCATCAGAAGTAAAGCGGCTATTCCATCACCTTCAAAAGGTCTCCTTCCAAATCCTACTCAACTCACACCTCAGAATAATCTAACCTCTGCTTCTTCCTTAGGAAAGATTGAACCATTTTATTTGTCTCTACTAATAAATGGGTTTAAACTCAGCAATTGCATTATTGACTCAGGGGCCTCTGATAATGTTATGCCCGCAAAAGTGGCCCATGCCCTTGGGCTTACTTTGACCAAGTCATATGGACGGTGCTATTCCATGGAAACTAAGCAAGTCCCTACGATTGGTCAAATCAAGGGCCTTACTGATTCGCATTTGTTGCTTTTCACGAGAAGAGAGTGAAAATGACTATGCAGTTGCGAGATATTCCTGCAGCTTACGGTATCCTCTTGGGTAGAGGATTTTGTAAAGATGTCGGAGGAGAAATTAATATGGATTGGACCCAAGCTAAGATCCCAGTCAAAGGGGTTCAACAGGTTCTTTATCCTGAATCACAGGCAAAGTATTTGGTGACCAAATCAGACGATCCAAAAGCTCAGATCCTTTTCGAAGATGCTAGCTTTGGGAATTATTTCATGGCTTCAGAAATACCCATTGTAGATGTGGAAGAGGAAGATCCCAATGCAATTTGGACGCTTGAATTTGATGGTAGGCTGCTTTCACTTAAGGTCGGTGGTATTGGTGTTGTTCTCATATCTCTAGCTCCGAGATTTTCCCATCAGCTTACAAGTTGCAATTTGATAATACTAATAACACGGCCGAATATGAAGCCCTGTTATTAGGATTAGAATTAGCCAGACAGAAGGGAATCAAGAATCTCAAAGTACAGGGAGATGCGGAGCTGATTGTTAATCAGGTCAGGGGTATATATCAGGTAAAAAACGACCGGTTGAGGCATTACAGGAACAAGGTCTGGGACAGTATAGAATGCTTTGATGCATTTTCTATTAAGGCAGTTTTAAGAGATTATAATGACAAGGCTGATTCTTTGGCTGTGTCTGCATCTCTTCTTCTTCCTCATCCTCAGTTTAATCAAGACACATACTCTATCGAGATTGTGTACCGCCCTAGCATCCCAGATAATGCAACTCACTGGCAGGTGTTCAATGACGATCAACAAGTGTTGGCTTTCCTGGAAAAAGTGACAATTTCGGTGGTTGTATTTGAGGTTGAGAATCAGCCTTTCGTGAAACTATTTCAGATCCATACAAGAAGTTGATGGCGAATTTATCGGTGAAAGGCAACAAGATACCAAAAGGTCTGGTTTCCCTGGAGGGTTTGTTTGATAAGCATGATCGCTTCATCCAAAACAAAAAGCAGGTTGAAGGAGCTTCTTCCTCTGAAGTGGATCAAATCAATTTAGGTTCATCTGATCAACCTCGGATGGTGAATATCGGTAAATCTTTGTTCTCACGAAGAGAAGGAAAGATTCACTTCGCTTTTAAAGAAATACATCGATGTGTTGGCATGGTCCTATGCAGATTTGAAATCTTTCAAGCCCAAGGATGTTCAGCACAGTATTCCTCTGAAGCCTGATGTGAAGCCGTATAGACAAAAACAGAGGCATTACAATCCAAAGATTTCCGGGACTATCCTGGCAGAAATACAGAAGATGTTGGATGCTCGAATAATTTTTCCGATCCATCACTCCACTTGGATTGCTAATATTGTTCCTGTCAGGAAGAAAAATGGCGAGATTCGGATCTGTGTTGACTTCCGAAACTTGAACCAGTCCTCACTGAAGGATAACTATCCCTTGCCTATTATGGACCAGGTATTGCAAACTGTTACTGGATCACAAATGCTGTCCATGCTCGATGGGTTTTCGGGATATAATCAAGTCGAGGTAACCACAGAAGATCAACACAAAACAGCTTTTACAACCCCCTGGGGTACCTTTGCATATAGGAGGATGCCGTTCGGCTTGATCAACGCCGGAGCTACTTTTCAGAGAGCAATGGACCTAGCATTCAGAGATCTGATGGGTAAGGTCATAGTCGTGTATTTGGATGACTTGACTATCTTTTCTAAAAAACGAAGTGATCATTATGATCATTTAGAACAGGTACTTCAGAGATGCAGACGTCACGGAATTTCGTTGAATCCTAAAAAGTCTATGTTTGGGGTAACAGAAGGAAAGCTGCTGGGCCATATTGTGACCAAAGAAGGAACTAAGATTGACCCAGAAAGGGTAAAGGCTATTCAGAGCCTTACCTTGCCAACAAGCAAAACAGGAGTTCATTCTTTCTTCGGAAAGGTTAATTTCTTGAGAAGATTTGTACCAGATTTCGCTGATAAAACCAAGGATATCCTTGGAATGATGAAAAGCAAAACTCCATTTCGATGGAGTACAGAAGGAAAGTTGGCTTTTGAAGAAATCAAAAAGCGATTCTTGATACTCTGTCTTAGTGTGTCAGGACTTGAAAGATTTCATAATGTCTGATTATGCTTACTGCTCATACTGATATCGAGCCATTCTAATGCGAGAAAAATGAAGAAGGCATAGAAGCTCCTATCGCGTTCATGAGTTGTCCGTTGAAGGAACATGAGCTGAAGATGTCATGATTGAGAAACATGCCTACGCGGTGTTAAAAAATGATAAAACACTTGAGTACTATGTGCTTTGAATTCCCATACTGTCGTTCTTGTTCACAATCTGTGTTAAGTCTATTTTGACTCAACAAGAAGCGGGAAGTCAACGAGGTACTTGGATAGCAAGGTTCGGGAGTACGATTTGGACATCAAACCCACCAAGTTAGTACGAGGAAGGGGCTGTGTCGATTGATTGCGAGAAAACCATATCGAAAAGAGTGTGAAAAGACTCGAGATACTCCTTCCGAGCTGCCTATGGTACTTTTTGTAAGTACGGTGATGAGTGGTACACTTGACATTGCTTTTTTCTAACCTATGGTGAATGCCCTCCGCATTTAAATCAAAAGGAGAAGAGAATTTGTTAAGTTGAGAGCTGCAAAATACCTTTTGTGGAATAATGCGTATATAAGAAAGGTATTGATGGTGTCTTTTTGCGTTGTGTTGATAAGTTACAACGGGAAAAGTTATTGGAATCCTTTCATGCTTTGGCATGCGGGGACACTTTTCATCTTAAGTAGCAGCGTATAAAATCTTACGGGCAGGTATTATTGGCCTACTCTTTTAGAATTCGGTGAATGGGTATCAAAATGTGAAGCTTGTCAACATTTCGTTGGTCGTCCTAAGCTAGCAGCTCTTCCTCTAAAACCTGTGGTAATTGAAGAACCTTTTCGCCAATGGGGGATTGATTTTATCGGAACATTGAATCCTGCTTCTAGTGCTGGACACAATTATGTCTTTGCGGCACGCTCACGATTATTTTACTAAGTGGGTAGAAGCTGTACCGATCAAGCAAGACAACAAGAAAAGCTGTTTGCACATTCTTAAAGGAAAACATAATCGTCAGATTCGGTGTTCCTCACAAAATTGTAGCAGATAATGCCTCTAATTTCTCGTCACATGAATTGACAGAATTCTGCTATGGATTTGGCATTACTTTGGCTCATTCATCTGACTATTATCCACAGGGCAATGGGCAAGCTGAGTCTAGTAATAAGAATCTGGTTACAATAATCAGGAAATTAGTAGACGAAAATCAGAGGACATGGCACAAAGCATTATATGATGCGTTGTGGGCTGACCGGATCACTCCAAAGCGAGCCATAGGGATGTCCCCTTTTCAATTGCTATACGGGATTGATGCTGAAATCCCTATCTCAGTAGAGTTGCCGGCCTTGCAATTAGCGAAAGCGGTTGAAGACGTAGCTTTTCAGAATTCAATTGAAAAGAGGGTTATGTACCTAACCAAGCTAGAAGAAGAGCGAATTAAGGTGATTGATCGTATAGCAGATCATCAGAGCAGGGTAAAGAAGATTTTTGATAAAAAATCCAAGCAACGTGACTTCCAAATTGGAGACCTGGTGTTGCTTTGGGATAAAAGAAGAGAACAGAAAGGAATGCATGGAAAATTTGATTCTTTATGGAAAGGACCTTTCAAGATCCACGAGTTGAATGGTGAAAATAGTTTCCTACTATCATATCTGGATGGAGGATTACTTCCGTTGCCTTTCAGTGGGCAACATCTAAAGCTGTTCCACCATTAATGCAAGATGCTCTCTTGCATTGTACATATTTTGCTTTTGTTGTGTGTTTGCTTTTGGTTTTTGCTTTCTGTTTTGTTTGTTTTGTTTTGGTTTTCTCCTTGACCCGTAGCCTAATGAATAAGACCGAGAGATTACGAGTTCTCTTCCTTTGATATTCAAAGAAAGTCCCCAGCTGGGCATTTGTTATCCCCATTTTGAGTTAACGACGAAATGGTTGGATAACCCCTACAAAATTTTCTTAACACTTTTGAGTTTTGATTCTTTATGAGTAAATCGGGTTTTCGGATATCTCATGCATCAGAATATTCATGAGTTATAACATGCTTTGTGTTGCTTGATTTCCGATTCCCGAATCCCGCTTTATATTGAGCAAGTCCTTTCAAATCGGGTTTTGGAAGCTTAAGGCATCGGAACATTCGTGTTACAAAACATGTTTTATATGGCATGTTCTCGATTCCGAAACCCACCAAGTATTAAGAAAATCCTTTGTAAATCGGGTTTTCGGAAGTTTAACACATCGGAACATTCGTGTTTTAGACATGTTTTGTGTTCCATGTTTTAGAGCGCTCAAAACCGAAATACACCAAATCTTTTCCCATCGGGTTTCGAACTCCTCAACATCTTTGGCGTGGCACATGCTAAGCGGTCGGTGCGTTGGCACGTGCGGAGCTGATGTGTATTATTATTGGTTTTCTTATAAATATGCGGTTTTACGTCATTTTCACCGTTCTTAATTTTACACCGTGGATTTTTGCGCATGTTCTCTGCTCCCAAAACCCCCAGCTCGCGTTATCATCTTGGATCGATTGTTTTCATTTTCACTGTCTCGATTGGAAGGTATTAATCGTTCCTCCTTTGTTCTTGATTTAAGAAAGCGTTTTCCGTGTACTTCTCTTGCCGATTGTTGAAGATTTTTCTTCCTTATTTCCTCGAATCGTTTTGAAAGCGTTTTGGGGTTTTCTAGGGTTTATTTTCTTCTTGCAAATATCAGTTGGTACTGTTCCTTTTGAATTACAATTGTTTGCATGATATTTGGAATATTATCAAAGAAAAAAGGTTTTATATGCAAAAACTCAAAGGAGAAATTCTTTTTGTCTTGCTACCGGACTTCGGAAAGGCTGTTTTGCGAGCTTTCCTTAATCTTGCCCAAAGTCACGAGAGAGCTCGAAGTTCGGGGTTCCTCAATATTCCGATCTCAACGGTGGGTGCGGGTTCTCAAAGGTTCACCCGGTAACACTAAGTGTCGGGTTCCGTCGAAGTTCATGTCAAAGGCGGTGCGTGTCGGGTTCCTCAGTTAGACACCTTGACTGTCGGGTTCTTTTTATCTTAGTCACATACCTTGATCGGGTATTTCAGCGTGCATAGCATCACCGGGGTTTTCGAGCATCTCTTCATCGATTTTCTTCATGCAGACCCGGTCCATCACAAGAAGGAGAAATCAAGCGAGGATGAAATATAAGTTTAAGAAACCCAGAATCCCGTCATATGTTGTTGTAATTACGATATTCGGGATACGAATCGGTAATGTTGACATGGACGATTTACGGAGCAGGTGAAAAGTCGTCAAGCTGAATGGATGACCTCTTTAGCAAGCTTGATGGCTTACCTTTGGCGGCGGGCTTTCCTCTATCGGCCCGATGTCGAGTTCATTACGGCTGTGCCTCTAACTACGACTACTGCTTCTCGTTCGTTAGGAACCCAGTGAGGAGAAGTAGTGATCAAGCTAGATGGGATTTATCTTGATGACCTCAAATTACCCAATTTCGAGGAGTATGGGAATTTGAATATGAAGTCGGCCGAAAAGCACGGGACACTAACCGGGAGAATTGTATAAGAGATGTTAACAAGAAGTTCTGGCTAAAGCTAAGCCGGCGGTATCCCGATTTCTAGGACTATTCCTAGGTGTGACTTTATACAAAGAGATAAATGATATCATCACACTTCTTAGCCGGGCATTTGGTTTGAGTCAAATCTATTTCACGGATGGATGTACCGGTTCATGGTCACCATCGAGAAGAATAAGCAAAGGATTGGTGGGAACCTTGATCGGTGATGAGATTGATGCCCCAAATGGCGGCGGTCTTGTCGGCGGGAAAATTTTACATGTTCTCGTATGTGGCCTATCGTGGCGGCGGGATGAGAACTATCCGGGCTCGTCAAAAGCGGCGAGGATCACAAACCCAATCTACAAGCATTTTCCGCAAATAACGAAGAAGGGGTCTAAGGATCAGTTTAGAAGGGTTAATGATGCCTTTTCTATGAGAACATCTGCCCAGGTGAACCAGGATTGAGAAAAACAAGAGTCTCAGGTGAGGCTTGGGCGAGAGTATCTAAATGGGGATGTATCTTCCTACGGTTTAGGAAGTTTACATACATTCGAGCAGTGATGTATGCGGGAGAGCCTTTCCGTCTGCCTCGCTATCACGGGGATAGATTAATTTTGTTGGAATTGGTCGGACAATTGTTGGATTTCCACAAGTTCCAGCGAGAGCAAGCCAAAGCGGCAGTATCCTTCCCAATTTCTATTGGGAGATATACTTGTTCGGCAGTGGCTAAGGCCAAAAATGTCGAATGTGAACTTGGGAGAAATTAAAGCATATGAAATCTCGGGATGGTTTTGACATCGAGGAGTGCTTCGGGCTTATGGAGCTCAACATACGCACGGGCACGATATTGAGGACATCGGATTGATCTGCGGGGCCGAAGTTGCGATCGCGAAAGGATAATAGTAGGCTTACTATTGATGAAATTGGAGACTTTAGGGCTTTCGATTTGCGGATGGCACTGCGAGATAATGAAAGTGTGTTGGATATGTCTATGATGGGCTTAACGAAGATCGATACATTTTCCACCTATTGATTGGTGATTCTTGAGAAAGCCTCTATCATAGATAAGTCAGCCCTAATATTGGCTCAAATGCGAAGAAATGGCTTTCTTCTTGGGGATGAATTTCAATGATGACAAGTTTCCCAAATTGGTGCTTTAGAGGTGGGGCCCTCCCAGCGGGGAAAAGGGCAAAAGAATCTTACGGGGGCCTATAAAAATCGGGATTCCTAGGAGGAGGAAAGAAAGACAAATCTCTTGATTGTTTCTCCATTTGAAAGCGGTGGTTGTGCGAGAATCACCAGCGTCACGAGAAAAAGAAGAAATTAATGTGGAAGAGGAAGGAAGTCAAATCTTGATTCCATCATCATTGATAGTCGGACAAAGAAACTTTGTCTCTTATGACCCGGGGTTTGGAGTCGAATACGTGCCTGCCCTCAGCAACCACTCCAATCTCCTCAATCCCCATTCACTTCTTCAAGTATGGCGAGGCATTTTCTCTGGTCTCTCTCCCCTCTCTCTCTGGAACCCGAATAATTACCCATTTCGCCTGACAACTGTGCCTCTCTTTGTTGCACCTACTACCACGTTGATTCTTTGTTCCCCCTCGATAGTAGAATCTTCTCCTCTTGAAGTAGATTACTAGTTCTTCTACAACATCAGCGGTTCCTTACGATACTCACAATGGTTACTTGAGCAAACTCCCGGGAAGAGGAAGGTGATTGTACCCCTACCACCCCTTGATTTTAGCTCACTCAAGACTTCTCGCTGCGAAATCAGCCAAGAAACCCAAAAGCAGTTTCAAGAGTTTTGGTAGATGCTTCGAGAGATAAGTTCGCGAGAGATCGCCACTCCCTCGGTGACAAAACTAGGGATGATGTAACATTTTGCTGATTATCGAGATCACCAAGGTGGCTCTAGGGAAAGTAACGTGAAGGAGCGCAACAAGATGCACGGGCTTCCATAGGCGTCTTTGTGCCAAAAGTTGAAAGAAACAAAGATCGGCGAGAGATGAGTTTAAGAAAAAAGTGGGCGATTGTGCAGAGTTTTGATTAAACTCTCAACACCCTGGAATCCATACCATCTGCTCCTTACGCGGATTCGATTTCTCGCCGGTGCCTACGATTGAGAAGATTGCGAGAAAAGGAAGAGTGGTTAATGAATGGATCAAAAGTTGCTCAACAAGGAAGGAAGTAATTCAAGGCGTGGTGAAAGTTCATCGGTCTTGGCGAGAGATTCGGAAGGAAGGAGAGAAGATGGATGAGGAATTCTTTGAAGAACTTGACGACTTGATTTGACTTGTGAAGCTCTCCAGTGCTAAAGCAAATACCGGCACATCTCTTGGTAGAAGAAGGCATTCTTCCACATACGAGATAAACACTTTCGGTGATCAAGGGCATAAGTTCGGAGTAAAGATTCTCAACGAAAGCTGCGGCAAGTTGAGAGAATCGAGGATAAATTGATCGATGGGAAAAGTGATGCGGAGGAAGAATTGCTAAAGATTTGTCGAAAGATGTCGGTTGGGAAATCAAGTGCCCTATCGGCGAGATGATCTCTTCAAACAAGTTCAAGAGATTATTCGGCATGAACCTGTAGATGGATTCGACCTTGAAGTCATTGGTCAGTTTGTGAGGATTGAGCATACGTTGGAGGCCTTAATAAAGCTCGTGCAAGAGGTTAAAAAAGCTTCCGGTGGTGCGGTGATATCCATGAGACTGCGAAATGTGGAATGATCTTTCCACTTTGCACACGAGGAAAAGCGAAATGCGAGGCATTATTCGGAAGTTCGGGGAGTTCGGAACAAGCAGTCTCAGTGGAGGAAGAGAAAGGAGAAGAATCAAAAGATGATGACTCGGATTGAGCTCAGCGTCTCATGTCATTTCTATTTTTAGAATGACACATCTTTTATTTCCATTTTGTCATTATTTTTAATTCGAGACTTGACTTGATCTCTGCGTGAGAATCATGCAAAGTTGAAACTCTAGTTAGCATGCTACTTTTCGAGGATCTGGCCTATTTTGGCTCGATTCTCTTGTTATAAATAAGGGATGCTTGTGCATTCAAAAGGTCGAGAATTTTGAGCATTAAAGAGGCTATTGGAAAGGAGAAAAACTTTGTGTTTTCTTTGATCATTTTGAAGAATAGAAGTTGATATTGTTTTCTGAGACTTTGTGTTGTGAAATATATCTTATTTAAGATATTGTTCTTATGTTCATGATCTTAAGCTATTCTTTGCATAGAATCTCGGTGTTTCTAATTATCTCGGACACTATATTTGTGATCTAAAACTCGTATGATTATTTAGGTACTCTGTGTTTACTCGAAAGAAAATACGTTTCTCCCATTTCTTTTCTACCGTGCTTCTTTCTTTGTAATAGTTTCTAACCTATTTCACGTACTGAAAAGCAATATCCTTGAATCTTGTGTGTGAATGTGGATTTCGGGATTTCATCAATTTGTGGTTCTGCCCCAAAAAATGGTTAGATTAGTGTGCAAGAATATTGTATATATTATTTCATTGTGTATTTTTTTAATACCTTTGCAATAAAACGCAGCGGCCTGGTCTTTGAGTTCGAGAGAAAATCTTATGCCTCATGCGTAAGACTTTGAACCTGCATATTTCATGCGTTAGCATATGGGTTCACGTGTGCTAATCACAAAAAAGTTACAATCACTGCGGTGGTTTGTGCGCTTAACAAATGGTGCATCATTTGTGTGTCTGCGTTAGGATTTAACATTAAAAATTTGTTCACAAAGGTAAAAAATACATCATTTTAACATTAAAAACTTCAAAAAGGTCAAATTTTTGATATGTTAGCTTAAAATTGACAACAACCCATCAAAATCAAACCCCTAAATAAGACTCAACACATAGAAAGAAAAAATCATAAGAAATTTGACATTATTTCACACATGTGCATATCAAGGGTTAGACAAGTATTGAAATAACAAAAAATTGTACTACAATGCTAAGGGACTAAGGACCCATCTCGCCGAGCGTGCCAAATGTGTACATGAATTTGTTAGCAATGAAAAAGAATTAGAACTAACACCTAGTAGTCCTAAAACAAATCAAAATCAATGCACCACCATACTTAGAGCTTAAGCAATACTAATATACCAACATCATTACATTAGAACATGAACAAATATTCAAACAAACATGTTAATCCATTAGACTCTATCTCTATTTAATACTAATCAAATGAAATGAACCTATTTAGATCCTTAGCAATCAAAGGTTTGATTGTATGTTTGAATCCCAAGGTTTTCAAGAATGGAGTCTTTTCAATCCATGGCTACAAGCCCATTTGACATATCCCCATATGACTTCAAAACTTGTATGGATGAATAAAAGAAATGAAAATAGCTAGCTCCTCCAATGAATAATTCTCTAAGATGATAAAATGGCTATAGCTTAGGATCTATGCTCATTTAGGTGTGTAGGTGTAAATAGAAAGGTCGGAGGAGGGCTCTTTATATAGCCCAATGGATAGAATAATATCTACATCCCTCTTCATATGGGATAAATGGAGAGGTTGGGTTAGTTGTGGATATGGAAAGTTTAGAAAGGGTTGAGTCAACCTTAGGAGAGTTTAGTTTGTCCTTTAGTGACCCATGGGGTTTGAGGGGATTTATTAATTAACCAAATTGATTGATTAATAGGTGTGTAAGCTTATAAAAGATTTTTAGAGGAATAATTAGCATGATTTAGACTATGAGAAGGATTTAATCAAATAAATTATGATTTATTGATTTAATGGAAGAGGAAGCTAACAAATTAATAATAATTAATTAGTCTAGATAGAAAGGGGGTTCATTAACGAAGGTCGTTAATTGGTGTATTTATTAGATAGAAGAGTTAATTAACTAGTGTAGTGTAGTTAATTAATGGTGATAGAAGAGGAAGTGTGTTATATTGATGATATGTCATCAATTTGCAGGAAAGAGGATAATTAGCGCAATTTAAGTATTTAAATTGATTGGGTTAAATTATAGGTGTCTACAAAGGGCATATACCCATTCTACACTTTATGATACTAGTAATATTTATTTTTTTGAGAATGGGCATGGACACAATCGTGATCGAAACATATTTGTTGTATGAGAATGAGCATGTTCCCATTCTAAACATTCTCATTTACAAAAATTTGGATTCTATGAGAGTGGGCATTTGCACGTTCGTCAATACTTAGTCATTTGAATAGCTATTTAAAAGTTGTGAGCATATCTAATCCATACTCTTCTTTAATCATTGTTATCTTCCCTAAGAACTCTTTTTGATTCCTTTATGATAATAGAAAGATTCCTATATGAGGACAGACATCTGCCCATTTGATAAAAGATAATGTAAACATGGTCAATCAATTTTTTACCTATTTAAAATTCATGACCATTTATAAAGCATACTCTTCTTTTATGATTCCTATCTACCCAAAAAAGGTCTTTTATGAATCCTATATGAGAATAAGAAGATTAAAAATGAAATACCCATTCTTAACAAGACAAAACAATATTGTTTACATGAGAATGGACATATTCTTATTATAAACATTGTAATACAAGAAATAG
This sequence comes from Taxus wallichiana var. yunnanensis, assembly GCA_018340775.1. Lineage (NCBI taxonomy): Eukaryota > Viridiplantae > Streptophyta > Pinopsida > Cupressales > Taxaceae > Taxus > Taxus wallichiana. Next base: position 723,153,604 of record CM031235.1, read on the forward strand.
TGATTTTATGAGTATGCTTCCATTATTCCTAATCATATCTAATTAAAAACTACGAGACGGTTTTATCCATACTCTTCTTATTCTTCTTCTATGATTCCTAAATGAGAAGGGGCATATGCCCATTCAAAACAAGACAATTTCATAAAGCTCCATCAATTTCATAACTCTTTAACAAGATGTGAGAATGGGTGCCCATTCTAAAACAAAGTAAATTTTATTATTCCTATTGTAAAGGGCATATGCCCATTCTAAACTTTATAATACAAGTAATAATTTTTTTGAGAATGGACATGTGCACAGTCGTGAATGAAACATATTTTTATATGAGAATGGGCATGTGCCCATTCTAAACATTCTCATACAAGCAATTTTGATTCTATGAGAGTGGGCATGTGCACTTTCATCAATACTTAGTCATTTGAATAACTATTTAAAAGTTGTGAGCATATCTAATCCATACTCTTCTTTTATTATTTTTATCCCCAAAAAAGTCTTTTATGATTCCTATATGAGAATGGGCATCTTTCCATTCAATACAAGACAATGTAAAAAAGCTCAATCAATTTCTTAACTTTATACAAGCCATGAGAATGGGTGCCCATTCTAACGACAATAAATACGAAAAATAGTAATTATTACAAGTGTCTAATTAGGTTTGACAATAAATTCTACTATATATTTTTCATTATTCAAACATCTAATTAAAAAAATGGGTCCAATTAATTCAAATATATTTTAAAAATATTTATGATAGACTTAGGATATTATGATATTAAAGCATTTAAGAATTTTAGCATTAAAAGGTGTTGATTTATTATTGTAGGATAGATTCAAATTTTTTATAACTTTATACATGTCATGAGAATGGGTGACCATTCTAAAACATAGTAAATACGTATAGGAAAAATTATTTTATCAATTTTTAAAAAAAACTTTAAATTTTCATGATTTCATTATTAAAACATATTTTCGGTAAATATGGACATTTTTAAAACATTACATGCGTCTAAATTGGTATGACAATAAATTCTACCTTATAATTTTCATTATTTAAATTTCTATTTAAAATCAATTCAAATATGTAAGCATATTAAAGTGTATTAAAGCATTTAAGCATTACATGGTGGTGATTTGTTATTGTATTATACATTCATATTTTGAATGTATGTACAAAAATGGTACAATGTATTTTTCATTATTCTAATACCTCTATAAAACATTTAAATGTTTCTAAACATTGGGATAATAGCATATTAAAGCATTTAAATATGTACCCTTTCGTGGTTAAGTATTTATGATAGACTTAGTATATTAAAGACATTTAAGCATTATAGTTTGGTGATTTATCACGGTAGGATAGATTCAAATTTGAGACTTAGGATATTAGGATATTAAAGGTATTTAATCATTAAAGGGTGGTGATTTATTATGGTATGAAAATTTTAAATTTTGGCACTTTCTTTTAGAGGCAATTTTCCTTGGTCAAATACTTTATAAAAATATTAAATTTGAATGGCTTGGGTTTTGATTGTTTGTTCTCTAATGGCTGATTTTTAAATTTTTCTCTCTTATGGCCAAGTTTTTTCATTCAGATATTTTGTAGGAGAAATAAAAAGGTATGCGAAAGGATTTGGGTTGATTGGATACAAAGATTATTGAAAAAGAAACTTGTTGTAGAGGTAATAAAACTTGTTGCAGTGGTCATAAAAATTAGAGAGAGAGACAAGCATTATTGAGTCCATCTAATCATTTTTTCGCACCATAAACATGTACACATTTTAGACCTTACGACATTAAAAAAGGAACGAAACAATTTTGATTTGTATATTTGGTAGTTGTTACGTTTACGAATGTAAACAAATTGATTTTTGTATTTTTTTTTGTTACATTTATGCAAGGAAACAAATCGATACATTTTTCAGACATTTAAATAAACGAGATATATGGAAAAATGATTCAAATAGTTGATTGTGAATTAAAATATCTTTGTTAGTATACATTTTTACGATTTAGAAGTAAACTTGGAAAAAATGAGATATAAAAACCTTGAATAGCCTGCTCTTCCATTGTTGTATTCTGTTTGAGAAATCTCAATAGTCTCCCTTGCAAAATCACTATTTCAGAAGTTGTTTCTTCTTCTTTCTTTTGCAAAATATTTGTATCTTCATATTTTTCCGGCCACATCTACGTTCTTCATCTTTCCCCAACTAAATCTCTGAATGAAAAAATATCGGTCCCAATAGAGTGAAAACCAAAACTCGATTCATTCAAAATCAATATTTTTATAATGTACTTGGCCAAAATAAATTGCCTCATAAAAAAGAGCGTCAAAAATTCAAATTTTGAATCAAACCTGACATAATAAATGACAATTATGAATTGCCTCCCAAAAATTAAACTATATAATTTAAAATTTGAATCAATCTTGTGGAAAATGTAAAAAATAAGGGCAAAACCAAAAAAAGCGAGTCAAATTTATATCGTGTGTTGGTATCCAAATTGATTCTCCTTGGAAACCGGGAGCATAAAAGATTTAGTAGGACGGTGAGATCACGAGATAGATCATATTATGAGTCATTTTGTAGCCGGGAGGATATTTTTCGACTCTTTATCACTCAGGAGCATTGGAGAAATGGATAACACCTTCATTAAGGATTTGATCTATCCTCCTCTTGCTTTAGGTCGTGCCTAGCGACCAAGATGAGAGGACCCGTTTTTTAACCTCTGTCGGTGAAGGAGAATGAAGATATCCTTCTTTGCACAAATTTGAAAGGGGACCCTGATAAAATATGATCAATGCACCACAATTTAACTCTCACGAATTGTCACTTCTAAAGAATGGTGATATTTCCTAAACAGGGTTAAAGGTTACTAGAGACATCATGGAATCCTAATTGCTTCTGCATATTTTGGCAATAGAATTTATACATTTGTGGACACACAGGGAAAATAGGGGTAGTTTAGGATGGATTCATTGTTTTTGAATAATTTTGGTGGGATATTAGCGGGATAAAATTGTCTATGCCAAATCTTTGAGAACCTTCACAACAATTGGAATACTAAATGATGAGAAAACTTTAGAATAGCTGAAATATTCCCTCAACTTGAGAAGGTGTGCATCAATGGAGGCCCAGATTTTCATGATTTCACACAATCTCCAAGAATTTAACATGAAGGCTCGAGCTAAAGACTCAATTAAGCATCAAAGGCCCTGGTTCCTCATGCCTAAGATACACTCAAAGGCTTATAGACAATCTTTATCAATAAATGACAGTAAAATGATTTTAAATTGTTTATCTCATTATAGGATGAAGGTTATTCTTGAAATGAAATTGTAAATACCATTAAAATGCCATAGGGATGAGATCTTGTGTGATTCAGAGGGACTTTAACACAAGATTGCAATAGGAATAAGAAAAAATACTTGAAGACATTCTGAAATAAAGCAGACACAAATTGGTCCAAGATTGACATAGATTAATTTGAAATTGATTAGATTCATCAGCAGGAGAATTTTCTTTGAGTAATATCAAAGCTTTTCAATGGTTGTACACTCGTAACCAAATTGACGTGATTGAAATCTAAAACACAGGAAATTAATAGGTTTCTCATATTAGTCTCTCAGGAAGATGGGCTCTCTCAAATTTTCTCTTAAGAATTCAAACCCTGACCTTTTTCAAGAGTATTCTCATTGCATTTATACATTTCACTCACTCACTCATCCCAAATTTTCCCCCCAAAAAAGAAGAATATTCGAGGAACCTTTGCTTCTTACCAATTTGTCTCGAGAAAGTGATGTTTAACAAATTTACACCCTTTGATGCCGGTGGACGAATCGGGAAGGCCGATCACATTTCTCCGGCCCTCGTGATGAGCGGGATGCCATGCCACAATGTTTTCATAGTCCTTTTAATCATTCTTACTCTTTCATGTGAGAAATCCTTGTTTTAATCATTTTCTGGTGGCTTTGTATAGCTGGATCTATCAGGAAATCCTTTTCACCCCGAGGCAACACCTTGAGAAATGAATGCCCCACATGGACACCTACATTTGTGCCTTTGAAAAATGAGTTTCCATGCATGGATTATTCCGTAGACTGCACTTTATGAGTCTGATTTACAAGAAAAACAATGTGTATTTGCACCTTCTAGAGTCTTGGAACAAAAAAAAGGCGGTAAAATCAAAAGTAATGCACAACACAGTCAATTCTTCCCCTTCTCAACTTTAGATTAGAGCCATCCATGTGTTTCCTTGGTGTAACTACAAAGGAGAAGTACATAGGAAAGTTTCCAAACAAGCGCGGGCCTTCCACGTGCCCTGGGCCCAAGAAAATCACCTTTTGGCCTTTGAAAAGTCTCAGCATAAAAGGAGCCAGTAGAATCCTCCACGTGTCTCCTTGGTGCACCTTTGGGATGGTCCCAAAAGTGGAGACTCCAAACAAGCACGGGCTCAACACGTGTCTCATTCCGACAGAGTTGTTGAAAAATTTTAAGGACTAGCGGAAGGCGCCATGTGTCTAAGGTCCGAGACAGTTTTCCTTAGCCGTTGAAAAGTCCAAGAAAGGGCAGAGTGAAGGAAACCTACAAGTGTCCCTTTGGTGCTTCTTCAAAAGTAAAGTACAAGGGTAGGTCCCCAAATAGGCGCGGGCCCTCCACATGTCCCAGGCCTTTAGAAAGTTGCTTAAAAGTTTAAGCAAAGAGAGGAGCCATCGGAAGCCTCCAAGTGTCTCCCTAGTGCAATTTTGAGATGGTGCCCAAAAGCGGAGTCCCTGAATAAGCGCGGGCTTACCACGTGTCCCCTTAGCGCAACTATTAATGTGGGACCCTGAGGTGAATCCTTAAATGAACGCCGGCCCTCCACGTGTCCATGGAAGACAAAGTTCAGATGGCCGCATGAAAAAATGTCTAAGTCTAGGAAAGGCCACGGAAACCTCCACGTGTCTCCCTGGCGTAACACCAAAGGTCAAACCAAGAGGTGACTTTCAGATGAGCGCAGGCCCTCCACATGGACAAAACTTGAGTTGAATTGGCTTTAGATTTTTAAAGTGCTCGTCTAACCGCATCTAATCGAGAAAGGGCCACGTTTCCATAGATTTTATAAATTTGTGAGGAAGACACTTTGTCAAATTGTAAAATGTAGGGAAATCACCATTTGCACCCAAAAATGAATATTTCTTTAAGGACAAAGAATTTGGAAATGATATAAGGCCTAAATGTGATCCATCAAGCCACATCTAATCATAAAGGACCACTTTTCCATAGGTATTGGGACAAAGATTGACAGGGAAAACAAAACATAACTGTGGAAAAACGGAAGGAAGGGAAAAAAACTGATTTTATGCCCAAGTTACAAATTCTTTCACATGGACAGAGGAACGGAAAACAAATTTTGGATTTAAAATGATCCTTGACCAAAGGAAGGGACTGATCATGGCAACCAAATAAAAGACAAATCTTTCACACATCAACACGGGAGATAGAAAACACGATTCATCAGCTCACAAACTGAAGAATTTCAAGGACAAATGGGGCAAGATCAAATTGAGCACCAACAAAACCTACCATGATAAATGACTATTATGAATTGCCTCCTATAATAAAGCTCAGAAAAATTATAAATTTGAAACAATAAATATCAAAGTGTCTCTAATAAAAAAGTGATATTAGTAATTAATAGTTCATCATTAACATTGATTAGTAGTAGAAATCAATGTGATTATGTAATATTAGTATAATTTAAAACATTAATTAATAATATTATAATTAATTACTATTAGTGCTAATTTAAATAATTGATTATTAATATTATAATTAATTTCAAAAAAAATCCTATCAATTAATATTAACTACAAGAATTAATATTACTAATAAACTTCAATTATTATATTAAAAATGACATCTAATTATTATCAAGCGAATCAAAAATAATTTCAAAATAATTAAATAATATTATAAAAATATAATTAAACTTTATAAACATAATTAACAACTTAATCACCATTATTTATAATGCTTAATTAATTATAGTGCATTTTAAAAATAATTTTATAAAATTATAAAAAATATAGTAAAACTTTATAAAACTAATTAACGACATAAACTCCATTATTATTTATAATGCTTCATTACTTATAATGCTTAGAATGGGCCAATAAAAATATTTAAACTTTAATCATCAAAAAATTAGAAATCAAAGAATATGTATTTAACATATCATATTAGGACTAATCAAAATTAATTAATTAACAACAATAATTAATAATACTAATAATTAAATACAAGAAATAATATTGTATCATTTAATAATAACTATAAATTTCAAATAATATTTTACATTACAAAAAATAAAATGATTGTTGTATGTGAATGGGCTTGAACCCATTTTAATACCTATATAAAGGAAGTTAGAATGTGTTATCTCTATTCTTCGACTATGATTCTTATATCATAATAGGCATATGACTATGTTTGTTGTGAGAATGAAGTAAACTTAATGCAGGAGAAATAAATTACATTGTATTCAAGATAGGATAAAAAAAATTATGTTTGTATGAGAGAATGGGCAACTGCCCATTCTTAAACAAAGACCGAGTTAGCTACATTTACTATAGACACGCTAAAATGACAAGAACTTTCTTTTATTACTCATAATATAATATGGATGTGAAAATGATAAAAATTATATAACTTATAGTACTCACATCAGAGGTTTATATTAGATGTTCTAAATAATGAGATGGTACCTTGGAAGAACATTTAGAGCAATTAGTTTTGATTCCTTTTGCGAAAAAAAAATTAATGGCTAAAAAAGTGAGTAACAAGAACAAAGAAAAAGAGGCAATACATATAGACAATATGTGCATATGTCCATTCTAATACATTTTTTTATCTTGTATTGAAAGGGCATATGCCCATTCTCATATAAGAATCATAGAAGAAAAATGAAAAAGTGAGTAACAAGAACAATGAAAATGAGGCAATACACATAGACAAAATGGGCATATGTCCATTCTCATACAAACAAACATTTTTAACTTGTATTGAATGGGCATATGCCCATTTTCATATAAAAATCATATAAGAGAAATAGAGGTAATATTTAATTTTTTTAGAATGGATAGATGCCCTTTCCCACATCCTTTATAGTGATATAAAATGATTAAGTTCAATATTGCTTCGATGAGGTAGAATGGTTAGAATAAGCATATGCTCATTTTCATACAAACAAAGAGTTTTACGATTGTGATGAGAATAGACATATTCCCATTCTCATAAACTCAATATAGAAAGAAAGAATAATTCTCCCACATGAAACATAAAGAAGCAATGGAAATTACATCCTTTTATGAGGACTTATTTAAAATGGACAGATGCCCATTTTCATTATCGCGAGAATATGTGAAATAGAGGAATTCTCACAAAAGTAATATATGCAATTACATCCTTTTATGAGAATGTTTAAAATGGACAGATGCCCATTCTAATAATCAGGCACTATGGAAAGTATGAGGAATTCTTGTAAAATTAATATATGTTATGTTAATATGATGAAGATATTTGGATGAAGCGGTTAGCAATCAAGTCTCTAATTAACTTCTATTTAACCTCTATATATATTCTCATAAACTCAATATAGAAAGAAATAGAGGTAATATTTAATTTGTTTTAGAATGGACAGTTTCCCATTCTCACATCCTTTTATGAGAATGTTTAAAATGGACAGATGCCCATTCTCGTAGTCAGGGAATATGGAAAATATGAGAAATTCCTATAAAAGTAATATATGATATATTATTATGATGAATATATTTAGATGAAGTGGTTAGTAATCAAGTTTCTAATTAACTTATATTTAACCTCTATATTTATTCTCATAAAATCAATATAGAAAGAAAAAAATTCTGAAATTCCCAATATCCTTTTAGAGAATGTTTAAAATTGATAGATGCCCATTCTCATTGTCAAGGAATATGAGAAATTCTTGTAAAAGTAATATATGCTATATTATTATAATGAAGATATTTGGATAAAGCGGTTAGCAATCAAGTTTCTAATTAACTTCTATTTAACCTCTATATTTATTCTCATAAACTCAATATAGAAAGAAAGAAAGAAATTTATACGTAAAACATAAAGAATGAATGACAATAACATCCTTTTATGAGAATGTTAAAAATGGAAAGATGCTCATTCTCATAGTCAGGGAATATGGGAAGTATGAGGAATTCTTGTAAAAGTAATATATACAATTACAACCTTTTATGAGAATGTTTAAAATGGAAAGATGCTCATTCTAATAGTCAGGCAATATGGGAAGTATGAGGAATTCTTGGAAAAGTAATATAGGGGAGAGGACCCCATAACCATGCACCATAACTTTAGGGGCACGTAGATATATGTAGGGGTCTCGTTAACATAAAAAAATTATATCATCGTATAGTGTATCATCATGCCACATCAGCATTTTCATTTTGCATGTTTATTTGGAGGGAAAAGTAGTTTTTGAATTGATTTAAAATGAAAAGATAATATAAATCATTTAAAAGAAGGTACCAATGACCGAGCGCCCTATGTTTCACATTGTCATTGGCTCTTAAAAGTGTCATTAATTAAATATTGAACAACTATTAGTCATTTTTTCAACAACCAATGGTGAAAATCAATGTACATATTTTGGTACCTGCACAATTATGGGGTCCTCTCCCTATGCTATGTCAATATGATGAAGATATTTGGATGAAACTATTAACAATAAAGTTTCTAATTAACTTATATTCAACCTCTATATATTTATTTCTCATCTTATAAATTCAACCTAAATTCTTCTTTAATGATTCCTATAAGAGACTGGGCATCTGCCCATTCAAGATAAAAATGGTTGTTTGTATGAGAATGGGCATATGCCCATTATTATCATTACAATACAAGCAATACTAAACTTGATCATTACTATGGGAAAAGTAATAGGATATAAGAGTGAAAAGGAATGGTCAATATAATATAAGAAATATTTAACTCGGTGTAAATTTTAGTGGCTAATCTTCATTAATTTGTGAATATTTAGGTTTTTAAATTTGGATTTGAATAATTTTGAGGGGTTAGGTTGCTTACTATTTCACCTAAATTTTTGGGTACAAATTAATTTTTGGGTTGATTCACCTAGTGTTTATAGTAATATCCAAATTTTTATATTCAAATCACCTTTACCATGTGCACATAAAAGAAAAATTTTATAGTTTTTAGCTAATGCTACCATCGACAATTGATATCCACTAAAAATATTTCCTTTTAATTCATGGTATTCGCCAATATTTTGAAATTCATTTATAGAAATTAGCCAAGTAATATCTATGGCAATTTTTGGCGGTGTCTTAAAATTTACCTTGATTTAACTTAATCAATTTAAAAACTATATGAAGGTTGTGAGAATATAAGAGTGAAAAGGAATGGTCAATCTAATACAAGAAATATTTAACTTTATCAATTTAAAAACTATATGAAGGTTGTGAGAATGGGCAACTTGCATTTTTAAAATGAATTAGATTTTATCTTATTTTATAGGATTGGGCGTTTTCATTCGATACAAGATTGAACATAATCATTTTAATACCTATGAAGGTTGTGATTAAGGGGAATTTCCCATTAAAAAAAAATTATCTTATTTTCTTATATGATTAAGGGGAATTTCCCATTCTAAAAAAAATAAATTTTATCTATATTCTTCATATATGATTCCTATATGTCAATGGGCATCTACCCATTCAATACAATAAATAAATGATTTCCATATGTTAAATGGGCATCTGCCCATTCTAAAACAAAGTAAAATTTTAAACAATATAATTGAATGATGATCTCGCTATGTCATTGTAAAAAATAAATAAATTTCAAAAATTATCATAGCCATGTTTTAGTAAACATAAATACATGGAAATTTAATATTAACTTGTGAAAAACTGGGAGCAATTATACCCCATCATGTCTAAGACTGGGTTGGCTTTAATTAAATGTTTAATGGCTTTGGGTTGACATATATTAAATTCTCTTGTGTTGACATATATTAAATTATCAATGACATTGGCTAATGTGCATTGTCTTTAGGATCGTAGATGGAAAATAGTTGGAGCCCTCGACTCTAGCTTTAGAAGATCCTTCATCTACGATCTTTGAGAATTGGGAAGGGATGCATGTAATTATTTAATAACAGTGATAGCCACTTGAGTGAGGAGTTATTAATTTTGGCCTTGGCTCATGTGGTTTTATTTTTAAGTAGTCTTCCTTTCCCTCATTTAGCATTTAGACTCCTCTTCCTGTTGTTTCTGTCATCATGGCAATTCCCTCTCTTCCTATCATTTTTCTACGAAGTGACAGAAAAGAAATGACATTCTTCAATTCCATTTCTCGGTCACGTCTCAAGTAGGTTTTCATAATTGATTCACCATCTATCTGTGAAGCCATTGAACATATTCGTGGTAATGCCTATTACGGCACTCCAAAAGAGATGGTCAACTCGAAATTTCCTCGGTGTTTGTTTTAGATCTACTTACGGTTAGTCGTAAAAAATTAAAAATTGCTACTAGTTCCCATTTTTAATCTTGCCCTCGCATAGAGTTGGTTTGGATGAATAACTCAATCATTTTAATCTCAACACTCTATCCATGTTCGTCGGTCCTGATGTGGAAGTGGTTGGATCCATCGTTCTTTGGTGGAACCTTTGGTGAGAGAGGGCCCAAGGCCTCACCCAATTCATGCAGGTTATCTTAGAATTTTGTACATCCAAGGACCTAGATCAACCACCTCTCCATCTTCCTAGAATTGTTGATTTAATGGAGATTCATGTTCCTATTATCTATGAGTCTACTAGTGTTTCTGCATTGTGGGAGATGTTGCATCCCACCTACACATTCCTGTTAAATATTTCAAGTGGTGGTGTCGTCATATGGCTACTTGGGGTAACTCTATGGGTTCTTCCTTCTCATTCACTAATGTCAAAGAAGATCCAATCGAGATTTATGATGGCCACTAATCTGGACTATTAGTTCTTCGTTGTATTTTTGATAAATTAAATATGCATTTTGTATTTTTCTCTCTACGTGTTTCCTTTTTTGGTCACTTTGCTACTTTTTAGCCCTATAATTACTTAACTTAAGTTTCTATGTTCTGTTAAATTAGCTAAATTATTGTTCTTGTTGTATTCCAATCACAGGTATAAATAATCATCATCTCTATTTAAGCATAACCATGTTTTAGGTTATTTTCATTTATAAGTAAATGGTGGTAAATAATATATTTGCATGGTGGTCTTATGTCATGGTCAAGAAAAAATATAAATTTAAACATTTAACCCATTCTCAAAACCTAGTTGTAAGAATTATCTCGACAATGGTCCAAAACAAATATAAATTTAAACATAAAAATATTAACCCATTCTCAACACACACACACACAAACACACACACACACACACACACACACACACACACACACACACACACACACACACACACACACACACACACACAGAGTAAGATGAGAACTACTTAAGGCTTAATCCCTCTTGAGGGTATGTAGTGTAAGCACTTGGCTCTGTCAGGGATAGTCAAGCTAATATAATACAATTATTAATAATTACAAAATAATAAATGTACTATCACAATGCACAAATTCCCATTCTATCTTCTATAATTCTTATATGATAATGGTCATATGCCAATTCAAAATATCTATTATTCTTCTATGTTTGCTAAATGTGAATGGATATATGTATATGTGTGTGTGTGTATATATATATATAGTAAGATGAGAACTGAGAACTACATAAGGTTTGATCCCTCTCAAGGTATGTAGTACAACACTTGGCTCTGCAGGATAGTCCAACTAGTATAATATAATTATTAATAATTACAAATCAAAAACACTATCTCAATTTCCCTCCAACGAGTGGTCGAAGACGTGTTTTAAAACAATTACCTTTTATTAATAAATAAACAGTGGTAAATAATTCCATCCAATGAGTGGTCGAAGACATGTTTTAAAACAATTACCTTTAATTATTAAATAAATAATGTTAAATATATATAATATGAGAAACAATTTATTTTAATGATAAATGACAATGGGCATCTGCCCATTCTAAAAATAATAATAGAACTACATAATATGAGGATGGGAAGATGTCATGGTGGTAAACAATATATTTTAATGATTCCTATATGAAAATGGGAAGAGAATAGGCATCAACCCATTCTAAAACAAAATAATATAACTACATAATATGAGAATGAGCATTTGCGATTCTAAAACAGAATAATAATGGCCAAAATGAGACAAATATAAAAAAATAGATGTAATGCTTAGTCAAAGCCAAAATGTTTGAGTTCAATATTTCTTGCCCATTCTAAACAAAAATAATAGAACTACGTAAGGCTTGATCCCTCTCGTGGGTATGAAGTGCAGCACTTGGAGGTGCCTGTACTTGGCTCCACCAAGTATTTCGACCCAACAAGGTTAGTCTAGCCAAAATGATACAATTATAAAAATATAATAGAACTACATAAGGCTTGATCCCTCTCACGGGTATGTAGTGCAACACTTGGCGGTGCCTATACTTGGCTCCACCAAGGTTAGTCCAGCAAAAACGATATAATTATTAAAAAAATAATAAAACTACATAAGGCTTGATCCCTCTCATGGGTATGTAGTGCAGCACTTGGTGGTGCATGTACTTGGCTCCACCAAGGTTAGTCAACCAAAATGATACAATTATTAAAAAAATAATAGAAATACATAAGGCTTGATCCCTCTCGTGGGTATGTAGTGTAGCACATCTCTCTACCAGGGATAGTCCAGCTAGTGTAATACAATAATACTAATTAATTCAAAACAAACAATGTTTGTTTGTATCGAATGGGTTTGTGCCCATTATAAATGTGTACATCTTCTATAAAGGCACACATGATGAGGCTGCTTCCCATTCCTTCCCATGTTAAAAGAAAGTAAATATAATATGTTGAACTTAAAGTTATCTATAATCTTCTTCAATTAGATATATAAGAGATTTCTATTAGTTATACATGAGAATGAGAAAACTTGTCTCTATCTATATTCTTCTTCTATTAGTTATGTATGCAAATGGGCATCTGCCCTTTTAAAGCTGAAAAGATGAAAAAATAAAGTAGAGAGTAAAAGTAACATAAACATTTTCTTCAAATTATGTTAAAGCGGCACAAGACACATCTTCCAATTCTATTCTATAATTCTTATATGAGAATGGGAATATGCCCATTCAAAATATCTATTCTTATTATATGCTTCCCAAATGTGAATGGATATATATCTGTATATATTGTAAGATGAGAACTACATAAGGCTTGATCCCTCTTGAGGGTATGTAAGGCATATTTTTCCATTCTCAACATCTAATATATCTGAATCTATTACCCTAGCCAAAATGATATAATTATAAACAAGAACTTGAAATATGCATTGAATGTTTTACTATTTTGAGTAAGTTTCAGGATGGAGTGCAGGAAAACATGAGCACCTAATCATTTCTTCAACAAGGAATATTCAACCAACAATCACAATGGAATTTTATCATTTAATTCAGAATATGTGATTCATATTGATGTTTGGTAATGCAAGACCACTATGTGCTTGAATCACATATTTAGGATGAAATGCATCACTTCTATTAATATCTTGATGCTTCGCTTTGTATTCAGAATAAAATGATTCACTTCTATTTCTATTGTCCTTAATATGATGAGAACTACATAAGGCTTGATCCCTCTAAAGGGTATGTAGTGCAGTACTTGGCTCGTGTAATGCCCCGTTCACTGTTGTTCCTTTTTCTTCTTCGAAAACCGTGATGCTAATCGTTGAACACCATTACATTTTCGTTGAACATTAGTGTTTGATGATGATTGTGTTGATGATGATGTTTTTGTTGGCCCCCGCATCGCTCCTTACGTTTTCCCCAGTTAAAGGAAAACTATGTTCTTGAATTGTCGAGCTTGTTGTTGGTCCTTTTTAATATGATTAATAATTATTATTAAGTTGTAATAATAATAATATTATTATAAAAATAATAATAATATTATTATTATTTTATTTTATTATCGATCCTTACGTTATTTTATTTTATCTTTCGATAGATTGTTTATTTATCAACATTAATATTATTTATCCTTACGTTGTTTTATTTTATTTTATTTTTATTTTATCGAAAACACCATCCATGAGCCTTCACGCTGTCGTATTAATTGATAATTTTTTGGATGAAATTATTGTTGCTTCCACTTTCCTTGCCTCCCACGTTAGATGTTGATGTGGCAAGCTTGGCATGAGCAGACGTGGACTCCTTTTCTTGTCCTTGGATTCCTTGTTCCCTTGTCTTCTGGTTAATGGGTGCGTGGAGTTTGCTGACCACCCGGTTATTTCGTGGATTTTTTTTTTGCACCGTACTTTGTGGGCTGGAGGCAGCCTTTTCCCATATTTTATTGGGCCTTGAATTGTTCAGTCTGGAACGCATTTTTCTTTTAATGCTCTGACACTTTCTTCTAGATCGTTGTCCTTGTTTTCTTCTGGGTTTTCTCCTGCAAATACCATGCGTTGGGTTCTTGTGGTGGCTCGAAACCTTTTTGGAGGCTAGATGCAGTGTTTGGTTGGCTAGGACGTTATCTCTGCCTGTTCTCTAGTTTTCTGGCTGATGGAGGACGTCTATACCATTGTCAAAACTCCTTGCTAGCACTGGATGTGTGATTGGTAAAGGTGAATGGATCAAGTTTGACAACTGCTGGTCATTGGTGCAGACTGAAACGCATTTGCAAATGCATCCACCTTCTTTTGGATCATTGTTCCTTTGTATTCCTCCCTAGCTCGGGTTATGTAGACTGAAATTTAGTTCTTCTGATGTTGGCCACTCACAAGGTAGTTTTTTTCATCTTGTTTGACTACTCCGAGGGATAGTTGGTTCTGTGTAATGATGATTATTTGCAAACGTGCCCAGTTTTGTTCTAGTGACCTGCTCAAGCCTTTTGGGCGCTAGCTACGTGGATTCCTTTGGAGTGCGCAGAGCAGATTGGACATTTTTTTTTATTTTATTTTATTATCCTCCCTGGCTCGTGGCTACAACCTGCAAACGTCCCTCTCCTAGTGTTGGCTACGTGTTTGCTAGGAATGGAGACCTAGATAGTCCTTGCTGCATATTTTTTGTGCGTTGTGTTTTCCTCCCTCCACGCTTGCATCCACAACTCCTGTGATGCCTGATTTTTCAGCTGATAGAATGGTGGGTGTCTCCTTTGCTCGATGGACATCTTTTCATGCTCTCAAACTGCCACTTTTCCAAGGCTGCGTGAAGGCTGGTAAAGGCGACCTGCACAAGTTGGATACCTATTATTTGCTTATGGTGAAGCGAACCGTATTTCAAGATGGAATATGAACTTTATTAAATACCTTTGTGGAAGTAATGTGGACCCTCCTCTTTGTGGTACTTGTTATTTTGGGAGTTCCCTGCCTGTGTGAATGTGGGATTGAGTGGAATATTGTCGCCTGGCATGCTACTGATGAAGATTTTAACTAGAGGGTTGTTGTTGCTGAAATTTGAGGTGTTGCGTGCCTCGTCGAAGATGGATAATCAGGAAAGATAATTCTACACTTTGCTTCTGTTGCTATATTTTTTTATATATCGTGAAATCGAACCACTTTTTTTTCTTGTATTGAATTGTCAGTTGGACGCCTTACTAGGAGACCTCTCCCTTTTGCTTGTTCTATTCTTGTTTTTGCTTTTATCGCTATCGGTGTGTTAGTGGAGAGCACACATGTGCTCGTCATCTCTAGGTGTTATGTTTTCCTTGCTCGAGTGATCGACCTTCATCTTTTCGTTTATGTATATCTTCTTCTCTACGATTGAGTTTTAAGTTATTATGTTAGAGTTTAGTATTTTTGTTGTCGTTAAAATAAGTTTGCGATAACTATGCAGCTCCTCTCCTATCATCTAAGTTTGTTTTCTTTTTCTTTGTATTTCGTCGAATGTTGTTAAATCTCTTCCTCAAACCCCTTCGATAATCTTCTTGACATCGGGAAAGAAAGGTTGTAGAATTGGAGTGATCACCGCTTGGGCTATCCGGGTTAGAGCTTCGGTATTAAAACTTTTAAAATGAAAAGTTTGTGTGCAATGTGTATCAGATCTCGCGTGCTTAGACTCTGCATTATTTTCATCTTGTTCCTAGGCTTTTAAGGCCATCCTCAGGAAGTACCTTGACCATCCCTATCCACTTGAACCGTAACTAGCTTTTCGGATTTGCTAAGCTCGAGGTTTCTATCATGCGAATCCAATACCTCGTTAACACTAGGATAGTTTGGGTCTAATCCCCCTCTCAGAATTATTGTCGATGGTGTCTCTTTCTATTTTCCTAACTTGCATTCTCTCTCTTTTATTATTTTAATGCTATTAATTAATATTGGTCGTTTTTCCATGCACGTAATTACCTTAATATTTTGGGATGGAAATTGCCTTAAACGTTATTAATCTTCGGGAAAACTCATCTTGCATTTGAAAGTCTTATGGTTTCATAGCGGAGGTTTTGATTTGTTAATGTCACTTAGAAATTTATGTTTGTATCTATGTGTGACGGTTGACTGTGTTATGAAGGGTTGACTTAAAATATTGTTATTTGAAAAAAAAAAAAAGTAATTTATTTTAAATTAACCGAACTTTAGAATTACTGTGGAGGTTTATAAATCCTTAGTGATATAAAAATTTGGATGACGTTTGGTATACTCTTGATTGACGGAGTCCCCTTCTTCTCTTGTGTGTTATTACTAGCCTTTAAGGCATTGGCCCTTCTTGAATGATTTGGGAATCTCTTGGAGTTAATGGTCAAGTCTAGTATACCTTGCCTTCACTTTCGAACTTTATGTCGTGTCGTGTCCGTGTATCTAATTTTAGTGATATGCTCTATGTGATTATAGGAATGAAATTTTATATTGCTTGGCCTTTCATGTTAATCTTTGAACATTGTGGTTCCTCTTGGTTATGCTGATCAACTCTTGTCTTTTAGAAATCTTATATTAAAGCCTATGCTTTTGGTATCTTTTGGTAATTTTAAATGGATGGTATGTGTGACAAACTTCAATCTTGTAAATATTTAATTGTTGATGGGAATCTTGTTTCTTATAGATTGTTTATTCCTTCTTATAAGGCCAAGAGCCATTCTCGTACAATTGTTAAACTTTTGTTGCTTTTGTTCATAATTGAAGTACAAGGCCTTTTCTTCTTTGATTGGCATGGTAGAGACTTTATGATAATTTGGGGTGTTGTTGTGTTTAGGGCATTGACCCAATTCTCATCAATAGAGTGTTTCTTTCATGGTACTATTAGACTTTAGTTATGGTGGCTTTGTGTAGCCTTATCTTGCTCAGTTCTCGCGGACTGACTCTTGTATAAAAAAATATTTTGTTGCAGATGCTCATGCGGGTAAAAGAGGGATAGACTTGTAAAATTTTGCATCAACCTCTGTTGAGAAGTTCTTTTGCATGAACCCTTTTTATATTGTTCAACTATTGATAACGTCCCATGGAAAATGTAGAAGAGGATCAATGTCTTAGGATATTGTATTGTGGATTATGTCATCTTAACTTTGGAAACCTTGAATTGTCTGTCTATCTTGGAAAATCTAAGAAAATTGGTTTACCTCTTTGTTGAGTGACCCTATTGGATTATCAGTATTCTAAGAGTTGATGTAACCTTGTTTTGTTCTTGTAAATGAGTGTTGTTAAACTTTACCCTTGAGAATTAAATGTTGAGTTAAATCTTGCTATGATTTAGTAATAATGTGTCATAAGTAAGCTAACATGGGTTGTTTAATACTTATAGAAGTTAAACTAGAAGTTATATTCGAATAAAGTAACGTAGAGGTTACCAACTTGAGAGCAAGTAATTCTTGAAGTAATCAAAGGCGAGACTATCATTGCAAGTAAAATTATATAACATGATAACCCTAGCTCCACTAGTGAACATTATCCCTTTTATGGTGAAATTCGTAAAACGATCCTAAGGTGAAATGAATTGTTAGTTGTTAGAAGATGATAAGATATAATAAGCCGGAGAAAACAATTTGGAAACCACACAACCTATTCCCTCGCCTTTTGGAAGGTAAATTGTTCTCTTTGGTAATACTCATTCAGTGAAGCCTAAGTAAGATCTTTGATAATTTTGGTTAAGATCTCTAGCTTCAATTAAATATTGGCAATAACTAATGAGGTCCTAAAGATGATTTCAACTCGACCTTCTCCCTCTAACCTTTTTCCAAGGCACTTTGTATTTTTTTTTCTCTTAAGTGTGTTGAACATAAACCCATGTTGTCATATGGGCATGAACGAGTTCTAGTAGCATTAGTGTGAATAGATGGCCTTGTGGAATTTAAATTACCCTTTTCTTCTAAATAAACAAATTAAGCAAATAAAGGTCATAATAGAGAAGACTTAAAGCAAATTTCTCCTTAGAGTAAAAGTAATTAACTTAGCGTTGTAAGAGGAATTGTACGAATCATTTCTAGAGTCCTAGAAACTTAAGTTAAGGATCGAAAGATGTTTTATCAAAATAAATAACCTTCAATAATTTCTCATTGTGGCTTGCCCTATCTGTAAGTGTGTTATGTGGTGGTTTCCTATGTTGTCTTGTCAAAAAGAAAAGTGAATTATCCTTGATGGGTGTGAACATTCCGTGCTACCTTTGTGGTCATCCTTGTATCGAGTTGTTCATAGAGTTAGTTGTAACCCTGGTGGCGACATGTTGTGTCGTGTTTTTGTGTCAATCAAGTCAAAAAAAAAGTTATCCTGTATTTTTCTGTGTTGTTAGTGTGTGTGAAATTTTGGGTCATTTGGTGAGCGGAGGTTCATGCTCTCGAACCTCCGGGATGGATTGGAGATTGTGATGATTTTGCATGATAGTGATGGTGATAGTGATAGTGTTCATGATGGTGATAAATATTGGAAGGGTAATGTGTTTTAAGAGTGATGTGATCTATGTCATAATTGTGATAGTGTGAACGCACATGAGGTGTATGTCACTTAGTGCGCTTTTGTTATCATGTTGATGTGCTGGGGATGGGAGTATTCTCTCTCCTTCGTGTGGATTCTATGAAGAGTCCACGTGTGAATTACTGCTTGTGAATTGCAGAGAGAGTATTGACTCTCCTTTTCGTGGATCCAATGAGGAATCCGTGTGTGATGTACCGCCATGTTTTGTGTGAATGGAATGATATTGTGAATTGCAGAGTGTTGGAACATTTTGACCTTATGTGATGTGATGATGTATTGATGTATTGAGAAAAAAATTGGTGTAAAGTGAATTGAATTGTATCATGATGTTTTACCATGTTTTGAAGAAATGTGTGTATCACCTTGTATGTAGCAAATGAATGTTATGTTGTGATGTTACTATGTCCATTGTATGTATGATTTGTGTAATATGTAATGATTCATGTTGTGATATAGGGGCATACAGTGAGGCTATGAACCCTATTGTACAGTGATGATTGCACTTTGGGTGCAGGATGTGGTAATGTGATGTATCGTAACCCGTGAAAGTAGTGATTGTGTTATACCCTGTATATTTATACCATGCGTAAGGCGTTATGGTTGTTGTGTGTGAATTACCATTGTGTTTGTGATGTAGTTATGTGTATGTTGTGAAACCTTACACTAGACGACCCTAAGGGGATAAACTGTCAAGAGTGTATGTGTGGAGAGAGGAGGCGTGGACCAGGTTTTCATAATCTTGAGCCGAGTATGAGTGAGGAAGTGGAGTCTTATATAGACTGAAAATCCACTTCTATCTATTTAGTATACTTCGAGCTTGCTCAGTATATTGTGGGTGCGCACCACCTTAGGCTCAACTTATGCAACCTTGTGTCCCCTGCTCTTTCCTATTGGATTGTTCATTGAATAATCCTATGTGATTTTGACTATGTTGATCCTTGTGGGAGTATGGAGGAATGGTTCAGGCAGAGATGATGATAGTTACATTATTTGATATACTCATTTCTGGTTACATGTATATTTTACGAGCTGAGGCTCGATGTTCGAGTGCCAGCAACTCGATGAGTACCCCTTTGGTGGTGGTATGAGGCCACATAGTGATTGTGATGTGCTATTTTCTCATTATGTATTTTATTCGTAAATTAATCTTTTCTCTTTTGTTAGAACCAGCCATTTTCTTGATTGACATGTTCTTATATTTTGGGCATTTATTTGATTGTTTTATTAACATTTGGATTTTGCACTAACCAAGGCTAATTAGCCATTTGTTTTCTTGGTTTTAAAACTTTCTTTTCATATTTGAAAGATTTGTAGCCTAGCCCAAGGCTTTTGATTTTGCCACTTGGCATTTGGATGGATTGTTATCTTTGGTTCTAATGTCGTAATGTGTTGGATAGGGTCATGGGATTAACCATGGAGTGGTTGAACCTATGGACCCGCTTCGTTGTATGGGGGTACGCCCCAAGGAGTTACAGATAACTAGCGGGTTGTTGAACCATGAGTTATTATGTCACTTGGGTTGGGGGTGACGGGGCTCTATGTGCCAGGGCAATAGGGTGACCCGACCTCATTTAAAAGGAGAAAGGAGATGGGCCTCTATGGTTGAGTGACCTGTTATGCTTTATGGCACTCTATGGTTGAGTGACCTGATATTCTTGATGGGGCTCTATGGTTGAGTGACCCGACTTGGTTTTGACACTATGTTTCTTTCTCTTGGGAGGCATATGGAGATTATTTGGTGATGCTTTGGGGAGTATATGGAGTTGCTTTATGATACTTCAGGAGATATATGGAGTTTTACCTAGTACTTTTGGAGATATCTGGGGTTTGTTTCATGATGTCTTATTATGTGTGGAGTTGGTATAGTGAGTATGTGTCCTCTTGTGAGTTCTGGTTAGACTTGTTATGATTGGTGGCGTGACTCTTCCCTTGGTCGGTATGGACTATTGGATATTGGATTGGAACTATGTTGTTATAGTCATGGATTTTTGGGGGCTTGTGATACCCGTTGTATATGTATCAACGTGTTGATTTTGTTTGTTAGTCATATGTGTGTACTAGATCTATGTCTAGGCGTAATTGTTGGAAATTAATTGTTATGTGGTCTACTTGTTGTCATTCCATGGTTTGGTGAAACCCTTGTGATGTGATATGGTCGTGAAAGTATGTAAAAGTATGCTTGTGAAATTTTAGTGTTGTGTATGACCCTGGTAGGGTGTTGTGACTGTAGTTCATGATGGGAACCCACAGGAATGAATAAACTAAAATTGATAAAAAAGATGAAATTTAAAGGACTTGGATTAAGAATAATCTTAATAGAAGAGATTAATGAAATAATGAATAAGAGAGAACTGCCAATCTCCACAGAACCTTGAAAGTTAAAATTTCTACCAATTGTTCCTAGGGCCACCCCGTGACCGTGCTTTTAGGTCTGAAATATTAACCTTAGCGCGTGCCCTCGCCTTATTCATTCCTTTTTGTTTATTTATTTATTCTTTTTTTCCTTCTTCATCGTATGTCACATCGAGGATGATGCTTTATTAAGGGGAGGAGAATGTAATGCCCCGTTCACCATTGTTCCTTTTCTTCTTCAACAACCGTGATGCTAATCGTTGATCGCCATTACGTTTCCGTTGAACATTAGTGCTTTCGTCCTTGCCACAAAGGATATTTAGTTTTCTCCCTCTTCATCATTCCTGCTTGTGTTGATGATGATGTTTTCTGTTGTTGCCCCCGCATCGCTCCTTACGTTGTCCCCAGTTAAAGGAAAACCGTGTTCTTGAATTGTCGAGCTTGTTGTTGGTCCTTTTTAATATGATTAATAATTATTATTAAGTTGTAATAATAATATTAATAAAAATAATAATAATATTATTATTATTTTATTTATCGATCAACGATAACTTCGTTATCTGATCGTCGATTTGTTATCAACATTAATATTACTTATCCTTACGTTGTTTTATTTTATTTTATTTTTATTTTATCGAAAACTCCAGCCATGAGCCTTCACGCTTGTCGTATTAATTGATAAATTTTTGGATGAAATTATTGTTGCTTCCACTTTCCTTGCCTCCCACGTTAGATGTTGATGTGGCAAGCTTGGCATGAGCAGACGTGGACTCCTTTTTTCTTGTCCTTGGATTCCTTGTTCCCTTGTCTTCTGGTTAATGGGTGCGTGGAGTTTGCTGACCACCCGGTTATTTCGTGGATTTTCTTTTGCACCATCGTACTTGTGGGTTGGAGGCAGCCTTTCCTATATTTTATTGGGCCTTGAATTGTTCATTCTAGGAACGCATTTTTCTTTTAATGCTCTGACACTTTCTTCTGGATCGTTGTCCCTTGTTTTCTGTCTGGGTTTTCTGCAGCCTGCAAATACCATGCGTTGGGTTCTTGTGGTGGCTCGAAACCTTTATGGAGGCTAGATGCAGTGTTTGGTTGGCTAGGACGTTATCTCTCTCTGTTCTCTAGTTTTCTTGCTGATGGAGGACGTCTATACCATTGTCAAAACTCCCTGCTAGCATTGGATGTGTGATTGGTAAAGGTGAACGGATCAAGTTTGACAACTATTGGTCATTGGTGCAGACTGAAACGCATTTGCAAATGCATCCACCTTCTTTTGGATCGTTGTTCCTTCGTATTCCTCCCTAGCTCGGGTTATGCAGACTGAAATTTAGTTCTTTTGATGTTGGCCGCTCACAAGGTAGTTTTGTTCATCTTGTTTGACTGCTCCAGGGGGATAGTTGGTTCTGTGTAATGATGATTATTTGCAAACGTGCCCAGTTTTGTTCTAGTGACCTGCTCAAGCCTTTTGGGCGCTAGCTACGTGGATTCTTTTGAAGTGCACAGAGCAGATTGGAATTTTTTATTTTATTTTCCTCCCTGGCTCGTGGCTACAACCTGCAAATGTCCCTCTCCTTGTGTTGGCTATGTGTTTCTAGGAATGGAGACCTGGACAGTCCTTGCTGCATATTTCTATTGTGCGTTGTGTTTTCCTCCCTCCACGCTTGCATCCACAACTCCTGTGATGCCTACTTTTTCAGCTGATAGAATGGTGGGTGTCTCCTTTGCTCGATGGACATCTTTTCATGCTCTCAAACTGCCACTTTTCCAAGGCTGCGTGAACGCTGGTAAAGGTGACCTGCACAGTTGGATACCTGTTATTTGCTTATGGTGAAGCGAACCGTATTTCAAGATGGAATATGAACTTTATTAAATACCTTTGTGGAAGTAATGTGGACCCTCCTCTTGTGGTACTGTCAGTTTTGGGAGTTCCCTGCCTGTGTGAATGTGGGATTGAGTGGAATATTGTCGCCTGGCATGCTACTGATGAAGATTTTTAACTAGAGGGTTGTTGTTGCTGAAATTTGAGGTGTTGCGTGCCTCGTCGAAGATGGATAATCAGGAAAGATAATTCTACACTTTTCCTTTATTGTTATATTTTTTTATATATCGTGAAATCGAACCACTTTTTTTTTTTCTTGTATTGAATTGTCAGTTGGACGCCTTACTAGGAGACCTCTCCTTTTTGCTTGTTCTATTCTTGTTTTTGCTTTTATCGCTATCGGTGTGTTAGTGGAGAGCACACATGTGCCGTCATCTCTAGGTGTTATGTTTTCCTTGCTCGAGTGATCGACATTCATCTTTTCGTTTATGTATATCTTCTTCTCTACGATTGAGTTTTAAGTTATTATGTTGTCCCAACTAGTATTTTCGTTGTCGTTAAAATAAGTTTGCGATAACTATGCAGCTCCTCCCTATCATCTGAGTTTGATTTATTTTCTTTGTATTTCGTCGAATGTTGTTAAATCTCTTCCTCAAACCCCTTTGATAATCTTCTTGACATCGGGAAAGACAGGTTGTAGAATTGGAGTGATCACCGCTTGGGCTATCCGAGTTAGAGCTTTGGTATTAAAACTTTTAAAATGAAAAGTTTGTGTGCAATGCATATCAGATCTCGCGTGCTTAGACTCCGCATTATTTTTCATCTTGTTCCTAGGATTTTAAGGCCATCCTCAGGAAGTACCTTGACCATCCCTATCCACTTGAACCGTAACTAGCTTTTCGGATTTGCTAAGCTCGAGGTTTCTATCGTGTGAATCCAGTACCTCGTTAACACTAGGATAGTTTGGGTCTAATCCCCCTCTCAGAATTATTGTCGATGGCATCTCTTTCTATTTCCTAACTTGCTTTCTCTCTCTTTTATTATTTTAATGCTATTAATTAATATTGGTCATTTTTCCATGCACGTAATTACCTTAATATTTTGTGATGGAAATTGCCTTAAACGTTATTAATCTTTAGGAAAACTCATCTTGCATTTGAAAGTCTTATGGTTTCATAGCGGAGGGTTTTGATTTGTTAATGTCACTTAGAAATTTATGTTTGTATCTATGTGTGACGGTTGATTGTGTTATGAAGGGTTGACTTAAAATATTGTTGTTTTAAAAAAAAAAAAAAAAGTAATTTATTTTAAATTAACCGAACTTTAGAATTACTGTGGAGGTTTATAAATCCTTAGTGATATAAAAATTTGGATGACGTTTTGGTATACTCTTGATTGATGGAGTCCCCTTCTTCTCTTGTGTGTTATTACTAGCCTTTAAGGCATTGGCCCTTCTTGAATGATTTGGGAATCTCTTGGAGTTAATGGTCAAGTCTAGTATACCTTGCCTTCACTTCGAAACTTATGTCGTGTCGTGTCCATGTATCTAATTTTAGTGATATGCTCTATGTGATTACAGGAATGAAATTTTATATGCTTGGCCTTTCATGTTAATCTGTGAACATTGTGGTTCCTCTTGGTTACGTTGATCAACTCTTGTCTTTTAGAAATCTTATATTAAAGCCTATGCTTTTGGTATCTTTTGGTAATTTTAAATGGATGGTATGTGTGACAAACTTCAATCTTGTAAATATTTAATTGTTGATGGGAATCTTGTTTCTTATAGATTGTTTATTCCTTCTTATAAGGCCAAGAGCCATTCTCGTACAATTGTTAAACTTTTGTTGCTTTTGTTCATAATTGAAGTACAAGGCCTTTTCTTCTTTGATTGGCATGGTAGAGACTTTATGATAATTTGGGGTGTTGTTGTGTTTAGGGCATTGACCAAATTCTCATCAATAGAGTGTTTCTTTCATGGTACTGTTAGACTTTAGTTATGGTGGCTTTGTGTAGCCTTATCTTGCTCAATTCTCGTGAACTGACTCTTGTATAAAAAAATATTATTGTTGCAGATGCTCATGCGGGTAAAAGAGGGATAGACTTGTAAAATTTTGCATCAACCTCTGTTGAGAAGTTCTTTTGCATGAATCCTTTTTATATTGTTCAACTATTGATAACGTCCCTTGGAAAATGTAGAAGAGGATCAATGTCTTAGGATATTGTATTGTGGATTATGTCATCTTAACTTTGGAAACCTTGAATTGTCTCATCTATCTTGGAAACTATAAGAAAATTGGTTTACCTCTTTGTTGAGTGGCCTTAATGGATTATCGGTATTCTAAGAGTTGATGTAACCTTGTTTTGTTCTTGTAAATGAGTGTTGCTAAACTTTACCCTTGAGAATTAAATGTTGAGTTAAATCTTGCTATGATTTAGTAATAATGTGTCATAAGTAAGCTAACATGGGTTGTTTAATACTTATAGAAGTTAAACTAGAAGTTATATTCGAATAAAGTAACGTAGAGGTTACCAACTTGAGAGCAAGTAATTCTTGAAGTAATCAAAGGCGAGACTATCATTGTAAGTAAAATTATATAACATGATAACCCTAGCTCCACTAGTGAACATTATCCCTTTTATGGTGAAATTTGTAAAATGATCCTAAGGTGAAATGAATTGTTAGTTGTTAGAAGATGATAAGATATAATAAGCCGGAGAAAACAATTTGGAAACCACACAACCTATTCCCTCGCCTTTTGGAAGGTAAATTGTTCTCTTTGGTAATACTCATTCAGTGAAGCCTAAGTAAGATCTTTGATAATTTTGGTTAAGATCTCTAGCTTCAATTAAATATTGGTGATAACTAATGAGGTCCTAAAGATGATTTCAACTCGACCTTCTCCCTCTAACCTTGTTCCAAGGCACTTTGTTTTTCTTCTCTTAAGTGTGTTGAACGCAAACCCATGTTGTCATATGGGCATGAACGAGTTCTAGTAGCATTAGTGTGAATAGATGGCCTTGTGGAATTTAAATTACCCTTTTCTTCTAAATAAACAAATTAAGCAAATAAAGGTCATAATAGAGAAGACTTAAAGCAAATTTCTCCTTAGAGTAAAAGTAATTAACTTAGCGTTGTAAGAGGAATTGTACGAATCATTTCTAGAGTCCTAGAAACTTAAGTTAAGGATCGAAAGATGTTTTATCAAAATAAATAACCCTCAATAAATAATTTCTCATTGTGGCTTGTCTTGACCAAAAAAAAAAATTATCTGTATTTTCTTGTGTTAAGTGTGTTATGAGTAAAAGTAACATAAACAACCATATTTCCTTCTATAATAAATTAATTACATTCATTTTAATACCTCTAATCTATATTCTTCTTCTTCCATGATTCCTATATGGGAATGGGAAGATCATTTTAATATCTCTAATCTCTATTCTTATTTTTCCATGATTCCTATATGGGAATGGACATCTTCCCATTCTAAAACAAAGTTAAATTTTTCACTCCACTTGCCCATTCTAATAACTCTAAAAATTACGAATTGAAGATAACTTAAATTTATCTCTATTCTTCTTCTAATAGTTATGTTACATGAGAATGGGCATTGACCCATTCAATATAAACAAACAATTATATCACATGAGAATGGGCATCCACCCATTCAATACAACCAAAAAAACTCATCATGGGTAGATGCTATCATAGAAAAAGAATAGAGTTTAAAATGGGAAGTTGAACATTATCGTAGGTTTTTATTTTTATAAAAACATAAAATTTTCAAAGATTTTGATATGTATTACACTAATATAAACAAAAAATTATATCACATGAGAATAGGAATCTTCCCATTCAATACAAACAAACAAACTTATCATGGGTAGATGCAATCATAGAAAAAGAATAGAGTTTAAAATGGGAAGTTGAACATTATTCAACTTGTTACTTTTATAAAAAAATGTTAATTTTACAAATATTTTGATATATATTACACTAAAAATTTGTAACAACAAAAATGGCTCTTATTACCACGACCCCATACAAGGAAATTCCATTTATTGATGGTGCAGATGACTATGGAAGAAGGGATGAAGCATGGTTCGTTGAAGTTCACACCCCATGATAATTTTTACAATGATCGGTGTTGTTTCATTCCTTGTGAGACCAACACACACCAATTAGAATTTTTGTGAGCATAAAGTGTATAATAGATACAATTGTATCTCTTAAAGTGGAAAAAGTGGACAACGCATCAAGAACATGCTCACTACATAAAATGGAATTACATGTTTCTCTTTACAAAAAATATGGCATGGAAAGGTCAGAAAAAAATACAAAGATTCATGTTATAGTTATGGTTGGAAAATTGAGCCATACACTGAAGGGGACAAGAGTGGTGTGCATAATAGTGAAGTTATTTGTGCAGGAATTGTCACCGTATTCAAAATGCTATATCAGTATGCATTCACTTCATCTGTTTCCCACCACCTGAATATGGATAAGGAAGTGGGCCAACAAAAATTACATTCAAAAATGTTTACCATGCTCAGAAGACAAAAATTATCTAATGGAAAAACACATTTTAGAATCACACTTTCAAGAGGTGAAGTGATCTGCAAAAGAGAAAACATTATTAAAACAAACTCAAATTGAATTTAAAAAGTCAATCTACATTATTTGAAGAGATTCATCTTTTTTTATTTGAAGAAAATTCATTCAAAATTGATATTGGTCGTTTCCATGTAGCTCTTGTAAAATACCAATACAGATAACTTGTTTTAGCAATTTTCGTGTCTCCTTGTGCACTCTATGTTGTGTAACCCTGTACCTCTTCAGTAGGATGCAATTTTTCTTCCTTTCAAAAAAATATATTGGTGATATTTTTACATGGATTTTGAGCATGAAATTCATTACATAGAAACAAATTTCTATATTATTAATGGGCAACATACAATGAAGCCCAAAAACAAATCCTTGCAAATCTTGATTTTTCATCTGTTCATGATAGAATCAAACAAAGGTCTTCCCATATTCTGTCTTCCAAAGAAACAAAAAAAATAATCAGTATTTGCAAGCAACAGAATATGGAAAACAAAACATGGTTGAAAAAAATATTTATTGACTCATTATACAAAGCCAGTCAAGGTGGATCTTAGAGAAGAGACCACAACGTCCTAGTTATGGTCACAAAAAGTTAGAGGGCTGGAAGGTATTTATAAATTGTATTAATTTTTGCACATAGAAATTAACTTACATTATTTCTCATATAACATTAAACTAATAAAAAATTATTGTTCACATGCATTCATTCGAAAGGAAAATTTTGTTTCTCTTTTAGAAGATAAAATTAGAAAGTTTAAAAGATAAACTTTCATTTCTTGTACTCCCAGATGAAATTTAGGATAAGTGGGTTTTAGTGTTTTATTTGTATACCAATGGTGGGTTTCCTTGTAGCCCAAAAAAAGCTATAGACCTAGATTTCAAGCCAAATTCATTAGATCTGCTTATAACATGACTATTTAGATGCACGAAAGGTATGACAAATGAAGAATTATATTTTTTGTAGATAAATGAATTAGTGGTAAAGTTTGGTTCTAGAGATGAGTATGGTGTTAATGTAATGTTTCTAAAAGATTACTGCAAAAGAGTAAAGCAGGGTAGAGCAACAAGAGCCAAAGTTATGTCTTATATGTTGGAAAGAGTTCTAGAATATGTTGCTCTTATAGGATGTAATGTATTAAATGTGATTGAAAAAATTTCCATCGTGAGTTGCATTTTTCTCATCAAGATCCTAAAGAAGAAAAGGAAAAATTGAAGAGGAAAAAAACAACATTAGGGGAAATAAATTTGCAAAATTATTCAAAACATGTTGTTGAACTACTTGAATTGCATGTGACAAAGCTAATAAAAATTCTCAACCAAGGATGCCATATACATATGAATTCACTTGTCAATGTTCTTATCCTTTTTTCTTAGTAGAACATTGAGAGGTTTAGAATTCCATTTACCGCCACTCACTGTAGAAGTCATAATTGTTGATTTCTATAATCTTGTGAGTATTATCTCACAAAATAATATTGTTGAGCTTCTCTGTCATTGGGTGCAGTACAATGAGTTGTGTCTACGTCTTTATACTTCTAATAGTACAAGCTAGCTTATTTGATATTGTTGTAAAAATATACATGAAAAAAAAAAAAAAACAACAATAATTTCATAAGGATGTTACAAAATTTTGAATGTAGAACATGCATTTCAAGGGATGTCAGTGATTTTTACCATATATGGTGTTCATAATTCAACCGCTATGGAGGTGGAAGATGTTATAGTGGACCTAGATTGGAAACATTCAGAGCCCTTGGATATTATCAACTCGAATGAAATTGGAGTTTTCATCCTTGAACATCCTTTCAAATGTGTCCCTAATGTGTCCCTATATTAATATTATATGGTGGAACAAATGCATTAAAGGTAACACATAATAGCACATGATTGAGAGAGATGCAACACTAATATGTCCCTATATTAATATTATACAAAGTGGAACAAATGCATTAAAGGTAACACATAATACAAAGAGGTCCTCACTTATCTTTATGGTGGAGAATCACAAGCAGGAGATCATGATCCAACACTATTATAAATGTCTAACTACGCCTCCAGGTAAATAGCCTCTACGATTTTTGTGTTCTTTTCATTATAGTCATTCCTTTGTATACGTTAATTCTTAACAATGTTTACTTTTTTCTAATATTAAGATGTACATCCTTCATATAGTTCTTTTCATATTATAGAATATATGTAAACAAAATTTAGAAGTTTAATTATAAGAAAATTAAATTTGTTTCAGAATATTTAGAGGTATTAAAATGATTAAGTTTAGTATTTCTTGTAGTTGAATGTTTACAATGGGCATATGCCCATTCTCGACAAACATACATTTTTTTCTTTGTATTGAATTGGCAGTACATAAAATATGTATCATAGAAGAATGGAATAAAATTCACTTTGTTTTAGAATGGGAAGTAGCGAATAATCTTTGAGTATGGGCATACTCAGAGAGAATTAAACTTGTTTCAAAATGGGAAGTAGAGAAATAATATATTATTCACATTATGTAGTTTTCCTTTTTCATTTTAATACCTATGTACATTGGTAGCCCTTGCACAAAGTCCATAACATGAATTATATATTCTTGTTGGATCTCTCTCGATGATAATCTGAATCATGGGTAGAGTTAGAAACAATCATTCTGTGAAGTTTTAATATTAAAGTTTGAAATATTCTGAATTTTTAACTACTTCCTTTATAGAGGTTTTATAATGATTAAGTTCAATATTGCATGTATTGAATGGGCATATGTCCATTCTATTAGAGTTAGAAATATTATTATTTTTTAACCACTTCCTTTATAGAGGTTTTATAATGATTAAGTTCAATATTGCATGTATTGATTGGGCATATGTCCATTCTCATATATCAATCATATATTCTTCCTCAATGATTCCTAGAGAAGAACATACATCCACACATTCAATACAATGATTGAACTTAATCATTTTAATACCTCTATAAAGTATGTTAGAAATCATGGGGTATGACCCTTATACCTTATAAAAAAGGAGAACTAATGAGGAGTTAAAAGTATAATTTTTTTACAATGGGAAATTGTCTTTCTGAATGGGAAAGGAAACCAAATGATAATCTGAATCATGGGTTGAGTTAGAAACAATCATTCTGTGAAAATTTTATATTAGAGTTAGAAATATTATGAATTTTTAACCACTTCCTTTATAGAGGTTTTATAATGATTAAGTTCAATATTGCATGTATTGAATGGGCATATGTCCATTCTCATATATCAATCATATATTCTTCCTCAATGATTCCTATAGAAGAACAGAATCTGCACATTCAATACAATGATTGAACTTAATCATTTTTAATACGTCTATAAATTATATTAGAAATCATGGGAATGACCCCTCTACCTTATAAAAAAGGTGAACTACATAAGGCTTGATCCCTCTTGTCGATGGTATGTAGTGCAACACTGCTCTGTCAGGGATAGTCCAGCCAATATAAGACAATTATGAATAATTATCATAAGGAAAAAATTGCAAGTTTTGAAGAGTGGAGACCTAGAGAAAAGTATTTACTAGCCAAGTAAAAGGTATTCTTTGAAGTCTTGGGTCATTCTAACCTTGGTGATAGATTGCAAGTGATTTAGGATCTGCATTAGACAACCAAATTATGTAACATCTCTTTCATACAAACAAACAAATTTATGCAACATTCTATTCTTCTTCTATGATTCCTAATTGAGAACAAGTATCCACCAAGTGAATACAAGATTGAACAGGTATTACAGTGAACAGGTATCCACTTGATGAATACAAGATAGATCAGGTATTACAAGTAATTAAGTGAGAATGGACAATAATTCATTGTTTACAATTGTTACTTTATATTCTAAGTATTTATGTTCATTGGAAACAACTGTTGAGCCCTTGAAAATGATCATGAGTGGAGAAAAAGTGCAAGCCATGAGGTTAATCCATTACAGGAAGATACTATTCCTAACAATAGCATGATGTCGGCCAACCAAGAAAAATATACTATTCCTAACAATAGCACGATGCCGACCAGCCAAGAAAAAGATATTATTCCTAACAATAGCACGATGTCGGCCAAACAAGAAAAAGTTACCCAAAAAAACACAAAAAACACACAACTGATGGTGATTGATATTGAAGCTACATCAAACCCTTCACCATCAATTATGACAGGTTGTTCACGAATAGGTATCAAGTATTATTTAAAATTTAATAATATTTTTTACTTGTCAATATTAGTTTGAATCAATTTGATAAATATATCCTAATTTCAATTTTTATGTGCAGATGCAGCTGGAGAGAATTCAACAAATATATGTAAAGAAATAGGTAAAAATATTAACATTTTTATTGTCAATATTAGTTGGAATCAATTTGATAAATATATCCTAATTTCAATTTTTATGTGAAGATATAAGCTGGAGAAAATCTAGAAAATCTACAAAAAAACAAATAGATGTAAAGAAATAGGTAAAAATATTTTGTGAAATATTATTATCGTATTTGAAATACATACAAGTTAATAATGAATTTTAATATTACTTTTTTATAGTGCCTCGAAAGAAACATTTTCTTGTTCTTGAATTAGAAGAATTGTTAGTTCAAAAGCATACTTCTAAAAAGGAAAATACATTTCAATTGAACAATGAGAACCTCCTACCACGAATGTCTATTACCCAATTTATAACTACGTGTTTAAAGAGTTTCATCGAATAACATTTTAGTCGTCTACATTGGATACAAATGCCAGTGTAGAAAAACTAGAAACAAAATTGTTACTCTTAGCTAAAGTGGATGTGCAACCTTTGTTTTGTTGGGGTATGGAGCATTATGAAAAAGAGGGAGATAGATTTATTAAAAATTTGGAAACAATTTGGAAGACACAGAATTTCCATACAAATGTGAAACTATATTGTAGTTAACATAGACAACAAAGGGGTTCCTAAAGAAAACTTTTTGGTGTCTCCAAAGGTTTCTAAGAAAGACTTTAAAAATAATAAGTGGCTTATGTCTGAATTTTTTTCTCAACTATCCGTGGTATGGGTTGTAGATGATGTAAGAGACGTCTTAAAGGGATGTGCTCTATTTCAAACAATAGTGGAACAAATGAATATATAAAATTGTGTTTATTACATTTTTGTAGTTTTTTTTTTCCATTTTCCATTTGAAGTGATTATTATATACTCTTTAATAAGATGTTATTGATGGTTATTAGTATGTAATGCTCAAAATGTGTTTATTACAATTTTTTTAGTTTTTGTTCACATTTCATCCAAATGATGTGATTAGTAGATAATGATAAATTAGGATGTTATTGATAGTTTACCATTTAATGCTCAAAACTAGCTTTGATAGGATTATACAAAAAGAAAGTAATTATCAATAAAATCAGATAATATAATCTATGATTTAATTTATTGAAAAAGAGTTTTGTTATTGGTTGGTTTTTCAGATCTCGTTTTCCATGGAAAGAATTTATTGGTTTTGGGGGTAGAATAATTTTTATTTGGAGTTCGGGATTTATGAATTTAGATCGTTGACCATACAACCAGAATTTACATATGCATACTACCAATACTTCAGTCATAATTTTATCCCTGAATTGTTAAGGATAACATGACAACATTTTGATATTGGATTTTGGTTTACATACCTTCATTCAAGAGAACTACACGTCTTCATTCAAAAATTTGATTGGCTAAGAAATATTGAATTTATTTTTGTTGGGGCATATCAGAGTGTGAAATTAACAACAAATTGTTATGATCGAAGAAGGGGAATATTGTTCTAGTTTACAAAAACAAATATGTAAAAGGTTCTCTACAAGTACACCCAAATATATAGAGAAAAAATTATGTTGTTTATAAGTGAAACAAAATGTTTTGTTCATGACAAAACTAAGGTGCTTTTATTTGGATTGCCTTCTAACTGGAAATTTGATGGCATAATACATTCTGATAGAAAAATTTTCACACTTATGTACATGGTTAAATCATGTGGGTCCACACCCAAATTTACGTCGGTCTTTGGAAACATTTAAAAATCAATTACTAAGCTTGATTGAGTGTATTTGATACTATTATGTTGATTAATATATATAGATAAATTTAGTTTATTTTTGTAGTCTTTCTCATAAAAATTCAATCATATTGGTTTTTTTAGTCTATTTCATAACAATGGATTTATTACCATCATTTTATACAAAAAGAATTGTGACTTGTATTTTTATCATAACAACACATTTCCACGAATACTGAACTTCATTGATTTTACTTGTTACTATTGTGTTGATTAATAAATATAAAATAATTGGTTTTTTTTTAGTCTATCTCATAAAAATATATAAATATTGGTTTGTTTTTGTATACAATCTCTTAAGAATTCATTTATTACCATCATTTAATGTTCTATAATTTATCTCATAAAAACACAATTCCTACCTTCATTCTATGCAAATAAATCCACCTTATAGTTAAACATTTGTAATTTTTTTTGTTGATATCATAAATTAGAAGCAATATTAGATACAAAGATATATGATCAAAATATCTAAAATATATTGTTGACAATTTTCGCTCTCCGCAAAAATGGGCAACTTGAAACTTTGTTTACGATGGAGGCATTCATAAAATGGACCTAACTAGGGAAGTCATTATTTTTCTTGTGTTTTAAGTTGCAACAATTGATTAACTGCATGTAATCTACATCTATGTGTGTTTTTATAGAATGTAATACCTCACATAGACTCCATTCCATGTTTGTCTTCAGCAAGGCAACACAAATCCCTGAAGGAATAATGCATTGCCTTGATGAAAGCAGGAATCATAGTTTAGGTGAAATTTTATATTCAGGAGAAATAAACAGAGTGGCAGTTACATGGAATTGATAAGAGTTCATTATTAAGTTATTGGTACATTAAATCTCATTATTTATTCATGTTTAAATAATATTAATTATGTTATTGAGTTATTTATTTCATTATACAATCAATATCCATCATAAAAGTTGAATGCAAAAAGAAGTATACAACTCAATTACAAAAATTAATGTCATTTATTCATGAAGAAATTCAATGTTTCCCACACAAGTCTTGGAATGTAACTCATAAATTTTGAAGTAGGAACTACATCTGCATAAAGTTAAAAGTAAAATATTATAGAAGAAACCCATCATTGCCTTGGGTTTTCTCCTAATCTTATTTATTCTGGATCCAGCTCCATCTTCCATCTTTTTCATCCAGCAACTATAGTGTACCTAAAAATGAAAGGAAAATACATCAGTCAAGAGCTCATGGTTTTAATCTATACTCATGTACTGTCTAACTTCATGCAAATGGATTTTCTAATATCATAGGCATAAGGTACATCATTTAACAAATGTAGAATTGAGAAATCAAGTATCTTATGTAGTAGATATGATTCTCAAAATTATGACATCAAAAATAAAGAGAAAGAAAGTCACTATGGAATATAAGGGAGGCTAAAAGCCTAATTTTTTTCTAACTATTTTCTTAAATGTGCAGTGTACAGGTTAAAGACAGAAGAATAAAATACATTTTTTTAAAAAATTACTATATAGTATAGATTGCATTCAATGACAAACAGAATTCAATGACTACAGAAGAAGATTCACTCATGCATTCAAATGTTCAAGGAGAAAAGAGAACCTATTCAAAAGATAGAAAATTTCACAATGGCCTTAATACACTTTTCTAAAAGTCAAGCATAGATGCATGAAGTTATAGGAGTATGCAACAAAATTAGGAATATGAGCTAAAATGAGAAGTACACAAGAATCAAAAGGATAAACATATTACAACTCTTATTTCCATATGTATATTTCAATTGCAAATGTCATCAAGTATAGACCCAATTAGTCCACTTCTAGAACTCACAGTTTCCATCATTCAGAATACTTATGCAGATGCAAGAATCATTGAATAGTAATATTATCAAGCATTGGAAGAACATCTCAAACCAAAGTATAGAAACTATTCAAGTCATGATTGCAGGAAAGGTGAATAAAGAACAACTTTGTGTGTAAAGTCATCAACAAAAGAAGATGCATCTACAAGCAGGAATTTGTAAAAGACATGAAGGATTATGCTACCCATATCAAAATTTCCTGACATCCGAAAGTTTATCAGTGGAATTTACAAGAACATCAAGTATTAATAGATACAATTATGAGAATATTCTTCTTTTAGAGCTTACATCGCTTATTGTTTAAACATTTTAAAGATTTGTTCATCGAGAATGAGTTCAAATGTGGATAGTGGTGTCTTGACATAAACATTTAAGCATGGTTCTAACTTGCAGCCGGGAACAATTTTTCTTTTTCATATTTTAAAAAATTCCTTGATTCAAATTCAAAATAAGTGTTAGTCATCTCACAGTTGTAGAATTCACAAAACAGAGTCTAGCAAGATAAATTAGAAGTCTTTTATAAGCATGAGCCAAAATAAGTCTATGGCAAGCTTGGAGAAAGTAAATAAATCTCCTTTCCATTTAAGATACATATTTTAAACATCTATGTCAGGTTACCAAGGATAATAATACAAGAACAATAGGGCTTAATGAGAAATCTGATGTATGCAGTCTAGAAAATGCTCAAGTTTTCCTTTAAAAAAATTGGAACATGGAGAAATCATGAATTATGCAATGTAAATGAATGGAAACTACTATTTGTTTGAGCTGTCATACTGATAAACGAAGGAAAAAAATTTCAAGCTTGAAGGAAAACTCTCAACCTTGCATCATAAGTGTCAACTGCAACAGTATTTCAAATGAGTTCAACAAAGACTTCCAAGAGTTTCCAATATGCCATACTATTTTGAAAGATGCAAAAAGAATTCCAGAATCAGGACAAGTTACTTTTCAAACTTCTAATCAAGAGGAGGTGAAACAAATTTTAGAAAATGACAATAAAACTCTCTCCAAAAGCAAAAATCATCATAATATCGAAGTACTGAGATGATGAGTTATTGTGATCAACTACGAGTTCAAGAAATAATTCATGTATTAAATAAATAGAAATCAAATATTTTAAGTTTATTACAACTATAGTCCATTAAAGTGTCTAAGGATCCATCAAGTACATCTTAGAAAGCATAAATGGCAATTTTATGTAGAATAGAAAATGGAAATATTGCTATGTTTTCTCAAAATACAAGCAGAAGACTCAAAGCAGTGGAGCGATTCATGCTAGCACATGTTGTATGAATAGTTTAGATGAACATACATCTTAGAGCTCGAGCGAGTTGAGCAAGCACAAAATTCAAGTGAGATGCATCCATGGCAAGTTCAATACATGAAAACCCAAAATATAGAGCCCATAAAATGTTGAGCCATTATAACAATACCTCCAACAGTAAGCAAAAATTAGTGAGTCGTTATATAGTGAGGTCCAAGGAAACTGCAAGGTCGATGTAATACAGATACTACTAGGAAAATAAAACAACTCGACCAAGGAGCTCATTTCGCAAATTCCATGTTATTACATATCCACAAGGTCAACTCACTAGCATATGACGAGACCAAACAAATTGAAGATATGCAGAGGTGAACAAAACCATTTGTAAGATTTATATATCTAAACAACGTATGAAATGAATGTAGTCTAGATCAAGATTAACACTCGGTTTAAAAAAGCAAATACTACCTTTCGGTGATTAAACCAAGATGATTTCCATCTTTAAGAAGGGTCCTGGGTCAAAAAGAAATGAGCTCAAAGGTAGAAAAGAGATGTAAAGGTCATAGTGTAGTGCCCACACTTTTATAGCTCAGTTCTTGTTGTTCCTCTTACTATTAGACATGTTTTGACAGGGATTTGATATGTTTTGGACATTACATTAGGAGATTTGATCTGATTAGACATGTGTGGACATTTAGGCGTATAATGCTGATTTAGCTTGATTACTATGTTGGTTGCTTTATCTTATGATGTCATGGATACTAATTGATATGATGTTGTTTTGGAACGTAATTATATTGATGGATACTCAGTTTGTTGCATGTTGGGATTCTATGGATACATGTCATTTTATCATTATGACTAACTTATGGTGAATTATGTATAGTTGTGCACGTTGTCGCACTTTCGATTCCAGAAAGATGATATGTTAGTCTAGAATTCATTGATATCTTATTTAGTAGTTGATTTATATTTTATCGGATAGGTGCGTTTAATGTGTGCAATGAGTGTGCAGGTGACAGGTCACAGGAGAACGTGGGACTCAAGCTAGCTACGTAACTTTGCACAAGCAGCCCACGGGCTAAGTCCTAGCCATGTTTATTTCTTGAGGCCTTAGCATTAGAATTATTGTTTTGGGCACCATGGGTGACCCTCATTTGTAATGTAATATGTCTTGTAATTATTAATTTTGCTTAGGGTGTCTAGTTGTGTTGTAAACTTGTTTTGGGGAATTAATGACCCCACTTGCATTAAGTTTTAAATTAGATTAATGATTTACTTAATCTAGAGGGTTTAGGGTCACATGTGAACCCTTGGGTGGGCCCCACACCCTCTAACATTGTGCCAAATTTTCCAAACCCGAAATTGGGTTATTTTGGGCATTTTTAGGGACCCCTTTTTAGTTTGGGAGTTCCCTTAACATAAAAATGAGCCCTTGGACCCTACCTATTAGGTAGGGGCTTATTTCCAAGGCTAGAGGGAGTTTTCCCTCCCTTTTTACCTCCTCTTTGGTCACATCCATGTAAGAGGTATGGATTAGTGTGCTTGTTAAAAGTTGCACAAAAATTGTTTTGTTATCATTTAGAGTAATTTGGGAGAAGAGGGCTAAAATTCATTTTACCCTTTCTCTCATTTATCCTTGGCATCTTTGACCTTGAAGGAGGAGAGGGGTGACACATGTCACCCCCTCATTTGTGAGGATTTTTTCTTGCTCCTCTTCAAATTCCCCTCATGGGAAAAGAAGAGAACTTTTTTTTGGAGCTTTTGCTTGGATGCTTGTGGATTGGGAGCTAGAGTTTGCTTGAGTCAAGAAGTGGAAAAGATTGAAGTTGGAAAGATTTTTGGAGAGCTTTCTTTGAGGTAGGTCTCTTAAGCCTTATGGTATGTGTTGTATTCATGCTAGTTGTTAGATTTGTTTACTTGGAAATGTGGTTGTTGCATGTGGATTTTTATTTATTGTTACTTGTTTTGCTCCCTCCATCATATGGCATGATGGAGTTTTGGAGTTGTGGGGGAAGAGGGGGATTTTTTCCTCTCAATCCTTATAGGCTTGATGGGCAAGCCTTGTAGGATTTAGTTACTCCCCTAAAATGGTTGAGGTGGGGAAAGTGGGTCATTTGGCATGAACCCCCTCCCCCATTCTTGGTAAGGAAATCCCTTTGAGGTTTGAAAATCCTTCCAAGAAGGATTGGTGAAAGGGTGGAGGAGTAAGGAGGGATTGAATGAAAATGGAGAAATAAGGAGGATATGGAGATCTTGCTTTTGTGCATTTATGTTGGTTATGGCATTTGGAGAACTCTCTTTTCTCTTCCCCATTTTTGAGGTAGAACATGGTTTCTCCTCTTGTTCATCCTTGTAAAATTTGGAGTCTTGTCTTAGTCTTTGCCTTGTTTTTGTATGAGTGCAATGTTGTTTGTCACCCTCATTCTTGTGCATAGTGGTGGATAGTTGTCCTCTTTCCCATGGGCTTGGGGGAGGCTAGCATGCATCCCAATCTTGGGAAAGGCATGTAATGATGCCTATGGTTGGGTGGAAAAACAAGCTTCTTCTCCTTGCATGGATTCCTTGAAGGCATTTGAAGTTGGAAGTTTGGTGATAGTTGGAGTTTGTGACTTCTTGATCTCTCCTTGTAACTCTAAGGATATGGCTTTGTGGAAACTAGTATTTCTTGTAAAACCCTTATTTTGTAATTTGCATTCTTGTAAACTTGAGTCATTATTGATTTAGCAATCTCCTTAACATCTTGTAAGAGGCTTGTAACTCATTTAATGAGTAGTTATGTATTTTGTGAAAAACATATTGAACATTGAATTTGAGTCCATTGTAAATGAAACTTGTGGTAACTCTTCTTCTTGAAAAGAAAATATAATAAATATTGGAGATCTTGCTTGTGTGTGCAAATCTGAAAATCTTAAATTTGCCTTGCAATGGAAAGGAAATTTTGTTGTTTACATGAAGTTTGGTATTTAACATTAGAAGAAATTTATTTCTACCACTAAATGGTTTTAGAAATCTGATTATTTGTGTTCAAAGGAAAGTGGATCTATTGTGAATATGGTCATTTTTTTATATTTGTCAAAGAATGATAAAATAAATTAAACTCATATTAAATTTTAGGCAATAAAAAAGCACGAAACCTCCAATGGTATGTGTCGAGTATATAAAAAATGAAAGAACCACAAATAAATTTCAAATTGAAAAGGAAAAATGGAAGATGAAGAACTTACCATGAATAATTCAAACCAAGGGCTCAAGTTGCAGAACTCATATGCAACAATGGTGTCAATGAATGGAGAAGAACCATTCAGAAGAAAACCCACAATGAAGTTCAGAGCTCAACTTTGGTAAAGAATGAAAAGTGGAAATCAAAATGTACTATATTTTTTTACCTTTTGAAAGCGTAGTGGCCATTTAAGATCAAACAAAAGCTCAAGAGTCCTTTTAAATGAAAAATTTAACGAAACAGAGCTTAAGAGAAGTAATAATGGTGAAAAAGGAGAGAATGCAGCCATTCAAAATTACAAAACCGGTGAAAAAAAAGAAAAGCAGATAAGGTAAGGTTTGATTCAAAGCCAACAACACATAGAAATAAGAGTTATTCAAAGTTCATAGAAACCCCCAAGGAGGAAATAGAGCTTCGGGGAAGAAAAAATCTAAACCCAACATAGATTCGGGCGAGAAAACAATGAAGAACAATGATTGAAAAGGGAAAGTCAAGGGTGAATACAACATGGCCATTCAATGATAATAGGAATATTATATACCTTCTAATTAGCAATGGCCAAATCTTCATCATCAAACTCAAGTGGAGGCTTCTTCTATCTTAATGGTGATGGAGAAACAAAATTGAAAACCAGAAGGTCAAATTTGTCACCAATGGCGGCCACCCCAAATAACTTCAAGGAACAAATTTTCAAGGGCTTCACCCACGACTTGAAAAATGCATAATGGATGAATGAAAGGGTTGGGATCTTTTACCCAACCCTAAAATCAACCTCCTTTTCCTAACTCCATCGAGTAAGCCATCAACAATCAAGATCAAAAGGTATAAGATCCAATGTTCTAGATGTAAACCTAACTCAACAACCCGAGTTATCATGATACGAGAGATCGATGGTGGGGACTAGTTGAAGTACCTAGATCAACGACCTATAATGGGTCACTAAATTCAACATAATCTATGGAAAATAGATCAATGGTGCGAGTTACAAAAAGTACAAGAACAACTATGAAGATCAAATCGACATTCGAGATGAAAAATCACGTTGATTTCAAAC
Organism: Taxus wallichiana var. yunnanensis; assembly: GCA_018340775.1. Classification (NCBI taxonomy): domain Eukaryota; kingdom Viridiplantae; phylum Streptophyta; class Pinopsida; order Cupressales; family Taxaceae; genus Taxus; species Taxus wallichiana. The sequence goes on from CM031235.1 coordinate 723,194,895, forward strand.
TCAACCATGGTTCGCCGAAGCATACATGTCAATACCACAAAGAAATCCTAGCCTTATCATGGTTAAATTCCACTGAAAAGTATGTCAAGGGTAGCCCATCGTGAGGAGGAGATAAATAATTAAACAGATGATTATCTAATTGAATATAGTGTGTAATGATCAGATCAAAAAGGGATCTTGAAAAGTATATGTTGATGATTAATCAAAATGGGTCAAAGTGTATATGATTGATGCCAAGGACTAAGGTTTTAAACCTTAATATTCACAAAAGGGGCTCAAAGACTATGGTTTATGCCACATGTTTATGTAAAAGGAGACCAAACCTTTTAAAGATCAAAATATCATGTACCAATAATTAAAGACAATACCACCATGTTAATGTTAATCGTTGACCCGAATAATCATAAATATTATGTATTATGAGCTAGGGTACATAATCAAAGATAGCCAAAAGACAAAATTTTCTTTACATGCACAGTAGAAAGTGTATCTAGAAAACAAAATATAGGTTTCAGATCTATAAGAGAAGGAAAATTAATTAATTTAAATCATACACAAGAAGACAATGAAGCTAAAAGACAAATTCACCCTTTACATGCACTTGATACGGGTTTCATGCACATGAAGCAAGGATCAAAAAATAATTATTATTCACCCAACGATACCTAAATTCTTCCAAAGTGATTGTATTATTCATGTAGGAGTCATATCAATTTGAATATAATTATTCTTAGAGGAATTACGACTATATTTACATTGTTACAACTTTGCATGTTTATTTGTAGTCCCTTAATTATTAAAATCAATTTAAGGGTTTTTAATATCATGCAAGTACTAGTTATACTTATTCTATTCTGTGGGGGTTGGGTGAATAATTTTTCTATATATTGTGTACATTGGCAAAGCATAAGGAAGGTATTTTTGGACATAGGAGTGTTGAATCATATTTCTGCCAATTTTTCCTTAAATGAGAACTAGTTTTGGCCTTTCCAATTATTTGCAGTGGTGTGTATATTTTCATTAATTTTTGTGAATGTTAATTCCCTGATTAATCATCTTACCTTGTTGTAAATTTGGTATTTTTGCATAATATTAGTTTGCATGTTTAGCTTGTTGTGTTGTTGTGATTTATCCCTTAATACATAAGTGTTTTGCCTTAATATTTTGTTGAAAACCATTGGTTCATGCATCTAAAATTCATTCTCAATTTTATTGTGCATATACTCACCCATTTCAATTTTTAGTTATAGTCATCTTTTACCCTCAAAACCCCAAAAAATTAGTTTAGGATACATCAATAAGGAACTGACCTTGATATCAAAGACTCACCTCAACAATAGGTATACCCATAAACCTGAGGTGTTTCCATTGTATCAATAAAAGTGAGAAGATCAAAAAGATTAGTGTTGGGCCTTAAAATATTGGCTAAGTACCAAAGGGTGCACGCGCGCATGACCAGTGAGAAGAAGGGTGCTCAGGGTGAAAGTGTGCGGGACAAAGAGGTTTAAGAATGGTTTAGGTGAAACCAAGGCACTTACGGAAGGTAGAACATAGGTTCAAAGGACTTAGCCATATTTGGCATTCTGAAGACACTTGAGGAAAACCATGAGGACTTGACCAGGTGTGATGAGTGGATAAGGTGCCAGCCTAGAACCTTGGAGGTCAAGAAAAGGATATTCCATGTAGGGAATATTCTTAGGAGACATCATTACAGAGAGTGGAGGGTTTGCAAGGGGGTAAGCATTCACGATTGGAGGACCACATCGACACTTGACACGCGATGTGTCCAAAAGAGAAATCATGTTGGTGGGTGCTAATCCTATAAAGAGAGATGACCAGACTAGAGAAAGAGACACAATATACATGAGATTGATCGATCATCTAAAGAGAATGCTAGAGATAGAGAGAATGCATCAAGAGTCAAAACCACCCAAATAGATTCTAGTCAGCTTTGGAGAGGAAGACTTTATTGCAGTCATAACTAGGTCTCAAGAAAAGGCTCAAGATAAAGAAAAATAACAAAATAGACATGTTTTTCCTATAGTCACGATAGGAAAAACAAAAACAATTGTAACCTCATCCTAGAAGATTATTCATACCTCAAATTTCAAAAGTTGTTGAAGCAGAGTTAGTTTTGCTAAAGCTTATGCTAAAATTGTAGAAGATTTTTCAAAGACTGTTGCTTCTTTTAATATTGTTTAGGTAATGAAAAAGCATAATATTAATATTTCATTATGGGATGCTTTGAGTATTCCAGGACAATAGGAGTTACTTGCTCATGAGCTTGCTAAGTTGCAAATTTCTTCAAAACCAACAGAAAAGGAAGCTCAGAAAAGTAGATATGGTTCTTGGTACAATCGAGCAAGATCATATGAAGGAGGTTAAGTGGATGGTACAAAAGGTTTTAAATGCTCATGATATTAAAAACCACCACCCTTTTATCTATCTTTGATTATTGGAGATCATTTAGTTCATAACTGCATGGTTGATAGTGGTGCAAGCAGCACAATAATGCCTAAAGCAATTACGAAAAAATAGGCCTATAGTATGAACCTACAAATAAAAGTGTGTTGCAGCTAGACGGAACAACAACTAACATAGTTGGCATCATTAGAAATTTAGAGGTAACTTTACATGCTTTTCCAAATGTTTCTATCTTACAAGATGTTATTGTCGTAGATTTACCTCCCTACTTTACCTTATGCTTATCAAGAGATTTTACAACAAATATAGGAGGTTGTATTTCTTTAGATTGGTCATTATTGGTCATTATTATTCTCTACTATAAGGTATGGAACTAAAGTTCTTTGTTAATTTAGAGCCTCTAGCGATTTGATATTAAGCCTCATTCATCAAATGATGCAAAAATTATGCATCTATAGATCAATCTGATTTTGATGTTACAACACATATTTTGTCATTAAATGGTGTTTCTAATCGTATATGGATGAAAAAACTCAAGAAGAACATGCTTATGATCCATTCAAAGAATTGGAAGAAGATTTATTTTGTGTTTATTGTTTGCATGAAGAAAATGCACCAATCCCCCTTTGTCCAAAAACAACAATAGAAGGGCTATGGAATCTTCATTTCGATGGAGCCAAAAATAAAAATAGACAAGGTGCGAGGTTTGATGCTCATTTCCCTTACAAACAAAAAAGTATATTTAGACTATAAGTCTACAATTCTCATGTACTTGTAATGTAGCTGAATATGAAGCATTAATTCATGGCTTGCAATGGGCCAAAAAAAGAGGTATCAACATGTTACAAGTTTTGGTGGTAATTAATCAAGTAAAAAACTTTAATGTGTGTAAGAATTCATTACTGAAATCTTACAAACATAGAGTTTCAGACTTAATGGAGGATTTTGATGCTATTAATATGCAATCTGTTCCAAGATCTGAAAATAAACTTGCAGATAGACTTTACAAAGGTTGGTGCTAGCTTTGAAGTTCTAGAATGATCAAAAACAACAAAATATAGCCACATATGAAACCGATTATTAGACATTCAAGACTGATAATAAGAAAAATGGCAAGTTTTCGAAGATGATGAGAAAATTTGTAGATTTATGCAACAAGAAGCTGAATTTTCTGTAGTAAATCAAGAAAAATTGCAGCATTTATATGGTGACCAGATTGTTCAATTGAAGACAAAAAAGCTGCCCCAAGGACTGGTCACATTAGAAGATATTTTCAGTTCTGATGATCAATTAAGAAAGGATAAAGGGAAGATCTCGACTCATGCAGATAACTATGAAGAGATCTTAGTTGATGATGAAAATAAATTATTTATCGGAAAGGTATGTTCCTCAGCTAAAAATAGTCTCGTTGACAATTTTGCACTTGTGTGAAAATGGGCAACTTGAAACTTCATTACGATGGATAGCATTGGCGAAGTATGCCTAAGCTAGGGGATTTTCTTCGAGAGAATATTATTCCTGTTGAATTAATTAATGATTACATGAAATCTGCAGTTATGTGTGCTATTAAAAAACATAACATATCACATAGCCTGCAATTTCATGTTATCTTTAGACAAAGAACACAAGGCCCCGAAGGACAACTATGTTGTCTTAATGAAGACATCAAATTGTAGAATAGATGAAGTGTTAGGTTTTGAAGCAGCAATCAAGACTGCAGATTACAGAAATCGGAGTTCATTATTGGATGTTATAGGTATTCTTTAATGTTCTTTCCTTCATGATTAAGACATTCAATTATATTATTGGGTTGTTTAGTTCATCATATAATCCATATCAGAAAGCATAAATGTAGAAAGAAATACACAACTCAATTTCACAATTCAATGCTTTATTCATAAGGAATTTCAAATGTTCCCACACAAGCCATGGGATGTAATTGGAAAGTAAAGTACAGCTACTAGAATAAGAGGTACACATACATGAAAGATAAAATAAAGGAGTATGAGTGAACCCATCATTGCCTTGGGTCTTTTCCTTCGGTTGATGCATATTCATCTTTAGCTTATTTCCTCTTCATCTTCATCACTGGAAGTACTATACCTGAAAAGAATAAAAGAGGAAGATTATCAGTTAAGAGCTCAAGGTTAATCCATATTCCTATATTGTCCTAATTCATGCATATGGATCTCTTAACAATAGGAGATATAAATTACTTGAAGATCAAAACTACATACATGATTTGCTCACTCAGAAAGAAGGAGAAAGAAGAAAAGAAAACCATGGACATAAGAGAGGCCAAAAATCCTAAAAAATTTCTAACTATTTTCTCAAGTGTGCATATACGGATTGTAGAATCAAGAAACAATAAAGAAGTTTGAATAACTATTCCAAAGGAGTGATACCCAAATTTGGGTTGTAATATTTCAAGCCACAATTTTTTTAAAAAAATATACATGTGCATATACATATTTTGGAAAAATAATTCTTTCAGTCGACGCAGTTAAAAGTTCATTTACAGATTTGTTGCAATACAACTCAAAGGAATGAATAAAGTTGCAGATCTAAGGAACGAATAAAGTTACAGATCCTGGTTTTAATCGAAAGACCCATTAATGGGTACTAAAATCAGAGAAAGGATCAAGAACTCAGTGTTTAAAATTGAAGCAGAGAAAACCCTCATTGAATTTAGAGCCAAAAGGAGAACCTAGAATGAGTTTCAACTCAAAGATCATTGTTGTTCCAAAATCACGTTAAAAATGCAAAGGAAAAATGAGTATCAATGTTTTGAAGATGAAATAACATAGACAAAGTAAAAGGGCAAGCTCAATATTGATCGAAATGAGTAATATACAGTGAGATTACAAAAACAAAAGCACGAAGCTGCTACCATCTTGTTCAAAATAACGATGATACAGAAAGGACTGAGCTCACAAACCTCAACAATGATGGCCATAGAATCTTCACAAAGCTTCACAAGATAGATCTTTTGAAGAAAATCTGAACTCAAAGCAACACAACTGGTCAAATCAACCAAATATTGCAGTATAAGCCAACCCAGAACTTGAAGTGATCAAAATGGTGGCCATTAAATAACAAGATAGTTCCAAAGCCGAGCTCGATAGGACTAGAACTATAGATGTAGATAAACCGAGCTTGAAATATCATCTCCAATGGCTGCCATCCAAGGCAAAAATTTTACAGAGTTCCTTTAGCTCGAGATAGAGCTTGAGAATGAAAATATGAAATACTTAGGGTTTCGAGTGTTTTATTCATCAAACCAAGTAACTTAACTCATTGGGTGAGTTGGAGATCAATAGCCACAAATCAAAAGTATAAAGATCAATGCTTAGAATTGATCACCAAAATCGATGCAAACCCTAGCTTGACACATTAAAATGGCGGGTCTTTTTGGTGAACTTAGCATCTTTTCATCATTTTGTAAAAGTGTCAAATTGACCCCAAACCCGATAAAATCTAATTGGATGTAGCACGGTGGGGCCATTTTGTAAAACTTGCCACTTTTCCTTTTTGCAAAATATTCAAATTGGTCCAGAGGCCCAATGTAGAGGGGTAGGCCCTTTTTGTGTTTTGAGACATTTTGGCAAAGGGATTAAAGTCATAAAATGACCCGCGGCCCTACTCATGTCAAAGGGAAAAAGTCAAATGTTGAACCGCATCAAAAAATTCAAAGGTGGATCATCGGAGCTTTTTGAGAATTTGAGCCCTTTTGTAAAGGAGAAAAGTTTAAAAGTGCCCCACGACCCCGCTGAAGACCGAACAAGGCCACGTATTCAATAAGTCAAAAGTGGAGCATCAGGTCAATTTGAGATTTTGAGCCCTTTTTGAAAAAGGGAGAAAAGTGATAAAATTTCCCGCAACTCCACCCCGCCATCAAAATCCCAAGGCGGAAAGGCGGGCTGCCGGAACTTTTTTTTATTTTGAAACTTTGAACCTTTGTTTTAGAAAGAGAGGATAAAGTTAAATGTGACCCCGCTGACATTAGATAAAGACACATGTGGGGCCCAAATTAGAAGTGGAAGGGTAGGATAAATGTTTAAAAATGCACAATCTCTATCAGAAATGGAAAAAGAAAGTTTTCCAGGCCCATTTTCAGTTCAAATCTGTCCTACATGGACAACTCTTTTTCGAAATGATAAAAGACAGAGTTATTTACAGAAACCTTCAGTCAAGCTTGAACAATCAACAATGGTGGCCAAGGAAAATTTAGCAGAACTTTGCTAGCTTGAATGGAGCTCAACAATGCAAATACAAAAAACGATTAAGTTTGCAATACTCTTGCACCTTAATTCAGAAGGAACGATAACCGAGATCATACCAAGCCAAGAACGCAGATGCTAATCAAACACCACAATCAATAAGATGAAAGCGATTCGCGTAATAACTTTACATAAAAACCTTTGCAAACAAATGAGCAATAATATCATATATTATTATGGAACTCAATGCAATACATTGAGAATGGACCTTGCTCAAATAGGCAAGGAATAAGAATTTAAGAACCAATCAAGGTTGTAGATCAAGCCATAAATCAAGGAAATAATTAGTCATCAAAGAACTAGTCAAGACCATAGATTTATGAGAGAACTAGACATCAAGGATCTAGTCAATACCATCGATCAAGGAAAGAACGGTCAAGATCATACGTAGATCAAGGAAAGAACTATACCTAACAACTAGATAATATCTCTTAATATCTAAATAAGATAAAAGAAATATCCACACACATAAGTGGGTGAGGATAAATACAATAAAGGTAAATAAATTACCTAGGTGAACATGAGCTAAGGTAAATACCTACTTTAACACCCCCCCTCAAGTGAAGCTAGGGGCCAAAATAGAAGTGGCATGTCCATAGTATGAGTCCCGACAACTAGGCCTGATGAGGTACTCATGTATAATAACTAGGAAAAAGGGACACCGCAAGGTACCCAAAACCAATAACAACAAAGTAAAGAGAGTAAAGACCCGCTCCAAGGCATCCCAAGAAGCTCGGCTCAAAAACTCATACAATGTTGAAGAATTTTGGTGTGCACTGTGGTCTGAATCCACTGCTCAATCACAAAACTCAAAAATAACTAACACTGGGTTTCACCAGAATAGCTCCATACAAGGAGATTGTCAACGGAGTGATGTTGAAAGTGCAAAAAACACCAAACATAATTTGATCAACTGCTATAAATAGGTGTGCCATGATCCAAGAACAATAACCAAAGCAACAAGGCAAGGACATAAACTCCAAAGTGTCACGATCCAAGAAAATCCAAGGTAACAAGGTAAGGACACAAAACCCGAAGAAGCAGGATTAGCACCACACCCTCCCATATTGTTGAATGGGTGGAGTGGCGCTACAAATCTGTATGATTTGTCAAAACAACTACTCAAACACTGACAAACTAACATTGGGCTCCACCAGAATAGCTCCCCTACAGAGAGAGATCGTCAACATGCCAAAAGTGTTGAAAATACAGATATAAAATCTCTCAACAAACAAGAGAGATACACTACACCTATTAAAGAAAAATGCTCAAAATAAGAAGCATCACAATGTAGAAGGTATAGAAAGTGGAGCAAGAGGCCAAATGGTGGAGGAACCACACCTGTAGAGTCCTCTCAATGAATGCCTATGTCGCCTCCACGAGTGATTAGATATCCACCCCAAATCAACACGGATGGATGAAGAAGATGCTGCATATGACTTGGTGCAAAATGCACAATGGGTGCATGCAAAAGAACATCAGAATGTGTATCAGGTTGATCATGTATGACAACTGAAATCTCAAGTTTCTTAAGCCTGAGTGAAGATGTAGAACTCATGTGTTGCTCAAGATCCTCAGAAAGAGTTGAGCGAATAAAAAAGGAGCTCTGTTAATGTGTGATCCCAATGAACTATCTGCTCGAAAACCAATGTCATGATGAGAATTCCATTTAACATGTGGAATAGAGGAAACAATACCTTGTGAAAGTCTACCAATGACTCGCTATAGTGAGACCCATAGAACGGAGCATGCGAGAACTAAATGCAGTGGTATGCTTCCCAAAAAATCCATGCCGAAAGTTGAAAGAAGTAGGATACACAACATGTGGTACTATAATAGGCACAGATGTGGAAGAGCATGCAGTAACAAGCCTCACAGGTTTAGAAGCATCAAAAGTGGGTTCAGGCTCAAAGAATGGAAGATCAATGTCAGTGGGTACAAGAGCAACAACTACAAGTGGACTAGGAGCATGGATATGGTTGTCCACAATATGATGGTGATGTTGTAGGCTAGCAAGTTTTTTCTGCAGGAGTGTATTATTGTATCCTTATCATGAATGAGTGATTGTAGAAGAGAATTTTACTTCTTGAGTGATCTATTTTCTTCCAAAAATTTTACAATATCCTCTTGAAGTCCACATACTTCAAAGAAAAACATATCATTCTTAGAATCCATGATAGGTACAAACTGTAACTCCCAAAAATTTAGGACATCGGGCTCAGCCGAAATTGTATCCACAATTGATTACAACACTCCTCCATATTTGGTACTTTATAATTATAGTGAAAGTCTCAAAATAAATAACTTCAATGGAAAGAGCACGAAAAAACAAGCACTTTTGCAAAAAAGGCACTGAAAACCAAGTTACCGATCAAAAGATACAAGCTTTTTAATATTTTGCTCTGTTATTTATTTTAGTTGCCACTAAAACAAAATAAATTGTTGTTTCCTTCACCACACAATTAAAATTAAAGGGGGCTGAAGTTAAGCACCTACTAGTAGGAATCACAAGCTTTAAGCCCTCATATGACCATACCATATGACCAAGGGCTAAGGATTTTAATGGGTGTTTGCACAACTTACTATTTTGGGGGTGTCATGTGTTTTCGAGAAAGTCACATCCAACTGCCGCTTCTAGTAAAAATTACTATTTCTAGACTGTGTAGACAGTGACCTTTATTGCCGAAAATAGCAACCTATGGATTTTCCCGAAATAGCAAAAAAATGTGCACAACATCCATGGACCCCTGCCAAAAAAGGAAAGATCTCAAAACTTCCTACGCATAAACCGAGATAGATACACCGCAATAGAAAATTACTCTGTGCAGATCTTGAAAAAAAAACCAGACCCAAAAAAATAATCCCACGATTTCTTTTCTTGTGGGTGCGAATCGAGGTGATCCAGTGTACTTCTCTGTAACAAAAAAACCACAAAAATGACTGCTCAGAAATAATCGAGTTTACTGATCGATCTTAGGGTTTTCACACCTTTCGGATCTAATGGAAGCCTCTTTTTTCCATAAAAATGCATGCAGCAACAACATACGACCAAATCCCAAATATATGAATATACAATGAATTTATTTACAAAATAAAACTTACAGACGGATGTCAACAAAGCAATCTCCTGCTCTGATACCATGAAAGGAACAATAACCAGATCGTACCAAGCCAAGAACACAGATGCTAATCAAACACCACAATCTATAAGATGAAATCAATTCGCCAGAATAACTTTACATAAAACCTTTGCAAACAAATGAGCAACAATATCATATATTATTATGGAACTCAATGCAATACATTGAGAATGGGCCTTGCTTAAATAGGCAAGGAATAACAATCTAAGAACCAATCAAGGTCATAGATCAAGCCATAAAATAAGGAAATAACTAGTCATCAAAGAACTAGTCAAGACCATAGATTTAGGAGAGAACTAGACATCAAGGATCTAGTCAATACCATAGATCAAGGAAAGAACTAGTCAATATCATAGATCAAGGAAAGAACTATACCTAACAACTAGATAATATCTCCTAATATCTAAATAAATAAAAAGAAATATCCACACACATAAGTGGGTGAGGATAAATACAATAAAGGTAAATAAAGTACCTAGGTGAACATGAGCTAAGGTAAATACCTACTCTAACAAATTCGAGTCCCGAGTTCACCAGATTCAACCATGGTTAGAAAGTGCTAATATTATCACTACAAATGGATAAGGTTGCATACCTTTAGCAAAAGGACAGATCAGCAAGAAGACAAAATCTGCATGCACAAGGAAGAAAAATTTCTCATCAAGCAAAACTTATTTTTAGCAAATTATCACTCATGCTTTTCTTAAAAATAGAACAATGATCGACAATTGATTGAGTTGTAACCAATGGTTGTTAATGCCTCTTTGTATTTGCATGTTCTTTTTTTATTCCTTTATTTATTAATAGATGAAGGATAAAAATAGGGTGGAATTAATTTTTCTATATATTATGTGCTTTGACTAAGCATAAGAGGAGGAAGTTTAGATACATGGGTGTGAAGCAATTATTTTCCAGTTTTTCCCTTTGAATGTGAATTATTTTTTTCCTTTCCAATTATTTGCAATCTTGTGTATGTTTCCGTTCATCTTGTGATTTTGAATTCCCTGATCAATCATCTTACCCTGTTACAAATTTAGTAATTTATGCATGATATTAATGTGTATGTGTAACTTAGCAGTATTGTTGTGATTTTATCCCTCAATACATCAAAGTGTTTACCCTTAATTATCTTCAGAAAATTGTTGGCTTGTGCATCAAAAATCCTTTCCATATCAATTGTGCATATCATTCAAAGACCTCATACAAATTTGGTGTATCACCTCAGTTTAAATCTTTTACAATCTTCTTTTACCCTTAAACCTCCAGAAAATTAGTTTAGGATACATCAATAAGGAACCGACCTTGATACTGGAGACTCACCTCAAAATAGGTATACCCATAGACCTGAGGTGTTTCCATTATATCTATGAAAGATAGAGATCCATTTTGCAATCTTAGAACACCTGCAACCATCTCTCTATAGGGTGCACTTTCGAGAGATAACACAGTCTTTTACTAATTTATGTAAAGAATTCAGATATTTGTTTCTTGTAAATAGCAAGATTAGAGAGGTTTTGATCCAATTTTAACTCAACATACCATAGAGTTACAACCAAATTCCAAGCTAATTAGGAAAAAACAAAGGCCTTTAAATCCTAAGATTGAACCCTTAATGAGAAAAGAGTTATCCAAACTGATTGAATCAAGTATTATCTTTCTAGTCAAACATTCAAGTTGGGTAGCTAATCTTTTTCCTATTCGAAAAAAATAGAGAAATCCGGTTGTGTAGATTTTAGAGATCTTAATAAAGCTTCATTAAAATATCATTATCTACTACCCAACATGGATAAGATTTTAAGAACAGTTTTAGATTCAGACAGGTTGTCCCTTTTGGATGGTTATAGCGGATATAATCAGATTCTTGTGTGTGAAGAAGACAGATACAAAACAACTACAAAGTGGGGTACTTATGCTTACAAAAGAATGCCTTTTGGACTTTCCAATGTTGGTGCAACATTTCAACGTGCAATGGACATGGATTTTCACATTCTATTAAATAAATGCATATTGGTTTATTTAGATGATGTTACTTATATTTTCAAAGAATTTTGATGATCATCTTATGCATTTAAGGTAGACTTTTTAGCTTTTCAGGAAGTTTGGAATATAACTAATTTCCAAAAAGTCTATATTTTCGGTCCATCAAGGTAAATTACTTGGACATATTGTTTCAGATAAGGTTTAACTATTGATCCTTTCATAATTGAAGCAATTTCATAGCTATCCTTACCTCATCATAAGAAAGCACTACAAATTTTTCTTGGAAAAATCAACTTTGTTAGAAGATTTGTTCCAGATTTTGCAACATTAGCCAAGCCATTACAAACTGTGTTAAATAAAGAAAAAACTTTCTCTTAGACCAGCGAAGGAAGAAACGGATTAGAATCTATCAAGGCAACCATTTCACAAGCTCTTACCCTGTAAAATCTAAATTTTGATAAGGATTTTACAATGTATCCACTTGCAAGAGCTAAAACCATTTCATCCATATTAACTCAAGTTAATGATAAAAATTTTGATCAACCAATTGATTTCTTTGGGAAAATCTTACATGACTACAAGACAAGGTACATTTTTCTTGAAAAAATTAATTTCTATAGTGAGAGGATTAATTAATTTCAAGTACATGCTTTCCAATAAAAATATACATATCTTAGTCTCTCATCTAAGTCTTAAAGAGTTCTTGTTGAATAAAGAACTGAATGAGAAGAGAGTAGATTGGATTACAAAGGTTATGGAGTATGATGTTGACATCCATGTTGCAAAAATAGTTTGAGGAAAAGGATTGTGTGTACATCGATTATTGATATGGAAAAACAACAATTTGTAGAATCAAAAATTCATTACAACATGCTGAAATCACATATCAGTAGTCAGAAATCTTATTACAGCCTGAAAATCAGCAACCAAAACTCAATCAAGAAGTTTAGGAATCAAGATGGATGACTGATTTGATTAATTACTTGTAGCATGGTACTTATCTAAAAGGTATGGACAAGAATAAATGAAGATATTTTAGGTTACAAGATGTACCTTATGTTTTCATTGATGGTGTATTGTTTAAAAGGGATATAAATGGAATTTTACTATGCAATGTATTGATTATGATAAGATTCAACAACTATTATCCGAGTTTCATGAAGGACCTACAAGAGGCCACTTTTTAGCACGTACTACATCCTTAAAATTATGAAATCTAGTTACTATTGGCCCAGCATATTCAAGGATTGATTCGACCGATTAGAATGTGTAAGAAGTGTGCTTTCTTTGTCGGAAAGGAACGTTTAGCTTTGCTACCCCTGCAGCCTCTATTTAGTGGATCAACCATTCATGCAGTGGGGTCTTGACTTCATTGGCATGATAAATCCACCTTCGTCACAAGGACACAAGTGGATATTGACTGCTACGGATTATTTTACACATTGGAATGAAGTAATAGCTTTGAAAGAAGCTAACGAGACTTTAATCTTATCATTTTACGAAGGTATAATTTATGATTTGGTGTTCCAACAATTATCATTTCAGATAATGCCTTAGCATTTCTTGGTGCAAAGGAAACAGATTGGGATGTCAAACATGGAATTTATTTGAGTACTTCATCTAATTATTACCCATAAGGTAATGGGTTATCTTAAAGCACCTTTGGGTACGTGTACGAAGTTGGGGGCACAAGAGCGGATAGGAATCTGAAAAAAAAAAAACAAAACATGTACGTGTTTTGCTAAAATACGCTCGCATTTTAATTTGTTTGACTCGGGAATCACCAAACCTATAACGCGTACGCGTTTCAAACAAGTCAAAATGCGTACGTATTTTGTGTAGTATGGACCATGCATATATGTTTTGGTGGTTTATACTTACAAAAATAAATGTTCAAGTATAAGATTTCTTTTATTATTTCTTATACTTTTATTATTTCTTATACTTTAAATTTATTTTAGTAAATATAAGAAATTAGGGTCACTTGCACCTTATGGAAGTGGTCTCGTAGCTCCAACAGTTATAATATAGAAGATAGTTTTTCAAAATCTAATTTGGTCAGTATTTACTCATTTTCGTGGATTTTAAAAAATGACCTAAAACTTTCAGGGCATATATATTGTAGTCGGTCTTTGTTTTAGGAAAGCATATAGTCATTTTTAGGTTTTTTGACCTTCTAAAATGGATTTTGGCCCTACCACTGCTTGAATTGGTACTAATTTTTAAATTTGGTCCATAATTCACTTTAGTGACCATGAATTAACTCTATGATGTTTGTCTACTTCTTACTAAAAAGAGATCCTCACTTTGTAGATAGAGGATTGTTCCCTAAATGAGATTCCTGTCCTATGGCCAAAATGAGGTGATTGTAATGTGCCTCCTCCTTAAGGTGTTATAACACTACTAAATTTTGAATGAGTTATTACGAATAGTACCAAGTGAATTGCATCAAGTGAACTCAGATGATTGCTCATTCTTAGAAACATGGTGCTCCTTATAAAAATCATCCCCTCACCTTTCCTAGCTCTAAAAGCATCCTTTCATGGAATCAAATTCATGATTATCATACATGCTTTTTCTCATATGTCTCTTATGGAGACAAACGATGCCTTAATACTTCACAAATAATGGTCCTTGATAACTCGGTGACATGACTAGCTCATTTTAGCTTGTTCTGAAGGGTGTTCAATTAACTACAAAATGGCCAAAAATGCCTTTTTAGGCCTTCAAAGGAAGTAGTCTCTCATAAAAACTAAATGAGTTGATCGATCACCTTAAACACTATTCCCTACACACTGAAACACACTGAATGATCTTTTTAGGACTTTCCTTTGGGTGAGGGTTTATGATTTAGGGTTTAGGGCTTGGGGTTTATGGTTTAGGGCTAAGGGTTTAGGACTCAAGGTTTAGAGTTTAGGGTTTAGGGTTTAGGACTCAAGGTTTAGAGTTTAGGGTTTAAGGTTTAGTGTTTAAGGCTCATAGTTCAGATTTTAGGGTTTAGGGTTTAGGGCTCAGGGCTTAGGGTTCATGGTTTAGGGTTTATGGTTTAGGGTTTAGAGTTTTGGGTTTATGGTTCAGGGTTTAGGGTTTAGGGCTCAAGGTTCAAGGTTTAGGGTTTAGTGGTCAAGGTTGAGGGTTTAGGGTTTATAGATTAGGGTTAAGGGTTTAGGGTTTAGGTTTGAGAGTTGAGGGTTCGGGGTTTAGGGTTTAGGGTTGAGGATATATGGTTTAGGGTTTAAAGTTTTTGAGTTAGGGTTTAAGGTTTAGGGTTGAGGATTTAGGGTTGAGGGTTTAGGGTTTAGGAGTTAGGGTTTAAGGTTTAAATGTCATGGTTCGGGGCAAAAGCTTCAAGGTTTAGGGTTTTGGGATCGGGTTAAGGGTTTAGGGTTTAGGGTTGAGAGTTGAGGGTTTGGGATTTAGAGCTCACGGTTTAGTTTTTAGGGCTTAGGGTTTAGGGTTTATGTTTAAGGGTTTATATTTAAGGTTTTAAGGTTTAGGGTTTTGGCTTAGGGCTTATGACTTAAGGCCTAGGGTTCAAGGCTTAGGGTTTAGGGCTCAAGGTTTAGGGTTTATGTTTTAGGGTTTAGGGTTTAGTGTATAGGATTTAGGGCTTAGATTTTAGAGTTTAGGGCTTAGGGTTTATGGTATAGAGTTTCGGGTTTAAGACTCGGTGTTTAAGGTTTAGGGTTGAAGATTTAGGGTTTACAATTTAGGAGTTAGGGTTTAAGGTTTAAAGGTCGGGGGTTAGGGGTGTTAGGGTTTAAGGCTCGAGGTTTAGTGTTTAGGTTTTAGGGTTAAGGGTTTAGGTCAAAGAGTTCATGGTTTAGGGTTTAGTGTTTAGGGCTTAGGGTTTAGTTTTCGTGGTTTAGGGCTTAGGGCTTAGGGCTTAGGGTTTAGGATTTAGTGCTTGGGGTTTAGAGTTTAGGGTTTAGGGTTTATGATTTAGTTTTTAGGGTTTAGGGACCTTTAGGATTTAACATTTAGGCCTTAAGGTTTAGGGTTTACGGTTTAGGGCTCAGGGCTCAGGGTTTAGGGTTTAGGGGTTAGGGTGCATGGTTTAAGGTTTACGACTCAGGGTTGGGACCAGAGTTATAGGTTTAAGGTTTAGGGGTTAGAGATCATGGCTCTAGATTTAGGGTTTAGGGCTTAGAGTTTAAGGTTAATGGTTTAGGGATCAAGGATTGGGGTGTAGGGTTCAAGGCTTAAGGTTTAGGGTTTATGGTTTAAGGATTAGGGTTCATGGTTCATGGTTTATGGCTTAAGGTTTGGGGTTCAAAGTTACTAGTTTAAGGTTTGGGGGTTAGAGCTGGGGCTCTGGATTTAGTATTTAGGGTTTAGGGCTTAGGGCTCAGGGTTTAGGGTCTAGGGTCAAGGGTTTAGGGTTATGGGTTTAGGGTTTAGGTTTTAGGGTTTAGTATTTAGTGTTTAGGGTTTATGATTTATTATTTTGGTTTTAGGGTTTAGGGTTTATAGTTTAGGGTTTAGGTCTCATGGTTGAGGGTTAAGGGTTTAGGTCACATAGTTCAAGGTTCATCAAATTTGTAGGTAGAACATTCAAAGAGAGTCATAAAAATTTGATGTTTTTCATCTATTGATATTTTGAAGGAGGGAAATGTCATATTCTGACTTGTCCAATCCTTCCAAAGACCTCAGTAGTCCTTAATCCTTGGATGTACAGGGAGACATTGTTACTTGGCTTCCATTTATAATGATAGAGATATTTGTAAATTCGTGTTATGACCTCTAAATCTATATGAATTTCAAGTTGCTTGGAAATCACATCACACCCTTCACTAGGATTGATGACTACCCCTATCTTTTTGTTCAGGGGATTTTGAAAACATCCATGGGTTTATCATATAAGGAATTATCAATGAATGGAAGGTCACTAAGTCGTAGGCCAGGTAACTCCCATTTAGAACTAAACAAGAAAGATTTACTAGGCGATTGATAACCCCTTAGTGTTCTTAGCCATTCCCCTATTTCTATGCTTATTTTGAACACTTTAGGAAGTTATGTCAAATTTACTATCCATTCCAGTAGAACAATTGAACTTTATCTTTCTCCAGAGGAGAGGATACTACAGGAAATTTAATTATGATCCTACACCTCTGCATTGATATATTTTCTATGTTTCTTTTTTTCCTTTAAGATTAAATTTTTTTGTTGTGATGGTTATTTTTTCCAGCTTCCAATGGGTCATCCTGGCTTGCATAATACCATACATGGAAATATGAGAAATATAAAATTTGTTTCAAAGTGTGAATAAATTTACATTCAAGAGTGCAAGTATATGTGGGGAGAAACAAGTTTGGAAGAGATGTGTAATATATGCATTACAAGGCACAAGGTAGATGTCATATCCATTTAGTTACTTGTCCCACCTCTCTCATACACAAGGTAGTTCTATGTTGAGACTCAATGATGGTTCTAGGCATGAGACTAGGAAATATTGATGAAGTATGGTTTGGGGTTTAGGGTTTAGGGCACATGGTTTAGGGTTTAAGGTGGTTCAAGGTTCAGGGTTATTATTTAGGATTTAGGTTTTAGGTTTAGGGTTTAGGGTTAAGTGTTTATGGTTCGGGTTTACGGATCAAGGTTAAGGATTTAGGGTTTCAAGTTAATGATTTAGTGTTTAGGGATAAGGGTTTATGGTTTACGGTTTAGGTTTTAGGGTTTATGGTTCAAGGTTCGGGTTTAGGATTTAATGTTTAGGGATTAAGGTTCAGGGTTTATGGTTTAGGATTTAATGTTTAGGGATTAAGGTTTACGGTTTATGGTTTAGGGCTTGGGGTTTAGGGTTTAGTTTTTAGGGCTTAGGGCTTAGGGTATATGGTCTAGGGTTTAGGGTTTAGATTTTAGGGATCAGAGATAAGAGTGTAGGATTCAAGGCTTAAGCTTTAGGGTTTAGGATTTAGTGTTTAAGGTTTAGGGTTTATGGGTTAGGGTTTAGGATTTAGTTTTTATGGTTCAAGGTTTAGGGTTTAACATTTAGGGCTCATGGTTTAGGGTTTAGGGCTTATGGCTTAGGGTTTAGGGGGTTAAGGCTCGAGTTTAGGGTTTAGGGTTTAGGGTTTAGGGCTTAGGGCTTAGGGTATATGGTCTAGGGTTTAGGGTTTAGATTTTAGGGCTCGGGGATAAGGGTGTAGGGTTTAAGGATTATGGTTTAGGGTTTAGGATTTAGTGTTTAAGGTTTAGGGTTTAGGGTTTAGGATTTAGTTTTTACGGTTCAAGGTTTAGGGTTTAGCATTTAGGGCTCATGGTTCATGGTTTAGGGTTTAGGGTTTAGGGCTTATGGCTTAGGGTTTAGGGCTCACGGGTAAGGGTTGAATGTTTAAGGTTTAGGGTTTAGGGTTTAGGGTTTAGGGTTTAGGGGTCTAGGATTCATGGTTAAAGGTTTAAGTTTTAGGGTTTAGGGCTCAAGGTTTACAGTTTAGTGTTTAGGTTTATGGCCTATGGTTTAGGGTTTGATTGTAGAAGTTAAACGCTAAAAGATTTAGGCTGAATGTTGAAATCCTGAAAAATTACCTATGCACTGACCAAATTATACTTTAAAACTATCTCCTAAACCATGACTCATGGAGTTGTGAGACTAATTCCATAAGGTGCATAGTGACCCTAATTTCTTATATTTACATAAATAAATTTAAAGTATAAGAAATAATAAAATATAAATAATAATAAATGAAAAACTTACGCGTTATTATTTATCCTTTTATTTATTGATTAGGATAATTATTACACTTGTGTTAGCCCTACACTTGTTGGGTTAGCTTGCTTAGTGTACTACTAGTTGTGTGGAGTTAGCTTACTAGTTGTGTTGAGTTAGCTTCTCGATTATGTGTAGTTATCTTACTAGTCTTTTGGAGTAAACTTAACTACCAAAGTATCGGCTCAAGCGGGGAGTTCTTCACCACTAATTTAGGTAGTAGTTGCACTTCCCTCCTCCTATATGTACATCTTTCTTATTGAATAATTCAAGTCATTCTATTGTAATGTATTGAGCATTATGGATTATGATGGATTTCCATATATGGTATTTTAGCTCTTCTGTCTTGCAAATCTAATGTGGTGTGCTATTATCATCTAAGATCGCAAACTTGGTATAATCTTCTTATCGCTCATTTCATGGTATCGGGCGATAGATGATGTAGACATCCATCTGTAAGTTTTTTCTTTGCAAGCAAGGGTTTATTTTTTCATGTATTCAGAATTTAGTCAACATTTTTGCAGAATGCATTTTTATGCAAAATGGAGTGTGCCATTGGATTTGGAAGGTGCCAACACCTTAGAATCGACTGTAAACTTGGCCATGTTTTGAGACAGTCAAATCTGAACATTTTAAAGGTTTTTAGCACATTTATCAAAAAATCCATACAATTATGTACAGACATATTTTTTGGCTCAAAAATTATATCATCTTTCTAGGTTTTTCGAGACACTTTTTGGGTTTCTCTCTATTTTTTGATACAAGTGCCAGAAAAAAAGATATTTACAGTCAAAGTTTGTATTCACAATTGTACTTTTTGGGTGCATTCTTTTATCCATTGGCTATAAGTGTGTACCTTTCAGATGTATTCTTTTACCCTCTGGGTATTTCAGTTTTAGATGCAATCTTTTATCCACTGGATGCAGATCTGTACCCTATGGGTGCATTCTTTTATCCATTGGATATAAGTGTGTACCCTCTGGACGCAATGATTTACCCTTTGGACATTTTAGGTTTTGGGCGCAAGCTTTTATCCTTTGGTCGCAAGCATGTATTGTGTGGATGCACTCTTTTACCCTTTGGACATTTGGGTGTCATGTGTACCTTTTAAAAAAATATCAACATTAAAATATTATTTTAATAAAGAAAACCTTCTAGAGCTCATAACTTTTGATCGTAGCTCGGATTAAGTGGTGATCTTTTTTTGAAATTGTGTATTTTTAGAGATCTACACATTGGTGAAATTTTTATATACATATTTAAAATGTAAAATTTATAATTAATCATTGTAATATTTACATGCACTCAACTATAAAGTGTCGAATTGGGGAGGGTGTTGTGATCACTTGTGGACGATAATTTCGGTTGAGCCCGACGTCCTAAACTTTTGGGTATTTCATTGTTGTATATATGGGTGTATAAATTTATATCTCTCTTATTTGTTGAGATATTTTGGATCTGTATTTTCAAACTTTTTTTTGGCATGTTGACAGTCTCTCTTGTGGGGGAGCTATTCTGGTGGGGCCCAATGTTAGTTTGTCAGTGTTCGAGTAGTTGATTTTGACAACTCATACAGATTTGTGGTGTCACTCTACCCATTCTACAGTATGGGAGGGTGTGGTGTTGATACTATTTCTTCGGTTTTCATGTCCTTGCCTTGTTACCTTGGATTTTCTTGGATCATGGCACTCCTATTTTGGATCTCATGTCCGTCTTTTTGTCTTGGTTATTCTTGGATCGTGGCACACCTATTTATAGTAGTTGATCAAATTATGTTTGGTGTTTATTTTTCACTTTCGACATCACTTCATTGATAGTCTCCTTACATGGAGCTATTGGTGAAGCCCAGTGTCAGTTGTTTTTGAGTTCAATGATCGAGCGGTGGATTCGAGACCATATAGTCGCACCACACTTCTTTAGCATTGTGCACGAGTTTTTGGAGCCGAGCTTCGAGGATATCTTGCAATAGAATTTTTTTCTCTACTTTGTTATTACTAGTTTTAGGTACCTTGCAGAGTCTATTTTTCCCGGTTGTTGTACGTGTGTACCTTATCGGGCCTTGTTGTCGGGACACACCTTATTTTCCACCACCTAAGCTATACTTACAGGAGGTTGTTAGTGTAGGTTATTATTTATCCTTTTATTTATTGATTAGGATAATTCTTACACTTGTGTTATCCCTACACTTGTTGGGTTAGCTTGCTTAGGTGCACTAGTTGTGTGGAGTTAGCTTACTAGTTGTGTTGAGTTAGCTTCTCAGTTATGTGGAGTTATATTACTAGTCTTTTGGAGTTAACTTAACTACTAGTATCAGTTAGTGGGAGTTCTTCACCATTGATTTAGGTAGTAGTTGCACTTCTCTCCTCCTATATGTACATCTTTCTTATTGAATAATTCAAATCATTCTATTGTAATGTATTGAGTATTATGGATTATGATGGATTTCCATATATGGTATTTTAGCTCTTTTGTCTTGCAAATCTAATGTGGTGTGCTATTATCATCTGAGATCGCGGTTTGGAACAATCTTGTTTTTCGTTCTCTTTTCTTAAGCCATGCCTCAAGGCTTGGGATCTAGTTTGGATCCTCAAGCCTGAGGCATGGACCTGCACAAACATAGAAAACATCGTGTTTTTACAAGAAAATATAAAAATGGCACTTCCTTTATGATAAATCAAAATAAAACAATCAATCCATTTTTAAAAAAATTATACCACGATGTAGAGTAGAGTCTCTTCTTTCTAAAAATATAATTTTCCAAATTTTTTTACTAATATAAGGTTTTCATATTATTTATTTCCTAACTATGCCTTTTTATAGCTATTTTTTGAAGTGTAAATATGTCTATCTTTCACGGTGTATCTTTTTTTTGGGTGATCAAAATTTAAAAAAATTATACTAGCCCAAAATAGGCATAATTTTATGCATATTCAAAAAAATCTAATTTTCGATATTTTTGAGCTAGTTAGGGGGGGGCACAGTCAGAGCTCTCGTTATTTTTCAAAACATAAAAATTTTGTACTATAAAAATCATAAATAAAAAATATTCGCTAAAAAAATCTTTAAAAATGGAGCCCAAACTAGATGCTCCTAGCTATCTTTCTACCAAAGGGTTTTCAAAAATACTAAATGGTGCTCAAAAAATGGTGGGGGGCACGAAAGTCACTCTATTATGTTTTTTAACAAAAACAGGAGCATCTGTTGGTATTTTAGTTGTTTTACCCACTTAAACTTATTTGTTTTCAATAAAATTTAGTAGCTTAGAAACTAGACTCAAAATTCTACGATTCATATTTTTACAACATCTTCCAATTTTGAGTGTAACTATTTTGAAAAACTCGTACAAGTTGAAGTTTTTATTTTCAGAAAAATATGTCCACTTAAGACCCCTTTTGGCCCCCAACTTGGTGCACTTACCCCACTAACAAAAATATTTTGAAGATCATCAGAAGAACACTCAAGGACAACCAAAGAGCTTGGTATCTGATGTTAAATTCAACACTTTGGGCTAATGACAATGACTCCTAAAAGATCAGTTGAAAATTCACTGTACAAGCTTGTTTATGGATGAGAGGCAAGAATGCCCATCTCAGTTGAGTTTCCCACATTGGATTTACTGCATCAAATGGAACTACTTGAGAATGAACCAATGCAGGTTCGTTATGCAGAATTAATGGAGCTACAAGAGCTAAGAGATCAAGCTCATCTGAATATGGAAAAGAATCAAAGACAAATCAAGAAAACATTTGATAAAAAGGCTAAGTTTAGAGTCTTCAATGAAGGAGACATTGTGTTGAAATGGGATGTTGATCGTGCAAAGCTAGGAAACCACATGAATTTTGATACAATCTGGAGTGGTCCTTACATGATTTCAGCTTGCAAAGAGCACAATGCATTTCAACTTTCAAGGTTGAATGGAGAAGAACTTCCCATTCATGTGAATGGTATGTTTCTTAAACATTGTTATTGAAAATCCTACAGTGTTTGGTTAGAGTAGGATTTCCCTTTCAATAAGTGTAGTTCATGCACATTGCAATGTTTTTCAATTTAATAAGTGCACTTGTGCACGTGATCTAGTTTACTAGATCCTTTCCCAACTTTAGTTTATTTTTCAGAAGGGTCAATTTTTTTTAAAAGGAAAATTTTTGTTTTATGCTTTAACTCCATGCCCAATGGACAAGAGCAAGGCACTGGTCTATAAGCTAGCAAGAAGCTTTCCCCGTAGGATTTCTAGAAATGTTGAAATTTTTTTCACTCGTGTAAAAATGGGCAACTCGAAACTTTGTTTACGATGGAAGACATTGATGAAATGGACCTAACTAGGGGGTCATACAATTTTCATTGTGTTTTTCAACTTGCAATAATTGATTAAATACATGTAATCTACATCTATGTGTGTTGTTACAAAATGTAACACCTCACATAGACTGTCATTCCATGTTTTTTTCAACAAGGAAACACAAAAGTCCTGAAGGACTAATGCATTTCCTTGATGAAGGTGGGAATCACAATTTAGGTGAAATTTTATATTCAGGAGCCCCAAATAGCATTGTAGTTACATTGAATTGAGAAGAGTTCATTATTAAGTTACAAGTACATTAAATCTCATTATTTATGCATGTTTAAATACTATTAATTATGTGACTAGGTTATTTATTTTATTATATAATCAATATTCATCATAAAATCTGAATGCTAGAAATAAGTATACAACTCAGTTACAAAAATTAATGTCATTTATTCATGAAGAAATTCAATGTTTCCCACACAAGCCGTGGGATGTAACTCATAACTTTTGAAGTAGGAAGTACATGTGCATAAATTTAAAAGTAAAAGAGTATAGAAGAAACCCATCATTGCCTTGGGTTTTCTCCTAGTCTTCTTTGTTCTAGCTCTAGCTCCATCTTCCATCTTTTTCATCTAGCAACTACATAATGTACCTGAAAATGAAAGGAAAATACATCAGTCAAGAGCTCAAGGTTTTAATCTGTACTCATGTATTGTCTAACTTCATGCAAATGGATTTCCTAATATCAGAGGCATAAGGTACATCATGTAACAGATGCAGAATTGAGAAAGCAATATCTTACAGTAGCACATATGATTCCCATAATCATGACAACAAAAAGAAAGAGAAAGAAATTCACTATGGAACATAAGAGAGGCCAAAAAGCCTAATTATTTTCTAACTATTTTCTTAAGTGTGTAGGTACAACTTAATGAGAAGAATAAAATGTTTGTTTTGAAATTTTGTACTATAGAGTATAGATTGCATTCAATGACAAAACAACATTCAATGACTTCTGAGAAGAATATTCACCCATGCATTCAAATATTCAAAGAGAAAAGAGAACCTATTCAACAGATAGAAAATTTCACAATGGCCTTAATACACTTTTCTAAAAGTCAAGCATTGATGCATGGAGTTACATGAGTATGCAAAAAAATCAGGAATATGAACTTAAATGAGAAGTACACAAGAATCAAAAGGATAAATAGATTAAAAATCTCATTTCCATATGTATATTTAAATTACAAATGTCATTAAGTATAGACACAATTAGTCCACTTCTACAACTCATAGTTTCCATCATTCAAAATACTTATGTAGATAATCATTGAATAGTAATGTTATCAAGCAACGGAACAAAATATAAAACCAAAGTAAAAAAACTTTCCAAGTCATGATTGCAAGAAAGGTGAATAAAGAATAATTTTGTGTGTACAGTCATCAACAAAAGAAGATGCATCTACTGAAGGAATTTGTAAAAGACATGAAGGATTATGTTACCCATATCAAAAGTTCGACATCCGAAAGTGTATCATTGGCATTTACAAGAACATAAATCCTTAATGAGATACCGATTATGAGAATGTTCTTCTTTTAGAGATTACATCGCTTACTATTTAAACATTTTAAAGATTTGTTACAGAACATGAATAAACTTCAAAATAAGTGTTAGTCATCTCACGTGTATAGAATTCACAAAACAGAGTCTAGCAGAAGCCAAATTGGAATTCTTTTACAAGCATGAGCCCAAATAAGTCTATGAAAATCTTAAAGAAAATAAATAAATCTCCATTCCATTCAAGATACATATTTTCAACAACTATGTCAGGTTACCAAGGACAATAATACAAGTACATGTATGAGGCTTAATGAGAAATTTGATGTATGCGGTCTAGAAAATGCTGAATTTTTCTTAAAATTTGTTTTTTGGAACATGGAGCAACCATGAATTACTGCAACGTAAATGAATGGTAAACACTATTGGTTTGAGTTGTCATAATGATAAATGAAGGAAAAAAAAATTCAAGCTTGAAGGAAAAATCTCAACCTTGCATCATAAGTGTCAACTATAACAGTATTTCAAATGAGCTCAACACAGACTTGCAAGAGTTTCTAGTATGTCATACTTTTTTTGAAAGATATGAAAAGAGTTCCGAATCAAGATAAGCTACTTTTCAAATTTCTAATCAAGAGGAGGTGAAGCAGATTTCAGAAAATGACAACACAACTCTCTCCGGAATAAAAATCATCACAATATCGAAGTACAGATGATGAGTTATAGTGATCAACTACAGTACAAGAAATAAATCATCTATCAAATAAATAGAAATCAAATATTTTAAGTTGATTACAGCTATAATCCATTTAATTTTCCAAGGATCAATCAAGCACATCTCAAAAAGCATAAACGACAATTTTATGTAGAATAAAAAATGGAAATCTTGCAATGTTTTCTCAAAATACAAGCAGAAGACTCAAACAATGGAGTAGTTACTACCAAAGACAGTCAGTTGTATGAAAAGTTGATTAACATACATTTCAGAGCTATGGGAAGGCTAAGCAAGGACAAAATTCAAGTGATATGTATCCATGGCAAGTTCAATACCCGAAAACCCAAAATATAGAGCCCATGAAATGTTGAGCCATTATAACAATACATCCAATGTAAACAAAAATAGCGATTTGTTAAACAATGTGTATAAGCTAACCGCAAGGTCGATGTAATATAAATTATGTTAGGAAAGTAAAACAGCTCGATCAAGGAGTTGATTTCACAAATTCCATGTTATTACATAGCCAAAAGGTTGACTCACAGGTGTATGGTGAGACCAAATAGATTGAAGCTATGCAGAGTTGAAAAAACCAATTAGTAAGATTAATAGATCTAAACAGTGTATGAAATGACTATAGTCCAGATGAATATTAACACTAAGTTTTCAAAAAAACAAATCCTACCTTCCAATGATTAAACCAGGTGATTTCCAACTTTGAACAGTGGTCCGGGTCAACAAGAAATGAACTCAAAGGTGGCAAATAGATGTAAAGGTAAGAGTATTTTTCGGCAAGCATTTGAAGCAATAATGAGAGGAACCCAAAATAAAGAATATCCCATTGACATGGAAACCCCATATAGTATGTGCCAAGTATATAAAATACGAAAGAACCACAAATCCATTTCAAATACAAAAGGAAAAGGGAAAATGGAGAACTTACCACGAAGAATTTAAACTAGGGGCTCAAGTTCGGAACTCATATGCAATAATTGTGGCCATGAACGAAGCGAGAACCATTTAGAAGAAAACCTATAATGAATTTCAGAGCTCAACTTTGGCAAAAATGAAAAGTGGAAGTCAAAATGGATTAGATTTTTTACCTTTTGAAAGCATAGTGGCCATTTAAAATCAAAGAAGCTCAAGAGTCCTTTCAAATGGAAAAATTCAAAAACTAGAGCTTGAGAGAAGTAATAATGGTCGGAAAGGAGAGTAGAAGCCATTCAAAATGGTGAAACCTGGGAAAAAATGAAGAAACAGATAAGCTAAATTTCAATTAAAATCCAACAACACACGTAAATCAAAGTTATTTAGAGTTCAAAGAAACCCCAAAAGGAGGAAACAGAGCTTCGGGAAGTAAAAATCCAAACCCAACACAGATTCGGGCACAAAACAATGAACTCAACAACAATTGAAAAGGAAAAGTCAAGGGTGAATACAACATGGCCATTTGATGATAATAGGAACAAAACCTACTTTCTTATTAGCAATGGACAAATCTTCATCATCAAACTCAAGTGAAGGATTCTTCTATCTTAATGGCGACGGAGAAAAATAAATGAAAACCAAAAGATTGAATATGTCACCAATGGCCAAACTTGAAGAGTTTATAAGTTCAAAAGAAGTAAAATCATGGTGGCACGGAAAAATTTCCCAGTGGCTTCACCCACAACTCGAATAGTGCATAATGGATAAATGATATGGTTGGGTTCTTTTACCCAACCCTAAACTCAACCTCCTTTGCCTAACTCCACTAGAGTAATCCATCAATGGTCGGGATCAAAACATATAAGATCCAATGTTCCAGATGCAAACTCAACTCAACAACCCAAAGTTATCACCATACAAAGATCGACGGTGGGGAATAGATGAAGTAACCGGTGTCAACAAACTTGTAATGGGTCATCAAATTCAACGTAATCCATATCACTATGGAAAAGTATATTAATGATGAAGATCAAATTGATATTCCAGATGCAAACTCACGTTGATTTCAAACTCAACTATGGTTCACAAGAAGCATACATGTCAATACCACAAATAAATTCTAGCCTTACCATGGTTAGATGCCACCGAAAAGTATGCCAAGGGTCACCCATCATGAGGACGGTAAAAATAATTAAACAAATGACTATGTGATTGACTTTAGCATGTAATGATCAGATCAAAAAGGGGTCCGAAAAGTATATTTTGATGATTAATCAAAATGAGTCAAAGTGTATATAATCGATTCCAAAGACTAAGGTTTTAAACCTTAATATTCACAAAAGGGGCTCAAAGACTATGGTTTATGCCACATGTTTATGCAAAAGGATACCGAACCTTTTAACTATCAAAAGATCATGTGCCAATAATTAAAGATGAGACCACCATGTTAATGCCAAGTGTTGACCCTGAATAATCATAAATATTATGTATTATGAGCTAGGGTGCATAATCAAAGATAGCCAAAAGACAAAATTGTCTTTACATGCACAGTAAGAAGTGTAGTTAGAAGACAAAATTTAGGTGTCACATCAATAAGAGAAGGAAAATTGATTTATTTAAATCATGCAGAAGAAGATAGTGAAGCTAAAAGACAAATTCACCCTTTACATGCACTTGATAGAAGTGAATTGCACATGAAGCAAGGATCAAAATAGAAATTATTATTCACCCAAGGATACCTTAATTCTTCCAAAGTGACCGTACTATTCATGTAGGAGTCAAATAAATTTGACTTTAATTATTCTTGGAGGAATTAAGACTATTTTTGCATTGTAACAACCTTGCATGTTTATTTTTAGTCCCTTTATTATTAAAATCAATTTAAGGGCTATTAATATCATGCAAGCACTAGTTAGACTTAGTCTATTTTAGGGGGTTGGGTGAATAATTTTGCTATATATTGTGTGTATTAGCAAAACATAGGGAATGAATTTTTGGACATAGGAGTATTGAAGCATATTTCTTCCATTTTTGCCTTGAATGAGAACTAGTTTTGGCCTTTCCAATTATTTACAGTGGTGTGTATCTTTCCATTAATTATTGTGAATGTTAATTCCCGATTAATCATCTTACCTTGCTACAAATCTGGTATTTTCTGCATAATCTTAGTGTGCATGTTTAGCTTTTTGTGTTGTTGTGATTTATCCCTCAATACATAAGTGTTTTTCCTTAATATTCTATTGAAAACCATTGGTTCGTGCATCTAAAATTCATTCTCAATTTTATTGTGCATATACTCAGTCAAATCCTCAATAATTTTGGTGTATCACCCATTTCAATTTTCAGTTACATTCATCTTTTTACCCTCAAAACCCCAAAAAAATAGTTTAGGATACATCAATAAGGAACCGACCTTGATATCGAAGACTCACCTCAACAATAGGTATACCAAAGACCTAAGGTGTTTCCATTGTATCTAGGAAAGTGTGAGATCAAGCAAGCTTAGTGTTGGGCCCTGAAATATTAGCTAAGTACCAAAGAGCGCATGCGAGTAGGACCAAGTAACAAGAAGGGTGCTTAGGTTAAAATGCGCAAGACAAAGAGGTTTGAGAAGGGTTTAGTTGAAACCAGGGCGCGCGTGGAAGGAAGAACACAAGTTCAAATGACTTAGCCATATTTGGCATTCTGAAGACACTTGAGGAAAAATGTGAGGACCCAACTAGGCATGATGAGTGGATAGGGTGCCAGTATGGAACCTTGGAGGTCAAGAAAAGGATATTCCACGCAGGAATATTCTTAGGATACATCATTACAGAGAGTGGAGGGTTTGCAAAGGGATAAGCATTCACTATTGGAGGACCACATTAACAATTAGGATGCGATATGTCAAGAGAGAAGGTGTGGTAGTGGGTGTTGATCCTATAAAGAGAGATGCTTGACTACAAAAAGAGACACAATATACATGAGATATATCGATTATTTGAAGAGCATGTTTAAGACAAAGAGAATGCATCAAGAGTAAGACACTAAGTAACAGAGAGTTGCATTAATGCTAGGGTTTAGAGAACTTAGTGGTAAGGGTTGTGAGGAATTTCATGAGCCTCTGTATGGCACTAAGATCTCGTGTAATGTGTATTAAAAAGGAAGGGCATATCTAGGGTCTTGTCTTAGGAAAGATATGTTATTTAACATGTATGGTCCAGTGATGACCGCTTTTGATTGTAATATGGCTATAATTAAATATATATATATATATGGGTTTGTTCGTATATCTTGCTTAAGTGTGTAAACCCTCGTCTTATATGACCACCATCACTCGAGATCCGCTTTATTATGCTTATTACATTGTTGTTAAGTTTCTATAATGCATTGATGTATGGATCCGTAAGCTTCCCTTACCACTTTTCTTTTAACTAAGTAAATGTGTTTCTCATTCGTAATTCATTCTCCACTAATGGAAAAAACTTCTCACAATGCTCACATAAAGGAGGGGAAAGGCACCCATGCATGCCTTGTGTGAGTGCCCAAAGACCCAGCGGGATGATAGGCCAATGCGCTGGGGTTAGAAAGTGAGTATTAAGTGTAGGTAAAAATGACTACACTTAGAACCCTGCTCTCATCTCTAAACCAAGGTGCACTTTGGAGAGATAACATATACAACATGAAAATGTGCATGAACCCATAGTTAAAATAAATCACATCTAAATTTTTCTTTCTTTCTATATTAGGCTTATGAGAATGGGCATATGGCCATTCTCATCACAATTATAAAAATATTTGTTAGTATGAGAAATGGCATATGTCGATTCTCATCACAATGATAAAAATTCTCATCACAATAATAAAACTCTTTGTTTGTATGAGAATGGGCATATGCCTTTTCTAACCATTCTAACTCATTGAAGCAATATTGAACTTAATAATTTTAATATCACTATAAAGGATGTGAGAATGGGCAACTGTCCATTCTAAAACAAATTAAATATTACCTCTATTTTTATTCTATGATTCTTATATGAGAATTGGCATATGCCCATTCAATAGAAGATAAAAAAATGTTTGTTTATATGAAGGGAATCAAGGTTCTAGATCAAAGGCAGACGAGGCTTAACCACCTCAGAAGTATTATTTGAAATGTCTTTTCATATACCAAACTACAATGTTATTGAGGATGTCGCAGAGCATGTACACAAGTGTGAGCTGCTATGACATGTGAAGGGATCACTACCGAAAACGGAAGGCAAGTCGTGTGTAACAACATTACTGTGGATGCGCACATAGTTGGTACCAAAAGTATGACCCCCACCAAATAGTGGTAGATTACACCACGTTTCACAATGCTTTCTTAGTTGAATTTCATATCCCTAAGTTTGAATAGAAGATCATTAGTGTGTTGAAGGACATTCAAAAAGGTATGGCAGAGAGTGTGCACGAATATGACACACGTTTTAAAAATCTCTTATCAAAATTATCTTATGATATTCATCCTTCACAGCATGCTCAGTGATTTTTTGGAGGGTTGATAACACCTTTTAGGAGAGTTCTTTTGCACAAACATTTCACAAACACGTGTGATGCCTGGAGGCTTCCCGCGCTAAGGCTATTAGAGGTGTGGATAATGGTGTTAGCCCTTTTCTTGAAGACAAAATTATTGAAATGGTAAAGCAACTAGAGAATCTATCTATGAACTCGGCATGAGACTCCCAAAGTGGCCTATGGTTCATGGATTGTGAGGTAGAGGGGCATACAAAGGATAGTTGTCTTTGGAGATCAGTACATGCCATGACAGGTGGAATTTTAGATTTTCCACGGAGATCATGATGCAAGTAGGTGTCCACTACTACAAAGCAAACAATCCATAATAATGTATCTTGTTATTGCAATATTTTCACCTCTACTACTCATAACACCAAGGATTATAGATTGATTGACCAGATACATGATGTCATTGATATTGGTGTGTGCCAAACAAACCTTGCAAATAATTCCAAGGATGATGGTCGTCAATATAAAAGGCACGCAGATGGAGCGGCATGTGGAAGAGGTTATAGAGGAGGATTTCATGGTCGTGACAACCGCGGAGGAAGAAGTGAGTTCTTGTGTGGAACTTGTTACTACCGGTGATCTATGGAGCAATCGTGAAGCGTGAATGCCTTGATCTATTGCAATGCTCTTAGTGTGGAAAGAAGCACAAGTATGAGGAGTTCTGGAGCTATTTGAACATATGAGACAACAACACCAGAAGGAAAAAGGCACCAAAATGGTAAGCATAAAGAAGTTTGACTCGCAATGGATGTCAAGGGTGGCGTGCAAGTCGGAACTAGAGCCTATATTGGTGACAACATGAGATAAAGTTGCGCATGCCAAGGAAACATCAAATTAGAAGCCACTGGTTACTAGAGAAGAGGTGGTGTATGGTAAGTATCTAGACCCTACTCATCGAAAGAGGTGTATCAAGAGACCATGGATGTAATTTGAAGCCTACAAGGAGAGATCTAGTGCCTAAAGGAGTAGTCAAGGTAGTTAGAACAAAGGAAGAGTGATGAGGCTCTACAAAAGGATCTAGATGAGGTTAAGGAAGTATGAAAAATGTTGAGGTAGGAGAATATAATTCATTTGCTAGGGGAGTGGTTACAGGAAAAAGTATCATGCAGGGAAGAAGAGCGTGAGAGGTGGGTTTTGCATGTTAACCTTCCTCCCCATAACCTCGACTATGATAAGGAGGTTACCTTGAATGCAGTTGTGGATGGGTGGCTCCTAAGCAATATTCTGATTGACACAGGTGAGTAAGTCAATGTTCTCACCTTGGATGCGTGGAACCAAATGGGAAAGGCCCCATTACAACCATCTTCAAATGTGTTGTATATGGAAAACAGGACAAATTCAATGCCCATTAGTATTTAAAAATATGATGTTATCATTATCCAAGGGCAAAATTCACTTTGGAGATTTCTAAGTCTAGGCACTATTTGAGGTGGAAAATTTTCTAGCATTACTTGGGCACCCCTGGTGTTATAAGAACAATGTTGACCTACGGTTCAATAAAGGGTACATAAGCTTTGAGAACAAGGAAGAACAGGTAATCATCCCCTTGACCGATGGGAAGTCAACACCCTATACTGATCCCTTGGGAGAAGAATTTCTTAACATGATCTATGTGTGCTCTATCAGGGACCCTGAGGTGATTAATCCTATGGAAGGAGTTATTCAGTTTGAAGACACTCAATCTATGAGTGATACCACTAGTGTAAAGCATGCGACAATTGGGCGCACAGGACTTATGAGTTAATTGGGTGGCAATTGATAGGCTCTATTACAAGAGTAACAAAGGCGCGCTCAATCAAGTGCCTAGGAGGAAAGAAGTTGTCAAGCTATTCTAGAGGAGCGAGCCACCGATGTTTTCTTATGATAAATGGAGATCCAATGGAAAAGTGAGACCAAAAGAAGAAAGATGCTTAGTGACAACTTTCTCGGGACCACAACACATTAGTGGGCACATTGCGATAGCCTTCTAGAGTTACGTGAGGTAAGAATCACATTCTATGATAGGTTTTGTTAGAGTAATGCACCCACTATCATACAATACTATCATGGGAAGGAACCCACCTCGTTTCATGTCCAAGCATGTGAGAAGGCCTGGATGGAAGGCACAAAGCCTTGCCACCTTCTTTATGGGTGCATAAGTTGTACTCCACTTTACAAGGTTGTGCGCGTGCATGGTACATTCACTCAGAGATGTGCCATCGAGACAAGAAATTGGCAGGGAGTCGGCCTTACCTCCTTCAAGCTTTTGAATATCGAAGTACCAAGCCATCAGTGGATAAGGCATGCAGGTTGTTAAGCACCTAATGATGGGAGATAGTGCCATGACAAAGGATAGAATACTGGAGTTATTGGGTGAACTTGGTTTGGAAGTGTGCTTTGATGAGGAAGAATCAGAAGAGACACAACTTGAGCACGCATGCATGGAGAAAGAGAAGGGAAAGATGGTCTATGTGATATATGGCGAAGAGGTGGAAAATTTGGATGTTAACCATACTAAAGGTATGCACAAAGTTATGGATAGTGTTGATGAGCAAGCACATGCCTACCATGAACCCCTAAAAACAAAGAAGGTTAACATTAGTTCAGAGGCCAAACCTAATGAGGCTACCATTGGGGACTATTGGTCAGAAAAGGAGGTTTTGAAGATCATTGACCTATTGTGTGAGTTTCAGGACTTATTTCCGCATGGGTACCATGAGCTTAAAGGCATCCACCACTCCTTGGGGGAAATGAAAATCAAGTTAAAGGAGGGTGTGTGCCCAATTTGGAAGAGACCTTACCAAATGAATCCAAATTTATGCATTCGGGTCAAGGAGGAGATAGACAAGATGATCGCATTAGGCATCATTGAAGTTGTGGAGGAATTAGAATGGATAAGCCCCATGGTCATAAGTATTAAAAAGGATGGAAAGATAAGGATCTGTGTTGACTATAGGGATTTAAATGTGGTATGTGTAATTGATCCTTTTCCAACCCTTTTCACTGAAGAAATCCTGAAAGGAGTAGCCGGGACGTGAAATCTATTCCTTTACGGATGAATTCTTCAGTATCATTAAGTTAGCATTGCAAAGGAGGACCAAGAAAAGAAATTTTTTCCACATAATGGGGATTTTTTTCCTACATGGTCATGCCTTTTGGCCTAAAGAACGTGCTCGTTGTGTTTTCGTGCATAGTAGTCTAGGTGTTTCAAGATTTTATCCATAAGTTCCTTCAAGTCTGCCTTGATGACTGGACAGTGTATGGACTAGAGAAAGACCATTGTGACAATTTGCAGTTGATGTTTGAGAGATGTTGGTAGTTGCGCATATCCCTCAACATCAAGAAATACCTCTTTCTACTCCATTTAGAACCATGTTAGGACATATCATATACGAGGAAGGTTTGCTAGTGGATCCTGCCAAAGTTTTCATTATTGTGATATTTGGGAGATAGCCGGCTTAGAGTGTTGGAAATTTATTAAGGGGTATGCTAAAATCGTTGCGCCCATTGGAAAATTTTTGAAACATAGATGTAAATTCCATTGGGGAGAGGCTAAACAAATAGTGTTTGATACATTAAAGAATAAGCTTATCACTACGCCCGTATTACGCTTTCCTTCTTGGGATAAGCCATTCCATGTACATTTCAATGCTCTTGGATGGCGATTGGGGGGCTCTTAGACAACTTAGAGAAGGGATTTTTTACCACCCCTTGTGTTTTGCTAGCAGGAACTTGACACCAGCAGTAACAAAACTTCACTACTACTCGAGTGTGAAGTATTTTCAATGATCTACGCACTACACAAATTTAGGAAATATCTGTTGGTAACACCCTTCATATTCTACATGGACCACATGGCATTGAAGGACTTGGTGAAAAAGCCTATTTTACAAGGGTACATATGTCGATGGGTCTTGTTTTTTCAAGAGTTTGAGTTTAAAGTTGTTGTGAAACCAAGAAAGAGTAACTCAAGGCCTGACCATTTATCAAGGATTGACTCATAAGAGGATGCGCAGAGCATTGAGGATGTAATGTCGGATGCACAATTGTTTAGGTTTCAACGTGTGCCCTATGATTTGGAAGATATTGTTATGTTTCTCAAAACGGGTGTGGTGTCAGAAGGAATGAAGATCTTGGAAAGAAATTAGTTAGCCATATATGCTCTGATGGAGACTTATACAAGCTAGGGTGCGATGAGGTTTTGTGTCGGTGTGTGTTAGAACATGAGCGCATTGTAATCATGGAGGAAGCGCATGGTGGGATTGCAAGAGGGCACTATACATGGAATACCACCGTGTGAAAAATTCTACTGGTAGGGATTTGGTGGGAAAGCATATACCAGGATTGTATTGAGTTTTGCAAGTCCTATGACCATTTCCAGTGCCTTGGAAAACCATGAAAAAGGGATGATATGTCCTTGAGGTCAATAGCTAGCACATAACCATTTTAGAAGTGGACCATTGATTTTGTAGGACCAATTTCACATGTCGTGTGAAGGACTGGTTCACGCTATATCATCACTTCCACTGATTAATTAACAAGATGGGCAGAGGAAACACCTACAAGGGATTGAATAGTAGCAACAATAGCTAGGTTTTTGTGGGAAAATATAATCAGTAGTTATGGATGTCCATTGAGCTTAACGAGTGATAGGGGTACTCATTTCTTGAATGAGACGGTTAGAATATTGTTGGCAGAATTCATGGTAGCCCACCACAAGACTACCCCATACCACCCACAAGCTAATGGAATTGTTGAGGCATTTAATAAGATACTAAGTCACATGTTGACCAAAATTTGTGATGTGGGAAGACAGAATGGGATGACAAAGTCTCAACAATACTATGGGTGTATATGATGACCTACAAGAGATTAAATAAGGCCACACCATTCCAATTGGTGTTTGGCATGGAATTTTTGTTACTAGTAGAATTTATTCTACTATCCCGCGTATATTGCGTGCACATGAGGGTTAGATGATGAATAGGAACTACAGGAGCACATGGAGAAGTGAGTTCATTTGGACGAAAGGTGGTCACTTGTTATGTGGAGTCAAAAGACTAAAAAGGCACGACAAAAGCATGGCATGATTGCCATATTAAAAACAAACAATTTGAGGTTGGGCAGATGGTCTTTTTTTACGACTTGAAATTTTTGTGCCATCCTAGGAAATTGAAAGTCCATTGGTTAGGACCATATATCATCTTGTACATCCTTGATTTAGGCACATGCCAGTTACAAGAACTGGATGGGATGAGGTTACTAGGCCATTTCAATGGGAGTAGGTTGAAGCCCTACTATAAATAAGGCTTCTGTGTAATCATAAATAAGGCAGTATTTCCATTTAGCCTAGGATTTCCTTTAATGCATTTCCTTTCTTTGTGTTTCCCCTTCTCATTGCTTGTTCCCTTTCTTTTGTTGTTATGTGTGCATTTTGTGTTGGTAGCCACTTATTATTTTCAAAAGTTTTCTATACACAGAGGACTACACATCTATTTTTGTGTGGGGTGGAGTAATGTGACAAGTACCAGAAGCTGGTAGTGGAATTTGAGTTTTGATGGCCCGGATTGAAGGATCAAAAGCACGTAGTTAGGAACAGAATGTGTAGGAAAGGTGGACATAAGGAGTTTGATGTAAGGATTTTGGAAGACCACGTACAAGTATAAGAAGCATGAGAACAACATGACGTAGACGATGTCAAAAATAAGGGTAAGGAAAGAAGAAGTCCCTTAGTATCGTGTGAGCACACGCGAACGGATCTTTGGTCAGTAAATATTTTTGTGCGTTGTAAATTTTTAAGAGTTTTCGTGCAAGATTGGGCACAGGGGTAAAAGCACTGAAGGTTGGATTATGAGAAAAAACCACCTTTATTGTAAAATTACGATGGTAGGTGGCATTGCATTTATTGTGGAAAAGAAGTAAAAACTATAAGTAGTAGTTCGGGATATGATATTGTTACCTTGTATTTGTGATATAAAAGAGCTCTTGCGAACAAGGGAATTATTGAGAAAATTTATGCGAAAGAGGA
Source organism: Taxus wallichiana var. yunnanensis (assembly GCA_018340775.1). Lineage (NCBI taxonomy): Eukaryota > Viridiplantae > Streptophyta > Pinopsida > Cupressales > Taxaceae > Taxus > Taxus wallichiana. The sequence continues at coordinate 723,231,468 of CM031235.1, forward strand.
TTGTGAATATCTGAGTGCATAGCTAGGTTGATCAGCAACAAGGGTGGAAAAATAGTACATGGGTGTGAGGGAGATGATTGTAGGAGTAAACCTACAAGTGAAGATGTCGTCTTGTGGAAGGAAGGGTTTTTCCAGGTTAGGGTTCCACAGCTAGGGCACATGATTGAAGGGATCTTTTGCATAAGAATAGATCCACAAAACTAAGCAGAGCCAGGATTAGGAGAAATGACTTTGAGTAACCTAACAAGAGAAATGACACCAAGGAAAGTAACCACTGTTTCACTAAAGAAGGGCAAGGGAAAAGGGAAACAAGTTATTTCCACCAGCTTCAATGAGGAATGGTACATGGAGATGCAATACCCAGATGGCGTATTGCTTGGAAAGGAATGGGTGTCTCATGTGAGAAAGATGGTCGTAAGTGACTACAACCATCGAACGAGCACCACAGAGAATGAGATGACATTAGAACTTGTTCACCCTACAAAAAAATGACACCAGATGGAATTCCTATCTATGATGATGAAGTAAAGGTGAAGATGGATAAAACCAGGTTGTTGAAGCTCTATGAGTTTCCCTATTTTGGTGAGCCGAGTGGTTATACTAGTGGTTGATGTCACACGTGCATGAGGACCATTTCTATTTTAGGATGATGAATGTGAATAACTCCCCAACTGATCTCTAAATTTACTGGTCTTACCTGTGAGGGAGATTCATTTGATGATGACCTAGATGACAAGGATGCCATCAAGAAGACTGTGGAGGCCTATGACTACAAAAAGGGGTCATGGTACTTCAACATCTCTGTGATTTCTGACCCTGTAATGAGGATGGCTATGCACTTGGTCACAAAACTTAATGGACAAGAGAGATAGAAACAAATCAACAAGGCATGGTCGAATGATTTTTAGAAGATCTTGAAGGGGACCATTTATAACCTCTCAAAGCATTCATAGAAGAGGAAATCATCGGTGCTTTGCGCGGGATGGGGAGAAGATCATTTTGGTAATTTCCTTCTTACCATCATCTTTTCAAATATTAGAGTTCCCGATGTGCTAGATAAATTTGTATGGGAATACCCAGATGAGAACCCTTCACCTACCAAAAGGTTAAAGAAGTATACTTGTGACACCATGATAGCCGCCCACAAGACACTCCAAGAGAAATGGTACAAGCAAATGCCCGATGCATTCTAAGACAGAGTGGAGGATACTTGAACAGTTTCCTATTTTACTACAAGGTGAGTCTGAATTCACCGTGTACCAACATTTTTGCATTGGCCAATTTACTCTAATAGATGGTGCCAAGGGTCCCTAGTGAAAGTTACCATTCTCCTTCACATCACAATACTTCAAGGCTGGGGTTAATAGATTCAAGGAGGAAAAGAAGTTAAGGTTTTACCTCAAGTATGATGGACCAAGATTACTGTGAGCTACACATAACTTTGATTTATCCAAAGAAGCGTGCTTATGTGGAGAAGTATGTCTCCCATGACGTGCATATGGTGAAGCCCATAACATTGTATGTTGTAGGGATAACTACAACAAGGGTATACCGCGCATCATTCCAAAGTATAAGAAGGGTGCTTACATATAGAATGATGTATCTATCCCAAAAGACCCCACCTTAAGGAAGAAGGCTGCGACGAGGAAGAGGGAGAGAGAGAGAAGACACTTGAGAAAAAGGCACCAAGTATACATACAACTCAATCTGTAGGTGTGTAGGATTCAAGTGCAAAGCCAAGCACTTATGCACGGAGGAAGAAATCCCCCAAGGAAGAAAAAGAAAAGACACCTAAGGAAGAGGCACCAGAACCAGAGGAACCCCCAACGAAACAAGAGTCTCTGGAAAGGAAGGAGAAGCCTAGAGAGGAATAAAAGGAAGAGTCTCCTATACTGAAATCACCAGTTAGGAAGAAGTAGAAAGTAACAGAAAGGGTAGACTCGAGTAATAAACACAGAGTGTGGAGGTCATCAAGGGCGACGAGGATGATGACAAGTGCTATGAGGCTCAAGACTATCCTATGTACAAAAGTGTACATGACTTAGAGGAGGAGGGGGATGAAGAGAAGGATGATGATGAAGGAGGCGCTCATGGTAAGGGAGAAAGTGAGAAAGTTAACACAAAGGATCAAAGGGCTCCAAACCTAACCAAGGAATAGATAGAAGATGTTGTAGAAAGGGAGGTAGTAGGAATAATAAAAGACTTGGTGGAACAAGAGGGTATGCAACACCGAAGAAGTGCTCAAGGAGGTGGAGGGAAGAAAGAGTACAGAAAATGAGTATGGAAGCATGTGTTGAGGTACCAACTGGTAGTAAGCTTCCCAAAGGAAGCACTGAGATAATAGGAAAGAATGTGGTAGTGGCGTAGGAGCAAGGAATGACTTATATCAATGATCCAAATACAATACTATGCACATGTTTCCAAAACACCGTGCCTACAAACCAACTCCTTGCATGGTCTTCATTGGAAGAAGAGGGTGTATACCCATGCACACAGAAGATTATTTATTGGGCCTTTGAGTCACATGTTGGTGAACCATAGTTGTAGGTCAACCGTGGGGCACTGATGAAGATACCAGATACCAAGGGAGTAAACCCTTTGGTGAATGGTTTGCAACTATCAGATGAGTAAGTGTGTAACGTACTCAACAAGGTGTCAGTGGAGGTTGAGGTCAGGCTCTTTGGGAGGAATGACAGAGTAAATGTCCTAGAAGAGAAACTTGAAAATAAAAATGAAGAAATCATTAAGAAGAAAAAGGACTTAAAACAGAGGAAGCTCATTAGTGCATAGTTAAGGCGTAAATTAAGGGAAGAGAAGGAAAAGGTGTGTCATATTTCAATGAAAATAGAGATGATTACATACTCTATAATCTTGAAGCACCCAAACCAAGGCCCTCCTGAGAAAAAATATGAGTCAACCATGCAATTCTTGGAAGACTTGACCCGCATCCTCACCATGGAAAGGTGACTGCTCACATTGGAATCAACAGAAGAGGCATTGGCACACCAAAAGGAGGAAGAAAGACTGAAGATCGGGGAAATAGTTACTCATTATTTTGGCCTCCTTTCTGCTATAAATATCATCACGTAAATATTTTAGGTTGTGTATGATAATTGTGATGATATAGACACGGTGAATAAGCATTCTAGTTGTTACACATGATGTGGATCTAAAGGAGTTTATCCAAGATCCCACTATTCTTAATTCTTTGAAGGGGTAGGATGTTTCCAAGGATGGATAACACATTTAGTGTGGGGTAATGTTGGGCCTTGAAATATTGGCTAAGTACCAAAGGGCATGCATACGAAGGACCAGTGAGAAAAATGTCGCTCGGGTGAAAGCGTGCGTAACAAAGAGGTTTAAGAAGAATTTAGGTGAAACTAGGGTCTGCGCGGAAGGTAGAACATAGGTTCAAAGGACTTAGCCATATTTGGAATTCTGGAGACACTTGAGGAAAAACGTCAGACCCGACTAGGCATGATGAGTGGATAAGGTGCCAGCCTAGAACCTTGGAGGTCAAGAAAAGGATATTCCACACGGGATATATTCTCGGGAGACATCATTACAGAGAGTAGAAGGTTTGCAAGGGGATAAGCATTCACCATTGAAGGACCACATCGACACTTGGCATGAGATTTTTAAGAAGAGAAGGCATGGCGGTGGGTGCTGATCCTATAAAGAGAGATTCTCGAACTAAAGAAAGAGACACAATATACATGAGATATATCGATCATCCGAAGAGAATGCTAGAGATAGAGAGAATGCATCAAGAGTAAGATGTTGAGTAACAAAGTGTTGCAGTAATGCTAGGGTTTAGAGAACTTAGTGCTAAGGGTTGTGAGGAATGTCATGAGCCTCTATATGGCACTAAGATCTATAACAAGGATTAAAAAGGAAGGGTATAGCTAGGGTCTCATACTAGGAAAGATCTGTAGGGGTTGATCTCTGTTATTTAACATGTATGGTCTGTGATGACCTCTTTTGATTGTAATATGGCTATCAATGAAATATATATATATATATATATATATATATATATATGGGTTCATTCTATATATCATGCTTAAGGGTGTAAACCCTCATGTTATATGACCACCATGGCTTAGATCTGGTTTATTATGTTTATTACATTGTTATTAAGTTTTTGTAATGCATTGATGTATGGATCTGTAAGTTGTCCTTTCCACTTTTCTTTTAACTAAGTAAATGTACTTCTCATTCTGCAATTCATCCTCCACTAATGGAAAAACCTTCTCACAATTCTCACATAAAGGAGGGGCTTGGTGCCCATGCGTGCCTTGGGTGAGCACCCAATGCCCGTTGGGTGATAGGCCGACGTGCTTGGGGTTAGAAAGTAATATTGAGGGTAGGTAAAAATGACTACACTTAGAACCCCTACTATCATATTTGAACCAGTGGTGCACTTTTGAGAGATAACGTATAAGACATGCAAATGTGCACGAACCCATAGTTAAAATAAATCACATCCAAATTTTTCTTTCTTTCTATATTAAGCTTATGAGAATGGGCATATGCCCATTCTCATCACAATGATAAAAATATTTGTTAGTATGAGAAATGGCATATGTCGATTCTCATCACAATGATAAAAATTATCATCACAATAATAAAACTCTTTGTTTGTATGAGAATGGGCATATGCCTTTTCTAACCATTCTAACTCATTGAAGCAATATTGAACTTAAAAATTTTAATATCACTATAAAGGATGTGAGAATGGGCAACTGTCCATTCTAAAAAAAATTAAATATTACCTCTATTTTTCTTCTATGATTCTTATATGAGAATTGGCATATGCCCATTCAATAGAAGATAAAAATGTTTGTTTGTATGAGAATGGAAAATATAAGTATTTTATATGCTTTGTAAAGCTATAAATGTATTAATTATTCCAATAAGTATTTCCTATTCGTACTAAAAATTATAAACCCCTAAAATGGAAATCCCTCATACATGATATATAATTCCAAAAACCTCTTTTTGAATTCCAATAATAGCCAAATCAAATTCCAAAATCCCTTTTTGGATTCCAATAATAGCCAAATAAAATTCCAATATTTGGTATAAGAAAACCAATATAGTTGATTTCAATATTTAATCTAGATTGTAAAATGTCCAAATTTAACGAAATTATGGTTATAAGATTCAATGTAGGCATGTGAGGCCTCGACATGCAACTCCGGGCTGCATCATCCATCGCCAAACATGAGAGACACAAGATAATGTAATATTAAGAATCATCTCATAACTATCAAAACAAGTATAGCCAAGATCAACCACATAATAGGATTACCGACCCCATTGAACTCTCTTATATCAGTTCCCATCATACTCCATTCCAAAAACTAAGCTTCGCTTATATGGATGCTAGCTCTCACATCTACCGTCTATGGTAGGACTCACTCATGAAACCAAGTGTTAAGAGATAATTATAAACTCAAACAAGGTCCAGATCGAATTTGAAAACTAATTACCTATTATGAAAACACAATCATAAGAATCTTTTGGAGTGAGATAATTTGAAGGAAATTGCATTGATCTATACTCATAAGGTTATTTAGTTGGCACTAGGAAATACTAGTCAATTCTCTTTATCTCTTGTTCATGAGTTTGGTTAAGGTTTATATCATGTAATATTAATGTATCTTGCAAATATTTATCTTTAGATGTGGCTAATAGAAATATTGCATGGCAATTGATAGTGCCTTCTCTATTCTTAAATGTTTACTTTATTGAAATTGTTCCTTAACAAAATTGCTAGTGCATTTTATATTCTAACAATTCTAGGTACGTTCTTATAACATACTTCCTAAATTAGCTCACATTACCTTTCATTTAATTTTATCTTACAAAAAGATCTAATGAGGGCTAGATGCAAACCATACTCCTCATGTCTCCTTTGTACATCATGCCCTATTTAGTTTCCTTAGAAGGGAGGAATTCAACATCACATTGGTGTTCTACTTGAATTATTCCCTTAACTTTATCATTATATGCCACCTATTCTAAATAATTATATAAACCAATATTACCCCTTCATAAATGAGTTACCAATGGTAAGAAACTACGTTACTTAGCTCACCATGCAAGTATTAAGCATGATAGAATGGCATTTCCTCGATAATTAACCACAAGTCACCCACACATGTTTATTATATCTAAAACACATAATTTAGTTTTCAAAACACTTACAATTCCACCAACACTTATTATATCTAAATCACATAATTTAGTTTTCAAAACACTTACAATTCCGCCAACATCTATGACATCCACAATTACGTGTACGCAAGGCCTATTAAAAAGCTTTAAAGGTAATGTTAGTGAATTTATATTCTTGATTTAATATAAATTGAATTAAACCTTAATTTCATAGTAACCTTACTGTAACTAATGATATATATATGATAATATATAGTAATGGACAAGAAACAAGCATTCAAAGATATGAAACCCTAAGCAAATGAAAGAGGAAGATGACTTAGTTGATTTCCATGCAAAATGGGGATGATCTTGACTAGGTAATCTGCTAGATTTGGTTGGAAACATTATCTTCAAGGCTTGATGAGGGTTCTAGAATTCAGAATTGTGTTGGACAAAACCACGCATAGAATGACAGAGCACCTAGGCCCTAATGACTAGACTAGGTATTAGTGTCCGCTCAGTGCTAAGGTTCTAATCTTCTCTAGGCTAGAGGAGCTTCACTGTTGATCACTCTTTGTTTCTCTATAACCTATAAAATAGATAGCTAACTGCACATGCCCACAAACCAAATCAAATATAATAAAAAGATGTAGAACGTGGATTCTGACTAACCCCAACAATCACCCAAAGAGTGAAATTACAACCAAGCATTGTACTACATCTCAGACTCCATGTAGTTTTGTGTGCTTATGTGTGTAATGATGTGATACGATGCCCTTATGAAAGTTGCATGATGATAGTGGCTAGATCTATAATGTACCAAGTATGTAGAATGTGTGTGATGGAATAGAATGAACTCCCCTCCTATGTTGTGTATGCAAAATCATAAAGCCCTTGTCCCTTGTATGAAAGTGCTAGATGTGTCCCCTGTAATTCTTTTGTGCCTTTTACAAGCTTAGGTAATGATAAATAATTCTTATGATTTTTGGCCCCTTATTTAAGAGCAATAACTAAGGATATATATGATTTCCTTGTTTGAATTTTGTAATTGAAAACCGAAAGGCCGACCCAAAGTGTTAAAAAGTGACTAAGAAGCAAAAAGGAATCAAAAGAATAAGGAAATGATAAGGAAGGGAAGGAGCACCCAAGAGGGTCGGGAGTGCTTTGGTGGTTTTGTCCTAACTGGGTGCTAGTGTACGAGGCCATAAAAGATAAATCATTAAGAATATGGTAGAGCTGTAAGATATGTAAGGTCAATTAAAGTGGAAGAGATAAAACAAAAGGCCCAAAAGAGGATGTCAACCACTAGTTTTCTTGCTTTAGAATCATGTATACATTAATATGTTGGAGGACACATGGAGGTTTCCATCGGGCCTTCCCTTACTTAGACTTTTCAAGCAACTTTCTAAAGGGCCTGGGACACGTGGAGGGACCGTGCATGTTTGGGGACCGGCCCCTGGGTTTTATTTTGAAGAAGCACCAGGAGGACACTTGGAGGCTTCCGCTCACTCTTCCCTTTGCTCGGACTTTTCAAACAGCCAAAGGAGACTGCCTCGGACCCTAGACACATGGTGCCTTCCACTGAAATTTCAACTTTTTAAAGACTCTGCTGGACCGAGACACATGTTGAGCCCACGCTTGTTTGGGGTCTCTACTTTTGGGGACCATCTCAAGATGCACCATTAAGACACGTGGCAGTTTGAAAATTCAAAAGGCAAGGAGGCGGGCTTCCAGGGAAATTTGGAAAATTTTCCTTTTTGTGAAAAAAGGGGTTAAAGTGTAAAAAGGAAGCATGGTTCCACTGGGACCCACATTGGGACATGTGTCAAGCCCGTTTTTCAAAGCAAGAGGTAGAGAAAAATGAGAAATTTTACATTTTTACAAAATTTGTAAAAAGTAAAAAGGAACCCCCAGGCCCATTTTAACTCGATCTCTAACGTGACAGCGATTCAAATTCAAAAGGGAAATCCATAAAGAATCAGTGCATCCGTATCTCGATTTTTCTGCCATTTTTCTCCAAAGCTCCCGGGATGCAAACTTTTATGGTTTTTAATCATTTCTTGACGTCTCCTACACGCCAAATGAAGAGGAGAATTAATTTGATATCTTGATTTGGTAGGGAAGATCTACAAACGTATTTTACCATTAAGATGTGATTTGACTATCAGGTTCGATCTGATTTTCTGATCTTTCCTTCCTTGGCACGCAAGAAACCAGATTTGACATTGTTGGCGTGTGAGATGAAGAGTGATTTACCAGATGAAAGAATTGAATGCTAGAAATATTTGAAGAGATTTTCCCTCTGAGTGCCTGACAACTTTTTGCAAATCTGATTCTGGGAGTCACAATCAAAATCGCAACACGTAATGGTGCTTTGAATGTTTTTTGTTTTGGGGGAAAACTCTATTGTAGAAAAATGTTATAAATTGCATGAACTTGTCATGCAAATGGTTGGAGTGTTAGAGGTCGGGAGTTATTTTCCTAAGAGAAAAGTTTGACAGAGCCTATCTTTCTAAGAAACCATCTGAGGAACCCGTTTATTTCTTTTGTGTTAAATTTGATCATGTCAAGGTGGTTCAGTGTAAGTGTATGGCATGACAAGCTCTGAGATTGTTCTAGAAACTTTTCCCTACTGATGAATTTAATCAAATTTGAGTTAATCTGTGTTGATTTTGGGAAAAATTATGTCTGCTTCATTTTTGAATGTCTGCAAATATTTTTTCTTGTTCCCATTGCAATCTTACATTGAAATCTTTGTGAATCACACAAGATCTTATCCTCATGATAGTTTGGTGGCATTTACAATTTCATTTATTAGAAGATCTTTCATTTGATAGTGAAATAAACAAATTTAAAATCACTTTACTCCTAGCATGATGATAAGATTGTTTGTTAGCCTTTGAGGGTATCTTAGGCATGATAAAACAAAGGTTGATAATGTTCAATTAAGTTTTTCAATCTGAGCCTTCATTTTGGATTCTTAAAGTTTGTGTGAAAACGTGTTGATCTGGGCCTCCATTGAAGCACACCTTCTGGTTAAAGGAACATTTTAGCTGTTATGAAGCATTCTATTGATTAAGCCTTCCATTTTTTGTAAAATCTCTCAAATATATGGCGAATCAAGTTCATTCTGCCTCACCTCCCACCAAAAATTCATTTAAAAACAACCAATCTTACCCATACTACCCCTGTTTGTCCTATGTGTGTACAAATGCATAATTTCTATTACCAAAACATATAGAAGCAATCAGGTTTTCATTGTCTTTAGTGGCTTGAACCTTGCTTAGAAAATATCTCCATCATCTAGGGTGACAACTCGTGAGAGTTAGGTTTTGTTGTATTGATCATATTTTCTTCAAGGTCTTCTTAATAACTTTGAAGGACATCTCCATCTCCTCCACAATCAGTAGGCTACAAAAGGGTCCTCTCACCCTGGTTGAAAGGCACAACCATAAAGTAGTGAGGATAGATCAAATCCTCTTGAGGGTGCTTATCCATTTCTCCACATCTGAGTGATAAAGAGCAAGCTACATTTCTTCCCTGCTACAAAATGACACACAACATGATATGCTTGTCTCTAAGCTTCCTATCAAATCTATGATGCTTCTCAGCTTCTGAGGGAGAATCAATTTGGGTACTAACACAATATTTTTCCGGTACTCTCCTCATTTGGATGTCAACTTTGTGTTTCGGGAAGATCCTTGTCCATAGGGACTAACAAAAAAATGTTGCGTGAAATAATCTCATTCTTGCCCTTATCGTGGAATCCACCACAACGAGGTCACCTATTCCTTTTCGGGCAATGCCTTTAATCACCTCAACTTCCCAAAGATTCCAGCAGAGACCGCGAAGCCTAACCCACACAGGGAATTCTCTCATATGTTCATCCAGGGATTAAAACCTAGTTTCAGTTATGAACCAAAGACTAGGAGCTCCCCATAAACCAAGAGCCTCCAGCTAGGATATTAATGGAATTTTCTCTCATAGCAATAATGATAACAAAAAGGCATTTGAGTATGCCATAATATCCATAGCACCATGGGGCATCCACCTTCTAGTGGCCCATTTACGAAAATCATCAATGTTTGGCCTTCCCCAGGGATCTTGGCCAGAATGGTGTGTTCCATTGTAAACTTAGCCCTATCAAAGAACTAAACTGGAATAGCCAAATTGATTCCATACTCATTTACCTTGGGTTGCAAAGACAGAGCTTGTCCCAATGTAGGAATATCCCCTGGACCCGTCCACTCATGTAGTAGAGCCTTTGGGCTGTCATTTTCTCATTCCCCCGTGATTCCGAGGATTCCCGCCACTCGAATTTTCAAACTTTTTGTTCCCATTCCCTCTCTCTCGCTCTCCATCTCTAATTTTAATATCTTTGCAAGACATAGTAATAATGATTGGCTACAAGAATTTCCCTTAAGGATTTTTATACACAAATTCATTTTCATACCTTTTCTCATGGCGGGTATGGTCTAGTATGAAGTTTTTACAAGATACGTCATGTTTCACAATACAAATATATCCACTTGATATGCAAGAATGTCATATGATAAGATGTCACAAAGGGAGAATTTATATTTTTACACAATGCAAACATAGTCTCAAGATATGAATAAGATACTCCCACACAAATACTTTTCCCTCAAATAAAGTGAAGTAAATATCAAATATGTGCATGTTTCCTTATTTCTCCACCCAATGAGGTTGGGTCATCCTATGGCCCTAGGCACATAAAGCCTCCTCACCTTCACGCAAGTGGCCTAGTAACATATAGCTCTAAATCTACAGAGCCACATGACCCCTTTGGGGGGCGTACCCCATGCAACAAAGTGGGTCCATAGGTCCTACCACTCTATGGTGAACCCATGATGTTATTCACCAAGTGGCATAAAATTCCAAGCCTTGGGATAAGCTAGAAAAAAATTTAATCTCGCAAGAAAATTTTAAAATAAGTGAAATAAATGGCTAAACAAGTCACAATAATGAAAAGGCCTCTTGTTAGCACAAAATCAAATTAAATGCCAAAAATTTAAGAATGCATCAATCAATTAAATTGTTGGTTCTTAAAAGAAGAGAGAAAATATTAATTTACGAATAAAATATGAACATAGAAAAATCACGTTACAATCACTACACGACCCTTCTATGTCCACCAAATGGGTACTCATCAAGTTGTTGGCACTTGAATATTGAGTCTCATCTCACAAAATTCATATAATCATAATAAACATGTATCTATATATATCCGAATCACATATACGAGAATCTACATAATATGACAAAATTATTCGATGGATAACCCAAATAGGAGAGAGCAGAGACTCTAGTTTACATAAGTTGATCCTAAGGTGGTGTGCATCCACAATATAATGAACAAACTCGAAGTATACCAAACGAATAGAAGTGGTTTTTCAGTCTACATGAGATTCCCATCGTAATGCCCCACCCTCGTGACTTTGGGTGATGAAGATACAAGTTCCTTATTGTGATGTGATGTTTTTTCTATACTTCACGAGGAATTTTAGTGTGTCAATCCCATTTCATAGCATAGCATTGATAGTCACCTTTTAATTCAAGACCTTATAATGGCAACAACAACAATAAATAAAAAATAAAAATAACTTTGGTGGCCTTGCTAATGAGTTAAATACACAACCATCGAGTCACTCACGCATGGATATGTCGAGATCTAATATACAACTCGTTGATCGCTATCCTGGCCCACTAATAGACATGTTTAAACGTGACCACAAATAAAATGATGTATTAGCAATAATAAAATGTAAATGCTGGTGATAATAAAATAAAGCTTCAAGCTAAACAAAATTTAAAATAATGGAAATAATAAAATGAAATAAGATAATTAAAATAAAATAAATATTGAAATTAAAATATAAAGCGTTTTTTTAAATAGTTGGAGTGTTAGAGAAATTAATGAAGGAGAGTGGGTGGATGAAGATTTATTGGCGGGTGGCGGTTTTGGTGGAGCTGTTTGATGGGAATTGAGGATACTTGGGAAGAACCTTTGTTAGATGCATAAATGCTATGATAAATATTATGTCATACCTAACAACGCTTCCCATCTTTCTTTCTCCTTATTTGCACCAAAATTGGACAAATATGCCAAACATTGAAAAAAAGGAAAATGCCAGGTGTTACACACGAATCCACAACCTTTCCAGGGCCTCCTCCACAATGGAGATTTAATAAGGATTTAGGATGCCCATCAAAGCATAGCAGGTAGATTTTTTTCCAATTTTGTGTTGCAATTGCCCTACCTGCTATGCATGTGCCAAATAATCACTTTAAGAAGGGATTGGGCATCCAAAAAAATCTTTTGGGGAAGGGGAATTTTCTTTTCTTTGTTTTTTTGTTCTTATATGTTGTTGTAAGTGCGCTGGTAGATATGTATTCAAAAAGTGGAGCACGTGAATTGTTTGGAAATTTTTTTAAAAAGGAAGCTTCATTTTGTATTAATCCTTTGCAAACCACTCTGCTTTGCTATGAGATGGAGATTGGTAGTGGATGGAAATGACAATGTTTGTTTTATTTATTTATTTTCTATAAAAATGTGGCCTCAATAGATTTTTTTAGATATAGACACATTGGAGTTGTTGAAAAGGTGCTAGAAGCTTTAATGTAATTGAAATGAAAATGTAAAACCATATTTCATGTCCGACATCATCCTCCCTTCCTATGCCAAGATAAGATCTTTGAAAACCGTGGTTAGGAATCCTCCAAATCATGAAAGAAAGTAAATTTTGACATGTCTCGTATGCAAAACGTCGAGGTGTGTAATTGTTTGACAAAATGCCTGAAAAAAATGTGATCTTGAGATGCTTTGGGTTTTCTCTTGGCCATTCCATGTGCCTATTCCACACATATTTTTTCTCGATGCTTAGTTGAAGGCTTGGACGTGGTGGGAGTGGTGATGTGGCCACCGTTTGGGTTGGAATGTCAGAGCTACAAGTTATACCCAAATTGGGTTGTGGAGAAGGCCCTCGAAACCATTATGCAAACAAATATTTTCATTGGTAAAGCTAAACTCCACATATCTTTCTAGCATCCTCCTTGTTTGTGCAAAGGGGAATTTAGAACAATGTATGGAAATTCATCGAGCTTATTGCAAAGGGTATTTTAATTTTTGTCATGTTAGTGCCTTGGTATGCATATAAGAAAAATGTAGAAAGCATGTTCAAACACGTATACTAGTTGAAAAATTGTCCCAAAGGAGTGTGACCACATAGTTGCTAAAAAATTCAAATGGAGTTACGAATAGGCCTTGGAACATCGCAAGCATACAACTAACACGTTCAACCAGCCACAAGTGCTCCTCTTTTCTCGCTTGCAAGACCAATATAGGTATGGTTTTCTCACCTTGAACTTACATAATTTTTGTATTGAGAGTTCCATTTTGCTATGAAATTGTATTCCTAATAAAATTAAGGACAAGTTTACGGTTTAAGTAAATAACTCATCCTTTCAAATGACAAAAATGACCTTTTCCTACACAACTTGATTTTTTATTTGACCATCAACCGTACTCGCAACCACGACCTAATACGTTGTAAAACCAAGGTATAAAAACTAGATGTTTGACCACTTGAATTGGTGAGATTGAGATGAGTCATCAACTAAACTACCCTTTTGTCTTCCTTGCAAAGTTAATAAAACACGATTTTCGGTGATTCGTAAAACACCTCTCAAACCGCCAAATGGGAAAGGTGGGGCATGTGATTGTGTTCCTCATCATGTGGACTATTATACCAAACCTTATAAAACCCTTAAATGATAGTTTGTGAACTTTTTTCACCCCTTTAGAGCCTTATTAACCCTTTTTACAGTTTTGGGAAGTTGTTGAAACTCAAAAGTTTGGTCCATTTTTGGCTTGTTGTTTTGCCCTGGGTGAAGAAACGAATATGAACCTCCATATACCTCTATTATTTTTCCATAAAATTTTCTTGCAACCCTTAGTTCTAAGAAAAACACCTCGCTAGTTAGTTTTGCAAGGGGTTTTATAGGCCTCCAGTCGTTGGTTGACCAGGTCAAACTATCCCAATTACAACTAGTGGCTCTGAAAAATAGTCACCATTTGTATCATATTCACTAGTTATAAGTTCCATCAACTCATGTGAATTCTATGTATATAGGAGAGCATACAGGATTTGTCTCGTGGTGCGTCCACCCATCAGAAATCAGTTTTCGAATGCTTCTTATCCCTCGGGCTAAATTTGGTCATTTTCGCAAACTAGTAGGTAAATGTGAAAGAATGTCGTGGGGCCCTCTTAGGTCAAATAAAAATGAAAAACATTTAGACACTTATAGATGACTATATGGAACTCTCTTTTGTGGCTTGTTTTGAGAAATTTGGTTGTTAGTAAAATGGTGTTTTTTCTCTCTCTCTCTCTAGGAAATGAAATGAATGTATCTCTAACTCTCTCTTGGTGTGTGCTAAGTATTATAATAATGTGAATGGGAAAACTTTTTTTATTTGATTAGGTAAAACAGGATCAGCTCCCAGAAGCCACACAATCAAAAGATGCAACGTGAAACCAACCCAAGACGAGCAAGAAAAGAAACATGACCACACAAGGAGTTAAACAAACTTAACTCGAAAAGACCAGGTCCACAAAAGACTAAAAATAGTCCGCAGACAGTCAGTAGTTCCACTTGGATTTCCTAGAATGCACTAAGTGCCATCCTTCAACAGGATCACCTCCACCCCCAAATGTCACCTTGATGTACTCTCTGTAATTCTTGCCCTCCCAAAAGGCAAGGACCTTTAGGAGTCCGGATCGATATGGGGTTTAGCCGTTCGAATCTTCAATTTTATCTCATTTTTAATCTCCAGTACAACTTCCAATCTACCCCCTTGGGTATCCATCGCAGGCCATTTAGGACCTTTAGGAAAAGGTAAGGATCCCACAAGATCGCTCTGAGATGGTTGGGCCCTGAATTTCCTATCATAAAACTCCCATCTCATTTCCTCAAATGATTCCACCAAATCGAGAAGTTTATCCATTGGATCGGGAGGTAATGATTCTTGTATTTCCTTAGATGCATTCGATTCATCCCAGAACCATACTCCTCCCCTGTTTCTGTAGATTCCTCACTTTCCTCCTCATTGTTTTCATCCGAGTCAGATGAGTCAGAGCTGTGACTTTTTGAAGCAAGAGCCTGGCCCCCGGAAGGAGCAAGGGACACGTGGGAAAGTGGAAGATCCACACCCAACTCAGCCACCCCCAAAACAGATCCAACAGTGCAAGCACCTCCTCCACCACAACGCACGAAGGAAGCAAAGAAGCAGGACAAGGGGCACTAGCTCCAACACTCATGTTTTGCTTCATTCTCCAATCCTAGACAAAGCCTTTGCAAGAGGCAGACCCATGGCCAACAATCCTGCACTTAACACAAAAGATAGGGGAATGTTCATATTGGATCTCCTGATCAACAACCCCATGGCTCGAGAAGAGATGGATGGAGGCAAGCAGCTTTTTCTGAGGGGAAACATTGATGCACATTCTCGCAAAGAACCATCCCAGATCTAGGGTTTTTCTCTCTTCTCTCTCTCCTCTAAGCCAAGGTCGTTGGGTCGATGATCAAAAGATCTCCAATGGCATGAGCTATTCCCCTCAACACTTCAACCTCCCAGAACTCAAAAGCTAAATCTGGGAGTTTCACCCAAACCAGGGTAAGCCTTAGGTTCAAAGTTTTTCATATCTAACCCAGGTCTCCATTTGGCTAGATGCAACATAGTCTTCCCATAGAGCCAAGGACCCCATTAATGGTGTTGAGATATTCATCCTCCCTGTCAAACTGGAACAAGAAAGATTGATTCGAAATGACTACCACCGAGATGCCTCCAATAGGAGCCCATTTCCTTCTAGCCCAGGCTCTAACAAGATCAACATTTGGTCTAATACCCGCAAATCTTCCACAAAGAGAGAGCCCATATCTATTTTTTCCCTTTTAACTAGATCCTCTGGCACAAACAAGGTTGGTTCATCATTTTTCTAGATCGGGTTCAAGGGAGGAAGGGGAGGGCTAGATACAGACTTTCCAGAGACTCACTCATCCCAAGACCGAGAGATCCCAAAGCAACCTCGACACCTCTAACTAGGGATCCCTCCAAATTTTGAAATCCCTTTTCCCGCTCCTCCTTCTCTTCATTCTCATCCATTGTTAGATGAGAAGTTACACTATGAATGAGTGAATAGGAAAACTATGATAACATGAATTCTGCTAGATTTTGGGTAGATGTCATGCCATAAATTTGTGTTGATCATGTGTTGGTTACAGGTATCAGGATAAGGACAAAGTGAAGTGTTGTTGGTGTTTGCATAATAACATGTGATTTTGAAAACATTGTATTTGTATATGATATATCAACGTTATTTCTATGAATAGAATTGATGCTCTTTGTTTTCTCGTGATGAATACAACATTGTTATGCTATTAGGAAAGTGTGTTATTTTTGTACTTAGTTTCTCTTTTATATGTTGACTAAATTCCTACTTGGTCATAATTTTATATGTTGGTTAGGTAAATTAAGTTGTTTGTACCTTGTTGCTATGGAAATTGATGTAAAAATAAACCTATTGATAGTATTTGAATCATTAGAGGAGGGTGAATTTTGAAATCTTGTTATTTAAAGCTAATTGTACCATGGTAATTTTGGATGTTGATTGTACTAGTAAATTAGATAGTAATAAATTGAGAATGGCATATGTTATCTATTTTCTAGTGATGTGTTGACCTAGGGAACTCTCTTAGTCTCCTAAGAAAAATAACTTGTAGTAGCATGTTTTCATTTGGATGAAAAGAAATAATCAAACTTATAGCATGAAATAACAATCTTTCCATATGGAATAATCCCTTTGAGTTACTCTATGCTTTTTCCTCCATAGTGGAACCGAACTCAGTCAACTTTCAACTGTGTCATTTCATTTCTATATCGAGATTCGATATTAGGTCCTACTGTATGCAATAAAATGGGTTTCACCTATGCCTTCATGACTATATTGGGGTAGGTTAGCTTTTCTCCTCGTCAATCCTTAGTGCACGGTCCATGAGATTTCTCATTGTCTTCCCTCGTGGGTGAAATTGTTGTTTTCACAAGTATTGAACTAGATACTTGTTAATGGAGCCAAACTCACATCACAGAAGAACCTTGTAGTGACATTCATAAGCCTTAAGGTTAAAACAAATGTTCCCTTAGTAGATAGTAATGGAATACCTTGGGTTGATATATAAGTCTTGTGACTTAAAGATTATCACACTCTTGTTGACTTGTAGTAGGAAGTAGAACCCTTAGGCGTAAATGGAAATATATTAAACCTAGGACCATTTTAAGAGGTACAATTATGGCAGAAACATGTATATCACTTATAACTATTGATAATGAATTCTTAAGATGATGGATTAGAAGTAAAGTGAAATGTGATATTTGTTACTTAAACTCTATACAAACATCGTACACGTATCACGAATGAAGAAAGTTAAGTAGCTAGAATACATAGTTAGGTGCAATAACTTAAAAAAGAAAAGAGTGTATCCTTTGCATTTAAATGTTACTCTAAAAAGAACATGGAACCTATTCACTCTTAACTTAACATACTTCCCTTTATTTCATTTGAATCTCCCTTGTTGCAATGAAGGTAAATTACAAACCAAGTAAACAAGCTCCTTAATGACGTATCCTTAGGACAAGTATTAATAGACTCATGTGTTTAAATGTTCCCATTAACAATCAAGTTATATAAATTAATTGTGATAAGAGAAATGAGAAAAATCAAATGGAACCATTATAGGTAAAATGTTAAATGAAATAAAGAAAATGTAGTCTAGTTTAAAGAAGAATGAAGGTTTACATGTTAAGTGTTCTTCAAATAATTAAGGTCAAATAATGAAATAGGATTGTAATAAATATGTAACCATGAAAATGTTGTGTCGTGGAAAGTTCCTACATGTAAGTTTATATTGTAGTTGGATCGTTGTTTTGTACTTGTCATTTGGGAAGATGTGGTTTTGATGTGCATCATGTGTTTTCATGTGGTTATGTTTTCTTCTTGTTGGGGTGAGGTTTCATCATTGATTATTAGAGGAATAAGGTGTAACTAGTGAAGGGAGGAAAAAGGAAGTGTTTGTTTTGTTTTCAAGGAACTATAGGAATTCATGGCCAGTCTTAATGGAGGGATAGGGGGCTTGTGGAATTTGATGTGATATGTATGCTTGGAGGAACCAAAGGCTAGCTAGGATTCCTTCTTAGAGTGATAAGGGGTAGCTGCAATGATGACCTATCCCTATTGTAATCATCTTACATAGGCTTGGCAATGTGAGTCATCCCTATATGTGATGTTTATCTGTTCCTCATCGTGTTAAATATGTGGGTTCCCACTTGTGCAAACTTCTCATGTGATGTGAATTATCCTAAGTGATCCCATGTGAACTCTTGTAACAAGAAATGAAAAACAAAAAATATTTCGGTATTTTTATTGTTGTATTTTTGTCTGAATTTTTTGTGGGTGTGACAACTTCCAACCTCATACTCAAATAAAGGTTATGGGAACCTGATTCATGTCTTCTCTCTCCATAATTACACCTCGAGGCTACCATGCAGGCTGCAAGCAGTGTAAGGTGACATTAATACCACACAACTCACTAAAATTAGTAGTCACAAAAACCAATATGAATAGATACATACAACACTCTCATTGAACAAGAATGGAGAGTATGAAACAACATGATAATTTACTCATCACAACATGCATCAAGTTTCAAAATTTTAACTATGCTTCCCTCATGAAGATAATATTACACACTTACAAGGTAGTACAACACTGCAATTACTTTCATGAGTATTTTTATTACTAGGTTAACAAAATATATATATATATATATATATATATATATATATATATATATATATATATATATATATATATATATATATATCATGTGTCAACGATCCGCCACATTAGAACATGTTTTCCATTCATCATGACATTATGTCAATACTTAACCATAACCAACAAATCAACACATAACACACATCACATATTAAATTATTGATTCAATAAGTGATTTTTATGTTCTTTACAAAGGTTTGAGAGTATGAGCCTATGCTCGATATCATATGTCATGCGTGAATATTTCACACCCAAATGCAATAATTAAAATACCGGATTTTTTTTTTTTTAATAAAACCACATTTACTACTGCTACCATAGTCACTAGATATGAGTATATATCTCACATACACACCAAGTTTCACAGGTTTACTTTTTCCAAATGAGATACAACTAACTATTTTACATTCACATACATTGCATCTCATAATTATTATTTTTGTGGTTTGCGAAGCATTATTTTAGTTGTTAGGGCCCACAACTCATATTTCAAGAAGACTCGTTTTTGTTCCATTTTCAACATGTGTGTCAATTCTAATCTCAATTCTCATTAGTTCTTTCTAAGCCAAAATCATTTTAATTTTTATAATCAGTTTTGGTGTAGGCATGTAAGGCCTCAGCACACAACTCAAGCATGCATAATACATCACCAAGAATGAGAGACACAAGATAAGGTAAGATTAAGAATCATATCACAGTTGTCAAAACAAATCTAGACAAGATCAAGCATGTAATAGGATTACCAACCCCATTGAACTCTCTTATATCAGTTCTCATCATACTCCACTCCTCAAATTATGCTTCATTATCCGAATGATAGCTCTCACATCTACAACCCAAGGTAGGAGTCACTCATTAACACCAATGCCAATAGACAATTATAAACTAAAACAAGGTCCTAGATCAAATTTGGAAGTTGATTCCCTATTATCAAAGCACAATCATAAGCGTCTTTTGGAGCAAGAGAATTTGAAGGAAAGTGAATTGATATGTACTCACAAGGTATTTAGTTAGCTCTATGAAAGACCAACAAGTTCTCTTTGTCTCTTGTTCATGAGTTTCATTAAGGAAAGTGAATTGATCCTTAACATAATTGGTAGTGTCTTTTATACTCCAACATGTTTAGTTACACTCTTACAATGTACTTCCTAAATTAGCTCGCATTACCTTTCATTTAATTTTATCTTACAAAAAGATCTAACGAGGGCTAGATGCAAACCATACTCCTCATGTCTCCTTTGTACATCGTGCCCTATTTAGTTTCCTTGGAAGGGAGGAGTTCAACATCACATTGGTGTTCTACATGA
This sequence comes from Taxus wallichiana var. yunnanensis, assembly GCA_018340775.1. Lineage (NCBI taxonomy): Eukaryota > Viridiplantae > Streptophyta > Pinopsida > Cupressales > Taxaceae > Taxus > Taxus wallichiana. The sequence goes on from CM031235.1 coordinate 723,251,851, forward strand.
AGGTTTCCTTCACCTTACCATTATATGCCACATATTCTAAATAATTCTCTAAACCAATATTACCACTTTAGAAATGAGTTCCCAATGGTAAGAAACTATGTCGCTTAGGTCACCATGCAAGTGTTAAGTAGGATAGAATGAAATTCCCTCAATAATTAACCACAAGTCAGTCCACACATGTTTATTACATCTAAATCACACCATTTAGTTTTCCAAACACTTACAATTTCATTAACATCTATGGTATCCACACTTGCAGGCATGCAAGGCCTATTACAAAGCTTTAAAGGCAACACTAGAGAATTTATATTCCATGAGGGTACACAAAGAATAAATATAGTTATATTACTACTCATATATTTACCATACGAGAAACTATCCTTAAACTAGTTCTTAGGTGAGACTAACTTTACTTATTTAAATTCAAATGGGCATACAAAAACAACGAAGTAAGCATTATACTTTTACCAATTTACATTGTTAACTATCTTCTTTATTAACTAATTTAACATGGTTTCTACATGGTTGATCCTCCACTCATTAGGTGGCATCCTACTGATGTTGAAAATTTAGTTTAAAACATAAGTAGATACAAGCCAAATATTTTTCCCATATACAATGCTTAAAACATAGGATTTCAAGAAAGAAAGCAGTTCTCAACACACTAATTTGTATATTGCATTCTCTCTAATTCAATTTCATTTAATATTCACTTTCCATTTCAATGTAAAATATTTCAATGCCACTCATCAATAAAAATATCATGTTTTTAATCCTTCTTATCTCGGAGTACTTGCAACCAACACAGGTCGACCCTAGGACTAATATGGAAAACCCTTACACTCAAGCATAAACCAACACATCCATCATTTCACACAATCTAAAAATAAAAGAGTAGAGAGAGAGAGAGAGAGAACATTTCCTCACACATTCACACTTCCACATTCATTTGCACTTTTCGATTCTAGAGAGGGAGTAAGGAAGAGAGAGAAAGACTAGGAGACATTTTCTTTTATATTCACAATATCATAACCATTTACATTTTGTATCCATTTTCATTTCAAATCCATCTATATTTTCAATCCATTGACATTTTCAAGACCAACCACAATTTCATAGTTATTTCTAGAGAGAGAAGAGGGAGGAGAGAGAAAATATGATAAATATTAATCATACAAAGTTATTGATTAAATTATACTATAAGCGATATTGTAACGATATTAAAAGTTTTCATGAGTAATTAGAAGTCGACGAAGCCTCAAAAGGATTTTCTAGCTAAAGTGCTTACAACTGGGTCCCAAAAACAATCATTTTATGTTTAAGAACATTTTTTCAATTCCTATTTAATCTCATATATACCGAGAACTCATTGGATTCATCGGAAATTGATTACAATGAACATGGCTCAAGTTACAAAGGTGACTTTGGGGCCGATTATTGTAAATATGTCAAACACTCTTGTTGCACAATGACCAGTGGGCCCCAAAACCCACTTGCAAAACTAACTTTTGAAAGTGTTTTCACATAATTGAGAGTTGGTTTCAATTCTCCTATTGGATGTCTAGAGGTAGGTGGGGTTGTTTTTCAGTTTTTTCCAATCGAAGTGGCAACCATAAGCCAAAACCAATCGTATTTTCTTAAAATGGGAACGTCACCACAAGTGACTGAAATGCTAAATGGGATTTGAAACTCGTCTCATTAAGGCATCAAATTGAGTTCTTCAGCTTGTTTAAGGGCCTTCATGGATCATGTTAGAGGTTTCGGTTGGTTGTAACAGCTTGGTCTAGCGCTCCATACACGTAATTTCCGAGGTCAAATTTCTAAGTTTTGTAAGTTTCGAGTTGGGTATAGGTAGTATCGTTCAATCCAATTAAATTTTCTACTATTTAAAAGATTTAAAATCCGAAATCAGGAGATAATAAAGTGCATAATCTAGTGCAAGACAAAGGGAGATCCATACATGTTTTGTGCATATTTCATAATCATTACATTCAATTAGATCACATTCTTTTCAGGAATTTTGTAAAACAATTCACGTGTTTGTTTTATGCTGCCATAACCCAAAAAAATCCACACAACCAATACAAGTTGAATTGGCACGTTGATAATAAATTTTAGAGTTTCCTCGAGCATTAAGCCAATAACCTCCAATCATAAGGGACAATCAAAATAGCATTTGCTTCTATTCCAAATTCAACACACCCATGAACCCATTCGCTCCGAATTGAAGACAGTGAACCTGTTATGTACCCAAGGTCAAGCTGTGTAATCACAGATGGCCAGTGATAGGTCATGATTTACATTTTGGATGGTCTGTTTGATTGATGGGTTCAACATCATGCACTTTAGCCAACACTTTACATCAAAAATTACCTTTCTAGCATCAAACCAATGTTTAATAGAACTTTATTGCTGAGCATAAATAAAAGAGAAACAAATATAAAATAGTATGATAGTTGATGTTTCCATCATATAGATTTTCTAAATAAAAGAGAAACAAATATAAAATAGTATGATAGTTGATGTTTCCATCATATAGATTTTCTAAGTTACAAATAAAGGCTTCCCATCTGTTGGTCACACGCACATACCAGTATTATCTTAGAAATTTCAAGGCATTTTCAAAAAGACTCATTTTGTGCATAACCTGCAACCATGGCATTCCCTGCAAATTAGACTTCTTTGACACGTTCTAAGAAACAACACGCGTACCCTGCCTATGCGCATTTTCTTTGAAGGTTCCAATACCTTTCAACAAACCCATTTTGTGCATATCCTGCAGTCGATGTTGTCTAAGTGGGAAAAAAATTTATTGAAAAACATTTTGACAACAGATCCAATGACCATTTCAGTCCAAAAGTCCATGCGTAGAGAGGCATTTTAACAAACAAACTATATGCTCCATGATCAGCATCCAAAAAGGATTCCATGGATCCTCGTGTTTAGGTATGGGAAGAGAGGGAATGTCATCACAGGAACTCATAGCAGTTAAGCATTAACAATCCATCCTCCTCTAATTGTGTAACTGCATGCAAATAAAACAAAAATGAAGCTTACAAGATCGTATCTACTCCAGAAGACCCCAACTGATAAAATCCCTCACCAGTCTCCATTGATGGACATCCATTTCTAGTACGTAGGCTTCCATTTACACGCAGGAAGAAATGTGCAAAGGTTGTGGGGATCAGGTTCTACATCTGCCACCTATATTTTCTGGAGAACTCCCATGGCGGCCCACTTTCAGTGACAAAAAACCATTGTATCTATTTGAACAAACTCGTTAAGGAAAAAATATCCCTCAACACTCATTCTTGCCCTAATCTACCCTTTTTAAGCTTTAACTTTATTTGATTTAATTTATTTTCTTATTTATTTTAACCTTTTATTCCATTCATTTAATTATTATTATTATTTTACTTTTATTTCATTTTAAAAGTCTATTTCTCTTTCTTTTGTTTTTATTTTATTAACCAACACCAAACATGCGGACCATTACAATAGGCATGTTTGGTGCATACTCAAAGCACTTCGAAATTACTTTAAAAGTGCACTTTGTTTGTATGTTGGTCAACTTTTGGACTTTGATGCACTTGACAAAGTTGTTCGGATGAGTTCTACATGAAGGAACCAATGTTTTGGAATTTTTAAAACACAAGGTGGAAAAAACATGCTTGTTGCACACTTGAGGCGCCGAGAGAATTTGATTTCTCCCTTTTTGTATTCTTACCAAAATTTGTCTTTGGGGATCAATATTTCACATTATTGGATAACTTGTTGAAAGAATTTATGAATGCTTTAAATGTAATCCAAAATGGAGTTTAGATTCAAAAGACATGAAAAATGTACTTTTAGGTATTTTCGATACCACACGAGAACGCTTTTAGGTTGATGCATCTAGCATATTTTTCGAGGCTAGTGCAGACTTGAGGCAATTATGACACCACTTTAAAAAATTATATGTTATTTATTATGTTGATATGTGTCCTTTTAGTGGAGTTGGGGTAGTGATATAAATACATCCTTGTGATGATGGATGATGGAGAGGAGACCACGGGCATGTGTTGACATAAGACACCACAAGGACCACACACGTGTTCAATTGTGTGTGTGAGGGTAGAATGAGTAATTGGAGGGTTTTAGTGACATTTGTTTGTTGTTCTGACCATCTCCACATTCCATTTTGGAGTGGCTGGTATGATTATGGGTCTATGTGGGAACCGAAAACCTAAAGCATGTTTTCTTTTCAATAAATTTTAGCACTACATATTTTTACCATGTCTTTAATCTCAAGCAAAGCCCGCACTTTCGAAATTTTTGTATTTTTTTCCATTACTAGTTTTTATAGTGATTTTGTGCATTGTAATGGTTTTTATAGAAATGATCCATGTGCTCGAGAATGGTTTGTTTACTGAGGGATGTTAGATCCCCTAATTTTATTTCAACCTTGAAATTTGTCCCTCTTGACAAATTTCCACGCCCTATTCTAAAGCTATATTTTTGTGTATAGTTAGTAGTATGTTAAAAGGTGTGAAAAGGTGAAGTGATATTTTTCACACATGTTCATTGTATTTGATGAAATAGTTGATGATGGTCTTTGTTCTTTGGATACAAGACAACATATTATTAATTTTTCTCTCTAATTTTCTACATTCATTGTTCTTGGTTAGAATTTATTCTTGTTCATGGTTGTAAAAATGAGTTGGAGGTTGTGGTGGACAAGGAAAGAAGCATGAGGGATCAAGACATATGTAAGCTTCCCCATTTGTAGTCGGTAGTCAAGAATCCTTTGTGAATATATCCGCCTATTTTTACCTCTCTGCCTGGGTTAAAAATTGGTTGATGGAAATATTTTATGTTATGGCTAAGAACCACAACCATGGTCAATGTAGAGGTCATGTTGAGGTTACAAAACATAGAAAAGGCCACCACCATACATTTGACAGAGGCTACAAAAATCACAACTCATGATGTGTTAGAGGATGTAGATACGAAGTGGTAGTTGAGGATACAATGGCATGAGAGAGATAAGGAATACTTTAAATTGGGATATGTATGAAACTAAAACAATGGTAGGTGAAAGAGATGAGTGTACTTCTATGGTTTATTTTATTATGATGAGTTGGTAATAATTTTATATTATGTTTTTATATGCTCAACACCATGGAGAGGATTCGGTAAACATTTTCCTATGCATGTTTCACTTGTGTAATAATTTCACTCTTCGGTGATCTGATGTCTTAAACCTACGTGGATTTTTCCACTTTTTGCTATCAATTTTCACTACATTTTGTATTCTTTGTGTTTCTTAAATTTTATGGTACACTTAATTTATATGTTATATACATGGTGGATTGACAATTTAGAAGATAGTACATCGATGTTTTAAATATTTCACGCGGTTTACAATTACTTCTTCATTTACAATTTACATCCGGAGGATTGCATATTTATTACCGGGAATGTGGGGAAATAGTTTTTATATCATAAGATTGTCGACATATTACCACATTGTAATAAATAGTTGAAATATTACCAACATGTATATTTTATTTACGTTTTAAAAGATAAATGTCCATTTTTTCTTTGTAAAGGTTCACTCAATTTGAATAAGGGTTTTCACAAATGCCAAACTTCTATATATAGTATTTTATTTATTATTGTTATTAAAAGTGACATCACTATTATATTGGGCATAAAATAGATTCCCGAAATCCCATTATATTTCTTATCGTGATCATTTAATATTTATTATCAAATATATGGCTATTATGTGTGGTCTTGTTGATGGGGTTATCTCGAGCATATTTGTATGTTTCAAGTATTTATAAAAACTAACTTCCACTATTAACTTTATTGATTATATCGTTGATCGAGATAATTTGAGATCACAAATTGCGATAAATTATCCTCGTGGATGATTACATTGATAGTCATGTCTTGATTGGATGAAGGGTCCCCGACATTGACAAAAGGAAATGAATGAAGCGACTAAGGTTGGATAACAGGATAATGTGTTGATGTGGAGATTTTCATGCATCATCCTCAATTTAATACACCTACACCACTTGTACTACATATCTTTTAGAAAATGCTAGACTACAAGACATCATCTTTGTTCTCTAGGTATGTGTTGGGAAAATGCATAAGCATGAGGGATTCATCCATCTACATCCTTCCTTAACTATATGTGATGGAAAAGGAGAGTTTTTAATCCATCCATCTAATCCCCTCATATCTTGGGCCTACCTCTCCACCCTAGACATGAACAGAGATGATAGAACATTTTATATTCAAATCAACACCACCACCATGGTCAACATGTGATTGATCATGAATGACTAATAGATTCTAGATTCTCTTGAGAGATTTCAAATAGATAGGTTCCATTGAATTTGAGGATAGGTAGAATATAGACATCGAGGCCAATAATTTGAGGTTTTCCCCCTTTAACACAAGTTGTTAGGAATGCTCTCAACCTCTCCATTATTCTCTTTTGGGTGCCGTAATTGCTGCATCATTTTCAATGCCTTCCCTATGGGAAACATCCCATGAATCTTATAAAGTCCTCAATCTATCGTATGTGATGGCATCTCCACTTCATGATGTTCGCCAGGCTTGCCTCTCCACCTAGGACATCGATGTGGCTAACATAATGTTTTTTGATCCGGTGGGAAGTTACATCACCACAATGGTCAACCTATGAATGAAATTTATTCTTTGGGTTAAACACCAATTTCTTTATTTTTTCTCTCTAATTTTCTACTTTCATTGTTCTTGATTAGAAATTCACTCATATTAATAGATGTGCAAGATAATTTGAAGGGCATGGTGGGATTTATACATCTATAAGCTTTTCTATCCATAAGCAGGAGGATGAATGATAATCTATGAATGCATACACTTGATCCTCTCCTATCGTGGGGTGGAGATATTACCAACATGTATATTGTATTTTTCTCTTAGTTTACTTCTGCATGATTTACTATCACATTCAAAATAACCTTCACTCCAACTTAATTTATGCCTCCTATTGGTGTATTCATTTGCAACACTTGGATGAGATTGCTAGTAAATCTCTATCACATAATTAATTTTTTTAATGCTTAATTCTTGCTAATTTTTTTAATCTTATTTTAAAAGTATTTTTAATATCACACAACTCTCACTTGATGGGAAAAGCTATCATTTTTGGAAACCTCATATATATCTCTTCCTTCACCATTTTAAGGTCCACCATTTCATTTTATCTCGATATGCGCATATATTTCATATATTTATGTATCTCTCTTCCCTTCACCATTTTAGGGAAAACTATTTCATTTTATCTTAAGAGATGTATCTATTTCAATTTAAGGTGTACACTCTCATTACTATAGAATGAGCTAGAGTAACATTTGAAATTTTATTGATTAGTAGTATTATATGTTGTGTTGTTGATTTGTCTTTGTAAATTTTTAATAATCAATTAATGTGGTTACTTGGCTTTCCTTCACTTTAATCTAAGTTTCTACAAAAGAATTGTTTTGATAAATTTGTTGAATTAATGTGGTAACATTTTCCCTTTAGAGGTATTATTATTTTTATGATGTATATTATATTCCACATTCATGTAGAATCATGAAGCGTATATTGTGCCCGAATAAAATATATATCTCTTTCAATCATAGCAAACATATAGCCAAGCCCAATTCCATCTAATTTTCCTTGTGGAAGAGCATTGATATGCATCTAGAAACTAGATCTTTAGGGTAAAGAGCTTTAAGAAACATACATGTCCTTAATATTTCTGACCATTAGGTGTAGTTTCCCTTTCTAGGGTTGAACTGAAAAACAATGAAATAACACAAACCCCAAGCCATAGTATTTTAATTTTTATATCAAACAATTGGAAAATAGAACAACAATGAACAATAATCTGATTTTTAGAATAGTAGATAGGAAAAATTAATAATTCCTCAAAATATCACCATTCACAATATTTAAACTATACGGAGGAACTTTAGGAATGTTTTAGAAAATTATCAACTAAGAAATCAGCCTCTAAACACAACTAAAAATTATATAAATGGAAGTAGAGTATGTCCTTATGAAATGGTTGGAAATGAATTATTCAAGCCCTAAAAATGAATTACTAAGTATATTTTAAATACCAAGAAAATGGAGAATGTAATGACGGTGAGTTGAGTGATGTCGTGCCCTAAAAACCACCAATATCTTCCCCAAGGTGGGTCACTCCACTAGGAGAGGGGCTAAATTTCACCTTAAAACCAAATCCTCACTAAAAATAGGCCTTATCTACCTCTTTAAAGCACTGGGAACAATTTATTGAATAGTTTTCATTCTCCAATTATCAAGTAAGGGTTTCCTCTTCCTTGCAAAGCCACACCAAAGGATTTCCACCCTCTAGTGGAATGGAATAGAGCAATCAGCCCCAAAACCAAGTAGTGTAAAATTATAATAAAGATGCATGCCCAAAATGAGCCTAAGCGACCCCTTTTATATCCTTTAGGTGGCACCAAACCCCATGAGGAGTTTCCCCCATGACCAACCTCATAAAGAAGCTTGCTTTATCTTTTAATTTGCTTTTTAATTCCTCCAACCCAGCCGACCTGCCTCATAAAGGAAAACACTAAAAGAAAATGTAAATGCTCATGGAAAAGGACTAAAATATAAACAAATACTTCCCTTGTTCACCTTCTTTCGGCCCATGGGAAGTGGAATGGGCTAGAAGTATTTTAAAAGAATTAGTTTGAAAAGGGGGATATTAGATTAGGTCTAAAGGCACTTTTTCTAGAGATGGTGTTTAATGGAAAAGTGGGTTTACATAAGAATACATTAATCTTACCCATAAATATGTAATCAAATTTAATTATACCTAAAGAAATAAATGGGGTTTAAGAAGAATATTTATTAATTTTATCTAAAAATAATTGGTAGGAATAGGTAACAAAACAAAAGTTTTAGGATTATACATTGAGATCTTAGAAAATTGCATTGAACAAAGGATCTTTCCAAAATTGTCAAGAAAATTTTCCATGGTTATCAATATACTCTAACGGGATTGTCAAGTAATACATTTGGTAAATATTGTGACTACAATATTTCATTTAATTACTTTGTTTGTTGTGTCTAGGGATCCAAAAAATCATTCTCCTTTTTCCAAACCCCAATAATATATCTTAGTTTATAGAACATATAAGAAAAGTATTTGTTTTGGGGCAAATTATACACCAAATAAGATAAAAAAATTCATACTTAAATTAGACACTGCAAAGACAACACCAAGAATAATACAATGATTTAACAAGGTAATTGAGTGTCTCTATTTGACTTTCCGATCTAGAATGAATGTTTGATATGGAAATAAATGGTTTAGTTATAATGGCTTGAATTAATTGCTTTATCATATTCACAATGAGTTTATTTGTATCTCTTGATGATTGTATATCACATCCTAAAAGAATTAATGCACTTTTGTATTTATGACTTATTAAATTTAAATAATGAGCCTAATGGCATGCAAGCTAGCTACACACAATGGATGAAAAATTGGTAAAGGACCTAAAACCCTTGATAACAACCAAAGAAGATTCATAATGGTCCACATAAAAATATCCCTAGAACTAAAGGATTGTGGTTAAAGGGGCCCTAAGACCGTATACACATAATTTGGGGGATCTATAATAGTGAATATATTGTTCTTGGATAAATAATAGAATACAAAGATAATTAAGGGGAAGAGGGGGAGAGAGAGAAATGAGAAATAAAATATTGAGATAAGAAAAAGGGAACAACTAAAAATTAGTGAAATGTGGAAATAAGAGATTAATCTACACCAATCATCAATAAACTTACACGTACCTAATAATATGCAATTTTATGACTAATAAATGCCCTCGTACAAAAATAGGTGTCTACATAATGTCATATTGTGATGTGTGTTTGTACACCCACATATGTCAAAGTAAAAAAAATAAGTGGCTACATAATTCTAAGCATATGAAGAAACTCCAATGTCCCTGCAAACCTTGTAGAGCACATGCACATGTGGATGTACCAACTAATAATATGTTTAAATTTAGAAAGTAGTAATTGAAAATAATACACATGGTTTTGTTGAAGGTATGGTATGGATTCCTCTGCATGATTCCTCCATTGTCTCTAGATATGTGTGAGTGTCCCTTAGAAGCTGGAAAGAAAAATTATATGTAGATAAATTCTCACAAAAATAATATGTTAAAATTAAGAAAATATAAAAATGATGCACCTAATTTTTAAAAACTATGGGGATGTCTCTATAGAAGTCCAAGTCTCATAATTTGTGCCAAAATTTTCATGCATTTTTAGTTATAATAATTAACAAATAACATGAGTAAATAAATATGATGCATTGTATAAAAGAGAGTAGGGTTGGGAAGAAGTTTCATTTTTAGATACATCTTGAAAAAACATGTAATTGGTGATGATTGAAACTTTAAAAAATAATTAACCTTGGGAATATGGTTCTTTACTTTTTAATTTCAATTTGGGGTTACAAATCTAATGTATATTCATATAATTAAATAAATGTTCAAATCATTATATATATATATATATATATCAAGATAGATCAATTAGAACATGTGCTAAATGTAGTAAAGCATGAGAAGGTGAGTGCACCTATCCATTTGACTATTGTAGAAGATAATATGATAGTGAAAGATAAATGAACTAACTACAAATTTCCTACAAATGCTTCATCTGTGATTATGGGAGTGTACATTATACGGCGATAAAAATACTTTTTGATGGAACAACTTTTTAGTTTCGTACCTATCTGGTAGTTACGCTTGGATTATCATGAATCTTTGTAACTTTATGTTACCTTACTACTAATTGTAGTATGCCTTGTTGTTCGATATTATGTGTCCCAAATATATGAAACCCTATGTAATCAATAGAAATGACACAAAATCCTAACCATGTAAATCCCTATACAAAGGTTAATGTTTGGGTTGACGTGTAATTCGCACACCACCAATGTTAGAAATAATAAGAAAATCCTCAAACCACATGTAGTGCTCCACCTAGAGATGTGATATATATATGTGGATATAACTATATTTGATAACACAATAATTTGATAATGCTTTGTAATGGCTTGTATTGTTTGTGATTAACTTCAGTTTAAGGACCTTTGGGTTGGGAATATTGGATCTTAAATATATTTTAGAGTGCTTCAGCCCTATGTGGGGATGCTCCTAATGTGTGATTCTACTTTAGGGAATTTTAGGAGAGCTTTATATGCCTTTTGAATGATAATTTCTTGAGAGTGTTAGGTAATTTCTATGAATGATAGGTAAGGAAATGAGTGGATTTGAATTTATTATATAATATAACTTCACATTAACATTGACTTATAGAGTATATCAAATTGAAAAAGTGGATGTTGGGTGGCCCTAGATGAAACTACCCATGTTTGAACTAAACCATTGGACAGTTTAGTCTATTAGGGAATACAATGCTACAAATTTCTTTGGATTATAATTAGGATGATTGGAATGCTTTCATATGATATACGCATTTCATGTTAGTAATTGAAACCTTGTGAATGACTAGATAATGTATTGCTGAATGGGACTATGATATAAAACTTAGGCTCAAAATTTGAGAATTAAGCCAATATCTTGACATTATCAAGTGATAAATTACAAAAATTATGTGTCTACATTTATCTCCTTTTAAGATAGGAAATGAAATTTACTCACTTAAAGGAAAATATATCTGAGTATATAAATACACTTTTTCTTTACTTAATTGTTTATTTTCTTGAGATGTTTGGGTTGTTGTAGGATTCCAAAGTGAAAACATGTAACATAGAATGTAGTCCATGCAGACATAGAAACAACTGGAATTTTAACTCTAAATTGAAAGTGAACTTGAATTTGGAAAATTGAAATAGAAAAAATAATGGGAGGAGTGCACATGTTATCTTTTCTAAAGGAGGATATTTCTATTTGAATCATTTCGAGAGAGATATTGGAGTTGATGTGGTGGAGGATTAGAAGTGGTCATTCCCCAATTTGGAGGAATGAATGAATAAAGAGGTAATTGGGTGTCATAAACACCAAAAAGGGTTTTAGAAGGCATCTAAATTTCCTCACAATCCTTCCATAGATATTGGGAAGGAGGAAGAATGAATGAGAGTGAGGGAGGGGGAGCGAGAGAGAGGGAGAGGAAAAGGGAAAGGGAGAGGGAGAGAGGGGGAGCGAGAGAGAGATAGGGAGGGGGAGAAAGAGGGAGAGAGAGAGATAGAGAGAGGGAAGGGGAGAAAGAGGGAGAGAGAGAAGGAATTTTTCTAAATACATCTTAAATATTCCAAAGAGATTCAAAGGAAGAGAGAGAGAGAGAGAGAGAGAGAGAGAGAGAGAGACGAAATTTGTCTAACCACCTCTTAAATCTTCCAAAGAGACCGAGAGGAAGAGAGAGGAAAGTTGTCTAACCACCTAGTAAAAATTTCAAAGAGAGTGAGAGGAAGTGTGACACAAGGTGTCTAACCACCTCCTAAATATTCCAAAGAGAGATAAAGAGAGAGGAAGTGTCACATAGCATTTATCCACCCCTTAAATATTCCACCAACAAAACCACACCGCTATATATGGATCAAGGTCATAAATGTGTAAATTAGTGCAAACTCAAAAGGGAATGAAGTACACTCATGACCACACTATACGTCGTAACAATAGTTAGGTTCCAAATATGCAAATTTGAAAGGGAATGGAGTACACTCATGCCTCGACCATGCATTGTAAAAGTGCTTGAATTCCAAATGTGTAAAATCAAAAATGGAATGAAGTAGACTTATTCCCCCACATTATATACCAAAATGTAATAGACCATGCATTGAATTAGGTAGTATATCCTTGAATTTATACTAGATGTATGTAAAATCATCTATATCCCATAAAATTCTAATTTTTCTACTAAAAATATGCCCAAAATGGTGTCATTCATTTTGGATAGTAGAGTTTGTTGGTTCCATCCTTTTTAGATGGTTTTGTCTAGTGTAAGGTTGTAAATAATTTATGCTTATTCATGTGTTTTGTTCCACTATATTATGTATTATGTACTTTGTGTGTGTGCTTAAATTGTATTTAATTTTGTGTGGTAACCCCATTGAATGCCCACTTTTTTGAAGTGAGATATATTTTATAGATCATTTGGTTCAAAATAATTAAAGTGTGTTCGTGTCAGATATATCATATAGTCATCATAGGATCACATAAATAAATTTGTAGGTGGCCACCGTCTAGAATCACTCCCTACAAGAGAGTGCATGGTAGAAACCATGACACAAAGAGGTAACATACACAATAATAATATAAGCATACAACTACAATTATCAATGTCACACATACAATTATATAAAAGGAAAAGAACCTCATACAAGGTACATAATAGTGTTTTATAAACAATAAGGGGCTACATGGATTTGGAAGCAAATCTAACTAAGTCCAAAAACAAGGGACACCTAAGTGTCACACACACATAGTGAAGGACAAAATCCACACACACAAGACAAGAAAGCAAGTAATCTAATGTGTGAGCATAAAAAGTAGACAATAGTCAATCAATGCATGAAATAAGATATACTAGTCTTGCACAATCCATGTGTGTTAGCCCCAAGAATCTTGAAAAATAGTATATAACACAATATACAATATAATCATAATTAGGATTTGAAAGAATATTGTGTAATAAATGAAACAATAGACCATGATAGTGTAGAAGATGCCCTCAAATTAGCAAGCCCACTAGGAAAAGAGTAGGTCTAACACCTATGAGCATTCATATTCCTATGTATCCTACATCATTCTCACATACCTTGTGAAACACATGTATAAATAAATTAGAAAATAATTTCTATCAAACCATGTGACAAACAAAATAAAAGTGAAGAACTAGTAGATCGAGTCATTTTAGGTTGCGATTTTGTCTTTTTGAAATATTTGAATGCTTAAGTATTTTTTCTTTTAGATATATTGAAAAATAAGTTCTACCCTATGATGTGATCAATAGGGTGACAAAAGGGATCAAAAAGTGTAGAAGGATTAGTCCACAAAGGTGCATTGTGCACAATAGGATTAGGATATATCACTTCAAATCGAGGCTATGGGGGACACACTTAGGAGATTGATTACTTGCATGAGGATACCTATGAGAAGGCCTTTGAGAGATAGAGCTTTTAGATATAACATGAATAGCCTCATTACGCATGAGTTTAAAAATATTTTATATCTTAGTAGAATGAATACATATATGAGCCTCATAAATGATGTCCTTAACCATAAAAATTTGATTGCATTAGGTTTATTTAACACATTAATGGAGAATAGAAGGAATGTCCCTAGCTTATGAATCTAAGGGTATTTGAGAAACATGTCACATATCCCAAGAGTATATCCAAAACTAATGCACCAATTTCTCTAAACTTGATCTCTATGGAAATCCCTCCCCATAACGGTCCTAACACAACTAATTTCACTTAAAAAGGATTCCCATAATGAAATTTATGAGAAAATATGTAAATTTACTTCATTGTTTAATGTTGTGGTCTCATTGGAGACATGGCAAGCTTTGATTGGGTGGTCTCATAAATCAGGTATTTGTGGAAATGAAGGAACAAAGGAAATGTTCTAGTGTTTTGTGGTAGTGTGATTAATCGATTTAATGCTGTTGTGGGTCAAGTATTCGAGAGAATGTAGGGAATCGAGGCAAGAAAAACTATTCTAGTTGTTCCATGTGGGACCGACCTATCCAAAAATGTGAGGGTGGTAAAGAGGAGAATTTAAGGAAGCAAGAAATGGGGGAAGTGTGAAATGATACACTTATTCAAGAAGAGTCTAACTTAACCAATGGAGGCGAGGAACTCAACAATTTGGAAATAGAGAGAAGCATGAAATGTTCCACTTGTTCCATTAGAGTCTAACTCAACCCACGAAGGTGGGGACAGAAGCATAGAATTCAAGGAATCGGGTAATACTCAAAACACAAGAATAGTTCCCCAAGTTCTAAAAAGACCCAATATAACCGATTTGAATGAAGGAATGGGCCCTAGAAGCAAAGTGGAGAACAATGGAATAGAAGAATCGTTCCACTTATTCCTCAAATGTTTGATTAACCCAATTTAACCCAAAAGTTACAAGAAATGACTAAGTGTTTAGTCCGGAAGGAAGTGTTTGCATAGGGGGAGGTTAGTGACACTCTAGAATTATTGCAAATGGCAAAGGAGTAGTAAAACACTACAAATCCTATAACCCAAGCCTTGAAGTCTTTTCTTCTCTCATGACTATGCCACTAAACACTTAGGATGGTCAGAAAACGTGTAAGGTTTACCCCGAAAATCCCTCCTACTTCTTGAACAACACAGAGCACATTTGGAACATCCCCAACTCAGTAAATAAGTCTTTTGAAAGATCTTTGAAGCATTAACAAGGAAAGAAACCAAAAAGGAGCACCGTAGAACTAAAAATCATTCTTGGAAGTATTTCAACCTACAAATGGACCTTAGAGAACCCTTCAATCCTTCTTAGAACAAAGTGATAAGTATCTTAAGGAACCAAGGATCAAAATGAGGTTATGAAAATTTTAGATCAATGTGAAAATGAACAATCTTGCAAGGCATAAGCACAAAGTGATGAAAATTAATAAAATGGGAGGGTCACACTAAACAACAATGGGGAATTCTACAAACATGGTTTCAAATATATAAAAGATCATAATGGGCACTAATATGGCTCTAGCTCAGTGGTGGACACCTATTGGGTTTCTAAAGAACCACAAAAACTCATGGAAGTAGACCAGGTGCCTATCCATTGGGAAAAGGATTCAAATGGGAAAACACTTGGTTTTTCATTTTCAGGTCACATGAGTTATAAAAACCTACTAATAAGAGCAAAAAGGGAAAAATGAAACACATAACAAACAAGGGAACATAAAAGCACACAAAATAAAGATACACTATACAAGGGGAATGATTTGGGATACACAAAGTATTTGAGATGCCTACAATTGATAGGTATCTCAAGTATTTCACCATCTAAATATCTCAATAAAAATGTATGCTCCCCAATTCTGACATCTATAGAGTAAGGTCCCATCCAAAGAGATTCAAACTTTCCATGTTTTCCCTTATTCTCATGCATGTTGTCCCATAATAACACCAAGTCTCCAATTTGGAAACTTCTTGGAGATACCTTCTTGTCAAATATCTTCTTTTTTTTTTTCCTTGAAATTTATGTGTCTTTGGTGATATTCTCTCCTAATCTCATCAAGTTCAACAATCTTTTTATCCTTACTATATAAGGATCAATTCCTTCTTCCTCTCCAAGTTGTTGCATGAATTGATACACTGATAACTTCAAATGAAGAGGAAGAATTGCTTGGGTGTCATAGACTATCTCAAATGGGATATTTCCAATTGACCTTTTGGGTGTGATTTTATCATCCCATACTGCAAATTTCAATTGCTCACCCCATTTCTTCTTGTTAACCTCCAAGGTCCTCTTAAGTATCTTGAGCAAGTTCTTATTACTTGACTCAAATTTCCCATTTCCTTCGAGGTTATAGTTGGAGGCATAATTATAAATTGTTCCATACTCTTTGAACCAATGCCAATAAATTTTTATCTTTAAAACATGTGGTTTTATTAGCAACTAACTTGGGTGGGACACAAAACATACGAGATAATGTTGTTCGGGATAAATTCAATGACAACTTGGTGAGTATCCTTTTTGGTGGGGATTTCTTCAACCCACTTGGTGAAGTAATTTTTAGCCACAAAAATCCACTTGTGGCATGCACTAGATTCCTTTGTTATTTCACCAATAAAATCCATCCCCATTGTCTAAAAGGATCCTCAAATGAAATGGGTTGTAATGGAAACTATTTTGAATCTTTTATCCTACCAAAGAAATGTTGGTGGCCTTCACATCTCCCCACAACTTGAGAAACATATTTAAAAAGGGATGGCCACCAATAACCTTCCTCAAAATCTTATGAGTAGTTACCTTAGTAGCATAATGGCCACCAAAAACTCCTCCATGGAATTCACTTATCAACTTAAGATATTCATCCTCACTTATACATCTTAACAAGACCCCTTCCGGATTTTTCCAAGATAAACCAAGGTCTGTCAAGATGTATTTTTGTGACAATAAATTTAGTATCCCCTTTGATTCTTGTCTAGTCCTAAAAGAAAATTTAGATTTTACAAATAGTAAACTATGTCCTTGTACCAAATAGATGCACTTACCTTCTCATGGGATTACTTAGAACATAAATAATGTTTTTCACTTCCACTTTGTAGATTTATCGCCGATAACCTTTTCAAACCCGATCCTCTTACCAAATTTTTAGTTTGGATATCCATTTCATATTCTTGGATTTTATTAACCCACCTTCACCTTTTTCTTAAAGCTTCCATTTGTGTCATAATTTCCTTGACCATTGTGTGTGGCACATAGGAAATGACCCTTAAACTCAAGATGTAAGTTTTGAAAATTTTAACGTCTTTCAATAAGGAAAAATCATGTTTTTCCATATTTGTGTACTTAAATTTAGATCCTTGTGAGGCCTTTTTGAATAATGCAATTGGTTTCACATGGCCTTTATCATCGGTTTGTACCAAAACCGGGGCAATAGTAAATTTTGACACAAAGGAGAAAATTTGGAACTTCTTATAATCTAGACTAGCCAACACAGGGGTAGTCTTCAATGCATATTTCATTCCTTTAAATGTTTGTACTGCCTCATCTCCCACTTGATAACTTGATATTTTTATCATACTTTTGATAGGTAGATTTCTTTCAGCAAAATTAGATATAAACCTTCTCTTAAAGTTAATTTGGCCAAAGAAATATTGTATACCTTTCTTGGATTGAGGAATGGGTACCTTGTCAATTGCCTCTACGCTCTCAAGGTCTATCATAATTCCTTCTTGAGACATAATGTTCCCCAATAACTTTTCCTTCTACACACCAAAATGGCATTTCTTAGGATTCAATGAGATGCCAAATTCTCTGCACCTGACCAATATTTTTTCAAGGTGTTATAAGTGATCATTTCTCTTATTAGAAGAGATTGTTATATGAACTTGGCAAACCATAATAAATTCATTGATGAATCCAACAAACACAACATCCATTTCTCTTTGAAAAATATCTCCCACATTCATCAAACCAAATGACATCCTGATGTAGACATAGGTTCCCCATGGAGTGGTAAATGTTATTTTGTATTGCTCAGTTTCCTTAACTACCACTTGATTGTTTTGTTTACATGTCACCTTTTGCAAAAGTTTATCCATGTTTGGAAAAGGGTAGTTGTCTTTCAATGAATCCTTGTTTAAATTTTTGAAGTCAACACACAATCAGATTTCTCCATTCTTCTTTCTCACCTGGAAACATATCGAAAACCCATGAAAAATATCCAATTGGTTGAATGATTCCTCCACCCATATGTTTTTAAAGCTCTTTTTGCATTTTAGTTACAAGGATGGGATTTATTGGCCTTTATTTCTACATGAAAGTCTTGGTGTTAGGATCCAAGGGTATGACATGCTAAAACATATCCTCCATACGGGCCTTCAACTCGTAATAAGACCACGCAAAGCAATCTTGATATTTCCTTATGAGTTTAGTATAGGATTGTTTTTCATTTGCATCTAGATTCCTACCCAACCAAACTTTTCTTATATCTTGGAAATTCCATAAATTGCATTCAATTACGTCTCTTGGGGTGTGGTGGATTTTTATAGCTCTTTCAAAGCACCATCAAAATAAGATTCAACACTGATTGACCAACCCTCTTGGAATTGTGTTAGTTTTTAATAAAATCACCTCCTTCCCAAATAGGGTCTCTTTTCCATCACACACCTCTACCATAGGCTCAAGATCAATTAATTAATTAGAAAACATACCTTGAAAACCTAACAATTTCATGATGTAAGAGTCATCATCAAAAACTTACCAATTTTGAATGTTGTTAGGTATAGAATGCCTAACAACTTCAAACTTAAAGTATGGGGCTACAATTTCATTATCGTATTGAGAAGCTAGTACTACTAACCTATCGGTTGTTACTATTGATGCGAGAATCACGGCACCCCCGAATGGCCTAGATTTGAGTGGGGCATTCGATGTAATCTGCATAACATTGGACCATCTCTCAAGTTGTGGGACTTGCGAACTTGATATGGTCCTCCGGAGAAGGTCGAATCATCTTCCTAATCCTAATGCTAAACTACTTCTAAGGAAGGAAATGTGACTATCTACTCCTAATCTAACAATGCCAAGGAGATAGGGAGAGAGAGAGCATGAAAATAAAGAAATCCTACACTACAGAGGTGATAACACCAAGAAAAGGGGGTTGTTGATCACAAATCCAACTGCCTGAAATGGAGAGAGGTGAGCAATGGAGAGGATGGACAAGATGCATCACAAACCAAAGATAAATTTCACACAGAACACCACTTCAACCCATTAAACACAGCTCCCAAAACCTACAATAGACATCAGAGATATGCACAGTATACCCTGCAATGATGAGAGGAAAGAAGAGACAATAAAATAAGCAAATGATGGAAAAAATACATCACGAAACAAATTATATTGCTCCATGAGTTCACATAGTACATCATTAGTGGGAAAGAGGCAAGAAAATGTCATTACAAAGAAAAGAGAGGAGGCTTAAGATCCACATTCAACCCTAGGGAAGAAGGAAGGAGGGGGTATAAGAGAAAAAATAACCAACCTCTAGAAAATGTAATGCCCCGTTCAATGTTCCTAGTCCCTGACCTGCCGACCCTGTTACTAATCCTGGGAGACTGGTGTGCGTGTGCTCTCGTTGACCATTGTTGACCTTGTCCGGGTCGCAGTGAAGATTTTTCACCTTCCCCCTCTCCTTCTTGCCCTTCGGGTCGTTGTCGACACCCCAAGCTGTGGACCCCATAGCGTCATGGACGGTTATACGGGTAAAGGAAAATTTGGTTCTCGGCTCTTCGAGTTTGTCGGGTTGTCGACATTAATAGAATAAATAATTATTATTATTATTTTAAGCCGTAAAATCGTAATAATAATGTTTGCAATAATATTATAATTTATATTGTCGATATGTGCTTATTAATTGTATTACTCCTCGTTGTCGAGGTAATTTTAGTAATACGGTTAATAAAATTGTGTTATTATTATTATTATTACTATTATTAAATTCGTGTTATCATTATTAATAATTTGACGATCGTTACTGTGTGTTTATTATCATTTTCTTCATTTTAGGCTTGTTTGTGTTTTTATCTGGTTAAAACAAACAAGCAAAAATAAAATAAAAGAGCTAAAATTTAAATTAATCGTTTTTGTGGGGGCGGATTAGGGCAAGTGAAGAAGGGCGGAAAAAGCCCCAAAATTTTGCACTAGGGTTTGGTCGCTGCATTTGGAATGGGCGGCTGGCTTGGGGCGCAGGTTTTGTGCACCAAAAAAAATGAGTTTATTGAAACGGCCTTGGAAACTTACATTCAAACACTGTGATTCAGGCAAGCCAGACTCCACAAAACGTCCAGCATGCGCCCAGGCCGCGCCACTCTCACCGCGTGGAAAATGGTGCAAAAACGAAGGCGTTTTTGGTCTGTTCTTGTTGCAATGCGGCCAGCACTCTTCCAACCCGCGCCCAGGCCTGCGTGGGCTCTCTTCAAGGTCAAAAATGCCTTGGAACCTTGTCAGTTGTTGCAGTTGCAAGTGCCATAGTAGAGGCGTATGTAAAACGTGTATGCATGCGACCTGTTCGACTAAATGCGTGGCAGAAATGCAGTTCCATGGACTGCAATGATTTCGGGTTTTGCACAAAATGGTTTTGTTGAAACTGCATTTGGAACCTTTCCAAACAAATGCATTTAGTGCCCAGTTTAGCACATATACAAAATGTGAAGGCATACACAACCCAGGTGAACTGTTTGACAAAATACCTGATAGATATGTGGCCTGGGCTACAGTGATAGCAGGATAAACAAAAAAATGGGTTTGTTAAAAGGCGCTAAACTGTTTGATAAAATGCCTCAAAGAAATGTTGTCTCATGGAATGCCATGATGGCAGCATATGCACAACATGGATGTGAAGAAAAGGCCTGTGATTTTCCTGACAGAATGCCTCAGAAAGATGTGGACTTATGGAACAAACCCTGACCATGTAAGCTTCATTTTTGTTTAATTGGCTTTCAGCCATGCATGTTCAGTGCATGAGGGTTGTAAATACTTCGTTGGCATGAGTGCCTCTTGTAGAATCATGCCAAAAATTAATCATTATGTTGCTGGTTTTGATGAGCACATGAGAATGTGCAAAATGTGGAGGCATGCTTAAGGCATGTGAAGTGTTTGACTAAACGCCTTCAAAGATCTTGGTCTAATGGTTGCAAGATTTGAGGCTACACACAAAAGGAGGAAGATATCATCCTATCCAAACAACAACAATAAGAAACCCTTTGATCATGCTCAGCAAGTGGTGGGTCGAATCCAGAAGACATGTATGTTAAATGGTGGAGTTGGGGACGCTCGTGGTCTAGTTGACGAAGTGCCAAGCAAGAGACTGAACCCAAGCCTGCGGCTTCGACCGACTTCGTTCCCCAGGCATGGTCCTTCTTCCCTTACCTCTCATAATTCTCGTGTTTTAGTTCTCTTTTGCAATTAAATAGAATTTTAAATCATTAGGACTTTTAATATAGTTAAATGTCCCTTCAATTCATTGCAAAACAATATAGTGTCGTGTCGCAACTCTTGAAGCCAGTATAACTCACCTTCTTTAAACCACGAACTATCACCCTCGCTTCGAGAGGACCTAGAAAACTCTTACTCTTTTGATCGCTTCAACATCGTTTTATCGACCAGACAAATTTGACTCTCCATTGATTAAGTTGACCTTCTTCCTGCTTAAAATAGTTAAATTTTGCAATCTTCGGAGGCTCTCTAAGTACCCCGCGCAACTCTGGAAACGAGATGTGAAGTCTCATTCGTGTACCTTGGTATACGAGGAGTCACCTTGATTTTTGGTTTGACCCGAAACGATCATATGACATCCTTTTGACGCTCTTATAGGAGCCCTGTAACACTAGTTTACAACAGTAGAAAGTCATTAAAAATAGAAAGTTGGCTTTCGTTTTGGATCGCCATTTGAAACCTGGAAAGAGAAATCACTTCCCGTCTTCACAAACTTTTAGCGATTATACTAGACAAATGCATGGGACATTCAAGTATAGGCAAGAGAACTTTTCGGGATAGTTTGGCGAAGCTGTTTTGTAGCCTCTCGGTCGTAGTTTGATGAGGTCAAACTGGTCCAATTTCGTCTTGTCACTCCAGAAAACTTGTCGTCGTTTGAACATGGTTGTCTAGTTCTCAGTCCCGTTGACTCTGATGAATTCTCGTTACATAGGGGAACTAGTAGGAGATGTCTCGTTGCGTGCTTCTCCATCAAACGTCAATTATGGATGCGGTTTTCTGGGCGCTCGAGCTAACTTTTGTCATTTTACAACTGGGTGAACTACGACCAGTGACCCCGGAAAACTAGCCGCCAAACGCAAACCGTGTGCTCCTTTTCAATTCTGTCAGTTGCTATGAACTCCTGGTATATCTGGGGACACGTAGAAAGTTAGTCGTGGTGTGCGTGTTCATTGGAAGATAACTTTTGGAAGTAGTTTCTTAGCCTCCGAGCCCGTTTTGAACGTTTTATAACTAGTGAGAAAATGTAAAAATAGAAAACTGCAGACCCTCGAAAGGTTGCCAAATCACCCTAGAAACTTTTAACACACGTAAATAACTGTTTAAAACACTAAAATGAAACTTGTTGTGTGTATTGGAACTTTTGACAAAATGATGTTTTCTCTCTCTTCCTTTCTCTTTCTCTCTCCTGGGTTTATAAAATGTAGAAAAATGAAATGCAAGGAATACATGTTTATAGACTTTTTATTTCGATTGGCAAATTGTAATTATTGTCTGATGTAAATGGGAAACTGAAAAATGACAATTATGATTGATTAGGGTGGATGCCATGCCAGCGAATTATCGCTGATATCATGCTCACGTGGGTTTTGCAGGATGGATGAATGACGACGAAGAAGGCGATGTGAAATTTAATTATTATTTTTGTAACTCTTATAGGTCATTGTAAAATGAATAACTGTGTAATGTAGTCTCTTGTTACTGAAAAATTATAAATGAGATTTGTTAACATGCATGATATGCTAGTTTTTAAGGATACTTATGGAATGTACTTCTAATCACCAGTTCAATTTGATTTTTAGTTGTGTGTGGCAAAAAGGTGTTTGGTTTATACTTAGTAAATTGAAGTCGAAGTTAATACATTGTAGTACCTTCTCAGTATTTAATAAATGATTAAATTAATTATAGGGTTACCTTCTTACCTTGCAAACACAATAATGAGTTTTAATGGGAACACTCAACCCTAATAAAATATTCGTGCATAACTTGCCTGTATGTGTGATCCCTTCCTACCATATAAGAAATTTAAAACCAAAGAACGACCTTAACCTTTGCACCTGATGAGACCTCATAGGTTAGGTAAACAAAACCCCTCGTTGGAGTTTACCGTCATAGTCTTTATGTCCAGTGACAGTGTCGTGAACCCATATTTAGGAATGTCATGATCCAACCTATCTGGAGTATGCGGTTTCCTTCTAGTTTTGGCAATCGCGAGAAGAATGTACTCTCTTCAGGTCGATACCAGGCTGAGTGTTGAAGACCACCTTAGGAGTCACCTTATGAGTCCTTGTTCGAAGGATCGACTAAGCGGTGCTACCTTGGTTTCTATCAAAATCATCTTGGCATTCTCTTGAATGTGGTTTAGTACAATTATGTCCACTTGCCTCAAAATCACATGTAGTAGAGGCGTAGATCACTAGGTGCATATTGGAATTAAACTAAACCCTAGTGGTTTTTGTCTGCTAACTTGTGGGTAGAAACTGTATTTTAACTCCTTGTATGCAAAATTGAGTGGAAGGATGTTGATTCTAGAGAACCTTAGAAATTGTAATCTTGTCCCTTAATCCCTTGTTATGTCATTTATGGCATTAAGGAATAAAGAATATTCCTTATGCGGAATCGTGAAGTGTAGTGACATGGGATCTTCGTGTACATAGATCCCTTGTGTTCATGTGTAGTTTATTATGCTCCTAGCCGTGTACTTCTTTAAGATGTCAGACAAGTGCTTTTGTATCTCTTTTTTTTTGAGACGATGCTAAGAACGAGACCTTAGTGTGATATAAGAGCATATCATATAATGTTGCACATGAGATTGGAGTTTAGGACTAAGGTCAATCTTGGAGTCTGTATAACTTAATTAAACCTTTTCATGCGTTGTAAAGAATATAAGTTACCTTAGTGCGACCAAACTTTGAGAAAACAAAAGATATGTATACCTAGCTATATATAAATCTTATAGGAATTCAATAAGTTTTTCAAATTATAATAACAATGGTAGAGAAATAAATATAGTGTGAATCGAGAAATATTTTGGTGAAAAGCCACCCTGTGTCTAAATCTCCGTCAAATCCTTGTTTTCGTTCTGGACATCAAGTCACTTTCGCTCGAGTGTATGGGTAAGACTGTAGCCTTTAAATAAACGTTTGAGAAGAAAAATCTTAACATAAGAATGAGAGAATTAGAATCTTGTAGGCATTTTGAAATATGGTGAATACTTATGTAAGTTATGAAGATTTGTCATAAGGGTAAAGAGCAAAATTAACTGGTCGAACAATAAGTGAAATGTGAGACGAATTTTCAGAACATGTAGGATGTTTCACGTACTCTAGATGTAACCATGGTAATGTTGTGTTGTGGGTTGTCAATCCTTAAGTCTCTTTTTATTGTGGTCGTGTTATTGCTAGTATTCGTTCGTTGGGGAAAAGTGTGGCATCGACATGCCGAAGTCGTCTGCATGTTTCTATGTGAGTCCGTGACTTATGTGATTGTCGCATGTGAGTCGAATTATGTACTTGGAGCCCTTACGGTGTTGTGTGAAGTGAGCAATGTAAGTCAAAAAAAAAAATTGTCCTAGTATTTTACTGTTGTACTTGGGTGTGTAAAATGTGGGCACTACAGAAAAATGCCCCTCCTTACAATATATAGGAAGAATGAGAGAGAAAGGAGAGAATAATTTGAATCATGCTTCAACCACCCCAAAAGAGCATTAAATTCGTCTACCTCAACCAACCCAAAGGAGCATTGAATTTTCCTGCAATAATGATGTGTTCCACTGCAAAAACCCAAGCCTCCATGTGTTGTTCCTTATCGGGAAAAAAAGGAAGCCTATACTTCATTAATGTGGTAAGTGAGAAGCCTGATAACCTCAAAAATGGTGGACTGTATTTATTAATTTTGACCAACTTAGTCTCACTAATTTAAAGATATCCAATTGTAGTTACGTAGAGGAGACTGTAAGTTTTCCAAAAAGTCTTTTCTTGTGCAAATCGAGCTCCTAGCCAAAATTTATGGCCATCTAAAGGTCGGGGTTGGGCGTTCAATGTGGGCTCTCACAATCTTTTAAAAGATCTGAGCATTTAAAATTCTTGGCGGATTCATGATTCATCCTACATTGAATTGACCTAGCGCAATATTTTCCAAACTTCTTTGAGTTTGGAGTCTATCCGTGCAAGATCCTCATGGAAGCCTCATGCATTCTTAAGATTTTTGTTGCCTTGTAGGGTCCTGGGAATGTGTCATGCCGACACTTGGCACCTTTCACGAGTCTACTCGCTTTCTTTGTGTTTTGGCTTAGTCCCTTCGCTGGCAAAGATACTATGTCGACCCTGACACATGGAGGGATAGCGCATGTTTGGGAACTACCTTTGGACCTTACCCTTGAAGTTGCATTGATGAGGCATGTGGAGGCTTCCGCTGGCTCTTAGACTTTTCAACGGTTGGTGTAAATTTATCAGGTTCTGACCACGTGGAGGGCGTGCACTCATTTGGGGATTGCCTTTGGACCTTAGCCTTGAAGTTGCGCGATGAGGCACGTGGAGGATTCCGAGCTCTTTTAATTTTCAACGACCGCCTGCAACTTCCTCGAGCCCTAGACATGTGGAGAGCCAGCCCTCGTTTGGAGACCCCACTTTTGAGCATCATACCAAAAGTGCACCAAAGAGACACATGGAGGCTTCCGCTGGCCCTTTTTATACTTAGCTGATTCGGGCCTCGAGTGAACACTTCCTTTCTTAGGCTCTGACCACGTGGAGAGCCCGTGCTCACTTGGGGACCCCACTTTTGTCGCACCTTTGAATTTGCGCTGATGAGGCACGTGGAACCTTCCGCGGTTCCTTTTCTTTCCCTTTCACTTTTTGTAATTTCTTTGAGCTAACACATGGTGCCTTCTATGAGTTTGTTGCTTTGCTTTGAGATGAATCGCTCGGGCTCAATTTTGAATTACCGAGTACGCTTTCTTCATTTTTATAACCATCTATTTCTCCGAGATCCATGAAAATGTGAAGTCCATAAACTTTGAGCCTTTATCCATTTTTTCACTTGAGCTTTGATCTCCTTCAACATTGTTTGGCCACTCATTTTTGACCCTGCTTCTCCATTTTTGAGCCCACCTATAACTTGATTTTTGGGACTGAATGTGAGCTCGCACGATCGAACTAACCCTTCAATTTTTTCCTGTGCAAGGTCATGTTTGATTAATTTTTCCTAAGGGGAAAAATTGGATAAAAGTTACATTATGAACTATGTCATGGTATTCAATATTGAAGGAGTAAAACATCTCAATCATATGTCATGCTTATTTTTGTATTGTTTCAACCTACGACACTTGATCGCATATAGTTTTCTAATTTGCTTAACAACCAATTAGGATTCACCTTTTATAATCAGGTCCAAAATATTGTGCATCTAAGAAACCCTCAAAAAAATTTAGTGCCTCATACTCAACATGTTATTGGTACATTCAAAATATAACTTGAACAAAAATTAAAGGACCCTTGGTTAGGGGAGAACAACACTATACGTGCTCAATTTCCAAGATTGGAACATGCTCCATCAAAGTACATAATCCAAGGAGCATTGGGGTCTTCCAATTGAGTTCCAAGGTCAAGGAAATGATCATCAAAGTATGTGTTAAAAACAAATTTATCCAAATCCACATATGTGTATAACACCTCATATGATGCATTCATAGGGTCTTCTATCAAGTGCATCAACTTATCTTCTCTATATAGCTTCACCAACTTTCCTTCCAAAGGAATGGTGGTGTAAGAAAGATCCATTTGCATACTACCTCCCACAATTGTTTCCCATTTTTTTATAACAATATTCCCCATTTGGTTGGCCAATCCACAATAAAAATTCATGGTCAAGTAATTTCCAAGGTGAGTTGTCAACTACACAACCAATCCTTTGACACACCCAAAAATAGCTACATCTCTTGCATCTATGGCATAATTTCTTCCATAGGAAACTATTATATTTAAACCCAAGTCATTCATAACCACCAATGGCATTATATTGCAAGAAGCACCTGAGTCAAACATATAATTGTGAAAAATCCAGGTCATTCACTATCAATGTGGTGTAAAAACGGATCAACATCTAATGGATCTCAACCAGGATGTGCCCAAATAAACTTCAGATGAGGGATCAATAATCTCTTTATTTTGTTCAATTTCATTTTAAGTGATAAGGGGAGGGGTATCTTTGTTTGCAATAGCACCCTCATTGAATCCCAAATACTCAAAATCTAGGTTTCAATGCTCGGGAATCCTAAGTTCGCCAAAGGAAAAATGATTTTTAATTAACTTATGATCTAGACCATGTCACAAACATTGTACTTAGGTAGGGATGTACTAGAAGGGAGAGTGATCACTTTCTCAGATGGTATACATTCTTTCAAAATAGAAACAATAAGAGGAATAGTTGGATTTGGCTCAACAACGGGAGTTTTGCATGGTATATTCCTCTTGCGGGAACCTTTAGGAACATTATTCAAAATTAGAATCTTGGATTTTAAGGCTTAGGTAGGGCTCTTCACTTGCCTACTTCTCAAATTATACTCTTTCTCTTAGGCATTGCACTCGTAATGATCGATTACTCCCTCTCCTCCTTGGAAGGAACCTCTCCTTCATAATTCTTAATCATAAAATCTCATAAGTACTCAAAATCATGATTGGAAAATCATGATCAATTTTTGTATGTTCTTACCTTATGAATTTTTATCAACAACTATTTTCCGTAATTACCTCCTTTTCCTCTGCAATGTACCCAACTCAGAAATAGCTCTTTATTAGGGTCGACTTGAATGCAGATCTCAATGCTTCTAACTTTGTAAATGTGGAGTCACAAGAAAAATAAAACAAATAATATAGCACTAGTCAAACATAGAAATCAAAAT
Source organism: Taxus wallichiana var. yunnanensis (assembly GCA_018340775.1). Classification (NCBI taxonomy): domain Eukaryota; kingdom Viridiplantae; phylum Streptophyta; class Pinopsida; order Cupressales; family Taxaceae; genus Taxus; species Taxus wallichiana. The sequence goes on from CM031235.1 coordinate 723,280,270, forward strand.
GGACTTGCCTCTATATATTATACTCTAGGCATGATAGATCAACTTTAGAAATGCACTGAATCATACTCCAAAAATAGCACACGAGATGATGATCGATAAACCTTTCTTAAAACCTAGGAATTGATAAATCTTACTTCAAGTCCCTGGAAACGACACCAAAAGAGTGTTGGTGGTGTTGATGGGAAAATAAAGCATGCAAGAACACCACTAACTAGTCCACCTTGGATAATTTTTGATCAAAACCACGGAAATAGTCTCGAACTTAAATGAGAACTAATTCCCTGCAACAAAGACACAGGAGTTTTAGTTCCTAATTTAACACCTAAACAAAGACCGAAGTGATTGGGGCGAGGAGGAAGGATATACCTAATTGATTTTTTGTTTATATTTTGGTATGGGTTTATCTCTCTCACTTGACCAAGCCTTTTGGGAATGATAGGGAGACACTTTACTGAGGGTGTGGTTGTCCACCTGCTACTTTTGGCTCTACCTAAACCAAGGTGAGAGGACCCAAGGTGTATCCTAAAAGAGAGAGGGAGATGTTAAGATTCAAGCTCGAAACGTTTTGGAGAGGTAAATATGGGACCAAGTGCATCCCCTAAATTCGGTGCTTGCTCAAGAGAGTGGTCACAAAATCACTACAAAAACTTGATGGGTTAGACACAAGATACTAAAGATAGATTTAATGTGATCATAAGCATCATTCGGAAGGAATTTTTTTAAAAATGAAATGGAATAAAACTTGAGATGTTAATATTCACAACTCAAGGAAAATACACTAAAAATATGAAGGGAAAAAAATTTTACATGTTGATGTCATGTTGGATATTGAGATGGAGATGAAATCTACATGGGGTTAGAAACAATAGTAGTGTAAATGAGAGTGAAGGTGGATGGAAATGGGGGGAAAAGGATCGTTGAGAGGAAGTAGATGCATTAACCATGTTGTCCGATAATTCCTAATGCATTCACACCTGAAATCAAAGGAAACTCATTCTCCATATGTTCCTTTCACTCATAGACAACCAAATAAGATAAACTATGAAAATTAACACTTGAGACCTTGGCACAGACACATGAGAATGAAGCCTCATGCACTCACCATACCAAATTTATAATGCCAAAGGACACCCTAAGGCAGAAATATGTGTAATCATAAAGATTACACAAAGGATATTTTACCTAATATAAATGGTGCAAAGTAACACTACAATGCAATAATCCTTCAATTCCTAATCACACAATCAAATGTAGAATGATTTTCTAAAGTTATTTGGCACAATAAACATAGGATTACAAAAAGAGTCACCATTTATTGATTTCAAGATTTGTTTACAATGAGAAAGACCAGAATTATTCATGGCAAAATTGATCTTGCATGTCCATTTACGAGAGAAGACAAGGGAAACATATAGAAGATGAGTCTCAAATCTTGCTAATGGTTGTACATCGTAACCACCTTAGCATGAACTTGCAGATGACAATTACAAGTATCCATATCTTTGCAGAGATGCTACACAATCAAAATACCTCACTTTCAATTTAATCCTTCTAATTTTCAATATTTTTATGCAAAAAGAAATTTCCATCCCACAATATGAGAAAAACCTCATATTTATACAATCATATTTCATCCCTAGAATAATATCCATTACATATGCTAAATCAAGGGTTGAGATGGTGATCCATGTGAATTGAGGGAAAATCAATGAAGGAGCATGTAATCAGGGAGATGAAAGAGGGAAACAATGCCAAATGTCCACTCCACAATGCACATATCAATCATTCTTCGCCTAGCGGGGTCAAGAGGAGCATGTTCCATCTCTAAAAGCTTTTGGGGTCAAAATTTGATCAAGAGTGCACTTCCGGCTACTAAATCTGCCATTATCTCATGAAGACGATGTTTTCCCACCCAAACTTATGTAACTAAAATATCCAAAATTAATGCACAAATGGCTCCAAACTTGATCTCTATGGAAATCCCTCTCCATAATGGTCCCAACACAACTAATTTCACTGAAAAAAGATTCCCATAATTAATCTTATGAGAAAAACTATAAATTTACTTCATTGTTTAGTGTTATGGGATCTTTGGACACGTGGAAAGCTTTGATTGGGTGGTCAAATAAATTAGGTTTTTGTGGAAATGAAGGAACAACATAAATGTTCCAGTGTTGTATGGAAGGGCCAATTAAGCGATTTAACTATTGAGGGATGCGTATGTGGAGAATGTGGGGAATGGAAGCACTAACGCAATAGTTCTGATTGTTCCACTCAGGCTCGACACGTCCACCAAAAGAAAGGGATGATGAAGTGGATAATTTAGGGAAGTGTGGAATAGGGGAAGAGTTGAATATTCCACTTATTTTGATGGAGTTTGCTTAATCGATAGAAGTGAGGAGCTTGGTGATGCGGGGAAAATAGGAAGCATTGAACGTTCCACTTGTTCCGGTAGAGTCCGAATTAAGCGACGGAGGTGGGGGCGATGAAGTAGAGAATTTAGGGAAGTGAGGAATGCCTAAAATACTAGAATATTTTCCCAAGTTTCAAAAAGACCCAAAATAACCAATTTGAACTAAAAGAATGGCCCCTAACTTGAAAAGCAGGAATAAGTGGAGCAAATGAATTGTTCCTCTTGTTCCTCAAATGTATGATTTACTCGATTTAACCAAAATTTTGTAAGAAATGACTAAGTGTTTATTCGGAAGGAAGTGTTTGCAGAGGTGGAGTTGATGAAACTCTAGAAGTCTTGCAAATGGCAAATGAGTGGAAGAATGCCATGAATCCCGCAACCTAAGCCGTGAAGTCTCTCCTTCTCACATGATTATGCCACTTAACACTTATGATGATCATCAAACCCTGCAAGTTTTAACCCCGAAAACCCCTCCTACTTCTTCAACAATTCAGAGCACATTTGTAACATCCCCAACTCTACAAATCAATCTTCTAAAAGTTCTTCAAAGCATGAACAAAGTAAGAAACCATCACTGAGCACCATGGAATCAAAATCATTCTCGAAGTCCTTCAACCTTCAAATGGGCCTTAGGGAACCCATCAAGACTTTCGATAACAAATTGATAAGTATCTTAGGGAACCAGGGAACAAAATGAGGTTATGAAAAGGTTTAGATTAATGTGACAATGAACAATCTTGCAAGGCATATGCACAATGATGAGCATTACTGAAATGGGAGGGTCACACTAAGCAATAATGGGGAATTCTATAAACATGGTGCCAAAGATATATAAGATCAAAATGGGAACAAACAGTCCCACAAATATTATACCCTTATCGAATTGAAGGATGTTTTATACCTCCCTACAAGTTCTTGAGGAAATTCAATCAAATTCTAGCTACTATAAAAGTAGCTTGGTAGTTTGATAATTGTATTAGGGGTTGGTGTAAATAGGTTTCACCAATTCATTATCCATCTCTCCCCTTTTTAGTGATAAGAATCACATTTACCACTTATCCTACACTACAAAACTTTACAAGGTAGATAAGCATTCTCCTTTAGTTGATGACTAGTATCACATGAATATAGAGAGTGTGGATGAGGTATTGAATAAAATTAATGGTGCGGTATTACTTAAGGATCTAGACCACTAGGTTATTCTAAATATATAGAGGATGGGTTACAGAGGAGTATATTGAGGAATATTCCTCCACCTCTTTCTCTAACAACAAAGACACAAAGAACAACAAAAGAGGATTATGATCCTACACAAAATAGAAATATATGTCAAGTGTCTCCAATGGCATCATTTCCATCAATTTCAATTCCTCCAACATATAGACATATTAGAGATGGTATTTATTAGGTATAAAGGTAAAGGAAAACAATTGGAGTGTGAAAGTAGCTCATCTTGTCAAAACACTAATAGATCCTCTCCTAGAACTCGAGTGTAGAATCATTTTTAAATTGTCTCTCTAATTAGTATGGTGAGCACTACTAACCCTACCTCTATCATTATTATTGAAGTCACTTATCTTCTCGGTTATTTCTTCCTCTCCCTTTTTGCACCATCTTTCCCATTGTTCTCATGCCTCATCTCTCATTTCCCATTTTAAATTCACCAAATGTTTCCTCTTCACCTTCTTCCACTTCGTCACCTTGCTACTTTCTCCCTCATCATCCGGTGTGATATCTATAGCCATAACCAAGCTTGTATCAAGAATATTTCCTTAGTACCCCATCTATGGCATGGAGATTATGGATTTTAAATAGTTGAACATATCTATGGCCTTTCCTTCATTAATCACTCCTCGGGATATGCCTTCTCTTCCTTTAATTCCTATATTTCCACTTCCGATGTGTCATTATAGATTCTAGTGGGTTAACCCATTGTTATAACTATGCAAGTTATCTATTATCTTAACCCATTGTTAGACCTACTCAAGCCATCCAGGATCCCCCTACCACTATTTATATGATCTCTTCTTCCACCCCTACCATCATTTTTGCTTCCACTTCGAAGAAACTTCAAAATATCCTAAAGAGAAATTGGAGATGAGAAAACAATAATAGAGATGACATAAAATAATGTGAATATATTAAGCCCTTTCTTATCACCCTTCGATGTCACTCTACACTCTAATAAAAATGAGATATATTTATAGAAGGTAACTACAAATAAAGTGAATACTCGGAAAGAGATGTTTATAATATAGAAGAGGACATCATGGGTCTATCCAAAAATAAGAAAAAGAGAGGGAGATCCAACAATTGATCCATTCAACATTATGGAGGCCTCCTCAAAATGGCTAAAGGATATATGCAAGACGCTATGGAAGAGGCCAAGTCTACAAAAGTTCAAATACCTATCTACTCCCTAATTCTCATATTATGATAATTTTTGATGTCATAACCATTTAGAAAATTCCATCTAAGGCTAGAATTCATCTTTCAAAATATTTTTGTTCCTGCGCGTAATCAAAAGGCATTTGGATCTCTTTCATCACAACATAATTTCTTTATTTGTAGAGGTTAGATTAACTCAACTTCTTGATTAATGGCACAACCGCATTTAATTGATCATTTTTATTTATTCTTAATTTGATTCATGGAATATTTTGACCAAAGATTGACAAATTTAGGCCAATCAAAAATGAGCAAATGCAAGACATCAACGTTAATACATCGTTGAAACTTGAAAGAGCTAAAACATCAAGCTTTTTACAATGGGTTTTGTTTGAATTTGTCTAAGATATAAACCAAGAGTGAACAACCATACAAGACCCTAATTATAAACATTGTTGTTGTTGATAACAATTATCAAATTTTCCAAATTGTAGAGAAACATGGAAAGCATGCAGTTTCTTGAAGATTCACTTAACCACACAAAGATAGATTGACTATTTTCTCCATGTTTTTGGAGAATTTTCTCATGCAACAAAAGAACCACCATTCATGAACATTTAGAATTTGTTTTAATTTAAAATAGAGATCCTACAATTAGGAAAATCATGTTAAATTATGAGAGTCTTCTCTCATAATAGTTTTTATGGTTTTTAACTTTAGTTTTATTTTTATATTTCCTTGCTTTAGTTATATATATATATATATATATATATATATATATATATATATATATATATTACTTGTTAAAGGATTTGGACTCACTCGATTTAATAAAAAGAAGGAATTTTGAAGCCTCACATGGTTTTGTGAGTTAGTTGTTTTCAATTGGTGATTCATGTCTTGATGCCTAGACAAAAAAATCTTTGTTAGTTATTAAGTAGAGTTCAGACTTCTATTTTCAGTTGAATTTGTAGGATAAAAGATTGATCCTATTTGATCTCACTTTCATGATTTTATGTTTCTCACACTTATTTATGTAGTTGTTATTTGCAATCCTAGATAATTAAGTGGTGTACATATGTTATCACGTGGATAATTTTTTTTTTTTTTTATAATCTTGTTAGCTTGAACATCTCATTATGTTGACTAACGTATGTATATGTTTTGTGAATGAAATTCAATTATTTTCTTGGATTATGTAGAATTTTGATTCTTGGTGTTTAATTTTATTTGACTAATTTCTAGGGTTTGTATAGATTTTATTTAAATGTATTTCTTGTACTCATTGGTTTGTGTGTATGGTTCAATTGATATTATAGTGTCTTATTTGTTTAAAAATCAAAAGAGTGCCTGTTTTATTTTCTTCCTTTCCCTTCCCTCATTTTTGAAGTATTTGTATGGAATCCTAAATCACTTGGATAGGTTGGAATGATTTTGAATATTATTATAGTGAGATAAATTTAGTTATGAGTTGGTGAAGTTTATAAAATTCATTAGTTACTCTATAGGTTAACCTTGGCCACATTATTCCTAATTGGCCATTGTTTACCATAGTATTCAATACCTTGAACCCTATTTCTAACACGGGTTCTAATACAAGAAATATTTATTTCATATCTCCTCTTGGAGCTTGTGTAAAAACTTGAATCAACAAATACCTTTGAATTTTACTCACCATTATTATAGTCATGAGTGTCCCAATGAGGGTTTGAGATTCATTTTCCACCATAGATCTAAAAGATTTAAATTCTTCAAATACTTTTAATTTTTGTTTGAGTAAATAGATCCACATCATTTGGCTATGGTTTTGATGAACATGATGAAGTACTTTGATCACCATATAATCGAATTGGAAGAGAACACAAGTTGGAGTGAACCAACTATAATTTTTGTTGAATTTGCAATCTAACTTCTAAAAAAATCATCTTGAGTGTTTATCCAATATACAAACTTCAAACTTCTCATATTTTATAGGCTATGTGGGAAATTCTACTACGTCATTATTTTGTAACACATGAATGTAGTCATGATTGGAGTGCCCAAATCTCACATGCCACAACATACTTGGAGACATTTTGTCTTCAATGAGATGAGAAAAATTCCATGAAATTGATGGCTCACCCTTAAGTTTTATTAATTTTCCTTCCTCACATCTAATCAATACAATTGCATTGTCACTTTTTCTTTTGATAGTGACTTCCCCATTGTCCATTAAAATGGAGTGCCCTTGTTGACGAATGAGCACCAAAGACAACAGGTTTCTCTTCAACTGAGGAAGGTAGATGACATTTTTAAGAATGAAATAAGGAAACTCTAAACACTTGATTCGGATTGTAAACTTTCCTTTTGGTTATAGACCCTATCTATCTAGTAAATATATTAGGCCACAAAATTCCTCATAAAACTCCTCAAAGTATTAATTCATAAATCCATACATTAGCGGCACTGTTTCAAGGATGCAAGAAAATAACCATGTTGAATTTGTTAACACATTGTTTTCTTCCTCATATTTTTAGGATTTATAAGGAATGTATAATAAACTAATTATAAATCCACAAATAATTTTTGAAGATTATAGATTATGAAGTGCAGTGATTAAACATAGATTAAGATGTTTATATTACATGAATAGAAAGTAAATAACTGAAATTAAAATGACAGAGACACCATATTTATAGTGGGGTGTAGACACCTATAGTTTAATCAAAGTAAATTTATTACTAAACTTACACTAATTATTCCATTCCCTGTTAACGAACTACACTATGCTAGTTGAATAACTCCCCTAACTCTCTCTAATCCCCTAAATCACACTAACACCCCTCTCAATGGATTCCACAAGCCTATTCCCATTAATTAAGCCACTTAGGGTTAATTAATTCACCTTTGACTTTCTAAATACACTTACCTTTGTATAAGTGCATTTCATTTCCCAAAATCCATTTCATTTGCATTTCACCTTTTTGGACTTACATTTTGTCCCACATGCATCCAAAACCTCCCTTTCTTGAAAACATAAATCTATAAATAGACCTCTACCCCTCTCACTTCTCCCTAAGAACACTTCTCCTTCTTTAGGCTAAACTATAGTATTTTGCTAGGATTTAGAGCATTCTTCATTGTTATTGAGCTATCATTATCTATTGCATTTTCCAACTCAAGCTTGAGTAAATGAGAAGAACCATATGGCCTTGTAGCCATTAATGGTGAGCTCTCACTCTCAAACCCTTGAGCATCAAACAATCAAAAATTGATTGTTAGGATCTTTATAGGTTCATATTTTATAGCTTTCAAAGAGTAGAGAGTAGTATACATGTTTAGTTTGATGTTATTTCAAATTTATAATGCATGCATAGGAGTAGATCTTGTTTATCTCTTATCTAGATGGTTCATAGTTGAGTTTGTGAAATATTTGGGGTTTCTTTAGTGTTCTAACCTCATTTTCATAGCTTTCCTAACTTACTCATGTTCACATATAGCACGCCCGGTGGGACCTTACTCCATGGTCTCTAGAAGTTATTTTTCAAGCTTTTTACTTCAAGTTCTAACCATTTTCATGCATTTTAAAGGTTAACTAGTGTATTTTCAAGATTTTGATAATCTGAAAGGTAGTTAATCTTCCTTTTGCATGCATATTTGTTGGGTTTATGTTAGAAATTGAGTTAAAAGAAAAAAATATAACCTATTTGTAGTTTTAGATTTCTGGTTCTCGTTGTTTTTGTGGTTTTCAGGGCCACACAAAGGTGTTCTGGAAGGGCACGCACATTTCGAAACTCATGCACACCTGTTTAATTGCACACAATAACATACATTGAGATGTGCATGCATCTCCCTATCTCGTGCCCCCTGTTACCCTGTATTTTTGACCCATTGTCAAAACTTTTCCACTAAGCCGTCCATACGTCATGAACTACACACACATGCTTGCATATATGCACATATGTCTCTCGCGAAATGCATGTGTTTATTAAACTCTTTTTCAACTTTCCTTTTCACGTTTCAGTCGCATATGCTTTATGAGGCACGCACATGCTTAAACCCGTGCGCAGGTGTCATTCTAACCGCTTAGGTGTAATTGTTCCTTGTATTTTCCACAGAGCCGTGTACATGTTGTTAGGCATGTGTGCATGCCATAAAGGGCATGCAAGTGTTGTTTTTTGAAATCAAATTTTTTCTAATAGTTAAGGGTTGATTTTTGAATTTCTAACACTTTGCAGGATTCTTGTTGATGTTAATCAGTGTTTTTATAGGTTACTTTGATAAATATTGTGGTTTTATACTAACTTTTACTTAGTTGAGTTTATGAATGCTGCATTATCATTTGTAAGGCTTTGAAATGTGTATGTTCTTCCCTCACACCTTATAGGTGATCTTGGGAATCAAAACATTTCAAAACCTTCTTTATGCTTTCATAAACACTTCAATTAAGTTTTCTAAAGGAATTAACTTCAAATTTGGTTTAAAACAAACTTACTTGTCGCATTTTTATTGAGTATTTCCCATTTTTCACAAGATTAGTGAGGTATTTTGTTGTGTATGCCCTTTCCTTAAATCTTATGATGATCTGGGAAATTAAAAAGGACATACTATCTCCTTTATATGATGTGTTAATCGGTTGAAAAATTACTAATCATTGTGTAAAGGTCCATATCGTGTGTCAAAGAAATCAAAATCTAAACCAAATCTAACGTATTTATAGGTTTCAACGACATTTAAAACCTCATTAAGATCATAAGATAAAAACAAACACCATATTCAACACACTTGATTTGTAGGTTTGGATAAGGGTATGCCCCATCCACTTTAAACTAGGACATAACCCCTTTGGCATAAGCCTTAAGCTACAACAATGGGGGTGGTCCTAGGAACCTAAAGTAGTCCACCGTTGAGTAACCTCGTGGACAAAAAGTAAGTGCTCCACTTACCCACTTGACTAGATTTTTACTTGTGAGTTTAGCACCAAAACATTCTCCATTACGACCCAGTGAAAGATATGTGTGAACGCATTCATTGCTCATCATATTTAAAGGGGGTAAAGTAAAGCCCAAATACTCCAAGATTTGTCAGTGTAACTTTCTTGGTAAATTGAGCTTACAGAGGGTGTTTAGGTACCTAGTTGAGAGAACCACCTAGGAAAGCCATATCTTCTTGGAGCCCACTTTTCCATATCAAGCCATCATATTTTATAGAGCTCTCACGAAGTGACAACTTGCTTGGAGTCAAAACCTTGTTTCTTGAACAAGGCGAGAGTCCACTTAAGTTGAAGCTAAGTGTTATTCATCGTGGACTTACAACGTGCCACTTTGTCTTAGTTCTTCACTTACCCTAAGGTAAGGAAAAATTTGTCAAAGTTATACTTAGTTTTTTTCATCATCACTTGGCCTACACCTTTGTTATCTTGTTGCCCATTTGGGACGAAAGAGAAATAACACACGCGGATACCGCTAGAAGTAATCATGTTCACCACTTTTGTATTCTTCTTGCATGACTAGGCTACACTACCGGAATGTAAGAGTTGAAAGTATGAATGGTACGTCATCACGTTCTAATAGGCCCTATGTCTCAAACCCATCTTGAGACACATTATTGACATAGTTAGGCTTGATTCACCTTTTGATCTCCCTTAAACATTGTTACTTTGTTCATATTGCATCTACACAATTATGATACTTACGCCTCATTCCTTGTGAACCTGATTTAAGTGTCTATAAATTGGTGTTGCGTTGCCCACATCTTAACAAATCCTTAGTATAATTGTACTTAGTTTTGTTTCAAACATTACCTCAAATCTTGAAAAGTGGTGGTTACGTTGTTTGTGTATCATATCCATATTATTTCGGTGCTAAAACCTTACTTTCTCTTGAAACTTGGTTAACATACCTTAGTAGTATTGTTGTGTTCCTTACATACATAATTTCTACCTTTTAGGACTTAGGTCTTGCTTGTTTCTAAATTGGTCATAGTATCCTTTGATTGGGAGTCACATCAACCCCTTGTTCATTTTGAACTCAACATAAACATTGACATCGAGTTGATCATCTATACATTGAACTACCGTTGAAAAACATAAGGTGTGAACTATTGATTTATTGACTGGTTTACTTAAAGGCTTGCATGATTGTTCCTTGTGTGATAATAGTTGCATAGACTTATATCTAGGACAAATCATTGGATTCTTTGACCCATCATTCGTTAGACCATTGATTAGTAAAACATTGAGACTTCAAGAAACTTAGACCATGTTGCACCTAGGTTTGTTACACCTTGATTACACTTAGATGAAACCTAGTACAAAAGAGACTAGTGATGTTTCCCATTACGAGAATGACATATAATAAAATTGATCGCGAAGCAGAATTAAATCCTTTTTCCAACTATCCCTTTCGTGGTAATAACTTTGGTCTTGTTATTTTAAATTTTTGTGGCTAAAAGAAACCCATTTGAAGCCAAATCTTCGCCGAGAGAGAGGGGACTTAACCAAATTATAAAGAGAACCAAACAGCTCGCAGAACGTTGCCAAGTGTCAAGCAAGCGCAACTTCAGAAGTCAAAAAGGGGCGAAGTCTCAAACTCCCACGGGACTGACACGTAGAGCCAACAAAGGAGTAGGACAAGCTCACGGACAAAGTGCTGTGTGTCCACCCAACACTTTCTAGGAGCCTTAAAGAAAGTAGAGTCTAGAGGATGTGCAAACCTTCCACATGGATCTCACAAAAATGGACTCCATCTTCAAAGCAGGCCATAAAAGATGACAAGCCAGCCATCACGTATAAGTGATTTTGGGTCTGATCTGTAAGATTTAATGCTCGAGGACTTTTTCAAAATATGGAGGAAAAGGGTCATTTCATTACAAAATATGTGTCGTTTGAATCAAGGGCCGAGAACCAATGCATAAAGGGTCGAAATATCTGGTCATGTAATAAATAGTCGAGAGAGTTTCTTCTCAAAAGGCGAGTCCATCTCAAGGGAGTTGGTTGCAGGATAATTAAGATGCATTAAATAGGCATGGTTCTCACTTTTCCAAAGGGGTCAAATTGTGAGAAATATTTGAGGAAATCTGTTTCTATCACTTCATATCATTTATCATAATTAAGGGGCAGATGGGAAGGAGTTTGAAAGTTTTTTCTTACCTCCTCCTCACCCTATAAATTGTAATCGAAGTTCAAAGGAAGATATAATTTTAGAGGATAATTTTAGTTAGGTGTCAGGAGTCTTAATCTTTTCCTCTCTGTCGCCAAGCTTCTCTTTTGTTAGGAAAAGGAGATCTTGAAACTCCAGCCTTCTGCCTGGGCTTTGTAATGACAATCTTTCCTCTCTTCTATATGTAATACTGTGCACAACCATTGGAGTAATATATATGTTTTGTGGTGTTTCCGGTTCATCATTCACATATCTTTATTGTCTCTGATCACCTTTATTTTCATTTATAAATTGTGCATCTTTGGGTGTTGTTGCAATCTTTGTGTGTGCTTAAGTAGTTTGAGACGATTGTGTATTCGGTTGGCTTCTGGTGTATTCTTTTCGGCGCATCACCTTAGTTTGTTTTATGTTTTTTCTTTCCAGTTTTTCTGACCCCTATCTCACCCCACAGAGAAGAGCCAACTTCTTTAAAATCTGGAGGTCTCCTTAGGACGCACATCCCACCAACCTAAGGATTCCCATGACTCTGACGGCTCTATCCACCAAGGATTTTTGTCAATAGGTCCTCTCTTTTCGAGAGGTTAAATACCAAGAAGTATTAATAGATCATAGTGGGGAAGACACTCGATTCATCCAAGAGAAACACACCCATGATCTTGCTCATTTTCATGAACTCCTAGATACTATAATAGATACCAAGTACTTGCACAATTTCTAGAGCTATGAGAAAAATTGCCACAAGAGCATGAAGCAGCTATTAAAAACATTAACCTAGAGGAGGAAGAACCACAAATACCTCCCCTTATCGACATGGATAATCCTTTTGATGGAGGATACACTTCCACTTCTGGTGCTCGTAATAAAAACTTTGAGAGTGAAGGGCCAAAACAAATAGATGGTTCTCGAAGACCATACTTTAAAGCCTCACGCAAAGTTAAGATCAAACGTGAACACAAGGAGTTACCTCCACCTCAATATGACAAAGAAGATGATCCTCAAATCGAAGAAGAGGTTATACAAAGACAAATACTGAAGCTAAGTCAAAATTTAACAAACTTAGGGTCCTCGAGCAAGAGTACATGTAAGGAAATACTTAAACCCAAATCTGGTGAATTACACATCGAACCTTACGGCGATGAAATAGTAAAGGTCACTCGAGTGATTAGACCATCATCCCCTATGAAAGAGAAACTCATTACACAAGAGTTGCAATCCATGAAAAACATGCTCACAACCCTCCAAGAGAGTAATGTAGGGCATAGTAAAAAGTACCGATACAAATAATTATGTCCCTACACATTTGAAAGAGACATGTTACGAGTGGCATTCCCCAAAAACTTTGAATGTCCTAAATTCAAAAAGTATAAAGGTAAAGGTGACCCTCGTGATCATATTAAAGACTTCTACATGGCTTACCAAGAAGTACCTTTTAGTGACAACTATCTCATACATTTTTTCCCTCGTAGCTTGGGAGGACAGGTGCTAGAATGGTTCCTCCACATACCCAAGGGAACGATCCGACATGGCCCGCATTAGCTGAAAATTTTGTGCGTCACTTCTCCTTTAACATGGAGAGTGACATTACCATGGTTGACCTTTGCAATGTGAAACAAAATCCAAATGATACCTTCGCTAGTTTCTTACAGTGATGGCGGGGTTAGCAAGTCATTTCCCTTGTCCCGTTCTAGAAAAACAAATGGTCAGTATCTTTGTTCCGAACCTAAAATAAGACATAGCCTTTCATCTATAGATGCACTACGTCACAAACTTCAAAGAAGTTATTGAGAAAGGAAGCCAAATAGAGAAGTCTCTCATAGCAAAGGGAATGATCAAGCCCTTTACAAAAGATAAACACGAGTCAAAATCTACAGATAAACCAAAGTTCTTCAATAAGAACAAGCATGTCATCAGAGATGGCATCACAGACTCCAAAAGAGTCTAAGTTGTACAAAGTGGTCCGCTCTTGAAACTTACACAAGGACCTCAACTGAAATCACCACAAAAATGAGCATTTACGCCTCTAACAAAATCATTATCTACCATTCTTAAAGAGTTAGATGATGTAAACATGGTTTAGTATCCATCCGCAATAATGTATTATCTAGAAAATGCACCTAAACTAGTATGTTTTAAGGAGCATAAATACTATGACTTTCATCGTGTCAAAATAAACAAAGCGACAAATGTCTAAAGTTGTGGCATTTCATTTAAGACCTTATTGAAGAAGGAAAGATTGAGGTGGATTCACCTAAATCGGGATAAGGTCCTAACGAGAAGATGGGAATATTCAACCAGCCATTTCCTAACCATAGTAAACTAGGAAATAAGAAGCCAGATCAACTTCAATCCTCTAATGACTATAGAACTGCTAACTATGTGTATCCATCAAATGATAATCCCTTTGATTCCCTCATAGGTTGTATTCATTCATCTATGAACAAGTAAACACTATTAAAATCTTAGGTAATAAAGTGCAATGATGTGGGAACACAATGCGCTAGCTTAGTGATCCCATAACCTTCTCTACCTATCCCTCAAGAAGGTCTAGTATGACTTATTAGAACAATTGGAGAAAACCATGGCTAAGATCTCGATCTTAGACCTCCTAAAAATCTCAAATTCTCATAAGAACATACTATATAAAATGCTTCAAGGATCAGGAGTATCCACAGATGTAGATCCTACACACCTCCAAGAAATGGTTATAAATCTTAATCCTAATGACTACATCTCTTTCAATCAAAATGAAATCCCATGTAACAATCCTGACCACAACTTACCTTTATACATAGAGGTCTTTGTTACTCATCGTAAGATAAAGAGAGTGCTTGTGGATGGGGAATCGGTCTAAATATTTTTACACTAAAGCTTGTCAGGAAGCTAGGCCACTCATAATCAAATTTGGATAATATGACCATTATGATCATGGATTATTATAATGAAGAGCATGAGTCAGCAAGTACTATAGAGATCCTAATGGAATTAGGGCCCACGTATCATGATACAAAGTTCCATTTCCTTGAGTTGGATCTTCCATATAAAATTCTTCTAGAATGCCCATGGATTCATGCCTTGCAAGCCATTCCTTCGACCTTCCATCAATGCATCAAGCTATGTCACGTAGAATAGATGAGCACCATCCCGAGTGACCAAAAACCGTTTACACATAGTAGAGCACTAAATAGCTTCTCTCATGCATCATATGAGTGTCATGTCCTTCTATTGCTATTGTTGTCCCATTACGAACTAAGGCTATGAAGGATCGTATAGATCCAGATACATTGACTCCTTGCAATCAGAATTTTCCCACACTAGTCAATCCCTTTACCTCATGGGAAAAAAACATTTGGAAAATATGGTCTAGATGATCAATTCAATATTCAACAGATCTCTTAATATTCAATCTCTCACCATGGCTTTGTCACCTAAGACACGTGGTTATTTTCCCTAAACCCTTTGAGAGGTTTGTTCCTAGTGGTCTCTTGTCAGATGAAAATATGTTAGAAACACCTACCCATTGGGTACCTGAAGGAACGATGGCTTCATGTCACAGGCCCCATAGTATGTTAAGGGTCACCAAATGATGCATGTCATGGGTTATAAAGGATTTGGATGTGGTGCAAGCACTCAAGGAAGATTAGAGCCCGTTCTATTCCCCAATTTAAGTCTCATAAACATGGCCTTAGTATCGGGCCTCACGATGCTCCACCTCGAGAGATAGATGTTACCTCTTCGAACGTGAGGATGGCTTGTATCATTCAAACAAGTGGTGCAGATTCCCAATGTAGCCTATATGAGGATCTTGCCTCTCGATCTATTTCTAGATTCTGTTATCTTCCCCTTTTCGGATCAATTCCCACATCGATTTCCAAGTCACCCTTGTATATCCTAAACTCATTGATTGGGATCAACAACTTCACATGCCGGTCGATTTCTTTGAAAATGATGAGGCAATTACAAAATTCATGGGACTTAGAGATACCATTCCAAGCAGCGATCATAAGAAGGGTTTCTCTATCAAATTGGAAGCAGCTGCGTACTTTGGGGAGGAAGTAGAATTATGTGGTTCTTTGAGAAAGAAGATGGATAGAAAAGGCAAAATTAATACAAATAATCCTAGTATCAAGAATAAGCATAATTCTCATAAGAACAAGCTCTTTAAGGTGCTTATGGATGAACAAATGGAGCAATCAACGGAAAAGGTATTTCCACCATGGGAAGATAAAACTCTTTTAGAGTCACCTATAGAAGTGGATCTTACTCTCCCCCTAATCCTACATGGATGGAGGATGCGTCAAAAATTTTAGTTGAAGATACGATCAATGTCAACATCGGGTCAGAAGAGGATCCTAAGATGATAAAGTTGGGAGCTTCACTCGACGTAAGAGTAGAAAACTTTCGTAGCACTATTATGAGAGTATTCGGGCATATTTGCATGGTCATATGTAGATATGTTAGCGTTGGTCATGAAAAACCTTGTTGTGCACCTAGATGCCAAACCTATCAAGAAAAAACTAAGGAAGACGCACCCAAAGATTACATTACTTTTCAAAGAAGAACTGGAGAAAGTATTAGCAGTAGGTTTTATCAAACCTATTGACTATTCAAATTAGATATCTAACATAGTCCTAGTCTAGAAGAAGCCAGTCGGTATCGAATATGCACCGACTTCAGAGACATCAACAAATCATGTCCCAAAGATGACTTTCCCTCTCCTAACATCGACATGATTATCGATTCCAATGCTATTTATAATATGTTATCCCTAATGGATATCTTTTCGAGGCTATAACCAAATCAAGATCGCAGAGGAAGACCAACATAAGACTGCTTTCATCACCCCTTGGGGGAAATTTTGCTATCAGGTCATGCCTTTTGGACTCAAGAATTATGGGGCTACATATCAACGTGCAATGATTATCATCTTTCATGACATGATGGGTCATATCATGGAGGATTACGTGGATGATATATTAGTTAAATATAGGACCAAAGAAGAGTACCCAAAAGTGTTGAGGCGTATCTTCCAATGGCTCTGAGATTATAAGGTTTGTTTGAATCCCAAGAAGTGCATCTTTGGCATATAATCAAGAAATTTATTGGGTTTCATTGTTTCACAAAGAGGGATAGAGGTAGATCCTACCAAGGTTATAGCTATTACAGAGATGCCTCCACCAATGAACCTTAAACAACTACGAAGTCTACAAGGAAATATTCAGGAAATTCACCAATTTATATCACATGTTGTGGGTAAGTGTCATCCTTTTACACATCTGTTGAAGAAAGATGTTACCTTTAACTGGGACTGACTGTCAAAAGGACTTTGAATTACTTAATCAATATCTAGTCAATCCACTTGTTCTTATGTCGCCTACCCCAAGCGAACCCCTACTATTGTATATTTCAACTACCCAATTCGTTATTGGTGCACTACTTTCCCAATATGACCTTAGCCACAAAGAAAGGGTGGTGTATTACCTTAGCCACACCTTAATTTCCTATGAGCTAAACTATCCTCAGATTGAAAAATCCTTCTGGTTGTTGTCTTTACATTTCAAAAACTTCACCACTATCTCCTTAACAATAAGACCAAGCTAATATCCAAATTTGACCCTCTCAAATACCTCCTATCTAAACCTTCCCTTACAGGACGGATGGCTAATTGGATCATCCTCCTCAGTGAGTTTGACATTGAATTCGTTAACAAAAATCCCTAAAAGGGGTACTGTACTTACAGATCGTTAGTTGAATCTCTCTGCTACCATGAATGGAACTAATGTGTCTCGAATTTTCCGGATGCATCTATGATGTATATTGAGGAATCCATCATGTGGCAAGTCCACTTTGATGGGTCATTCACCTTTCATGGTTCAAGAGTAGGAGTGGTACTTATCACTCCCATTGGAGAATTTATTCAAAGCATTTCATTTAGGGTTCCCTTGCACGAATAACATTGCAAAGTATGAGACACTCATCACCATCTTGAAATTAGCTATCACATGGAACATCAGACAGCTATGAGTCATTGGTGACTCCTAATTGATCATTAAACAAGTTAATGATGAATACAAAGTTAAATATGAAAAGCTTGTTCCATACAAGAAATTGGTTGAAACTTTGAAGGAATACTTTGTACAGTTATCTTTGAGAAAAGGCCAAGATCACATAATCGATCAGCAGATGCCATGGCTAAAATTGGATCTTTATTACACACTCCACCTCAGACAAACAAGATTCCTTTCTTTTTGGAACACTTTCAAGTTCTGCATATGACATGTCAAAATATTTTCTAGCATGTGAAGTTGTTGGTCCTCTATCTCCTTGGTATGATCCCATTTTCAACTACTTACAAGATGGCACTTTTCCCCCAAATATCTCCCATACCGAGAAACAAGCCCTTATACCATATAGCCCATTATACCCTCTTAAGAGGCACCCTTTATCATCGTGGATACAATGGGAATATGTTGCATTGTCTTGATGTGACCGAGTCAATCCAAACAATTAAAGAAGTGCATGGAGGCGTTTGTGAAGTGCACACAAGCGGGATGGTCCTTGCTAAGAAACTATTGAGAGTAGGTTACTATTGGCCTACAATGGAAGAGTTGTTGCAACTTTGTCAAGAGATGTGAACTTTTTCAAAAATATGAAAACTTGATACATGCACTAGCACAAGCTTTGCAGCCCATTAAAACACCTTGGCCATTTTCAAAATGGGGACTTGATCTCATAGGGAATCTCACTCCAACTTCGTAAAATGGTCACACTAATAATATCACTACCACTGAGTACTTCACTAAATGGGTAGAGGTTTTGTCTCTCACTTACATAAACTGGTGCATGAGATCTCTAAGTTCATTATAAACCATCTCATTTTTCATTACAACATCCCCTCTGCATTGTAGCAAACAATGGTAAATCATTCAAGAAAAAGACAATAAAATTTTTATGCCAACGCTTCCAAATCTTACTCAATTCATCAACCTCCTATTACCCTGAAGGTAATCGACAAGTTGAAGCCACCAATAAAACCCTTTTTCATATCATGGAAAATATGGTTAGTAAAGCGGGCCATAATTTACATATACAGATTCATCCCGCCCTTTGGGCCTATCGAACCTCCATCCGCACCCCTACTAGTTCTACTCCTTATTCATTAGTCTTTGGAATGGAGGCCATTATAGCCTTAGAATTTGAGCTTCCTTCCCGATAATATCTCTCGGGACTATCTCGGACAAAGATGAAGACTACGGGGTATCGGACTAAGCGCGAATTAGAGCTCTTTGGATGAGAATCATATGAGAGAACTCAATCATTTGAAATTTTATCATAATTGAGTGTCACGAGGATACAACAAATGACAATACCTTGTTAATTTGAAGTAGGATATCTCATTTTAAAATAAAACCAGTTTAACACAATCAAAGATCGAGAAAATAAAGGCAAGTTAGAGCCCAATGGCTAAGACCATATGCCACGGTCACTAAATACGATTCGGGGGCATATAAACTAGCTCACTCAGATGGTGAGGAATTACAGGAACCAATGAATGCAATTCATCTCAAGCGGTTCTATGCTTGAATATGAGGTTCCTCGAAAAAAGAAAAAAAAACAAGCAAAAAAATCAAGAAAATAGTAAAAAAGAAAACATGTCATCCTAATGTGAAAACCATGCAATTGTGGCACCTTGGGTGAAAATGGTTTCAACGCTTAAGGAGGACTCGTTGTTCACAACTAACTATCGCTTATTTGGATGCATAACAATCACTTTTATCTAGGGATACTTTTTCTAGGTGTAGGGATCCTCTTGAACCTATCTTTAGGGCCTGGATCTGGTTGATCTATTCTTGTATCTATGTGAAGGAATTGCCTTTGTATATTCCCATATAACACTTGGGAAACCTTCGCATCTTCATTTTCTTGCACATACG
Source organism: Taxus wallichiana var. yunnanensis (assembly GCA_018340775.1). Lineage (NCBI taxonomy): Eukaryota > Viridiplantae > Streptophyta > Pinopsida > Cupressales > Taxaceae > Taxus > Taxus wallichiana. Next base: position 723,300,141 of record CM031235.1, read on the forward strand.
TGTGACATTATGCCCTTATACATCCCCTCTATCATTGGGGGCATCCACACTTCTTTGGTTTGTTGTAAATATCTTGAAAAACCTTCGCATAAAAAATAAAAACATTTGAGAAACCCCTTTTAGGGAAAAAAACTACAAAAACAATGTGAATAGTAACCTTGAAAATTATCTTTAAGATGACACAAAAAATAGTAGAAAAATGATTCAAAACTGTCCCGCAAAAACAAAGTAGTTGTTTACTTACTTTTAGTTGTCATTTGTAGAGTTTTGATTACATTATATTTCCATGTTGTATGTTTTAAATTGGATTCATTTGCTTAGTTTAAAGTGTTACTTTAATCTTTTATACATAGGCATTTGATTCATTTTATCTTACATACTTGTATATAATTGTGTTGTGTTAATTAGATTTGATTGAGTTATATTTGTTGTTTGTGTTGTACAGTTTGTTGTCATCATAACATCATATCATCTATCATCACATTTATACATCATATATCAATAAAAGCTAAGCTACATAATCATGAACATGAAAATTAAACATGTATGCTAAGCTACATCCATATATTATCACCAAGAGGTAAGTCTGACCTTTTGTCCCCCTCAAACATAAACCATAATAAAAACATGGATAATCATAAGTATCACATACAAAACAACATGATATCATCTATTGTTATCTCATACACAAAATGCGATAAGTAGAACATGAAACATCTCATCAAAACATGTGATATCATCTATATGATATCTCATAAATCAAAGAACATGTGATACAATCATACACATCATAAATAAGTCCATAATCATCATAATCATCATCATAATCATATAACATATCAAAATCAAATGTCCATGTACAAAGTGTCTCGATACATCTAGATACAAAATATGCCATCATGGGCATGAATCAAAAGTGATCCAAACATCATTGTATACATCATGAATCAGATAGAGTCATGTCTTACTCGATCCCTCATGGGGACTACTTTCTCTCGAGGTGGTGGTGGAGGGCCCATAACCCGTGGACCCTGTTTGGCCGTTGTTGCCCATTCTCGCTACCTTGGGAGTTGCTCAACCGATCTAGTTGATTGATCTCATGGTCTCTGTGATCTCATATAAATCGACGCTCGACTATAACTAGGTGCTCTATGGATCTCTGGAATAGCCTCAAAATATAATGATCGATAATAAGAATCCCTTCCATTAGTTGTCTCCAAGTCCAGGTACATGCACGGTGTCACCGCAACTCCATATGTTCATCAGAATAAGGATACCTCTAAAGAAATTATAGCAATTTTGGCCTATCCCACTATCCACTCGGCTCATAGCTGATCTCACTCCACCGTAACTTTGTTGTACTCGAGCCGCTAACTGGTCCCACTCTCCCTAGATTTTCCTATCTACTACTGCCTACTCCCTCTCAAGAATAATCTTGGCTCACTGTACGGTGACCTATAGCTGGACCACTATGACCTGTTGTAGTTGTTTTTCGTGTAACGTAGCTAACTCTCCGCACGTTGGGGAATCTGCTCCCATCCCCCACCTCTGGGACTATGTGGTGGTTTCCCAACCATCTCCTCCACCTCCTTCTATGTTATGTGGTGGAGTGAAAATTTGGGCTTTTGTCGAGGCTATTTTACATGGGCATGTGGAAGTACCTATTGTAATGGAACATCTATCCCTGCCTGCATACCCATCTGAGCCATCAGGATATGAACATGCACATGTGGCTATGCAGGAACCTGTCTGGGTACTCTCTGTGCCTCCCTATGGCCTTGACCTTGTTTGTGGCCATGTCCCTTTCCATGTCCGGTCCTTGTCCACCTCCATCACCCCCATCATCTCCATCATCTTCATCGTCATCATCACTCTCATCCTCATCCTCACTATCCTAATGAGCCCCTTGTCATCCTCCCCCTCTATAAGGTGGTTGCTCTATTGGTGGCACTCTTGCATCCCATGTAGCTTGTGTAATAGTGAGCCACCTAGGTAAAAATGTAGGGTATCATGCCGCATAAGCCCTATATAGCTTGGATCCATGATCTATCGTAAAGGAACCCATACTTGTGGAACCATTTGCTTAAAACTATCTCGGCCCACTGTGGCCGATCTATGGACCAATATCAAAGGTATCCCTATCTCATCTCCTATACCACATCTTAGTCATGGGCACATCCTGAACTACCCCAAACTGCCGCTACTCTATCAATCCTATAGTACTCCCTAATGTATCCACGAATACCAAACATAAAATGATCAACCATAGAAATAATGAGCTCCACTACATATTTTGGCCACTGATAATGTCTTTAAGGCCTCCAAACAATCATCTCGCAATCGAATATCATCCAACGCACGATGATAGAAGTATGTATCTACCATGTGACCTTGTACATCATCACAAATAGGTGCCCAACCAAAGACTGAGGGCTCATCAATAACTCAATCTCATAACGCACCTATAGGGTGACCAATGGGTATATGGTCTCAAGCCCATATTTGTTAAAGTGTGTCTAGACCCACCATCTTCTAACATGGTAGTAAGTAATCAAATGAAGATCCCAAGTATAAATACGCCAAGTATGCACCGACCCCAACTATAGCCCTCTCCTATAAGAAATCCTCGAATCATAGTAATCATACCTTAAGGGAATTATGTGTCGGTCTTGTCGGTGATAAGAATGCCACTAACAAGAGCCATGAGATAGATCGACATGCAATGTAATCTCGGATCCGCAATACATTGATGCATATGAACTGTCATAGCTCATCAAGGTATGCCATCTTCACCGAAAATCTCAATAAGGATATCAAAAATTTGTGTCTCATCAATCTCATACTCAATCAAGTCCCCATGATAGACACTTGTAGGATCCTCCATACATCCTCTAATGTAATCGTCGTCTCACCAGTAGGAAGCCGGAAGCACTGACTCTCGTTGTGCCACCACTCGGCTAAGGTTGTGATGAGGCTGTGATCTATGATAATATGTGGCATCAATGCCATATAGATAACTCTATCACATACAAGGAAATGTCTAAACACTTCCTCTCGTGTCCCGAGAGGGTAGCCTCAAGATTTTCAAATTGTCCATGTCGCTCACGCACCTACAAAATAGGTGGTTGTCTCTGTAAAATCAAATAGCACACTTGTTATACTTTCTTCTAAACATCGGTTAACACTTAGCCTATTCATCACTATGTTCTTCTAAGACATTTTTCTATGTTCTTCTAAAGACATTTCTTTATGTTCTTCTAATACATTTCTCTATGTTCTTCTAAGACATCTCACTTTTCTTCTCAATGTTCAAAAACATGTCTTCTATAACACATGTGCACCCCTAAGGACACATGCACACCATTTTTGGCATATGCACACACAACAACGCATGCATCTACATTCTAACACCTATGCCTTCATCTTAGCATGTGTGCTCACAACCATTCTCCCCTTCTTTCGTTGCATACACTCCCTCTAGGGACGCATGCATTCCTTTAGCACGAGCACCTACGCACCCTTGTTTTAGCCCCCTCGGATGTTTGTGCACCACTTTTGATGCATGCGCCTATGCGCATCCACATTTCTACACATGCGCATATGCACACCCATCTCCTAGTGCATAGGTGAGCCCAATATCCTATATGCGCCCTAAGGTGCGCACATGCATTATCGCCCCCCTCTAAGTGCTAATAAATGTTATTAAATGCTAAAATTGACAAAGAAGGATAGGGTACTCACATAAGGTCCATCGCGTAAAAACGCACATACTCTTGAACAATTTTTGCACGCCTCTTAACTCATGTCATCTCTCCTCATGGTCAGAGCAAAAGTGAATAGTAAATCAGCAAAGGGTCACTATCAAATGAATTACTCGTAAGTATTTTACCCCCTAGAGAGGTATATGTGGTCATTTTGACATGCTACTGATTCCTTCTTTCTGTCATGATGGCGAGATGTGTGATTTACTTGCCATGATCATTTTAAACTTCTTCTATTACCCGTCGTGATGATTATTTTTATTAAATAATTATTTTTGACTTTTTCTTCCCGGTGGGGCATATACTTGCTCGTTTATTTTCCCCTGAGGCATTTTTCATGATTTTAGGTGATCTTATAATCTTTAAACTCTTATGACCAATCAAAAAATCTAAAAATTATAACATTTTTCAGAAATCCAAAAAATTGTAAAAATTCAAAAATGGACAAAATTTAGTAAAAGGTCACACGCAGCTAAAATTTGTGTCTCACGCATGGTATTCATCTCATAGATTACTTACGTTTTCACATTTTTTTGAACCAAACGACTTGCGGATCATCTGGATCTACAACCATTTACAAAGCTAGATTGCTTGCTTCATTAGTACTCTAGGGTAGAATGAGTTGCCTAGTATTGTTTCATATCGCACAATGCTTTTCATTGGACCCAAGTGTCCTCCATCAATTCCCCTCACATGTATCCTTTCTTGGGGCATCACTTTTACCCCTTCGTTTATCATGAACATTTGGGAACTAAAGCTCGATAACAAAACATTTGTGCAACTTTCTTAAACATTGTTGGTTTGAGTATGTCTGTTTGTACTTGTTTCCTTGTTGAGTCAAGGTGTTTACTTCTCCTATTGCATTGCATTTTGTATGTTGCATGGAGTTGGCATTTTAGCAATGGAAAGTTGTTTGTACTATGGTTTTTCATTTCATTCTACACTTCTGTCATATTTTTATATTTTTGGTAAGGACCGATGATGAACAATTCTAGCAATGTGATGAAAAGAATATTATTTTATACAATTAGATTACTAGATTAATGATAGCTCAATGTCCCTTCTTTTTTATTTTTCTTCTATATACCCTTTCTTTATTTTTTCCCTATTCTACTATTTCATTTGGGGCATCTTTCCCCTCCTCATTCTTCTATCTATTTCCTTTTCCTTCTTCTTTTCGATCATCGATTGACCTCTTCCATCACCCTATCAACACTCGAGGGGGCATCCTTCACTCTACTAATTTTTCTTCCACTCCAAAAAAATTACTTGTTTATACTTGTCTACTTTCTTTGAAGTGGTGTAGCTTATGCCACCCCAAAGAGGGGCAAATGTAGACACCTATAGTTTAATCAAAGCAAATTTATTACTAACTTGCACTAACTATTCCATTCCTTGCTAATTAAATACACTATGCTAATTGAATAACCCGTCTAACTCTCTCTAATCCCTAAATCGCATTAACACCCCTCTAAACGGATTCCACAAGCATGTTCCCATTAATTAAGCCACTTAGGGTTAATTAATTCACCTTTGACTTTCTAAAGGCACTTACCTTTCTAAAAGTGCATTTCATTTCCCAAAATCCATTTCATTTGGATTTCACCTTTTTGGACCCTTTTTTCCCACATGCATCCAAAACCTACCTTTCTTGAAAACATAAATATATAAATAGATCTCTACCCCTCTCACTTCTCCCTAAGAACACTTCTCCTTCTTTAGGCTAAACTATAGTATTTTTACTAGGATTTAGAGCATTCTTCATTGTTATTGAGCTATCATTATCTATTGCATTTTCCAACTCAAGCTTGAGTAAATGAGAAGAACCATATGGCCTTGCGCACCATTAATAGTGAGCTCTCACCCTCAAACCCTTGAGCATAAAACAATCAAAAAATGATTGTTAGGATCTTTATAGGTTCATATTTTATAGCTTTCAAAAAGTAGAGAGCAGTATACATGTTTAGTTTAATGTTATTTCAAAGTTATAAATGCATGCATAGGATTAGCTCTTGTTTATCTCTTATCTAGATGGTTCATAGTTGAGTTTGTGAAAGCTTTGGGGTTTTTTTAGTGTTTTAACCTCATTTACATAGCTTTCCTAACTTACACATGTTCACATCTAGAAACACGAAGGAAAAACCGCACTCGAGAATAAAGCACCGCCTTTTATTAAGAATTTCACATAAGCTTTTACCCAACACTTCCACTTCACTCCTCGATCTCACAAAATGATTGCAGAGCGTTTCTTATTGTTGTGCAATATAATGATTATCAATACATGATCTCTCATGTATCAATATGGTACCAAAGTATAAATTTCTCATCACAATCCCAGAGGGATCACGGTGAATCGGTCATGTCGTTTCACTCTTAAATGTGGAATACTAACATAATAAAGTTTAATAAATAAAATTTAAAATAATATGGGGTGTAAAGTGGTGGTCCACCTAAAGAGGTATCCCCACTTGACATTATTACCCAGACACCCCCTTAATGTTAAGTGAGAAACATGCAATCAACTTGTGATTTAGGCTAGCAACTAAAAACACTTGTTCCATGGATTTGTAGTTCTGCGGTGCACTATAAGCAGATTCCTACGGGTTTTTAACTCCACAAGACACTAACGCAATGTCCCATGGACTTATCACAAAGTTGTGAACAATTGTAAACGCATTACATATTTTAGCAAGACCATGAGACACTTTTTTCACGGTTCAAAACAAAGTTCCAAGGATTCCATAAAAGCTACAATACAAAGGAACATATACAAAATAAATTCTAAGGACAAGTGTTTTACATATATATACTTATATCATATAATGGAGCCTTTTATAAAATAAGGAATTCTCATAACTAATGCTTCTTGGTGATCCATAGGGATCGAGAAAAACACACCACTTCATCAGTTTCATCAGCACCAAGAAGGAGAAACAAGAAAACCGAATAAAATGAGGTAAACAAAGGTTCGGAAGGAACCGCGCTCGTCTTGAGTGAGCTGACGGTTTCATAACCATTACCCTATAAGGGTGACGGTCAAACCGCCACCCAACCAGGCGGTGGTCCGAGATGCCGGAGTGTCTGCTCAGGTGGTGGTCCCGACACCTTCGAATAGAAAATAAGAATGGAACACGAATGGACACAAATTTGAAGCGCCCAACCATGTCTCTTCCCCTTACATGCCCATTCACATCGTCCAAAGTGCACGGAGGACATGGGAAGGCCTATAAATGCATGAAAGGAGCAAGAGAACGATCATTTCAAGATCCGAAGAGATCCAGAAGAGTTTAATGAGAGCAAGTGAGCAAGATCTTTCTTTGGTTAGAGTGGAATTGTAAGGAGCAAGGTGTAGAAACGAGAGAAAGCAAATAATTTGAGAAAAGGTTTACATTGTTGCTTCTTTTCATGCTTATTGTAATCTTTAATTGTCTATATTAGACCAATAAAAGTGGGAAGAAAGAGCAGTTGCCCTTTCCGACTAGTTTTCCTCCATTGGAGGTTTCCAGGATAAAATTGTTGGTGTTGAAGTTTGAATTCTTTCCTTCTCTGCAATTTCCTTTCTATAGCACTAGATAATCAATCACAAAGCTCTAATTTTTCAATAAAATATGTCATTTTCCAAAGTTGAAAGTAGAACATTATAGTTGTGTGATTCATAGAGTTCCAAAGTAGAAGTTTACGGATCATTTTGGTATCAGAGCTGATTATATATCCAAGACTGTGGTATTTGAATCTTTCTTGTGATTTTGTATGACAGTGAAAAGGTCCAAAGGTGAATAAGTTTTACCTTGTGAGCCAGATATTTCTACGAAGAATTGGAAACAGAGAATTTGAGCTCAAATGGAGGAAGAGAACTTGGTCCGTAGAGTCGAGATGCTAGAGACCATGATGGATAGATTGCATAGAAAACAAGAAGAGCTTTCAGATCTGCAAAAGATGGCTTCGGTTAAGCAAGATTCCATGGACTCAATGGTTTGAGAACTAGCCGAAAAATTTGGTATTGAAAAGAGCCACAAAGAGGAAGAATGGGAAGAGCATGAAGAGACGCCAATTGTAAGTGAGAAGGTAAAATCTGCACATACACCTTTTAAAGTTGAAATGAAAGTGGAAATAAAGAATTTTGAAGGACAAGTAGATGCAAAATTACTGGATAAATGGCTAAAACAGTTGGAAGTCTACTTTAGTGTGCATAATGTCACTGAGGCACAAAGGATCACCTTTACACGTCTCAAAATGGAGGGTCATGCTCTGGTTTGGTGGGAAACCCATCTAGCCACTTGTGAGAAGAAGAAACATCCTATTGTCAATACTTGGAAATGTTTTAAAGAATTGATTAGAGCTAACTTCTATCCTATTGGCCATAATATTGACATGATGATTAAGTGGCAATACTTTAGACATGGCAACGGTCAAAGCGTGCAAGACTACACTACGGAATTTCGGAGACAAGCCATGTTGCTTAATATGGAATTAGAGGATGACATTCTGACCAAGTATTTGGGAGGACTTCACACTCACCTTCGAGAGGAAGGTAATCTCCACGAAGCCCAAGGATCTCAATGAAGCTTGTATACAAGCATACTACATTGATGACGAGAAGAAGCAAGGAGAAATAGAGCCAAAGGGAGACAGTCAATAGAACAACAAGACAAAGAACAAGGGAAGACAAGTAGCAGAGGTAAATGGAAAGGTAAACATGCCGCTAATACTTTACATACTTGTAAAGATCCTAAGAATTTCTATAAGAATTGTGATATAAATGGACATACTGACGCCACATGTTGGAAGTTGCATCAATTGCACCCAAAGCACCAAACCAAGGATTCCAAGAAATCTATGGCCCTTTGTTAAGAGAGAAAGAGGGGTGGAGATTAAGGATGAGTTAGATGTAGATGAGAGGATGGGATGCATGGCCACTAACACGTACAAGGAAGAAGAAGAAGAAGAGATGAGTAAGTTATTTACAATCGAATCCAAATCAAGAAGACTATGGTAAATGCTTTAGTAGATTCTCGGTTCTTAGTCAAATTTGATTTCGATACAGTGTGTAGGAGCTTGGTCTATAGACTTACGCACATCCACATCCATACCCACTGGGATGGGTGAACAAGGGTGTAGAAATACAAGTTATAAGGAAGTGTAAGTTTCAATTTTGGATAAATACCCAATACATAGATGTATTAGAGGCTGATATTATTCCACTTGATGCATTTGATGTTGTCTTTGGAAGTTCTTACTTGTATGTCAGGGATGTCATGTTCATAAGGAGCGACAACCGGCATAGTACAGATGGGTCAAGGACGGGAGTCAGTTTTAACATCCGGGCACACCAGAGAAAATCAAAGAAGGCTATGGTAAGTGCCAACCAAGCACCAAGACTTATTCAAGAAAATCATCAGTTTTGTTTTCTTTCATTGGAAGAAAAGAAAAATGGACATGAGAGCATAGATATTTTTGACCAAAGGATGGATAATTTGGATAGTACTTGTCAATTTTTGTATAAGAATTTACCACAGGAAGTGCTCATTAAGGAGAAAAACAAACTTCCACTATGCAGTCACCATATCTACCTACGGATTCACTAGACCTAACCGTGGGGCAGCAAGAAGAAGAGGAGATACAAGGAACAATGGTGACTATAAGCAGAGCGTACTTGGGAGGATTTGTCCAATCCATCTCAAGAGACAAAGACAGATAAGGACTAAACCACTGCAATATGGGACCTTCGACATTCTTGAGTAGGTTGGAGAAGAAACCTTTAGGCCATACTTCATACTGAGATGCACACGATAGCAAGTTGCAAGAGCCTCGCATCGACTAACACCATCTATGCATGTGATCCATAGGGATCTAGAAAAACACACCACTTCATCAGTTCCATCAGCACCAAGAAGGAGAAATAAGAAAAATGAGTAAAATGAGGTAAACGAGAGGTTCTGGAAGGAACCACCGCTTGTGCAAAGCGGAGGTCCTGAGACCGCCGGTCTACTCAAGGTGGTAGTCCTGTCACTTTCAAACAGAAAAGAAGAATGGAACACAAATGGACATGAATTTGAAGTGCCCAACCATGTCTCTTCCCCTTCCATGCCCTTTCACATCCTCCAGTGCATGGGAGGACATGTGAAGGCCTATAAATGCATGAAAGGAACAAGAGAATAGTCATTCAAAGATCTAGAGAGATCGAGAAGTAGAGTTTAATGAGAGTAGTGAGCAAGATCTTTAGTGCTAGAGTGGAATTATAGGAGCAAGGTGTAGAAACAGAGCAAGCAAGTAATTGGAGAGAAGGTTTACATTGTTGCTTCTTTTCATACTTATTATAATATGTAATTGTCTATATTAGACCAATAAAAGTGGGAAGAAAGAGAAGTTGCCCTTCCCGATTGGTTTTCCTCCATTGGAGGTTTCTAGGATAAAATTGTTGGTGTTGAAGTTTTGAATTCTTTCCTTCTCTACAATTTCCTTTCTATAGCACTAGATAATCAATCATAAAGCTCTAATTTTTCAAGAAAATCTATCATTTTCCAAATTTGAAAGTAGAACAACATAATTGTGTGATTCATAGAGTTCCAAAGTAGAAGTTTACGGATCATTTTGGTATCAGAGCTAATTATATATCCAGGACTGTGGTATTCAAATCTTTCTTGTGATTTTGTATGATAGTGACAAGGTCCAAAGGTGAATAAGTTTTACCTTGCGAGCTAGATATTTCTATGAAGAAGTGGAAACAGAGAATTTGAGCTCAAATGGAGGAAGAGAACTTGGTCCGTAAATTCAAAATGCTATAGACCATGATGGATAGATTGCATAGAAAACAAGAAGAGCTTTCAGATCTGTAAAAGATGGGCTTGATTAAGCAAGATTCCATGGAATCGGTGGTTTGAGCACTAGCCAAAAAAATTGGTATTGGAAAGATCCACGAAGAGGAAGAATGGGAAGAGCATGAAGAGATGCCAATTGTAAGCGAGAAGGTAAAATCTACACATACACCTTTTAAAGTTGAAACGAAAGTGGAAATAAAGAATTTTGAAGGACAAGTAGATGCAAAATTATTGGATAAATGGCTAAAACAATTGGAAGTCTACTTTAGTGTGCATAATGTCACTGAGGCACAAAGGATCACCTTTGCACGTCTCAAAATGGAAGGTCATGCTCTGGTTTGGTGGGAAACCCATCTAGCCACTTGTGAGAAGAAGAAACATCCTATTGTTAGTACTTGGAAAGGTTTTAAAGAATTGATTAGAGCTAACTTCTATCCTATTGGCCATAATACTGACATGATGATTAAGTGGCAAGTACTTTAGACAGGGCAATGGTCAAAGCGTGCAAGACTACACTACGGAATTTCGGAGACAAGCCATGTTGCTTAATATGGACTTGGAGGATGAGGACATTCTAACCAAGTATTTGGGAGGACTTCACACTCACCTTCGGAGGAAGGTAATCTCCACGAGCCCAAGGATATCAATGAATCTTGTATACAAGCATACTACATTGATGACGAGAAGAAGGCTAGAGAAATAGAGCCAAAGGGAGACCGGTCAAAAAAATAGCGGGACAAAGAACAAGGGAAGACAAGTAATCAGAGGTAAATGGAAAGGTAAACATGCCACTACTACTTTGCATACTTGTAAAGATCCTAAGAATTTCTATAATAATTGTGATGTAAATGGACATACTGATGCCACATGTTGGAAGTTACATCCGGAATTGCACCCAAAGCACCGAACCAAGGATTCCAAGAAATCCATGGCCACTGTGAAGACAGAAAGAGAGGTGGAGATTGAGGATGATTTAGATGTAGACGAGAGGCTGGGATGCATGGCCACTAACATGTACAAGGTGCAGAAGAAGAAGAAGAGATGAGTAAGCAATTTACAATCGAATCCAAATCAAGAAGACTATGGTAAACGCTTTAGCAGATTCTCGGTTCTCGTCAAATTTACTTTACGATACGGTTGTAGGACAACTTGGTCTAGAGAATTACGTGCATCCACATCCATACCCAATGGGATGGGTGAACAATGATGTAGAAATACAAGTTACGAGGGGAAGTGTATGTTTCGGTTTGGGATAAATACCCAATATAAGATGTATTAGAGGTTGATATTATTCCACTTGATGCATTTGACATTGTCTTCGGAAGTCCTTATATGCCAAGGATGTCGTGTTCACAAGGAGGGAGAACCAGTACGGATGAGTCAAGGATAGAGTCGGTTTTAACATTAGGGGACACCGAGCAAATCAAAGAAGACTATGGTAAGTGTCAACCAAGCACCAAGACTTATTCAGGAAAATCATCAGTTTTGTTTGCTTTCATTAGAAGAAAAGAAAATGGATGTGAGAGCACGGATATTTCTGACAAAAGGTTGGAGAATTTGGATAGCACTTGTCAATTTTTGCAGAAGAAGACACCACAGGAAATGCTCATTCAAGGAGCAAAACAAACTTCCGTTATGCAGTCATTGTATCTACCTACGAATTCACTGGACCTGACCATGGGGCAGCAAGAAGAAGAGGAGATATAAGGAACGGTGGTGACTATAGCAAGAGCGTGCACTGGAGAGGATTTGGCCAATCCATTTCAAAAGACAAAGATAAGAAAGGACAAAACCACTACGGTATGGGACCTTCGTCATACTTGAAAGCGGTCGAAGAAGAAACCTTTAGGCCATACTTCATACAAATGCACGTGATAGCAAGTTGCATAAGAGCTCGCAATCACGAATGTCATCTATGCATGACAAAGAAGGAAATATATATAAGTTACCTTCCAAAGAGGATTCTACTCAAGGCAACTCAAATGGAGGATGTAGCATCGGAGCAACAAACCGAGAGATCCACAAGAGCCTTGGCGGAGTTAAACAAGAGAAGACACCAAGGTAGACCCGGTGGTACTTGAATGAACACGAGAGGGAGTTGATTCATCTACCTCTCCCCCACTAAGATTTTGTGGGACCAAAATCCTCCTAAGTAGGGGAGGTATGATCCATAGGGATCCAGAAAAACACACCACTTCATCACTTCCATCAACACCAAGAAGGAGAAATAAGAAAAAATGAGTAAAATGAGGTAAACGGAGGTTCTGGAAGGAACCGCCACTCTATGCAGAGCGACAGTTTCAAAACCGCCCCCGCAAGGGCGACAGTCCTCCAAACCGACACCCAATCAGCCGGCGGTCCTGAGACCGCCGGTCTGCTCAGGGCGGTGGTCTTGTCACTTTCAAATAGAAAAGAAGAATGGAACGTGAACAAATGCAAATTTGAAGCGCCCAACCATGTCTCTTCCCCTTCCATGCCCTTTCACATCCTCCAGTGCACGGGAGGACATGTGAAGGCCTATAAATGCATGAAAGGAACAAGAGAATAGTCATTCAAATATCCAGAATGATCGAGAAGAAAAGTTTAATGAGAGCAATGAGCAAAATCTTAAGTGCTAGAGTAGAATTATAGGAGCAAGGTGTAGAAATAGAGCAAGCAAGTAATTGGAGAGAAGGTTTACATTGTTGCTTCTTTTCATACTTATTATAATCTATAATTGTCTATATTAGACCAATAAAAGTGGGAAGAAAGAGAAGTTTCCCTTTCCACTGGTTTTCCTCCATTGGAATTTTCCAGGATAAAATTGTTGGTGTTGAAGTTTTGAATTCTTTCCTTCTCTACAATTTCCTTTCTATATCACTAGACAATCAATTCACGAAGCTCTAATTTTTCAAGCAAATCTGTCATTTTCCAAAGTTGAAAGTAGAACAACATAATTGTGTGATTCGTAGAGTTCCAAAGTAGAAGTTTATGGATCAAAGATGACAAAGAATGAAACATATAGAAGTTACCTTCTAAGGAGGATTGTACTTCGAAGCAACTCGAGAGGAGGATGTAGTACTAGAGCAACAAACCAGAGACCCACATGAGTCTTGGAAGGTTGGACGAGAGAAGACACCAAGGCAGACCCAGTGGTACTCGAATGAGCACGAGAGGGAGTTGATTCCTTTACCACTCCCCCACTAAGCTTTTGTGGGACCAAAAGCCTCCTAAGTAGGGGAGGTATGATCCATAGGGATCCAGGAAAGAATACTAGGGTTAAGATTAGAATGTATTCACTAAAAATAGACTATGTTTGTGTGAATATGATCTTAACCTAGATAAATGGGTTGTGCAAATTTTGCATTGCTCTTGCAATCTAGAGATTTGGAAATGAGTGCTAGAAAGGATCACCCAAGCCAGATAGAATCATCAAACTTTTTTGTCCTCTTGTAGTAAATTTCTTCCTCTAGTGTTATAATTTGTAACTTAGTCTTAGAACCTAATGCACCCATGTTTTGGATCTAGAATATGTTATTAGAAAATAGAGATCACACCTTTGTACCTATAAAAATTTTTCTCCTTATTTAGGGTTTGAAAAAGGGTTTGAATGTAATTTAGTTTCAGCATTCATTGAATATTCCATGTATATATTAGATGGAAATTTTGAAGAGTGCAATATACTAGTTTTGGTAGTTATCTATAAGTTTGCAGTGAAGGATGATTTTTCAATTTTTAATTTGGTTGAATAATGTCTAGTTGCAAGAATGGAAGAAATTATCCTTTGAAGTAGAGCTCAAAGTTTAATACATAGACTGTATTCAAAAACACACAATACAATTTAAGCACAATACAGATAGTTTGCACAAAACTAATCATTCTATTGTATTTATAATATAATATTCTTCTATCTAGAATGCATGTTAAAGCTAAAAATTCATATTTACCCTAGACAAAAAAATAAAATTATGATCTATCAAGGGTTTCAAGTATGTATGTATCAATTTTTCATCCTTCTCTCTCTCTATTTGTGCCTTCTCTCTCTCTCTTTCATTCTTCATACAAACTGTTCTAGAACTCTCCTCTGCAATTTGTTCCACGCAATATTTCCGTTTGTCATTCTTCTTATTTTCCATGATTCCTCCACTTCAATAATTTTCACCTGCACACACAAATTGAGCTAGATCTGAATGTAAGAGTAAATTCAATAAAAAACTATACACATGTAACTCAGATTATTATATAGAAATTAGGTTTTTTTAATTACATGATTTTCTAACTTTAAAATAGAAAAAAAACAATAATTTATTAGAAAAAACTTTACTTTAAAATTATAGTTATTAAAATTTAATTTTTGCAACTGAATTTAAACTACCGACCAAAGTTTAAAAATGGAAATTGTACCTGGTGGCGCTCAGGTGGTGGGTTGGGGGTTTTAGGGTGTTTGCATGAAGGGGGTTTGCATGAACACCCCTTTAGGTGAAGGGGTGTTACACGAATCCCCTTCGCACGAACAACCCGATGTGGTGCCTATGTGGCACATTTTGGCTCTAAATCCATTTGGAGGATAATTATTTGCCAAAATGTGCCACATAGGTGCCACGTATTTAGGGTAAATTAATTAGTTAAATTACAAAATTTTAACACAAAATATAGTTTTTATTACCTTTCTAAAAATATAATTTTCATTTTTATAAAATTTGTTTTACTATTTATTTTGTATTTTTCCAACATATGGTATTTTACGACAATCAATAGTACACAATCAACACAATTTGAAAAATAAAAAAATATATCAAAAATTTTGAAAAAAATAAACTTACTATTTGTTGAAGTCTTCTTCGTAGCTATGAAAAAAAAACAATTTCGATATAAATCTTAAAATTTATTGGCATAGACATATGTACGCCTTAATTTGAAAATATCTTCACTAAATAATTAATAAAAAAATATAAATCAAAAAAATAGGAAAATTTGACAAGAACTCGATATTCAAATCTAGAACATATATCTAAAATTTCATGGTGAAAAATAAGTTTTCATTTAAAAACACCACGTCTGGACAATCGTTCCTCTATTATAAAATAAGAAACAATGTATGAATAAAATTAAGAAAAAGACCAAATTTTTTGCTAAAATTTTTTTAAAATGTACATGTATTCTACACTCTAAACACAACATTTCGTTAGTTCATGGAATTTCATGAATGTGTACGGTTTTGTGGCTATTACCTTTGGAAAATCAATGAAACTGAAAATTCATGTTTATAAAAGTACAACAAATACAAAAAGTGGGACATGTTATTATGTTTTCACTACGATGTGGCATTTGAAAATAGGAAAAGAAGGGAAAATGATAGAAGCACCCAAAGGGGATAGTAGTACCTTGGTGTTCCTGTCCCTAATGGGAGGTATTGTCCGAGATGCTCGGAGAGGATATAATGGTAAATACAGAGTTGGGTCATATGTTCTCCATTTTCTAAGAGTAAAGTGGACATTCTAGATAATTAAATAAGAATTATGTGTAAGAGGATAAATGTAGTGCCCCGTCCCTCGTGCTCTTTTTCTTCTTCGACGACCGTGTTGCTAAGTGGCGAATGTCGTTGCTTTTCTGTTAAACATTAGGGGCTTCGCCTTGTCGAGCTTACCTGTTGATCGCTCTTATGCTTGGGCTCTTGATTAAGTGATTTTGTTTTGTCCCTATCGTTTAGATCCTAAAGGATTATTCGAATCCCTTTTAGGTGCGAGGGCGTTTTAAAACATAATAAAAATAATTAATAAATGAATGGGTATCAATTATATTTTTATATGTGTATAATAATAATAAAATTTATTTTGAATTAATTAAGCCTTCTCAGGCCCCTACGCATGCTTTTATCACAAAGTTATTGGCTATTTGACGTTTCTCGCCCACCGAAATTTGTAAATATGTATGGTCAATTTTTCTTTTGCTTAGCGTGGAAATACGGGATTCTTGTTTCCTTGGTTCCCGGAAAGTGGGTGCGTGGAGTTTAATGGCCGCCTTTTTGTCCTTGGTTTTCCTTTCTAGCTGTCTTCTCATTAAAATGTCTGACCCGACTGCTGGAATGTGCTTGGCGTGGCGTGTGTTTGGTGGGGGGGGGTCGTTTTCACTGTTTTAGTGGTGTTTGGTTTTGTGCAGACTAAAACTTGTTGATTCTCTATTCGTTGTGCTTTGTCATTACCTCCCTCTAGAAGGTCTGCTAAAAGAATCTCACAAGATACCGAAAGTTTTGATTTTGAGATTGCTTGTGGTTCTGTGATGGCTTCCGGGAGAAAATTACTCTTACAGATGTGTTTCCTAGTGGATGTTCCGCAAATATACTTACGGGATCTGTGTGGGCTCATCGGTTTTGTAGTTTTTCTTTTTTCCAGCAACTGTTATTTAGCTGTGCATCAAAACAGAGGATTGTTTGTCAGATTTGTAGTTTACAAATGTGAAGGGGGTGTTGGGTTTATTGTTTGACCAAATGAAAGAACGAGCCAACTCCTCGTGAATCTTTATGCTGCTGTGCGTGGGGGACGTGGATCCCTCAAGAAACAGTCACTTTGCTTCACCTTGCAACAAACAGTCTCCCGCCCAATCAGTTTACATTCGCCATTGTAGCTCCAGCCTGTGCCAAAATGGAGTTGTCAAATGGCGTGGGAACTAGCTGTTTTAATGCCTCAAAGAAATGCGGTCTCATAGAGTGCTATGATTTCAGGCTGTGCAAAAAAATGAGTTGTTGAAAATGCCTTGGAAACTTTCAAGCAAATACTGTTGGCAGGTTTAAAGCCAAACTCCACAACACAGTCAACATCCTTCACGCATGTGCCCAAAATGGGAAGCCTTGGAACAGGACATGGGCACCTTTGATGTTATCAGGGTAAGATAATAATAATAATAATAATATATTTTCTTGTGTGTGTGAATGGCCATTCGTGGCCGGGCCCAGCTATCTTAAGGAAGCTCTAAAACTTTTCATCAGCATGACAGTAAACTGGTGATGGTTGTGTGAAGGTGTTTGCTTGGTGCTTGCAGCAACCTGTGGCGGTTGTGTGGATGTGCTTGCTTGGTGTTTGGGAAAAGCCTACGGTGGCTGGAAGGATGTGTTTGCTTGGTTCTAGTGAAATAAAAACATGGAAGCCTTGGAGCAGGGTTTGAGCAATAGAATCTGGTTTGTTTGCAAGATTTTGTTCTTGCAATGACACAACTGAGATGTATGAAAAATGTGGAAGTGTATTCAAGGCATGTGATCTGTTCGACAAAATGCCTCAGATATTTCAGTCTCATGGAATGCAATGGTTTCAGGGTATTCGTAGATGAGCTTGTTGTAAAGGCCTTTGAAACTTTGAAGGAAATGGATTTGGCAGTGGTAAAGCAACACTTAACAAAAAAATTTAACACCCTCTCAGCTGCGCCAAAATAAGCATTTTAAATTGGGATATGTGCAAAATGGACTTGTTGAAAAGGCGTGTGATCTTGACATAGAAAATGCAGTCTCTTGGATCGGGATGACTACTTGAAAACACGAAATGGTTCTTTTGGATGAGACATGGGTGCACAACGAATGGCTTGGTTTGCACGTGACTACCTGGCATCATGTGGCAACAATGGTGGTCTCGACGGATCGCGAGTGTAAACCGCTTGGAGCCCCTTGTACCTCTTCACTCATCGTTTCCAGGCATGGTTCTTCTTTCCTTACCTCTCATAATTCTCGTGTTTTAGTTCTCTTTTGCAACTAAATAGAATATTAAGTTATTAGATTTTTAATACAGTTAAATGTCTCTTCAACTCATTGCAAAACAATAAAGTGTCGTGTCGCAACTCTCGAAGCCATTATAACTCGTCTACTTTAAAACATGAACTATCACCCTCGCTTCGAGATGATATAGAAAACTCTTACCCTTCTTGATCACTCCATTATCGTTTTATCGACCAGATGAATTTGACTCCCCATTGATAAAGTTGACCTTCTCCTGTTTTAAATAGTTAAATTTTGCATTTTCGGAGACTCACTAAGTACCCTTTTGTAACTCTGGAAACAAGATGTGAAGTTTCATTCGTGTACCCTGATATACGAGGAGTCACCTTGACCCTTGGTTTGACCCGAAATGAACATATGACATCCTTTTGACGCTCTTATAGGAGCCATGTTACACTGGGTTACAATAATAGAAAGTTGTTAAAACTAGAAAGTTGGCTTTCATTTTGGATCGCCATTTGAAACCTGGAAAGAGAAATCACTTCCCGTCTTCACAAACCTCTAGCGATTATACTAGACAAATGCATGGAACATTCAGTATAGGAAAGATAACTTTTCGGGATAGTTTGGCGAAGCCATTTTGTAGGCCTCGGTCGTAGTTTGACGAGGTCAAACTGGTCCAATTTCGTCTTGTCGCTCCAGAAAACTTGTCGCCATTTGAAAATGGTTTACTAGTTCTCAGTCCTCGTCGACTCTGATGAATTCTCCCCATATAGAGGAACTAGTAGGAGATGTCTCGTTGCGTGCTTCTCCAACAAACGTCAGTTATGGACGCGGTTTTCTGGGCACTCGAGCTAACTTTTGTCATTTTACAACTGGGTGAACTATGACCAGTGGCCCCGAAAACTAACCGCCAAACGCAAACCGTTCGCTCTTTTTCAATTCCGTCAGCTGCTATGAATTCTTGGTATATCTAGGACACATGGAAAGTTAATCGTAGTGTGCGTTCTCATCAGAAGATAACTTTTGGAAGTAGTTTCTTAGCCTCCAAGCCCGTTTTGAACGTTTTGTAACTAGTGAGAAAATGTAAAAATAGAAAGTTACAGGACCCTCGTAGGGTTGCCAAATCACCCTGGAAACTTTTAACACACGTAAATAATTGTTTAAAACACTATAATGAAACTTGTTATGTGTATTAGAATTTTTGGCAAAACGATGTTTTCTCTCTCTTCCCTTCTCTTTCTCTCTCTGGATTACCAAAATGAAAAAAAATGAAATGCAATGGATACATGTTCCTAGACCTTTTTATTTCGATTGCAAATGGTAATTATTGTTAGATGTAAATGGGAAACTGAAATATGATACTTATGTTTGTTTAGGGTGGATGTCATGCCAGCAATTTATCATTGATATCATGCTCACGTGGGTTTTGCAGGATGGAAGAATGACGACGAAGAAGGCGATGTGAAATTTAATTATTATTATTGTAATTCTTATAGGTCATTTTAAAATGAATAACTGTGTTATGTAGTCTCTTGTTACCGAAAAGTTATAATTGAGATTTGTTAACATGCATGATATGCTAGTTTAGGGATACTTAGGAAATGTGCATCTAATCACCGGTTCAATTTGTTTATTAGTTGTGTATGGAAAAAAGGGTTTGATTTATACATAGTAAATTGAAATTGAAGTTAATATCTTGTAGTACCTTCTCAGTATTTAATAAATGATTAAATTAAATTCTGGGTTATCTTCTTACCTTGCAAACATAATAAAGAGTTATAATGGGAACACTCAACTTTAATAAAATATTCGTGCATAACTTGCCTGCATGTGTGATCCTTTTTACCATATAAGAAATTTTAAACCGTAGGACGACCTTAAACTTTGCACTCGATGAGACCTCCTAGGTTAGGTATATCAAACCCCTAGTTGGAGTTTACCGTCATAGTCTTTATGTCTAGCGTCATTGTCGTGAACCCTTATTTAGGAATGTCATGGTCCAACCTACCCAGAGTATGTGGTTTCCTTCTAGTTTTGGTAATCGCGAGAAGAATGTCCTCTCTTCAGGTCCGACACCAGGCTGAGTGATGAAGACCGCCTTAGAAGTCACCTTATGAGTCATTGTTCGAAGGAACGATTCAGCGGTGCTACCTTGGTTTCTATCAAAATAACATCTTGGTATTTTCTTGAATGTGGTTCATGTATAGTTACAATTCTTCCGGTCATGTACCCCTTCAAGATGTTAGTCAAATACTTATGTAACTCCTGATTTCAAAACAATGCTAAGAACGAGATCTTAGTGCGATGTAAGAGCATATTATATAAATGTTGCACACGAGATTGGAGTTTAGGACTAAGGTCAATCTTGGAGTCTTTATAACTTAATTAAATTTTTTCATGCATTGCAAAGAATATAAGTTCCCTTGGTGCGACCAAACTTTGAGAAAACAAAATATATGTATATATATATATATATATATATATATATATATATATATATATATATATCTTATGGGAATTTAATAAGTTTTCAAATTATAATAACAATGGTAGGGAAATAAATATAGTGTGAATCGAGGAATGTTTTTGGTAAAAAGCTACCCTATATCTAAATCTCCGTCAAATCCTTTTATTGCGTTTTGGACATCAAGTCACTTTCGTTTGAGTTGTAAGGGTAAAACTGTAGACATCAAATAAACGTTGGAGAAGAATATTTTTAACATAATAATAAGATAATTAAGTACTTTGTATGCAATTTGATTTAGGCCAAATATGTATGTCAGTTATGGAAATTTATATAAAGTATAAGAAGCCAACTTGAGAAGGTCGAATTGTATTTTCAACCGCGGAATAAACTTAAGAAAATTTAGGTGGACAAACGAGAAAATTTATCCTTGCTCGTAATGTCCTTGGAATGTTAACTTTAACCAAAAATACATTTAAGGAAATGATGTGTTGTGGGTTCGCCGTTCCTGAAGCCATGTTCTTGTGGTTGGGTCTTTACTAGTAACCTTCCATTGGGAAAAGTGTAGCGTCAACATGCCTACGTGTTGTCATGTGTCTATGTGATTTGATGACTGTTGTAAGTATCGTGTATGTTGTCGAGTTCTGTACTTGAAGCCCATGTTGTGTTGTGTGTAGTGAGCAATGTAAGTCAAAAAAATTATCCGGTATTTTCTTGTTGTATTTGTGTGTGTAAAGTGTGTGCACTACAATAAAACAATATAAAATCAAAACACGTTAATGTCTAGTGTTCTCACTTAAGAATCATGCATATAACAACATGCTTAGAGGCTTGATGTAAATAGAAAGTGTGTGATTTCGTGACTACATAATCATTCCTAGAAAACCCTTGGCCCCCTTCAAATAGTGCACTATTCTTAAAATCATGAGTATTTACATGATTTCTCCCTAACCTCATTAGTTATATTTATTTACTTGAATTGGGGATTAATCACCCCCAATTTGACAATACTTCACCATGAACCTCCTTCTTCAAAACTTAAAATTCATGATCAACACATCTTCATACAAGTGGATTAGTCAATGACTCACAACTTCACTATTCTAAACTAAGTGCATCATTTCCTATGATTGGCACAATAAGAAATCTCTCCTAACAACACTCAAACATAGCATGGTTATTCAAGAATGTATTCATTATTTTTAAATAGAAATTTTCATTTCATAGATTAAGGGGGTAAAAGTAGACACATGAAATTGGCACAAATGTCAATTCACAAGATAATTTTATTAACGTGATTATATAAGGAGATCAAACAATAATATGAGTACCTAGTGACGTAATGTGAAGTCTTTCTTCTTGTTATATGGCTTAATTATTGAATTCATGTTGAACTATTTTTCACTTTATTCTATCGAGTCATAAATATATTTCAATTTTTTGGTGGTCCCACCAAAGAAAATATCGGTATCTCATCTTTTACTAAGGTGTCCAATCTTTTCCTTGTCCTTTTTTTCCCCCTATTTGAGTCTTTGTCCTTTTGTTACCATTATTTACAAACATTTCAAGTCATTGGGTCATTTTTATATCATTAGTTTATAATTTCACATTAGAAGACTCCTATGCATACAATTTTATTAAGATTTCTTAACACGTAGAAAACAAAATCCAATACAAAGGATAACAAGGGCATTTATACAAGTTCAATTATTCAAGTACTCAATACACGATCACTCAATTATGCAAGGCTAAGTTTGAAACACATTCAACTATTCATATTATGATTATTATTACATATGGACATATAGATATTTCATTATCACAATTGCACTCCCACTAGGTGGGAGCACTACATTTGAATTTTTGCTTTACATGGGATGTAGTGTAAAAATTTTCTAATAAATTGGGATATCCAATGTCTCGAACAAGAACATGCATGCATATCTAAAGTGATTAGAAGTGAAAAACGGAAGAGAATACATAGACAAAGATGCATAAACTAAAATAGAGGAACATATGGCACAGGACAAGTTTCTCAATGGGGATGGATAAGTTGATCAATTTTGTCCATTCTAATCATTTTTTCCAAATACAAACAATGATCTAGTTTTCAAGATGAAGAAAACATGTCAACATTATTTCATGTTCCATCTAGTTTCAATCATATATCATCTCATTAAAACATAGAAAAGCTAAATGTACTATACTCTTTTGATCTCATTATATTTATCATGTGTCATAATTAATCAAATATCTCAATCATTTAGGGTTTTGATGGAATGTCCAATTTATTTTTCAGCCAAGGCTTTGAAATTTCTAAAAATTGAAAAATATCCAATCTTCTCTTTTAATATAAAATCCCACATAATCCTTGTAACATCATCAATGAAAGAAATGAAATACAAATTATTACAAATACTTCTACAAGACATTGGTCCATACAAATATGGATGGATCAATTCCAAAGATTTTTCTTTCTTTAATTTTTTCCAATAATACATGACTTGCATGTCACATCCTTCTACCATATCCTATGTGTCAATAATATGCAAACTTTTGAAACTGATATGACCATATCTTGAATGCCACAACATGTTAACATCCTCAATGGTAAAGAGACAAGTACTAATATTAAAAAAAATTGTCCTTAGTGGAAAATCCTATTATTTTCCATGTAGTATTTTCGAATCAATCTATTTCCATATTTCTTATCAAAAATTGAACAAAATCCATCTTCAAAAATCTACTTAAAACCTTTTCAACTAGTTGTCTAATGCTAATCAAATTATGATTCAAACTACGAGAAAAATACAAGTCATTAATTTCACCCTTACCTTTACTTGAGTTGATTTGCATTTTTCCCTTTCCTTCAATTTGAATAGTTTTTCCATCCCTCGAAATTCACTTGAATTTTGAAGGTGTCATCTAGCATGCTAAAACCCTCTTTTCTAACTTGTCATGTGATTTGAGAAACCTAAATCAAGAAACCACATATTATTGGCATCCTCTTTTCCCACATTACATGTGATACAATAATTTTATTCACATTTCATATCGCTTTGTTCAACTAGGAGTTCCTTCTTCTCACCTTATTTATTAGCTTGATCCTTTGCTTTCAATTTCCTACAATCTTTTATAAAATGCCCAAGTTTTTTTACAATAATGAAAAATAAAGAATTTCTTACTCTTCCTTGTGAAATTTACTTTTTATTTCCCCTTTGAATAATGCTTATTTGAATTTTTGGTTTTTATTTCGTTCCTTTTTGCCTTGGATTTGAAACTCTATCCTTGGTTTCAATTACATGCTCTGGATTTCTTGCATATATATTCATCTTATCCTCGTGGGACAAAAGATAACCTAGAAATTCATCAAAACTTGTAGTGTCCATGTCCTAACTCTTCAATAGTGATCACAATATGCATCCATCTTGGTGTCAAATATTTCAAAATATTTTTAACAATCATTTTATCTTCAATGGTTTCTCCATAAACTCTCATTATATGAACCATATCATTTACCCTTATACAAAAATCTCCTACAACTTCACTTTCTGACATTCTTAAATTTTTAAAATTCATTTTGAGGGTTGGATTTTTTCTTCTCTTACCTTAATAGAGCCTTGATATGAAGTCTCCAAGGTATCCCTTGATTCATGAGCATTTGTTGCAGCTAGAAATTTTTGAGTAGATGTTAGGATCTATAGCATTCGAAAATAAAAGGACTAAGCATATGCCTTCTCTTCATCCTTTTAAAATCTCTTTTGATCTTGAGAGAATATTCCAACCAGTGTGTTATTTATACTCATTGAAAATATTGTCCCAAATTCCTTCCAAACAATAATTCTCTTCAATTGATCCCCTCAATACTCAAAGTTATCCTTTGAAAATAGGGATATTCATGAAAGCAGATTGTGACTGCGGTTGCTTATAGAACCTTACTATGATACCAAATAAAATAGAAATAAATGGATATATAAGGAGAAAAAAACCAATGACTTGAATTATTGATCAACCTTTGAAATAACCTAAAAATAAGCTCTATATCATCCAAACAAGGCCCAGGAAAACTAGTGATTAAGATAGTGTAATTGTTTGTGTACTTGATGATCAAATTGTGCATTGTATGCACCACTAAACTTAAAAATAAGCATTGTAATATTTCTAGTTATTAAATATGAAAAACTGAAATAGAAATAGTTAAAAAACACTTGCACTAATTGTAATAATGGAGCACTTAGGTGTCTTCTTTTTGCATATGCTTTTATTAACACAAAACAACTAAAATTAGGAATTACAACTCAACTTACAAAGCAAGTTAAACTCAAAATAGAACCACTAATAATATAAACACACTCCTAAAATAATTTTTTACTTCTAGTTAACTTTAAAATAGGCTCATGCACTCCATGGACAAATTCAACATGCAAGAAGTTTTTCCAAGAATAGAATTATGCAAGCTAGGCATGTTTTCAAGGCTAATTATAGCCCTCTTCAAGAAAATTTTCCCCAAGGTCCCTAAAATATAGGGATGGTCATAAAATTAGCATATTTACACTTATCTTAACTTAGAAATTGTTTCCCACCTCTTTGGGGATGACTACACAATAATTTATACTTATCTCGAAAACTCACACGGTTGATAGTTTATTTTTGCTTTTTTCGGATATTTTTAAGAAATCGTTGAAAATCACTTATTTAGTCCCACATGAATAAATACACATATCATTTAAACAAATAAGTTCTAAAACATCATAAAATTCTATTTTCGAATATTTATAAAAATAGAAATTGTCTAAATTTAGCAATTTCAATTACCAAAATTGGCATCATTCCCAACATTCATTATATTTATCTTGTGCCATAATTATTCAAATATCTCAATCATTTACTCTATTTTCATAGTTGAATATGAATGTGTAAATTTGTAATGTGAATATACATCCTTTCTAGATTCCAATCCTAATTAGGATTTTCTTTGAATTATATTTAAATTGGTGACATGTTCAAAGTGTATACTTAGCTTTGAGCCTTTTGATCATTTAGATTTAGCACTCTACACTACCTTAGCACTCAAGCTTCATAGAACACAATAATAACTTAAAACCCATGGAAATTACATATATAATGGCTCTTTGCAACCTACCACCCTATGAACATGTTTATGGTGGGGGAACATCTTACATATTAAGACTACTTTGATTATATATTTAGCATGTTATGGTTTCTTATAACTTTATATCTCATGTGATGCCTACCACATTTGAGACACACCTATACCAAGGGAAAATGTACAACCAAGTTTATCATGATAACAACTTTCTACACTTTTTTGTTGAGGGAATCATCTTACTTTATTGTTTATTACATGTGCTATAGAATGACTTATGTGATGATCACATTACTCAATTCTAAACATTAAATTGAATATGGTTTGTGTTTATTTACATTTAATGTTATTGCTAGTTCACTACTATTAGCCCCGGGCTCCTATTTTAGTTACAACTGATTTCTTACACCACTAATTTCTTGACATTGATTGCTTTGAATTCTCTATGTGCTTGTATGTCGATTCATTGATTTCTCTAAAACATCAATTGTTTTGACTTATTTTTGCACTTGTCTACTACATGTTTTTATTTTTATGTGACATTGATTGATTTGATTGCTTCATACTCTTGCTTGTTGTGTTTCTTGATTGTTTAGGACATTGATTGATTAGAAGGTTATGTCCACTTATGTTTTATATGTTTTTTTGTGTGACATTGATTGACTTGATTTCTTTGTGCTCTTGCATATTGTATTCATTGATTTCTATATGGGATTGACTAAATTGACTACTTTGTGCACTTACATAAATATTATGTGATATTATCTACTTTGATTTCCTTAGACACTTATTTGTAGTGATATTGTCTTCTCTAATTTCTTTGTGCTCTTGTACATTATCTTTTTTTTTTTGCTTTATGTTTTTATGGTGTATGTCATGTTTTCTCTGTAGAATTGTGTACTCTATCATGTGTTTTATTTAGGAATTTGTATTCTCTACACTTGGTTTTCTCATATATGGTAGATGTTTATGCATGATTTTAATTTATTTATTTTATTCTCATTCATAACGGGACATACCACCCCATCTTACCTCTTATGATGCATCACTATTTATACTTTTAGAATGGTTCACAAATATCTATGACACATTACTTGTTATATTTTTGACAGGATCAAACCATCATTGAACATCCGATGAGAAATTATTTAAATTTATTAATTTATTTATATTAGATACACATGGTTACAACATACTTAGCTTACAAAAATATGACTTCGATACATACTATATCTTCTACACAAAGTGATTATCACACATGGATTTTTGACATAATTGTTTGGCACACATTTATCATTGCATTTCGGCTATATACCTTACAGTTGATTCACACTTCAATTATTGTTTGTTGATATCACTTCTTACACATTGGATATAAATATATTGTCGGATAGATCATTGTTTCTTACACGGCTCCAAGCCCATTATTTGTTATACTCCACAACCATGTCATTTCTTCTTACACACTTGGATTTATATCATTGCTTGTTACATACCTTTTTTATATACACACTAGTTAATAACTAACAAAGAATGACATTGGTCAAGTTTATCATATTTTGTTAGTATGTCTCTTTATGATGGTCTTGTCATGTCATGTTATGTCATCTCATTTCCTAGGTCACTATGGATCCATTAGGAATTGAGTCTTTTATTTTTATCACACTACTCATCCTATCAATGTTATGCTATATTGTCAAATATTTCTAAAACATTTTCACAATATGTTTCACTCTTTTGATGATACATAGACATTTGTTCTTATAATGCTTTTATCTTATGAATTTTACACATTACTTGTGCTTAAATGCTTATCTATCACAAACACTATCATGACATGTTTTACTCTTTTGATGATACACTTTACTATAATTGAAATACTTTATCTTATGAATGTCAAAACATACTTATGCTTACAAATGCTTCTTCATATGAATTATACACATTGTACCATTTTATTTGATACATTATATAAGGTTTATATCATTGATAATGTTTCTTATCCAATATTACGTGAATTTACCTTTCTCTTTTGGTTTGAGTGATCCATTGTGAAATCCCTCATCTTAAAGGGGAAAATATTATGAATTTTTATAACACATGCATGCATATTTTAGATGCAACGTTTCGAGATAACACCATATGATGATATGAACATAATTATTATAATATATTACATTAAAAAAATTACATGATCATATCGAAGTATCCTCGTGGTAGTATAAAATTTATACATGTTGGATATGTGGTATGTTTGAAATCACTCATGTTGGATTTACTTAGCGGGATCAATTTTTAGAGATGGATTTATATCTGGGCCAAAGATGTGTCTCAATAACTTGCACTCCTAAATCATCCATTCTAACAGTTATCGAGGCACCGAGTAGGAAACACACATGTCACGGGCATACTAGGGGGTAGAATTAAAAGGGCTATGTAAAGCAAGCGCTAGGGTCACATATCTAAAGGAAGTAATCCCTACACTAGGTCAACCTAAGGTTTCCAAGGCTCGCAATCAAGATAGAGGAAGGAACCCTACTAAGATATCGATATTTGGGTTTGGATGATTGTATATCAACAATAAATGAAGCAAGTATGCATGATATAAGTGATGATAGCTAAGTATTTGATAATTAGTAAGAGTACTATGTTAACTAGCATCCAAACATATGTAATACTAAGCTAACATAGCACAATGAGGGAAGGAAATGAACTTATCTATGTAAAATGACAAAAGATGGTTAGAACACTCACCTTGTACATGTAGGGTGGTCACTAATGCATCTATCTCTCCAGAGAAGCAGCACACCGAGAGAGAATCACTATTAGGTGGAGAAGGGGAACATTGTTCTTGTCCTAGACTCACTATAGGTGACCTAATAGTGCAAGAAACCATCCAAGAAGAAGAGTATCAATCCAATCCAAGAAAGATGCAAGATGAACCAAGAGCTAGGTGAGAAGATGTAAAGATGACATAAAAGAGTAGAGAAAATGGCAGTTCAAATGATTCTACCTTCCTTTCTCTATGAATTTAAAATGACTGGAAGGTATGTATACTCAAAACAATCACATGTGGGTGCTTGTGTAGGCTAGGGAAAAATCAAATGCCAACACAATTTCTTAAAGTGATTTTTTCGGTCTAGATGATAAAATGTAATGTGAGGTAAAAAAGGTGTCGTGGATCAAATAGGTGGATGAACAAGGTGCCAAGATGATGGGATGCAAGAAAAGTGTCATGAATGCAATGTGTATGAGACCTAAGGGGAAAAGGATGACTAATGTAAGGACAACTAAGGCTAAGACAAAATAGCAACATTCTCTCTATATACTATCTCTAACCCATAATGGTTACGTGAATAACCATTTCTCGTTCCCGAAATGCCCCTTAAGGAACTCGCTCTAGAAATAGATTCATCAATAACCCTTATCTCGCATAAAGGAAATTGTTAGTAATAGGTAAGAACGTGAAAAGGGAAAAATTAGGTGTGTACGAGCTTCACATAATATGCATGATTACTAGAGAGGGATTCAAGTTAGCACGCTCAATTTTTGGAGATTGTTTCACATAATAGGATAAATTTTTATAGTTCTCTTACATTTCAACATATATATCCCTCACATATGACACTATGGGCGTACATGTGTACATATTTCACATTTATTACTTTCAATTTATGTTAGTTACTAATTTTTTATAAACATCTTGATTGGACTTTAATACCCATTTTTTGTGTGGCACACACATTCCAAAAGTATCCTACATGCATTTTCCTTATGTGAGGTTTTTGTTTCAAGTTATTTTATGTTAATCATGCAATTTTCAATTAAAATGATTAAAATGGGGGAAATATAGTATCTTCAATGTGGACCAATTATGGGTTAGAGATATTATATAGAGAGAATGTTGCTATTTTGTGATGTAACCATTATGGGTTAGAGATATCTCCATTTATTTTTCTCATCCCATTGATCATTATGCACTTAAATAACTAGTTACTACACATGTCTCACACAAATTATCACTCGTACCACTATGTAACACTTGTTAATCATTATTAACCTATCAAAAACTATTCTCTAAATATGGAACACATCTTCAAATATATGGCCACATTCCTAGCTACAAAGTTCAATTTTCTTCTTAGCAGTAAAAATTCTCCCATGAGGGAAAAATCCATTTGGATGAATTTTTCCTAAGGTCGACTAATTTTTCCTCCACTATATTAACAATCAATTTTTCAAATTCACAATATATCCCATCATCCTGGTGTCGATTGAGTGGGAAAACCTTTTGCAATATTCACCTATAAACGAACACTTTTCTTACACATTCAAAGATCCTTTATCTGAGAAGCGTCATGGATCCACAGGTTCGAAGAATGCAAAGGTGAACAATGCGAGGTGTGAATTGTTCCAAGACAACAAAAAAAGCATACAAGACTTCAAATTATGAAAAATACAAGAGAGATAATTGTAATAACATAAAAATAGCTCAAACTCAATGCAATCAAATAGAGTAATGCAAGAGATATACATATCGGAGGTGAATGTGTAACCTCCTCCTAGAATTATGGCAATATCCACCTTGAATAGTGGTAACCAACACCTAGAATAGAGTAGTCAAGTGGTAACCAACACCTAGAATAGTGTAGTCAAGTTTACACCTAATCAATCATATCCCATAAGTGTAGGGAAACTCCAAGTGAGGTGGAATATCCCGAGTAGGATAATACAAATAAAACGAGAAAAATAAATCCTACACTAACACCCCCCATAAGCACAACTTAGGTGGGAAGTGAAAAATGAAATTGGGTCCCAGAACAAGGTCTGATGAGGTACCCACGTATAATGCAATCTCTCATAAGAGAGTAAAAGGATAAAACCTAGTGGTAAAAACTCCCCCAAAAGAGAGACATGAAGAATTGAAGTGGCTAGAAGACCACCTAAAGATGATGAAGTCGATGATGTAGACCACACCCCAAAAAATATCTCGTAGATGAATAAACTTTCTCTCAATGAAAGATTTGGTGAAGATGTCAGTAACCTGCTCTGAAGACGGGAAAAATATCAAATTGATGACCTTCTCATGAATGATCTCCCGAATGAAGTGCATGTGAATCTCAATGTGTTTGGTCCTCTAATGAAGGACTAGATTCTTGCATATCTTAATGGTGCTTTGGTTGTCACAAAAGATGATTGTAGGTTTCCTAATCTGGATGCCAAGCTCAAAAAGAATCCTCCAAAGACAAATATCATCGTAGCTACATTAACATCTCCCCTGTACTCTTACCTCTGTGGATGATAGAAAAATAGAATTCTACTTCTTTCTTAACCAAATGATCGGACTAGAATCTAATGAGAAATAGTAACGTGAAATGGACTTGCGACACTAGTATCACCATCCCAATCAAGCGTCTGAGTAGCCAACCAATTCAATGTCTAAACCAACCCTGTAGAGAATCCCATATATGTGTGAGCCCTAAATGTAGTGTAAAATCCTCTTAGTTGCTTTCCAATGTAGCTCCTAGGGTTCATGCATTAACCTTGAAATAATACCAACGGCATAGGAGATATCAAGTCTTGTTTAAGTCAAGTAAATAAGGTTGCAAACAAGTTATCGATACAAAGTAGCATCAACCAAGGGTGTGAAAAATCAGCCTCAATGTTAACTCCAAATAAGAAAGGATTCGAGAGATGGCTTACAAAGTCATCCATGTGAAACCGAGCTGAATATTGATAGATTACTTGGGTTGTACAAGTGAAATCCCTTAATCGGACTGTGTGATCTCAATTCCAAGTAGTGTAGTAGACCCAAGTTGGTCATGGAGAATCTATCCTAAAGAGATGCCTTCAATACTAATATAGCCAATGAAGTACTCCCGAGTGATCAAAATGTCATCAATAGAAAGTACAATATCGAGTAATGAATC
Source organism: Taxus wallichiana var. yunnanensis (assembly GCA_018340775.1). NCBI lineage: Eukaryota > Viridiplantae > Streptophyta > Pinopsida > Cupressales > Taxaceae > Taxus > Taxus wallichiana. The sequence goes on from CM031235.1 coordinate 723,331,905, forward strand.
ATGTCATCGTAATAAATATACATTGGAATTTGAATGACATTGAGTGAAACTAGAAGTTATGAGGAAGGAATCCATCTTGGCATGTAATGGAATTACTTGTATAAATCTAATTATTAGCAGCAATAGAACACCCATGAACACAATATTGCAAATAAATGATCTCAATATGCAAGTAGAATAGCTTAGCCACTTCGAGGGGGAAACCTCCAAACCATACAATAAGACTCAAATGCTCAATATGATGATAAAATACTACCTACTAACCCCTATATATATTATTCCTATGTTATGGCCAACACCAAGGCCAACCCACTAATGATAATATAACATATATGAAAGAGATACATCATGATAAGAAGTTATGATAGCCACAAGTCGGCTATATACATCCAATGTAAGATATATGATTAAGGGCATAAAGCATGCCCCTCCCCTTTGAAGCAACATTGTCCCCAATTTTGAGAATCTCTGGATGTTGTTGCAGGAAGTTTGCATCCTCCCAAGTTGCGTCTTCATTGTCTAGATTTTTCCACTTGATCAAATACTCAATGATGACCCTTGTCCTCAATCGCTTAGTGTGTGTCTGAAGGATGCATTCTGGTTCTAGGGTGATTCTTCCCTCTTCGTAATCTCTGTTAACATTGTTTGGGATGATATTGTCTATCCAATTACCTTCTTCAGGTAAGATATATGGAAGACTAGATGAATTTGAGTAGCCAAAGGAAGTTCCAGTTTGTATGCTACACTGCCCATCTTATGTAACACTTGAGAAGGACCATAGTACTTAGGTGAAAGCTTGTTATCCTTTTCTAGTGTTTCAAGGACATTTGCTTATATGGCTATAAATGCACAAAAACCCAATCACCGACTTCAAAATGTATTATTAAATTTGGTCCAGATTATTAGAAATAATCTAACACAATATCATAAAAACACATAATATAAAATTCATCCGGAACAATTTATTCATTGATAGATAGTTACATATATAGATCAATTAACCCCTACAATGGTGGAGTCAAACATGATCTTCAATCCCTATAATCTCTCAAACTTATCCCTAAGATATCTCTAGCTAATCTCTAGGATATCTCTCACACTAAAATAGCTACGTGAGTTGTTCTCACAACTCACCAATAATAAAACTATTACAACTATATTATTAATATGAGTTCTATAAACTCATTATTAATAATGTTACACAATATTTTGGTAACATTCACTCCCCTATTGTTAACATTATTAACTCCCAATATACACTCCCCTAATGTTGGCATGGTAAAAGAAAACATTCACACACTTATCTGCAATATGCTCACCCATGTGGCATGCCCAACTTGGCTCATGACCTTGATCAAAAGAAAGTCTCTCTCCTTCCATGGTTTTAAACAGGTTTACCACAGACCTTGACATGACAGGAACCATAAATTGTCCACCTCATGTGGTTTTCTGGATCTTCCACAAAACTTTTCAAGATCCACAAACTGACTTACATTGGTGCTTCTGATCTTCTGCAATGTTCTGACATAAAAAGAAAATGTAGGAAATATCGCTCACGCGGAGCTCACTTATTACAATATTTGAACAGGTATGATTCATCTATTCTTATTTGCAGAAAGTAAACACACAACTTAAAAAAGAAATGCCACAACACCATTGTGCGGCCCGTCGCTACTTGGGTGATGAGAGGTCCCTAATGACCTTCACCTCCATTGCCTCCATCCTCCATCTAAAACGCTTAGTTACTCAGCAAATTTGAAAATGAAGCTCAATATAAAATGCCCCCCCTCAATTTGAACTTGGTCATCGCGTACAAGCGAAAATGTGACTAGGAGAAATGTGGGCAACTTTTTTTTTATAATTTTCCTAATAATCACCTAAATGACACTTTTAGACTCTTATACACTAAGACGATACAAAATAATGACTATTTGACAGTGACACACAAAACAGTAATAGAAAAATGTCAATAACAAATTTTAAAATGACGGTGACTCCATACTTAAAAATATAATAATTAAAAACTCAAAACCAACATTTAAATAATAAAATATCATCTAAAAGCTAAAAATTTAAAACACTATACTTAAGTAAAAAAATTAACTTTTGAATTACAAAACTTTATAATGACAATAACTATAGATAAACACTACAAATAAACCTTAAATATTCCTTTGACCACATTTAAGTAAAAAAAAGGAATATGACATGAAATTTCATAACCTACAAACTCTAAAATATGAAAAAGAGAAAATATTTAAAAATTAAACACAAACTATTACTTTTTATATACTCACCACTATAATAAGACCCGACACACAAAGAAGATTAAATTAAAAAATGAATATATATAAAAAGACCAACAATAAATCCCAACGTTGAATATATCATTGACTTCACCTTTATGTTATCTTGACAGAGCACAAGATTCAAATTTCAGATTACAAAGGACAAAGTAAATGCACATGTGGCTCGTAAAATGAATGTGTGGATGGAAGATTTCAATTTTGTATCCGCATGCAGAGCTTTTGTTCATGCAGTTTCTTTATTGTAATTGGAATGCACATAGCGCAAATTATGTCATACTGATATCAAATCTGCAATTAAATACTCCTGAGTAATGCTCCATTGCTGTGAGAAACAAAGCTGATGTAAAAGATCACTATGCAAGGATTATGCAACATTCATCTGAATTGTGGTCTCAAATTCCAGAAATTGCTTCGAGATGTCAGAATCTCTTTCACGTTTTCTCTTAAACCGTGATGTGGGTTCGGCTGAAATTTGAACAGTAGTTTCCTCAAATATAAATCTTCAAACCCATTAAAAATCACAGAGACCCAGATCGTAAAAATGAACTTATGACCTGATCTTTACATGGGAATTATTGAATCCAAAGCCACAAATGCACATCCACAAGATTATAACACTTTGCTCTATACCAAATAATAAATTTGGTCCATATTATTAGAAATAATCTAACACAATATCATAAAAACACAAAATATAAAATTCATCTGGGACAATTTATTCATTGATAGAGAGTTACATATATAGATCAATTAACCCCTACAATGGTGGAGTCAAACATGATCTTCAATCCCTACAATCTCTCAAACTTATCCCTAAGATATCTCTAGCTAATCTCTAGGATATCTCTCACACTAAAATAGATATGTGAGTTATTCTCACAACTCACCAATAATAAAACTATTACAACTATATTATTAATATGAGTTCTATAAACTCATTATTAATAATATTACAATTTATTTAATAATGTTACACAATATTTTGATAACATGTATTTCACTGCGATGTTGGTCTCGTGTGTTGGTTCATGCGGTTTTGTGACATGACCAAATTCTCCCTGAGACTAGAAATCACCTCTTGTTGATGTTGAATATGTTCTTCAATTGCTCGAACCCTTGGTTGGAATCTCAAAGATGAGGTGATAGATGGTGGATAGTACCCATATAATGCCAAGAAAGGAGACATTTTAGATAAAGTATGAAAGGAGGTGTTATACCACCATTCTACTAGCGGTAACCATTGGACCCATCTCGCTTTCTTATCTGAGGTAAAACAACGAAGATATCCCTCCAAGCACTTGTTTACCACATTTTTTTCCTATCATACTAGGGATGATAAGAGGAACTACGAGCTAGTTGCATGTCGAGCATGAGAGCAAGTCGGTCAAAAAATTACTAGTAAAGATAGGGTCTCGATCATTTACTATAATCTTCGGTGTCCCACGTAACTTTTGAAATGTATCCCTGAAGGTTATTGCTACTGTACTCACAACAAAATGATGTGATAAGGCACAAAAATGGGCATATTTGGTGAGTATTTCCACCACCACCATGAGTACATTTTTACCTTCTAATTTAGGCAATCCTCGATGATTTCCATGGACACCTCTTCCCACCTCCGATTAGGAATAGATAGAGGTTCTTGGGGACTTAATTGTTTCGCCTTTATTTTTTTTTGGCAAACCATGCATTCTACCACAAAGTTTTGGACATCCCCTTTTAGACCTTCCCGAGAAAAATCATGCTTGATTCGATGATAAGTCTTCAAGAATCCAGAATGCCCCCTATTGAGAAGTATGAAGCTCGAGATAGAACCCTGTTTTTAAATATTGAATTCTTACATAGATATAATCTATCTTTATACTATAAAGCATCTCTTTTCCACACAATTTTTTCTAACATTCTTGGATCTTGTTGGAGATTATGAATGATATTTCGTGTACCTTGGTCATTTTTCCATTCGGACCTTGTATCATCTATCCAATCCTCCCTGTAATACGTGAGATATGGCACACAATAATGCCTCAGTTGATTCATCCTTCCAAGATAACGCATCAAGAACTACATTCTCTTTCCCTTTCTTGTATATTATCTCAAAATCATAACCCAACATTTTTAGACCCATCTATTGTTCTTCAGATGATAAACGTTGCTCTAAGAATTATTTCAAACTATCATGATTTGTCTTTACTTTGAAATTTCTACCCATTAGATATGGTCTCCATTGCTTCACTACATGAAGTATGGCTAGCATTTCTTTCTCATAAACTGGTTTAGATATATTCTTACCTTTGAACTGGTGGCTCTCAAAGGCAATGGGTCAACCTTCTTGCATGAGTATTGCCCCCATACCATACCCTAAAGCATCACATTCAACAATGAATGTTTTGGAAAATTTGGGGTGGCTAGAACCAGAGTGGTGCACATGGCCTCCTTCAACTTCTCAAATGTCGTAGTAGCTTGCTTGTTCCAATAGAAAGATTCCTTCTTCAATAAAGCTATGAGTGGTGTTCGATGTTGCCAAATTCCTTACAAATCTATGATAGTAACCTGTAAGCCCCAAAAATCCTCAGAGAATTTTTAGGGTTTTGGGAACCTTCCATTCAAGCATGGATTTTATCTTGTTAGGATCCACTTTAGCACCTTCATAAGAGACAATATGACCCAAATATTCAACCTCTTTGACACCAAAAGAACACTTATAAGGCTTTGCATAAAGTTGATGTTGTTCAAGAGTTTTCAACACCTTATTTACATGATGCGGGGTTTCTCCCATGATTTACTATAGATTAATATATCATCAAAGAACACTAAAACAAACTTCCACAAAAATTGCTTAAAGATGGAATTCATCAAGCTTTGAAACGTAGAGGGTGCATTTGTTATTCCAAAAGACATTACCAAGAACTCATAGAGTCCTTCATGTGTCCGAAGGTTGTTTTATGTATATCTTCATCCCCGATTCTAATCGATGATATCCAAAACGAAGATCAAGTTTTGTAAAGTAAACAACACAATGCAACTCATCTAACAAATCATCAATTACAAGAATAGGAAACTTATCTTTAACTATGTACTTATTGAGTTCCCTGCAATTTGGACACATGCGCTAATTGTCATCTTTTTCCGTACCATCACTACGGAGAAGAGTAAGCACTCGACTATGATGAATAAGTCTTGCTTATAACATCTCTTGAACTATCTTCTCAATCTCACTCTTTTCATATCAGGGTACCTATAAGGTCTAATGTTGGGTGGTTGCCTCTCTAGTACTAGCTAGATGGCATGGTCATGGTCTCTTTTTGGAGGTAAACCCTTTGGCATTTCTCTAAACACCATTGAGTGCTCATCTATAATTGCTTGCATATCTGAGGGTATAAATGTATTTGAATGATGTGCTTCCAATGAAAATAGTTATGCCACAAACCCCTCTGCACCTTTTCTAAGAAATTTCTACATCTGATGAGAAATTACCAATTGTGGGGACTTTGCTCTTAGTTCTTTTAGTTTAAAATTCATCCCTTCTGACTGAAATCACATGAATAAATCTTGGAAATTCATTTCAATGGTTCCCAAGATGGTAAGCCACTGAACTCCTAACACAATGTCTGCTCCTCCCATGACAATGGCATACATATTGCTAGTTAGCAAGTAGTTTCCCATGGTGAGATTAATGTTATGGCATTTTCTGAACAACTAACAATTTTCCCATCGAGAGATCATGACTTGATTTCGGATTTGGATAAACAAAGCGGTTCAAGTGTACCGCCAACTTATGATTGATGAAGTTATGAGTATTTCCCGAATCAATCAACATTGTTACCCTCTAATTCTTTAAGAATCCAACTACTTTGAGAGTTTGGGGAGTGTTAATACCTGAAATTGCATGACATGATATCGTTGGCTGGGGATCTCCTAATTCCTCCTCTAGCTCTACCTCTTCATCTTCTTCATTTTCTTCTTCTTCATTAGGCCCCTCAATGTAGAACTTCTTTTCAAAGACACACTTATGTCTGGTCCAAATTTTTGTCACAATTAAAACATAACCCTTTAGCTCTATTTTCTTCAATTTGTTGAGGTGTCAGTCTAACTAGCCGAGGGAATGATGGTGGAAAGGTGTTACGATCTCTGATATTAGTGACAGTTTGTTTCCTACTAGAAATAAATTTTTCCTCTACCCTACGTGCCATGATCATAGAATCTGAAACCTTATAAGGGTTAAACATACGCACCTCAGTCTGAATGTGTTCTGTAAGACACCCAAGAAATAAGTCATTCAGATTCTCTTCAAGAATATTTTCCACCCATAAGGAAAGGTTTTGGAATTGATGGATGTAATCTTTGACTGTTCCTATTTGTCTTAGCTTTGCTAATTGACTGAAATAATTCTCTGACACACTAGAACTATAGTGCAATTGAAACTCTTTGGTGAAGATTGTCCATGTAACATTGAGGCCACTCTTTTTCGTTTGAACACATAACCATCGATATCAAACGAATTGGTTCGATTCGAGATACAAGGATGTCATGGTAACCTTTCTTCCCAATGGAATATGATGAATATCAAAGAAATTATGCATCTAGTTAATCCAATTGAGTGGATCATTTCCATTGAACTTACACATTTCCACTTTTGAAATCATGTTACGGGCTGTAGAGTGTTTGTATTTGAATTGGTCATGCTCGCAGATTCTACGGGGGGTTCACCTAGTAAAACTATGGTATAGCAAGTGCGTTCGGAGGGTATTAAAGAATACCCTTGATTTTAATTTTTACCTCTACTTATTTAATTGATAATACCCCCTCCCGTTATATTATTAAAATGAAAATACCCCCTATTTTTTCCATGTACCTCACTTACCCATTTTTCCATTACAATTTTATTTACCCCTTTTTATCTTTACCCGTATATGTCAAATAGAATATATATCATGTTTCTCACTCACATATTAGTTTTATAATATATATTTTCTATAGAAAGTGGGTTTGAAGACACCTATTACCAATTACTTTAATGTTATTCTTTAATAATTTATCGTTTTCAAATAATTAAGATGGTGAAACAATATTATTTAAGATGAAAAAATACTCAATTTTAGTTCTTAACAAAATCGAATGTTCCTTTGCATCTCAATATTTCCTAATTAATAATCTTCTAATTAAGATTTCCTTAGTCAATAAGAGACTATAATTTGTAAATACAATAGTTTCGTTCTATATGCCAAAAATTACGTTTGCAAAACTTCCTAAATTCCAATCAAAAGTTGGAATTTATTGTTGCTTTGTTACATCTTTATTGCTTGTTAAGTGTATTTTATTTTATACAAAAGTTGAGATGATTTTTACATCTTTATTACTTGTTAAGTGTATTTTATTTATATTATTTTGTGAAGAGTAACTCTACTTACGAAAGACAACTTGCTTTTAATCTTTATTTCTTATAATTGGCTCTAGTAGTGAAGAGGATTTAATCCTACACATTTTATTACGTGTGGATGTCTACTAAGTTGTGGGTTGTTGCCTTTACAAACTTCATAGTGTTTCACTATTTATGAACCCGTAATTTTAACATAACACCACAACCATTTCCCCTTCAACTATTGACATTATTTGAATTGAGTATATATGCTAATGCCTAATTTAAGCGGCTCAACCCCGTAGAAGGGCTTTTTAATTTTTAGGGTTAGAAGTGCTACTGAGCTAAATATAATCAAGGGTTTCAATTTAATTTTATTTTGGTTTTAGTGATAAACCTGTCCTCTCGCATTATGTTGCGAGTCACAGAGATTTTATTATATTCGGTGTGTGTAGTAGTCGGGGATTACTTATGGATAAAATTACACATAAGGTGTAGTACAGAAGAGATGAAAATAGACTGCGCATTAAATGAGTTGAGCAGATTTATTAAAAATTAGACTGCAGTTTCTTTGTGCATACTTATGATTATTATCTCCAAATGAAAGGAAAATAAAAACAATTTAATATTTATATAAGAAATTCCATTCATTCATGATTTATGAATACAATGCAACATTAAAGAAAATAATTAAACAAAAGAACTAGAACTTGTGACTCCAAATTTTTAGAGGAATCTGAAATAAATGCGGGGCCATTATGCAAAATTAAGTTCTTACCTACAAACCGTATGAATGGAAGCACAAGTGAGTACAAGCTTATGAAATTTGTACTTTAGATTTTCGAATGTTTGTTGCTTCCTATCATGATTCATGTCTATGCAACCATGCATACATGCTTAGAGGAATGTTGGGTTTAAGATTCTTTCATAGAAATACCCAAAAACATAAAAACAAAAATTAGTAAAATCCTAAGTTGCCTCAAATCACCTTTAAGAAAATAAGCAAATAAAACAAAATAAATCTTAACCCTACAGTTCACCATTAAACCTTATTCATAACATTGTGTAAGTTAATTAGTAAAAACAATGGGGCACATTCTGCAAAAAAAGAAGGCAAACAACTTCAATATGATATACACATTCGAAAAGAACACTTAAGTTGAAAGACATGTCAAGGTTCATAGTGTGGAGGTAACAATGTGGGGCACATTCTACAACAAAGAAGGCAAACAACTTCAAGAAATGTGTGAATCATGGTCAATCCCCATTATGTTTTTTAAGTTTGGTTGAATAAGTGATTTCAATGGGAAATATGCGAGGACGATCTCCACTAGCTAGCTTTCCATAAACCCATATTTTCAAGAAGGATACAAATTGGGAAAATGGTTTGAGAAAGGATTATTGTCTCTCACTCCATAACTAAAGAGAGTGTTAGTGGTGATCGGGTTGACATACGTGAAGATGGTGTCTCAAATTTGCATATGAGGAACTTGGAAATGTAATAAAAATGTTCTTATGTTATGGCAGTTTTCCCCTCAATCATATATTGAATGTGATCAAACCGAGAATTTCTAATGCAAAAAAACTTTTGGCCATTATTTTTGGGATACCTGATTCATGCTTGCATAAAAAAATCATTGATAGAGCTGGTGTGTCTGAATCATTATGCTAGAATTGGAGTCTCTTATCCCTGCTAAAAAGTCTTATTAGAAATGCTTCATATTGCCAATATATAAAACTTATTACATGTAACTTCCTAGTTTAAATCAAGCAAACAAGGGAATCTTTTTCTATGCCATTTTCAAAGGTAATAAATTTTCTTTCTTTCATGGAGGGCCATGAAACACAAAAAAAAAAAACATCATCTATTCTTTAGAGGAATGAACAAACTGGTGATAGTAAGCGGGTTAATCAAAACATGTTCCAAGTGGTTGAAGTTGAGTCGTTAAAAGGACCGGGTTAAGCTTGAAGTTGGAGTAGTGAGATTCTTCTGAGAAGCTCAAAGCAGGGCTCCTTAGAGTGTGAGGTGAGTAATGATGCTCTAAAGCTCATAAAAACTCTTACAAGACTTTACAAGCAGAGATGCAACATGAATGAAGTAGATTTTACATTACAATTGGAATCCATTAGTACACAAAGAATGCACTAGAAGCCTTAGATCACCATTAGGCTTGACACTCACATTCATGACATCAGTATTCTGACAAATTCAACATGGACTTGCATAGAACTACAAGGAAACTTTAACATAGAGAGCATACCTGATAAGGCTTTGTCCTCAGGGTATCAACATGGCAATCTCTCCACCTTGCCACTAGGCGTACAGGGATTTGTAAAGTAAAATATTGAACATGTGAGGGAAAAATTACTTTAAAAAAAACTATCACTATGTTGTGCAAGAAGAAATATTTTGAAAATAATTTATGTACAAATCTAGGCCTCCGACTAATCTAACATTTATTTAATTTTATACTCCAGATAAATTCAATATTAAAAAAGAATATATACATATTTCTTGGTCATGTACAAAAATTGCAAAGTAGAATCATTTACAAGATATATATGCAAAGACACCTTTACAACTATTTCCTTCCTACTCTAGAGCTAGGTGACTTCTTACATTCTCAAACACCTCTTGCCGATGCATACATGTAGCGAATTTTTGTAACAATAGAACCACAATAGAACATACCTTCTCAATCAAACATCTCTGAAATACAATTAACACCTTCATAAAATAACTGTTATTTCATGGATTTTGCATGGATAAAATTCAATATACAATATTATGTACTTATTCCCTTTTTACATTGGAACCAGAAGTAGGAGAATACAATGAGATGTTTTTTTCTGTATATTCTCTTTTTCAGTAAACTTAATCTCGGTTCCATTCTACTTCCAGGGATACCTCATTGCGACGCATAAATGGAGGAGTAAATGGAGGGTTATACTGTTGTCCAATGGAAATAATTCTTAATCAAATACTACAATCCATAGTTAAATATGATAAAAATAATAATTTGTTTCGACTTTCACTATCCTGAGATTTATTAGATAATCCATCCAAACCAGTTATGTACATACCTGTGCAACTTCTACTGTTGCATTTTCTTTTACATGCACCTGAGGATCCTTGCTTAAAGCAGCACGCAGTTGAGATTCTCTAAGCTGCACTTCCTCATCAGTGACAAATCCTGAGATGTAGCAAAACATAAGCCCAACATTCTCCATTTCTACTTCTAACACAAGGACACATATTTGCAAGAAGAGGAATTTACAATTCACATGACCACAATGATATTCGTGCTACATGCAGAGCCACAATATTGCTAGTGGAAATTTCTGAGAAAACCAAACCAAAGAAGATACTGGGACTATCAAGAATGTCTTTATCTAGTCAAAACACATATCAATGTACAAATTTGGAAGAAACACAGAGTCAATGCTGAATGTTCAAATAAAATAAACTACAAATTTTTGCTTTAAGAATGTTGAGACAAATGAAGCAGACAAGTTCATAGGGGTGACTCACCTAATCCTCACTATTGGTCAAATCCCTTTACTAATTCAATGCCCAATTGGGTAGGGAAAACCCTCCAGTCGGGTGTGCAGAGGTGAGACTATTGGAATTTTACAGTTCACAGGGATGGGCTGATTACCCCTGCAATTAAGTGAAATCTGAAAGTGGATGAACAACAACAAAATACAAACAAGCTCAAACTTGAACAGATGAAAAGCATGGGAGTGCAGTTGAGCTCTGAGAATCACCAGCTCAAAATCAAATCAAATAAAACTATATGGAATTACATGTCGACTAAAAGGAAGCATATCAATCCAAACACTGGACACAGTGGTAGTCAGTGCAAATGTAGTTGCTAATTGCAGTAGTTCCAATTGATGCAGTCTCTAATGAAACAATAAAACAACTTATATAAACATAAAATGTCAATTTCCTGGGTGAAAGGGGCGACAATATCAAATACAATGAATAAACTTTTTTTTAACTGCAAAAAGACTGTAAAAAGCACACAGCTAATCCAAGGAGAAGTATAAGAAAAGCCAAGGATAATTAATCAAATCAGAATTCTAAAGCTCAGAATCAACAGATTGTCACCAATGTATAGAATAATAAGAACACCCAATCAGTATGGTTCTTGAACTGAGACCATACATGGCCCCTTAATGAGAATACGTGACAAAAAGACCTATTTGAAATGCTAAATATATCAATAAACAACAAAGGCGATAAGTAAAACCAAATTATACATCCTTAACCGGATAAACCCATGAAGCACAATCTCTTTCCTCCTACAAAATATTGCATAATTACAGATCTCAGGCTTACTGTTTCTGAATTTTTCATGTGCTCAAATTTATACCGAGCTTCCAGAAACTTTAAGGACATATCGTCAAATTCTTAGATAAATAGATATCATAGATAGACAAAAAAATTCCTGAAGAGACAATGTTTTAGATCCCCAAAGGTAAATTTGAAATTAACTCAAAGCTCCCATCCCCTACTAAAGAAGATAACTCAAATTTTCAAGATGCTTAAAGCAAACCTACACTTGCTGCCACACAAATCCTTGAAAACTATAATATATCCTACAGACTTATTAAAGGGAAACTATTGAACTGCATACGCTTGAATTAGTAGTTAAGAAACATATCCCCATCTTACAGTAGCAACCAAAAGGAAATTACCACCTGCCAAACTCAAAATCCCTAGATAAGGATAGACTCACTGGATCTAGAAGTAGCAGTTATGAAGAATGATGAACATTACCCCTCAATACGTTTTTACTCCTGATTCACTACCATCATACACAACTTCATGTTGACAACCATTGAGAACCAAAATTCCCCGTTATCAAAGCTAATGTACAAATAACACGATTGTCTATTGTTTATGAACGAACTAGAGCTAAAACTAAAAAGACGATGGACAGTTTTCTGATGTTATCCAGGACCATTACTGAAGATTCAGAAATGACAACAATGAAAAATAACAGCTCTCTACCTGAAAAAGCAATTATTGCAACAACTTTTTCTGTTATTTTTTTATCCTGATAGAAGGATAGCTTGGGATTGGCAGGTTTTCCCCATACTTGGAGGGCATAACAAAGGACATCTGCCACTTTCCTTGATCTTGTTCCTAAGATAGTCATAAGGATATTCAATGTTTCAGGGGTCAAAAGATTAGAGAAACCGGCGGAAGTACCAGGAATCGATTTTCAGAAAAAAGAAAAAGCTTGTGCACACCTGCTTTGTGATTACTGGTGTTGTCATTTCCATCTTCTCCCCATCAATTTGGGCCTTTTGGACAAAAACAGGTGTAGTCATTTCCATCTCCTCATTTTTTTGTTCTGATCATGTGCATATTACCCAATACTATACTATATTAGTATTAGATCATACTGTGATCAAACCTATTTGTATAGACAGACTAAAAAACAATGCTACAAAGTGATGCCATAAATTGTACCTTACCAAAGAGATACGCTGCTAAGGCATTGAATCCCTGAGATGATCCATAAAAGTCAAATCCTGTCTTTCCAGGCATTGTTGTCTCTGCTACATAGAAGGCCTGTTCAAAAAGTATCAAGACTTACTCAAAGATGCCTAAAATATCAAGCAAAATATCCTGCATTGAGCTAAAAAAAAGCACGATCCTGCAATCATCCCATTCCATGAAACCACATCTCGTAGAGGCATTGTGTCAAACAACTCACGTGCCTTCTTTGTGCTTCCACATTTTGCATACATGTCTATGAGTGCACTTCGAACGACAACATTGGACAGAAATCCACTTTTCCTTATGCTTTGATGGATGTCCATACCCTGTTCCAAAGCTCCCATTTTGGCACAAACTGAAAGGATACAGGTAATGGTGAACTGATCTGGTTGGACATTTGTTTGTTGCATTTCCTTATAAGTTTCCAAAGCTTTATCAACTAGCCCATCTTGTGCATATCCTGCAATCATCGTTGTCCATGAGACCACATCTCGTTCAGGCATTGTGTCAAACAAATCGACTAACAGTGGCATAGGATATCGGCAAAATGGGTTGGACTATATCCAAAATAAACCGCATTTGCAGAGTGCCTTCGCACATCTTTTCCAAAACGTATTACTCAGCAGATTGAGCAGTCACACACCTAGGAATAATCTCATCCATGGCATCACAACTCTTTTCTACAAATGGCCTGTCAATGCCTTGATTTGTAAGGGCATCCACCGCATTGTTCTTCTCACGCGGTATGTGTGCAAGCTGGGAGGATACTGGCGAAGGTGAAGTGATCCGGTTGAGCGTCTGTTCTTTGTATTTGGTGAAATAGTATCAATGCATCTTCAGGAAGCCCATGTCTATGGTAAGCTAGCATCTGAGAAACCCGCTCCCAACGACGTGTGACTCTGCCTTCCCTCCCAGCTCCGTGTGACTCTACCTCTCCTCCCAGCTCGTACCTGTGTACCTGGCCCCCAATACCTAATTCACCATACTGAAAACTAAACCCTTCCACCCACATGTGCATACCAGTATATTGATCTTTTTTTGGGTCATTTTTAATCCCCCAATATGAACAGACGTGATAGGATACCACCTAGTTAGTGAACCCCCATGGCAGATCCACCCTGGCTATTTTTTCTATTACTTTGACCTAAAGATCTACCCTGGTTGATATGAGTATGATTGAGTTGTCGCTGATTAGGAAGGATATAATGACCCATTATATTATAAATAAATTGGTGAATAAAATCCTTCAATCGTTATCCAATATTTTCTACATCTTCTTTGTTGGCCACTCTACCCTTGAGGTTTCGCAACTCAAACTCAATATGGCTTACCTTATGGTTCATTGAAGTAAACCCTAACCCTAAGGACTCTGTAGTTACCCCTTCTGACTCTAACTCCTCAACTATTATCTCATCCTTGTTAGGGGTTTTACCTGGAGTGATGGGATTATTTTTTCCTCTTGTCGAAGGCCCCGCCATGATGCCCCAAAATGGTAGGATTTAGGGATCAAGGTAAAAATTTAGGGTTTGGGATTTCAATAGGAATTTGGCCAAATGTGAAAAAAATCAAAGAACGAACTCAAAATAATTTTTAATCCTCTTTCTGGAAATGTAAATAACTTGGAAAAATTCCACAAATTGTACCCTAGGTAGCCGAATTATGAAAAAACATAAAACCGCTATAAATTTTTCAAAACAAGTCAAAAATTCTTGAAATTTGGAGAGGAGCTTACTTGACTAATTTCGCCACACCAAAATAAAAATTGCAAAAAAATCGCTACTAATTTTGAGATATGGTCGAACCTTCACAATTAGGGTTTGACGCAAAGATTTGGCGAGTTCAAGCTCGATACCACTTGTAATGGAATTACTTGTATAAATCTGATTATTAGCATCAATAGAATGCCAATTAACAGTAATATTGTAGATAAATTATCTCAATCTGCAAGTAGAATATCTTAGCCACTTTAAGGGGGAAACCTCCAAACCATACAATAAGACTCAAATGCTCAATATGATAATAAACTACTACCTACCAACCCATATTTATACTATTCCTATTCTATGGCCAACACCAAGGCCAACCCACTAAAGATAATATAACATATACGAAAGAGATACATCATGATAAGAAGTTATGACAATGACCACAAGTCGGCTATATACATCCAATGTAAGATATATGATTAAGGGTGTAGCATGGCATACAAGCCCGAGGGGCCTACTTGAGGCCATAGATGGATTTCCTAAGTTTGTAAACTAAGGATGAATCTTGAACAAACCCAGGTAGTTGCTCCATGTAGATCTCCTTTGTAGGTCTCCGTGAATAAAAGAACTCTTCACATCCATTTGGTGCACACTCCAACCATGTGTTGCGGCTAAAGAAAGTGTGATTCTAATCGAAGTCATCTTGGCTACGGATACAAAGGTCTCTAAGTAATCTATGAGGGATACCCATGAAAAACCCTCGCTACTAACCGATCCTTGTATTTATCAACTAACCAATCTGCTACAAATTTTGTTTGATATATCCACTGACATCTAACCATCTTCCTTACAATAGAAAGTGAATTCAAATCCCAAGTGGGATTACTTGATTAAGGAATTATATTCCTCATACATAACACTATCCCACGGGTATGATTGATGCCTCTCTAATGTATGTGGATTTGTCATGAAGCATAGAAGTTGTGTGGCCTACTCTAATATTCTACCCGAGTACGTTTGTCATCCTCTAGATCCCCTGCCCAAGTGTCTGCACTCTAAAGTGTCTACCTAGCCCAAAGAGGGCCTAAAGTGGGTGAGTCATGTGCCGAATCCTCATCCTCTAAAGTATGGCTAGAAGTAGATGAGGATGACTCCTCATTACTATGCTCCTTTCAAAACTGGAAGAAGTAGAAAAATCTTCCTTAGGAATCTGTTTTGGATGATTTGAATCCTCAAACTACTCATCAAAACTAAGTGAAGCCAAAGTAGATGGAGAAGCGTCAAGTAAAGAGTCAATGGGACTCTCCGAAACTTAACACTTCTCTCGATGAAAAACTCATGAGTAGTAGGATGGATAAGTCTATATCCCTTGATCCCCTCTCTAGATACCCAACAAATATGCAAGGTTTGGATTGAGGCTCCATTTCCTTGCATTTATTTTTGGGAATGTGTGTCATCATTGGTGATCCAAGACCCTGAAGTGCTTAACTTTTGATTTCTGTTGTGCCAAGTTTCAAATGGAGTTATATCTTTTAAATCTTTGTGGGGAACTTGGTTCAGTATATAATAGCACGATTGATGGCTTCTACCCAAAATCGTAAAATCAAATATTAAGAGTGGATCATATAGTTTTCCATCTCTTTTAAAGACCTATTTTTAATTTTGCCATGTCATTATGTTGAGGAGTGTAAAACATTTTCCAATGTAGATCAATACCCTTTGTGGTGCAAAATTTCTCAAATATATTGCTAATATACTCCCTCATTATCTATTTGAAGAAATTTGATGCATTTCCTAGATTCTTTATCAATGAATGTCTTGAAGTCCCAAAATAATCTAACACTTTAGACTTTTGCCTAAGGAAATATACCCATGTATATCTAGAAAACTCATCTACGAAGGTGAGAGCATATTTGGCTCTGGTGAAAGAAGGATGGGGAAAATCCCCTATGACATAATCAGTAAATCAACTCTAAAGGTGTTGAAACTCTCCAAGATTTTCCTCACAATTTCTCTTCAAGGTATTTTCTAAGAGCACAACCCTAAAAAATTCCCTTTGAGAAATGAACTCTAGGAAATCTTGTAACCATGTCATATGATGATCTACCCAATGTAGCGATAGTTAAGATGTCCAAACCACTCATGCAATAATCTACTAACTCTGTCTAAATGTGTGAGCAATGCAATAGGGGAAACATCATGTGAAAAGTGTGAGAAGGTATATAACCTAGCATGGTGATATGCCCTTCCCACTACTAATGTAGTTTTTCTATGTAACTCCCTAATCTCAACTGAATTTGGATGAAATAGGTTTCTTATTCCCTTCCCTATATGAGTCGTCTAATACACTAATAGGAGATTAGTTGAAAATGAAGGTACACCGAGAACATTTATGAGTGTTCCACCTTAGACTTCAAATGAATCTCGCGCCTCAAACCGTGGATAGAGTATCATCACCTAAAGTGATGGAGGAGATGTTGCAGAGCTCTCAAGAAGAAAAAGCAACATGTGATGAACCCATGTGGTGTGAAGCACCAGAGTCGATAACCCACGAAGGAGTATATGATGATGCAACTGCAACTAGTGACTTTCCCTTATGTTTCTCTTTATCTTTTTCCTTCGTCTTAGTAGATTTTTGGATTGATGAAAACTATTTGATAGAATCGGGGACCCCTATGTTTCTCTTATCAAGGAGATGACTGGGGTGGCAATCTACTTCTTAATACATTTTTTCTCATCGTGCCCAAGTTTCTTGCAATAGGCACACTTAACCTTTTCCTTCTTAGGATTTCCATTTGAACAAGAGGTTTCAGTGTTAGACTTGGAAGAGGTGGTGGATTTATGTACTTAATTCTTTTCTAGATCCTTACTCTTTTTCTTCTTCTCTTGGTTGTTAGAGTATTTTTGTTTCCCATTCCGGAAATGAGGGCTTGAGGTTTGGATGAATTAAAGGTACCCATTTGGATTAATTTGTCTTTCTCCTTAGTCGAATAAAAAATTAATTTATCCAAGGATGGCATAGAGCATGTGGCTCCAAGATCACTCTTGTGGCATAAAATGTAGAAACAAAGATAGAGTAGCCAAGACCCGGTTTTAGCAAGCACTTGAAAGAACTATCTATTCATCCTTCTTTTTGTTCCACATTCTTTTAACTACAATTGTAAGGACTTGAGCTTGGTAAAAAAATATTCCAAAGTGTCAAATTTTCTAGGACTTAAGCTAATAAGTTCTATTTCTAGTTCATGACCCCTCATAGTGTCAACTTTTCCAAATAAGGTTTCTAAGGTTTTCCACACCTCATTGGGAGATTTGGCTAACTCTATGTGAAATAGGAGTTCAGGAGACACTGAAAGACACAAAATACCAAAGGCTTCATCACACTTATTAAACCACTTAACTTTGTCTCGTAGCTTTACTAGGCTCGGGTTCTAACCCCATTGTGATATGGTACAACCATGTTCTCCTAAGTGCAATGGTCATTTTTATTTCCATTCATGGTAGTTAAAATGTGTAAGTGGGTTAATTGAACTTAGATCCATTAGAGAAGAAAGAAAGGTTGTGGTAGTTGTTGCAGAAAACAAAGAAATTTGTGGAAAGAAAGAAGTTCGAACAAGAGAGGAAACACACTATACACCCCCAGAAACTATATCAAGAATCCCCCATAGTTTTGGCACTTTGCAACTTAGTGCATTTTACAAAAAAATAGGTCAAATGCTTTGGGAAATGAAAATATTTAACTTTTGCAAAAAAATGGCACTCAATATTGAGCTACCAATCAAAAGTTTTACAATAATTATTTCCCATAAATAAGCCCTATTTTAAATGAATTTGCACTAAACTTGAAATGTACTTTTTCACTAAAATATAGTTTTAGCAAAAGAAGGAGGTGGGTTTTGATGAATCAAAGATAAACATTTTTTATTTTCATGCGTCAGCACGACCGAAGGCCAAAATCATCGTGGTGTTTCAAGGGTCTGTGTTATCCACCTTGCTACTGATAAATAAAGGTCATCACAACAAAGGCTATCTTGGTGTGGCCGTTAGGTCGAGAGCAATTTTTTTGTTTGTAAATCAGTTATGGCCACATTGGATCAAGAATATCTTCACTACGACCCTTAAATTGTTGCAAATCTGAGTGTAGCAAACAACACTCTCACAGGACTAAAAAAACATCCACTAAATTTGGATCTGTAATGTGTGTATGGGATGTTACAAACTTTGTTGTAGGTATGAAATGCCTCTAATTAGAAACATGTTGCAATTCTAAAAATACATGCAAAGCACTACCACATGTAAAAACTCCCTTCACATGTCCGTAAGTCAACCTTTTGATCTAGATAAACCTTCAGGGAGCTTGTAGCAATGATTTAGGGCCTACAAAAACAATCTCTAGAATTGTATATGCACTATGTGGGCATGTAAACCTCATAATCCTAAAAATAGGCTATATACCCACAAACCAAGAAAAACAAGCACCAAAAACACCCAAATAATTACAAATAATGACCTCAAATGAAATTAAACTTGCATAATAATAACCAGATAAGCTCAATACTAGCTCGGCTCAAATACCATATCAAAGAAGCACCATGGATCTACAGGATTGAAGAATGCATAGGTGAACAATGCGAGGTGTGAATTGTTCCAAGACAAAACAAAGAAAGCATACAAGATTACAAATTGTGAAAATATAATAGAAATAATTGCAATAACACAGATATAGCTCCAACCCAATACAATTGTAAATCCCATTGAAACAACCCACTTGAGACCCAAGAAACAACCTAGGATTAGTTAGGAAAATTATGGAATAATTTTTTTGTTTAAAAGAGTCTACTACCAGGTTACAAGGCAACAAACTATCACTAACAAGTTCTAAAACAATTCTAATCCACTAGAACATACTTTTCCTTTATTAATAATTATTAGAGGTCACAAGGTCCAAAATTAAGGGTTAGAAGTTTTAATTAGGTTTAGAGGGTAAATTATCACCATACCCACTCTCTAATAGGCTCAGAGATTTAACTTGATTTTCTCATACTTAATGCATTAAAAATTCCCTAAATTATTCCCATTGGATAGGAAATTTTCTCACCTTTCCATTGATATAAATAAGTCCTCCTAACTCCTCATAAAACTCAAGTTATGGGCAGCAGGCCCAGGGTGAAATTTTTTCCCAAGAGCGGGCTCCGTGGGCCCAAGGGTGAAAATTTACCCAAAGGGCGGGTTGGCAGGCCGCGGGAGACTTTTGAAAAATTTCGCACTGGGGTAAAAACCACTTTTTCGCTTGCGCTCCCACGAGTCCGAAGAGGACACGTGGTGCCCTCCAAGCCAAAGCGGGAAAAAAAACGAGGAAAGGCGGGGTGGCGGAGTAACTTGAGAAAAATTGCCAAAGGGGGAGGTAAAAGGGTTGAGTTGCACACGCGGGCCCGCGCATCCACGAAAATGATTTTTCCAAAGCAAAGGTAAGGATGCGCAGGCATGCAAAGAAATTTAGGAAATTTTGTCAGCGTTAGAGTAAAATGTTAAGTTTTAAAATCCTCTCGCGCCTCCGTCGAGCCATGTGGTAGCACCCGATTGGTTGTGCGTTGGCGGGGCTGTGAGGAAATTTATAAAAAATTTCCAAAACTATTTTGTCAAAAAGATTAAGTTGTGAGGGTTCCTCCCCGTCGTGCCATGTGGTGCCCTCACGATTGGCCGCGGTGAGGTAGAGAAAATTTTAGAAATTTTCCCAAAAAAATTCTAAGTTTTTAAAGGAAAAATTTGGGCCACGGGCCCACCAAGGAAAATTTTCCCAAAATTTTCCGCCAAGGAAGGAAAACTTCAAAGGGCCATAACTTTTGATAGAGAGCTCAGTTTTGGGAAAACAAGGACTTTCTAGAAAGCTCTCAACGCCCTCTTTGTATAGAAGTCATAAATTTTAGATTTTGATAAAGTTTAAGGGGTCAATTTCATGAAAATGTTCTGCAGGCTTTTAAAAAGTAAACTGGTAAATTTTAACTTATAAATTTTATTCAATTTGATCTTCTCCTTCACTCAACATGCCAAACAGGACATATGGGAAATTATTCTAAGAAGGATTTAGGATGCATTTGGATGGTAATTTTTCTTGTTTGATTTCCAATTCAAATTTTCCAACATTTGACAGAAAAAAGACTACAAAATTGTCTTTGTTCAATTTGAAAGGTTTCTTAAAGATTTCTTAAGAGTTTTTAGTTTGTTTGGGGTCATTTTGGTCATACTAAGTTCAACTTAATGTTTCATTTTATTGTTCTTTGTTTTAGAGGTCATTCGTGTATTTTGAATAAAAATCTACAGAGTTTATAGTGAAACAAAATAAGATCTATACTTGCACACAAACAGATTTATTTCCATTTACCAAACTTTAAACTATGAATTCATTTCCAACTCTAATCTATAATGTTAAGTTGTTCCACATCTAGTTGTGCAAAAGCCAAAATGTAGATTCTAAATTTTCCAATCATTCATTTCACAAAACAGATTAATACTCTCTTTTTCAAACATATTTCTTTCTTCCAATTTTCCAAACCAAGATATCAAATACAAAGTTTGAATATAACAAAGCCATGTTAAACAAGGTAAGACAACTTCCATTAATTTAATGAATCTTTTATAACTTCTTTCATATATATATTTTCAAAATACAACATATAGAATACATGTCTTTCTTTTCTAATAACAGAACTGAATATAGAGCATAACTCTTTTACATTTCACTTTACAAATTTCATAATCCATACATCCTCTTTCCATTTCAAAACATTTACAATACATCCACTTCAAAGTGGGAAAGGTTACAATGGGATTTCATTTCACATGGACTATCAAATTGTCTTTCTCCTCTGCTCCAAAACAACAACATGAATTTCTCCTTTTGGATCACAACAAAAGGGGGAAAGGCAACACTCTCCACCCAACCAAGACATCCAATGAAGAGGAGAAGCCATCCTTCTTCATTGGCCCCGAGCCCTAACCACAATGCAATAAGAAATGTATTTCAACTCATGGCAACAACAGGCTTCCACATCACAAAGCAATCTTTCAACATGCACATTTCAAATTAAAAACATAGTCCAAACAAAATAGTAGTTTACAACTGCATTGAAACATTAAGACAAAACTCAGGCTTCATCATGCAAGCCAAAGGAGCAAGAACTATGGGGAAGCTGCTTATGCCTCCCAATGGGAATTGGGTATCCACCTGTAACAAACCACCAATATAAATCATCACACATATCCTTATGCCCCCCACAATCCCTCCTTATGCCCCCACAAATTTTCTTATGCCCCCCACAAAGTAAGAAATGCAAGCTATTTCTTTTCCATGGTGGATCCCAATCCCAAACTCCCTCCACAATAAATCTGATGCCACTAGCATTCCCTTATGCCCCCTCAATGATTCCCCATAGCCTTCTCCTACACCATTCCTAGGCAATCTACCCAACCAGCCAACAAACACACAAAACATTCACCATTCACACAAACATAAAAGAAATAAAAGCATATATGAAGAGCTAAGCTCCTACCTCTCCATGGTAGATTTTGTTCCAAACAACAAGCTTTCAATGTCAAAATACAGTCCCAAAATCAGCAATGCCCAAGTATGAAATGCTCTCTAATCTCCTCCAAAATCAACAAGAGCTCCAAACAAAGCAAAAATTCACCCCAAAGGAAGCATTCCAAAAGTTCAACAACCCAAAACAAAGCAAGGAGTTTCAATTTTATAGAAGAGGGAAGAGAAGAGGATGAGGTGGATCCATGTAGGATGCCACATCACACATCCTCAACTCCAACACAAAAGTCAAATTCATTCTCCAAAGCACAATAAAGAGGTGGGTGAATAATATGACAAATAAACTTACACACTCCAAAAATCCCACACCCCAAAGGACTGAATTTAATAAAATGTAAGAAGAGTGCAATTAAAACTTACAATTTGTCTTCCCAAAATGCATTAAAAGGTCTAAAATCAACCCTCCAACCATAGGTATGGTTGGTAAATAAAATTAAGAGGTATGGGACAAGTTTTACTTGTCCCACAAGCCTCCAAAACAGCCTCCAAGAACAAATTGAATTTCCAAGGAGGTGGAGTGTTTCATACTCCAAAATCTGACTTACACAACTCTTACACATACTTACACATCACTTACCACATTTAATACAAGAGCCAACAACTTCTATAATTACTTTCTTATATCCAAATTTGATTTATTTATTTATTTTAACAATATGATTACTCACATTAATTCTCCACAATTAAAAGAATAATGAAAGGGGTAAATGCATCACAAAATAAACACATGTAAACAATAATAAAAAGGAACCACATTAATAAAATACACAAAGCCCCTTGGTCACATTCAAAGGTAATCCCCCATGGGAATCCCTAACAAAATATACAACACACACAACAAATACAGTTACCATGGTGACCTTTTTGAATTCATCTAGAATTCCAATGTGGTTGGTCTCAATCCCCTGATGTTTGTTGTGATATTTTAACCTACAAAACACAAATACCTCCTTCGGCCTCGTGGCCATATCAGAACATCCAACATGATATAAATATAATCACAAAATCATCTATACATATGAATCACAACAACATCAAGGAAATCAACAATATCACTTACAATTTATATCAACAACTATATCATCATCATATAATGTCTATTTTCTAGGTCTACTCACAATATCCAAAATCACATGTCCGAACAACATTCAAAATATATCCATGTCAAATAGTATATCATCATCCACATATGAAGTGTCTCTAATAATCATCATGCATCATAACTAAATCAAGATCAAAAATAATCCATGGTCCAACATCTAACATCATACTAAATCAAAACCATAATAATGTCCATAATGTAATCAACAATATCAAGATCAAAATAAAAAAGGTGTCAAAGGGAAGTGGGCACTACAACAATCAAATATAATAATGCAAGATATGTTCATATAGGAAGTGAATGTGTAACCTCCTCCTAGAATCATGGAAATCCCCACCTAGAATAGTGGTAACCAACACCTAGAATGGTGTATTCAAGTGGTAACCAACACCTATAATAGTGTATTCAAGTATACACCTAAGCAAGAATTTCCCATAAGTGTAGGGAAACTCCAAGTGAGGTGGAATATCCAGAGTAGGATAATACAAATAAAGCGAGGAAAATAAATCCTACACTAACATCCTTTTGTAATGGTCACTTATTAAAGCACACTTACCTTACCCATTCAAACATCCCTCAGAATAATCACAAATAAAGACACACTTACCTTACCCATTCAATGATTCTTTTATCACCCATTGTTGGGAATCCTATGAGATCGCAACAAAGCACTAAATATATAAATCAATCTCTCAATAACATCAGCCAACACTAAGGCTACAAACATCCTATATGGCTTTCCTAAGCCATTTTATAGATTTATATCCTACACCAAATATCATGTACAAGTGGCAAATGTCTTATTAGGGTCTTCATTTCTAATACAAATTGTTATTGCACATCATATACCCATTCATCAAGTGAGAAACTATAAGTATTGTATGCATCTTTGGAGTATTACTATGTAGGTATCCCAGTATTAACTCAACCCAACTAGAATAACCCATCTTTTTAAGTATTCAAAGAGGATAGCTAGGGTTTGAAGAAGGACAATCCCTAATCTATTTTACATTCGCAAATGTCAAACTATGAACACATGAAGTTAACCTATAAACACATAAAATCATAGTGTCAAATATGATATTTGTCTAAACCTTTCATAGGAAAAATCCATCCATATAGGAAAAATCCATCGAGGAGACTTTTCCTTAAACAAGTGACATTGTTCTCCTATCAATTTTAGACTCATATTTTTAGGATAGATCAATGATAGTGTGCAAAACCTTTCTACACACTTTTATATTGTTGTCACTCTCTTTCGGCCAATAAATTAGTGCAATATCTTCTAACCCTAACTCATACTTACTTTATCTAGATTTTAATAACTTGTATAGATTATTATAATTATAATACATGTTATTAGAATATGTGATTTATTAGTATTTGTTTTAATTCGATTCTAATTCATATATACACATAACAATTAATCACAAATTAGATTAACCCTAATTTTGATATTATAGCTATGTAAATTCATGCTAAAAATTATCATTATGTTGAAAGGTTTGTTTACACCATAAGAATATTTAGATGTACACAAATCTAATTAAAATGTTTGAGCCGATGGGGTGGGAGTGGTGTGGTCAAGTCACATGGTTGTGTGCTTGCCCACCCAATTTCAAATCCCCGAGGCACGATCCTCCTTGGAGGTGGTCGCCGCTGGAGGCGGCTTCTCTGCTCGTGCTGACACTGGTGGTTACTCCTCACTCGCCGACGCCGGTGGTGCTGCTCCTCTCATTGTCGATGCTGGTGGCTCCTTCTCCTCTCTGCCGATGCCTTGGTGGCTCCTCCACTCACATTGCTACTCCTCTCGTTCATGGTTATTCCTCTCGAATTGCTTAACACTTGTGGCTACTTCGCTTCTTTGTTGATCTTGGTGGCTACTCCTCTCACTGCCGACGCTTGGTGGCTATTCTAATAGTTGTCCCACTCGCTGCGATCGTTGTCGATGGTCGCTGCATCTTCACTACGGTTTCATGGTTGCTTCAATTGGGTTCCTAATAGTGGTCCCCTTCATTGTAACCAGGTTGTGGATCCTCTCAAAAATCCTCAAGTGTACAAGGATGTGGGTCCTTTCAAACACCCTCAATTTACCCTCAATCCAAAAAAATTAAACTGTTTGAGGTTTCAAAATAAAATGAGTTGTATGCTAATTTTCTATGCTTGAAAATAAATGTTGAATTTTATAGCACATAAAAATTATTGAAAGTGGTTAGGGTTGAATACTTGAATCACATCGATTGCTTACTTAGCTACATTATATTTTTGGTTGTTTTTTAAATTCTATAAAATCCTAGGTGCCTGATACTAATGCAGTGATAACACGGGACACCAATAACTCATCCTAGCATTTATGGGTTTGAATGTTATCAGGTCACCTTTGTTATCCAAATTTCACCCCCCAGAGTTAATTTGATAACGTGCATCAGATTTTTTAGTTCCAAGCAAGTAGATTGATTCAGGAGAAAATCGTAAAATTGGCTAAGTCCTGCTCAAGGCCACCTTTGGGACAATTGGAACAATTATACGCGTAAGGCGCGGATCGGCCGAAAAGCCTCCAGGTGGCCCAAACAGAAAAGGGACATCTGGGACAAATGGACGCGAAATGCCCGAATCGGCCGAAAGAAAGAAAATTTGTCCAAGTCCTTTACCGGGAGCAAGCGGGACAAGAGTGCGCGGAGGACGCGAACAGCCGAATCGGGCGAACCGGAAGAATTTGTCCCACAAAGACTGGGACATTTGGGACAAATGGACGCGGAGGACGCTTGAGCGGGTCGGTTCACCAAATAGGAAACTTCAAAGACAAGGACAAGTGGGAAAAGGGACGCGGGACGCGGGGATAGCCAAGGAGCCGAAAGCCAATCGAGATCACGCCACGTGTCACCAATGCAAAAGGAGATGGAAGCCCATTTCGGGCGGATCGGAGGATTCTCGCCCCGCCAAGCACTTCGGGACATCCGGACAAAAGGACACGGTGGACGCGAAAATCCAGCAGGCCCGTGGACGGATCACGGCATGACACGTGTCGCCAAGGAAAAAGGTTCAAAAGGTCAAAGGGGCGAAGTTTTGAGCACCGATCCGAACCAATGAAATAATGCCACGTGTCCAAGTTTAGGGGCCCACAAGAAAAGCCCGTGAAAAGGTGGAGAGAGGGAATTACTCAAATAATCGGGGTATGCCACGTGTCGTCCGGATGGCGAGAGCGCGGAAAAGATTTTAAAACCTGTTTTGCCGGTTTTGTGCCCTAAATCTTCAGGACCTTCGTATCTTTCGATCCAGAGCTCACTTTACACGTTCTTTATATCAACAAAAAGTTGTTGAAATTCTCTACATGATTCTAGGATCAATCTCACATTTTGGTGCAATGAGGGGAAAATTAAGAAAACGTCTCGACGCATGGTGATAGATGAAGTAATGCTTCAACAACCAACTTTAATCGCAGCAGACACTCGCGCGCTCCTGTTAGACAACCTACCGTTTGCTAGGATCCACCGCTTCGTCATAATGAGATGATTTTAAATGCTACCAAGAAGTGGTGGGGCAGCATTCTGGATTTCCTCTCTCTCCCCTCTCATTTCTTGATATATATTGAAAGAGGAGCTTTTAAGGGTCGAACATTTTTGTTTTGCATCCTCCCTTATTCCCTCGCTTGCGCAGAGAATTTGTGGAGCTTTCAAACCTCCCATATGGGTTGTAATGCCAGTCCTTTTTACCTCGCCACCGCAATATATCGTATTGACTCTTGAGCAATAATATATGTGTTGTGATTGACTCTCGACCCTCTCATGTATTCATTCATTGCCATTTTGATCTCTTATGCAGCTTTGTTACCTATGCATGGTGTTTGTATTGCATCTATGTGGTCTGTGTTAAATTTGCAAAACGAGTGTCTAACATTCTCGGTGCATCACCTTTGTAATTTAGGTTTTATTCTATGCATTTTCTTACCCTGTCTCCTCGGCAAGTTAGATTAGGTTTTAGCAAACCCTCTCGCATTTTGTGTGTGCATCTCGAACAGAGGAATAGGAACCAGCCTTCTATGGAGAATCTTTTCTCATCTTTACAAGTCCCACGCTGAGAAAGGATTCCATGTTGTGTAATCACACTGCTTGGATGCCTCGAACATCAACCTAGAAGCCCGATTTGCATCCAGGGGTCTTTGTGAGTCTCGCAACAACAGTCACATTAGAGATCCAAATAAGTGCATCATTTTCTCATATATACACAGTGATTTCCATATTATTGAGTGAGGTTTTGGATCTAAAGAGAATATGAGTATGTTCCTCTACTTATATGTGGAATTCACTCAAAACTCAAAAAAATACTAGATTCTATCATAAACCTACAATTATAGTCATGTTTCTTTAATTGTTTGTTGTATGTCTTTGTGTCATTGTTTAAACCTATGTTGCACTATTTATTTATGACAAGTATCTCTCGGAATTGCGAAAAAAAAAAAACTAAATGTTATCAGTAAAACCTTCTCTATAAAAATATTGAAATTTCATATGTTCTTAAAGTATTAATCAATGTAATTAAGTTTGATTTATTGAGATATATATATATATATATATATATATATATATATATACAATTTATTTTGTTAGTTGTAGTACAATTTTGATGTAAACCCACTTTCCACATCCACAAAAGGTGACCATTAGAAAATGCCTACTTATATTCTAAAATTTATTTTTCGGTCATATTAAAAAAACCTATATTATGCCAAAATAAAATATGAAGGTTTGATGGTGATATCAAGAGACTAATTGATTTGATCTTTGTTATGGTTTTGTATTTTTGCTAATTAACTCACCGTCGACTATCATTTAATTATCAATCTAGGAAATAAATAGATTTATATTATACTTTTATTGTACTAAGTAGGCATTTACTCTACCGTTGAGAGATGAGTTTAAAAACTTGATATATTAATAATTATCTCCACATCACATGCATCGTTTGATGAAAAGTGTGTCGAGTAAAGATAGATCCTGCCAACCATGACACCAAAATGAGTAAGAATTTTTTTCCTCGAGTTGTTTCACAAGTAACTAGGATTATCAATAAACATTATTTATGCGATATGGTGTTTGATTTTCCTAAATTTGAAAAATCATGTTTCAGGTTTGAATATCATACTTTGGAAAGCTATTTTTTTTTGTTGATCCACCTCATAAGGAATGTTTAAACAATGGGTCCACAACCAATTAAAACCTCGTGAATTCAATATTGAGTATTTTAAAAATGTGACCAAAGGTTCTATTGTCCAAAATAACCCCTGGTTATTTTGAGAACTTGCAGTTCCAATCTGGCTCTGGTATCATGTTTTCAAGTTGTGTGCACTATTGATTTTCTTCCTCGCACATTTACTGGGTTGCAATTCTTTTCGTACGCCTCTTGCGCACTCTTCCTACCTCTCCTTCACTTTTCCCCTTTCCTTTGCTTCCTTCTGGATCTCTTTCATGCACTCCCGCTTTCCTCCCTTGCACTATGTTGGTGTAGCAGCTGGTTAACACGATGAGATCCCTCTCCATTACTAGTTCGAACTTTTGGTGTGACGGAAAGTTATGCAACTCTGATACCATGTAGTTAAGCGCGCTCGACCTAGAGTAGTACTGGGATGGGTGACTTCCCATGAATTCCTAGTGTTGTTTCCTCCTAATGTTGTTGGGCCTGATTTGGTAAATACACGGTGAGCTCAAGGCTCATGTGGTCGCATCTGGCTCCATCGTGTGGTGGTGTGTTGGTGTAGCAGTTGGTTAATACGATGAGATCCCTCTCCATTACAAGTTTGAGATTCTAGTGTGACGGCAAGTTGTGCAGCTCTAATACCAAGCAGTTAAGTGTGCTCGATCTGGAGTAGTATTGGGATGGGTGACCTCCCGAGAAGTCCCAATGTCATTGCCTCCTAATGTTGTTGGGCCTAATTTGGTGAATACATGGTGAGCTCAAGGCTCACGTGGTTGCATCTGGCTCCATCGTGTGGGGGTGTGTTGGTGTAGCAGCTAGTTAACACAATGAGATCCCTCTCCATTACTAGTTTGAGCTTCTGGTGTGATGACAAGTTGTGCAACTTTGATACCATGCAGTTAATCGTGCTCGACGAGTAGTACTTGGATATATCTTCCAAAGAGAAAGTGCAACCTTCCAAAGAACAATGGACATTGCTTTCAAAGGATATATCAATGAGTTCATCTTAGTTTACTTGGATTACAAAAATGTCTTCTCGAAGAAGAGTGAATAGCACATCAATCATCTAGAGAAATTATTTGAGAGATTCAGACAATTTGGGGTATCTTTTAACCCCAAGAAGTGAAACTTTGTTGTTGTGCAAGGAAATATTTTGGGCCATGTGGTTTCAAAGGATGGCATTTTCATCAATCCAAAGCGAATCTCAGCCATCCTCTCTCTTTCTTTGTCAACTCACAAGAAGTTCTTGCAATCATTCCTAGGAAAAATCAAATTTTTTAGGAAATTTATTCCTAACTTTACAGGTTTGGTTAGGCCTATCACCCTCATGCTCAAGAAATATACAGTCTTCAATTAGACAGTAGAAGGAAAGGAAAGCTTCAACAAGATCAAGTAATAAATTTATCGCACCCCAACACTCATTAACTGGATTATTCGAATAATGTGATCCTTTATGTATATGGAGCTAATGTTAGTGTTGTTTTTTGACAAAAGAAAATCATCAAGGACTGGAGCAATAAGTGGCTTTCATCATTCAAACATCAAGGATTATGAATTGAAATATAGTCACACGGAAAATAGGTCTTTGCTATCATGCGTGCATTGAAAAAGTTGAAAAGTATGCTCACCACAAATCATGTCGAATTATGGTGTGAGAGAATTCGTCATGTGAGCTGAAATGAGTGAGGAAAGAGTTAGATGGGTGACCAAAATCATCGACTATTATGTGAGAATCAAAGCCACTAAAGGGGTTAGAGGCAATGCACTCTATAAACAACTTGTTGAGGATGCACAAGATGATCAGACACTTATTTTTCATATATGAGGAGACTTTGCATGACCGAAGTTGAGCGAAATGAAAATCCTAGGACGCACAATTAGATGAATGACATGGAAACATTCCTATCTTTTCGCACATACCCTCTTGATTTAAGCAAAGAAAAGAGAAGACATATGAGGTTGTAGTATATCCCTTATGTACTAATTGATGGCCTTCTCTTCAAAAGAAACATTGATGGTGTGTTGCTAAGATGTATTGATGGTGCTTAAACTGACAAAATGTTAGAAAAATTTCACTATGGATTATCTAGTGGACACTTCTCTTCCAAAGCAACAACAATGAAGATCATTAAGGAAGGGTACTTTTGGCCCACAATATTTTCAAATGAGCACAAGTGGGTCGAAAATGAAAATAATGTGCTTTTCAGTAGGAAAGAAGAAATTAGCAATACTCCCCCTCCGTCCAGGTCCAAGTGAATCAGCCTTTTGCACAATGAGGTCTTGACTTCATTGGCATGATCAACCCTCCTTTGAGCATTGGTCATAAGTGGATGTTGACATCAATGGATTATTTCACTAGATGGAAAGGATCTGCATTACGCTCAAGGAAGCAACCGAGTCAGTCATCCTTAACTTTCTTAAAGGTATTGTAATAAGGTTTGGCATTCGCGTAAACCATTATCTCTAATAATGCAAAAGCCTTCCTTGGTAAGAATATCTTATTGGGCTCTTAGTCTTGGAATATATTTAAAGACCTCTTCCAACTACTACCCTCAAGGTAATGATTTGGCAGAGTCTACTAATAAGAACTTGATCAGAATCATGAAATGGACAATGAATATCAACTAGAAGTAGTGGCATATGAAGGTTTCGTGCACGCTATGGGAAAACAAAATCATGGTGAAAAAGGTAATTGGTACTTCACCTTACATACTTGTATATGGAAAGGATTATAGAATTCTTGTATTTTTAGAATTGCCTTCACTAGAGCTAGCATAACAACTAGAGATTGAGCGTGTAGACTAAAGAGAAATCAAAATGGCAAAGCTGGTTGAACTTGAAGAATTAAGAAACTTTGTCATGATCAAATTAGAATAGCATCATAAATCAACCAAACAGTGGTTTGACAGACGTAAAGGTTGGAGCTTGGGTCTTCAGAGAAGATGATATGGTCTAAAATGGGATGTTGAAAGAGCTAAACCAGGGCTCCATTCAAATTTTTATGCACTTTGGAGTGGACCATATATCATCAGTTCTTGAAAGGAGGCCAACTCTTTTGAGTTGTCTCATCTTGATGGAGATGCACTATCAATCCCAGTCAATGGGATTTATCTCAAGAATTTTCATTAAGCTTCTTTTGCATCATGTATATATTATATTATTTTCAATTCCTCCAAGTAAATGTCAGTGCAAAGGTTTTGCTAGTAGTGTAGGTTTTTTCTTCTGTACTCTTGTGCACTCTTTTTGTAGCTTATGGATGGTAGATCTTGTACACAAGTTTTCAAATTTTAGATGAGACATTATCCAACAATTTTCCACTCTCATAAATTCAAATCAGAAAATCTTCATGATTGAGAGCAGTGGTTCAAAACAGATTTCAAAAAAGTGTTTCATTTGGATTCAGGGGTGAGTTCTTTAAATTGCTGAGATCGAACTTAATGTTTTTGGGTGACTCCATGCACAATGGTGCTTCAAGGCCACCGATCTCCTTCATCTAGTAGGGATATTTCCTGAAATTCACCAAACATTTTTCCAAAATAACCCCTTGGTTATTTTAACAATTTGTAGTTCCAATCTAGCTCTAGTATCAATTTTTCAAGTTATGCATGCGATGTTGATTTTCTTCCTTAGCACATTTGTTGAGTCATAGCTTCTTCATGTGCACCCTAGCATGTTCTTCCTACCTCTCCTTCACTTTTCCCCTTTCCTTCACTTCCTTATGTGCATCTTTCACATGTTCTTACTTTTCTCCCTTCCAATTTGTTATCTCCTTTCATCTTCCCATTATGCACACTCCTTGCACATCTGCTTTCATTTCCCATATGTTGCGCACTCTCTTGCGCACACCTACGGACTTACCTTATATTTTGCAAGTCCTCGACATGTTTTTCTCATGCATGTTATTTTTTCCCAAGTCCTATGCATTACCACATGCACAATCATCCTTCCTTACTTTGTTCCCTCATGTATATTTTATCACATTTCTTTTCATGCAATTTCCTTCGAGCGCCCATTTCTCCCTTAAGACACTTGCATGCCAACTTTCTTCCAACTCTCATGCACTCCTTTGACAGACGCCCACACTTGTCTTTCATACTTGCCTGTCCCTATAGACACTGATAGATTTCTTCTTCCTTCTACCCCCATGCATGCACCCAAGGTTGTAACCTCTGTGTGTTAATTCTTACGCGCCATGTGTTCATTTTGGGGACTTGTTAAATAATTGCACATCACTAGAAACAAATAGAAAAGTTTCATCCTTATGGCGAATGAGTGTGTGACCCATGGTAGAGAGACAGAACCAACAAGCAATCATCTAACTCTTACAACTAA
The DNA here is from genome assembly GCA_018340775.1 of Taxus wallichiana var. yunnanensis. Classification (NCBI taxonomy): domain Eukaryota; kingdom Viridiplantae; phylum Streptophyta; class Pinopsida; order Cupressales; family Taxaceae; genus Taxus; species Taxus wallichiana. The sequence goes on from CM031235.1 coordinate 723,365,012, forward strand.
TCAAATCGCGTCACGTGTCTTGTGTGTTCCTCTTACACTGTAAAACTTCAAATCGCCATAACTTCTTCTACAGAGCTCGAAATCATGTATGCCTAGTCTCATTGGAAATCTGTTGACATGGGCTACATTCTAGGATCTTCAAAATCATATTTTGGTGGGATTTGGTAGGTGAAAATGGGAAAATGTGATTCAGTCATTAATATACACTTCCAGTTAACTCAACCACCCATATTTCATGGGATTTGGCCTCTTTTCTTCTTCCACAAGTTAGCTGACTTGGAGAGGTAGATTTGACAGTGCTATAGGTGGATTTACAAGAATTTATTGCATGTTATTGGTGGTTATGACTGGAAATTATAGTTTCCCTCTCCTTCTTCTCTATTTTTCTATATATTGTTGAATAATGCTCATTTGTTTGGTTGGACCCTCTTGGATTGTGAGAGCATTATTCATAGTATTGTTTCTTTACACTTTGAGTTACAAGCCTCAGATCCACTTTGATGCATGTGGATTCTTGTCTCTTTACATCATTGTTATCGATTGTGCATACTTTGGAAGAAAATAAAGTTTATTTTGTGGCTATCTTTTCCCTAGCTCACATTTTATTGCATTTTCTTGTTTTTCCTTTATAATATTAGTATGTTGTGCATTCTTTATGTCCCTTGCAGGTTTATTTTATATTGTGCTCCATGGAAATGAGTGTGTGGGTGTTATTTTAGAATGTGGCACGCATGACTCGACGACATTCACTCGTCTCGAGAGTGTTCATCCCCTTCTTTCTAGTGCTATCACCTCCCTTTGATTTAGGATTTTGTTTTATGCATATCCTTCTCACCCCGGTCCTGTAAGCATAGAATAGAGTTAGATAGTTACAGTTCCCTTCTTAGGAGTAGTTGTAGTAGTAGAAATAAGCAGAGGAAGTAAGCCTTCTCCATAGGTCTTTCTCAAGCGCAAGGCCCCACGACTTGAGAGAGCAGTCCCATGTTTCCTCAAATCCCTGAATCATCTTGATTCGGGACGGGTACAATTTTGAGCTCCAACAAGTTCTTTATGTTTTTACCAATGGTGATCATTCTAATACCGTTTTCAATCATGGTCCAAGGTTTTTTCAAAATACCTTTGTTGTCCCCATTGAACTAAAGACTTACAAGAATTATAGAAAACTAAGCGTAAAATCCTAATCTATATTGAGCATCTTCGTATCTCTCTCACCCTTTGAGGATTTATCAACAAAATCATTAAATATTTTAGGCACTTCAACTACCACAAGAATTTTAAGTTGTGCATGGAACATCCCTTGAAAAAAATTTGTGGTGAGATTGATTTAGCTAAAGACTTGAAGGAACTCATAGAAATCATATTGTGTGGTTTACATTAATTACATTCTCTACCATTCCTCGGACTAGATAGTTCAAAAATATCCCTTGATGGAAAACTCTCAACCAATTTCATAGGAAAAACTTTTTCCCAAAACCAAAACCACCTCCTCTAATGACAATAGGTCAACCACTTTGTTGAAAAAAAAGGAACTCCTCATACTCTAAGCGGTGCATTCAAATAACCAAAAAAATGTATACAAACTCACATATAATTTTGGAGATGGGAGCTTTTCTCGCTATTGGAAAGTAAGTCACTTCACCCATCACAAAAGCAACATTATCCATTTCATGCCCCTCTAGTGGTGACCACTATTAATACCACTTCGACTCAATATTTAGCCTCACATCAATCACAACCCCTTTTAAGGTTTATTTCAAACAAATTTAAGGATATGAAATTTGAATTCAACGGAGTGTTCCACTAGTCACACATCCCTTCACCACCTCCATATATGGGGAATATGTATGAGAAAAATGGAATTTATTTCAAAATATTGATTTCTGTGAGGAAGTCAATAATTTTTGCTTCCACTAGCAAGTTTTTTCCTTTAATGATGAAGGGACTAACATGAACCTCAATTTTTCCCCATGATAGTTTATGCTTGTAACATTTGAGGCCTTACTAAACACACACACACACACACACACACACACACACACACACACACACACACACACACACACACACACACACACACACACACGCACACGCACACGCACACGCACACGCACACGCACACGCACACGCACACGCACACGCACACGCACACGCACACGCACACGCACACGCACACGCACACGCACACGCGCACGCACGCTGCGCGCGCACGCGCACGCGCACACACACACGCATACACACGCACGCACACCACACACGCACGCACACACACGCACCCACCCACACCCACACACACACGCACACGCACACGCGCGCACGCGCGCGCACGCACACGCGCGCACACACACACACGCACGCACGCACGCACGCACACACATTTTTTGTTTGTGGGCCTCGAGACCCCATTAATCAGGTTGTTTGGACCCTTTCTTGTTTTTACGATCATCTCGCTTAGTCTTGTTAACCTATACTCCATGGAAAGGGATACTTTATGGAGGTGGCTTGTTGACACACTTCTTGATTCTCAGTAGATCGTATGTGGTGGTTCTAATATGGTGGAATCCACAAAGGAGAAATAATTTCACATTTATATACATTGGCATGTTAGTGAAAGAGAGACCTTATTCCATATGAAAATAAACTAGGTTTGTTTTACCCTAACCAATGTCACCGAGGGAACCCGCCTCAACTTGGCTCACCTAGTATGACTTTAGGAAAATCCAATATAGACTAGTTAAAATTTTGTACTACACACTACTTTTGAAACATATATTTTTATTTTTCTTGATCCAATGATTGGCTTGTTAGTGTTGTTTATGGTGTCACTTTGTAATTGTTTTCATATTCATTCATACATATAAAGGTAAACCTTGTAGTATAATCTAGTCAAAAGTTAGTTATATCTCAAAATTTATAATCTTCAACATGAGATAACCCTCTCCTACATCAATAAGATGAGAAATCTAATTCCTATACCCGAGGGGGATGTTGGTTGAATTAAATTTCGGGACAATATTATAACTAAACCCACCACCTTCCTTAGAATTAATAGAAAAAGTGGTCATCTTCCATTAGCAGGCTCAACGTTTCACACCATGATTTCACTACAAATTCATAGGAGAGTTAATTTTATCCTTTCACCTTGTGAACCTACATATACAAGTTTCTAAAAGGAGACATAAACTCAAATATGATGAAACCTATAGAGTAAAGGGAGCTCAACGCAAATATAGAATGCATTGGTTGAGTGTAACGATAAAGTTTCCAAATATTTCTCCACCCTTCTCTACTCTTTAGAATTTTAAACTACATAATCAAATCCATTAGGGATGCTAACACTATGGTTACCGAGCTTCCTAAAATCCTTCAAGGTGTTTTACAACATGAAAGTGTGTTTTCCACCTAAACTTCTTCTCTTGTTAGAGAATGCCTACAATTTGTTCCCTACAATACAATAGAGGCAAAAAGAGTTTCTTGTGATAATATTCTTAGCTTGGGTGATCTTAGAGATATTGTGATGCAAATGTCCATCAAATATCTCATGTGATTGATGGTTTCCCCTATGAATTATACCAAACCTTCTAGGTTAAAGTTGGATTGGATCTCCACAAAGTATATCAAGAAGTTGTCCACTCTAATTCTTTGGGATTTTTTTATCAATAAGAGGAATTTATCAATTTTATTTCCAAGTCTAGTGATATTTGGATAATCACTAATTAGATGTCACTCACTCTCCTTAATGTGTCTTATAAGATCATTGCCCAAGGTTTAGCTCTTAGACTAAGTCGTATCCTACCTCTCTCATTGTTATGATTGAGGTAATCTGGATTTATATAGCATAGGTACATTTTAAACAATGACATTGCTATTTGAGAGAGTATAAGATGGGCTATATTTTCTGGTCAAAAATATCTTTTTGTCAAGATTGAATTTGAGAAATCTTATGATAGATTGAGTGTCCTTTTATTCTTTCCATGCTTCGAGGCCTTAAGTTTTTACTCTCATTTTGTGCATATTATTGATATGTTGTTTTAGGACATTGGAGCTTGTATTAATATTAACGGGTTCAATATCATAGGTTTTTCCTCAACATATCCATTAGGCATAGTTTTTAGTTAGATCCTCTTTGTATGTCTTGGTTACTAAAGGGTTGGGTTATCTACTTGTCAATTACTCTTCTAGAGTCTTGGTTAAAGGCATTTCTCTCCCTCACTCTAATCATTGGCTCATTAATATAAAATTTTTATATGACTAACTTCTTACTCTTTTAAAAGAGGAATCCTCGGTGAAGCATGTTATGAAATGCCTTATGAATTTTCTTCCTTGTTTTTAACTTCATTTAGTGGAGAAAGAACCAATGTTACATTAAGTCCCTCTCACCCACACCCCTCACCTTGGAAGATAGATATCAATGGAAATTTATTTAACTAAGTGATGAATTCAATTCATTAAGAAATGGTCCTATATAAATTAGATACTTGAGAAAAAAATCCTTTTGGATTACAAAACCTCTTTCTAGCTGCAAAGTTTTGGTGATGTTTTAAAATGCTTATTGCCACTCATGTGTATTATTCCTTTTTTTAGTAACCCTTTAAAGATGTTTATGCCAAGTTAGTCAAAAAAAGAGGGATTTATCATGGGTTGATTCTGAAGGGTGAAATTGTTTTCATAGAGTCTCTTGGGACATTATATGTTGACCTAAGGAAGTTGGAGACCTAGATCGCATTGACATCAAGATTCAAGGTCATGCTTTAAGTGGATCTTTAGATTATTACAAGGTGTTGAGGTATGCAAAATCATCTTTATATATTGCATCTCTCGGGGTTCTCCACTTGGAAAAAAGTATTGGAAAGGAATTGGCCTTATTCTCTTCTTATTATTGAATTGCTAGTTAAAATTGGTAGAATGTTTGTGGTTGAATGTATCTAGAAGGCATGCGAGCTTTTCAAACTCAATCTCGTCTAGATAGTGAATGAATTGAAGTATATTTTATCCCTTAGTTATACTATTTAGTGATCCCCTATTCTTGAATTTAACATTGTCTCTTTCTTATGGTTCCCTAGATTAAGAGCCTTATGCTTTTAAAAAAGGGATCAAAGACTATATGTGACATCTTTTACAAAGTGTCTCACAGTTGACTATCTCGGAACACACTTAGGGATGAAATTATATAGAAAAGTGAGGATGTTGATTATATTTATGAGTTATAGAATGCTATACATGATGAATGCCTCCAAAAAAATAGGATTTTCTCTAGAGTTCCCTAGTGGAAATATTGGAATTGATAAATTGAAACCCCCTTCTTCCAATGCAAACACTGACTTGGTTATAATATTCTCTTCCCTCATGGAAACCCTTAACCATCACTGCAATTAAGGCCTCTATATTTTACATGGGATAAACATTTTGCAAATCTATGGAAAGCCATCAATGAGCCAAAAAAGCTCATTTTATTTGGTCCATTCTTTACTAGGGTCTACTTATTGGTGATAGACTAAACCATGCCTAGGTTTCAAATCCCACTTTCCTTTCTTGCCACCAGGTCGAGACCCTTAAGAATTTAATTTTGTATTTACATCATGCTCATTTTTCCTAGAAGTGGATTCATACCCTAGTTCACCCCTTCCTCTTTGAATTATTCACTTAGAAAATGGTCTTATTAAGTGACCCAATTATGTTGCCTATAAAAATCAACCAAATTTGGCATATTTTTCATACATATATTTCATTTCACATTTGGAAAGACAAGAATTGTCTTATTTTCAATAAAGTAGATATGAATAAAGAAACTTTATGTGATAAACAAAATCGATGTGCTTTCCAACATTATGTTTCATATACAAGTTCAAGATGAAAAAGTGAATTTGAAGATGCAAAATGTGCAAACTGTCGACCACTAGAGTAATGACCATACACGTCTAGTCGGGCATTACTTAATTCTTCCCTCCAATAATCTCATCTATAAGATTGTGGCTTGGGATATCATGGGAGTCACCACTGGAGAGTCAAGGAATTTTCTTGCCTTGCTCATATCAAATTTTTCCTATTAGAAGCAATAAAGTGTATTTTTGATACAATTGTTCATGGTAGGTTTAGTCCTGGGCACCAACTTCTTAGGATAAGGTTCCCTACCTAGTATTTTCAATCTCATTGGCTAGGAAAGTTGAGGAACAAGAAGATGAGAATGTAAATGATGGTTGGGAACCCTGTATATGGCATAATGGATCTACTTGGAGGTAGTGGCTAAGGTGGCAAGTCTTAAAAACCTCCTTCTCTACCTTTGACATCTACCATGTTTGTTATTGTTGATTATTTTCCCTGTTCTATGGTGTTTGTGTTGTTGTACATTGATTATATAACTATTTTGATTATCACTTTGACTATGTAATACAAAAATCAGGGTTTTCTCCTAATTTAATACATTGTGCAATAATGATAATTTAGAACTAAGAAAAACAATATTAATAGTCCAAAAATATGTTTATCTTGTATTTTCCAATAGATTTTGAATGATAAATCAACAAAGTATAGTTAGTGTTTTAGGATTCAGAAAGGAACCCGATTTTGTGGGCATAATATACTGACAGAGTGCTCATAATGTACATAAAAGTAGATCAAGGTGTTGTCAAGCTACTCATAAAATACCTCAACTGGAACTTAGTGTAGGATGATTTCATGGGTATCTAGACATATTTGTGGTTGAGCTTATTCCTAGGGCTATAAACCTATCTTTTGTACTTGTACACTCATTCTAAATGTTAGGATTTGGTTCACCTATCTCTAGTGGTCTAATTTTTGGGTCTAGATCCATGCACTAACTCTATTGTGTTGAGATACAACTCCTCCTTTCTTGAACCCCTAGCTTTGTGCTTGATACCTAAAAGGCGTTAGGAATGACTAATTTGGACTTCCTCATCAAACCCCGAAGATGTGATGAGTGTTTCCTAAATACCACTACTCCGAAGAGGGATCAAGCTACATGTAGTTCTCTCAAGCCTATGACAAAAACAAGTAATATAGAGTAATAACAAATAAATATCCCTTGATTTAGGCCTCACACTTAGAAACATGCACTTGATACTTCAATTTTGGCTCATGGTTATTATACAAGTTTTATAGGCATCACAAATTTATTTTTTTTTTTTAACAAGCCAATCACAAAAATATATTTGGTATTTCATATATTTGTTATATAGTTTGTTATAAACATATATTTATTTCATTTTTTCAAAATATTTAATTTAATTTTCTTATTAGCTGAAATATTTTTATAGACATGTCAGATTTTTCAATTAATAAAAATCAGGAATTTTGAAATTCTTGTTTTTCTATAGTTTAACCATTTTAAAATATATAAAAAATTGCAATGAAAAGATTTAGCAATTAATGTATTAAAAGCTCACATCCATCGTGAATATCTTTAACGGTAACATTTATTGGACATTTATCGATATTTTTAAGCAGGCTGTTCAGAAGAGTTTCGACAAATTTATCTTCCTGTAAATTTTTTTGTGTTTCATTCGAGTGCGAATCCAAAATTTTCTTCCTAAAATTTCTTTGTTCTTGTTGTGTAGATTGACCTTCCAACAAAATCTTTGATGTCAAATACGTGTGACTCATTTCTTTAAAAAGAGTTTTAATGGATTGTGAATGAATCCAGGTTCGGCTCCCGTTCCTATCAGGGCTCCCCCGATTTCAGTTGCGAGCACCAGTAGCAGTGGAGGAAGCTTGAAGCCTGTGAGCAGACCCGATACAGGAGGAAAACAGAAAGGAGGCCCCAGTGCATCTAAGGCAGAGGGTCAAGAAACATTGATCACTGTATCAGACGTTGAAGAAATAAAGAACAAAATGGGAGCAGGTTGGCTGAATTACTGGATAGAAGTATAAGCGACCATGTGCCCGTCCAGCAGGAACTGTTGCAGGCACTCGATCTGGTAGTAAGGGAGCATACCAGCAGCATTTAGTAATGTGGAGTGGTACTGCTACTGATACTCTAGAAGAATATTTACAATTTAAACCATTTTAGTGATAAATCAGTGATTTTTTGTTACTTTATGAAGAGTCAATGTAATTTTTCTATTCATTTTGTTCCCTTTATTGATAAATCTGTAAGTTATGCTAGTTATGATATGCAAAAGCGTTTACCCCTAAATATTGATCCAAAACATGACAGGGAAATGCCCCCTAATCTAACGGACCTTACAAATATATTGACAAAATATACTAATTCCTGAGAATTCAAAGCATTTTTTCTACCCATCTTACTTCCTTTATTGTTTATGAAATCCAAAGGCACTAAGGACCTGCCAATCAACATTTATCACCCCACTAAAGACAAAACAAACACTCCAAGATATGCAATCACAATTGAATGCAACAATCTTCCCTTCAATTACATATTTCTTTAAAACTAATTGTCTTATTTAAACTATCTCGTTGTATATTTAGTTTCCTCTTCACATTACATATACTTAATTCTAATATATAACACTAATTTCTATCACTCTATTTCTTGTCGACATTGCTCGGGTACAAAGACAGATTGACTGTCTCCAATGTCTACTCCAAGCCATTCCAAATTGTATGCAGAAAATGCAACTTTGAAGTTGAAAACCTTCTTACTCTGCAACAAACAACAATAACATGTGCAAATTGCAACCAAGAGACTGCATTTCATCATGCCCACTGATTGGTCTGTAATATAGCAACATCAGCAAGTGAAAATGTCAAATGCACTCTTTCCGGTCCTTTATTGGCCATATTGCTGCCTTCCCTCACAGATTCAATTCATGAACAATGCGTGCAGGAAAAAATCTCCATTGTACATCTCCTTCATACTTTCATAGTGCAATGAACCGTTACACTCAATCAAACTAACACCATTCTCAATGTCAACACTAACATCCACCAATACGGTCTATAGATATCAACATACATGCACTCACATTTTTTTCATTTCCAAAATATCCTTCTTAAAACTCATATGACTAACATCTTTGTTTTTGGCTTTGTAGATACATTAACAGGTGCATTACCAACACTGTGTCCAACTTGCTTTTCTTAAAAAAACCATGCCATATGAAAATTATTATGTCGTTGCATGAGTTTTGCATAACATTAGAAATATGTTTTGCATTGGATATCATTGTAAAATCAAATTTGTGTGATAAATAAAACATTGTCGAATTTTCATAGAATTTTGCGGAGAGCAAATTTTGTAATTGTTAACAGTGCTACTCTTAATCCTTTGAAAAATATAAACAATAGTGTCAATATTGTGTATACTCTGCACCTTTTGTCATTGGAACTTAAGTTTTCACACATATTTCATTTGCATTATTAGGTTAGATATCTATGTCCCCTGTTTTGATTCCAGTTTTCACAAATCTATTGCGTATTTGTTTGTTGTGAGTTGGCATAGATATTGCATTACTTCAGGCACTCTTGCAATTTTTAAAAACAGCAACAAAAAGGTTAAAACGGTACTCAATCTGTGCCTTCAAGATTTTAATTCATAGTTGGCAGAGTTTAAATGTCATCGAATGTAAGTATCTCCATTTCAAATGGTTACTGGTTTCTATGGCATGTACACTTTCACTTTCCTGGATTTTCCAGATGAATTTAGAATAATGTAGGAAACAAGTTTACACTTCCTCATGCATTATATAATCCCAAGCTACATGTGGGTCTCTGATTTTGTATAATTGTATTTCAATGTAACTGTATAAATCGAAACTCAAGAGTCGTGGATCGAAGCCTTTCTTATAGTTTATTGATCCAAAGATGCCCTTAAAAGCAATAACATTAACTTTATTTATTAAATTTAGATACCTCCTCCCTATTTTACTCCCAGCGCATGCTTAAAAAACAATTCAGCTGTATTTACCTCCACAAACGCCCGCAGTAATGCCATCCCTTCGGCGGGATAGGCCATTCAATGGCCTTGTTAATCTAGAGCAATCATCTTTGTGAGCCTTTCACCACTAACAAAACCAATAAAAAGTTTATTAGAAAAAACTTCTTTATCTCTTCATTTTCTTCTTTGTATAGCATTGTCCAAACTCAATGTTCACAGACATAATGCAGGTGACATAGCACAACAATGATGCAGACTCATTAGGTGTTAGTGCTAAAAGGCTCACAGTCATATTCCTGCAATGGAGAGCCGTTGAAGTTTTGGAGGCAGAGGAGTTTGGTGTTAGCACATCAGATACAGTGTACATTTCCCTGTCTTTGTACGGTCCTTCAAATGGGTTTTTTTTTTCAAGTTTCTGAAGTGGGTTTTGTTCTGGTCTAGATTCCCATGGTTGTAGACCTTTTATGGATGCTCTCAGGCTCAGCCCTGCGCAGAATCAGCTCTGAAGTGAGAGAGGAAGGAGGTGGCCTTGCCGAGACAGGCCATCCACCAAGGAAACAATGTGCTCAAACATGAAATCATGGTGTTCTACACATAAATTTGACATTGAAACTAAAGAACAAACATAAAATTTAAAATGTAAAGCTAAATTACGACATCGAAGGCTTCATATGCCACTTATAACTTAAATAGGGAAGGAAAATTGTGATTTAAGTTTTCTGATTCCTGGTGCATTCGTCTAATTTAATTTGGAAATTTCCATATGTGTTTGTCTCAAAATGCATTTAGATTCACATTAAATTTTAGCTGACAAGTGCAAGATAGTCACACATTGACACGAGGAATCCAAATCCAAAAATTAAATTAATATCAATGATGTGTATCGCTGTAATTTTCTGCTCGCCTCCAAAAATATGCAAATTTGTGATGGCAAACAGAATTTTCACTTGTTTAACCCAACTTTTAAATACATATACATAAAGACAACTTTCGAGGGGTCAAATTATGTTTTCTCCTTTGAATGGTAATTAGCAGGTAATTAGCAATTGCATATTAGTTGCAAAATATTTGGAAGGTTGTTAAATTAAAGTTAATTCATGATTTTGTTTTGATATGATAGTTGTGCAATATATTATGGTAGAGTTTTATGTAAAGAATCATCAAAAGACAAGTTTTCCATCATTTTTAAACATTGGATTGATTATAAGCCCTTCTCTCATACATTACAAACACACCAGCACAAGCACCACAAGTTTAATTAGCATTTTGATCAGAGTTTATAGTTTTCTCAAGGTAGCCAATAAGGCCTAGAATGTCATCCATGTAAAGAATTGATCAAATATGAGAATAATGCTATAATAGAACCCATGCCATTGAAGTATTTATAGTTCTCATCAACTAAAATTTCATGGTTCCATGCTAATGAAACATAAATTAAGCTTACATTGTAAGGGTAGGTGCCAGAGTGTTTCATACATGAACTAGTCGGAGTACATACATGCAAAATTTTTTTATTTTTTTTGCATATCTTGCAATCATGGCACATTCCATAAGGCCATAAGGCCACAACTCTTGGATTCATTTTGGCAAACAGTTCATGTCCCTTGCTTGCCTCCACATTTTGTATACAAGTTTACTAGGGCATAATTTGTTCTAAAGATCCCATTTTGACATAAGACGGGAGCATGCTGATAGAGATTGCAGAATATATTTTAGCATGTTTGCAAGTATATCATTCGACAAAAATCCCTTCTTCATTATGTGTTGGTAGATGTGCGCACCATGTTTCAAAGCTCCTATTTCGGCACAAGAGGGAGTATGCTAGCAGAGGTGAGTTGATCAACCTTGTAAAATCCATTATATACATATCCTGTAATCACGATAGTCCATGAGACCACATCTGTTCAAGGCATTTTGTCGAACAGTTCACGTGAATTGTGTATGCCTCCACATTTTGTATACATGTTTACTATATGCGTCCACATTTTGCATACATGTTTACTAGGGAACTTGCCAATACATCTTAAAAATAGCTTTCCATTATGCTTTGATGGATGTCCATGCGTTGTGTTAAATCTCCCATTTTGCCAGAGGATGGGAGGATACTGACTAAGGTTGTTCCAAATCTCCCATTTTGGCACAGGATGGGAAGATAACAGCAAAAGTTGTGCAGTGTGGATTTAATCTGCCAATTGCATTTGCTTGAAAGGTTCCAAGACATTTTCAACAAAATCACTGTGTGTATGTCCCACAAACATTGCAGTTCATGAGACTCCATTTCTTGGAGGCATTTAGTCAAACAAATCACATGCCTCGTGCATGCTTCCACATTTTTCAGAGATCTCTCAAGGCACTTGCAACTACAACATCTAACAAAGGTCCTTCTCCATTATGCGTTGGTGGATGTCCACACCGTATTTCATACCTCCTATTTCAGCAAAGGCAGGGATTATTAGCAAAACTGAACCGATCAGGTTGGACACTTGTTGGTCATATTCACCAAAATAACGCCATTGCTTCGTGAGGATGCCAGTGTCTTCTATCTGGCTTTAGGCTTTTTCAACAAACCCATTTTGTACATACTTTGCCATCACAACTCTTATTTTAGCACAGGTAAAGTAGGTAAAATTAGTATGTTGAGAGACTAAAATTGTGTAGCAATCATACACAATTGTAAATAGATAGCAAGTGCCATGTAACCAAGACAAAGGGATTGTATGTTGATTGAACATAAATATACTAAAATCTGTGAATGCACACACTTTGATATGTGCAATGTGCGGTCTCCAATCGGGACTAAGAACACACTGAATACAAGGACAAAATGAATGACATTAGCAACTGTCCTTATTGATTGTTCCAAATGCTTCTTGCAAATAGTTTTCTTCGTAGGAATTGATCCGAAGGCCAAGTTCCTTGTTTGAATTGCTTATTTCAAGCTCGCTCTTCCCGCTAGTCAGTTGCTTCACCTTGAATGCATCAAATGTCCAATCCATACACAGAACTACAGATAAAATTGAGAAAGGGCAGGTGATTTGAGCTGCTAGAATGCCATAGCAGAAGCCTAGTAAGCCGAGCTTGAATAAGAAGGCTTAAACAATAGTGACAGGCACGCCTATAAAATAAAAAAGAAGATATATTAATTATAGCACTGATTGCTAGCCTGCCACTGCCTCTCAAAACACCACACCCCGGTCATTTGTGGGCATTTGGTGAAATGGTCGCTATGCCAATGTCCTCTGTAAACTGCCTAATCATGCTACCGAAAAATGAAAGGCGGTGACGTCTATGCAGAAAGGTGGAAGTGGGAGGCGACGAAGGTCTTAGTATGGTTTTCCATGGTCTGTGGGTGGACACGCCTAATAAGCCAGACCAATGAAATGAAATGAAAGATTTTAATGACGTCCACGAGACTGAAGAGTCTATGGGACCACAAAACTGAGATTTTTAAATCTAATTTCAGACTCCTTTCAATATCCGCTCTTCGGCTGTGAATCTTGAGAATGAAACCCGCAGTCGCTTGAAGCTTTGTTCCTTCGAAGAGTTCCTCTAGTCTGTCCACCTTCAAGTTGTTTTCATACTGGATATGAATATCATCGTATGTCGAACACTCCATGACGAAATGTCATTTTGTCTCAACGACCCCTTTGCTGCAGAAAAGACAAATTCTCCTTTCCCAATCTTCCTTTGGAATAGTCCATCTACCAGTTTTGCATCGAAGATGGTGTGATCCATCCTTAACTGTGCCACTAGAATCCTTGCTTTACCCTTGATAGCTGCCCCTAGATAAGCTTTTTCATCATGTTCCCCAGTGGGATTGAATTCTCTGATATAATGTGCTTTCTTTCGACCAATCTGTCCCGTCCACATGACAGTCCTGAACTTTTCTATCACATAATTTTTTATGTCCCTGTTGTTGTTAGGACACTCTTGCAAGTTGATGTCCCATTTGTTCATCCATTTATTATTTTGTTTCATCCAAGTTTTCTTTCTATGCTCCAGAGTATCATCCACAACAATTTTGGGCCAGCGAAGATTGTCCATGCTTTCAACTTTTTTCAAATAGCTTATCATCCGAGATATTGCCGAAGCTTCCAATAGCTATGCCAACAAACTATTACAACATGCATGATGTGAATGTTCAACAAAAAGAATTCAGGAAGAAGATATCCGCAATCATTACGGTCCACGAGGCCACGTGTTTTTGAGGAATTTTTTCAAACAGTTGACATGATTCCATATTTTGGAAGCTAAAGCATCTGAGAAAAATCCTTCCATAATGCTTTGGCAGATGTCCACATCCTATTTTGAAGCTCCTATCTTGCAGCTAGGAGTATGCTAAAAGAGGTGAACTCGATTTTGATTGGACACCTATTACTTGGATTTGGTGATAAAAGGTATATGCCCAGGATTGATTAATCTACTACACAGTTAAAAGATTGTTTTTGCCAGAAAAATAATAAAGAGTTGTTTTTATTGCCCGAATAATGATATGTTCATTTGTATTGGAAAGCAAAATATTTAAACTGACACAAACAAACTGATTTCTTAATTCAAAGGAATCCTATCTACTTGACACTCCTACAACAGTTAGAAGAAAACTTCTACTTTGACACTCCTACAGCAGTTAGAAGAAAACTTCTACTTTGACACTCCTAACTAACTAAAACTTCTACAGTAGTTAGGACTGTGACTCTAACACTCCTCAGTCAAAACTACTGCTCTAAGTTGATCTGATTGGTAACACTTGTAGCTTGATCTGTGGTATCACTTGTAGCTGCAATATGTGACCTTCAAATTTTACTTGAGGTAATGACTTTGTAAATATGTCTCCAACCATATTTTTGTAGAGTAGTACTCCATTGCAATTTGATCATTTTGCACTTGATCCTGGTATTGTATACCAATGTTCTTTGTTCGTCCATGGTATTTTGGATCCTTAGCAATATTAATGCAAATTTGATTATCACAAAGTAACCTCATAGGTTTGTTTTGTGCAAATCCCAAATCTTTTATTAACTTGTTCAACCACATTGCTTCCTTTGTTGCGCATGAGACGTTGCCATATACTCTGCTTCAGTGCTTGAGAGTGTTGTAACAGATTGCTTCTTGCTATTCCATGACACACAACCACTATTAAACATAAAACAATACCCTATGGTTGATTTTATTGTGTCAAAATCTCCTCCCCGGTCAGAATCATAATACCATGTTAACTACAATACATCATTATGCTTTTGAAAACATATACCATAGTCTAAGGTACCTTTGACATACCTTAATACTCTTTTCACTGCAGTCCAATGAGTTGATCCTAGATTCACCATGTATTGACTCAAAGAGCTAATTGCATAAGCCAACTCAGGTTGTGTGCATACCATAGCATACATGAGGCTTCGATGGCATTCTTATATGGAACATTTTCCATTTCTTTCCTTTCCTGTTCTGATTTTGGGACACATCTCTGTTGACAACTTCAAAGTTGCTTCCATTGGGGTTGCTACTGGATTGCATTCCAACATGTTAAAACATTTTAGAATGTCTTCTAAGAATCTCTTCTAACTCATATGCAATCTCCTTGCTTTTCTATCACGAGTGATTGTGATGCCAAGGTAATAATGTAGATCTTGATAATCTACCATTTCAAATTCAGCACACAACATACTTTTAGTGCTTTTCAAGAATGACAAGTTATTGTTGATTACAATTGCATCATCTACATATAAAGCAAGAATAACAAACCATTGGTTTTCCATCTTCATATAGATGTTGTCATCAGTTGACCCTCTTTTGAAGTTGTTTGTAAGAAGGTATTGATCCATTCTCTTATACCAAGCACGAGGTGATTGCTTAAGACCATATAATGATCTCTTGAGCTTGCATACCTTGCTTTCAAATTTGGATGAGATATATCCTTCGGGTTGCGTCATATAAATCTCCTCCTCAAGTTCACCATTTAAAAATGCACTTTTCACATCTAGTTGATGCACTTCTAAATCTAACTTTGTTGCAATAGCAAGCAAAACTCTTACAGAAGTCATCTTAACAACAGGGGAGAAGGTTTCAAAGTAATCGATACCTTCAATTTGTGAAAAACCATGTGCTACAAGACGTGCTTTAAACCTGTCAATGCTTCCATCATATTTGAGTTTTTGCTTGAAAATCCACTTGCAATCAATAGCTTTTCTTCCGGAGGAAGATTAGTTAGCTCCCAAGTCTGATTTTTCATCAAAGCCTTATATTCTAAATCCATTGCTTCTTTCCATTGTTCAACATTTGTAGAATTACAAGCTTCATGCACATTTGTTGGCTCTCTAGAAGTAGCAAAACATATAAGAGAAGCAAAGGAATTTTGAGCATTTTCAATTACTTCAAGGAAGGCTTCCTGTTGCGTGGTGGGAGAATTTTGCTTTGTATAATTGGATGAACCTCTTCTTCAATTTGAACATGTGGTTCCTCTTCCATTTGCACTGCATTGGGATTCTCCTCCTCTATTTCATTTAGAGAATCATCTTCAAAATCTGCTGCAGAATAAGGCTCTTCTCCCATTTGTAAATCAGGTATATCATGTTGCTAAACTGAATTGGACTGTTGTAGGGATGAATCATTCAAAAACTTAACATCTCTACTAACAAAAGCCTGATTTGTATTTGGATTATACAATTTATAAGCCTTTGATTCCTGACTATATCCAATAAAAATGGCTAGATGACTCTTTGAATCTAACTTTTTCTCTTTTCATGAGGAATAAATGAAAGAACTTTGCAACCAAATACTCTTAAATTTTCCAAGTTAGATTTCTTACCAGACCACAATTCCTCTGGAGTTTTACCATTTAGAGCCTTTGAGATAACTCTATTTTGAATATAAGCAGCAGTAGAAAAATCTTCAGCCCAAAAAGTTCTAGGAAGTTTGCTATCTTCTAGCATAGTTCTAGCACATTCTGCTAATGTGCAATTCATCCTTTCAGCCACTCCATTTTGTTGAGGATTATACGGAACTGTCAGTTGTCTGGAAATTCCATGTTCTTCACAATATTGTTGAAACCTTTTAGAAGTATATTCACCACCATTGTCACTTTGAAGAACCTTTAACCTCTTTCCAGTTTGATTTTCAACATTCTTGTGATAAACTTTGAAAACATCAAATATATCTGATTTCTTCTTCAGAAAAAATACATCAACTTTCCTAGAATAATCATCAATGAATGTTGCTACATACCTTACACCCCCAAATGAATTTAATGACATTGGGCCGCATATATAGTGTGAATGAGTTCCAAAACTTTCATTGCTCTATTGTTTGATGATTTGGGAAATGGAGTCCTCGTCATCTTTCCAAGAGCGCAAGCTTCACACAACTTTAATTTTGCATTTTTGTCAAACTTGAGACCAATTGTTGATGCACTGGTATTCATCTCTTGCATGGTTTTGAAATTCAAATGACCAAGCCTACAATGCCAAAGCTCAACATCGATTTTAGTACCAATTGCAATAAAAGCTTGCCCATCATTGGCAACTGACTCAAGTTTGTATAAATTGCCTACTCTCTTTCCTTTGGCAACTATGTGCTTTTGTTCATCAAGTAAAAGACAACTTGATTGATCAAACAAAACTTTGAGACCAATATCTGTTAATCTACTTATTGAAAGCAGATTATGAGCAATATCAAGAACATAAAGGACATCATTGAATTGCTTCTTACCTCCATTGGGTAACATGACCTCAACTGTGCCTTTACCTATAACAATATTAACACTCTCATCTCCAAGTCTGATTTCTTTTGAAATTTTGGTCATATTAATAAACCAATCCTTCTTAGATGTCATGTGTTTTGTTGCTCCATAATCTAAGTACCAGTCACTTAGTGCACCCTTTATAGGTGTTGAAGAGGCCATCAAAAGAGATGAATTTTCCTCTTTAACAAAATTTTCCTCATGCTTATTTTGATTCACATTTTCTACAATCTTTTTCCAGCAATCCTTCTCCATATGTCCAGTCTTTTTGCAATAAGGACAATTTTGCTTAATTTTGATTGATTGCTAGAATCAGATGTTGATTTTGCAAACCTTTGTTTGGGCTTGTGCTCCTTTGAAGAAAATAATTTCCTTGTATTTGTAAAAAAGGCAACAGATCCATCCTTCTTTGTTTCAGATTGATTCTACCTTGTTTCCTCCTGCAGTAAAATGTTAACAACATCATCTCATTTTATTTTGTTTTGATTGTTGATGTAGATAACAACATTCTCATAAGATTATGTCAAACTATCCAACAAAATAACAATATTCAATTCTTCCTCTGTCTCTGATCCAACATCTTTAAGTTGGTCTAACATTTCTTTCATTTTATTGACATGTGTCAATAACCTTTCTCCTTCCTGCATCTTCATTCGTAGGAGATTTTGATAAAGAGCTAATTTTTTTGTCATGCTCTTTGTCTCATATGTACTTTTCAGCTTATCATATGCAACTTTTGATGTAGCAGATCCTTTCACTTGCACTATTATTGAGTTTTCTAGATTCAAAACAATAGAAGATAGTGTCCTTTCATCCTTTGTAATCCATTTCGTATTGCTTCAGCTGGAGATGTGGGTTTGAGATCTGTGCCATCTACGACTCCCCATAGTCCCTTTTCCTTCAAAATCATGGTTAGCTTATAGCTCCATAAACTGAAGAATTCTCCATTGAATCTCTCTATCAGACGTGTGTCTGATGTAGATGATATTGCAACCATATATAAGAACTTGGAACAAAAAATAACTGTGAAAGATATATAAGATTACCTCACCGCTTGATGAAGGCTACACTTAAATCAACCTTGCTCTGATACCATAAAAGGTATATGCCCAGGATTGATTAATCTACTACACAGTAAAAAGATTGTTTTTGCCATATATATATATATATATATATATATATATATATATCAGACAGTTTTTATTGAACTGAATAATAATATGTGCATTTACATTGGAAAGGAAAATATTTAAACTAACACAAACAAATTGATTTCCTAATTCAAAGGAATCCTATCTACTTGACACTCCTACAGCAGTTAGAAGAAAACTTCTACTTTGACACTCCTAACTAACTAAAACTTCTACAACAGTTAGACTGTGACTCTATCAGGTGAAACAATTTCAATATTTGGCATACATCTTGGGTTGGTTTACAAAATCTCCAATTGAATCAACATCACCATCTAGATGATCTTGATCCACATCCCAGTGAGAGATAGTGCACACCATTATTCATTTTAGACACCTTTTCCAAGAACAAGCAAAAGAAAATAAAAAATGATTGATGGGATTCAAGATTCCCTGGTCTGAACATGGGCTCCTGTTGGTTGCAGTTGATGAAATAGTGGCAATGCTTCGTGAGGATGTTTATTTGTTGAAACAACATAATAACAATCATGTTCATTTCATATTTAGCTACCTGCAATGTAATCTATATTGCAATGTCTTTTTCGTGGACAGAGCCTACAACATTCATTATTAATCTATATGTCACGTCATTTCACATGCTCACTTTTTTCACTCTCCCAACAAGATTTATTGTATATGCTCTAAGAATCTAGAA
The DNA here is from genome assembly GCA_018340775.1 of Taxus wallichiana var. yunnanensis. NCBI lineage: Eukaryota > Viridiplantae > Streptophyta > Pinopsida > Cupressales > Taxaceae > Taxus > Taxus wallichiana. Next base: position 723,384,445 of record CM031235.1, read on the forward strand.
TCCCACTAGAGGAAAAAAACAAAACATTTCTTCCAACTCAAGGATTTGGAAGGGGCTGCCTTTAGAAGCAAGGTTGAGATTTTATTAGAAGGGAAAGTAATAGAGAAATCAGCACAATGACAGTTAAAATTTGGGCCCATCTAGAAGACACATCGGCAATAGAAATAGCAGCATTTGAGATGGACAATATGCTACAAGGTAGCAACCGCATTTCCATGGAAGAACATGGAAAACAAAATTCATGACACAAACACTCGTCGGCAAATACTTCTTCCTAATAGGATGCCTTGCCCATAATTATTTTAAATAGTGAAAATGTCTCAACTTTTAATGGTGAGTAAGAAATGATATTTCACACAAGCCATTTGTGTTTGTGGGTGTTTTAAATTGTAATAGTATGCACGAAATGATATTTTTAGAATCAATATGATGGTAGTGTTGAGAGATTCAAACATATGTAGCGTTATCCATTTGTAGGTGGTGGAGAAGGAGACTTTGCATATGCATCCAATTTGTCCCACCTTTCCACCCAAGACACCAACATGGCTAACAAAATCTTTTTGTTCCAATGAGCAACACCATCATAGTTAACATGTGGTTACTTACACATATCTAGCAGATTCAAAAATGTGCTTGAGCAGTTTCAAGAAAATGTTCTTTGCTTCGAGTGCGAGAAAAAATTGGGAAGTGAGGAAAACGACTTGAAGCTTCTTTAACGTTCCATTTAACAAACCCATAGCATGGAAAATGAAATGAAAATACATAACACACCCATGTATTTTTCTTTGAATTTTTTTAGTACATATGCATTTATGGATATCATAATTATTTTGACTTTAATGGTTTGATTCATATTTTAAAAAAAATTATTGATAAGTCTCTTTCCCTTTCTATTCTTCGGTTATTATAGATTGACAACCTATGACTCAAACAAAATTGCCTAAATATTTTGCTCAATATAAAATAAGAAATTAAGATTTTATTCTTGTCCAAAGATTTAGTATTTGTATCACAAATTTTAGTGAGCCATGTGGGATCTATTATAGTTTTGTTTAAGGAGTGCATCATTTTCCATTGTCCCTTTATTTACATTAAAAATATATTTCAATGAATGTAGTGTGTGGGGTTACTACTTCATTCTCATAAATGACATGGGACTATTCATCCTCATAAGTGACATGAGGCTAATCATTCTCATAAGTGATATAAAGCAACTACTTGATGCAGGAGCCTCATAAGAACTTTGTGCAAGTATTGTAAATAGGTCTTCAAAATATGGAATAAGGAGTTTGTAGAAGTTAGGGAAGAGTCAAATTTGTCCATCCAAGGTTTGTAGGAGTCATAATTCATTTTCTCTCCAAAATGAGTAGTTGAACATTTGAATTATTTATCATGATTCATAAGGATAATAAGTATTTGTAAAGGATTTCAGACTATGTTGTTATGGTCCTAAGGAACCATTATTGTATTGTGGATGTATTTTCACCTCCATGTTAATACAAAGTCATCTCAAGAGTCTTCTAGACTTCTCTCCAACGTAGAAGGAGATAAAGATAAGTCTATCTCATGGTTTTAGGCAAGAATTTTGAGATTTGTTAAGTTAAGGAGGTTGGCTTGAGGATGTTAGGATTGAATCATCCTTGGAGGAGTCAAATTGAGCTATAAAAATGCAAGGAGGATGAGAAATCAAGTAGATTATGTTAAAAGAAGTGAATCGAGGTTGTAAGTATGTATTCTTGAAGTACTTTGGGGAGATTGTTGTGAAAGAAGGAAATAAAGGTGAATTTTTGGTAAACTTGTCTCTTCCTATGTTATTATTTGTTTGTTGATGTTTTTCAAGAAGACTATAAATTGATCTTGCAATGATAGTCTCTAAAAATTTTGTTTCACTCACAAATATGCATGTGTTCTTGTTAATTTTCATGTATAAATTTAAGAAAATTTATATGTGTGTAGACCAAATAAGCACTCTCGGGTCTAAAATATTAAAGGAGAAAGTTGCATAGGAATGCCACATAGCTCATTCGACTACTTTTGGGCCTTAAAAAGGTTGTAGGAAGAAGATAAGTTAGATTTTCTCTTATCATGCTCTTGTAAACCCAAATTTAGGGTTTTGAAGAGAATTCATCATATCTCAAGTAAATTCACAGTCTTGGGAGCTAAGATTTGGGGGAAATAACTGTGAACAGTCCTCTTTCGATAAAAGAAGTCTCATGGTGTTTCATGGTCATGAAAGAAAGATATTTATGATAGTTTCAAGAAGAAGACAAAGTTATATGTTTGAGGCCTAATTGGTCTTATACAAATGTGAATTGGGCGTAATCCACAAAGAATTGAGCTATGAAACTTTATTATCTTCTTAAATGTGGAAAATGGTATTTGAAAATTTTCAAGATTTTGGAGAAACCGAGTTCAAAACAATCTAGACCTAATTTTGTCTAAAAATAGACCTAAAAGATCATGCGAAGAAGAGTGTAAAAGGATCAAGGAGGAACTTTGTTAATATGGACTCCAACTGATCCCTTACAAGAGAATACATGGTGGTATGATCGAATTAAGGTAAGTGAGTTTTTATCTGTTGTTGAATCACAATATTTCATATTTTAGACAAGTTTAAGGACATTGAGATCTCGTTGTTAGAGCACTATAATAGTACTATCAAATTGAATGATCTTGAACATGAAATTGGGGGCATAATATCTTAAAGGAGTAAACATGACAGGTTGGATAACAAGTGGTATACATAGTTAGATAATTTAGAGGTATAACTAAATTTATGTCCATGATTTTTAGTGTTTTTTAGTGTATTGGACTTCCACAAAGTGCTAGAATATTATTCTGAGGTGAAACAAGAATTATAGATAGTGTTTAAGTGATTGGGCATCATTTGTGGAAAATACATGTGTTGTAAGATTCACCTTGATATCAAGCCTAATAAATTTAAGGGACTATACATTTGTAATGAAAGATTCTTGGCCAAAGGTTTGAAACACGGTCAATAATCTTGTTTATTAATAGTCAAGAACTAGTTGAAGGGTAATTGGTTTAGAAACCTCATAGCTTGGTGAAGAACTTAGACAATGGATGTTTAGTATGAGTAAAACAATGGATCTTGAATGTTTCTATTTGAATAACTTCTTGAGATTGTATTAGGAGACAAGACATAGAGGATAAAGTATAGAGAATGAAGAGAAGGTGTGAGGTGTAATAATATTGTTACAAGGTGTTTAAGATAATGGAAAATGATCTCATACATCATAGGAAAGAATCATATGGTAGTTTGGTAGTAGATTATGAAGGGATACCATTACTTCACATGTCAAAGAAGGTGTTGTGTAGGAAAGTGAAGTGTGAAGGGTGTGAAATTGTTAACAATGCAATATTTTGGAAACCCTTTTATCATATCAAATGAAGAAGTTGCAATGTTTATAGACATTGAACAACAATAACAACATCCACGGGAAGTGGATCAAATCAGCTAACTATGGAAAATATGCAGAAATAACATATTGCCCCTAACTAATCACATTTGATAACATATGGGAAGCACATAAACTAGTAATAGTATATCCCCCGCTAATCTAGGGATGTGACAACTAAGTAATAGTTAACTAACAACTAACTAAGTTAAAGTAATAAAATTTAGTTACTTTAACATTACAACTTAGTAAATGATGAATTAACCTAAGTTAATTCCTAACAAAAATAGTCCTAGGAAAACCTTGAATCAAGTATTTACAAGAATTTTGGATTTCTTTTCTCTTGTTTGTTTTCCATAATGATGAAGGGAGACATTGAGAAGAGATAGAGACAATAGTGCATGTCCTTTGGTTGGAAACATCAACCAAAGGTCCCATAGAACCTAATTAATTAAAGAAAATTCACATTTCAATATTTTGTTTATTTCTTAATGACATTGTGGAAATAACTCTAATATGACATTTGATTAATTGCAAGATTTTTATGGAAGGATATCAACTGATTTAACAAAAATAGAATTTTGTAAAACCCTAATATTGTAGAGTAACAAATGTAAACTTATGATAAACATCTACTAGATATAGAATGACACAAGCAATAAGCTAGATATATATGAAACTTGAAGTGCAAAGAGAGGAAATAATGACTTAGCTGATTTTGCGTTATCCTTGGAACTATTTCTAGGTGGAAACACGATGAGCAAGAATGGAAGACGTCACAACTATGCACAGTAAAATTTGGAATTGTCACATGAGCATGGACTAGGGCACTTGGACTGGGGTGAGGGAACCTAGGCACTAGAGACCTCTATTAGGTGCTGTGACCGCGCGGGATCTCGTAAACTCGGTTTTTCTAGTGTCGCGAGATGGTCATTTGTATTCATTATCAGTTGCCTATATGTCACACTATGATCACTGAATTCTCATGTAACCTACAAAGAGATGATGACCTACAAAACCCTCAAATTACATCAAATCCCAAAACAAAATGCAAATATGGGGATTCAGAATGACCCCAGTGGTCACCCGACTGAGTGAACTTACGATCGAGTGTTGCACTACATCTCAAACTCCATGTAGTTCTTGTGTGTGTGTGATAGAATTGTGCCCTAAGAATCCCTTATGCAAGTGCACGTGATAGCGGGTGATAACTAGATGTACTAATGTAAATAGATGTGTGGATGGCAAAATGAACTTCCCCTTCCTATGAAGTGTATGCAGAAAATGCAGTCCCTTGTCCCTTGAATGAAAGTTAGATGGATGCATTTGATGCTCTTAGATGCCTTTGGATGTAACCTTAGGTGATGATAATATATGCTTAGAGCTTGGTCCTTTATTTTGGTCACATAGCTTTGTATTTATATGATTCCCTTGTTTGAATTTCATAATTGACAACTGGAAGGCCGACCCATAAGAAAATAAGATGCCCAAAAGATAAAAGAGGCCCAAAAAGAGTGAGTAAGATAGAAAGAGGTTGGGGGCATTAGACGCACCCAAAATTACATGTGCTACATTGTCGGAAAACGGTTACAAAAGTCCCCAATGATGATTCAGTCCTTTCAAGAAGGTGTTCGAGCTCCAATTTCCATTCGCAATGTATATTTGTTGCCTAGACGTCTTTACTTAGCCTTCCCACACTTTTTCCAGCTTCCTGCCTCTTTCTACGCATGTTTTGGCCTTTAGTGTCAGGACCGCCACCCAAACAGAGCGGCGGTCCTAAAACCACCGCCCTACGCAGGGTGACGGTCCTACCCGCTTTTTCCATATTCTCTCACGTGTGTTTTAACATGCGATGGTTCACTTAATTTCACTTTTTGCATGCATTCATGAGCCAAATTGTCTAAAATTAGCTTTGATTTCTTGGTTCTCCTTCCTCCTTCTATTTTTAAATAGATTTAATTAGTTGGAACTGCTCCTTCTTGCCTTGAGCTTAAAGGCACCTCCCATCCTCCATTCCTATATATTCCATGCTTGTATTCAAGCAAAAGGGGCTTGAGAATTTTGTGTATCTTGCATTGTATTGCTACTACGATCTTCTTTAAGAATTGCATAGCCAAGCTCATATCTCTTGTGCTATCTCTCTTCTACTTGCATTACATCCAGACTGCCTTCAAGTTGTCATTGCTCAAGCGCCATCCTCTTGTTGTTTTTCTTGCATTCCCAATCCCTTGGAATCATATGGACACACAGAGAAAGAAAGGACAAACTAAGGGGAAAAATTACTACATAGCTGGATTTACCTCATTCTGTGGAATTCGTGTCGGATTTTTGTTTGATTTCATTCATTCTTACAATTTATTATTATTACATCGTATCAAATAGAGTAGAAATCAATTTCTTTTCATTTGCAAGTAGTTAGTTAATTTCCAAGAGGGTTTGAATCTTTCATAGCAACCCCGATGACAGTCCTCTTCTTCCCATCCCTGTGGATCTGAAGGAGAGAATATCTGTAGGAGGTTGTCTACATATCATAGATCATTTGGAAAATTTCTTGTTTTAAGTTAGTTTAGTTTCAATACACTCAACATAGGTGAATAACCACACCAAGTTATCTCACTTGTTTAGTTTTAGTGTAGAAATATTTTAATTATTTAGAATAGAAGAAAATTGTTGTTTGTGATTGTAATATTTCAGTTTTGTGATTTGTTTAGATTAGTTTCCCTTTCAGAAGTAGCATAGATTGTTATTTTCAGCTTATTTAATTTGGATACTTCAAACTACTTTAGCGCTTAGATCCAAGTTAGGTAAACAAATCATAGGGAATTTATGCTACCCATTCATAGCCTCTAAATCTCCCCTTTGTCAACTCACCTACCAAGAGATCACACTTCCGGTCTTAGTCATAGATCCTCCTATAGTTAGCCACACACATTCAATATTGGTTGTTCTAGCACGACCTCAGCGGTTCGAGTGTGGTTGAAGATCATGTGTTCATTTTCATCCGTACAGGCACCCAGAAGGACAAGGGCGTTTGGGCGCTGGCGTCATGTCTAGGAATTGGTGTCTAAAGTCACGAAATATAAAGCAATAAAGTTCATATTGGGTTATAGGTTGTGTAAGACCAAAGAGAAATCAATAAATACATAAAATATGCCCAAGACAACATTCAATTACTAGTTTTCTCACTTAGGAATCATATACATGCAAGTATGCTTTTATGACCTAGAAATGTACCCAAGTGTGTGATTTTGTGTCTACACAACTCCACTAATGAATATTTTGATCTCATTGAATTATATGTGGATGGTAAACATGAGAAATCATGTTTTAAGGTGTAATGCATTCATCAATTTTTGCATTAGAGTAATGAAATCTCTTAGATAAAGGATTAGAGAAGAAAAGAATTTCAAGTATTTTGTTTGTGGATTAGTAAGAAGCATTGATTATCTTGAATTAGTATGGTGATTTCTTTTCAAGGTTGATATTGAACTAATTTAGATATATATATCTCCCATCGAGAAAACTCCAAGTACATGGATAAGAGGTGTGAAGACTAGTTGCAATGATTAGGAAAGAGAAGTTGTCCTAAAGGAAGCTCATATTTGATTGAGGAAAAAAAGCTCATTGAAGCTTGTATGAAGGAGATTTCATTGAACTCAATAAGAAGGCTTGATAAGCCATTAGAGAAGACCAAAATACTAGGGTGAAAAAGACCTAGGTGAGGTATTGAGAAGAAGAGAGAATGAGAGAGTTGAAGGGCAAGAAAAAGAAGAGTGTGAAAATAGTTGTAAGAAAGAGATGTGTTGCCCCACAAAATTTTCCTTCTTTTTTCCAAATCGGACTTAGAAATTTTTGAGTTGTTACCCTTTGAAAATGGTCCAGTCTGAGTCTTTTGAAATTTGGAACTTCCCAAGGGATCAAGGATTCTTAGAAACACCTTCATTAGATAGAGAATTCTTTCCCCTTTCCAGAAAGGTATGGTAGTCCTCCTAACTCCTTGTAGTTTTTGAGTTATGGCTCGGTGGATTTTGGAGGGGAAATTTTCCCTAGGCAGGCCCGTAGCCAATTAGAGAGTGCCACATGTCAAGGCGGAGCAGAGGCATGGGGAGGAATTCGACACTTAGCCCTTTTGGCTAAAAGGTGCAAAAGTTACAAAGCGGCCCACAGCCCACGAGGAGGAAGGGAGTGCCACTTAGCCTTTTTGGGTTAAAAAACTCAAAGTCAAAAATCAGCCGAAAGCCCGTGGGGGGAAGTTGGCTGGAGCGGCGGGGTGCGGAGGTAAGTTGGGAATTTTTCCCAATGTGAAATTTAAAAGGAAATAAAAGGTCTTCAGCCACGGATCAACCAAAGCAAGTGCCACGTGTCATCGGAGTGGCGGACACACAAAGTTTTTTGGGAAATATTTCCAAAAGGGAAAAATTTGAAGTTTGACCCCACCAACCCTAATTTTGACTCTGTATGTTGCCAATTTTTCCCTAAATCTTCAAAGGGCCATATATTTTGAACCAGAACTCGATTTTTGCATTTTTGATATCAATGGAAAGTCTGTTGAAATTCTCTACGTGATGGACACTTCAATTTTACATTTTGATGGAGTTTTGTGGGAGAAAATTGAGAAAACATCTCTAGCATGCAAAAAACAAAAATTCCTCCCGACTTCGCTCCAATGTTCTCTGCCACGTGGATGGCCCGATTTCAAAGTAATTAGGGCAAAGGATTGAACGGTTCATATGCAAATTGGCAAATTGAAATATGAAACACATTTTTGCACACAAAACTCATTCTTGGCTCGTCAGAAGTGTTTTCTTGGCTACAGAGGAATCTGGAAGAGGGGAAATGATCAAATTTGTTTGCAATGGCCCAAGATCCAAACGCATGGAGAAAATCTAACGTCTTATATTCAAACTAGAAAATCGGGTGTAACGTTTGCTCATAGGATCTGGTTTTTGACACGACATGGGTGTTTTTCTTCGCAAGGATGGAATTTAAAGAGGCATGGATAATTTGCAGGTTTGTAACCATTTGAATTTGGGGAATATAATGACCCTTCAATGTCATTTCATGGGGTTGGCAATCAAATTTGAAAACTGGAAGCACGTTTTGCGAATAGAGGACAAAAATGATAGTCAGTCTTCTTCTATTCTCCTCCTCTGCATTTTTCTTCTATTCCCACTTGTGTACGAGTTTCAACTCTGAGATCAATAAAAAAGGAAGGAATTTTATGTCCCCCTAATGGAGAAATCGATTGGTGCTTTGTGACCAGCGTGTTTTATTCTGTCTTGTGCTCAGAAATTGTAAATTTGTCTTTCTTCTATTAGTTAATGCATGTTATGAACTTTCTGATCAATGCATATAGGCATCTGATATTCTACCTATATCATTGACCTTCTTGCCTTCTTTCCCACTCCCTTTCCCATACTTAGATTAATTTCTACCCTAGCAAGAAATTGCAGGCTTTGCCATAGGGTCAGTGGAGTGCCCCTATGGATCTCTGGTTGAAAAACCACCATTAAAATCCTTCGGTTTTACATGCTAAACAATGGGAGCTGCACCATTAAAATGTAGAGGGACTTAGATTCCCATAGCATTGGCTGAAATCCACAAATTTGTCCACAAGACAAATTTTCTAGCCAACAAGATGAAAAAGAAGAATTGGAGTAAAAAAGAAATGACTCGAGTTGAAAGAAAATATATAAAGGTTGGAGATTATGGTAGAACATATGGGAGAGGATATATGGAGTGGATGGAGGATGAAAAGAAGAGGAAAGTGGTTTATCGAGTTGTCTATTCAAAGAAATAGAATTTACAAAGATTGATTGCCTTGATAAAGGAAAAGAGAAGAAAGGAAAAGACCTATGATGTCATGAATAAAAAAGAGATAGTGAAGGAGATGCTCCTAGTGGAAGAAAATAATGAGCGAGAAGAGGCCATAGAAGCCTTTCTAGTCTCTTTTAGAGAAGAATTGGAGTCATCAAAAGAAGCACCAAGAGGGGTAATTTTGCCTCAAGTTTTTGAATCTAACATTGTTTTTTAGTGTGTGAATGCAGGTTTAGTAGATGAATTGAGAAAAGAAAGAGATGTGCATGATTTGTTCACTTATGTGAACACACAACAATATTGATATGATATCCTTAGAAAGCTTGATTTTCAATGAAGGTGCAGTTGAAGAGAAGAATGTGGAAGATGATTGTGAAGGAGTGAAGATCAAAGAAAATCAAGAAGATGTTTAAGAATAAGAACAACACTTGATGAGACTCAAAAGTCTCAATGTTTTATATTTGATGGTGTGTGTACAAGTTTACTATTTGTAGAAGTGAATAACATAGAGAAAAGAGCTCTTGAGAGAGTTCAAATGAAGAAGCTACAAGAAGATATCCTCATCTTGGAGGATAGAGCTATGAAGAAGAAGAAAGAAGATAACAAGGAGGAAAACAATAATGAAATTAGAATAATTGTACCAATTCAATATAATTGAAAAACATGAAAGCATAAACTATATGTTTCATTTGAGAAGGAGCTCAAATCTCAACCCATATGAAGAATATGATGCAGGAGCATCATAAACACTTTTGAAAGTCTTGTAAATATGTCTTCAAGAGATGGAATAAGGAGTTTTTAGAAGTCGGGGAAGATTCAAAATTTTCCATCCTACGTCTATAGGAGTCGTAACTCATTTTCCCTCTAAAATGAGTAGTTGAAAAATTGAATTATTTATCATGAGTCATGAGGATGGTAACCATTTGTAAAGGATTTCAAACTATGTTTTTATGGTCCTAAGGAACTATTATTGTATTTTGAATGTATTTCCACCTCCATGTTAATAAAAACTCACCTCAAGAGTCTTCTAGACTTGTCTCCAACATAGAAGGAGATAAAGATAAGTCTATCTCATGGTTTTAGGTAAGATTCTTGAGATTTAAGGAGGTTGGGTTGAGCTTGTTATGACTAAATCATCATAGGAGGAGTCAAAATAAGCTATAAAAATGTGAGGATGAGAAATCAAGCAGGTAGATTAGGTTAGAAGAAGTGAATAGAGGTTGTAAGCATATATTCTTGAAGTACTTTATGGAGTCTATTGTAAAAGGGGCAAATAAAGATAAATTTGTGGTAAAATCATCCTTTCTTGTGTTCATTAGTTATTTGTTGATGTTTTTCAAGAAGACTAGAAATTGATCTTGCAATGATAGTCTCTAAAAATTGTGTTTTACTCAAAATTTACATGTGTTCTTGTAAATTCTCATGTACTTCTATGAAAACTTATTATGTAGACCGAAATAAGCACTCTCGGGCCTAAAATATTAAAGGAGAAAGTTTTGTAGGAATTTTACATAGCTCATTCATCTGGTTTTGGGCCTTAAAAGGTTAGGGAAGAAGATAAGTTAAATTTTCTCCTATTGGGCTCCCTGTAAACCCTAATTTAGGGTTTTGAAGAGAATTCATCGTATCTCAATAAATTCACAGTATTAGGAGATAATATTTGGAACAACTAACTTGTGAACAATCCTCTTTCAAATAAAATAAATCTCATGGTGTTTCATGGTCATGTAAAAATATATTTATGACAGTTTCGAGAAGAAGACATAGTTATCCGCTTGAGGCCTAATTGGTCTTATACAAATGTGAACTGGGCATAATCCGCAAAGAATTGAGCTATGAAACTTGATGATCTTCTTAAAGGTGGAAAAGGGTATTCAAAAAGGTTTGCAGAGTTTGGAGAAACTGAGTTCAAAACAATCGAGACCTAATTTTGTCCAAAAACAGGCCTAAAAGAAAGTGCTAAGAAGAGTACTAAAGGATCAAGGAGGAAATTTGTTTATATGGACTCCAACTGATCCCTCACAAGAGAATACATTGTGGTATGACTGAATTAAGGTAAGCGAGTTGTTATATGTTTCTAAATCACAATATTTCATATTCAAGCCAAAATTTAGGAAATTGAGATCTCGTTGTTAAAGCACTATTACAAAGTAGTATCAAATTGAATGATCTTGAGCTTGAATTTGGGGCATCATATATTAAAGGAGTAGACATGACATGTTAGATAAGGAGTGGTAGACAGAGTTAGATCATTTGGAAGTATAACTAAATTTTTGTCCATGGTTTTGAGTGTTTTGTAGTGTATTGGCCTTCCACGTTGCTAAGAATGCTATCACAAGGTGAAACAAGAAACATAAATAGTGTTTAAGTGATTGGGCATCATTTGTGGATAATGTATGTGTTATAAGAGTTGTCATGATATCAAGCCTAATAACTTTAAGGGAGTATCCATTTGTAATGAAAGATTCTTAGGCCAAAGGTCTGAAACACAGTCAATAATTTTGTTCCTTAATAGTCAATAACTAGTTTAAGGGTAGTTGGTTTAGGAACCTCATAGTTTGATGAAGAACTTAGATGATGGATGTTTAGTATGAGTAAAACAATGGATCTTGAATGTTGCTATTTTTATAACTTCTTAAGATCAGTATTATGGGTCAAGACATAGAGGATAGAGGATAGAGTATAGAGAATGAAGAGAAGGTGTGAGATGTAAGAATATTGTTACAAGGTGTTGGAGATGATAGAATATGATCTAATACAACATGAGAAATAATCATATGGTAGTTTGGTAGTAGAGTATGAAGGGATACTGGTACTTCACATGTCAAAGAAGGTGTTGTGCAGGACAATGAAGTGTGAAGGGTGTGAAACAGTCCTAGGAAAATTTTGAATCAGTATTTACAAGAATTTTGGATTTCTTTCTCTTCTTATTTGTTTTCCATATTGATGAAGATAGAAATTGAGTAAAGATAGAGACAATAGTGCATGTCATTGGATGGAAACATCAACCAAAGGTCCCACATGACCTAATTATTTTTTAAAAATCACATTTCAATATTTTGTTTATTTCTAAACGACATTGTGGAAATAACTCTAATATGACATTTGATTAATTGCAAGTTTGTTTATGGAAGGATCTCAACCTCGCTAATGAATCTTTTGTTCTCATTGAATTAGATGTGGACAATAAACATGTGAAATCAGGTTTTAAGGTGCAAGGAAAGCATTTACCAATGTATGTTGGAAATTCATATGGCTTGACCCATTTGAGGAGTTTTACCAAGTTTGTCACCTATCGATAATTTTTTTCCAAAAAGGTTATGCTCAACATAGATTTCCTTTCGCAATCTCTTTCTTGATGTTAGAAATGCTTAGGAAATTTTAGAAGATTGAGAGGGCTAAATGTCTACAAAATATGAATTTTTGTCTACAAGTAGTAAGATTTACTTTTCATTCATTGTCGTATCTCTTGAAACAATCAATTTCCTTTACCTACACAACCGTGAAATGTTGAAGTTAGTGAATGTTCTACTCCTCGAGTTGTAATGCAAAACATACATGATGAAATACTTCGCCGAACCCAAATGAATATTGATTGTAGACCATATTTTTTCCTTGTAATGGCCAATAGGTTTTGCTTACTACCAACTGTTGTTAGTGCAGAATCACAAAGCACCCCCAATTGAGCTCTAAAAGATCTGCTTTTCTAAGGTAGGCTCATTTGGTGTGATTGCATAACATTGAACTTTCCCCAAGGTGTGGGACCTTGCAAAAATGGGAAAGCTCTCAGATTGAAGGTTGGTTCCTTATTCCTCTGTTCAGGTGCATACATGAGGATTTGTAGAGGATCTATTTCTTATACCTAGTCTAAACTTGCCAAGGGGACAAGGATAAAAGAATACAGGAAATAAGAAATAACTAAACTACCAGGTGATGCACCAAAGGAATGATGAACACTTAGTTTACCTTCGACATGAACCAATAAAATGCATACAATAAACAAACATAGATAGCTAGATCTGTAATGAGAGACCAGATAGAAGCAAAAGAAACAAGAAGGATCTAAAATCAATCACAAACATATTTTATTTCTCTATAGATTGATACAGTTCATTACAGAATAAGTTGAAAGGCAAAAATGTATTACAATTTTAATGGAAGGCCTGAACCCCACAAATCCTTTGCTAGAAGGAGAAGGGAGCTTGCAAAACTAAGAATATCCAACCCTTTACAATGAACCCTGCCCCCAAATATATAGATTCGATCGAAGAGAAGAAAGAGAGAGAGAGAGAAGCGGGAAAATGCAGTCGAGGCTCAACCATTGTTGTTAATGCTTCTGCTAAAATCTACCCCTGAATCCATCTTCTTGCATCGATCCTTGGTTCGGCGCTTGAAGGAAGAGGAAACAACGGAAATAGATCGAATCCGATCTGGTTGTTGAGACTAATGATCCTGCATTGAAAGCTCAAATACGTTTCTCCATTTTACTTCCACCTAACTTCCCAAAAATTAAAGTTTCAGACTCCCATGGCGTAGAAGAGATCGAGATCTTTCCAATGGTGTCAGATTTGTAATATTTCGAGCCCTGGGTCGAAAGATATGCCCCTTTGAAGTTTGAATCGATCATACAAATGGGTGGGAAAACCAGTTTGAAAAATGGGTCCCCCTTCTAATTGGGACACGTGGCAGCCAGATTGGGACAAAAATTGGGTCCATGGGTCCACAATTTACATTTTGTCTCTTGCGCAAAAAACGTAAAACTTTAAAAAAATTCCCACAGCCCCAAAACTCCGCATGGACACGTGGCTCCTTTTGGTTGGCTGGGAAATGCGCTTCCATCTTTACTTTTATGCCTTTTGGATGAAAGGCAAACTTTCACTTTTTTCCCCGAATCCCGCCTTGGCTTTGACTCGGGTCTAAATGCTAATTTTTCCTTGGGCGGAGTTGTGGGCCATTTTACAACTTTTACTCCCTTTTGAGGTAACAAGGGGTGAAAATCAACTTTTTCCCGACTACCGCTTTCCCCTGGGACACGTGTCACTCTGGCGCTCGCTCGGGAACCTTTTCTCCATTTTACCCTTGAAACAACGCCCTTAAGACACTTGGCAACCTCCGTTGGTCCGCTTATGCATTGACTATTCAACTAACCTTTCCCCCCTTTGAGGTACACATGGAGGCACCGCGCTTGTTTGCAAACCCGACCCAAAGTTGCCTTTGGAGGAGCGCCGAGTTGACACTTGTCGGCCTCCACTACTCTATGGACTTTTCAACGGTTCTTCTCATTTTTAGGCTTTGGGCTACGTGGCGAGCTCGCACTCATTTGGGTCTCCGCCTTTGGACCAACTCTTGGAAATGCGCCAGGCTGACACTTGGCACTCTCCGCTTACACTTCTATACTTAGCCAATTTTGAAGCTTTTCCTCTCCGCCCCTTGACTCTCTTTGACCATTTGCTATGTGGAGGGCCGACGCAAGTTTGAGTTCCTCCCTTTGGATTCACTTTGAGAGAAGCGTCGTTAGGACACGTGGTCTCTTCCGCTGCCTCCTCCATACTTAGTTGTTTTTGGGCCCTTCTTGAACTGTTTCGAGCCCGAGGACGTCGAATCTTCATCGTTCTTCTTTCTTCTTGCTTCTGGCTCCTTTGTAGCATCTTCCCTGCTTGTCCAACCCTGCTATTTGATGGTTCTACCTGCCTGTAACTTGGAGAATGGATTTAAAGCATAGAGATGGCCCGACAGAGTCGCTTCTTTCTATACAGGATCCTTTGCTCTTTCTTCATCTCCACCACTTCGTTGTTGAATCTTTTTTGCAACCAATTACAGGATTTGAATGCGTTTTCTCGGGTTCCTTCTATGTGGGGTCGTGATTCGATCCAATATTCAGCTCGGGGTGAAATATGGATAACACCAACTTTTGGGTAGGCATTGGCCTTGACAATGGTGCAATCGACCAAGTTACATCTATTGTCTATAGAGATGGCGTAAAACCACATCGACTATCATGTTTTGTGGTTATCATATTCAACAACGACATCAACGCGAAATGGGATGCCAAGTCCCCGTGACATGTCCTTGTCTCTATAATTTCACATAGCAAGCACAAGAGAATTTTCCTCATAATGCATTCGGCTCTATCCACAAAGCTTGACTCAAATCACATAAAACAACGATTAACATTCAACAAATTGATCGAGAAGGGATTACTTTCAAAGCTATCTCTAGAGATGATGTTCCATTTGTTCATCACAAATGGCTTAGTTAAACACCACAACAAGGCAAGGTTGAGGTCATTAAATATCCCGATTGCACTCGCAATACTTAATATACAAGGCACACATCTTCAAGCAAGCATGACGTTGATTAATCATAGCCCAAAACTCTCTACTCTACATGGGGCAAAAGATTATGCTTTTTGTAAAACTATGGATTAAGGATGGACACACAATGATATAATACATAACATTGCTTCAATTGTATACAATCTTGGTGTTGTCTCGCTTAAATTGCCTCTTTTCGTCGATGTCAAATTCGACAAATACATTGGTCCCAGATGGGATTTTTTCCAACCCCTACATAACTAGGTGTCCCTCATTTTATATGGGAATTGTGGACACCTCCCTCTCTAAATGGTTTGGGCTCTCACAATACATAAAGCGCAAAAGTTGACTTTGGACAAAGCAATTATTGATATCGGAGTTATAAAATGTCGAGGCCTTACTTTCACAACAATCTACCTCGAGAACCCCTACATATTCCCTCCTTTCACATTTGAAAGATACTCTAGAATAACTTCAGGTCTATATGTTCAACATTGAAAACGAAAAGGAGTGTGCCTTAAATTGCCATGTTCAATAAATGATATAGGTGGTAAGGCATAGACAAAATTGTCAATATTATATTTTCAATGCTATTTAAAAATATTATATAAAATGATCCTTAAACGTGTTCTAAGTTTCTCTCAAAAGGTTCGCTTCAATTCCTTAGTTTATGAGGTAGCAGGTATATGTTGTCAAAGCTTGCTTTCTTGTTATGGAGTGTAGTTGATTACGATGTTTCCATTCCCTCCCAAAGATATGCTACAACTCATTATATCACCTTTCTTGACATAAAAAGTCAAAAGTCCATTTTCTTCGTTTCACTTTGCTTTGCCTCCAAGACACTCCTTGATTTTGATTTTCGTAATGTGCCCAAACCCAAACCCAAACCCCTATCGACAACTCATGTTTAAGTGCAATCATGTTTAATACTAGTAAATAGGTGAGGAGCAAATTCCAAAGTGCCGTTGATTCCTAAGAAGTCGGCTTCCCATACTCGTTTCTCTGTGTTTGGATATAAAAGCAATTTGCAAATATGATCTACCTCAACGCGTTCGACACTCTGCGCGCTTTGTAAGGTTGTTCATTTCGTTTCAGGCACGGGCGATTCGCATTCCGGGAAAAATTCAGCAATTTTCGTAAATTAAACCATTTTTGATCCGACATGTTGATCTTATCAAGCCGAGACCAAGTCACAGAAAGGTCAGAAAAGATGAATTTAAAGGGCGAGAACCGTTCCAGATCCAGATCTAGGTCTAGGTCTAGGTCACGGAGCAGAAACCCCCAATCCGACGATGGAATCAGCGTCTATGTCGCCGGTTTATCTGCCGCAATGACACAGAGGGATCTTGAAAAGCGTTTCTCCGAATGCGGAACAGTTAAGGAATGCCATGTCGTTGCCGATCCTCGCTCACAGGATTCTGCTAATTTCGGGTTCGTGAGAATGGGAAGCATTGACGATGCATACCGCTGCATTTCAGATCTGAGCGGATCGCTCCTCCGAGGCCGAACCGTTACTGTAACCCTAGAAAATCGAAGGAGTCCGAGTCCTACAATGTACTTCGCCGATGCCAGATCAGAGTCTCACACCGCGAACATAAGAAATCGCTCCATTTCACCTGCATATAATTTTCCATGCTCGCCTAGATATCGCCCGTTTTCGCCGGATCCATACGCGAGTTCCGAATATTGTTCTGTCTCGCCCAAATATTCGCAGGAGTTAACCCTAATTCACCTTGTTTGTCTGAAACCTATCCAATTTTGCAAGATCCACATCGTTCACCATGCTCACCTTATTATTGTCCCTCATCCCCTAATCCCTATGCAAGTTCTGAATATTGTTGTGATTATTATTCTCCATGCTCACCTAATTATTGCACATCACCACTCAGTCCATCTCCCAAATATTCACTAAAATATAATCCTTATTCGCCGTCTCAATCCTATCCAATTTTGCGAGATCCACCGTGTACATTTCA
The DNA here is from genome assembly GCA_018340775.1 of Taxus wallichiana var. yunnanensis. Classification (NCBI taxonomy): domain Eukaryota; kingdom Viridiplantae; phylum Streptophyta; class Pinopsida; order Cupressales; family Taxaceae; genus Taxus; species Taxus wallichiana. The sequence continues at coordinate 723,401,971 of CM031235.1, forward strand.
ATATTATTCTCCATGTTCACCTAATTATTGTCCATCTCTGTCTAATCCATATGCAAGTACCTCATATAGCCCCGCCTTGCCCAAATATTTGCCAAATTCGCCTAACCCATATTTTCAATCACCAAGTTTATCTAATCTAGATGTAAACAACCAAGATTGTTTCCATTCCTCCAAATATTCAAATGAAGAAAATTGTTCCAATTCCCCAAACATTCACCAAATTCGCCTAATCCATATTTTAAAATGACTTAACTTAAGACATGCAAATGTGATTGATTTGAGATGTTTAGCATTCTATAACTAGCAATCACATGTGTTTCATGAGATGTGAACGCCGAATGGTATATGTTATTTGATTTAGAGGTATAGTTATTACTTTTGTACTTGATGTTGATAAGGGGTTCGAGTGATGTTGTAATTGTAGAAATATAGTTGATCCACTTAATTTGAAGGTTGTTTCTACATTTCAAACTTGTTATAAATTCGTACATGATTACATGTGATACCGTTTTTGATAGTTAGTTAATTTTATAGTTGATGTTGTTAGTTGTGCATCGGTTGTTCAATTGGTGTTTTGTTGGAGAAACTTTTATTATACAATTGATAATGTGTGTGATTGATTGTTAGAGTATATCAGAACTACTAATATCACCAACAACTCTATACATTTCAGAATTGGCTTTCACCCAAATCAAAAGAAGTGGTTTAATTCTAATATGCATATATAAAAGCAATGCTATAAATCATAATTGAGATGGAGATTTCTTACATCTTGGCATGCAGGACTTATCAAAGTGTATCCATATATGTACTTAGATGACTATCTATATTGGTATTGTTATATAAATTCTCAACACTGAATTTGCTATAGGTGGTGAGATGGACCAAGATGATGTTTGGGACAGTAAAAATCTATCATGTTATGATATGATGGTTTTAAATATGCCAAATTTGTATTTTGCATAGTTCTGGTGGTTTTTTGGTTTTATAACTTTGATTCATCAAGTTGGTCTCAGGGATCACAAACAATACATTATTATATGCAATAGAGGTAGAGAACAAATTTCACACAAGATTATCTGGAAGCTTATATGCAGTTAGATTATATGGAAGCTTATTTGCTAGAAGACTTATTGTTTAAGCAGTTTGACTCCCTCTTTAATATGTTAATAAATCATGAACTTTGTAATAACAGACTATGCTAAAAATTACTTTAAAACTCTTACTGACATCTACCCTGTAGTAACATAGTATGCTTAAAATTATCTAACTTTGTATTCACATATACATGTAATACAAAAGTATGCTAAAAATTACTTACAATCATGTGCACTTCTCTAATGTTGATGTAGAATAGTTATAAGTACAATAGTGATAGCGTCCAGTTCCACAAACTCTACAAAATATATTAAGGAAAAGATGAAACATATGAGAAAACAAAACTTCAGAACCCTTTACAAAATTAAACTGTGTCCAGAACATCAACTCAGTTAATAAATTTGATTACAAAAGGTAAATAAAAAAATCTAATCTGTTTTAACCGAACGACCACTTAGCAACATCCACTCTGCATTATTGCTAAACAGAACGACCAATTAACAACATCCACTCTGCATTATTGCTAAAAATAACTTAAATTTTGTTGATATAGAAGATTATTAAGAATAACAGCAGTAGCATATAGCTACTCTACAAAATTAACGAGTACATGAAAATTATAAGAGAATCTAAGCCCTAAATAGATGTAAGAACAAAACTTCTAAACTGTTGGGACTACAGACTGCAAAATTGAACCCTACACAGAATATTAGCCCAAGTAATTGAATAGATTATGAATGGCGGATCAGAAACATCTACTCCATCTGTATTAACAAAAATAAACTAAAAATGTCAGGTAGTATAAGAAAAAAAAAAATCCAAGCTGTAAATAAATATCATAACAAAGAAACTAAACCCTTGACTACAAAATTACACCCTTGACAGAACATAAATACTTTGTTCCTACCCTACAAAATTATGGACAAAATAGAGTTCTAAGTATTCAAAATAAAAGCGGCACATAACATAACAATCATATATGTCTGCACAAGATCTAAATAATTGTGCTCTCTATATACTGTGAACATCTATGATCCACCATCAGTTTTTTCACTGTACAATGATAAATTGCAATGCTAACCCCTGGGCCCTAATTAAGAGAAATCAATCTAAGGTGTAAATCAATAACAAGAAAAAGATCAAAGCCCTACAGTGCAGAATTAAACCCTACGCATTACGTCAAACATATACAGATCATTAATATTTACTCTGTTTGAAAACTTAAGTGATAACACTGAAACGCGTAAATTCTTCTTCTATGGATGACAACGACTTTGACTACAATATTTATATAATAGACATGAATAGAAATCTAAAAAGACTATTACTTATTACAATTATGAAAACAATGAAGAGTTTAAAACCTATTAGAATGACTTTTCAATATATAAAGATTTTGACAATAAAACAAAAGGATTCATAAAATTATTAGTATCTTTACCATTAATGAGCACTCTAAATTCTATAAAGCATGTTGACTCAATAACAATGACTTTATGTACAATGTTTACCAAAATACCAAACAATATTGAAAGCCTGTACTACAAAACAAATGAAATTAAAACAATTGTACTAACCTATACAAAGACATTAACAACTATGCCTTAAAAAAGAAATAGTAACGTGGAACATGTCAATGCTGGTTAGGAATAAGAGCGCATATATAGAATAGTAACTTTGTAATGCTTAAAACCCACACCATTTTTTCACATGCAAAAGTACATGTCACTGCAAGAGCTTCAACCTCCAAGAATGCGTCGCTACACATAATAAATTCCCACGATACAGATTTCAGACACGGGTCTGTAGAAGGCAAAAATTTTAATATTGGATGGCCAGGCCAAATGCACATGTGTTTGAGGTCCACCGTCCAACTGATATTCATCAAGGCGGATATGCAAAGATAATGCCAAAGCAAATCCAAAAACATTGTCAATGAATGAATCGATCGCTCGCTAGGTCGATATAAAACTTTGTATGAGCTCCACTGGGTCGTGAACCTGTACGTCTGTTATTCACGATAAATATTTTATCAAGCCGAATCTTTAATAAAAAAAGTTACGGCTCACCAGATCATAACCTCAGGTATATTACTAAAATTCATAGACTACACCTCATGGTCGGAATGCTATGATCGCTCTAAGTAAATAAAACAATTGCTCTCAAAGGACTCTCATTCAGGTTCACTTCGCTCCGGTACCAAATGAACTCTCGCAAAAGCAACTATAAGAAATAGTCGACGCATACAACATGCACCAATTTTTTTTGTTAAAAATAGGTAGAAAAAGCAAAACGTCCAAAATAATTGTTAAAAATAGGTAGAAAAAGTAAAAACGTCCAAAATAATTGTTAAAAATAGGCGGAAAAAAGTAAAAACGCCCCGACGGCCGCCAAACTCACAAATTTAACCTAGTCGCAGTAAACGCCTGGAAGTGCCTTTCCCATAGGGGAACGCCTTCGGCGTAATTAGTGATCAAGTTCATTTTTGTTGGAGCGTTATTAAATGCTAGACATTATAACTTATTATTATGCTTCGGAACTTGTGAGGATTATTATAGTAAATGAAATTTAGTGTAAAAAAGAATTTAATCGGTATGGTGAGAGAAATTTTATGTTGAATTTGATTTAATAGAATCTAAATTGGGGATGTATATCTTTAAATTTATTTATGTGATGATATTTTTATATGGAATGATTTTATTAAATGAAAATTAGAATTAGATCACATCTATTTCAAAAAAATGTTATCTTATTATATTATAATAAATAATTGTATCAATTGTGGTAAATATATTTTGATATGTTTGTAAAAATAACAAGTAAATATCATTACGAATTCAATTTTAAATCCAACTATTATAATATCTTGTTAATGCTTATAATTTACAATATATGAAAATATATAAAACCATTTTTAGTATAATAGTCCCTTGCAAATAGTTTTACAATATATTTCATTGGCTAGTATATTTTCTATAAATTTGTTCTAAAAATAATAACATACCCAATGTATTTTCTACTATATTAAAAGTTTCAAAGTGGCCTATAACATATAATCATAGCAAAATGTAAAATACAACAATAACTTCCAATATTTAATAGACTCAAAGTCATAATTAACATGATCACATAATACCATGAAATAAACAATAGAAAAATCACACATTCAATTTTTCACATAAAAAGAAACATAACAAATCAAACATAATTCAATGTAATTGTTTCAATTAACAAAACAAAATATATTTCCATCTCTTATTTTCACTCCCGAGTAAAATAAATTTGTAATATACCTTCCAATATGTAACATGCTCAAACATCAACAATGAATTCAATCAAATAAGCTACTTGCAATAAAATGCAGGTTTTAAAATGGACACATGATGTCATAAAATAATCGAGGAAAGGGCAAAGCATCACAAATTCAATTTTTCATATAAAAAGAAACATAACAAATTAAACATAATTCAATGTAATTGTTTCAATTAAAAAACAAAATATATTTCCATCTTTATTATTTTCACTCCCTAAGTGAAATAGATTTGTAATATACCTTCTAATATGTAACAAGTTCAAACACCAACAATGAATTCAATCAAATAAGCTACTTGCAAAGTAAAATGCGGGTTTTAAAATGGCAAGTCAAACATAATTCAACATAATTGTTTCAATTAGAAAACAAAATATATTTCCATCTCTGTTGTAGCCTCGTTTACCTTCTCTCTTAAAATCCCAAGTGTGTCGGCCTATCACCCAACATCAATTGGGCGCTCACCCGACGTGTCGAGCCCCTCCTTTATGTGAGCTTCGTAAGAATGCTTCACCATTAATTGAAGAATGTTTACAAAAATAGAAATACAAGCAAAAGTAAAGATACTAGATCTAAGCATAGATGCATCATGAAAAGAACATAAGCATTATAACAATACGAAGGAACCAAATCTAAACCATGAGCAAAGTGAACACTAGGGTTTCATCCTATAAACACATATATACATATTAACTAGCCATATATATTGAAAATCAATGTTTACAGAGCCATACTACATCAAAAGGGTCATAGAAGACCAAATAGATCAAGATAATAGCACCCTATAACTAGAAACCTTATATTACCCCCTAGAGCCATTACATATTTATCACCATGAATATGTCATTGCATACACACTCGGCCTCTACACACACCCTCTAATCTCTAGCTCTTTACTACTAATTCCCTTGTCAGATCCAAATGCTTCCTTAAATAGGATGGAAGCTTGTTTGATCATCATTCCAAAAGTAGACCCGCATGCCAAATGTCATCATATCTTGTTCTACTCGAGTGCCCAAGCCATGCATGTGCCAACTAGCCATAACAACCTCCACTTTTCATCCCGTAACTATAAAGATTCCTTGGAATATTCTTTTCTTGAGCCTCAAGTCTCCATGTAACAACCTTGTCATCATTATGTTTATCTCGCAGCCTCACGTGTTTTTCATGTGATGCCCTTTAACTAAATTGTGGCTAAGTCCTTAAACCCTTAAACCCCTTTCTGCTCCCATGTGCCAACATATCACTCCTTGTGCACTTTCTCTTACGCGTTTTTCTCCATAGTTCCCTTCTGCGTGCACTCATCCTTTGTTTTAGGACTTAGTCATTTTTCCGAGCTCAACATCACCCCACACTAAACGTTTTATCCATCCTCAGAAACAAGCCTTCCTCTAACAATCAAAGAATAAAGAATGGAAGGAAAGAATAATCTGTACCCAACTTGCACCAAAGAACAAAAGAATTTTATTACTGTTGCATAAGGATTGGAAAGTCTTTGTTCAAGGATGCTTCAATTTTATTCTAGAATCCACCTCACTTTGCGCTTGTTGAAATAAATCCCCTATTAGCACATTGACTTCATCAAATGATAACTCTTCACCCTTAGCCTTCAGTGTATCAACAATGTTCTCCATCTGCTTGCTAAGGTCGCTCAACGTGTCCATCCTTCGTGTGACCTGGGGATATAATTCCTTTACTTTATTTTAATTGATAACATTAGGCCTTCAATCGCCTATGATTTCTGCTATGATTTTGTCCCTCTCTGCCATGTTACCTTTGTTCTTCTCCTGGAACTCCTTTAGGTCCGCCTCATGGGTAGCAACTAATATACTTACCACTCTGTCTTTGTCTCCACAGTTGTCATAGACAACTTCGGCCATGTGTGCCACGGTTTTCACATAGGTAACAAGCTCAGAGTATCAAGTAAGGGTGTCTTCAATCTTCAACTCCTCATTTTCTTTTGTCGTGCCAAAACTTCCTCTGCCAAATCTAGGTGTGCTAGACTGATGGAGTCTGAAATAGTATCCGCCTTCTTGTAAGCTTCGTGCACCTTTTCCTTCTCCTCTCTCAACTCAGTCATCAGTTGTGCAATTATGAACTCCTTCCCTTTTATCTCCATGTCTCTCTCAATTATCTCCTTATTCTTTTCCTCCAATTCTTCCTCCAGGGGTTTGATTTTGTTATTCCTCCCAAATAATCATCTTACACTTTACAAAATAAGAAATAAGGAATGAAAGAATCGGGGAAAAGAATGAAGAATGGGGGGGAGCATCAACTCAACAAGCTAGGAAAATATTTCCGGAGGTCTGCCTCTAGCTTATTCCATACTCCGACCTCACCCTATGCCTTCTGGTAGAGGTCTCCCACCAGAGTTGCTCACTTCATCAAAACTCAGGCCAACTCCCTGGGTGCCCAAAACGTCCACAATCTGCTCCATCTCTTTGCCCAAGTCCTCAAGTTTATCCATCCTTCTAGTGATCTGGGGGTATAATTCCTTTAGTCGGGCCTTAATTGAGCTCCTTAAAGCTTCAATTACCTCTGATTTCTTCTCTACTTCGGCCAAGACTGTCTCTCTCCGCCTTATTCCCCTTGTTCTTTTCTTAGAACTCTTTTAGCTCTACTTCAAGTGTGGCAACCAAGGAGCTTGCCACCTTATCTCTGTCCGCGCATGTATCATATGCGGCTTCTATAGACTGGGCAATGACCTTAACCTCCACGAGTACTTGGTTGTACTCTGCAATGAGCACTACCACCTTCAATCGGTCCTCCTCTTTCAAGTGTGCGGCCACTTCTTCAGTAGACTCCAGGGCCAAGGGTCGTCTCTAAACTCGGTCATCGGTTGCGTAATTATGAATTCCTTCCCTTTTATCTCCATGTCTCTCTCAATTATCTCCTTATTCTTTTCCTCCAATTCTTCTTCCAAGGGTTTGATTTTGTTATTCATCCCAAATAATTGTGCCTCTACTTCTACCGACACCTTGTTGAGTACGTTACATCCATGTTCATCTGGGATTAGCCGATGAGTATCTAAGATAGGATTCACCTCATTGGAGTTATGTGTTTCTATCACTGCATCCACGCCAAATTCGAATTCGGGCTCATCAACATGGGACTCGAAGGTCCATGATAACATTTTTCTTGTGCACATGTATGAACTATCTTTCTCAAATGACGACCAACAAAAGAGTAGTTCTATGGGCATTGTGCTCTAGAAGCATGCACGTAGGACCTTGTTAAGGTTATTTACATAAGTCGTCATGTGTCCTTGCACCACTGCCGTGCCTTTACCGCCGGTGCACACGCCTTTAGGAAGTTGACCACTAGACTCTTCTCCTTGTCCACGTTCTCTTCCGCCTCTCTCAATATCTCTTCAGCCTTGTGCTCCACTAAGTTTTGAATGATGTTTGCCACTTCCCTTTCCACAGTGTCCTCCAACTATCCTTTGGCTAGGTGTGGGGTCTTCTGCGCATTCATCCCTACTTCTTCTTCACTTCCTCCCACATTATGAGCACCCTCCTCATAATCATTCTTCTCCTCATCAAAGTCGTGTATATCATGCACAGGGGGACTCTTTCCTTCCTCACACTCTTCATTCTCCTCCTCGGAGTCGCCATCCTTCATGCTTTTCGTCTCCTCAGAGTCTAAACTCTGTGCCATCTTCTGCTTCTTCTTCACTAGCAACTCTTCCATCATAGGGGACATTTCCTTCTCAGGTGACTTATCCTTCATGGGGGATTTCTTCCTCCGAGTGTAAGTACTTGTGCCTATGCCTAACTCATGTGCTTCCGTGGTTTGAACTGTATGCACACTTGGCACCCTGCTTGCTGGAGTTTCTTCCCTTTCTCTCTTCTTTGGCACCACCTTCTTTCTTCTTCGGTGGGGTCTTTTAGGATGGATACATCATCCTCAATATATGCACCCTTTTCGAACTTGGGCATTAGGTGTACATAGACCTCTTCGTTTCTTTCCTACAATAGGTATTGACACGGATTTTACCATATGTACATCGTGAGAGACATACTTCTCCACATAGGCACGCTTCTTAGGATACAATAAGGTTCGACGTAGTGCGTGGTGATCCTGATCTACCTCACTTAGATCAAATCTGAGCTTTTGGCCTCCTTGAACTTGTTAACCGCACTTTGAAAGTATTGTGTTGTGAAGGCAAATGGTAGTTTACACCATGGAATTTTTGTGCCATCTGTTAAAGTGAATCTACCTATGTAGAAGTGTTGGTATACAAAAACTCAGCCTCACCATCCACCAAGGCTAGTAGTTGCTCAAGGATTCTCCATTCTTCCCGAATGCATTACACATTCACTTGTACCACTTCTCCAAATGTGCTTTATATGGAGCAGTCATTGTATCACAAGTGTATGATTCAAACCTCTTGGCGGGGAAGGGTTCTCATCAGGGTATTCCCATACGTAGTTATTCAGCCCATCAAGCACTCCAATCTCAAAAACAAAATGGTAAGAAGGATGTTACCATACATGATCTTATCCTTGTCACGCGCGACATCTATGATCTCCTTCACAATGAAGGCCGAGAGGTTGTAGATTGTTCCTTCTAAAATTTTCTTGCAAACGTACAACCACCTCTTGTCCACTTGTGTCCACCACTCTTGTCCATTCAACTTGGTGAGTAGGTGCGCAACCATCTTCATTGTTAGGTTAGTGATCTTGGTGATATCAAAGTAGTGTGAACCCTTCTTGTATTCATATTCTGCAGCTTGTTTCCTTAACGACATCCTTGTCGCCCAAGTCATCCTCCAGTGATTCTCCAAAGGCAAATAAGCCCAGTGTATTTGGAGATCAACTGAGCAGTTAAGTGCATTCTCCTCCCGTGAAGTAAAAATAATCCTCATGCACATGTGATATCAACCACTAGTATAACCTTTCAAGTTTTTAAATATGGCAACTCATAGAGTTGCAAAATTCCAGCCTTCTCCAAAGTGTGGTGTTCACAGAGTCAACATACACAAGTTTGTCATCCTGTGTTCTCTCTCCAGTTGGGAGAACTAGCTCCAATGCCATATCCTTCTTCGTGGTATCTATCATGTGGTTATAATCATTGATAACCATCTTGCACACGTGAGAAACCCATTCCATCCCTATTAAAAGACCATCTAGGTATCGCATCTTCGTACCACTCCTCGTTAAAAATATTCAATACGACAGGTTTCCTTTTCTTTCCATTTCCCTTCTTTGGTGAAACATTCGATCCCTTCCTTGGTGCCATTTTTCTCATCTAGGTCCTTGTAAATTCTTCCTTGCATCATGATTTAACACTGCTCTGTCCCTCGGCTCCACTCCTTCTACAAAATTTCTTCAAAACCCGTGCCCTAGCTCTACAAACCCTAACCCGGAAAACTCTCCTTCCACAAGACAATGTAAAACTTCACGGGAATCCAAAAAAAAACCTCCTATGTGCACGCCCGTGTACTCCATTCCACTATGGTTCACAAATCTTCCAACTTCTCCACTTCGCATGAAACTATTTGCAAATTCTTCGTAAAGATGCCCTAGTTCGCAAGAGCTCTTCAAAAAAACACAAGGTAAAAATAATAACTCTCCCCGACCTTCTATTTATAGCTTTTTACTTTTTCCCGCCTTAACTCCCATGCCACCTACCACCGTAACACCACATTAAATTTAGTTTTTCCAACGCCATCCTCTCGTGTGTTTATTCTAGCACCTTCCCTTCACACACAAACTTGTGTGAACCTCCCACAACCTTTTGGCATGTAAAACTTCATCAACCATAGATTCTTAAGTGCTCTCATAGTGCCAAAGTCAATCTTCCTCTACGCCTTAAGCCAAGTTCTTGTTGCATCCTACCTTAGTTTTTTCTATGCTTTTATCCTTGTACGTGGTTTTTATAAAGCTTTTGACACCAATCTCCATCCATAATCACCTCTTACATGTGTTCCTCTGAACCGACACGCTTTTGATTTTCTCATCCGTGCCTTCAATCAACATCACTCCCAACACTTGCTTCTTACTACACTATTCATTGAAACTCTTCTTTACACTCTCCACCCCACACTAAAAGGATGCACAGTCCTCTGCATGCATAAAAACCCTTTAGATTAAATTGGCTATCAGCCGCACAAACGCACTCCACAACAAACAACAAGTAGATAAAACAAAGTGATGATGAAAAGCAAACACATAAAAAGGAAGATGCATTAAGGGAAATCCTAAGCTAACTGGCAACACTGCCTTATTTACAAACACATAGAAGACTTATTTATAGTAGGGCTTCAACCTAATCTCGTTAAAGAAACCAGGAAACTATGTGCCATCCTAGCGCTTGTAACTGGCAAGCACCGAATCAAGTATGTAAGTGATAGTATATGGTCCCAACCAATGCACCTTGAGCTTCCCTGGGTGGTGCGAGAAACTTAGAATCATACAATAAGACCATCTGCCCAACCTCAAACTTCTTGTTTTTAATATGACGATCATGTCATGCCTTCGTCGTGCTTTCTTTGTCTTCTGACTCCATTTGGCAATGACACGCCTCTCATCCAACTCCATAAGTTTATCAATGTGATCCTCTAATGCTTGTTCATCAGCCAATCTTCCTACACAGCACAATACAAAGGGATGATAGCATAAATTCAACAAAGCGAGAATAACTTCTCGCTTTAAACACCAATTGAAAGGGTATGGCCTTGTTCAAGTGTTTATAAGTCATACGATATTCCCATAGCATAGACTGCAGAGAATTTTTCATCCCGGTCCCTCCTTCCAACATCGCAAATCTTTGTTAACATGTAGCTGAGTATCTTGTTAAATGTCTCAACAGTTCCATTAGCCTGAGGGTGATAGGGCGTAGTTTTTTGATGCACCACCATAAACTTTGACAACAATATTTGAATAGTCTCATTTAAGAAATGTGTTCCCCTATCACTCGTTAACCTCAACGCGCATATATATACCTGTTGATTATATTCTCATGTAAGAACCTAGCTATTGTAACCGTTGTGTAATCCTTTGTAGGCACCACTTATGCCCACCTTGTAAGATAATCTATGCAAGTGATAATGTAGCGTGAACATGTCCTACGCGTGGCTGGGGAAATAGGCCCCACAAAATCAATTTCCCATTTTTCAAACGGCTCTAGACTAGCAATAGGTCTTATTGGAATTTCATCTCTTCATCCTGACTTACCAAGGCACTGACAATGATCATGGGCCTTGCAATATTCAATACAACCCATATAAACCATCTCCCACCAAATGCTTGCCAATAGGATCTTGCGCGTGGTCGCATTCCCTGCATAGTGTCCACCTGCAATGCCACTGTGAGCTTCCTCCATGATTTTAGTACGTTTATGCTCCAACGCACACCTACGTAGGACCTCATATCGACCTATTTTGTATAGGTCTCCTCTAATCAACATATAGGGCACAACGCGTATGGCCAACTACTTGTTCTCCAAGGCCTTCATTCCTTTTGGCACCATACCAGTTTGCAAGAAAAAAACAATATCCTCCAAGTCAAAGGGGTGCTGCAGTCTAAATAATTATACATATGTCATTGTTTCCTCAATGCTCATGCATCCTCAATCGAGTTAATTTGTGATAAATGGTCAGTCCTAAATAACTCTTCCCTGGTTTCACCACAACCATAAACTCAAACTCTTAAAACAATAAGACCCATCGGCATATGCGCCCTTGCAAGACAAGTTTGTTCACCAAGTATTTGAGTCTCATGTGATGATCTGTAGATATTGCCTACATTTTTACAAAGACATAGATCATTGACAATGCCTCGTGCTCTGTGGTAGTATAATTTTGTTCTATTGGAGTTAACTTCCTACTAGCAAAACACAAGGGATGGTCAACAATCCCCTCTCTAGGCTATGCTAAGACCACTCCAATCGCCATACTTGATGCATCTACGTGAACGTGAAAAGGTTTATCCCAAGAGGGAAAGTGTAAAATGGGCATGGTGGTAAGCTTCTCCTTCAATGTGTCAAATGCCACATGTTGCGCCTCATCCCAATGGAATTTACCTTTATGTTTCAACAAATCTTCCAACGACATGGAAATCTTGGCATATCCTTTGATAAATTTCTTGTAATATCCTGTGTGCCCTAAGAATCCATGCACCTGCGCTTTGACTAGTAGGTTCCTCCAAACCCAAGATAACAACCACTTTTGTAGGGTCTACCAATAAGCCTTCCTTACATATGATGTGACCTAGTAAAGTGCCAAATGGGGTAGAAAAGACACATTTCTTAATGTTAAGTGAGATACTCAACTACCTACATCTCTCAAACATCAATCTCATATTGTCACAATGGTCCCTTACTAACCCATACACCGTCCAATCATCCAGGTAAACTTATAGAAACTTATGGATGAAGTCTTGAAAGGCTTGTACTACAATGCACGAAAACACAAGCTAGATTGCGTTCTTCAATCCAAAAGGCATGACCGTATAAGAAAAACTTCCCCATTCAGTGGTGAAAGTAGTCTTCTCCTGGTCTTCCTTCACAATTCTCACCTGGTGATAACCTGAAAATCCATTTGTAAAAGAATAGATCTCCCACCTTACTACTCCTTCCAATATCTCCTCAATAAATGGGGTTGGAAAAGGATCTATGACACACACAACATTCAAGTCCCTATAGTCAACAAAAATCCTTATCCTTCCATCATTTTTAATACTAATTACCATTAGGCTCACCCACTCATATTCTTTAATTGCCTCAATGATATCAGATTCTATCATCTTATCAATCTCCTCCTTAACCTTTACGTGTAGATTCGGGTTCATTCTATAAGGCCTCTTCCAAACCAGGTGTGCACCCTTTTAACTTAATCCTCATTTCCCCTAGTGAGTGGTGAACTCCCTTAAGCTCATAATACCAATAGCAGAACAAAGCTTGGAATTCGTCGTGCAAATGTATCAATGATCTTTGACACTTCTTGTTTCGTCTAGTAATCTCCAATGACAACTTCCTTTTGTTGTCTTTGTACCAATGTTAACTTTCTTTGTTTTCGGGTTCATGGTATGCACACGCTTTCTCATCTACTTTATCTAATACTTTTCACATACCTTATATATGGTTAACATCCAAGTTTTCCACTTCCTCATCGTCTATCAAATAGACTAACTTTCCCTTTTCTTTTTCTAGGCAGGCGCGGTCAAGTTGTACCTCCTCTGTCTCTCCTTTTTTGGTTCTTCTTCTACAAAGTACACCCTCAACTCAGTTTCTCCTAACAACTCCAGGATTCGGTCCTTAGCCATGACACTATCTCCCATAGTAAGGTGCTTGACTACATGCAACGCCTCATTCACCGATGGATTTGAACTTTGATACTCAAAATTTTGAATAATATCTGTTGTCAATTCTCGTTAGTTTATTGTCGACAACGCATCTCTAAATTAATATACCATGTGCGTACGCAGCCTTGCAGGTGGAATAGAACTTATGCACCCATATTGAAGGAGGTAAGGCTTCGCGCCCATCATCCAAGTTCTCTCACACTCTTGGACATGGAATGAGGCAGACTTCCCATGATAGTCGTGTATTGCAAAGGTGCATTTCTCCTTAAAAACCCAACAAAGAGCATGATTATCACTTCACGCCACTCTAGAAGGTTGTCTCAATGGGTCTTCCACCAATGCACTACCATTCCATGCAAGGTATAAGTTAACATATTCCTCCTTTCTATCTGACAGGTTCACTGTGCCTCCATCACACGTAGAAAGATGTCAGGGTTACCCTCTCCAGTGTATTTGGGTAACTATCTTCCTCCTAGGAACCTAACCGAGTGTGCCCTAGTGATGCGTGTCATGGTGCCCTTTAATTGTCTCCCAATTAGCTCATAGGTCTCATGCACCCAATTGTCACATGCAATGCTAGTTGTATCACTCATGGACTAAGCATCTTCCCATTGAATGACTCCTCTTAATGGATGAACAACCTCGGGGTCTCTAATGGTGCACACATAGATTTTATCTAGGTCCTCTTCTCCTAAGGGTTCCACATAGGGCATAGACTTCCCATCCGTCAATGGAATAATGACGCACTCCTCTTTGTTCTCGAAACTTATGTACCCTTTGTTAAAGCGCAAGTCAACATTATTCTTATAGCACCAGGGGCGTCTAAGTAGGGATGGAAAGTTATCTACCTCGAAAAGCGCTAATAATTCAAAGTCTATAGTAAAATTTTCCCCTTGGATGGTTATGGATGCATCCTTCAATACTCCAATGGGCATAGCCTTTGTCCTATTCGCCATATACAATACATTTGAAGATGGTTGTAATGGGGTCTTCCCATCTGATTCCATGCATCTAAAGTGAGAACATTGACCTCAGTCCATGTCAATCAGAATTTTTCTCAAGATCCATCCATCCACAACTGTATTCAATGTGATTTCCTTGTCATAATTAATACTGTGAGGGGGAATATTAGCATGCAAGACCTACCTCTTGCACTCACCTCCAAAGATGCGGTACTTTTTCTCTTAGCCACTCTCCTAAGAGAGGGATAATATTCTCTTGACAAAGAGAATCTTACACACTTATTTTACCTCATCCATATCCTTCTGGGGGACCTCAACGCTCTTCTTTTGCTCCAACTTCCTGGATTGCTCCTTCAAACACTGAATCTCCCCTTGCAAGTTTCTAATCACCTCCATGGTCTCTTGGTAAACCTCCTTCTGATGAGTTGGATCAGGATACTTCCCATGTAATACTTCTTCTCTGGTAATGAGAGGTATTTACTTCGGTTCCTCCGTGGCATGTGTGGCCTCTGCCTGCGTAGTTACTAAGACAGGTTCTAACTCTGAGTCATGTGCCACCCTATGCATCCATTACGGATCAACTCAATTCACACTCACCATTCCCGTGCCCCTGTCGTTCTTCTGGTTTAGGCTCATGTGCTCATATAACTCAAGGCACTCCTCATACTTATGCTTCTTCTTGAACCATGAACATTATAATAAATTTGCACACTCGCGCTTGTAGTGTTTAGTAGATCCACAATTATAACAAGCTCCACGAGGAAATTCACTCCTCATGCCTCCTTGACTACCACGGTCTCTGAATCCTCCGAGAAAGACTCTTCTTTAACCACCTTGTAGTCATTTTTACTCCTATCACAAGAGGATGGAACCCCATGCGTGCCAGCCTATCACCCAGCAGAAGCTAAGCACTCACCCGAGGCATGCGCGGGTACGAGTCTCTCTTTTATGTGAGTTTAGTGGGAAGCATCATCTATGATTAGTGTAAGAGTTCTTAAGAGGGAAGTTTAAGACAAACAAGAACCATAGGGCTCAAAATGGCCTCTAGATCCTTGCAGTCACTTTGGACCGAGTGCTTTAACAGAATCTAGAACATATATTATAACAGAAAGAATTATACAAGCATTCATCCATAGCATGAAAGGAAAGGGAACCCATATGAGAGAAAAGTGCATTAAAACCATTGATATCCATGTCTATTTGTAACAGGTAACCTCATTATATTCATTGATTCATTACAGAGTGTCACAGAGAGTAGACCATAATCATGCATATCTTTGGATGTATGTAACTAAGCTAATAGAAAAAGAAAATTACAACTCCATGCTTAGTGCATTCTTTCCTGAATACAAATATCCACTTGTAGTAATTCTACAGAGCTCCGCTCACTCTCTAACCCGCTATGTCTCATAATTATTCTCCTCCTTTTTACTCCATAGGCACTTGTATTTATAATTCTTCTACACTGCCAACTCGTCTTCTAGCATCCTCAGATCTGGTGCAAGTGTCAAATGTGGTCCATGCGAGCATGCTTCTTTAGGCTTGAGATTTCCACTTTACCTCATGATGTTCTTCTAGAAGATTCCATCTGGGGCATGCTCTTTTTCTGCCAGCCTATTGCCAGTGGCATCTTATCCACGCACAACCGATCACGCTTTTCACGTGTTCTTCCCTGGGTGCTCAAATTGACTAAGTCCCGAGCCTCCTTTCACGCGTTGTGTGTGCTATGTGCTTCCCTAAGCCTTTCTCTCATGCACTTTTTCCTTGCGCGCCTTTTCATAACTGGGACCCTGCACGCCCACGCACCTTCATACTTGGTTAAGATTACAGGGGTCCAACATCACCCCACACTACGCCTGTTCTCCGTCCTTGGAAACATTTTACTTGACCAAGATGCATGTTGTCCAGGGAACTAATGAATCGTCTTACACTTTACAAAAAAAGGAATAAGGAATGAAAGAATCGGGAAAAGAATGAAGAATGGGGGAGCATCAACTCAACAAGCTAGGAAAATATTTCCGGAGGTCTGCCTCTAGCTTATTCCATACTTCGACCTCGCCTTGTGCCTTCCTTGGCAGAGGTCTCCCACCAGTGGTGCTCACTTCATCAAAATTTAGGCTAACTCCTTGGTGCCCTAAACGTCCACAATCTACTCCATCTCTTTTCCTACACCTTTACCTTTTCTTCCTTTAACTTACACCTTAACTATGCTCTAATTAGTTCCTCCTGTTTCAAGCTCTTGGAATTCTCCGCCAATTCTTCCTCCTTCTTCCCTAACTTCACCTCCAACATTCTAATCCTATTGTTGTGCACAAATAATCTAGCCTCGGTCTCGACCGTGACATTGTTCAGTGCATTGTATACCTACTCATCTGAGAGCTCTTGAGAATTCACTAAGGGATTGACCCCCTTAGACTCTGGCAATGTGATGAGCGCTCCTTGGCAGACTTCGAAGTCTGGCTCATCAACATGGGACTTGAATGCCCAAGAGAGCATCTTCTTGGTTCTAGGGTACGTGTCATCCTTCTCAAAAGACCCCATGGCTATGAGCCTTTCCATGGGTACGGTGCTCTGGAATCACGCGCGTAACACCTTCCTTGTGTCATCAACATAGCCCATTACCTGTATCTCGTTTTGCATCCAAAGTTCTTCTACCCAAGCGCGTGCCTTTGGGAAGCTTTATCGTGTCAGTGAGGCCTCCTAGGCTGTCATGTTCTTTTTCAATGTTCTCCTCCTTCCCCTCCTTCAACACTATGTCCACGCTATGCTCCAACTCTTGGTCTACCAAGACCTCGAGCATTCTTTGTGCTTCTCTCTCTACCACCTCCGTGATCTACTCTTTTGTAAAACTTATGGCTCCCTCCTTTTCCCGGCAACCTCCTCATCCTCCATGTCTTTGGCGTCTTCCTCATCTTGTGCGCCCTTGTGCCATGTGAATAAAAACTCTTGCTTCTCATCTCCACTCTCCTCTCTTGAGTCATAGACGCTAAACACATGTGGATCTTGGCCTTTCTCTATCTCTTCTTCCTTGCCACCATCTTCTTCACTTTCATCCCCTCTTCCGCCCATGTATTTCTCCAAGCTGTCGGTTGCCTCCAAGTCAGCTTCTTCATCAACCCTCTGCTTTCTTCCGAGAGGTGGCTCCTGATCAGGGGATTCGACCTTATCTTCTTCCTCAGGTGATTCTTCCTTGGAGACAGTTGCCTAGGCACCTCTACTTCTGGCATCTTCTCCTTCACCAGAGACTTCTTTCTCTCGCATGTAAGTGCTTGGTTGAGCACTCATGGATGACATGCTCACTGTCTGAGAAATCTGCACAACTGGTGCTTCTTCTTCTCCTCTCCCTCTTTTCCTTGATGGGCCCTTTCTTACCCAAGGGATCTTCAAGTATGGAGACTTCGTCCTCCGATACGCACCCTTCTTGAACTTCAGCCTTATGCACAAGTACACGTGCATCACTGATCCTCTAGCAATGGGTAGCGTCATTGGTCTTATCAATTGAATCTCGTGCGACACGTACTTTTCCACGTACGTGTGCTTGCTGCCAAGGTAATTCAGCTTCTTCCTCATCTCCCTGTGTTCTCGGTCCACCTACCTAGTTCAGTCTTAGCTTCTTTGACTCTTTAAACCTATTCACTCCCGCTTGGAAGTATTGGGCAGTAAATGTGAAGGGGAGCTTGCACCAAGGGCTCCATGATTCGTCTATCAGCTTGAATCTGCCCAGCAGTAGTGTTGGTAGACCACAAATTCAGCTTCTCCCTCAGTGGCTGCTGGGAGTTGTTCAAGGATTCTCCACTCTGCCCCGAATGCATTCCTTAGGCGTGTGTACCATTTTTCCAGCCGTGCCTTGTGGGGTGTTGTCATTGTATTGCAGGAATATTTTTCAAACCTCTTTGTGGGCGAGGGATCCTTGGCAGGGTACTCCCATACAAATTTTTCTGGTGCATCAGGAACCCTAATCTCCATGAATACAATGGTGAGCAAGACGTTTCCGAATAGGATCTTGTCCCCTTCCTTCGCGCAACTGACAATTTCCTCTGCAATGTACATGGATAGGTTATATATAGTTCCCTCTGCAATCTTTCTGCAGACATGTAGCCAAGGTTTGTTGACTGTGTCCATCTTTCCTAGCCATTCAGCTTAGTCACCAGATGCGTGGCCATTTTCATTACGGGGTCCTTGATGTCTGAAATTTCATAGTACCGCGACCCTTTCTTGCAGGCATACTCGGTGATGGTCTCTTGAATAGCTTCCTTGTCACCAAGGTCATCTTCTAGGCTATCTCCCTCACATATGAGGCCTGTAAATTATGAAATCAGCTGGGGAGTCACGCGCATCTTGCGCCCTGTAAAGTGGAAGTAGTCTTCATGCACCCGTGACATCAACCACTGGTACAGGTGCTCTGGCTTTCCAAAATAAGGCAACTCATAGAGTTACAACAACCCTGCCTTCTCCATTTTAACCTTAACGTCATCATCGTATATAGGTAAACCCTCAGGTGTTCATTTGTTGGTGGGGCATACTAATTCCAATGCCATTTCCTTTTCTATTGTGTTCGTGTGGTGATTATAGTCACTAATAGGTACACTTCTCAAGTGGGATTCCCATTCCTTCCCCATCATCACCCCATCTGGGTATTGCATCTCTGCATACCATTCTTCATTTGTGTCTACCACGGGTTTTGGTTGTTTAGCCTTGGATTTTCCCTTTCCTTTCTTGGGTGCCATGGTCGAGGTATTTTTATCACTCCTACCCTCTCCTTGTTATTCTATCTTACTTCTTCCAATCCTCTAATCTCATATTCGTGATACAACTCTTCTAAATCGTGCCCTAGTTTTTTGAACCCTAACTGGGATAAAATCTTCACAAGACAATGTTTCTTCACTCTCTCCATGCCCATGTAACCCCTTCTGGTTTGCAAACTCAAATTGGCTACTTCAATCTCACAGATCTTCCTTCACTCGATTGAATCTAAAAGCCCTAGTTTATGGAACTCGCTTATATCTCAAACTCTTCTATTTCGCAAGGTAAAAATGAGAGTGCCCCGACCCTTTACTTATAGTTTTTCTCTTTTTTGAACATTAAATGCTACTTCACCTACCACCGTACTTTGTTCATTTAATGTGGATTTTTCAAACAAAGCCCATCTTCAGTGCCTTCCTTACGTGCCCAACTTGCGTGAAAACTCCTCCAACCTTCTGGCACGTAACCAATCCAACTTGACAGGAGACTCTTATGTGCACGTAACCCACACCGAAGGCACTTCTTCTATCCTGATCCTTGCTCTCACCTACCTCGTGTTGCTTTCAAATGTGCTTTCTCCTCCTTAGTATGTGGGATCTACAAGTAGCTTTACCCGGCACCAACCATTCTTCCATCTTCCTCTTTATATACCTCTTTCAACCCGGCTACTCAACAAGGCTTTTCAACACAACTTCCTTGGTACTTTGATCATGCACTTCTTCACCTTTCTCCACCCCACACTTAAAGTGATGCATGGTCCTCTGCGCACTCAAAAATTCTCCAAAATAGCAATAAGGTTATTGGCGCCCAAGGCACAAAACAAAACAACAACGTGAAAGGGAAACACAAGAAAGGGAAAATGCATAAAGGAAACTTCTAAAGTAACTGCAAAAACTGCCTTATTTACAAACACCAAGAAGACTTATTTATAGTAGGGCTTCAGCCTACTGCCATTGAAGTGTCCAGGCAACTTCATCCCATCCAGCGCTTGTAACTGGCATGTGCCCAAATCAAGGATGTACGAGATTGTGTAAGGACCCAACCAATGGACTTTCAACTTCCCAGATGGCGCAGAAACTTAGAATCATATAATAACACCATCTGCCCAACCTTAAACTTCTTGTTTCTAATATGGTGATCATGCCAAGCCTTTTGCTTTGCCTTTTCCGTTGTTTGGCTCCATCGAGCAAGTGATCGTCTCTCATCTAGTTTCATTAGCTCATCAATTCTTTCTTCCAACGCTTGTTCATCGGCTAACCCTCTATGTGTGCTATTCGCAGAGAAGGCAACATAAATTCAATCGGTAAAATAGCTTCCATGCCAAACACCAATTGAAAAGGTGTGGCTTTGTTTAGTCTTTTATACGTTGTCCCAGTAAGCCCATAATACTACCGATACCTTGTCATCCCAATCAAGTCTTCCGACATCACAAATCTTGGTCAAGGTATGACTCAGTATCTTGTTGAATGCTTCCGCGGTTCCATTTGCTTGTGGGTGATAGGGCATAGTCTTGTGATGAGCTACCATGAACTCTGATAATAGGATCCTGATGGTCTCATTCAAGAAATGCATACCTCTATCACTGGTCAAACTCAATAGACATCCATACCTCGTGATAATGTTTTCCCATAAGAACCTTGCCGTTGTTGCTACCATGCAATCTTTAGTTGGGGCTGCCTCTGCCCACCTTGTGAGATAATATGTGCAAGTGATGACATAACATGACCCGGTCCTATGCATTGCCGGTGCAATAGGTCCTACAAAGTCTATCGCCCACTTTTCAAAAGGCTCCGTGCTAGGAATAGGGCGCAAAGGCATTTCATCTCTCCTTCTTGGTTTGCCAATGTGCTGACAATGGTCACACGCTTTACAATAATCTCTGCAATCCTTGTACAAGGTTTCCCACCATAAACCTACCATTAATATCTTACGCATAGTGGCATCACCTGCATAATGCCCACCCGCACTTCCTCCATGTGCTTCCTCCATGATGGCCAGGCGCTCATGCTCTAAGACACACCTACGCAAAACTTCATCATGTCCCAATTTGTATAAGTCTCCATTGATTAACATGTAGGGCGCGACACATATGGCCAACTACTTCTTTTCCAATGTCTTCATTCCATCCAATGCCACACCTTCCTTTAAGAATATTGCAATCTCCTCTAAATCCGAGGGCACACACCGCAACCTAAACAGTTGCGCATCTAGCATTGCTTCCTCAATACTATGTGCATCCTCCCCTGAATCAATTCTTGATAGATGATCAGGTCCATAGTTGCTTTTTCCAGGTTTTACTACAATGGTGAATTCAAACTCTTGAAACAACAACACCCATCGACATATGTGTCCTGTAGAATAGGCTTGTTCACTAAATACTTCAATGTCATGTGGTCGGTGTAGAATACAAAGGGTGTTGCCAACAGATACTGCCTAAACTTGAAGAGTGCATAGATCATTGACAATGCCTCACGCTCGATTGTGGTATAATTCTACTCTCGTTGGTGTCAGCTTCCTACTTGCAAAACAGAGAGGATGATCAACAATCCCTTCACCTGGTTATGCAAGCACTACTCCAATGGCAGTCCTTGAGGCATCTACATGAACATGAAAGGGCTTATCCCAAGAGGGAAACCATAAAATAGGCGCAGTAATAAGCCTATCTTTTAATGTATCAAACGCCCTCTGCTGCACCTCTCCCCAATGGAAGGCACTTTTATGTCTAAGCAGCTCCTCTAACGGCGTAGTGATCTTGGCATATCCCTTAATGAATTTTCTGTAATAGCCTACATGCCCAAGGAATCGCGCACTATGCTCTAGCTAGTAGGCTCCCTTAACCCCACAATAACTACAACTTTAGTGAGATCTACCAACAAGCCCTCCTTACATATGATATGCCCCAATAAAGTCCCAAAGGGTGTAGCAAACACACATTTCTTAATGTTGAGGGATATCCTCAATTGCCAACACCTCTCAAAAATTAACCTTAAATTGTCACAATGGTCTTTAATCTGGACCATATACTATCCAAATCATCTAACTAGACTGAAGAAATTTATGGATGAAGTCTTGGAATGCTTGCACCACTATGCGCGAAAAGACAGCTGGCACATTCTTCAACCCAAAGGGCATGACCATATATGCAAAACTTCCCCACTTGGTGGCGAAAGTTATCTTTTCCTGGTCTTCCTTTGCAATCCAAACTTGGTGGTACCCTGAAAATCCATCTGTAAAGGAATAGATTTCGTGCCCAAATGACTCCTAAAATTTCTTCAGTGAAGGGGGTCGAAATGGATCAATGACACAAACTACGTTCAATTCCCTATAATCCACACAAATTCTAATCCACCCATCCTTCTTGATGTTGATTACCATCAGACTTATCCACTCTGATTCTTCCACTACCTCAATGATCCCAGAAGCTATCATTTTGTCTATCTCCTCCTTGACCTTTATGCACAAGTTGGGATTCATTCGGTAGGGCCTTTTCCTAACCTGGGCACTCACCGTCCTTTAGTTTTATCTTCATCTCCCCTAAGGAATGGTGAACACCTTTGAGCTCATGATACCTGCGTGGAAATAAATCCTCAAATTCGTGCAGTAGATCAATGATTTTTGATACTTCCTTCTCTGTCCAGTAATCCCCAATAATATCTTCCTTAGGTTCTTCTTCTGAACCGATGTTAACTTTCTTCATCTTTAAAGGCTCATGGTAGGCACGCACGCGAGCATCTACACTGTCCACTACCTTGTGTGTCCCTACAGAATGGATAACATCTAAGCTTTTCGATTCCTCTCCATCAATCACATATACCAACTTTCCCTTCTCTTTTTCCAAACACGCGCGCTCAAGCTGTAACTCTTCTATTTCCTTTTCTTCTTCAAAACACGCCTCCAATCCTAGTTCACCTAGTAATTCCAACAGCTATCTTCCATCCTGGTACTATCCCCCATGGTAAGGCACTTGATACCTGTAAGGCCTTATCAACCAATGGCTTGGTACTGATATTCAAAGGTTTGAATAAGGTTAGCCATGAGTTCTTGCCAATTCCTTGTCTAGCGATGTGTCTTTGAATGAATGTACCATGCACACGCACAACCCTACAATGTAGAATACAACTTATACACCCAAAGGGATGGTGGAAAAGCTTTCACACCTTCTCTCTAGACCCATTCACACTCTTGGATATGGAAAGAGGCGGGCTCCTTCCCATGGTACTCCTTGATGATGGTGGGTACATTGCTCCTGGAAAATCTGAGAGAGAGCAATTCTTACCTTGCGCCACTCTAAAAGGCTCTCTTGATGTGTGGCCCACCACCAAGCTATTGTGCCAAGCAAGACATAACTTAACATCTCCCTCTATTCCTTCTCATCCTTCCACTGAGCTTCTACCTCCTACAAAAAGATCTCAAGGAAGGCTCCTCCTGAATACTTGGGTAGTTCTTTTCCTCCAAGGCGCCTAACCGTGCGCGCCTTTGTTACCTTGGTCACCGACCCTCTCAACTACCATCCCATTAATTCATAAGTTCCATGTGCCCAATTGTCACATGCCGACTGGTGGTATCACTCACTGACTGAGCATATTCAAACTGGATAACCCTGTTAGTAGGGTGTATCATCTTAGGGTCTCTGATTGAGCACACATAAATCTTGTCCATAACTTCTTCCCCAACGGTTCAATATAGGGTGTCAACTTCCCATCAACTAGGGGTATAATGACCCATTCCTCCTTGTTTTTGAAACTGATGTACCCTTTGTTGAACCAAAGGTTCGCATTGTTTTTATAACACCAAGGATGCCTAAGTAGTGCTAGGAAATTGTCTACCTCGCTGACCGCCAAGACTTTGAAGTCCCTAGTAAACTTGGCTCCTTGGATAGTAATAGCCACATCCTTCAAGACACCAATGGGAATTTCTTTAGTCTTGTTTACCATATACAACACATTCAAAGATGGCTATAATGCAGGTCTTCCCATTTGATGCCATGCATCCAAAGTCAAAACATTAACCTCTGCGCTGTGTCAATGAGGATATTACTGAGGAGCCATCCATCTACAACTACATTCAACATAATCTCCTTGTCATAGTCGAGGCTATGAGGGGGAAGGTTCACGTGCAAGACTCATGTCTGTCGCGCTTCTTTTTGCGCGCGCAGTACCTTCTCTCTCAACCAGGATCTTAGCAAGGGAAGTATATTCTCCTACCTTAGCATTTTACACACCTCCTTGACCTCATCTAGGTCATCCTTTTGTGCCTCAAACCTCCTTCCTTGTTCCTCCCTCCTGGATTGCTCCTTTAGACATTGGATCTCCCCTTGTAAGCTTTGAATAACATCCATGGTGTCCTGATATATCTCCTTTTGATGCGCGGGGTTTGGATACTTTCCATGAACGACCTCCTCCTTGAAACCAAGGTTTTCTATCTTAGTACCTCTCTTGCGCGCACGAATTCTACCCTTGTTGTTACCAAGACAGGCTCCAAACCTTCATCCCGTGTTACCTGGGGCATCCATTGTATGTCTTCCTTCTTAATACTAACCATTGCAACGCCCTTGTCCTTTCGGTGCTTCTGATTCATGTGCTCAAATAATTTTGGGCACTCCTCATACTTATGCTTCTTTTCCGCACCATGAGCACTGCAACAGGTCCGGGCACTCATACTTGTAATGTTTTGTAGATCCATAGTTGAAACATGTTCCGCGCAGGAACTCACTCCTTCCTCCTCCGTGGTTACCTCGACCACAAAATCCTCCTCGAAAACCTCTTCCATGCGTGCCTCCATCTGCATGCTCCTCATAATGGTGATCATTATCCTTGGAACCACTGGCAACGCTGGTTTGGTGCACCCCATGATCAATGGCCTCATGGATCTGATCAATGAGCCTACAATCCTTAGTGTCATGGGTTGTAGAGGTGTAAATTTTGTAGTAACAAGATACATTCTTCCTGATCGCGTGCTACAGTAAGGGACATCTACTTGCATCATGGTCCCCATGAAAAATTTCACAATCCACTGTCAAAGCGCGTACCATCCTCTGAGGGCAATTATCCTTAATGTGTCCCTCTATTTCACAATATGTGCACCACAAACCACTACGAGTCTCATGGGATGTGTTCGCAGATAATTTTCCAATTGTTTTTCCATAGCAGCAATCTGAGCCTCCAAGAATGGGCTAACGCTAGTATTAGTACTACCAACAGCCTCGGCGCATAAGGAAGCTTCTAATGCTTTGCGTGGGTCTGTAAAATTTTTATGAGACAAGGCCCTTCTAAAAGGGGTGATCAATCCTCCAAAAAACCACTGTGCATGCTGAGAAGGATGGATATCATATGATAATTTAGACAAGAGAGTTTTAAAACCCACATCATACTCTCACACACTCTCTGCCATTCCTTGTTGAATCTCCTTCAAAGCGCTAATGCTCTTTTGCTCGAACTCAAGGATGTGGAACTCCACCCAGAATGTATTCTTTAAGGCAGTATAGTCCACCACAGTTTGATGAGGGTTATACTTCCTATACCAGTTATGTGCGCACCCTTGCAACATGGTTGCAAACTGACTAGCCTTCCATTCTGGGGTTGTGACACCCTTCGCACACCATAGCAGTTCACACTTGTGAACATGTTCCGTAACATCCTCAATGCCCCTATAATATGGCAAATGCAGAGACATTTCAAAGAATACTTGAGGTGGTGGCTGGGGTCCTTGTCCTCCCGAGCTTGAGCCTTGGTTCCTCTCGGTGTTTCCTCTACCACCTGATCCACTAGGTCTTGTGCCTCCAGAGCCACCAGATCCACCAGAACCACTGGGTCCAATAGGGCCTATAGGAGTTGTGCCAAGCACCCAAATGGTCCCACTAAACTGTGTGTTGATGGTCTGTGATAGTGCTCGCTACCACTACTTTGTCCCGCGCCACTCCCTAATGTGAGACCAAAAGCTTGTACACTTGTTCCTTGTCCAAAGACTCCTCCAAATACTAGAATATGTGCAGCCATAGAAGAAGGAACTGTAAAATTGTATCTCCTAGGTGCAGATCTGTCTCTTCCATCGATATCAACTGGGTCAATAACACTTCTTCTGGTTTAGGAAATCCAAGCGCTAGGGCTCGGTCACTAGGTGGGTTCAGATATGTGCCAACGACTCTCCTTTCTCCGTGCGACGAACTCTCACCAGAAGCTAAAAGGGTCTCCCTCACATGCTTGCCAAGATGGGGTAGCACAGACTACTCAGGTTCCACGTCCTCCGCATGAACCTCAACTCCTTCCCGCAACGTCTATCTCCATAGATCCATCACACTAGTAGCTTCACATCATCTAACAATCTCCCTTTCACACGCTTCACTATACTTGAGCCGTCTCTCTTCCCTTTCCTTCTCTCGTGCCGTGATATCTCGTCATCTTCCTCCACCCAAGTTCCTTACCTAGTGCTCAGAATGGTTTAGCTGGCCATTGGGAAAGCCTCTAAACTCATGGTAACCATCAATATCTTCATAGCTAGGGGAATAACATGTAGAAATGTTCCTCTAGGTTCTCGCAGAAATTCAAACTCAATAACCTCCAGACAAGAATACGTGGAAATGGCGTATTCCAGAGTGTAACTAGTCAATACTCTTCTCCACCAATGATCTACAACATGGGTCCACGTCAGATCTGCATCCTACAACCTTTGGTAGTCTTCTTTGGTCCATACATGCGATCCATAACACCAACTTGATCTAGACGCATAGGCTGAAAGCCATTCATATAGTTCTACTGGGAAGCAACAGAAGAAGGTCTCATACAGATCATGGTAGAGGTTCTCTTCTACCCATCTACGTGCATTAAACTCAGGTCCAAGTGTTGTATCTCCGAGAAAATTCATCCTCCGTGCTCTTGAACCACGATTCAACAATTTCCAATGTCAACCGCTCTGTCATTACTCATTACACAGATCATGATGTATGTTATATCCCACTACAACTTCGAAAAGAGGTCCCGGCAACGGAACCAAGATGTAGTCATTTTTACTCCTATCACAAAAGGAAGGAACCCCATGCGCGCTAGCCTATCACCTAGCAGAAGCTGAGTGCTCACCGAGGCACGTGCAGGGTACTGAGTCTCTCTTTTATGTGAGTTTAGTGGGAAGCATCATCTATGATTAGTGTAAGAGTTCTTAGGAGGGAAGTTTAAGACAAACAAGAACCATAGGGCTTAGAACGACCTCTAGATCCTTGCAGTCACTTTGGACCGAGTGCTTTAATAGAATCTAGAACATATATTATAACAGAAATAATTATACAAGCATTCATCCATAGCATGAAAGGAAAGGGAACCCATATGAGAGAAAAGTGCATTAAAACCATTGATATCCATGTCTATTTGTAACAGGTAACCTCATTATATTCATTGATTCATTACAGAGTGTCACAGAGAGTAGACCGCAGTCATGCATATCTTTGGACGTATGTAACTAAGCTAACAGAAAAAGAAAAATTACAACTCCATGCTTAGTGCATTCTTTCCTGAATACAAATATCCACTTTGGTAATTTTGCAGAGCTCTTCTCTCTCTCTAACCTTCTATATCTTGTACTTCTTCTCCTCCTTTTACTCGCATGCACTTGTATTTATAATTCTTCTACATTGCCAACTCACGTTCTAGTGTCCTCAGATCTGATACCAAGTGTCGAATGTGGTCCATGCGAGCATGCTTCTTCAGCCTAAGCTTTCCACTTTACCTCATGATGTTCTTCTAGAAGATTTCATCTGGGGCATGCTCTTTCCTGGGCCATCCTATCACCAGGTTTGCATCTTATCCACGTGCAACCGATCATGCTTTTCATGTGTTCTTCCTGGGTGCTCAAATTGACTAAGTCCCGAGATTTCGCTCATCACGCTTGTTATGTGCTTCCCTAAGCCTTTCTCTCACACGCTTTTGCCTTGTGCGCCTTTTCATAATTGGGACCCTGGCGTCCACGTGCCTTCATACATGGTTTAAGATTACAGGGGTCCAACACACCTCCATCTGGGTGCCCTTCAAACCGATTGACGACCTTCATTATTAGAATTATTCCTAATGCTAGTCTGACACACACCTATATCAATGGCATCATGGATTTGGTCTATCAATTGAAAATCCTTTGTATTGTGCATCGTAGATGAGCGAATATTACAATAAGAAGACACATTCTTAAGGAGCATGCACTGCAACAATGGGCACCTACTTGGATCATGATCTCCATGACAAATCTCACAATCCAATGACACTACATGCACCATCTTTTGTGGGAAACTATATTTTGTGTGTCCTTCTACCTCACAATCTGTGCACCATATTCCACTGTGAGTCTCATGAGCCAAGTTCGCAGATAATTTCTCAAGTTGTTTCGCCATGGAAATGATATGTGCTTCTAAAAATGGGCTCACTTCAGTGTCAATGCTTCCTATGACCTTAGCATGTAAATAAACCTCCAAGGCCTCACGCGGATCCATGAAAGTCTTATAGGAAAGCGCTTTGTCCGAAAGGCATGATCAATCCTCCAACAAACCATTGAGCATGCTTGAGATGGATGGATGTCATAAGACAATTTTGACAGAAGAGTTTTAAAATGCGCATCATACTCCCGCACACTCTCTGCCATCCCTTGTTGAATCTCCTTCAACGCGTTGATGCTCTTTTTCTCAAACTTAGGAATGTGGAATTCCGCCAAGAATTCATCATGCAACGCAAAGTATAATCCACCACCATCTGATGGGGGTCATACTTTCAGTACCAGCCTATATGTGTGTCCTTGCAATGTAGTTACAAACTAAATTTCTTTCTGCTTCAGGGAAGTGATCCCCTTAGCGCGCCATAGAAATTCACATTTGTGTACATGCTCCGTGACATCTTCAATGCCCTTATAATCAAGCAAATGTATAGACATCTTATAAAACACTTGTTGATGGTGTTTTTGTCCTTGTCCTCCAGATCCAAGACCTTGATTCCCTCCGGTGTTGCCTCCACCACTAGATCCATGAGCTCATATTACTCCAGATCCATTAGATCCTCCTCCCATCGTAGGTAAGGGGAATGACGTAGTTATGTTAGGCGTACCCACCATCATGCTAAACTGGGCATTGAAAGTATGTGATATTGAACCACTCCCAAATGTGATCCCCAAGCTTTGTGTACCCACACTTTACCTAAATGATGTGCTAGACAAAATACCTCCAAACACAAGAAATTTTTGTGCATGGCCATAGATGGGTGGAATGTAAAACAATATCTAAGCGATGCTACTTGCTCACTAACACCAACTGAACTATAAATAATTGTCTCGAATCGTAAAAATAAGCGTTAGGGTTTGGTCACCAGGTGGGCTAAGATGCATGCCTACGGTTCTCCTCATTTATTCATACGACGGGCTTCCACTAGAAGCCGAGGGGTTTTTGTCCCGCACTTGCCAACATGGGGTAGTACAAATTTCTCATGTCCCACACCCTCCGCATGAACCTCAAATCCTTCCTACAACATTTGCCTCCATAAATCCATCACTCCAACAACTTTGTATTGTCTCACAAACTCCCTTTCTCGTGCTTCATTATACTTGAGCCACCTCTCTTCTCTCTCTGCTTCCATTGTAGAATCCACCATCTCTCACCACACCAACTTATGTGCCTCATGCCTAGTGGAAAGTTATCCATCCATAGGAAATGCCTCCATACTCAGAGTGATGATCAGGATCTTAATGGATAATGACATAGAACACAAGAATGATCCACTTGGTTCCCGCAAGAACTTAAACTCAACAATCTTCGAGAAAGAATACATAGAAACTGTGTATTCCAAGGTATATCTAGTCAACACACCTCTCCACCAGTGATCAACAACACGAGTCCAGGTTAGATCAACATCATGTAGCCTCTGATACTCTTCTTGGGTCTAAACACAAGGTCTATAATACCACTCTTCCTTGATGCATATGCCGACAACCATTCATACAACTCTACTAGGAAACAACAAAAGAATGTCTCATAGAGCTCATGATACAGGTGCTCCTCTACCCATTTACATGCATAAAACTCAGATCTAGTGTTAAATCATTGAGAAAACTCATCCTCCGTGCTTTTAAGATAAGTCTCGATGTTGTCCAAGGTCAAGCATTATGTCATCACACACCATTCTCACAACTTCAAAAGAGGTCCCCAAAGAACGGAACCAAAATGTAGCATTGTTTACCTTCTCTTAACATCACAAGCATGTCACCCTATCACCCAACATCAGCTAAGCACTCACCCAAGGTGCAAGTGGGCACCGAGCCCCTCCTTTATGTGAGCTTCGTAAGAATGCTTCGCCATTAATGGAGGAATGTTTACAGAAACAGAAATACAAGTAGAAGTAAAGATACTAGATCTAAGCATAGATGCATCATGAAAAGAACATAAGCATTATAACAATACGAAGGAACCAAATCTGAACCATGAGTAAAGTGAACACTAGGGTTTGAACCCATAAACACAGATATACAGAATAACCAATCATATATATTGAAAATAAGTGTTTATAGTAGCCATACTACATCAAAAGGGTCATAACAGACTGAATAGATCAAGATAATAGCACCCTATAACTAGAAACCCTATATTACCCTAGAGCCATTACATATTTATCACCATGAATCTACCATTGCATACACACTCGGCCTCTACACACACCCTCTAATCTCTAACTCTCTAATACTAATTCCCTTGTCTATAACCAAATGCTTCCTGAAATAGGATTGAAGCTCACCTAATCATCATTCCAGAAGCAGGCCCGTATGCCAAATGTCATCGTATCATGTTCTACTTTAGTGCTTAAGCCATGCATGTGCCAACTAGCCATAACAACCTCCACTTTCCAGCCCGTAACCATAAAGATTCCTTAGAATATTCTTTTCTTGAGCCTCAAGTCTCCATGTAACAACCCTCTCATCATTATGCTTATCTGCAGCCTCACGTGTTTTGCATGTGATGCCCTTTAACTAAAATGTGGCTAAGTCCTTAAACCCTTAAACCCCTTTCGCTCCTATGTGCCACCCTATCTCTCCTTTAACACTTTTCTCCATAGTTTTCTTCCACGTGTGCTCATCCTTCGTTTTAGGAATTAGTCTTTTCTGGCTCAACATTTGTTATTTTCACTCTCCAAGTAAAATATATTTGTAATATACCTTCTAATATGTAATGTGCTCAAGCACCAAGAATTCAATCAAATAAGATAGTTATAAATCAAAAGCAGGTTTTAAAATGGCCACATGATGTCATAGAATAATCAAGAAAAGTGCATTGCTTTACCTATTTTTTAATTTTATTTTTCACATACAAAACATAAAACTATATATAATTTTATTATATACCTTCTCATTTGACAACCAAAAATCATGTTTAATTGTGGAAGAGAACCATAGTGTATTTTACATCCACTAAATCCTTCAAAAGCAAAGAACTTGGATGTAAAGTTTGCGTATTACAAAATCCTACATATAACCATTTTTGTTTAGCCTTGTTTTCATGCAAAATTACTAGCCTAAAAATTCAAAACTTTAAAGCATGACAACTAAGTCACGGTCGAAAATTTTGTCTCCCGATCACATTCAACCCTCATCCCGCCAACCTATCTTCAATGGCACCATCAACCAGCTCCAAAGAATTTCCTAATGAAATTCTCAAGCATGCCTCAGTGTGTAAGGAAGTGTGATGAAGTTTATGGATTGATTCAGTGAAGTTCAATGAAAGACAAGTCTTCCGAAGGCCTAAAAAGGCCAATTTTTATCACTCGAAGTTAGTATGCATCCTCCGATAGAGTTCAAGAAATATCTAAAGCATCCAAAGGTGATTTAGGGAGCCTTGAAGGTGTTGGAAGAAATTTAGGAATATTTAGGAAATAATTTCCCATTCAGGGACAATTTTCTCAACATCGGTTTTTTTAGGTGTAAGGAACAAACACTCTAATGGTGAAACCAAAATTCTTCGAATGATTCTGGGAGCTCCGTAAGGAGTTAGAAGGAAATAAAATATGCATTGGAAAGCTATGAGAATTATATAAAATTTGGGGATATCAATTTTAAAAATATTCTTTGAAAGCTATGAGAATTATATAAAAGTTGGGGATATCAATTTTGATATAAGGCTTGAAGGTTTCATGAAGCATTTAAAAACAATGCAATTACCCCTCTCGATTCAAGACAAAAATGGGCCTAATTTTTTAATTTTAGGTAGATTCAAGTCTTGGAAGTTGTTCCATTAATATTAAAATGTGTTTTTAAGTATAAATAATATAATATTTGACCGAATACAATATTCTAAGCCTTTGTGGTGAAATATGCAAGTTCTATGACTATTTCTAGACATCCTAAGCAAATCTGGCTTTTCGGTTATAACCCAGTCACACTTTTGACACCCTTGTGTCCCCAATGTCCACCTTGGGGACAAGGGAGATATGAGGGAGAAAACATTATGACCTCATCCTCCTCCCAAGGTCGCACTTTGGATACCCAAGTTTCTCGAGTGTCCCCATTGTCCCTTTCATCCCCACGATGCAAGGGGGACAAGAGGGGTACAAAAGTGTGAACACCCAATTTCTTAGGCCACATTTTTGTGTCCCTTGTGTCTCTCATGTCCCAAGGGGGAGAAATGTATAATAAAGTGTGACTCAAGCCAAGATGGAGCTCCTAGACCCTCACATGACCTCACGGCTCTCCGCAGTTGATTTTTCAAGCCCTCAGACTTCATGTTCAGCCCCCTATCTTATTCACATCACTCAACATGCTGAAAATTATCATAATCTTTCTCCAATCCACACTTTTCTACCCCTAGTTTCCCTTATGTCCCCATTGCACCATTTTTAACTCCGACTCCAACTCCATTTCAACCCATGTTCAATGTGCGAGTTAGTAGGATGAGTTGAAAACTTCATTGAACTCATTTAAACTCCTCACTCACCACACAGATTAGCCATTTTTATGAAATTACTGCTATAACACCCTCTAGAAATACATTTTTATAGATTTTTTTGTTAAAATCCTTCTAGACATCCATGGCCACCAAAATGAATATTTGCACATAACATTTTATCCAAAAGTCATATTGCAGGTGAACTTTTTCAGAATCTCCCTCTCCAAAACACATTTGGGAAGATTGTAACAAAAAATCATTGTTTCCCTATCTTCTTCACTGTAGTATACTAAAATTTAAAACCCTAAAACCTGCTTTTCAATTCCCTAATGATCTCGATAGATGAAAAAGGATGAAATTCAGAGCATAAGACCCCGATGTGAAATAAAATATTTTGACAGTGGTTTCATTACAACCAGACATGGGTAAGTCCAATTTCTAAAAATAGTAGGTCCTCTGAATAGTAGGTTGCTAAAAATAGTGAGTTTCCTAAAGTGATGTATTCTCAGATTCGAAATATCCCAATAAAGTAAGAAATATAAAAAAGGGCAATTCAGGAAACTTTCTAAAAATAACAAAAGATTCGGGAAAAGGGCATCTAAAAATAGAAATTTTATATAATTGGTAAACCTTCATCAATTGAAATAATCTAAATGATCCGAGTCATCAAAATACAAGAACAATGAAAACTTTCTAAAAATAATAGTCCTAGATAGAACTGCTAGAAATAGTAAGTCTTATAATTAGGCCTAGAAAATTGTGGCATCTCCCATTCTCGCTTATCTTTTTACTTTTTTTCATCATCACGACGTTGATAATTTTTTTCATGGCCCAAATAGGAAAGGAAACCCTCCACAGGATCTCAAATCATCAATTCTGAAGTGATATCTATAAAGCACAACTTGATGCAAGGAGCTAGAACGATGAGAAAATACCACCATGAGTGATGCTAGTAATCATCTCAGGCTCCCAAACAATGCATACCTCCCGAGAGTGTTTCTAAACACTTAATCAGTTCTTGGTGATGATATTAGTGTAATTTGGAGGTCAAAAACATGTGATTCATCTTCAAGTTCCATTTCCATGAGGAGAAAATTGATCAAAAGGGTGTTCAGATGTTGTAGGCATGTTTTCACTCAAGTGACATCTTGGTCAAGGAAGTGAATTGTGAAGTGAAAAAGGGTGTCATCATGTTCAAAATGAAATGGGAAGATCATGGAGTAATTTGAGGGTCATCATGTCCTTAGTCCGCCCAAATATCTTTGAGAAGCAAGTCAAAGTGAGCTAATCAAGATATCGAGGTACTCAAAGCCATCATATGTGAAGCAGGGATAATTTTAGCGGCGAATATTCGTAATATGGCAAAAATTTCATTTTAGGAAAATTTGAAAAGGTGAATTATTCGGAGTGGGTCGGTGTCCTGTTCGCCTAAAATATATAGTATATTTTTTTTGGGGGTCGGCTTCGCCTTCATTTGAAAACATCTCCTATAAAAACCTATGTGATTCGCCGGGTAGTATACCTCAAGTAGCTTACCAAATTACCAATACTGTGAAATTTGAACTCGCATACCCTTGAGCACCAGAGATTCATATTACTGTTAGCTTGTGATTGTTGACGCACGACAAATGTAGTGTTGACGCGTGACAAGGGCATTATTGACGCGAGAAAAGAGTCGATCGACGCACGACAAGACTCAAGAGTGATCGACGCGCAGCGACAAGAGCTATCTTGACGCGCGACAAAGTCTTGATCGACGCGCGACAAGAGTCAGATTGACGCGCGACAAGAATTTTATTGACGCGCGACTTGGGCTAGGAAGTGACGCGCGACAGAAGAGGGGTTGACGCGTGACAGTCTGGGCAGAGTTGACGCGCGACCTCAGACAGTTCACGCACGACAAGACCTCAGAGGCTGGACAGAGTCGCTTCTTGGTTCTTTTGCTGACGCATGACTCTTTTCAGAATAATGGAAGGTGCCAACTCAAAGAATACGAATAACCTAAAAGTAAGTAAGAAATCTCAGAAATCACTCTTCAAGTATTTTGGAAACTCTGCGGATACAGATATTGTAAATACCAATCATATAGATGCCACCAAAAAGAATCAGAATACTGACTGTGTGGAAGGTATTATTGAGGTGGACATGCATTCTGCACAGTATCACAGTCAAACAAATGAAACCTACGATAATATGCCAGATCTTGAAGATATTGTTCCTGTTGGGGTGCAACCAGAAGTGCAGCTAGATATCACAGATATAAACACTCAGCAAAATGGAAGACATAAATCAAAATCAAACTCTGGTCCAAGAAAGAGGAAACCAGGTGATTGTGATATTGCTCAAAATTCTACTCAAAAAAGTAAAGCATTGAAAACGAACAAGAATATGTGGACCATTGGCAGAACATACAAGTTTGATTGGGCAGCTAAATTTCCATTTATTGAACCTGTACAATCCTCTAATTCTGAAGAAATCCCATGTGAATGTACATGTACAATATGTACGTGGAAATTGGGAAAGCAACAAAAAATGCAACTGAAGCTGGACACTATAGAAAAACATTGTGGAAAACAATATTTAACTGTAACAGGGGCGGATGGCCAGAAAATCAAAACACATAGGTGGAAAACTGAAAAGGAGTGCATGCATGTTAGATACGCAGCGGAATATGAGGCAGAGCAGAAAAAACACAGACATCTGTTGGAAAAGGGAGGAACGATCACATCGCATATTGGTAAGATGAAAGAAACAAATCTACATGCAAAATTCATACAATTCTCTACTCTTTTTCAAATACTTAAAAAAGGAAGAGCGATGTCGGATTTCCTCGATTTCAAAGTTTTGTATCAATTTAACGGAATGTTGAATGTACCTCAGTCTCATTGGTCTGAGAGTAGTGGATGGGAAATGGCAAAATGCCTCTCGATGATAGAGAAGGAAGATTTGAAAGAGAATGTAAAAAAAGAAAACTTTATCTCTCTTTCAATTGATGAAGTGACAGCAGTCGACAACACCGCATGGGTATGTATCCACATCTATACATTAGAAAATCATATAAGGACACCTCATCTATGGGTGTTATGAAAATGGTTGAAAACTGCAATGCTGAAAACCTATATAAAATAGTTGTTTCTCATTTGAAAGATGTTGCTGGTATGACTGATTATGAAATTGCTACGAAGTTGGTATGCGTTGGAGTAGATGGTGCATCTGTCATGCAGGGTCACCGAACAGGGCTGTGTGTTAGATTACAAACAACAGTGGCCCCATATATGCTACCAATTC
Source organism: Taxus wallichiana var. yunnanensis (assembly GCA_018340775.1). Classification (NCBI taxonomy): domain Eukaryota; kingdom Viridiplantae; phylum Streptophyta; class Pinopsida; order Cupressales; family Taxaceae; genus Taxus; species Taxus wallichiana. The sequence goes on from CM031235.1 coordinate 723,438,568, forward strand.
ACTGTATGGCTCACAGAATGAATTTGGCGTATAAAATGGTAAGCAACCACGAAAATGTTGCTAAATTAGAAGACCTCATAAGAGAACTTCATGCCTATATGTCAAGCAGCCCAAAGCATTTTCTCAAGTTCCAAAAATTTGCAATTGGAATTACAGATGGCAAAAAACTTCTGAAGGATGTGGAGACTAGATGGATATCTTTGTATGAACCTGCATGCAGAGTTCGTGAGGAGTATCCTTCATTGGTTGGTTTCATGCACAAATACCATCATGATGTTGATAGGGCAAGGGACCTGTTGTTCCGCTTAACTGATTTGGAGACATTGCTTACATTGGTTGGTATTCTTCCAATGTTAAAGGAGATCAATACACGATGAAGCATGCTGTAAGGCGATTAATCTATATTGTGGATTTTATACGGATGAGGAAAATGGTATGTCAAAGTCTTGATATATTGTACTGTTCCCAGGATAGTTTTGATGCACCTGTTTTTGAAAATTGGAGAGATTTATTAGATCTTAAAAATCCTAACACCTTTTTGAGATTTAATATCCACGATCACCTATGCATCTCTGTTAATGGGAGGGAAATACCAATGCACATTTTGTAAAACGTCAAGATATTACAGGATCTAACGAGAAGATGTTCCGTGACACGTAATTTGTTTGAGTCTCGTGATAATTGAAACCGAATAAAGCTTAAAAAAATTTGAAACCTTGTCATCGGAAATTAGGGAACGCTTTCAGTAAAGATAAAATTCTCGGAAGCCATGGGTGTGATGAATCGAATTTTTGGAATACGAAGGTGGCCGTGCGAGACTTTGTCGAGAAGCATTTCCAGTAAATCAATGGGTACAATAATGGAACAATTTACAAAGACGTCGAGAGTCAAGGGTACAGAAATCACAGGTATACTGAATGTCGATTTATTAAAGTCTCGGTCAACAAATTTTGCAACAACAATGAGGAACCAATATAGGAATTTAGATCAACCTTCTGAAAGTGGAGCTATTACAAGGTTGTGGCGAGGAATCTATCAAAGTTCTATCTTACAAGAAGATATCGTGAATACTTCGAGACTATATGAGTTATGCCGCATAATGATTTTGGGGTCTCGTGGAGGATGAAAGGGTTTTCGGTGCATTGTCATTTATAAAATCAAAACTCGAGAAATAGGTTGGATAAAAATCGGAAAGTTCATGAGGTGTTACGTTTCTCGATACTCCTCGAAACCTTTCCGCTTGATGAGCAATTACGCACCTGGAATTCCCTTTGCGAAAGAAGAGGTGTAAATAATACAACTACAAGTACAAATACTCCCAACCTTGAGAGTGTAAATGGCTCTTCGTCACATTCTACGTAAGACAACATCGACTTTGATGAAGCTATTGATAATGGATTGTTTCAACTTTAAGTAGGTATCTTATTTATCTATCTTTTATCTTTATCATTAAAGATGTTACAGGTCTATATACTAAAAATGTCAGGCAATTAACCCATCTATCTACTAATCCATTTCTCATGTTGGATTTTTTTAAAACAAAGATCTAGCTCATTACCAAAGTGCAAAGTTGATGATTTCAACTTTAAGCGGTATCTTTTCCCCTTAATCTTCTTGTTTGTTACTATTCATTTTTTCAGCTATGGTTATATTTAAAGATGTTACATGTGTATGTATTTACATTTAGTTAAATACAATCTTTTTATTTTTTGAAAACGTGGGTTGACATCCGTCCAGGAAGTCGTTATTTCTTGGGACCGACAATGTCGTGCAACTCACCCATCTATCTACTAATCCATTTTTTGTGTTGAATTTTTAAGACAAAGATATAGCACATTTAGGTGATGATTTCAATTTTAAATAGGTATCTTCTTCAACATAATCTTATTGTTTGTTACTTTACATTTTTTCAGCTCTTGTTATCATTAAAGACGTTACAGGTCTAATTCTTTATATTTACATTTATTTAAAGATATTGTTGGTCTATATATTTAAAGATGTTGCTGGCACTTCTCAGGACTGATAATGTCAGGCAACTCACCCCTCCATCTACAATGTCATGTTACCCTTGATGATTGCAATACTCAAGAGGTAAGTTAACCCGTAGCATATTTGCAATTATGTTTAATTTCTTACCAGTGATGATTCTTTCTTGATTTCATAGAATTATATTTAATTTATTTTTAAATACAAGTCCACATAAAATTCGAATAAAATTCACATAAAATTCGGGATAAACAATACATCATCCTCATTATCATCATCTATCATTAATTATCAATTATCATCATTCATCATCTACGTCCACATACAATTCATGACAATGCAAGTAAACAAGAAACATACATATAATTCATGATAATCAACATCTAATGCAATTAAAATTAAAGATTGTATGTAAATCCATATAATTAAATTCAAAGACCATAGTACATACACAATAGACAATAGTAGAAGTTTTCAAATTCATTATTTAAAGTTTCCACAATAATAAAAGTTTCTAGTTTTCAAAACCCTCTTTTTCTTTATCCAATTCTACTCCTCTGCACTATTCCCCAACGGCTTCTTCCACTGTGGCTGTACCTCTTTACCAAACACCAGAAATCTCCATGCGACAGCAAATTTGGATCAGCTGCAGCGTATAAACTATCCCGTTGCCAATAATTTTCGTAACGACTAATAATCTCATTGATAAGAACCTTAGCCCTTCTGTCCCATTCTATAAGCTGATTGATATGAGGAAGCATCTCCATCTTTCTCATCAACCCACACAAAATCTTTTTTATGCTTGTCCAGATCTATGAAATACTCCTTGCCCTCTTTAGAAGTAATTGTGCCCAAACCGGGAACCCTGTATGGTCCAAGCAACAAGTGATACATAATCAGCAAGTGAACAAAACCATAACTTGAAAACATATAAAGAGAGAACAAACTAGCATTACTTTGTTGTACTATATGGTCCAGCCGGTTATCGATCCACTCAATGATTCTCTCCAAGCTTCATACTCAGGAATTGTGTAGAAAGATAACACATTTCCATTTTTGTGAGTTGCCTACATCAACATGTGCCGACATTAGACATGGAGATACATAACATCTGGAGGCTTAGAAAACAAATATAAAAAGTCTCGAAACACAACCAAATATACAGGGGGAACATTTACAGAAACTAAAGCGCTATACAAAGATCATGTACCTGGTCTGTCATTATCATCAGATGGCCATATCTTAAAGATTTAATGCTGTCATATATTTTATCTTCCTGTAGACCAAGTATTTTTTTTCTATTTACTATCTCTTTATTCTCCATTTGTTGGTGAGTGGTAGCTTCCCAAAAAATAGATATTCCTGCCACCTGATAGGATAAAGATAACTAAAATAACAAAAAATTAAATTGGAAAGTGATGTCGAAACATGTCACATTACTACCAAATTCAGTATTCACATTTCCCTGATTAAAGGCACAAACACTTACAGCGACTGCAAGAGCCTTGGCTGAGTCACCCTCCGTTAATATTAAAGTACATTGATCAGAATTCTTCCCCCCTGCTTGATTTGCTTCATCAGGTTTGGGAACATCAATTAATTTCCTCTTCTTGGTTCCATCAGTTTTCTTAAGATCTTTTTTTTGTTTAAACTTTTCCACTGCACTCATCAGGTAAAACAAACTTACAAAGCTCATCTTAGACACTAGCATTGCAAAAATTACATGTACTCAGAAATGCTACATATTAGACACCACGCCTGGATATATGGACATGGGCTAAAAATGCGAAACAGAATAAAAAATATGAATTAAAACGAGTTATACTTACAATCAACATGGAAACCAAACGTTGATTCGAGAAATTTCTTTTCTTCCACGAGTGTTGCCTTGGTTGTAACAATTGGTAAATTCTTTTCTTCCACGAGTGTTGCCTTGGTTGTCACATAAAAAATGCCGTCCTCTGAATTGTAGGATGACAGAAAGTAATTCAAAATATCCGGATCTGTTTCGAAATGGGGCATATTAACGATATGGATGTGAGGGCATAAGGGACATCGATTGAATTGGATTCTCTTGATTTTTGTTACTGAACTTGCAGTTGGGAAGCATTGAGACCTGCAAAAATTCAAGAGCCGGAAGATGAAAATGAGAAAATGACAGGTTGAAGGGTATTTATAGGCTAAATAGGGCGTCAATGGCTTCACATGACGCGCGTCAATAGATGCCAGTGACGCGCGTCAATAGATGCCACTGACGCGCGTCAATAGACGCCATTGACGCGTCAATAGATGTTACTGACGCGCGTCAATAGATGCCAATGACGCGTCAATAGATGCCAATGACGCGCGTCAATAGATGCTAGTGACGCGCGTCAATAGGGTCCAGTGTCGTGCGTCAATAGGGGACATTGACGCGCGTCAATAGGGGCCAGTATCCAAAATTTAATGGAATTCGAAGTTTTCACCTCTTTTGCAGTAGAGGAAATTCCCTTCATGTTTGCAATGCAGCCAATTGAGATGAAGATTTCAAATTTATCCCCAGACCAAAGAAACAAACAGTGATTGGTGTGTACTTGATGATGATAGGGTCTTGTTTAATAAGTTCATAAAGAAACTTGTTTGAGATGAGGTACCAGTAAGGCACTCTTGACAAAATTCACACAATGTTATCTTTTTAAGATGATCCAACCTTGCACTCTTGACAAAATTTACACAATGTTACATTTTTAAAATGATCCAACCTTGCACAGAGAACGTTATGTTGAGCTGTAAATTTTTTTTCAATATTTTAGACACTTGATTTTATAGATTGTACTTCAAGAAGATCATGATTAATCAATTCAAGGCATAGAAATGGGGGAGCTTCAAGAAAATTGTCTTCAAACATACACTTGAACATTGTATCTTCAGCAATGGAAAACAAAACAAGGTGGTAGCAGGAATTTTATACTTTGATACTCATTGCACGGGTCAACCAAGTATTTCATCAGCTCAACAATGATAATTAGAAGAAAGTAAAAACAACTTTCCGTTACACAACAATTTTGATCACTTTACCCTTATTGTATCTTTCAAACCTTCTTGTAACTAATACGATATGTAAACAACCTTATTGATCTATGATCATATGCACCACCTTACAAATTTGAAAAAAAAGAGATTTTTTAATTCAACAACTGCAAGAATCAGTCCCGAAGAGAGAATCTCAATATGTGAATCCTATACAACATATTTTACTATGATCATGTTTGCAAAATTCAATATTTTCTTATAGACTCAAAATTATTCCAACTTATAGCCTCCCAGTTCTAATCCACAGTTATTCTTCACCCTTATCAAATATAAAAAAATGATCCAGTTCTTCAACCTATGAACTTCATATATACAAACTTTGGTTAATTCACATGGTTATTCCAACTTTGGTTAATCTAGCCTCCATAGCCTCCATAATCTACTCTACACAAAACAATATCCATGATAAAAAACCATATTTTTAAACCATGCTCTTGATTATTTCCCAAGCTCTGTAAAAAGAGATTACCCACTAAATAGTAAAGATCTGTTTACCAATGTTCTTTTTCCCCAAAGACAATTTTCAAGATAATTAAAGTCCCACATTAAATTGATCATCGTCTTTCATCATCATCTATCATTGATTATCAATTGTCATCATTCATCTACGTCCACATACAATTCATGACAATGCAAGTAAACAAGAAACATACATATAAATCATGATAATCACCATCTAATCACAATATAATTAAATTCAAATACCATAGTATATACTCAATAGTAGAAGTTTTCAAATTCAATATTTAAAGTTTCCTCAATAATAAAAGTTTCTAATTTTCAAAACCCTCTTTTTCTTTAGACAATTCTACTCCTCTCTCTTCCCCAACGGCTTCTTCCATTGTGGCTGTACCTCTTTCCCCAACACCAGAAATAACCCCTGAACTTATAAGATCTTCAGCAGCGCTGTCCAGATTTTTTAAAATTCTTTCTTCTTGATTTGTTGCATCTCCATGCGACAGCAAATTTGGATCAGCAGCTGCTTTGGCTTTGAACAATATGTCAGGGTCGAGACCATGCTCTTTAATTATCCGCTTTAGTGTATTGTTTTGTTTGTTAACCAAAACAATACTTTGCTTCAAATTTTTTGCTGCGGATAAGCTGTTCTTTGCTGTTTCCAAGTGAACTTGTAAAACCTTTGCCTGACTCTTCAAATTTTCATATTTCAACTGCACAAAAAGAGTAATGTCAATTCAAAATATTAATGTAAATTCAAATTTTCAAATTAAAAAAAAATGATTGTTTGAATGTAATAGTACTTACAACCGCTCTATCTCTTTCGGCATTTGCGATTGATACCAAATCCTTGTCCTTGGACCATTTGTTAAAATATGCCTGGGCCTCGGCACTAATATTTTCCAATTTGTTTAGTGCCTTATCTAAAATGTCATCTTTGTAGTTGTTGTTAAACGTGACAGTCCCACATTTTACTTGGGTAAGTAAGGAATCCATCTTCGCAGGTTGATTCTGGACTGCAGCGTATAAACTATCCCGTTGCCAATAATTTTCATAACGACTAATAATCTCATTGATAAGAACTTTAGCCCTTCTCTCCCATTCTATCAGCTGTTGGATATGAGGAATAATAAACTCACTGACATGGGATTGACAATCATTACCTATTAAGTTCTCCAAAGGAAAAGGTGGGAACTCTTCACTATCTGAATCTGATGCAGACGATCTTGCGGGAGAAGAATGGGGGCTTTCACAAAGATCAACTGCTAATTGTTTCTGCCTTTGGGTGGGCTGATCCTGTTTTTGAAAAAATAAATCAAGATTTTGTTAAATAAATTTAAATCAGAATGTAATTCAAAATTGTAAAGCATATTAAAATTGAAATTTGAAGTATACCTTCTGGCCTTGAATCATCTCGCGGGTATCGAAAAAACCAGTTGGGTCATTGCTATCAATGCCCAAATAATCTTCATCTAAATTTATATTGTTCAAAACAGATATGCCCGTTGCACTGGGCAAGCCACCAAGTGAGAGAGTTGGAATTCGAAACGAGGAGGCAAGGTTTAGTGTCCCACTAGGGGCCGGAGCAAAAGGCATGCGTTTACCAATGTTCTTTTTCACTGAAGCTCTGGTTGGCATTTTAAAAATTAATGGTTGAGTGGGAGTCGGTGCCGTGGTTTGATCATGACTGACATGTGCTGAAAAGTATAAGAAAAAAATGAAACATATTAAAACAATTCATAAAGTGAAAACTACGAAATTAAACGTACTATAGAAAAGTTGTACCTTGTTGTCGAGGGGTTGATTTTTTTGGTGCTACGGGTGGCCTTGTAGGAGTTGAACTCAGTGGCTGTTCAGAAGATATGAATGCATGCGACTGTATGGAGTGAGTTGGGGAAGAAGGTTCCAAATTCCCTGCAATTCATCAATATTAAATGTTGTCAATTCATTTGGTTAAAATTTAAATTGAAAAATAAATATGCAACTTTGGAATTTGTAAATAATATATGAGAATGTATTACTTCTCTGGCGTTTAACGAGTTCAAACGCTTGAGGGTTTGGAGAGTGAGCTTCCATTTCAGATTGGGATTCCCCCGAAGCCTCCGCGTGTTGTTGGCCTCTTCCTCTCGATTGCTTCTTTTTTCGGGGAAGGGCTTCAAGATATCTTCTCTGCAAAACATTAAAATTTAAGATTTAATAACTGTGCAATGTAATGACGAAAATTGTAATACAATTACAAACTAAATAGTTTATACCTGTTGTTCATCAAATGGAATTGAGAATTTCTTCAAAGCCTCATCAGAGCAAGTAGGAATTTCTTTATGTTTTAAATTTAAAAGTGCCTCATAGTAGAAGCCGAGGAGATAGTTTGTTGAATAAATGAAAGGTTTATCTGACAGTTTTGAATTTGTTATGTCAGTTCTTATTTTTTTGGATAGATATGTGCACCAATCGAATTTATGTTTTGAGATAGTGGCACAAATATATGCAATGGCCCAATTTGGTATATCCGTTTGGCGACCCTGCAAAACAATTCTGGCTTGAAAAAACGAAATAAGTGCAGCAAGAAAGTGGTGTGCAACTGATTGTGTATCTACACCACGCCTGGATTTATTGACATGGGCTGCAAATGCCAAACAGTGAAAATTACTTTAAATTTATAACAGCAAATTGTATCAGAATAAAATACAGATAAAAAAATAAGAATTAAAAGGAATTATACTTACAATCAACATGGAAACCGTACGTTGACTCGAGAAATTTCTTGTCTTCTTCCACGAGTGTTGCCTTTGTTGTAACAATTGGCAAATTTCTGATAGGAAGGCCAGTAAACCGATGTATGTCATTTGCTTCAATAGTGAATTGGAACATTTGGCCATCGGTCAGAGTCACATAAAATATACCGTCCTCTGAATTGTAGCATGACAGAAGGTAATTCAAAATATCCGGATCTGTTTCGAAATGGGGCATATTAATGAGCCCTGTAAATTCACACTCTTCCATTATAGCTTGATATTCTGAAGACATCTTTAAGGCCGTATGGATGTGAGGGCATAAGGGATTCCTGTAGTTGATCTTGGAAATCGATGGAGTTGGATTCTCTTGATTTTCTTGCTGAACTTGCAATTGGGAAGCATGTGAAGTCGACATTGTAGCTGTTATTGCGTCTTTGTCGAAGATTTAGACCTGCAAAAATTCATGAACGGGAAAATGAAAACGAGAAAATGAGCGGCACAAGGGTATTTATAACCTAAATAGGGCGTCACTAACCCCTATTGACGCAGCGTCAACAGGTTTAAATTGACGCGCGTCATTTGATTTCACTGTCGCGCGTCAATAGAATTGAGTGTCGCACGTCAATTGAAGATAATGTCGCGCGTCAATAGAAAACAATGTCGCGCGTCAATAGAAGATAATGTCACGCGTCAGTAGAGGATAATGTCGCGCGTCAATAGAAGATAATGTCGCGCGTCAATTGATGATAGTGTCGCGCGTCAATATACGATAGTGTCGCGCGTCAATAGGTGATAGTGTCGCGCGTCAATAGAAGATAAGTGTCGCGCGTCAATAGAAGATAGTGTCGCGCGTCAATAGAATATAGTGTCGCGCGTCAATTTAAGATAGTGTCGCGCGTCGATAGAAGATGGTGTCGCGCGTCAATAGAAGATGGTGTCGCGCGTCAATAGAAGATAGTGTCGCGCGTCTATGGTAGCAAGTTACTCGCGTCAGTAGATGCAAATGACGCGCCGTCAGGTTCTAGAGACGCGTCAGTGTCGCGCGTCATTGCTATCTAGTGTCGCTAAAGTGTCGCGCGTCATTACGAAACAAGTGTCGCGCCAGTGACGTGCGTCATTACAAACTAGTGTTGTCGGACGTCACTGATGGAGCCTTGAAAAAGCAGGTGAAAATTTTGTTTTTTTATACTGTCAAATTCACCTTTCACTGAAACTGGTTACGGGGATATTCGCCAGGTATTTTCCACCTTCAATTTTATAGGGGTGTCTTAAAATGAACCCCGATGTGAAGGATCAAGAAATCATCTTTTCCCATGGGAGGCATATGAGAAAGAAGTTAAGTGAACATAAAAATTTGATTTAATTCAAGAATTATTTTAGAATCAAGAAGGGTAAATGGGTGATCTTCATGTGAAGCACCATGTATACAAGAATGAGAAACCATCTCGGTTTCACTTGATTCCATTCACATAATAGTGTTCTTAAACATTCATTCAATACCTGGTAAAGTGATCGCACATCAAAGGAAGAAAATTGCAACCAAACCCCACTCCAAGATAACCGAGGGCCATTGGACAAGAATATTTGAAAATAAAGATGATGAAAAAGGACACGCAAAGGTTCCCTATTATAGAAAACATCATAAGAAGGTGAGAATCATTAAATATCATGTTAAACCTCTTGAGCCATGCGAGATTGATCCATCGGTGCCTCTCGTTCTTCATCAACATTTAAGTATGTCTTCCTTAGTGATGGAACCTTCCCATAATGAGTAAAATATGATCCCTCACCAAGCTCCTAAAAGTGTTCCTGTGACTAACATCATATCTACTCCAAAAGATCCATTCCCATGGATTCAATATTTTCTCATGAGTGAACCGAGAACGATACAATAAGATATTGTTCCTAAATTTGGAGCCATCACAAATATCTTGAGTCTAAGTGAATCAAAAAGCCACGAGATAACCTCTCATCTCTTCAATGGAACTTCGGTAACTAATATGTAGAAATTTCGACCAAAGGTTTACAGAACATATGGAGGAAATGATTTAGGAGGACTATGAGTTGGCCCACATCTCTTTGGGTCAAGCTACAAACGAAGATGATTCTCATTTATTTAAGGAATTAGCTTCCTATACACTCACTTGAAATGAATAATACAAATAAACAATTAAGTAATTAGAGGAGTATGTGAAAACTCTCACCACCGCATTCAACCTTTGGAGCTAAATTCGGTGCCTCCTCCTATGAAATGTATTTCTCCAATTAGTAGTTTTGACCCTGAGGTGATCAAGAAGGCGCAAGGGCATATAATACAAGGGAAATCTAGTGACGAATGGATTAACAATATCCTCGAGAAGGGAAATGCATTGATCTTATATGTTCTCTCTATGTTCAAATATGTTCTTGCCACCATTTCATAAGTGAATAAAATGAGGGAAGAGATTTAAAAGAGAAGATCCATTGGGATGAAGTGTTCTCACTTGTGTCCGAGATGAGTTTCCTTGACTCCTACACTCTTTTGAGTAGAAATGTGTTTACATTCATTGCTGAGAACTTGTCCCTAGTTTGGATCCACACTTTGAATGTTAGATATGACACGATAGAAGATGTCATCTCTGATATTGAATCTAGTGAACAATATTCCTTTTAGATTTTAGATGATGTCAGTAAATGTGTTCTGAAGCTTAGATCCCTCACACTCACCGAGAATTCATCATCGGAGGAACTCATTGGTTATTTCCAAGAGTTATTAAAAAATAAGGCAAATGGCCCTCTCTCTTTCAATGAGGATATTTTGGAATCCCTTTCCAACATCAAAGGTTTTATTTCTTGCATTGTAAGAGATCACAAGAAATGGTTTAATCAGTGAAATTTTATTAATTATGTTCTCAATACATGGACCAAAGTGTTGAGATACATCTGTATTCCACAAGAAGAAAGGGTAACACCTACGGTAGTTTGATTGAGAGATAATTCAAAGGAAAAGAGCTCATTCCAAGAACTCTCCCTCAAGGATCATAAATGGATAGTTATTCATCAGCTAAAACTTCATCTTCATCAGATTAATCAACCCTTCTCTCTCTCTACCTCTCTCCTTATTCTCTCTCCATATTCTAATTTTAATTAATAATGTAATTTTTGTTATTTCATCATATTCACTTAAGTGACCTCTAACATTAACATTGTAAGAGTCCTTTTCACTAATAAGGAAAAGACTCACTTTTGTATCCTAAGAATATGAAAGGTCACAAGTGATGAGGATAGGTGAAAAGTCATGTGGGGGTAGATGAAGAGACATTTTTATTGCTATAAATTGGAATGGCTTCTCCATTCCAAAGGGTTGGAAATTTTTGATTGATTATATGTTGTTGAGATTTACCACTACTACATCAAGCAATAAAAGCTACATTTCCTCTATTTCTTTGTCTATGTTCCTCTACTCTCTCTCTCTAATTTCCAACTTTGTAAACATGATGATCTTGTAAAACCAAGAAAGGTGTTGGTTCCTTTGATAAATGAATCAATAGAATTTTGTGTCTATGATTTGTTAGTCTTATCATTGTTAGCATTGTTGTGTTCTTCTAATTGAATGTGGACCTACTCTAGTTATTGTATGTGAATTCTGTAAGCCTACTCACAATAGTAACCCTCTCTCTCCTTATTTCCCCAACTCCCCTTTACCTCTCTTCATTGCAAATTCCTCCCTTGTACCTTATACAAGAACTTTTCCACATGTTTAGTGGAGTATTCCTGTGTGATCCCTAGCCTAACAACCACCCACAACTTTTAGTTAGTTTACATTCAATAATGGGAGCCTCCCCATACACAAGAAGGAGGGGCTTATCCCCATGACCATTGGTGGAAACCAATAATTTGCAACACAACAAATTATTTCACCAACAAGTCTAAGGATAGGTTTCTCAATAAACAAGAAGAAAAAGGGGCCTGCTTGAACAAACATGAAGATGATGGTTATAAGTTAGAATTTTTTTGTCTTTGTATAAATATTTATTTCTTGTCATATCACTATGTTGAATAATAACTAATATTTTATTAGGAATAATAAATTTTACAAATATATTTTTTGTTAGGAATAATAAATTTTACAAATATATTTTTCTTATAGTAATCTAACACTTTGTTAACAATTTGTGTAAATATTTATTAAATTGATTAAAATATTTTAATTTTTATATATGAATATAATAAAATATCCATTTAAAAAAATTAAATTGCGCTTCAAATTGACTAAATTCAAATTTTAATAGTGTAGTGTTTGTGTGGTAAGTAGAACTCTTGGATGTAGTGGCGGGACGTTGGTGACAATTGTGTTAAGTTTGTGTTAAATGTTTTAGGTTCCCAATGCATCGACAAAGTAGGGTTGTTCTCACTATCTAGACTTGTTCTATAATGGTGATTCCTAACAACTTTCTCAAGATTCACACAAAATCAATTATACAAATGGTAATAACCTCTAAAAAGTCCTAGATTTTTTTCTTATACTCTAGATATTCAACTATTCTGCGATTAGGCATATTTTTAACTTATTTATGATTAGATAAGATAAATTACTACTAGAATTATTTATTAAATAAAACAAATTGCATAATTTGTGGAAAACCACTTTCTATGTTTCCATTTTGGTCAACCTAACTTACCTTGTACCTAACTTAGGATTTTTCTTTTAGTGAATCCACACTTATATTGAATATATAACCTAGATTTTTCACCTTGTGTTTACCCATTATCCTATTTTTACAAAGCATATGGCAAGATCAATTATCACACCTCTTAGGAGCTTGAGCAGTTAACATACATTTCAATTTGTTTTGCATCGTTTCCCCCTTCTGATTACCTTCACATTACATTATCTTGTACACAATCTCAAGAACATTGATAGTTTTCTCAGGACACTTAACACACCTTTATAGGCATCCCTCCTTTGTTTCGACCACTTCTCATCTTTTAGAAATGTGACAAATTTGACACCATTCAATGTGTCTTAGGAAAGATTTGGTTGGTTGACCCTATTCATCTTTGTCAAACAATCATTTTTCCATTTTGGGAACTTTCCTTGGGTCAACTTAGGTTTGATTTTAGGGATGACATATGCAAGAAATTCAATTAGAGTCACCTATTAAAATAAATACCCTAAATACCATTATAGAAGAAGACATCACATGATGATTTTTTGTACTTGAATATCATTACTACTTGAGCTACACACATCCAAAACACTTGAAAGTCTACAAGAGGAGTCATAAAAGGATCATATATAATATAAAATTCTACATGTTGCTAAGTGTTTAGTTCCCAAGAGAAGGGATTCTTATGTCAAATTGTTTAAACATATATGGAAATCAAGGGTCAATACTACACTCAAATGTGTGAAGTAGGTTTGTATAGAACTACATCAATTTTGGTTCACACATATATGTATAAAAATGTGCTCGTTTGAATTCTATTAAGAAAATTGTTGGAGATTGGTCTGTGTATTTATTTTTCATGCTCCTTTAAATTTTTCTAAGTTTATAAGCAAGGAGGAAACAAATCTGGTTTGTATGCATCATAATGAAATGGATGTCCTTTGTGTAGGGCTTTGACTAGAAACGTTTGATCACATATATGCAAAAAGGAAACCAACTATAAATCCAATTTTTCTTAGTAAAATTGGATAAGGGATGTTTTAGGCCCCTTGTACACCTAGGGATATGAAAGTACACCAACATAAATCAAGTTCTTAAATATTTCCAGATATAGATTTTACACGCACAAGATAAAGAATTTTTTGTGTATATAGGGGAGAGGCTCCAAAGCTAATTACCCTAACTTGTTGGCATCTAATATCACTGAATTTTCATCTTTGTTAAATAATGATTTTTCCATTTAGGCACTTTCCTCGTGTCAAATTAGGTTTGATTTTAGGGTTGGCATATGCAAGAAATTAAATTAGAGTCACCTATAAAAACAAATGCCCTAGAGTTCATTCTAGAGAAAGAAATCACAAGATGATCTATCTATTATACTAGGAGATCATTACTACTTGAGCTACACAAATCCAAAAACACTCCAAAGTCTACAAGAGCAGTCTTAAAGCCTCATATCAAATATGAAGAATATCCAAATATCAAGTTACATGTTACCAAAGGTCTAGTGCATGTTACATGTTAATTGACTAAATACGTAGGATAATGAGTTATCAATACTACACAAAAATCGGCAATATGTTTGTATAGAACTACATTGATGTTGATTCACACATATATGTAAAATGATTCTCTTGTTGGTATTAAGAAGAAGATCGAGACCGGTACTTGGATTTATTGTTTATGTTCCTTTAAATTTGATTGGAAAGCAAAGAGAAAAAAATCTAAATGTTTATGCACCACAATGAAATTAATGTCATTTATGTAGGGATCGACTAAAGTTGTTTGATTGCATGCATGTATAACAAAAAACCACTTGTAAATCTGACTTTCCTTGCTATAATTGGTTAGGGGATGTATTTTGGCCACTAGCACACCCAAATATATGAAATCACACTAACATAAACCCAATTCTAAATTATTTCCACATATAGAGTATGCACGCATGAGAGAAGGAATTCATTGCATATATAGAGGAGAGGCTTCAAAATTTGAACATTCTAACTTATGGCACCTTATAATACAAAATTTACACACACATGAATATAAAATCAGTTCCAAAAATTTGCATTGATTGAATATTAATCGATATGCATTGTGTCACATGGACATGTTACACTTTGAGATGTCTATTTTTTTAGGATTTTACATGCTAAAGTAAAAGATAGCTTACATTGGTCCCCATGTTGTTATTTTAGGTGCCCATTAACTAAAATATATATCTTAAATATAGCTATCTAAAATACACTTAGAGATATCAAGCTTGAGAAGGAAAAAAATGTCCCAAACATTAGGTAAATGCCAAGATATTATTATTTTTGACTAAATTTCTCCAAGACAAAAGAGAAAAATTTAAGTGGCAGTCAAATGGAAGTCAAATTTAAGGATGAATTTTCACATGATGGTAAAATGGATGTCAAATTTAATTTCAAGAATAAACATGAACAAATCATGTCATTACACTCATGGCTAGAGTTAGGAATGCCTCTCGACATAATCACAATTGTCTTGCAAATATCTAAAACTTAAAATGTGGGTACAATTATCTCCACACGTGAAACAATTGAATCCAAGCACCGAACAAATAAATACTAGTGAATAACATTAAAAAAAAGACACAATTTTCATGTGTTTATTGTTCAATATGCATTTTTTCAAGAGACCCATATCCCATCACCTTATGTTTGGTAAGATTCAAGGTTGGATTAAGTTGAAAATTTCATACACTAAGCCATATGAGAATGTAGAGATTAAGTTACAAATTTGAAAGTGAGTTGATTTGGAGTCCAAATGACCTTGTAAAACAAGTTTAGGAAGTGTGAGATCCAATAATATTGTGAAATAGTGAGATGATAACTAAGTAAATTAAGTTGAATAATAAATAACTTGTTGAAATAATAGGAATTGAAGTGATCAATGGAAAAATTGAGAACCTAGGGTGGCAAGCATATCCAAGTAGAGCTAATATAAATGTTTGATTAGGTGAGTGTTCGAGAAGAGTAAGGTGAATTAGTTGAGTGTTTGATGAGATAGCCAAGACAAACATTTAATTCAAAATGTTTGATCCAATGTTCCATGGAGTCTCAAAACAGGGGACAGGACATGTCACCACCACATCTAATCTAAACGGAGTGCCTGAGTTAGTTCGGAGCGGGGTCTCGTGAGACGAGGGACCAAGGGATTAGGTTTGAGGATGATAACGTACACGCACACACACATTATATATATAATGTATACAAAATAACAAATGAAACTTTGAAATACTAAACACATTGCATTGAATAGTGAAAATGCCAAATATCAATATATTAATATTTATAATCAAAATGATGATTACATTCAAAATTCAAATATAGTTTCCCAGTGGCTCAATGCCTCTAACAAGTCTAATCATCCCCAAAGTTTGCATTGAAATCCTCATCACTCAAATTTCTAGACTTCTTAAGGTTGAAAACTTGAAACTTGAACAATTGAGCAATGAATACTGACACTTGATCTAACTGTTATTGTCACTTGTTGTTAATGATGTGTAATATCCTCTGTGGGATATTAATAATATATTATTAATACTTGCAAAAATTAGAAACACTTAGAAGATAAACCCTCCTAGGTTTACCTCAACGAACCCTAGTGTCAGCTTCAATACAACCCAAAAGGGTTGGAGTGAGCCAAAGTGAGGGTTGGATGGGCAATCCAGTTGGTATTTGTACTTCTTTAACCAATACAATTTGCAGAAGTAAAAATAATAAATAAAATGCTGAAAACTAGCTGAAACTTCAGAAATTCATAACTCTCAAAATACTAACTCTTTTCACTTGAATCCAAATGCAGTAGAAAGGGAAAATTATGGGCTTCTTATCAACATAAATATCATAACCTTTTAAGCACTAGAAACCATTCAAAACAACCCTTCAAATCCCAAACCTAGTCGTTAGGGTTAGGGTAAAATCTGCAATTTAAAACCAACACTTCTCCTTTCACTTGAGAGTCAATAAATGCAGTTTCAGATCTGCAATTAATTAATTTAAAACAACAGCTTGATAATCACCTCAAAATACTTCAAATCTCCATTAAAATATGCCCATACAAGTCGCTTTTATCAAATAAAAACCAGCAGCATATAAACAGAGATTTCCACCATAAATCACATTTAAAAACCCCTCAAAGCAAGCTTTAGATCTTCTCCAACAATGGCACCTTATACATATGAAAAGAAATGATTGCAAACTTATTACTTCAAGCTCAAATGGGCACACACACTTCACAAATGGTGGTGTTAAAGAACACCTTTTATTTTTTTATCACAAGTGGGCATACATCCCTTCTTTAAGCATGAAGATAAGTTTCATAAACCGTCAACATACCAAAAAAGAGTAGCCATCTCTCTTTTATAGCTTTTGCTTGCTCATCCTCCAAAGTTCTTCTCCTTTTTGGCGCCATACTCTAGGAGGGGATCTTTATTTAATATAAACTTGAAAATCATATCCAACAACAAACATTAAATTCATAGGGATTTAAAACAAATGTGGCCCATATAAGTCGACCCATGCATAGAAGGAATCACTTTTTTTTTTAAATATTAAATATTAAATAGTCTCCCAGAAAATGTGACTTGCTTAGTCACTTGGTTCACCCTTTTAAAATGTATTTATTATCCCAAGGTGAAGTCGAACTTCCCCTTTTATCTTTGATTTGCACATAAAAATATATCTTATTTTTAATTTTACATGTGCAAATCGATTTTCTCTTCCTTTTAATTTTTAATTAAAAGGGGGACATTACAGTCCTCCCCTCCCAAAATTGCTTGTCCTCAAGCAATATGCAAGTTCTCAATCCATGAGCCAATGTATTTTTACCATTAAACTTCCACAAGCGAGCTCCTGTGCCTGTCAAATGAGAGAACTGATGAAAGAACAACACCTTGCAATGATTGCCCCATTCTTCCTTGAATTCCCAAGGCTGCCCAAGAAAACCCACTGCTGTAATACCAAATATTGACAAGAAATCTGAAAAGTTATCACGAATTTGGCAAGAACAAACAATTTCCAGCTTGGCCCATGCATCAATAATGTTCCACAAAGTGTAAGAGAGCTCTTCAATCATGAACACGAAAGCAATTGGGAAATATACGTGGCTGTAATAATTGAGAACACCAACCTTAGGGGCTTTAAATAAACATAGGGCAGCGTTGAAACAAACTTTTTCAATCTTAGAAAAGAATAGAACATCCCTCTCATTTTTCCTTACTTGATTTTTAAGCTCTCGGCATGAATCCTCAAGGTATGAACCACATGAACATGCATTTTCTGAATTAACCAACTATGCAAAGAAGGTATCCCAAAAAGTATGAGAATATATGCCAAATCTTTTCTCATTTTACCACAAAAATCAGTCATCATGCTTATTTGAAATTTTATCATGTAGTGGTACCATATGCTAGATATACTCAAATAACTACCTTGAGATGAGAGAACTTTCCTTTTTCCAAGAGTGAAAGCTTGGAACACCCAAGAGAGTATTCCGGGCTGCATACTTACAGTTCCATGGGTTGTCCTTACGCTTATGGCAGCAATCATGTTGCATGGAGAACTGAAATCAATGTTGCAATAATTTATAACCATAAGCTCATAGTCCCCAAAATAAATGCCATGTGTAACCCTTGGAATGTTAGCAATCACACCCAACTCCAAATTGATTGAATGCAAGTTACACAACTGAATTTCATCATATTTCAAAGTTGTTTTCTTTCTTATGATAGCAAACATGACGAAGCAAGAAATGAAATGTGTAACAGAAGCCCAAAGTGAATTTATAACAGCGATCACATAATTCCAAAATTTTATTCTTACATTGCTTCTAACTGTACCCTCCTTGTTATGGAGTGCAAGATAGTGTCCAAGCTCAACCATGAATTGTAGAATGTCTCCTCTAACTTCACATGCAAGCCATAAAATCTGAAAATGCTCATCAAAGAAAATATGCATGTCACTTGAACCATAATCCATGTGTTGGTAGGAAATTGTTACCTCCTTATGCATCATGCCAAAAAGGCAATCATACTTCCATGTAATTTCAAAATCTTCCCCACAAGAGTTAGTCCAAGTAATGTCGTCCAAACTAGTTTGAATAAAGATGAAATTGAGTAGCTTACTCTTAGGGGCTGCCATACCAAATCCTTTAATCTGAAAGTCATCATTAGCATTTAGGAAAATACCTTTCCTTTCTTCTTGTCCCTCACACGTCCCTTCATCCTTGCATTCATTATCAACCCAAGCAACATTAGTAACAATTAAATGATGATCATTGGTTACCTCTTGGTTGTCTTTATTTTGCTCGTCCATACAAACTTGCAAATCAGATTTCTCTTCCTTTTTGAACTCATCTCCCATGATCATTTTATCATTATGCATGCAATTATACAAAGGTAAAGAAACCTCTTCAATCAATAATGACCCTTTACCTTGCTTGTTTGCATCTTCTTCCTTCTCTTCCCTTTGCACTAAATCTGATTTTTCTGTGCAAGCACCAAGTTTCATGCAAACATTAGATACCAAATTTTTATCATTAAACACCAAGGAACTCATACCTTGAAGAGTTGATTCCATATCCCTTTTCTGAAAGCTTGGCAGCCATATATGTCTTCAACTTGATTGGGCATTGATTCATGACATCTTTGGCCAATGTGTGAGCAATACATGGGGCCTCTTGACTCATCTCTTCCTCAAGCATAGATAGCAATTGTTGAGGAGGTTCCTCATACTCATTCAAAACCAAAGACATGATAGTTTGCATTGCATGCAACACATTTTTTGAATGTCTATCGTCTATAACAACAAGGAATACTTCGAACATATGAAATATGAGATCATCACAATCAAGATCCAACATCAATACGCAAGATCTTACCTCTGCCATAGTCTCCAAAATTTTTACCCTCTTACCGAAATAAGGGCTTGCGATATTCCCAAGGCCTTGGAAGCTTCTGACCATGTGTTCAAAAATGTCTCTCATGATGGTATCACTGTAAGGCAGATTAGGGACAGTGATCCTTGTGACTTCAGCAATGCAAGTGATGACCATAATTCTTACTCTCACATCTTCATGCTCCAATAACCTAGGCTCAATCAACTGAAACATCAATGAGTGAATCATGTACTTATTTGATTGTTTGATCATGGCCAAACAATTTGTTGTTTCCTCCAAGTCTTTAAGCAAGTCATCAACTGAATGATGTGGATGCCTAAGCTTTTTTCCAACTCTGATAATCCTTTCCTTCAATTCACCCTCACTCATCAACTCCATGATCTGTAAAACAATACCTGCTGGAAAAGAAGAAAGTTGCTCCGATTCTCTTCACACAAATTGCAATAAGTCTGAAATATTTTTCCCAATCTAAATATGCCAAAACAGAAATTTTTCTAAATCTGAAAATAGGAGACTTACTATAAATAGTAAGTTCGTCACTTTTCCTAGCTGAATTTAGAAAAATTGCATAACTTGCTCAAAACACCTCAGAATTGCATGAAACTTTGGGGAATGATAGATAATATTATGGAGCAAATTTTCCAAAAGGAATTTTCTAAAAATAATTGAAATCTGATTTTTAGAACCCAAAATACTCAAGAAAAATATACCAACTTTAAAAATCCATATCTTTGGCAAGGGAAGTCCAAAAGAGCTAAAATTTTGGATCTTAGGCCAAAAAATATGAGAAACAATATCCCAAAACCATATTTTGACTAGCCAACACCAAACCCTAATTTTTGCCCAAAAATTAGGTCACCCAACACATTTAGGGCACCAATTCAACTCCAAGATTTATGAAATTAATTTCACCTTATTCCTCCTTGTTTTTGCCACACAAACCCCCACAAGAGTAGAGGAAAGAAGCTTTGATACCACTATAATATCCCCTTGTGGGATATTAATAATATATTATAAATACTTGTAAAAATTAGAAACACTTAGAAGATAAACCCTCCTAGGTTTACCTCAACGACCCCTAGTGTCAGCTTCAATACAACCCAAAAGGGTTGGAGTCAGCCAAAGTGAGGGTTGGATGGGCAATCTAGTTGGTATTTGTACTTATTTAACCAATAAAATTTGCAGAAGTAAAAATAATAAATAAAACTACTGAAAACCAAGCTGAAACTTTGAAAATTCATAACTCTCAAAATACTAACTCTTTTCACTTGAATCCAAATGCAATAGAAAGGGAAAATTATGGGATTCTTATCAACATAAATATCATAACCTTTTAAGCACTAGAAACCATTCAAAACAACCCTTCAAATCCCAAACCTAGTCGTGAGGGTTAGGGTAAAATCTATAATTTAAAACCAACACTTCTCCTTTCACTTGAGAGTCAATAAATACAGCTTCAGATATGTAATTAATTAATTTAAAACAACAACTTCATAATCACCTCAAAATACTTAAAATCTTCATTAAAATATGCCCATACAAGTCACTTTTATCAAATAAAAACCAGTAACATATAAACAGATATTTCCACCATAAATCACATTAAAAACCCCTTAAAGCAAGCTTTAGATCTTCTCCAACAATGACGCCTTATGAAAAGAAATGATTGCAAACTTATTACTTCAAGCTCAAATGGATACACACACTTCACAAATGGTGGTGTTAAAGAACACCTTTTGTTTTTTATCACAAGTGGGCATACATCCCTTCTTCAAGCATGAAGATAAGTTTCATAAACCGTCAACATGCCAAAAAAGGAGTAGCCATCTCTCTTTTATAGCTTTTGCTTGCTCATCCTCCAAGGTTCTTCTCCATCTTTGGCGCCATACTCTAGGAGGGGATCTTTATTTAATATAAACCTGAAAATCAAATCCAACAACAAACATTAAATGCATAGGGATTTAAAACAAATGTGGCCCATATAAGTCGACCCATGCATAGAAGGAATCACTTTATTTTTTAAATATTAAATATTAAATAGTCTCCCAGAAAATGCGACTTGCTTAGTCACTTGGTTCACCCTTTTAAAATGTATTTATTATCCCAAGGTGAAGTCGAACTTCCCCTTTTATCTTTGATTTGCACATAAAAATATATCTTATTTTTAATTTTACATGTGCAAATCGATTTTCTCTTCCTTTTAATTTTTAATTAAAAGGGGGACATTACATGATGTCCCCATTCCTTTCTAATGTTCTTACTCTTGATTTCTAATGCTCTCACCCTCTCAATATTACTTTCTAATGCTTTCACTCTTGTTTTGAGGGTAAGTGCACAAGTAAGGGGGGCCAAAAGGTGGACAAAATCCACTTTTTGGCCATAACGTGCTCATGTTATGGCTCGGTTGCGCTATAATGTGACATGGGAAAATTGAGGCCGCATTATAACGTGAGCGTATTATGGCTTGGTAAATCCGAGCCATAACACAATCATGTTTTTAACTTTCATAAAACATAGTTGAAACCCGAGAGCAATTCATTGTGAAAACAAAAAAATCTAAAGGAGAGGAAAATGTGAGCAAGGAATAACACAAATGCATTTTGGGTAGATTTTTTGCATCGACACCCCATGACACCTCAAATCGGTGATTGTTGAGAGCTCGAAGGTCGGTTATTGTTTATTTTAGGTTTATTTTCTTTATTAATTTTATTTTTTTGGATAGTTTTTGATTTGTTATTTATTTTCATTTTCAGATGTTTCTATACCTTCAATTCATTCCCTTATTCACCTACAAACCAAGATGAAGAAGAAAACATCCTTCAAACACCCCCTTCTATAACAAGGCATCCTTTTAACATGCAACAACATATTTTGGGGGAGATTGAAGACAATAAATACAAATTAAGGGTTTAATATAAACCTATAAATACCCTAATGCCCCAAATCCACAGCTTAAAACCTAGCCACATCATTAGGTTCAATATTATCTAATATCGAAAATGTGGTTGGACAAATAAACACATGGGAAATTTTTAAAACTAACTACCTCAATTTTATGCAGATAAGTTGTCTTCTTATGCAGTGAAGAAGAAAAAAATCAGAAAAGAAAAATTGTGTGCATTGTTTACTGATCCTAAAACTAATGCACCATTACGATTGGATTGCAAAAGATTCCCCATCCATTGGTGTAATCATGAGGGGATAAAAATATTTTTGGGATAGGTGGTGGATGGTTTTTGACTAACCACCTTGTAACAATTTTGAGTTCTACACAATATTTCTTGAGGAAACTCTATTGTGAGTTCGTCCTCAATGAAATACCTAACTATTATGACATTCGAGATTTTTAGGGCAGAGGCAAAGGCTCTGCACATGATAGAGTGGGGGCACAATGTTTGCAGAACCATCCAGCTAGACCCATTGCTCACCCACCTATTCATCATGTTTCAGTCCCTTTTGTTGTGAAGGAGATAGTGGAGGTTCAAACCCTTGATTCTATCAGGTCATTGACACAGTCATTACTTCAACATGGCACTCATCTCTCCTAGAGTGATGAGGCTAACCCTTCTATCCGAAGACATCATATACCATATAGTGTCATGCTTGTGGGAGTATAGGCACCTACATGGTTGACGTGGAAAATCCACATCCTAGCGAGACAGATCCACCTCATGAGGTAGCTCCACATGTTGAGCAAGGTGTCCAATTAGAGGAGGCACATCGTGATTCTATGTTGGATAATATCATCATCACAAATGTTCTACTGGATTCAACATTTGGTATTGACCAACAAGTAATTTTACATGAAATTAGTTATAATTTAATATATATATATATATATATATATATATATATATATATATATATATTAGTTAAAATTGTTAATCAATTATGAATGAAAATTAATGATTCATGTGTGTTTTTATAAAACTATAGGGTCAAACTATACATTCGGTGTCACATTCCCCTTCTCCACAGGTGAATTTCGGTATGAGCTCGCATGTTGGTGAATTTACTAATGTGATTTTTATTATTTTTATTCATCATATACATGAAGAGAATGAACTAAAGTTAACGTATGAATTTACTGATGTGATTTTTATTATTATTTAAGTTGATGATGTCATTACAGTCTCCTGATGAGATTCGACAATCCTTAGATATTGGAGTTGTTATGGGAATAGCTTCTATCACGCCTCTTACACAGGTAGATGTGTTAGTAAAGTTATTTTCATAATGAATTGATTGTATTAAATAACATCATGTAGTATAATTAAATGAGATTCATGTGTATTCTAATTTTCGTCATCATGGTTGTCACGGGGAGGAGTTGACTATTCGTGTACCTCGCATGACCGATGTTGATGATCTTGAGAGGCAGAGGATTATTGCAAGTGATCATCAGATTATAGTAAGTATTTATTTTTAAGTAGTGTCATTTTATATGTGTCACTAATTGTATACTAATGGGTATGTTGTTTATTTGTATTAATAGATGGAGCTACAAGCATCCTTTGAGCGTAGGAGTTCTGGTCATACTAAGGGACATTCCACTGATGTGCCTGAGTCATCTTCCCGATGACCGAAGAGAACTAGATTGTTTGATGATACCAAATAGTTTATATGTATACAGATTTTTTGTTTTCCTCTGTAGCATATTGGCGTAGATTTATATTATGTTTATGTATATCATTGTATATGCCTACATGGATTTGTTAAGACATTGATTTTGATCAAAAATTTTATGCTATCAAGGATTTTTGAATCAATATAATATATGCGAAAAAAATTGTTTTAAAACTTGTATCTAAGTGGATTAATATGATATCATATGTATGTTATGTTAATATGTATTATTAGTGTTAATTTTTTTATGTGTTAAATATGGGAATTAAAATATATATGTAACTAATTAAAAAAATTTCCAATCGTACTATAATCATTCAATGCCATCAATTATAATAATATAATGTCAATGTCAATGCTATCCACTTCTTGGAATCTCAATAATTCAAATGAAACATATGTAACGAGACAACACAATATTACATTAATTATAATAATTAAATTGTAACTACAGAGAGAAAGAGAGAGAGGGAATGTAAGAGGGATAGACATAGAAAGAGAGAGTGGGTGTGAGAGAAAGAGAGAGAGAATGTGAGAGTGAGAGATAAAGAAAGAGAGAGTGAGAGTGAGAGAGAAAGAGAAAGAGAGAGTGAGAGCAAGAGAGAGAGAGAGAGAGAGAGAGAGACAAAGAGAGAGAAAAGAGAGACAAAGAGCTATGTTTCTAGGATACTTAAATTTTACATTGAGTGTTCAAAACATTCAATATAATTAAGATTTTATAGTACGATCAATGTTCAAAACATTCAATATACTTAAGATTTTACATTAAATTTAAGATATCTAAATATTATATTCTTTGTGTTTCATCCATTTCCTTTAAAATTAATTTTTGTGTTGCGATGGTGACCATAAAGTATGTATATAGGGAACTCTTGAAGGACCTATTTAATTAGGAGAGTCTAACCTACCAATGATAACTAAAGAGGTCAGTTCATTAGTTGGTTTTTGCATTCATATTATCCAAAATCACCTTCTAATCATCCCTAAGGATGCATGAAGGAGTCACTGTTGTGCCTTAATAGTTTATAGGATAGGATGCTCTTTGAAATTTTAAGCTATGTAATTTATAGCTCCAAATTTTTCTATTATTATCAAAGATCACCCGAGACTTGATCTCATAAATAACTTCAGACAACTTGGATTATGAAATTCAAGGATAATTTTCATAGTTTGAACTCCAATTTTGAACATCTATGTGGAAATGGCCATAATTGTCATGAGAAATGTGAAGTTTTTGGAGTATGTGAAATCCTTATTGAGTTAGTGAGACAAACCAGACACTTTCAAGGAAGAAGCTCTTCTTTTTAATATGAACATTAATCACAACAAAATGGATTGTGCAGAGATTATTGTGTTCTCATCCCACCTTTCAAACTGAATGATGAAGGTTCCACATTTGAACACCAAGAAGGTAGAGGGTATACACTACTACGACACAAGGTGTCAAGCATGCGGTTATTATTTCTAGCTTCCAATGGGTCATCCTAGCTTGTATAATACCATAAATGGAAATATGAGAAATGTGAAATTTGTTTCAGAGTGTGAAGAAATTGACATTCAAGAGTGCAAGTATATGTGGGGAGAAAAAAGTTTGGAAAATATGTGTAATATGCATTGCAAGGCACAAGGTAGAGGCCATATCCATTTAGTTACTTGTCCCACCTCTCATAAACAAGGTAGTTGTACAAGCAGACTCAATGATGGTTCTAGGCATGAGACTAGGAAATATGGTCCTGATATTGATATTCCAAAAGATGAACTCACTCATGAGACCTACTGGAAATATATGAGGTTTTCCGATCCTTGCAGTGCAAAAGATCAAGAACATTTTTCACTTTGTAATCACTATTGTAGATTAGAGGAGCATGACAACTCCTTGGATACAAAAATTAGCTAGGGTTCCTAAGAAAGTGAAAATAGAAATTTCTTACATGACAGGAATACATTATAAAATCGAAATTATCAAGCTTCACAAATAGTTGAAAGGGGATGCATGAAGGGGTCAATATTGTGCCTTAATAGTTAATAGGACAAGATGCTCTTTGAGAGCGTGAGAGAGAGAGAGAGAGAGAAAAAGAAAACA
This sequence comes from Taxus wallichiana var. yunnanensis, assembly GCA_018340775.1. Lineage (NCBI taxonomy): Eukaryota > Viridiplantae > Streptophyta > Pinopsida > Cupressales > Taxaceae > Taxus > Taxus wallichiana. Next base: position 723,465,099 of record CM031235.1, read on the forward strand.
TGAGAGAGATAGAGATAGCAAGAGATAATGTGATAGAGTGAGTGAGAAAAAAATAGAAATAAAGAGAGAGAGAGATACAACATTCAATAAGCCACTAAAATTAATCTAAGGAATCGACCCAATAATTTAGCTAAATCTAGGCGTTTCTTTTATCGTATGCCCTACATTTTAATGGAAGTAAGAGATGCCCTATACCCATGGAATTGATCTCACATTTTCCCCATGTAACACATGGGAAATCTCAAAACATGACCACGTCCTAAACTAACGAAATTACCAAGTAATCCATAAAATCATTTATCAATATGACAACAAAATCTAAAGCCTTAAGACCAAAAAAGGCTATAATTTCACCGATTGATTTCTTGGTCTCTGTGGAACCTTGAAAGGTCTCATCTAATCCTACACCTCCATGTTAGGACCCTCTACAAAATTTTGTCTCGATTTTCTCCTTATTAATTCGGTTCTCTCGTTGTATTATTGTTTACAACCGTGTCAAATATTGCAATTTGAGTTAGTGTAAGGATGTCAAAGGCAATATTTTACAAACGGAAGATCCTGTACTAAACCGATCGCACCAACATGTTGGAGTGTCTGGTAAACACTTATGGATGATTTTTTCAATGCCTAATGGTGTTTTTTCTTCCAGTTACTTCGTCAGGTGCCTAGTCCCTTAAGAGCCCTGAGACCAAAAAGGCTATAAGTTTGTCGGTTGACTTCTTGGTCTCGTGGCACCTTGAAAGGACTCGTCGATCTTAAACCTTTACATTAGGACCCTCTAAAAATCCTATCTTGGTTTTATCCATCTCAATTTGGTTCTCTCATTGTATCATTGTTTGCAATGTTGTCAAATATTGTTGTTTGAGTCAGTGTAAGGTTGTCCAATGCAATATTTTGCAAACAGAAGCTCCGGCACTCGAACCGACCGCACCAACACATAATGGTGAATTAGTAAACACTTTTGGATGCTTTTTTTTTAGTGCATGATGGTGTCATTTATTTTGGACTACTTTGTCTGGGTGTAGTCCCTTAAGAGCCCTAAAACCAAAAAAGGCTATAAGTTCACCGATTGATTTCTTGGTCTCCGTGACACCTTGAAATGTATCGTCTAATCCTCACCTCCATGTTAGGACCCTATACAAAATTATGTCTCAGATTTCTCCATCTCAATTCAGTTCTCTCACTATCTTATTATTTGCAACTGTGTCAAATATTATAGTTTGAGTCAGTGTAAGGTTGTCCAATGCAATATTTTGCAAACGGAAGCTCTTGACCCCAAACCAATTTCACCAACATGTCGGGGTGGCCTAGTAAATTCTTGTGGAGTTTTTTTTTTCCAATGGTGTCGGTGCTTCCAAGCTACTTCGTCCAAGTGTAGTCCCTTAAGATTCATGAGACCAAAAATGGTTGTAAGCTCGCCGGTTGATTTCCCAGTCTCCTGGCACCTTGAAAGGTCTCTTCTAATCCTAAACATCCACGTTGGTACCCTCTAAAAAACCATGTCTTGGTTTTCTCCATCTCAATTCAATTTTTTTGTTCTACTATTGTTTTCAAGCGTGCCAAATAATGTAGTTTGAGTCAGTGTAAGGGTGTCCAATGTAATATTTTGTAAACAAAAGCTCTTGGAACCAAGCCGACAACACTTTTTGTCCGAAAATCTCACACTGGACAGATCTATGGATAAACGACGAGCCAACAGCAGCAGGCATAGCCCCTCTTTGAGTCAGCAAAGCGAAACTGGTTTATTGCTATTCTACCAGCAGGAATCTATGCAAGTCTCACAGATTCTGCCTTCGGGGGTTTGGGATCTCATCCCAGTGGGGTGTTTCCAACTGTGAAAAGAAAGGAAAGGAAAAGGGGATGAGGAAAGAGCAGGTCCGAAGGAAGAAAAGAAATGAATTCCAAAGCAGAAAGGTCAGAAGATTTATGTTTTGGGATTGGTAGTAAACAGAGCCAAACCTACTTACATAAACAAACAAAGCAATACTGATGAGCAAATGACAAAAAGGTAGATATGAATCTAATAGAATAAACACATACAGATCTAACATAAGAAAGCTCTGATGTATAACACAAGTATTCAGTACAAAGCCTCAATATTTGTATTTGTTGTTTTCTTCTGTTACAAGAAAGCTCAAAGTCTTTCTCTCCTCACTTCTATTTTCATCTAAAAAATGTCCACCACCTGAATACAACAAGTATTCCAATATATATAGAAGAGGAGAAGGAAAGAAGGCAAAAAGGAGCCAACCACCTATTTACAAAGATATTTACAAAATATCTAAAAGTCATGTTGACTTTTGACAACTTGATGGATGACATCATCCCATGACGCAACATGGATGATGTCATCATTTGTGCCAACATACTTTAGACATTCCAACAAGAAAGACGAAGAAGAGAAAGGGAAGAAGAAGAAGAAGAAGAAGGAGCAGCAGCTACTCATCGTCATCATCCTGCGGCCGAAAGGGGGTAGCCTGCTTTTGATGCTGCTCAGGTGATGAGATATGGAACTGAGCGCGGTATTCCAAAAACTTGTTAATTATTGGCCCAAGTTGATCCTGAGAAGGATCCTTGTGCCTATCGCTTATTGCCTCACAAGTCTCCCGCTCATCTATGAGCTTTCGGGAGTTTGGAAAAGTCCTTCTCCGCCTCAATGAGGAACCCGATGAAGTCCCTACAGGCCAGCAGGTTGTTGATAGATTCAGTGTCAAATGTGACCTCTGGCCCCATTCCTTGAGAAGCGATCTCCTTGAAGATCCGGATGGTTTCATCAGCTGACCTTAAGGTAAAGGAAGGAGTGAGCAACCCTGGAGACATGTTGAGAACAATTCGCTCCATTTGATGCATCGCATCCAGGGCTTCTTCCTTGACTTTGTCAATCTTTTCTAGAATAAATTCTAGCTGATCCACCCGATAGTCCAGAGTGGACATGATTTTGTTGAGAGCCCTTGGGTGGCCGAAGACGCCGAACTTGACCAGATCTTCGACTGAACAGTCGAACATTTGTTGGAAGGCCTCGTGCTGCAGTCTAGCATGTTCCAGCTCTTCTGATATGGGCCCTGCTAACGCTTGGAGTTCTTTATTCACCTTACTGATATTCAGGTATAAGTCAGAGAACTCGGTGATCACTTTTATTTGTCTTTGAGGATTTGGCTCCTCCAAGCGGAAACGGCCATACCCTGCTCGCCAATTTTGGCATATTCGTTGATTTTCTCCTGGCTGAGAAGCTCAGAAGTCTCGGCGGTAGTTGTGGGAGGCGCACTACCCATCTTCTGTAAGGCTTGGAGTAGATATTTGTTTTGCTCTTTTAGTAGCCTTTTCTCTTCTTTTGTCTCTTGAAGCTTTTGACAGAGGGCGTCAACCACAGAAAGAGCTTCCCCCTGGAGACTTTCAGAAGATGTCCCCATTGTGACTTGGGTCACAGTAAAATCTGTCGGAGACAGATCCTTTTTCTCTTTGAGGGGATCGGGGTATGCAATTTCCATGATTCTCTCACCTGCAGCACTTTTAGAGAAGCGTGTAACAGGCTTCTGCTTCTTCGCCCCTTTGGCTGGGATCACTGAAAAGTCCATCGGAGCGATGGGAACTTTCCTCTTTTGTTGGCTTAGCTGCTGAGAGATCCAGCTGGTCCTATGGAAGAAGGACCAGAGACAAAGGAGGAGGCAGCTACAGTAGAAGAGGGGAAAATGTGGAAACACGCGGCAAAGTGTGACATTGAGAGAATAGCCGAAGAAGTGTCCACGGGAGGAAGGGAAACTGCAGCTACGGAAGACATAGGAAGGGAAGGGAGCCCGAAGATGAGGGAAGAAATGGAGGAGGACAGATCAGCGAGGGAGGAGAAGATAGACGAAGAAGCAGGGGAAAGAGTAGAAGAAGGGACAGAGGACACGACCAAAGGGATGGTCGCTTGAGTCACTCGAGGAGGGGAAGGAAGAGAAGAAGAAGGGATAGAAGGGACCTCTGTTGTGGTAGCAATGCCGACATCCTGAGTGGATGGGCCTATGGGACTATCCTCTGCTTCTTTCTCTGGCGAATCCAGAGTTATTACCTGTTCTGGTGCTGCGGAAGGAGGACTCTCAGGGGCTTCTTCCTGAATGGTGCTGGATTCACCTTCTACACCTTTGCCTTTAAGCTGCTTCTTGGATCGTGGAGGCACGTTTCCCAATGGGGATGTTGTGAAATCAACCCCGAGGTAGATTAGGCCGTTCATCCGGCACCAATGTTCTGTCCTCCGCAAAGTCTCCTTGACCCTCTCCTCAATTGTCTGAGGAGCTTTAGTTCTATCAATGGCTGAAAAGGGCCAATCGTCCCCATCTGTGTCAGTATATACCTTGTCTACTTCATCTTCCGTAGTTTGGAAGCCTTTGGGGACAATGGCTACCCCATATTGGATAATCTCTGCCAATGCTAGGCGAGAATGATCCTTTCTTCTGAGCTCTACCTCATGGAGGACGTCAATATAAATATCCTCGATCTGAGGAACATGGATTGGATCAAGCTTTGCTCTTGGCAGGCAGCCCCTTGGGTCGAAGGTAGGCCTGGCTGGGAAGTCGTGTTTCAAATTAAGTAACTCCAGCTCTGCAAACATTTCCTTCACCTTGTGGTGGGTAGAGCATGTGTATCGGCCCACTGTGAGGGGGAAAGGAGTTCCACCCTTCTTCCTTTTCAGGCATTTTTCGTGGTATGTGATTAGCTGCCTTGACAGTTCCAGCAGAATCAGCTTAGGCCCAGCATACCTTGGTAGCCTGGTTGGCTCTCCCAAAAAGTTGGCAGCCCTTAGATAGGTGAATGTGGGAAATTGGGTGAACAGGGCCCCCCATTTCTCCGTGGCTGCCACTATGTTTTTGGTCGTACGACCATGGGTCATATTCGGCCTCAGCAGGCAGATGATGTGATAGAAAAACACATCGTTAACTTTTGTGAACTGGGAGATGCTATTCTCCAGCCTCAACTCTGGGTAGTACTCGTATATCTTGACCTGAGGCCAAACTCCACTTCGTGTTAGGCCTGGATAATCCCTCTCTGACGCTGCAGCGTAGACCACGTAGGAGTTCATATGGAATACTCCCGTTGTGCTGAATTGTTGTAGCTACTCTGAGATGGTGCTGCTTATAATTTCCCCCCAGCAAAAGCGCTGATCAGGAAAATTCTTGTTCATTGTTTCCAAGTAGCGCAGCATCCATTTATGGAAGTAATGGGCGTCAGAAAGCCCAAGACCGCTCGGGAAGGTAATGGTATTGAGCTCTTCGAGAAGTCACCGCGGTGGATGATTTGGGGCCACCGGGTTACCACCTTCTTATTTTTCAGATATACTTCGTTCATTAGCTGCATACATTGGTCTTCATTGTCTTCCCAGGCCTTGATGCACTCTGCTTGGCTAACGGCCACAAAGTGCCGGTGGTGAGGGATGCCGAGTATGATCTCAAAATGACGGGCAGTGAGGTTAATGACTACCTCGCCCTTGTTGTTTTCGACACACCTTGTGTCTTTGTTGTAACTCTGGGCAACCACCATCATAAATTCATTGTTGACGGCGCTGACGGGGATTCCTCCGCGAAGGGGCACTGCCGATCAATTTGTCCTTCCATGGACTCCAGTAACTTTCGAGTTCGGCCTGAATTCCTCCATGTCGATATGCCCCAATTCTGAGTCTCTGACGTCCATGCTGCATTCGGCCTGTGACTCGGGCATTCTGACCCTCTGATATTTGTATTTCATTTCTTCCTCCGTAAGCTTAGCCTTTCCTTTCGGTTTGGTGGGTCTCCTGCTGGATGTAGACATATGTTCTTTCGAACTCAGTTGCTGATCTGCATGAAGAAGAAGCGAGACCCAATCCGAAAAGGTTGAATTAGCCATTTGATCTTCCATTGGAATGTCAACAGAAGAAAGAGTTAGTTATTATTAGGCTCAGGGCGCAGGGCGCATGAAAATTGCAGCTTACAGGGCTAAATAGGTAAGGCGCACAGGAAAGGCGTGTTGCAAAGGTTAAACTGGCGCCAAAGGCGCATGGCGCGTGCATACTGCAGATTGCATTTTATAAAAGGCGCATGAAAACATTGTGTTACATAGGGACAGGATGCGCCCTTTGGCGCATAGACTTTTCATGTTGCACTGGGATTTGGTGCGCCCTTTGGCGCATGTAAGGTTTGTGTAACATGAGCTTTTCATGCGCCAAAGGGAATATGGCGCGGCGCACGAAGGGTTAACACAACATGATGTTGCTGCAAGGAGGGATGCGACTGCGCCTTTATAACTTCACACGGCGCAGATAAAGCCGGTGTTGCATAGATGTTGGGTGCGCCATTGGCGCATGGAAATGGGATGCAGCAAGGAAGGTTGGCGCGCCATTGGAGCGCAAGTTTAGCGATTGCAGCAGGCAAGATGGGTGCGCCAAGGGCGCGGGTTTTTATCATGTTGCAAGGGGGACAGATGCGCCATGGGGGCGCAACTGTTTATGATGTTGCAGGACGCACCGATGCGCCCAAGGGAAAAATAGTCCTCTTTTCTCCATTCCTTCTAAGATGTGTTTGGGAAGTAAAACGGTTAAATCCAAAGGGTTTTCAGACCATGTTTTCAAAATAACATCCTCTACCAGCAGATCTGGAAAGAGGGGGGAGGACAATAAGGAAAGACAGCACAGGGGAGGGCTAGCTCAACATTTTGATACCCCAAAACTCCAAACGCAAACTAAAACCAGACCACGAACACACCAAGAACCGAAAACGCAAAACGCACAAGAGGGAGAAGAACCTCTTACCTGGATAAATAGTGAAAATCTTGAAAACGGGTCCACAATGCGTTGAAAACGACGAGGCAGAGGCTGACAGGCTCAGAGAATAAAAATCACGTGATATGCGTCTGATGATAATGACATTTGGGCGCGCAAACACATATATATATAGGTGAGCTGGTCATTAATGCGCCACCCACTTTTTAAAGGGCGCATGGGAGTTGCTGTCGACAAGGAAAAGCGTGCGCCCTTTGGCGCATGAAAACGTTTGCCAGCAAGAAATTAAGCGCACCTTTGGCACACCAAAAGCTATGTCGACATTAAGTTATGTGCGCCCTTTGGCACACCAAAACATGGCGCAACAAAAGTTGTGCCAACACAAAGGCGCATGCGCCTTGGCGCACGCAGGGAAGGCTCAACATACTTTGGCGCACCAAAAGGTGTGTTGACACTGAAAATCATGTGCCAAAGGTTTTAAAGGGGGCGCACCAAAAGTTGGTGTTACATAGCAATTTCATGCGCCCAGCCAAAAAAGGCTCAAAAGACTAAGTTCGAAAAACCAGATTTCCCGGGAAGGGATTTTACAACGTTTCGAACGCAAGGGATCCCTAACGAGGGATTGGAACAAAATTTCGGTATGGTTATCGGTAAAATTGCCCTTGTCAATTTTACACGGGATAACAAACACTAAATATCAGGGTGGCCTAGTAAATGGTGGATGAGGCTTTGTTTTGGTTCCTACGGTGCCAGTTCTTTTGGGCTACTTCTTCCAGGTGCAGTCCCTTAAGATCCTTGAGAGAAAAAAATGGCTATCTGTTCTCCAATTGATTTCTCGGTCACCATGGCACCTTGAAAGGTATCATCTAATCCTACACCTTCATGTTGGGAGCCTCTACAAAATATTGTAATAGTTTACTCCATCTCAATTCGGTCCTCTCGCTATCATATTATTTGTAAAAGCACCGAATAGTCCAATGTGAGTTAGTATAAGGATGTCCAATGCAATATTTTGCAAACAGAAAATCTCGGCACCAAACCAACTTTACACACACGTTAGGTTGGCTTTCAGTAAATGGTGGCGATGCTTCATTTTGGTGCCCAAAATCCTTCAATGCGAAACAAGTACTAGGAAACATGTTAAGAAGAGATTGTTCATATAATATAGGTGGTGAAATGAGAATTGTAAGAAAATATTTTCATACAATATAGGTGGTGAAATGATAATTTCTTATTCTTGTTTGTTTCCAATATTGGATTTTCCTTAGCTTCTCTTAGAGTAAAAATAATACATTCTCTACTAACAAGCTAACCAAGTGAAGGTGGAAGCATTTTGGCACCACTAACCTACACAAACATGTTAGTAAGTAATTAAATAGAATTTAAAAACCTAATTTTAAAAAAATCATTAAAGTAAATATTCAAATTAAATTCATGTACATTTATATCTAATCTTAAGTGAACATACCTTTAGAAATTTAATCCAATGAATTGCAAGGATCAACTCTACTCTTGAAGAGCAAGAATTGTTTCATGATCTGATTCACAAACCTTCCACATATTCTTGTTTGATGGCCTACCTCGATATTTGATCAACTGAATATTTGTTGCAAGAACCAAATGTGAATAGTGAAGTATCTTTCTATGTATTTCATAGTATTCAAACAACCAAGTATTTTATTTTTTGATAGGATATCTTTGAAGCCAAGTTCCAGTGACTACCACTGACCCAATGGGATACTCAAGGTTTTCACCATCAATGACTATGGAAGTCAATTTTTTTCCCTCTACACAATGAGACAAGAATTAGTTTGTTCCCTCTTCGTTAAATTTTGTCGCAATAATTGCAAAACATTCCCTGCATCACAAAGTAAAACTCAAGTCAAATTTAAAATACATTAAGAGATTATCATTTAATAATTTATAAATTTATAACATGACATATATGTACCTTGTTACACTAAATCAGAGACTTGGTCAAAGTCAGGTGATGTTGTCATATGATCTAAAGACACTGTAAGTTGTAATGCTCATGGAACTTGATATGTGTCAAGTGGAATTAGAGGTCTATAAGTCCATTCATCCACCCACTATTGTGACTCATATTCATTCCACACAAAATCAATGCATGTTATACAAAAACATGTCATGCACCTAGTATGAATAGTGCAAGAACTTGCATTTGAACTACAAAATGAGTGTATATCACTTGATCCTGTAACTGTCATACAATCTTCATAGCTTGCAAAATTTTCTTCCTCTATCAACCAAAAATATCTACAAATTGTTGAACTCTCTTGAGATTCATGGCCCATGTTCTTGTTACACCAATCAACAATTCTTTCGCACCTATAAATTTAGCACCATCTTTGAACTTTAATTCTTCTCTTGCAAGGTCTCTTTTCACACATGATCCTATACCATCATGCTCTCATTTACCATGTCCTACCTTAGTAAAAATATAGATATGTTGTACACCTATTGTTATGTGCATCCTTCTTAGCCAATAAAATATCGTGCATTCTTGAATTGTGATGTGCAGTTGTCTGACCAAATGTAATGTTGATTGAAAACAATGTTCCTCTCATTCAAGTTCACATAAAACAATTGGAAACACCCTTGCACATATTCTATAGAATGTGTCCGATCATCACTGATGTAGAAATGATACTCTCTTAATATTTTTTATCTTGCTCAGTGCTTTTCGAAGAGTGCATGAAAGTAACAAATTGTAACTTTAAATTTAACACCATCTTTGAACTTTAATTCTTCTCTTGCAAGGGCTCTTTTCACACATGATCCTGCACCATCATGCTCTCATTTCCCATGTCCTTCCTTAGTAAAAATCTAGATATATTGTAAACCTATTGTTATGGGCATCCTTCTCAGCCAATAAAACATTCTGTGCATTCTTGAATTGTTATGTGCAGACTAAATGTAATGTTGATTGAAAACAATGTTCCTCTCAGCCAAGTTCACATAAAACAATTGGAAACACCCTTGCACATATTCTATAGAATGTGTCTAATCATTATTGATGTAGAAATGATACTCTCTTAATATTTTTCGATCTTGCTCAAGTGCTTTCTAAAGAGTGCATGAATGTTATATGCATGAAAATAACAACTTGCATTGAGTTATAGTATTGTGATTGAACCTCCATTTGTGGTTGTAATGAGTAATTCTCTACAAATTCAACTACTGAAACAATAGTACCAAGTGGGAATGTGTCCTTGTTTAACTTAAATTGTTCATCCAACCATTGAGCTCTATGTGTGTGCCTTGCATACTCATAAACAATTTCCTCTCTAAATTTGACCATATATTTTGATATAGGTAATTGTTTTGTAACAAGCTCACACCTCTTAGATTATTTTCCATCTTTTAATTGATATGCCACAAATTTATATTTGTTGAAACCAACTAATTATTTTCCTATTGAATGTGTAATCTCCTCATGGATACAACTTTCAATTTTGAAAAGCCACCACATACGTTGCATGTTCCATACAAACATGTTTTATCATTAAAAATGACCAATCGACCTTTCACAAAATATCGCAGAATAAATTCCCTTGCATATTTTAGTGGGACATTTAATCCACTCTTGCAATATGATGTCGGTATGCAAAACACAATGTACTTGACAAAAAAACATCAAAATACATTAAAAATTCAACATGATGCCTACACCAAGTGGTACTTGAGTGATTGATTTTCACATAATTTAGGGTTTGTTCATTTCAAAAAAATATTTGGCTAATGTTTTTTTATTATTGGAAAATAGTTTTTGGGAGGGACTATACCCCATTACAAAATGGCTCAAAAGCCAAATACAACAAAGTAATAGATCAAAGAGTGATCAATATCAGATGTTTTACATGAAAGCACAACTTCAATAATACAACCGCACAAAAATTACTAAAAACTTACAAAACGATGTTAAACAAAAGCTAAACAAAAAAAACAACTAGATATCAACATATTAGATAAAGACATCACTTGGATGCTTTATCTACAATTTTCTTCAACTCTTGCAAGGCACTGAATAAAGTTATGGAAGTGACCTAAGTGGGGTCATTCTTGTCAGCCTAGTTGAAGACTTGGGATTGTGTTTTTCCTCCTCTAAATGTCCTCCGGGATGTTCTTTGAGCATGCAAACGTTCTTCACTTGTTGTTCCAAGAAGTTGTAAACAATTGTAATGGCCCTAGTAATAGACTCATGCTTTCCTTCATATGCACAACCATGTTATCAAGAGAGTTAATTTTTTTATAGATCTCTTGTATTTGGCTAATGTTAATTTCTTGATTTTCTTTCTTAAACTTAGAGAACAATTGTGTTTGAATCATATCCAAGAAATTTTTTTTACATGCACTTCACGATTACGAGAACATATTCTTCTTTTTACTATAACTCTTTTATTCGGTTTTTATTAGATAAGGTAAAAATATAGATTGGCTCCTAAGGGTCTTACAAAGGAGGAAACAAAAAAAGGAGTAACAAACAACCAATAGAAAAGAGACAGAAAGGTACATAAGGAGTTAAACAATCTTAACTCTTACAATGAAAAGTCAAACCATGAGTGTAGACACCTGAAATATGCTTACACTTAGCATTTCATCCGATCCAGTCAATTGACGACACTTCGTTAATCAACCTTCTTCACTCCATTCTCGGATGCCCATTCACGACACCTTCTCGGTTGTATTCCTTCTATAATCAACTTTTTTAGCTAATATCTCTCTTATTAGCTAAACATTCCTCCTTTCGACCATTCAAAACCTCCCTAGTTCTCTCTAGACCACTTCTATTGGCTTCGTAGGCTATCTATTAGTCACAATTGGTTATCCAAACCCCTCCCAACTCTCAATGAGTCTCTAATCACTTGCTAATCAAGTTTAACTAGCCTAAACCCTATTTAACTAGCCTAAACCAAGTTTATCTAAGCCTAAAGCATGTTTATTCTAATCTAATCTAAAAGTGTTTTTGAGCTTTAGTCCCACAGCACCTAAATTTCAAACTCTCCTTAGTGAAAAACTATAAATAGAAGGGTCACCCCTCCCTCTCAAAACACACACCTTGTTTACATAACAAAATCTCTCACATTTGGAGATATTGGCATTAGACCTCATTTGCATTAGCCAAGCTAATAGGCATTTGATCTTGGCTATCCTCCATTGTTGAAGCTCCTCCATCTTGCATCCATAACTTCATAGTAGGTTAGTAGGAGGGTATCTAACTTGGCCTTGTAGCCATTTTAGAGAGACCTCTTCACCTCCATTGAAGCAAAAACAAATCTAATTTGATTGCTCATAGGTTTAACTAAGTTAAATTTATGTTTTAAGAAATCATAGAGTAGTTAGAGATAAAATGATAGTGTTTTAGTTTAATTCATTATTATAGAAGTTATCTTGTTTAGCATTCATCTTGATGTTTATGATAGGTTTAGTTAGATCATGGAGATACTTAGTTAGTTTCTTGTTTATTAACATAACTAATCTTCTCATGCATACAATGAGAAAAAAACCAGAGGCACTAAACGAAACAACTATAAAAATTAGGCTGAGATAGTTTACAAAAATCCCACCAATAGTCTAAGACCAGAAGATCATTTAACTTTTAGGGAAGTTTCCTATTGTCAATAGGACTATCTTTGTTGAGTTCCTCCTCTTTTATCATCTCAGTCATATCTTCTTCCAAATCTTCCTCAGAGCTGCTAATACACAAATTGAAATTTCTCTTTTTCATGCCCTCCTCCATCACGTCCATCCTGTCACTCAAATATTTGACTTGTTTCTCCAACACAATAATCTTCTGCTTGGAATTCACCTAGGCTAAACAGATTTGTTTGGAATCTCGAATGACTTCCATCATGGTTTCCCAATAGATGACATTTTTCTCCTCCATAGCTTGTATAACCCTATCCAAATACTAAACCTTGTTGATCAACCCCTCAAGATCCTTGTCACCACCGTCTATACCCTTGTTCTTAGAATTGCTAGATTCACCTCTTCCTTCCACCCCTTTATCCAATCCTTCATCCTCCACAACATTCCTATACATAGACATTTTACCAGCCCTCATCTTGGTGAGGCACTCTGCCAGGGTGATGTCCTCCTCCTCTTCCTTATCTTTCAAGGAAATGGTAGGGATGGGTTTCCCATTCTCATACATCAGAAGGATGAGCCCTTCATAGAGAGGTGTCTCGCCTTGTCATTCTGGAAAGCCTTCAAAGAAGCAGTCAACAAAACAAAAGGAAAAACCAAATGCTCACCATGATTTTATGTCTAAACATGTTAAGGAAAGATAAATGATGTGTGTAAATTTTACAATATTTACCCTCCAAAGTAATGTACTTAATAATTTGGAGACACACCTCCTTCCAAATTCCCAAAATACAAGATCTAGTAATGTCATCAATGAAAAAAGAATACCTTTCCTTACCCACAAAAAATGTCTCAATTTCGTGCTCCTGTATGGGTTCTATCTTTAAAAATCTTGAGCCCTTCCATCTACATCTTTATAGCTTGAGAAATGGTGCTCTTTGTGACTTCAATTTCCATACCTCTCACCATAAACTTTCCCTCATTCCAAGCCATACCAAAATCCTTTGACAGTGAAGGATCGTAACCATGCAATTTAGAGATAAAATTGTGAAAACCCCCAATCCTGAGATTTTTCCACAAAGGCTGATTGAAAGCCTTGATACCCTAACTTGCCGGCTCGACCCTAATTCTATCACCACCCATATTTGCAATGCAAAACCTATCACACCTACTCACACTTCTAATACTAATTTTTTTAGAAACATCGATACATAAATTGAAATTGTTCCCCTTAAGTAAATTGTCTTAGCTTTGAAAAAGGGTTTGAAAACCCAAGCGAGGATCACGAGGGACGACGTGCACATCAATGGACATTTGAAAAATAGCGTGAAGAGATCTCAAGAGGAGCGAGCATCAACTGAATGTGCATGCAAAGATTCGACAAATGGGCGAGTAACCCGGTTAAGCCATAATACTCTCCTCTATCTCATAGATGAAAAGATGTGTACATATAAGAGGTTTGAGTAACCCCAGTCTGTAATCATGACAAATCGAGATGAGAGGGAGTTACATTCCCATAATAGAAGTGTAACTCCCAATGACGCATATGACGCACTGACGCTGCTGACGCACTGACGCTTTGACGACTGACGCGTAAGGGAATCTCATAATGACCCCTAAATGACATGTGGACCTATGATCTCACCTAAGTGAGATGACTCACTTGATGATGTGGAAAATACACACACCAACACCCCCCTTCATCGTAACTTAGGATGAGGTGGCAAGTCAGAAACAAGAAATGGGTCCCGACACAAAGCCTGATGAGGTACCCATGTACAAGAAAGAAGATCCCAAGCAGTGAAGGAAAACCCAATGGGAAAAACATCCACCACAAGAGAAAAACACACTCTCTAATCTAAGAAAGATGCCAAATATGGGTCCCGACCATAGACGAGCCTGAAAAGGGTACCCATGTACAAAGAGGCAATCTCTCAAAAAGAAGAAGAAGAGAGAAGAAGAGGGAGACGAGAGGAATGCAGAAGATGCCATGGACGGATCTGAACTCTGCAACTCTAGGAGGTCTCCTAGAAGAATGTCGATCACGAGATCCTCTACCTCTGGACTAAAGAAGAGCCACCCACAACAAACTGTGTGCTTGCCCTTAGGAAGGACATAAATGACGTGTTGGAAGTCCGCCCACTCCACAAAGGAAACTGAAGGCAACAACACGAAGAACTCTGAGTCTGGTGCACAAAAGTGTGACATAGGTCTAGTGAGTGAGTGCCAAGGAACCAAAGGTAATGTCACGAGTGCAGAACTATCAGAGTATAAAAGAGGAACACCTGTGGAAAGGATGTCCAAGTGATGTGAAGGGAACAAAACATCCTCCACAATAGAAAAGGGATCCACAGTTGAGGGTGGATCAATGAAGGTCTCCGAGAAAAGTGGAAGTGGTAAGAGTCCCAAAAGGGGCACTCCCAACAATGGAGATGATGAACTCCTCTGAAACACCTGTAGATGGATGAGGGACCTGTAGAGCATCACAAGTAGACTCTGCGAAAAGATGACTAAGGTCAGGCAGATACTCGTCCCAATGAGGGGGCTCAACAAATAGAAGAGCAATGTCAGATAGGTATGAGTCATCCAATGAAGGTAGAGGAGTGGAATGGGCCTCACACACTGGAAGTGGAAAGGAGGCTGGTGTAATGATGGTGCGAGACTGAGTAGAAGACTGCTCGATATCGATGAGATGTGGGAAGTGTCAACACTCTCTAGAATAGTGAGAGAAAGAGGAGAAGAGTCCTTTGTAGTACTCTCAACATCAGAATTGGGTGCACAATCCTCATCATCAGAAGTAGAACCAAGTGAGTCTATATCAGTGGAACTACCATCACACGAAGAAATGGAGGAGACAACTGAATCATCATCAGCAACAATGGCGGTAGTATGTGAAGGGTCTCCATAGAAGGACTGAAGAATGCTCCAGACACGGTGGGGTGGATTTGAGTCTGCCACGTGAAACCAGAGAGAACGAGAGACATGCATCATCATGTGACCAAAGACATGGTCACAAGTGTCGAGGAAGTCCTCTAGATGACGATGATCAACAAAGTGCGAGGAATGGCCCAAGTAAGAAGGGTGAAAGACCCTTGTGGGTGAAGTAACATTCCATGGAAGCACACCAGTGAATAGGTATCTCTCCGGTGAGAAGTGGCAAAGGCTGTAAGGCGATCTTACGATGCTCACGTATGGAAAGAGCACTCTCCATGATGAAAAAATGCAAGATGCGAAAAAGCAAGACGTCGGACTCGGCTGATAATGCATCTGCGTGTGTAGGCCCAAGAGTACAAGAACCCCCCAGAATGTGACACTTTATAAAAGTAGTGAATTTACAAAATTGGCAATGCCATCACATAGTGTGCGAAAAATCATGCAACTTTGACCAAGGAAGCGCTTAGAAACGAGCAGCGAGTCAAAAGTTATAGCATTAAAACGATTCCCGCAACTGATGGAAAAATACACTAGATGCTACAAACACATTAAAAAAGTGCTCTAAATGGGTGCAAAGGGTGTCATGTGACTACTCATTGGAAACGACATCAAATTTTAGGCATAGTTTGTTTTGACTACGAGGGGGGATTAGCCTCCTGCCAACCCCGAACCTCGCCCTCCGTCTTCGACACTCGAATGAAGGACATAATACAAGCAAAAATGCAGCCCAAAATTTATTACAATGCCATGAATGAATGTTTTTAACCTTAAAACATTAAAAAAGGGATTATTTTAACCTACAAATAATTCTAAAAGGGAGAGGATGGGTCCCACGTTGAGGTGCTAGGTGGAGAGCAGCAATTTGCCAACAAAAAAGCATTGAACCTGTTGTTTTTAACAGTCAATGATCAAAAACAAAAGACTTGCCATGACCAAGTGAATTTCAACGTTGAAGTGAGCCAGGTGTGGACTGTCACCACGTCTCAAATAGCCACCACATGTTGAAGAAACATCAGAAAATGGTTGTAGCAAGGCTAGAAGTGAGCAACTACTGGACAAGAAGGAAAAAAACATAGGTCCAGGTGGGCGGAGTGAGACTGTGCGTGGTAGGATAAGCTCCATGCGTTGGAAGCATAGAGGCAGCAAAGGATCCAATGTAACGTTGAGCAATACTGCAGGTTTGGAAACATTGAACACAGTGAAGGAAAAAACGTTTTCCTATGTAAAAAAATGCGGGTGTAACATTTTCCAATGCAAAAAAATGTAGGTTGAAGGTGAAAACACCTGAGGAGAGCCGGAATAGCATCTAAAATGCCAGAGTAGGATGCCATACATAGAAAAACGGCCACGCCTGTAGAGAAACAAACCAAATGATTCCGAACAACAAGCAAAAACGGCCACATTCAAAGGAGCCAACATTCCAAACAAACCACAAGCCCACGAGATCAAGCAAAGGCCAAAAAACATGTACAGGCACCCAATCAGCGAGTCAAAGCATGCACAAAGCAGCTTACAGACCAATGCAGAGGCTGGACCAACATGTAGCACGAGCAAGCTGTAGCCGAAGGGCAGGGAATACGTGCTCATAAAAAAACCTCCAAATGCGCATGCGAACCCGAAAAATCGAGTGGTCAAAGACACTAAACTCGAAAAACACCAGAAAACTTGAACAACCACCTCGAGCACCGAGCAAGAAACCAGAACCCACGAACACGAATAGAGGTATAAATGCCTCGAAATCAATGCAAGAAGAGCACGAAAAATGGAATAACCATTACGACACACGCAACGAGATCTGGATATCACGCCGAAGCAAAAAAATGCACGAGCAATGCCGAGGAGTGCATGGATCCACAAGATCTGCTCTGATACCATGAAAGAGGGTTTGAAAACCCGCAAGCGAGGATCACGAGGGATGATGTGCACATCAACAGACATGTGAACGACAGTGTGAAGAGATCTCGGGAGGAGTGAGCATCAACCGAATGTGCATGCAAAGATTCGACAAATGGGTAGAACCTGGTTAAGCCATAAAACTCTCCTCTATCTTATAGATCAAAAGACGTGTACATATAGGAGGTGTTGAGTAACCCCCAGTGTTGCAATCATGACAACTCAAGTAGAGAGGGGGAGTTACATTCCCAAAATAGAAGTGTAACTCCCAATGATGCATATGACACACTTATGCATTGACGTCTTGTGACGCGCTTACCGATGCAATCGACGCATAAGGGAATCTTATAATGACCCCTAAATGACACGGGGACCTACGATCTCACCTAAGTGAGATGACTCACCTGATGATGTGGAAAATACACACACCAATAGGCTCAAGTGACACCAATGCTGACTCATGCAAGAATCATCAATTTTAGTGCAATCTATCTCTACCAATTGCTTCATTAATTGTTGAGGGAAAATCATCACCTTTACTCCAGATTTTGTAATCATGGCGTTATACGCCGAAATTTGCCAACTTATCCACACACGTATTACCTTGGCGCAGGGTATGATTAATTGAAACCTTGTCAAAAACTTTTAAAATTTCCATGACGTCACTAAGAACATTTCTTAAGGTCCAATTAATAGTGTTATTATTGTTAAGAGCATTAACAATAATGAGGGAATCCCCCTCAATCTGGATATTTTTGATCCCTCTATCCTTAGCCAAATTGACACCCCACGAAGAGCTCTAGCCTCCACCATATGTTCTATTTAGTGACACCCTTATGTTCTCATTCCAAAACTTTACAATTAATTCTTTTAGAATATTATATGCATCCTTGTCTTTTCATGGGAGTCTACTAGAGAATGCCCAATAGTCAAGTGTTATTGGTTGGCTCAAGACTTTGTGTCTCCCTATTGCTTTGATTGGTTTTTTTATGTTTAGCTTCAAGGCTCTACTTGTTTTTGTAATCAAACATTTATTAAATGTTTTATCATTTACTATACAATTATTAAGTACACATTGTGTAACATTACTATATTTGGAGCATTTGTCGACACCGCAAAGATGGTATGTTTTATGTAGATTTTCAACAATTGCCACATTTTGATCATCAACATTAGATGTTCTTAACCCTAGGGGCTTCATTGTAGGTCTCATCTTGATTAATTTCATCAACGTAACAAATAATTGACATCTTTATGTATCATTTTAATTCTCAAATTAATTATCCTAAATTTTCATAGCTTTTATTCTCACATTTATTTTAGACATTTTGTTAAGCATTTGTTTTATGTTGTTTTCATCAATTTCAATTAAGTGAATGATTTTTCTATGAAAAATGGAAGCAGGTGTTCTTAGAGGTAAAGATTTATTAGCAAGATTACTTTCTTCATTCAATGTTTCCATGCAAATTTTAAGATTAACATTTGGAATCTCAGGTAAAGGTTCAATATTATCATTCATACCAAATTCTTTATCCATAACAACATTATCATTCAATTCATTATCAATACTCATTGCAAAATTATTATTCTCCTCAATTTCATTATTTATTTCATCATCATTTTCTAAAACATCATGTACATTTGACATAATAGATGTACCTTTCCCTCCACAAAGTTTTTGCATTCACTTCACTTTCTTTATTCTATTCTCTTCTAATTGCTCTGGTGTCTTGTTCTTGACCTTCTTCTTGTCTTTACATCAGATTTTATCCCCCATGATTAGAAAAATATATATAGTGGGGTAGGGGACAACCTTAACTACTCAAAATTCATGCAGGAAAGTACAAGAATATGCAGAAAAAGACAGAGTGGGGATATAAATCCTGTGAAAGAGGTGGAAAAGGACGTTGGAGGGAAGGGAATGTGTAAAAAGAAACATGCTCATGTTTCCTTTCTACATTTTCCAAATCCCAAAGCTCTTTCCTTGGATCAGGTTTGGATCCCCAAACTTGAGGCATGGACCTGCTAAAACACAACAAACCGCATGTTTTCAACAAAAATGCTAAAATCATCTTCCTCAACTAAAAATCCCATAAAAACGATCAACCCATTTATTAAAAATTTTCCTACGACATCAAGAAAACTATCCTCTTTCTAAATATATGATTTTTCAATTTTTTTGACTAGTATAAGGTTTCCATACTTATTGTTTTCTAACTATGTCTTTTTATAGCTATTTTTTTGAATTTATACATGTCTATCATTCATCATGTATCTTTTGATTCGCTCATCCAAATTGAAAAAAATTATACAGTCACAAACTAGGACTAATTCTACACATATTCAAAAAATATATAATTTTTGATATTTTTGAGGTAGTTAGGGGGGCACGGTTGGCTATCTCTTATTTTTCAAAATTTAAAATATTTGTGCTTGAAAAATCATAAAAAATTAAATACTCACTAAAAAAATCTTTAAAAATACTATCACAAACTAGATGCTCCTATCTATCTTTCTACCAAAGGATTTTCAAAAATACTAAATAGTGATAAACAATTGGGAGGGGCACGACCGACTATCTTCTATGTTTTTAAACAAAAACATGAGCACCTATTAGTATTTTTGATATTTAACCTACTTACACTTAACCATTTAAAAAAATAATAATAACTTAGAAAGTAGACTCGAAATGCTACGATTCATGTTCTTATAACATCTTCCAGTTTTGAGTGTAACTATTTCAAATAACTCGTAGAAGTTGAAGATTTTTATTTTTCATAAAAAATGTTCACTTAAGACTCCCTTTTGGGCCCCCAACTTGGTGCACTTACCCTTGAATCTTTTATTGTAATTTAGAGTGAGGGTGTGAATCTCATTTATATTTTTGGAGTGATTAGGGGGTAGGTGGGGCCAATTGAGTATTAGGGTTAGGGTTGGGGGCCAAAAATTATAAAACAATTTTTTCAAAAAACTTTTAGACAAACTTATGTCATTGGGGACGACCGGGAGTCTCTAGGATGGTTAGAGAGACTTATGGAAGTCTCTGAGATGTCTCGATGATGTCCCCAAGTCCCTATCAAGTCCCCAAAATTGGGGGACATTTTAGAAATGTACCATCTTTGAGATGAACATTCTGGGACATCCCCATATGAATGGTGGTGGTGGGGATGTTTCCTAGTCATTCATCAGTCTCAGAGATGTTCTAAGTCTTTGAGACACCACTTTGTGGGGACATGTCCCTGTGAAACACTGGTTTGATCCCTTGAACTAATGGGTAGGGAGTTATGTCTTTTGTCGTGATGTGGATTTCCTTTTATTTCTGAAGAGCATTTTTTTAAAGTACAAAGAAGATTCTTAATATGTTGGTGGGATTTGTAACAAAAATAAAAGGAATACATATTTTTAAGGAATTTCCCAAGACTCTATTTCTTTGGGTAAACATGGTCGAGATTTATTATTTTGTATATTTTTTCACTATTTTACAACCCACCATTTTTATATTTATGTGGTTTTGTTTTCCCTACATCATTTTGATTGTGTCAAAAATGTGATTATTATTTGATATGCCTTTTAAAATTTCAACCATGTGAAATATGGGCTTTCGTAGAAAATGGGTTTTAATCAATTATACTCCTATCCCACAATTTGACTCTAGAGATTGGATCTATGGGTTTTTTATATAGGTAAAGTGAGGGGATTATATTCGGGCCCTTGCCCATTTATTATAATTAACAATAAAGTGCAAGAGAGGAAAGAGAAGGGGATAGAAGTAGGACACTAGGATCTATGGGTTGTTAATATTGTCCAATGTTGTCCATTGTGTGTGGTTATTTTTGTGGTACAACTGATATTGTTATGCAATCTAGATAATAAAAGTTAATAAAAAAATGTTGTATAACTCTACTAATGGTAAAATTATCATGATTGATCGTGTGATGATCTTTGTTGCCAACAAAATCTGAATAATGATAATACACTTTATTTCATTCAATCAATTGAATTTCAATTATGTTTACGTTTCATCATAACATTTCCCTATTTCTTTGTATATGTGGCTAAAAGTATCTCTTAGGGAAAACAAGGGTCTTCCTTTTATCCACAATGTATAGAAAGCCATCAAAAAGTTAACTATCATGCAAATGTATATGAATCCTCTATGATATGATGACAATAGTATCACTTTTTAAATTTGTTGGTAAGAATTTGATTTAAGATTTTATGTGCTTCAAATGTGTCTTTTGACACATTACATCTAGAGGAAATTAGAAACATAGCTACTAATTTAAATTATGTCCTTAGTGTTGATCGGAGTTTCTTGCTTCCCATCTAGATTAGTGTACAAGACATCAATAAACACAAAACAACGTCGAATATGCAAGGGCTTAGTACCTTGGAGATGGTAATGAATGATACGGGTGCAAAGTCGATGTTGAACTCCTCATTGTGATCTCAGAAAACATGTAGCTCACAGACACTAGAGAAATATTATTTAGAGATTTTATGTGGGGGATGCTTGATAAAGCATATCCGAGAAGCGTTAACTTCCTCGGTAGTTATCAACCCCGTGTGATAAAGAATAATGATAAAATACAAGATAAAAAAATAACATGCAAGCTGATGAACAAAGGAACCTGATGTTGTTGGTATGTAGATGGTGTTATTGATCTGATCCAAACACAACATGTAACAAGAACCATGCTACGTGAACTAACAAATCATGAGAAAAGTATTGTGGGGATTATAGTGTCGTTACAAGGACATCATGAGGATATAATGATAAACAAGAAGCTTAGAATTCAAAACAACATTTTCCCAAATTTTCTAACTTAACTTTCTAAGGGGGAAAGCCCATATTTATAGCCTAATGGTGAGGTTAGATTATGGGTTAAAAGATAATCATGGTTGGGTAAAGTAACCCTGATTAAAAGAGGTGATGTGATTCATGGGGCTCACAATTTGACTTATGGTTAAAAAGATAAGGATGTGATATGGAGTGGGGAAGATGATTGACATGGTTAGGTGAAATAATAGATTCCATTCTTGAAATTAAGAGTGGAGTGTCGGATGGGTGTATTATTGCCCATGAATTGAATAATTTGTGAGAGATGCCAAAATTCAATTATTAAATGGGTTTATATGGAGCCCATTTAATAATTAATTAAATTTGGGTGAATAAATGGATGAGATTTATTTAAATTTAAGAAAAAGAAAAGTGAGAGTGAGAGTTGAATGAATGTGAGATGACGGAGGGGCGTTATACCAAAAATTGGTGTCTACATTTTCCCCTTTTTGTTGAGTGGTTTGCGATAGCAAGCCACAAGATAAAAACAAAAAGGGTTAGATGTAAAATGGATGGGGATGAATAAAAACATGACCAAAGGCAAGATGCCCAAGGTGAAAAAGGATCACAATATCTATGAAAAATATGGTGGTGACTATCAATATCACATTGGTAGAGGACAATTATGGTCTCAACGGAGAGACAACAACATTCTATAGACTAGTGAGTGGGTGAAGACCATTGTAGTATGGATGTAAACCATGATGACCAATGGGTCATAGGAAAACATCAAAATATGCAATTGAATGTGAAAGGTATGTGAAATCCTTTTTGTCTGCGAGGAATTGTGTGAAAAATCATGTGTCTGCAAAAGGGACGAGGATGAAAATAATGATGCCCAACACAGAGGTAAACCATGATGACCAAGAAGGAAAAAAGTGAGTTATATGTCGTCAAAAAGTACAAGGATGAAAAGGTGCCCCATCATAGGGCATGAAGATGACATAATGGGAGATGGATGTTGAAATAAAATATCCTAGGGGGAATGAGTATGGCCACGAATGTGGATATGAAGAACAAATTGGATAAAATGCCCCAAGAGGGTGTTAAATAGGATGTTGAATAGATGTTTCTTAAGAAAGGTTTTGTAGTTGAAGGAAGATGAATAATGGGGTGAAGAAGAAGGAAAGCAGTCCCACTTCTTTGACAAGTAGGAAAAGGAGTCAAGCTACTTTTGTGAAAAAGTGGAACAAACATTCGTGGAAGAGAACAAGATCAGATAGGTGATGGCCGTTATGGTATCCTCCAAGACAAAAATGTCCCAAAGGAATAGGAAGATGGGATGAAGGATGTAGATGATAGATGATAGAGATAAGAGAAAGTGAACATGGTTGGAGTAGAGTGGACGTGGTGGAGGAGAGGAAGAAAATAGTAGAGAAGGATGATAAGAGAGGTGAGAAGATAGATGAAAGCACAAAAGAGAGAGAATGATAGTTAATAAGAAGGTAGTGGGAAAAGATAAGGGGGAAAGAAATAGGGAAGGTGTGATGGACCTGGAGAAAAAGAAAATAGAGAAAGAGAACAGAGAGAAGAAGGGAAGGAGGAAGATCAAACAAGAAGAAGATGAGATGAGAAGGGAAAGGAGATTAGAGGAGATGGTGAATGTACAAAGATGTACCATAGTAAAGAAGCAACAAATATAATAAAGAGGAGAGATGGTGGAAGAAAGAAATGATGAAGGACAAAGAAGAAGAAGACAAGAAAATGATAGAAGAGAGGGTGAAAGGGAGATGGAGATCAAAAACAAAGGGAGAGAAAGAATGGATCATGAAAGAGATGACAAAGATGAGAAGGAGAAGAGGTGAAGAATATTAGAGAAGGATGATAGGAGAGATGAATAGGAATAGAAGGATGGAAAGATGAAGGAGATGAAGAAGATGAAGAAGTTAAAGAAGATGGGAGAGGAAGTAGAATAGAAAAGAGAAAGAAAGGAACAATGAGGAGCTAGGAGACTACAGAGGAGATGAAAGAATGGAAAAGAAACTAATGTATAGAGATGGAATAAGATAGGGGTGGTAGAGAAAGAAGTTTAGTAATGGGGAAGTGGAAATAAGAGGGAAAGAAGAGATGATAGAGCCTGAAATAGGAAGGGAATTGAATCCAAGTGTTAGGGTAAGACCCAGGTAAAGAATATGAAACAAAATGCATGGAAATGCATGTGGATGGTGGGATGATTAAAAATATGGGACAACGTTGGTGAGTTAGGTTATCAATGGAGAAGTAAGATGAAAGTGTAAGGAGAAGAGGGGATGAAGATGATACAGAGGAAGTGAAAGAAAACCAGGGGTAGAAAGGAGGAGAGGACAATAGAGAAAATGATGCAAAGGCAGTATATGATGAAGACAATAGAGATATTGAAGAAGGTGAAGGGAAGATGGAAAGGAAATGCCAATGGAGGGATGTTAGGAGAAATCTCGATAATGATCAGAGGGCACAAAAGAAAAAAAGGAAGGAAGAAAATGGAGGAGGTAAAAAGGAGTGAACAGGACGTGTAGAATGGGGATAAATGAAATTTAGGAGAAGTCCACCGATAATTATTAGCGTGAAAATGGAAGATGATGATGACATAATGTTAGGAGATGAACAATGATAATGACGAGTAAGTATGGTGGTAGATATGTGGGAGTACTCTAGAAAATGGAGTGGAAAGAGTAAAGAAAGGAGGGATAATGATTGGTGTGGAGATGATGATGAGGAGAGGATGTAATGGATGAGGATGTGGATGAAGATGAAGAAAGTAAAGATGAAGGAATGAGACATAACAAGAAATGGTATGAAGTGGTTAAGTTAGATTTCCAAATGAGGGATGATGGGGATGATATTTGAGGAAGTCTGAGATATTTTGTGAGGAAGAAAGAGGAGGGAAGAGGATGTGTTTATGGGGAATGAAGAGAAAATGTGGATGATGGGAAGGTGGAGTGAAGGGGAAAGGCAAGGAGACAAATCATTCTTAAGAGAGACTCTTAAGTAAGATCGCCATGCCATAAGAATGGTTAAGTAGGATCGCCAAGCCGAAGAAGAAGAAGAATGATGAAAAGACTGAGTGGTGTATACCAAAATGGAACAAGAGATGAAAGGAGGTGATAACAAGGAAACAAAGGAGTGTGACATGAGTGGATGGAGGAATGTATGTGGTGTAGGATGGAGAGTGTAAGGGGAATTCTTAATTAGGATGCCTATGTTGTGTGAGTGATGATGCAGAGCGTTAAGCAAAAGTTATGGAGTGGGAAGATGTTTCTAGTGTTCAATGGAATAGAAAATGGTGGAGGAGTTTCTACAAAGTGGCAGGATCTTAGGAAAGAGATGCATTGTGATTAAGAAGCCTACGTGAAATGGGTGGTTAAGTAAGATCATCAAGCCAAAAGAAGAATGAAAGGGAAACAAAATGATAAAATAGATGCCAGTAAAAGGATATTAAGAGAAAAACACAAAAATAATTTCCGGGTGGAAGATGGGTGAAGTATCGAAGAAACAACGGAGAAGGATGAAGTGGGTGAGAAGAGCAATGAAGAATGAGATGGGGTGAATTTTAGGAAAAATTGGGTTGAAAAAGGAGACTAGGAGGAAGGAATGGTCAATAGACGTGATTATGAATGAGACCTTGTCCCAAAATGATAGGTCTACTTGAGTAGGATTTCCATGCTACATGGGGAGTTACGTGGACGTGCCAAGCTGGGGATGAAAGGCCTATGATGGTGAAGAAGATGATGTCTGCACTAGATGATAGACAAGAATAAGAGTGATGAGAAGGGTAATGGGTGGATGATTAGAGAGAAGAGAAGGATGATGCGAGAGGATGGATGGAGAAAGGTCACATTGGTCATGGTGGGGGATGAGAAGTTGTTGGATAATGAATATTACTTGAGAGATATTCTCAAGTAGAATTCACAAACTGCAATGGAGATCAAGTAGAATTCCCAAACTGAATAGCGTATCAAAGAGAGTGTGTAGAAATAGTAACATATTTCATGGATTTATGGATGATGTTAATAGGGGACATCCTTAAGAGTAAAAATATAGATGCAAATTTTATGATATGAAATTTGATTTCTAAAAATATAATCGTGATAAAAGATGATTTTGATGAGATGAGTATCACATAACCATAGCAAGGGCCATGTAAGAAAGTTATGTTTTTAACCGGATAGGAAGTAAACAAGAAAAGGCACTACTCAAAGCATTGCACTTGCAACCAATAGCAGGTGTTAGTACATAACCAATGACATGTGATTATACCAAAAGACCAAGAGGGAGATATGGATGAAATATTCTCATAATCCTAATATTGACATGATGAGGGATTTGAGATGTAACTTGTATGTGGGAAGAAGGTTCTCCAAAGGTGGTGTTCCTTAAGTCTATGCCCCAACTCTGGGAAAGGGAAAGAACAATAATAGAAGAAAGTTGATCAATGTGGGAAGCTTTTTCGAATGCCATAACAAAAGAGTAGCCATCCTTCGAGGGTATGGTCTACTATATATATAATATGGATGGTGAGAATAAAATACATGATAGCCGTCCTTCAAGGGATCGGTCTATTTCTTTTGATTTTTCTTTTGATTTTGATTTTAATTTGCATGCTTTTCTTTTTATTTTATTTTTTATTTTGTATGCACAGTTGTCCTTTTAGGGATCAGTCTATTTTTGGATAACTTTGATTTATTTTTGCATGCTTGAATTTTAGCTTTATATGGGGGAGATGGGAATAGCTAAGTATACCACTTAGGAGGGGATGATGACTGTACAAGAGACACCCCATACCCTTTACATGACTGTCATAGGAAAATGAGAGGGTGATGGATGTAATGATTATGGGGTTCTTACCAAATGGGAGAACTTATCCATAATGAATATGCTATGAGTAGAGCCATGGTACTCATATTCAAGGTCATATCAAAGCAAAGTGATGGTAGACCACATAATTCATATCATTACCATGATAGATGGAAGGGGATAATGGTGGAGACATGGTCTAAAGATAGACTATGCTCATAAGTGCATGTACTAACAATAGAATGGCCGTAAGTGCAATGCATTAAGGGGTTTTGATCTTGGTTTACCATCAAGGGAAGCCAAATGATAAGCCCTAGACCCATACTTATGTGTGATAATATATGGTCTGATCTAGTTGGGAGAAAATTTTCCCTACCGACTCCTTGATTAACGTTGCATCCGAGATAAGATAAGAACTTTGGGAGGATGAGTGAAGGTAAAACTATGTGCTACCTTTTCAGAAGTGAAAATATGTGTCCCTAACAAGATGAATAGATGGTCAAAAGGGTGGGCTTAAGAGGCACACAATCATGGCCACAAAGGTGGACTTTGGTAAAAAATATGGTCCTTATTGGAAGGACAAACATGGCCTCAAAGGAGGACTTTGATGACACAATCATGGCCACAAAGGTGGAATTTAATGAAAAATATAGAAATATGGTCTCTTAATGGAGAGACAAACATGGCCACCACAGTGGGCTTAAGATGAAAATAAATGGTCCCCTAAGGGATAGATGCATATGGCCACAAAAGTGGGCTTCAAATGAGATGAAGATTTGGACGGGGTTAGTTTAGATTGGATGGATTTGAATGAGGTAAATAAAACAATGTCAAGGATTAAAGTCTCTCAAAGCGTGAAAGGAGAATTGTTTAGATAGGAAATGCGTTAATATAAATGATATGCTCAAGGATGAGGGGAGGCTACTCCCCCAGCGAAAGAGATTATATCACTGTAGGAAAATTAGATGTGGATAGGTGAAAGAGATTGGATGATGATAACCTTAGATTTGGATTAGGTAGATGCATTGGGGATCATAGGAAAACAATGTTGATGAATAAGGGAGGACCTTCTATATGAGTAATAACATGTGAAGGAGAGATGTTAATGAAGGATGGAGGAGAAGACTTAGAGACTTGATAGATGTGGAATTAGTTGCAGATAAAATGGTAGAGGGACAATCCTCAAAAAGGTCATCTCTTTCAATGAGATCATGGATGATAGTTTGAAGAGCCTTACAACACTCAGTGCTATGACCCGGGGTATGATGGTAGGCACAACTGAGGTGGGGATCAAACCATGATGGACTTCTTACTACTTGGGTTAAATTCCTTGACAGGTGGAAGTGTAATGGTAAAATTTGTAATAAGTGTTGAAGGGTTTCCACATACGATTCAATTGATACATTAGTATATGTATTTTCTTGGGAATCCTTTGACTTAGATCTTGATGAAATTTCTTGGGATGTGGTTGTATGATTGTCTTGGAGGATTGTGTCATGTCATTCCACAATTTTGATTTTGCTTTTGATTTGAATCTCGAGGGAATGCTGGATGTTTTTATTTTGGTTGGTGGAGTGATTGTGATGCCTTAGATGGAGATTGATGTTTCCCCAAAATAGATGATGCATATTTGGTATTCATTGGTGAAATGTCTATCTTCTTTTGGGGACACACAAGAGATCGTTGTGGAAGTGTACCAAGGATCTTAGATTTGGATGGTGAAGGAGCATTCTTGGAAGGGATGATATTGATTTTAGTTGGAGGGTCTAAAGGTTGTGTCATTAGTTGATATGGGTGGAAAGATTAGTGTTTTCATGGTGATGTTCAATGAAGGTTGGTTTGTTGTGGAAGCATCTATAGATGAGATGAGAGGGTTATTTGAAGTTGTTGTAAGTTGAGGTTTTGTCCAAGATTCTTCAAATGATGTGGAAGAAGAGGATGGTGTGTTTGACATGATTAGAAGGGTGGAAAGAGGAACTGAGAGAGAATCAATAGATGGTATGATAGGTAAAGACAAAATAGATGTGGATGGGGGAGTGTTAGGAAACCCGATGGATGAGGATGTAGAAAGATGAGTTGTATTCATTGTGGATGGGGAAGGATGTCCCCCGAGTGAGGAAATCATCTTCCTGAATAAGGTCATGGATGATGGTATGAAAGGCCCTACACTGCTCAATGTCATGGCCCAGAACACATGATGATAGGTGCAAATGCAATTGGGATTGAACCATGGAGGTTTGTTGCTATAAGGATCCCGATGTCTAATGGGAGGAAGCATGATCGTAGAAGTTTGAATTAGATGTTGAAGGATGTCTGCGTAGGACCCAATCGAGGTGTCAAAAAGAAGATAACTCTTATGGTTTTAAGATGATGTTTTGGCTTGGATTTTGACATGGAAATATGGGATGTCGATGTATGAACCGGTATAGATGTTGAGGATGGGGGGATGATTGCATTGTGGTTTTAGTGTTTTGGTTTTAGTTTTAATGTTAGTTGATGATTCAGGGTCACGTGAACCGGATTGAGGAGGTACTCAAATAAATTTGATGGAGAATGAAGGATCCTCTTTAAAAGATTCTTCACTTGGAGGTGACATGGTTGTGGAAGTGTGTGAAGAATGAGGGGACATTTGCATTTGGATAGATGAGGTCAACAATGTAGATGTTGAAGTGGAAGGAATAGATTGGTTTGGTTTGGGAAGGATGCATCCTTCCTTAATGAAGTCATGAACAATGGCTTGAAATGCTTTGCAATGTCCGATATCATGTCAGGGGTATGATGATATGCACAAAAAGGCATTGGAATCAAACCATGATGGCTTCTTACTACTGGGGTCAAAGGCCCTAATAGGTGGAAGTGTGATTGCAGAAATTTGTAACAAGTGTCGGAAGACCTCTGTACATGATTCGACCGAAGCGTTAGGAGGTGCTTTGTTTATGCAAAATCTCTTGGTCTTTGGAGAAGGAGTGGATGTTTGAGATAATTTAGATGTTGAGGACAAATTTTGAACATGTTTATGTCTTGATGGCTGGAAGCCAGTTGTGATTTTCATAGTGTTGGATGATTTTAGTTGAAGGGGTTGGGGTTGGATTGTTTAGAAGAAGGAATATTATTTTCCTATATAAGGGAATTTTGAGGCAATATTTGAGAGGTTCCATCCTTGGGAGGAACAACAATACTTTCTACCTGGAGAATCTGGAGGTGGTACTGATAGAGGCATAGGAAGGAATATTTGTTTGTTGGAATCTAAGGAAGGTGGAAATTGATTTGGTTGTGCTGATGAGGTAGAAATATTATTTGAAGTTGAATCCATTTGAAGTTCTTTCAAAGGTTCTTCAAATGATGTAGGAGGGGAGGAAAATGTGGATGTGGTCTCAATGACTGATGTAGTAGGTGCAAGAATTGGGATTGGGTCTATGGTTGGCATTATGGGTAAAGATGGAATAGATGTGGATGATGGAGTGGATGAGGTATATTCAGGTATGGAATCAATGGTGGATGTGGGTATGGGTATTGAAATTTGAGATCAAAATGGTTGGGAGGTTGGGTAATGTTGGGAAGTAGGGACATAGTGGGATGGAGGAGATTGTTGAGGTACATGAAGTGTGGTAAATGATGTAGGAGGGGAAGATGATGTGGGTGTGATCTTATTGACTGATGTGGTAGGTGCAGGAACTGGGATTGGATCTATGATTGGAATTATGGGTAAAGATGGAACAAATGTGGATGATGGAGTGTATGAGGTATATTCAGGTGTGGAATCAATGGTGTATGTGGGTATGGGTATTGAAAGAGGTGTTAGATGTACAATATTAATTGAATAAGAATCAAACTTGTGTGGTGTGGAAGGGAGAAATGGATTTGATGATGGTGGATTTGGGTAGGTTTGTTGGAAGATATCCAAGAGTTGAGATTGAATTGGTTGGGAGGTTGTGTAATGTTGGGAAGTAGGGACATAGTGTGATGGATGAGATTGTTGAGATACATGAAGTGTGGTAAATGATGTAGGAGGGGAAGACAATGTAGTATTGGCATAAGGTGATGGGGATAAAGGAGAACTCTGTGGTGGAGAACTAGAGTTATGGTGAAAGTATTTGTAAAGGTGGCTAGATGGAGACAAACATGAGGTATTGATCATGCTAGCTATCCGAGGAGTAGCAATAATTGATGTGGTAGGCATGAAGGTTGTAGTTATGGCTGGTGTGTGTGTAGGATAAGTATAAGATGGTCTTGGTTGTACAACACAAGGAGTGGATAGATAAGGATATAAGGAAGCTTGGTATGTTAAAGTGGGAGGAGATGTTTGATAGGATTCTTGAGGTTGGATTAACATATTTGATTGTGGGTACATACAAGAAGTGTGAATGTTGGTAAATTGTGGTGATTGATACATACAAGAACTATTTAGGATGAAGTTTTGTGCCATTTGAAATAGACAAGTTAAGCAAACAATTCTTTTTATGTGTTTGTTTTTGTTTTGATGAAGAACACATGTGAAAGGAAAAAGAAAATGGTTGTAAGAGGACCTAGAAGAAGGTAAACTATGTTTGGTTTTAGGTAAGTTGTGGCTAGGAAATGTCTGAAATGGTTTCTTGTTGGGTGATCAAATCCCAATCAGTGAACCAGGTGAAAGGAATGTCTTGGTGTGTTGATTAATTTGTGAGGTTTTAGGAAGTGTGTGGTAAAATATGTGATGCAGAGAGTTAAACCCCTATTTAAGCTATATGAGTAGGCAGGATGCATGGGGTTCATTTTAGACCAAATTTGAAATATGAAATTTGATGCAAACAATTACCCAGAGAATGACATTATCATGCAGAAAAGAGAAAATAGGGAAAACTAAAGAATACATGTATATCACTTTTCCTTTTTATCTGACAACAAGTTGAGGCAAACAAGGAGTGTGCTTCAAGAACAATTAGGCATGACAAGTTGCAAAGTGATGTGTTGTAAAGTAATATGTGATATCGTCAAATGATAATATATACTAAAGAATAACTATTACTAACGATCTTGACGAGATGTAGTTGGGTTGTGTAAACATTGTAAAGAATTTATGTCTTTGACAATGAAATGAAGTGGCGCATGCGGAGTGGTCACCTGTAAAAGAAAAGAGAACAATCAAATAATATGACTATAAAAGTATGATAGATACAATTAATAAACTGTACTCCAATGTTCAAATGGGATGATATGAAACAAGCTAAGAAAGCTAAATGATAGATAAGAAATTAAAAGACAACAACATGTGTTAAGGGAAATGAAAACTATATAGATGGATGAATATATATATATATATATATATATATATATATAATATATATAAGACGAAAGTGTGGGTTTATAAAAACAACCTGAATAACGGACAATATAAATAATATAAAAAAATATAAACTAATACAAAAGTTAATGAATTATGAAATAAAGACAAGATTTGCTAATCGAAAGACAAACTAAATGACATAGACTCATATAAGCACAATAAGTGACATGGACTATTATTGAATTTCTAAGAAAAGACTATGATGGACAAAATAAATGATGTGGATTATTGTAGACTTTCGAGATAAGTGGCTTATTAGAGACAAAATAGATGATGTGGAAATTGAAGATCGAAATAATGTATTTGGAAGGTGGTGTTAAAAGTCAAACAATTTGGTGAGTGGGTCGATTGGTTGACCTGGACTGAGAAAAAAATAGTTGAATGGTCGAAGTATGTTGGAAGTGGAGTGGTTGGTCGATGTGAGAGATTGCAGTATAGGCACAGAAATTGGCAAGCCAAATCAACAAATTTTGATTTGACTAAGAAAGAACATATTATGGAAGAGATAAATGGCTCAGTGTAGGTGGTATCGAATTAAGGAGAGCGAGTAGGAAGGAAGGAGGCTCGGGGTGGCACATGTAAGGTGTTTGGTGGTGTACAGTGGCATTGGGGTGTTGGATGTTACGTGGACACATAGACTTATCTCTTCAGATGTACAAAGATATAGTGAAAATTACAAAAATATATAATTGGATATGATGCTAAATTGGAAGCCAATTCATTGTGAAGACACTTTGCAACCACCACTATGCTACAAAGCCTGCATGAATTTGAAATGAAACTAGAAACAGTTGGAAGCACCAAGCATTGAAATATTGGAGCAAATTCAACGATGTTGCAATATGGGATGCGTGGCGGGTTTTCCTCATGGGAGGATGGTTAGTGGATGCATGTGGATGTGACGGTGAGTGAATTTGTATGGTAGCTCCAAAGTAGGGAAAGGTGAGATCTCGCAAGGGAAAGGAAGATGGTGATGTGGGAGTTAGTTTTAGGAGTGGAGGTAATGGGAAGTAGCTCGGTGAAGTGGAGAATAGCGGGTAAAGAGCTAGCGAAATGAGAAGGAATAGGAGAGTGAGGTGAGGTGGAAGTGGGCAGGTTGGATATGGGAGCTCGGGCAGAGGAGGATGGCGAGATGAGTGTGAGGATAAAATTCTATGGGGGATGTTGGTGGGTAGTAAACGAGTTGAGAGGAAGGGAGATGGGTGATAAGGAGCGGTGAGGAGAGTGGATGGGAGTGGTTAAAAGGAGATGGGGTGAGTGAAGAGTGGATGGATGGAGAGAAGGGAAGGTGGGGAGGTCATGTCGGTTGAGAGTTGGGATGTGATGAAACACCTTGGTAAGGAGTGGGAAGTAGGGAGATGAAGGGGTTTGCGGGAGAAAGTGGCTGAGTTGGATGTGAAGAACTCAGGTGTAATGGAGCTTGGTCGAGGGACTATAGCTTGGCCACGGTGAGGAAGGGAGAGGGCATGTTGAGAGTTGGAGTTGGTTGGGTAGATGAAGTGTAGAGCTCGATGTGAGTGAAGTGGAGAACTCGGTGTGGGTGAGGGATGATGAGCTCGAATGGAGTGGAAAGAAGATTGGGGTGTTCGAGGACACTAATAATAATTGTTGTTTTGTTTTTTATTTATAATATTTGTTAAATATTATTTATTTTAATAACAATACAATTTTACACCTATTATCCTAATTATAAATAGGTGGCTTATTCGATGATAACATGTACAATTTTGATTTACTTAAATATTATATTTATTTATTAATTTTATTATTATTATTATATTTAATTATTGATTTTGTTTTTACTAGCAATAAAAAAAGAATTTTATACCCATTATAAACAATTCAATGACACGTTCTTTCAAACAATAAAAGTACTTACCTCAATGACGATAAAATTGACTAAATGGACGACCATTCCACATGGATGGAGACAATACCAAAGATCTTGTAAGTGAATGCGTGTCTACAAATGAAATATTTGCAACATATATCTAGAGTGACAAGAACTATGAAACACAATAATTTATTACGTACGACACCTATACAAGGTGAGAAAATAGAAACATGACCAAATGTGGGTCTGGTCCCACCAGGCATGCCAAATGTTGATTGGAGTTTTCTTGCTTCCTATCCAGATTAGTGTACGAGAAATCAATAAACACAAAACAACGTCGAATATGCAAGGGCTTAGTACCTTGGAGATGGTGATGGATGATACAAGTGCAAAGTTGATGTTGAACTCCTCGCTGCAATCTCAACAAACTTGTAGCTCACAGACACTAGAGAAAGATTGTTTAGAGATTTTATGTGGGGCTTCTGACAAAGAAGATCTGAGAAGTGTTAACTTCCTCGGTGGTTCAACCCCCGTGTGATAAAGAATAATGATAAAATACAAGATAAACAGATAACATGCAATTTGATGAACAAAGGAACTTGACATGCTTTGGTATGTAGATGGTGCTATTGATCTAATCCAAACACAACGTGTAACAAGAACCATGCTACGTGAACTAACAAATCATGAGCAGAGTATTGTGGGGATTATAGTGTCATTACAAGGACATCATGAGGATATAATGATAAACAAGAAGCTTAGAAATTCAAAACAACATTTTCCCAAATTTTCTAACTTAACTTTCGAGGGGGGGAAAGCCCATATTTATAGCCTAATGGTGAGGTTAGACTACAGGTTAAAATATAATCATGGTTGGGTAAAGTAACCTTGATTAAAAGAGGTGATGTGATTCAATGGGGCTCACAATTTGACTTATGGTTAAAAAGATAAGGATGTGATATGGAGTGGGAAGATGATTGACATGGTTAGGTGAAATAATAGATTCCATTCTTTAAATTAAAGTGGAGTGGAGTGTATTGTTCATGATGGGATGTATTATTGGAGCCCATGAATTGAATAATTTGTGAGAGATGCTTAGATACAAAATTCAATTATTAAATGGGTTCTAGTCTCTTTTGCAGTAATTTTTATGCACTAGTATTATTTAAATTAATATTGATATACACAATGAGTACAAGCCATTGACTATATTTGATAATATAATTTCTTTCATATTGAGTGGTAACGAAGGTTACAAATTCTAGTATTGAAATCCATTTCAAAAATATGTACAAAAATGATTAGGTTGGCTCTTCCTAAATATTGAATGTTTATGTGTTTATTAATAATTATAGATTAATGAAAATGATTAACCTACCTAGAAGTATAAGCTACATATTATCAACTTACGATAAGACAATTTCATACATTTTATGAAAGCTAAGCATACCAAAAAGTTACATACATATTACCTTCTTCCCAAATTTGACATTTTTCTACATTATTTGAAACCTCAAATCTTCTTCAAGATTGCACAATGCCTCACTAATTTCATCTATATAGCGAGTGTTTTTGTCCCTTCTCCTTTTGGGGCGTACATGGCATGTTTGATGTACTCGTTGAAGGAAATAATATATATGACTAGTAGGAGTAAATTCCAATCGGCTTGAAATAGTGATATGCGTTGGATGTTGGAGCAAGAAATTGCATGGCTATCGATGTAGGAAATTGCATGGTTGTTAATCTTTGGAAAGTGCATTGTTAGAAAAGGAAACTACATTTGGTTTTTACGAGAGGTAGGGCTATAGAATTGGTAATTTACAACATTTGTAAATATGGGACACCCACAATGTCATAAGAAAATCAAGGCCCTTGAGCCTACAAACAAGAGATACACAACCACACACAAGGCATAATGTTGCAAACATGGGACACCCACGGTGTCACAAGACAATCTAGGCCTTTAGGCCACAATCATACTAAAAAAAAACATGCACACACACACACAACTAGCAAACATGTAGGAAAAATAAGTGTATCCAAATGTGATGAACGAAGAGCATATGCTATAAAAAAGCTAGTAATATTTGTAAGCACTACACAAAACATGTGTTAGTCTAAAAGATAATAAATACACACTATATATATATATATATATATATATATATATATATATATATATATATAAAATCAAGAATAACGAGGAAAGAAAGGAACTATAATGCAAATATAGCACCTGAATATATAATGCAAAAGTAGATGCCCCTAGAGGTTAGCAATCTAGGGAAAGGAGAGACCAACACCTATCATCGTGAACCACACTTTGTGAATTATGTATTGAATCATGCTCAATATACCACATGAATGCATGTGTGTAAAGAAGAAATACTATCTATCAAACCAAAGGAATAAACATCATGTATAATGTAAAGTGCAAACAATATATGCTATAAAAAAGGTCCTAATTTTGTATTTTTGTAAATATTTGAATGTTTTTAATTTTTGAGGCCTTCCTAAGGGCATAAATGAAAACCTATTATCTGAAGAGAAGGAAGGGTGATCCAAGAATGCCCCATGGAGGGAAATAGATAGAGATAATACAACTAAATGATGGGAAATAAGATTTCCCCTAGTGTGTGTGTGTACAATGAGGTTCGGGTGTGGAACCACTCCCTCAACAATCAAGTTGAACCTATAAAAAGAGTGCATCATTGGGAAATGAGGGGGATAACATGAGAGATATCAAAGATTGTGAAGGAGATAATCGATGGCAAGATGAAACCCAACTGATCCAAGATATGCTATATTAGTAAATTTATGGAAGTGTCTATTGATAAACAATCATGTCTCATGGAAATCATTGAGTTCAACAATATATTCCTTGTTGGTTTAAGAGGGACCTTGTGCGTGCATAATATGAGTCAAATGTATCATATTGGGTTAATAGTCGGGGAAAAGAATAATTATAAATAGTGATCTGTACCAACAATAAGTGGGAAAGTGATGTTAGTGTTGTGCTCATTGATAGTACTAGAAATACACCACAACCAAGATCTACTAGAAGTATAATAGGGTCGACTTGTAGATTTGTGTAACTTGACCGAAAATGACAGTTTTAACTAGGAGAGAAAACATGTTTTGACTTTATGGGTCGGAGGATGAATGTTTCTAGGTGTGTTTTATGTAGTTAGGCTCTAAAAACTAATGACAAAGATGCATGCAAAGATAAACAAGTAATCGAAGAGATATCAAGGTGTGCTAACCAAGAGTGAGGAGAGTACATTCGTACATGTAAGTGTGCAATGTCAAGATCATTAATGTCAAAAGATATATTTCCAATTTTGAGTGTCTACAAGTGTATGTCCTAATTGTAAAAGGATATATTTCCAATTTTGAGTGTCTACAAGTGTATGTCCTAATTGTAAAAGGATTTAAAATCCTTGAAATTATGAATAACATCACTTTTATATAGCAAAAAATACATCTAGGTTCTTCTTGTGAAGTTGTGTATGAAAGTTAGCAAAAATTTGGCACCAAAAAAGAGTGAAAAGGAAAGCTCATAATATCACTATGTACCAACTCTAAAGGATCCTTATCTTGTGTAGCTTGTCCCTTTGGAAAGGGATCTTGATTTTGTTTCCCAAACATACATCTCAGTTAAACACCATTAGTGGAGAAAAATTTCAAAAGCCCCATAACCATGTGTTGTGAAGAGAGTTGTTGCAAGTGCCTGTAATTAAGGTGACCAAACCTCTCATGCCACAATTTTCTCTCTGAATTAGAGTGAGCAATCAAAGAAGACCCTACACTTGTGTCAAACTTGTCAAAGAGATACAAATGTGAATCTCTATCCATGACACCTATAACAACTATCTCATCAAGATTATTCAATTCCCTAATTACAACACTATATGGGGAAAATTCAACAGTTTTACCTTCACCGTAGATACATATTTGATATATGGACAACAAATTGTTAGAAATGCAAGGAACATAAAGTACATCATTAATGCATCCATGTGGCATTTCAACTATACTAGTTCCCTCAACTTCAACCGAGGATGAGTTGCTCATCAAAATATGAGAAGTGTTACACTTAGAAACTGAACTCAATAAACTGCGAGAATGTGTCAGATGGTGAGAAGCACCATAATCAAAAACCCATTTATCTCTCAAAGGAGCACATGCTCGAGTAAAAAGAGTCTTTCCCTTGCCATTGTTTGATTAAGGAGGAGGGGCATAAATCCTAGGTTGTTTCATGACTTTTCCAAAGCTTCAAGTTTTGAAAAACAATGAGATTCATGGTGATTTGTCTTGTTATAAAAAGGCATGGATCATAAAATTTCCTTTGAAATGTCTTTTGAATTTACCTGTATTTGGAGGCTTAGAGGGCTCATTTGAGGGAGGTGTTGGTTGAGGAGAAGAATTCTTATTTGAAGATCTGGGCTTCTATTTTCCTTTAGGAGAGTTAGCCATGAAGGCATGATTTGAGCTAGGCAAAGCGTCAAGTGAGTTTAATTTTGTTTGTTCACAAGACAATCTTTCACAAAATAACTCAAATGAAGGCATCTTAAATTGATCTCTTAAAGCATCCATAGTGGAAAAGAAGGTAGATGTGAAAATAGAAAAATGACCTTTCAATTTTGACAAAATCAAGAGAATGCATTCTTCATCTTTCTTATCTTTACCACTAGCATTCATTTTACTTCTAAGATCTTTAAATTTGGTAAAACATTCTTCAATAGAAGGAAAGTTAGAGGGAATCTTTACATTCAATTCCATATGTAATTGCAATAACTAAAATTCATTTATTTTATTGAACAATCTTTCGAATTTGTATACCTCTTGTGGTGATTTTGCGTATGAGATGTGAAATTGCAAATTGTCTAACACATTCAACACGAGCAATCCCAAAGCTTCATCCTATTTGTAAGCATACAAATATTTGTCCTTTCTTATGGTGAAGGTCAAACTAGAAGCTTGAAACACCTACCATAAGCCTTGAGGCTGAAGAAGTTCTTTGCATTTTCGGTTTCCATATGTAATAATTTGATGAGTTGAGAGGTTAAAATAACTTAGGACATCCATCTGGAGGCGTATGAGGAAGTCAATGTAAAGAAGAATTTTATAAAAATTCAAGGAAAATTGTAATTAAAATTACAATTTTAATTTACTCAAAAATTTAGATCCTCCAAACTTATTTTTTCTCCCGTTTAATGTCCTCGAAAAAATAAAATGTTTTATTTATTTTTTGATGAGTAGTGCACTCATTGGGCACTAGATTACATAGATTGTCGGCATCTCTGCTCATACTTCGGAGGAAGTATATAACGGATTTACAATTACGAGTAAGCGTACAACTAAACTAGTGATCACCTTCAGCCTAAGCAACTACGAGTAAGGGGCATCCACACCATCAAAGTCACCCAAGGCACGATCCTGGCCTTAACCATTTGACTCTCCGGGTCGGTATCTCTAGGCCTTGCACTCAGCAAGACTTGATCCTTGGTGGGCTATATCAAAACCAAACAACTTCACCATTAAAAATATAAAAATAAATAAAAATAAAATGTTTCCTTTTATGAATTCCTTTAAAAATTCATAAACCAAAGGAAACTTACCAAAAAAGGAAAATGAAGACAAGTCACCAAAATTGGACACATGGTGCTTTGTGGAGGAGAGGTGAATTGGTTGAATAATCGACTTCTTTTTCTAAACACTCCATTAGCAACTATTTTTGGAAAGTGATTTTTTAGAAAAATTGCAATAAGTGGTTTTGTTTGACCACGTTTGCTCCAAAAATTTTAGACGCCACCCAAACACGAGAGGTGCTAAAAAATGTGTTGTAGCTTGTAGGTGGTGGTATATTGACAAAACATTACCTCTACAAAATGAAACACTTCTTCCGAAAAAGGAACGTAGTCGCACAAGATAAAACCCGAGCTCTAAAATGTTGCCACCAAGGATGTAATGCATCCTCTAAAGGATTAATTTTGCAGAAAATATGCTCACCAAACTTTTACTACAACAAAATTGCATGACAAAGATGAAGATGTTATTATGGCGGTTTCACCAACACAACCAAAGAGCTCGATACCATTTGATGAAAAAACACCATAACTAGGCAGCAGCAAATACAAGGCACAAAACCAAAATACTTAGTGATATGCAAGCGAGAAAGTTAAAAAATAAATGAGAATAATTTTTTCATGAATTCACTCTATGTCATTGCATACACAAACATTGCTTATTAAATAGACTTTATAATAGAGGTGGAATCTAACAACCTCAAGTTTGTTTAAGTAATACATTTTATGGGAACCAATTTGTTAAAACTAACAACTTGGTTACGAACAAATTAAACAACCAAACAAAGATTCCCTACATGAAGATTACCGAGTGTGAATGTAAATAGTGGAAACAAATTTACACTAAAAGTAAGTGTGGTGGATTTGAGCACTTCATTCCTTTTTGGCACTTCAAGACTTGGACACGATTTCAATCTGAGTATATGGGGGCATGGGTCTTCTTCTCCGTTTTCCACATTCAACATTATGCATGTGAGACTCATAGGACACCATACAATGAGGGCATGAGACCATTCATTCTCTTTTAAATTTGTGTTATTTCACTTGGGCCTAGATCCATCTATAGTGGTGTAGCCGGTGGGATTGGAAGATATTAAGGTGACTAGGAAACCTTATCTCAACCTTCTTCTCATTTTTGTTGGAAGATATCGGGGTGACTAGAAAGCCCTATGGTAACCTTCCTTATTTTTAGGTTCTTGGGATTTTTTTTATAAAACCTTTCAGTTTTGGGTCAATCGACACTTAATTCCTCTGTGGATTTGACATCTCCTTCAACAAAATTGAGGATTGATCAATCCTAATCCTTCAACATCTCAATTCCAATCCAAATCTCCAAGTGTGACAAATTAGGAGCTTCTCCCTTGGAAAATAAAAAATGTGTATTCCTTCCATGATTTTGTCTCTTTACTTTACTACTTATAAAATGTAATTTTCAAAGTTACAAATATATTTCTAAGGCTATGTTACCATTCAATTTTTTTTCATGGACATTGACTACACTTTATTTTGCATGTTTTATCATGGAGCATATTAATACCCAAGTGAAATATCAAACTCTGAGTGAAGACAAAGTGTGTACACACATATGTATCTTTTCATACTAGCATGTAATTTTCATTTCATACTTATAGGGGGACGAACGTAGACATCTAAATTTATCAATATATCATTTGGAAATGAAAACTTTAGCCTTGCACCTAAAACACACGATTTTCTCACACAACAACAACACAACCTAGAGCAACCCCACACAAGTTTGAATCCATGCATATCCAACTCATACATACATGTACTCCATCATGACATACCTCATCATGTTGACTAGGCCTTAAACTAGGCACCTTGACACATGCTTGCTCCTTCAATGCTAACCCCTTCATCACTTTTCCACTCTTGCCAACCTACAAGAGCCTTCAAAAAGCTTCATGACACCTCAAAAACATCACCACAACACTACAACACCTCTGAAAGTCACTATAACAACTCAAGAAATCATGCCACATCATCAAAGACAACTAGACCAAGCAACCTCAACATGACACTACCAATCAACCTTCATGTCTCTTACACCTTTTGACATCAATGACACTTCAGACATCAATGACAACACTACTCTCATCATCTCACTATGACATCAATGACAACACAATCCCAACAATCTAGCACTTTCAAGAGCACTCATTGTAAAATACATTCCTAAAGTCCTCAAGCTCCCCGAACTCCTCTAAAGTAACAACACAACCTAGGAGCAACCCCCACACAAGTTCGAATCCAACCAAATCGGGTTTAAGAGCCGCACTTCTCATTCGTATATATTCCAAGATAAACCAAACCAAGCTTAAGTGTGCTGAGCCATTGTATCTCATTATCAAACGTTGATTTGATAAAGTAGTTGCATCTATATAAATAAATGACATATTAGGTGGACAACTACGTGTGGTTTGAGGCCTCTTTAGATCAATGCTAATGTAGGTGGTGTAAGAGTGCTTCAACCCAAACACTAACCTTTTTGCATTGGGGTTTCCCACCCATGGGTAGTAGGTTTGAGGGTGTTTAACATCACATAAAGGGTTTTGTAGATGTGTGACACCTAGGGTTTCGAGTGTGAAGTTCATCACAAAGTTTTGTGGCTTCACAAAAAGTTACAGAGTGCACGAAACCATATATCTTAGGACCGAGACTATAACACACTCTAGGACATGTTGTATAGTTCCATACTAGCCTAATTTGCGGTCAAAATTAGAGACAAAGTACCTCCATGTCATTTTTAGTTTGCAGACTTTGTCACTCTGTACTCCCATATCACATTTCTATCTCTTTAATTAGCTAAGTATGCTTCCCCCTTATATTTTGAGCAACTATATATTTCGTCATATCTTACAAATGTCTTTAAGAACTATATTTTTATTTATACAACTCGACCCCTTTAAATAAACAAGGTCACAAAGCGACTACTCTGACCTCTAGTCCCTGGCTAAACAAGTAAAAATGTAATCGAAATTATTGTAAAATTAGGAAGTAAAATGTATTTACAATTATTGTAAAATTTAGGAAGTGATTTTGAAGTCATGTTAAAAGTAAATAAAATAACATAATAATTAAATTGGAAAAACATTAAATAAAAGTTTCGATACGATAAGATTAATTTTCGAAAGTTGATTTATTTTTCAAAATTTAGTAATATTGCTAGAGTGGTAGTATTATTGCTTAAATTGTTTAAACAAAATGATGTTAGGTGAAATGTAGGATTTTGAATATGCATAAGGTGGTGTTCTTGAATTAGCATTTAGTCAATTCAAAAATAATCGCGAAGCAGAGATGGGGTTTCACCAAATGAATTTGTTGAAAAAGATTTAGAAAAATTAAAGAAATGCAATTATATAATTTAAAGATAGACTCAACCTTCTTTACTATCAATTTTTCCAAATAAAAATTTT
The DNA here is from genome assembly GCA_018340775.1 of Taxus wallichiana var. yunnanensis. NCBI lineage: Eukaryota > Viridiplantae > Streptophyta > Pinopsida > Cupressales > Taxaceae > Taxus > Taxus wallichiana. The sequence goes on from CM031235.1 coordinate 723,508,058, forward strand.
AGTGATCAAGTATTTTTCACGTGTTGATTTAAAAAAACATTATTGGTATATTTGGATAAAACATAATAGAAAATTATATGAGACGCAAAATAAATTGTTAAATGGTCCCGAAATTGTGAGAGACCATTTAAAGCCTCTTGCCTCTTTGTGACATTTTGTGTAAGAATATGAATTAAGATAAAAGAGTTTGAAAGTTGTTTTTGGAAAGCAAGTCTCATATTGGATTTGTGAAATTTATAAAATTGAATACATATGTGCAAATAGTTCCTTATATGATTTTATGACAAATTTGTATAAACATGCTTTTAAGATTCACAAACATAGCAAAAATATAAACAATACAAATTACGAGCGTCTTTGCAACAACAAACCTATAATGGTCGAGTGTGGCATGCCCTAATAGCTAAGATTATTTATCCTTTTTTGTATGTTGCATCATTGAATATTTTTACTCTATTTTTTGAAGTAGAATTTGAATATTGTTGTTGGGATCGGGGATCAATTTGGCTGGGGGACCCATGTGAAGACATGGACGTGTGATACTTCCATTAGCTATGTGACATGCTTCATGTGATTTTGCGAGGACCAATTCTTGATTATTGCGCCGTCTTTCTTATAGTCGAGAGGGCCAAGAAAGAAAGGACTCTTCTTAACAAGACATGTTTCGCCTTATCAATTCAAAAATACTCATTACAATTTATTCTATCATATAACCTATCTAAGCTGCCAAAAAAGCCCATTCTTAAAAATAATTGTAGGCATTAACGATTAACGACATTAACAATTTACTAATGTACTTTCCCCTTACAATAAGTGTTACATAAAGTAGTACATCACATCACAAACACATATTTATATATTTAAGGTGTAGAGACCTTCAATAAAAAGTGATGCCTTTGCCTCGAATAGGTACTGATTTGAGAGAATAAAATCTCATATGAAATTTTTTCATCAATATTATATGTACTTCAGTGGCAGTAAAAACTGTTAAAAACATTGAGAATTATGGTTATTTTATGCCAGCATGTTTGAAAGAAAACAATGGTTTTATCAAATCATATTTGGTCGGCGCGTCAGGTCTTATCACACTTACGTCTCTTTTTCTATACATAAAAGTAGAGGACGAAATCAGATAGATCTGCACCACCTTTGCCATCTATGTACTTTTGGTGGGCCCAGTGGGCCCACATTCGCATCCACCATAATTGACTCCGAGTCACCGGCCACCCAAGGGTCCAGATGCATTCCAAACTAACCGGGCCCGATCTGCACCGTTAATCTCTCAAAAGGAAACGAAATAAAATCTTATGAGCCTACCTCGTGCCCGTATTCGATGCATAAACTTGACGTCGCGGCACGCCACGCCCTGGTCGGTCCCACCAAGTTCAACGACCAATCAGAACAGTAGATCCTCTCGGGAAAAATATAAAATAATGCAGCCGAGCTCGTGCGCGTCCCTCCACGGACCAATCACGAGAGTAGATCCACTCGAAAAAAATAAAATAATAATCCAACTGATGCAAAGAACAATATCTACCCCACCACTTCTCAAGATGGTCCCACCAATTTATAATTTATAACGTGAACTGGCTACCTGAACAGGGGTCAACGTCGGAGGGTGACAGGTGGCCACTGTCCGTCATTATAAACACCGTTAACACAGTATTTTCAAAATTATTGCCTCTGCCTCTGTTTACTTCCCCTGAAACAAACCAGAGACCAAATGTTTTCGATCGCGCGAACCGCGACGGCGGCCTACTGTTTTCAGCCCGATAGGACCGCCGCTCAGTTGAATTCGCACTGTAATTAGCGGTCGCATGGAGAGAGGAATCCAGGGGTCTCTGCGACGTCCTTGGGGCTTGAATTCAAGCGGGGTTTGGGGACGCCGTGGTGGGAGGAGAGAGCAGGTCGCCAAGGCCGCAGGGGACCGATCGCTAATGTCGCGGAGGGAAGGGCCATCGGAGAAGTGGATGGTGTGAAAGTGGATGTAAAGAGAAAGGACATTGAAGTGTTGATCGCTGCGACAATGACGGTGCTGTTTGGGGTTGGGAATAAAGTTTTGTACAAATTAGCCCTGGTTCCTTTGAGAAAGTACCCTTTCTTTTTGGCCCTTTTTGCTACATTCGGGTAAATTCTTTTTCCTTTCCTTTATTTTTCCCTTTTAACAGTGGAGAAATTCAATTGCTCACTAGTTTTTCCCACTGCAAAGGGATTTAGCAACTGAAAGACAGAAAAACAAATCTTGGAGAATTTATCATAAAACTTCACTATTTTTTGTCTAGATTTTAAACAGATGCACTTTGATATGTCATGCAAACCGGTATGTTAAAAAATGATGTAGTAGTGCAATGCATGTTTCATTCTTTTTTTGGAGAATTGTTATAGATGTCAACAATCTTCTATGTAGGATTTTTTTTAGAGATAATACTGTTTATTGGTTTAAAATTCTACATTTTGAGTCCTTTATTGGACCCATCGTTATGATAAGAAACCTAAAAGTTTAGAGAAACAAATTTTATCTTAAATATGCTAAAAGTAGGAGTAAAATTGGTTGTTGACTCAAAAGTGCCAATGGTTGAAAATCAACTTCTTGGGGTCTTAGAAAGTCTAGATATGTGTTGGATCACTGAAGATGCAGGTTCTTCAAAGGATCTTTGTTGGTTCCAAAAGAAATTGGCATAACCATCATGACTATTTATGCCGAGAGGTGGTTTACATTGGCAGTTGGGAGGGGGTGGTGATGGGCTCTAATGTCCATGACTATGTTGACATTTAATTCCAACCATTTGACCATCACCCAGAAGTTTCTCCTTTCTTTTTGGAGAATTCAACTGAATAATTGTAATATCTTGGCCGTATGGTGGAGTTTGGAGGCCATTTTTTCTCTAGATTTTTTTGAGCCTTACACATTAGTGTAGCCACGTTGAGACCATTTGTCATAATTCAGCGGTAAATTTGTGAAGAAGGTAATGAAGTTATTAATAATTGTGGTATGCTAAAAATCCAAGATAAGGGCCTTGAGATTGATATCTCTTAGCATTTTTCAGATAGATGTATTTAAGATATTTGTATTAGGCCTATCCCATGTTCCAATCCCAAACCATGACATCAAGCGAAACGACATGCTAAGGGATTGTTTTGCCCATATTTCGCATTCTCATATTCGGCGAGACCCAAAAAAAAATTGACTTGGCAAAAACTTGGTAAGACTTGGCGAATATTCGACAACTTAAAAAATACATAAATTTCTGTAAAAAACATAAATTTTATGCAAAATATAGCTACAAAATATATCAAATGAGTCTATAAAATGTTGGGGAAGTGTTTTCTATTAGATTTGAATACAAATATAGTACAAAATTGCATCATCATGCGAATACTGATAGCTAATTTGATAATTATTATGAATTTCAATTTATGATGATTGTCATTGAAAATTATCATCATAAATTGTGTATCTATGCAAGTTACAATTTACAATAATTTATTTTTTCCTCTTCTCCGTTCTAGAGAAATATTGAGGAGAGAGTCTATTTCCTTTATTAGTCCTCACACTTGGTTGACCGCTTACTCCTCTGAAGACTTTGATGCGGCTTCATCTCGGTAGTAGATGGCGATGGCTTCTTTCTTTGCATGTTGAACATCACCTCCAAATATGTCATCCAATCCAATATCTCCTGCTAGTGCTTCTTCCTCCATAGCTTCCCTCTCGAAAGCAACAATCTCCTCCTCTGTGAATGCATGGATTTCCTCTTCTTGCCTAGTCCATTCGTTGTATGGATCAATCTCATCCAAATCAATAAAGCTTTTGTGATATGGCTTCCACCTTTCTTGTGCAAAGCCGAAGATTGTACTGCACAAAAACCAAGTCATTGAGGCGTTTTTGAGTAAATTTGTTGCACTTCTTCGTGTGAATGGCCTTAAACAAACTCGACTTGAGCTCACATTTAGAAGCGCTACAAGGTTGAGATAAAATTTTGAGAGCTAACTTTTGAAGATGTGGAGTATTTCCTCCCAATCCTCCCACCAAGAACCTACAAACAAGATAATCAAAAGTTTATAAGTAATTAATAAAATTAAATTTGTAACTTATAACATATAAGTAAACATTCTATTTTTGTTGTTTTGGTGGCTATAGGTGGTTCTCCTTGGACAGCTTAACATCGAATAAAAAGAGCTTCCTCCTAGCGTGTTTGTAATTCTGCAACTCTAAAATAATGAGGTCCCTCATCTCAACCTCTAGTATCATCCTCTCAATGCATGTTGAAAGGCCCTCCATAACTATCCCATTAACATCTGTGAGGCCATCGGAGAAGAAAAACTCGGGGTTGAGGTAGTACCTCGTTGCATAAATAGTGGAGTTGATTGTTCCTCCTTTGATCAATTATCTCTGTGAAGGGACCAAATCTTGTGATATCCCCCTATAATAGTTTTGGATGGCCTCTTTGGCCCTATCTATGGCCTCATAAATGTATTTCATCGGGTTTTGATTCCCATCAACTAAGCGCAAAACCCTCACCAACTGTGATTCGACACTAACACACAAATTAAAGTTTAAAGGTAAAAACTTACAAATAAAGGAAATAACAATATATTTAACAAATTAAAATAAAAGAATCAACTTGTAATTTAAATTGAAGCTTGCGATCCTCTTTCCATTGACTTTCTTTGAATATTGTGAGTCTAGTCATGCTTGACTCACAAACATTTGCTTTAATGCTGACAACAAACTAGAAATATTTTGCAACGTTAAGAAGTTAGTTCAAACCTTGTGACACCGATTCGCACAAACTCTTTTTAAGTGAGAATCCAAGGGTGATTATATATGTACTTGGTTATATTTCTTGCATCCTCTATAACCGGCCTTACCCAGTCAATTTTTCCTATGTCCTCCAAAAGAAAGTCATGGTAATGGGCCGCATAAGGGGTCCAAAAGAGTGATGGATGCTTCTCCTGTAATAGTCTCCCGGTTGCCACATGTATTGCTACATTGTTTGTGACGCACAACATTCTGGATACCCATCTCTAAGACAATCTTCTCCAACATAAGACTCAATTTTTTTGCATTTTTTACTATATTAGAGGCATCAATTGACTTCAAAAATACCATTTCACCATTTGAAGCTGTTAAAAAATTGACAAGGGTGCGGTTCCTTCTATCTGTCCACCCATCGAAAGAATGGTGCATCCTTATTTATGCCATTGTTTTATTGATCTTCTAGGATTGTCGTTGCATCTGCAACTGCACCCTTGAGTAATTCCCCACTCAAGTCTTTTGGAAAGGATTCCTTGTGCCCTTTCCTTGCAAATGTCAATGCTTTATCACCAGTACTTCCAATATGAGCTCTTCGCCACAGTGAAAGAAAGGTTGTAGTACCAAAAATTTGCACATGTCTTATTTGCTTCCTCATGCACATTCTTGTTCTAGCTTGTACCTTGCAACGAAGGTTGTGCCCTAGGTATGTTTTTTGGTTAAAAACTATGCATCCCTTTGCTTGAACTCGATAAAGCACATGTGCCTCTTTCGCTTTGTATGCATGGACAAAGTGAGTAGAGCTCACAATCATTGGCACATCGTCTTGTGAATCACCATTCCAGGTCTAATGGCTTTTGTTATGGTTGTATGCACCCTTGTCCTCTCTAGTTTCTTCTCCTCCAACTCTGCCAGGTCTACCTTCATCTTTTGTTTTTCCTCTTCTGTAACATTGGGACATACCATAGTGTCGTGGAAAACAATACATGCAAGATAATACTTTAGGCAATTAATGCCTCCAAAAAACTTTTTCCCGCAGAAATTGCAAACCACAGTCCCTTGAACCGCTCCACGTACAACATAATTCCAAACAACGATATAGGCATCAACGGGAATGGTTTCTGCTAGTAATGCTTGATCTTGATGCCGAACTTGATGCCGACTCAACTGACATTGCTAAGTATAATTTGCAACATAATGTATGTTTAAAAAATTAAAAAATTGTAAACTTAATTAAAAATAACTTTAGAAAATCATTTAAAAAGTTAAAAAACGTAAATTTAATTAAAAAATAACATTATAAACCGTTTAAAAATTAAAAATGGCTTTATAACCCTATGTAACCGTAATTGCAAATTTGTAATTGTAAACCCTACAAACAAGAATAAATTCCCAAAAAATTAAAAAAATAACATTTAAAACAATACATTTCGACAATTTTGTTCATTAACAATGATAAACAAACATAAATAAGTTAATAACAATTAAAATCATTAGAATTGAATGGAATGCATTCAAAATTGCAAATCATATTTGGATACAATATATAAATAATATAGAACGAATTTACATTCTTGAAAAGAAGGAAAAAAACTTACCTCAAATGAAATTCTTCAAATTTGCTATAAAATATCTTCAACTCATTCAAAGGATGCTCAATGGCTGTGTAATTACAAGTGAGGGAGTTAGCTGCCTTTAAAAGACAAATTTCAACATTTTTTCAATGTTTTTTTCCACGTTTTTAACGTATTTCATGTCAGATCCGTGTATGACAAGTTTTAGGCTTGGACTTACTGAGTATTGGTGATATTTGCGGCGAATATTCACCAATACTAGAGGTGATTCGTGAGTTTTGTAGGATTATTTGCCTGTGTAAAGTTTGGGAGTACTTGCCAACTCGGTGAGTTCTCACCCAGTTGGCATACTATGGTTTTTCCATTGTGATGGAAAATGGTCCAAGGATCAAGTACATGGAGAAAAGTTTCATGATAATTGAGAACTCGGTGATTGATGAACCCCAAGGATGAGTAACAAGAAGCAGATCCAAAACATTTTCAACAATAATCAGTAGAAGGGGAAACCCCTCCATCTCCCTCCGTACGCTAGAAGGTATCCATACCCCTCAATCTCTTATGATTGAAGGATTCATCGAGAAGCAAAAGGGGTCTAGATTGACTGATTAGTGTAGTACATTATATATGATAAGAAGCAACTAACAAAGTTGAATTTCAACGGGTGGAATAAATAGGGACTTCTGCAATTAATCTTTAAGAAATACTCATTCATTTTGCCTAGTCATGGAAGATACCTTTTCAAAGGCATCAAGAGTCCTCAAAATCAATTGATTAACTCTCATGTGAGAGTGAGGGAGCACGAGGATCAAGAAGGAATGCGTGCACATCAAAGAAGTTGCACTTGAACGAAGACATGACGTAGCTTCAAGATGAAAGAAAGAATTCAACCACAAGAATTGTGCATGCACAAGAAACAGGTCTACTCATTCTCATAGATCAAAATGAAAAAGGTACAAATAGGAGTGTTGTGTAACTCCTAATGCAAGACCCATCATACCTCCACAAGGGAGAGAGAGGAGTTACAATCCAGAAATGGAATGTAACTCCTGTATGATGCACACTGACACATATGACATAATCTGTCATATAACTCCTAATGACACCTAATGACCTATGATCTCACCTAAGTGAGATGACTCACCTTGTGAGGTGGAAATTCACCTAATTAATGAATAAAAGATGAAAAATACCCCTCACGCTAACATCTCATTGATAGTAAGAATTATTAGAAAAGGGTACGTGTTATAGGAGAATAACTATGCTCCTTGAAAGTTTATATGGAGCTGAAGCTCCAATCAATCCATAGGAATTGTACTATGTCCTTCAACATCATAAACAGGTATTCTGAACTGTTTTGAGGGGTTTTCCTCTAATTAAGCATGAAAGTCATGCTATTGAGTAGGTCCTAGGGTGCTAACTTCCCAATATCAGTCATTATCACTACCCATATAACAAGAAGACTGAGATCAAAAAGTTGTTTGAGATGTGTTGGACATCAGAATCATTCGCCCTAGCATGAGTGCATTTTCTGCATTAGTGATCATTGTTAGATAGAAGCATAGATCTTGGAGATGTGCGTGCACTATGAATAACTGCACAGAATCATGCTTAAAGTTAAGTTTCCCATAAAAGGAGATGTCTTGGAGGATGTGCGTGGATTATGGATAACTGAACAAAATCATGCTTAAAGTTAAGTTTCCCATAGTGTCAATGAATTACTTGATGATTACATGGCATGTTTGTTGTTGCAAAACTAGATCTTCGCAATGAGTGCATTTTCTGCATCGATAATCATTGTCAGATAGAATAGGTCTTAGAGGATGTGTGTGACTGTGGACTATGGATAAGCGAACAAAATCATGCTTAAAGTTAAGTTTCCCATACTCTCATCAATGAATTATTTGATGATTATATGGCGCATTCGTTGTTGTAAAATTAGATCTTATCTGAACCACATTAAAGGTGTGCACAAAACAACGGCTAGAACTCATGAAGGTCATTATGAGTTCTCAGTGATGCCATTTGATCTTACTAACGCTCCTGCTTTTTCTCAAGAATTTTGCATCAATTTTGTTTGTTGATATTCTGATTAAGATAAAATGCTTGGGAGGGACGTCTTCATCATGTGGCCAAGACCTTGCAGGTGCTCTAATATAATCAACTATAAGCCAAGAACCCATAGCGCGGCTTCAATTACAGGAAGTTGAGAATCTGTGTCACATGGTCTCTTGTGAAAGAGTCAAGTTGGCCTTGTATATTCGTTTGCATCTTAGCATCCTCCATGCTGTCCTAGTCTCTAGAGCATGGGTACCTAAATAGAATTTCTTATACATCTGAACACTGAGTTTTATGAACTCATTTCTTAAAATAAAATTCAGATGAGATATTTTATGATTTGCTCTTGTTCTCTGCTGTTGTATTTTGTGGCTTTAATAGTTATCTGAGTAATGATTACCTTGCAATTGATGTTAATAAGTACCTGTATACCACAATTTTATAAGCTATTCACTGCATGTGTTATTTTTTCTGCAATACCTGATTATTACGTAATTGATAGCTGTGAATGTAATGAGCATTTATCGATTCCAAGCCTTCTAATTTGTAAAAGAATTTAAAGTTTAGCATTTGTGGTGGCATGCAGGTATGTGGTGGTTTACTTTTCCATTCTATATATCCGGTACAAGGGTGGTATTGTGACAGATGAGATGCTGGCCTTGCCAAAATCTCCCTTGCTTGCAGTCGGTGCTCTAGAGGCCCTTGGGGTGGCTTCAGGAATGGCAGCAGGAAGTATGTCAGTAACGTCATTGTCAATCCACAACAATATTGTAATTCTGTTTTTCTTCTGTGGAATATCTTATATTATGTGTGCCAGAATTGGTTGGTGGCATGATTCTATTTGCAACATGTGGAGTAATGTTTTAAGGAGGATTTCTTATTACTTTCAACTTTACAATCTTATATATAAACCCAGTAGATGTTTTAGCAGTTTGTTCAGTTGTTTTTCTAAGCTTATTCAGGAGTTTATGGCCCTTTATATTAGAACCTGTTCCTGCATGTATGCATGAGGACAGACACACACATATTTATTACAATATTTCGCCTTTGTGAATTTTCCGTTTGTTATGCTAACAATTCTTGTAGCTAGAAAAATATTAGAATAGTTGGCTGTGTTTTAGAAAAATATGTGTATATGTGGAAACATTTCTTGAATCTACATTGATTAGTAGTTCTTCTAGGCAAATTGTAGGCAGTATGTGGAGTTTGAACTGAGTACAGTTACCCTAACAGTTTCTTTTTGATTTTTCAAACAGCTATTCTTTCAGGGGCATCCATTCCAATATTGTCCCAGGTAATATGTGGCATTGTTTTTAGAGATTACCATCTATTACTGCAATCAGCATTTGGAATAATAATTTTTATCAGAGGACTAAACTTACCCTTATCATGTTTATGTTAATGTTTATTTATCATGCCCTTATACTAGTAGAAATGACATTGGAATAGAGTTGTTTGGGTGAGGGAGGTTCTACATGTCAAATAGATTGACGAGGTTAACATGATTGGTCATTGCATGATATGCATTAACTTATATCTTTTGATTCAAATGAGATTCATTTTAAACACCATTTAGATATTTTCATAGTTCATGAGCATGGATGCATTAGATGATAATAAACCTTTGCTGATACAATTTTATTTTTATTTTTTGCAGACATTTTTGGTGTGGCAGTTGATCCTGTCATTCATTTTTTTAGGACGGCGTTACTCTGTGAATCAGATGCTTGGTTGCTTAGTAATATCTATTGGTGTAATCATAACAGTTTCCAGGTATTTGTTTGCCTCCTGCCCCTTTAAAATGCATCGAAGCCTTAGCGATCTTACAGTTCTTGAATATTTAATCTTGATATTTTATTTGCATATAGCCTATGTTTTGGGTGAGATGGGAGCAGCCTTTTTGAATGTGAGGATTAAAACATTGGATTTATGTAGAACCACCAACTGTTCTTAAAGAACCATTAATTTGTATCTCAATTGATCATGCATTGTATTGTTCAGGAGTAATAGATCCTGTATGTGCGATAAGTGGTTGAGCACTTTTCAATTGAATATGCATTCTAATGGGCATTCTCGATCCAGTATAGATCTATTTCTTTATAAATATTATTGACTTTCTTAGAACGCAAGACTAATGCATCTCAAATCAAAAAGAAGAAAAAAATAGAATGCCAAGGGATATAGAATATACAAATTCTTGTTCACGTTCATATATAACAGGAATAATATTAGGTTATAGATGATAGAGATTCATGTTCATGGCCTTTCTTTAATGCTTTCTGGCTTGGCATTCATGATGCTTGAGCATTGACGTAGCATGTAGTTATTATGCACAAGTTGCATGTTCATATGCCATTTTGACCTGTCTTTTCCCTGCAGTGGAGCAGGTTCAGGCACATCATTACAGCAAGCAGGATTTATCTGGCCACTTTTGATGATAACCTCATTTCTGTTTCAAGCAGGAGATACAATTCTGAAGGTTATGACCATTCTTATCACACTGATCTCAAACGAAACTATTTCTAAAATAAGGGTTTAAGAAAGCAATTCTAAGTCTGGTATTTTCTCTTTGACAGGAAACTATTTTCCTGGATGCAGCCACACAACTAAAGGTACTTATGCAAATAAACTTGGCTTCTATATTGCTATAAAAACTACTGCAAAGATTAGTTTTTACTTGCACCCCACAAAAATAAACTGACATGGAAGCAAAACATTTTAGTTTGTATTCGATGTGAAAGCGCGCATTGTTTTCTTAAACATCAGTCCTCTTGGCACATAGTTTCATTTTTGCTTTCTTACTAACTCCAAGGCTGTATCATTGTTGTAGGGTGGATCCGTGGACCTCTTTGTAATTAATTCTTTTGGATCAGGCTTCCAGGTAAATCTGTTTAACAAGCACATGCTCTTATGTCTAATGATGTATGGAATCCATATTTATAAATACAATGTAGGATGTTAGAAAAGATATCGTAGCACTTATTTTACATCAAAGCTGTCAGATTGGGTAGCTTAATTATTTACCAGTCAACTATCTTCTTGCAGGCTTTGTTTATTTTGCTTCTGCTTCCGTTTCTATCAAGGCTGTGGGGAGTTCCGTTTAGCCAGCTTCCTAGCTACTTCAGAAGGTGCAGCTTGTTTTGTAAATGCTGGATCTTTAGCAAAGGGTAAGTTAGAAATTTTACTAGATGTTAATGATATTTTGTGTCATTGTTATAGGTCTTATCTCTGGCAAATCACAATTCAGATTCCGTTCAATGGTGGGAAGTGAGGATGGGGTTCAATTATTACATCATAGTATCGTAAATGCTAGTAGCCATTTTGAGTTAGCACAGTTGATATATTTAAAAGATACACAATCCTATCATCTTACTACAGGAAGATCCAGCAGAAATAAAAAAGGCGCTAGACCTGATGAGAGATAGATCAACATCTCAGGGTTTTTTCTACAACCTGCACCTGCTGGGGATAGCTAAAGAAAAAAGATAATTGAAGAAATCTAATCTTGATACCTTACTGAATGCAATGCTCTTTCATTGATACAATATTAATTAGGATCTGGAGGTATTGCAACAGCCAACCATTTTTCCGGAATTGCTTGTGTTGCAGTAGGTAAGACGGGACATGCCAAATTTTTTCCTGATGTAATCTAGAAGGATAGTCACCAATGAAGTAGGCCATGCCTTTCATGGAAAGTCCTAGAAAAAGAAGTTTGCATTGTCTCATACACAGAAACAGGTACATAAACACAATGGTCATAAGAGGGGTTAACTCCATTATTCTTGGCAGTCTTTCCTGGAATATTAAATTCTTTAGCAACATAATGCATCATCCTCACCTTCTCATACTCAGAAATCTAATAGCTGTTTCCCCAAGACCGGGCATCATGGGCTCTATTATGGCACACATTTTTGTCATTTGGAGTGTTTCCAAAGAAATGACGGGTTTGAAAAGATACTCCAGGTGCTAGAGAAATGACAGAAGCATGAGAGGAGCTTCATGCTTTCTAGAGAGGTGGAACTGGTTCAGACAGTAGAAGGTTGAGTCAAGTGTAAAACATGGTACTATCGTGTTGCTCTTCTTCATGTTTGTAATACAGGAACAAACCAGTGATTTGTGTGTTTGTTTAATTCTGTAATTTTGTCCTCAGCATTGAATAAAGTAGTAAACTTTGGTGTCTTGTCTTGTGTTCATTTGTGTGTGGGTGCTCATTTCCAAGTGAATTGGTTCATGGCTGCAAGGAAAGGGTTGTTGTTCAGATGACACCCCATCCTTGATTGCATTAAGTGGTATCCTATGTTGCGTGGTTCGTCCCCCAACCCCTGAACCCTGTCTGATACGTATCCACTACGGATACGTCAGGATACGGGTACGGATACGTGATGGGTACATCCGGGTTCTTCTTGGGTATGTCACGGGTACGTCCAGATGTACCCAGGAAGAACCCGGACGTACCAGCGGCAGAAATCGCCAAATTTCATCCAAAAAATTCGTGGGTTTGATTTTATTCCTGCAAATTTAATAAAAACCCTTAAAAAATAATCAATTTGGCAATGAAAATCGTTGAAAAGTTTCAGCGTGAACATCTTAGACTGGTGCAGCTGTTGCCCTAAAATTTATCGATAGCATTATGCCCTCCCATGGTTGTTCGACTCACTCCCTTCTCACACATGTCTGAGAGTATGAAGACATAGGGATTCACAGCTTTATTTTCCTGCTATGCCTTCACGATTCTGCTCAAGCGTCGGTTTACGGCGGTTGTCTACACTATTTTTCATTTGCATTGTAGTCAATGTTTTAGTTTCTATGCTTACGTTTAGTTTTTAGGTTAGATTTTTTTATGTTTTCTTACAAAATTATTAACTAAACTTACTAATAAATTTCTACCGCTACCGATTTAGTATTTAATAGTAAGTTTATTTAATGATTTATGTTTTTAGGTTACGGTAGAAATTTATTAGTAAGTTTATTTAATAACTTTGTTAATAGTTTATAAATTTTTATATGTATTTGAAGCTCATAATTTTATTAATAGTTTATAAACTTTTATAAAATTTTAATAGTCTTTACATTTTTATATAAGTTTATTTAATAATATTATTTATATTTTATAATTTTTATTATTATGTACATATATATATATATATATATTTAATTTTTAATATATATGTACGGATGTATCCAAGATGTATTGTACCCAAGGGTTTTTTAAAATTGACGTATCCACGTATCGAACCCGTACCCATACCCGTATCTTGGCAACATAGGTGGTATCAAAGCCGGTTTTGAATCCAATTTGTGATAGTGTACCTTGTCTATGTAGGATTGTAATCAGATGAACTACAACAGCAGGTTGTGATTGATATGAGTGTTAAGATGCCTTTAAGGAGAGCAATTGCTAACATGACTGGGAGACTAGATGAGGTAGCTGGAATGCTAAGAGCAATGGAAGCAAGGTTGGATGCTTAGGAAGCAAACTGAAGAAGAGGTTTTGCACCAAGAGATGATTTGAGTGATGAAGAAGGAGAACAGGAATGAGGGTGCCAAATTTACGGCTGCCTTACAAGACACAACCCTTTAGACACACAGACGCAGTTGAAACCCAAATTGCATTCTTTATTGATTCACAATGACTTGTTACAGATAATTTCACATGCAAACACTAACACTTGCTTTAGTTACTCAAACATATGAAGATGCTTACAATGTAATCCCTTTGACGGACTCTATTACAGTGTTACACTATTTGGACTTGGACGTGAAACCTCATTTCCTGCAAGCTATCTCTCTAGTTCTCTATTTTGCTCTTGCCTCGTCGTCCTTGCTTGCTCTCTGTTTCAACTCTCCCTTCACATCTAAAACTGCCTCTTCCTAATCCTTGGTAGATCCCTCTAACATTTTGACAGTCTTCAGTGCTTCTCTGCATTCCCAAGATGCTTGGAAATGCCCCAAAATCTAACATTTTTGTTGTGATCATTAATTTGCATGTGCAAAATTGTAGGTAAAACCATTGCTTTGCACAGTTGCATGGTTGCATAAGCGTCGGTTGAGATAGACAGGCGGTTTTGCAACAGCCGCTTGTGTAAATTGGTGGTTTTTCCATTTACCCAGAAAAAGGTCCTTGTGACTTGGGAAAATGACTAAAACCACTTCCTCAGGCCTTTTTGAGGCAATTGTCTTCTGGGGTTGTATTTGGCCATGTGCTATCATCAACAACATGTGTGATGAAGTCCTAAGGCGACCACACACCACCACCATTATGCGCACAAATGTACTCTATTAAAAGTGGCTCAGACCAAGTTGAAAGGTCATGCATCTCTATGGTGGAAGGAAGTACAACCTAAAAGGAATAAAAGGAGTAAAGTAAAGATTATCTGGTGGGGTGGAATAGTTGCCAAATTGAAGGGAAAGTTTCTATGGATGGATTATTAGTTGGACTTGCTGAAAAAGTTATAGAGCTTGAGGCAAAAGGAGCTCAGCATGAAAGGTTACTCATTACACCGAGGTTTTGTAAGATAACTGTATAGTCGGGCCACCATGTGGGTTGACCAAGAGAAGGTTGCAAGATACATAAATGGGCTGAGAATCAACATACAAGATGAGCTAAGTATGGTTAGATTGCACACCATTGAAGAGGGTTATCAATTTTTGAAATTTGAAGAGAAGTTGTCAAGGAGGCAACAAAATGCAACAAGAGGCAGAGACAGATTTTGAAGGAGAAGAGGCCAAACAAATACTTGAGGACATTACACACAGGATGGAGAAGCTAGCACTACTCAAAAATCATAATATTGAACCAAGAGGAAGACCATATCCCTCTAGAGGAAGAGGACAATATGGTAGAGAAAGAGGATTCATGGAAACATGTTCTAGATGCGGACAAGCTGTTCACTGACCTTATAAGTTCCCCTAAAGCACAAAAACAACAGTAGTAGGAGAAATGAGACCAACTCTCATATTGTACAAGTAGATGAGGAGTCCGTTACATCGCTCGAATGTGTAAAAAAACCAGAGGACGGAGAAGCAATCATGTTGGTGTCACTAAAGCTTGAAAATGTGGATGAACTAGTACAAAGGAAGAATTTTTTCTGAACCATTTGAAAATCTGGAGGTGCTGTACAAGGTCTTTATTGATAGTGGTAGTGTGGATAATTTGATGTCAAATGGGATGGTAGATAAGCTTGGGTTGGAAAGGATCACCCAAATCCATACAAGGTGTCTTGGTTGCAAAAAGGGCATCAAATCTTGGTGAATGAACAATGTTTGGTTAATTTTCAGATTGGGTCTTATAGAGATGATGTTTTGTGTGATATCATGGCCATGAATGTGTGTCGTGTTGTTGGGTAGTTTGTGACAATTCGATAGAAAGGCCATACATGATGGTAGAGAAAATGCCTACACTCTTGAGAATAATCTAAAAAAGCATACTTTGAGCCCATTGAAGGACAAAGGAGAGAAAGTGGACAGTAGTCGTAAAGGTCTGATTATTTCCAGAAAACAATTTTGAAAAGAGGTAAAGAAGGAGAAAACATGTTTTGCTTTCATTCCCAAACCCATGCAAGTTGGGACAGCGGGTAAGGCAAGTGATTTTCCAAGTGAAGTGAAGAATTTGTTGGAAGAATGTGCTGAGATTGTTCCACCCATGAGGAGCATTAACCATCACATGGATTTGATTCCCGGATCTTCTGTGCCAAACACCCACAAAGCATAAAGAGGTCAATAGGAAAGAACAAGAGTTGTTGGAAAGACGTTTGATAAGGGAAAAAGCTTAAGCCCATAGGCAGTTCCAACAATGTTAAGACCCAAGAAAGATGGAGAATGACATATGTGTAGAGATTCTAAATCCATAAACAAGATAACAATCAAGTACAAATTTCCATTTCCTCGAATAGATGTTGTGATAGATTGTTTGAGTGGAGCAAAGTACTACACAAAGATTGATTCGAAGAGAGTGGGTATCATCAAATCAAATTTCTGGAAGATGATGAATGGAAGACCGCATTCAAGACAAATGGAGGTCTGTATGCATGGCTGGTTATGCCATTTTGTTTGACAAATGGAGGCTCATGAATGAATTGTTGAGGCCGTGCCTTGGTAAGTTTATCATTGTCTATTTGGATAACATTTTGATTTTTAGTAACACAAAAAGAAGATTTAATGCATTCGAGGCAAGTGTTCCAAAGGTTGAAAGAAGAGAAATTGTTGGTCAACTTGAAAAAGTGCAGTTTTATGAAGATTAAGTTGGTTTACCTTGGTTTTGTGATCTCCAAGATTCAGAATGGTTTCAGAAAAGGTAAGAGCCATTTTTTGTGTGGCCAACACCAAAAGTATATTTAAAGCTAGATGTTTTCATTTATTAGCTAGTTTTGACTGGAAATTCATTAGAAACTTCAGTGGAATACGTGCATATTTCACTGAAATGAGAGGTGATAGAAAAAGTTCAAATGGACAAAATTCAAAGGTTGAATAACCAATATTAGCATTGCTGGATTTCAACAAAGTGTTCTAAGTTGATTGTGACGCTAGAGGAATATCGATAGGTGCTGTTTTGAGTTGGTGGAAAACCCATTACATATTTCAGCAAGAAGTTGAATAATGCCAAGCTGAAGTATTCAGTTTATGACCAATAGTTCTATGCAATTTTAGAAGCACTTTATGAAATAGAGACACTATTTGCTTCCAAAGAAGTTTTTATACAAGCCATCAAGCACTGTAGGTCTTAAACAACCAAGATAAGTTGAACCAAAAGCATATGAGGTAGGTTGAATTTCTTCAAATTCATTATTTTGTTTTGAAGCATGGAAGCGGAAATCAAATAAAGTTGCAAATGCATTGAGTAGAAGATGCCTCTTATTGAATGAAATGACAATAGAGGTGATTGGATTTGACTTCATGAAATATTTATTTGAAGAGGGTTTGAATTTCAAAAATGCATGGATATCATGCAAGAGCTCAATCAACATGGATAGAACGCCATGGCTGGATTTTTTTTTGCATTATGGATTACTATTTAGAGGACAATAGTTATGCGTACTGCAAGGATCAATGTGAGAGAGCTTGATAGAGGGGAAACATAGTGGTGGAAATTAATGGACATTTTGGCATAGATAAGACATTGGCACAGTTGAGAAGATGGCCCAAAATGAATGTAGATGTGAAGATGGTTGTGCAAGGTTGTAGCATATGTCAATATGCTAAGGGCAAAATTCAGAATGTAGGTTTATATCAGCCATTGCCAATACCAAAAAGAACATTGGAAGGCATTAGCATAGACTTCATGGTTGGATTTCCTAGGACACAATAGGGTAATGATGATATCTTTGTTTGTTGTTGTTGATAAATTTTCAAAAATGGGGCATTTCATTGCAGGTAAGAAGACTAGTGATGTCACGAACATTTCAAATTTCCTTTACAAAGAAGTAGTGAGGTTACATGGATTTTCAAAAACATATTGTCGGATAGAGGCACAAAGTATGTTGGTCATTTTGGTGAACTTTGTGGAAGAAATTATGTACTAACTTGAGTTTCAGTTCAGCATACCATCCACAATTGGATGGGGAAAAGGAGGTTGTATATCGGAGTCTTGGTAAATTGTTAAGATATTGGTAAATAGTGAGATTTGATCTTAGCACAAGATGATTTTTCCTTGTGTATAACAATTCAGGCAATAGGAGTACAAGGAAGACCCCATTCCAAATAGTGTATCGTTTCAGCCCAAGAGTTGTTTCAGAATTGCGAAAAATCAGCAATTTGCGTGGAAAAATTGTTGAAGTGGAGTATTATGTGGGGTATATGTAAGAAGTGTATCAACAAGTGAGGCAACGATTGGAACAAAGTACCACGAAATACAATGAACATGCTGATCTGAAGGTCTGACGTCCCGAACGTTTTGGGGACTTGGAGACTTAGAGGGGATGTCCCCAATTTTTTTTAAATCTTTCAAAAGTTTTATGATGTTTTTACTTTTAAAAAGATGGTATTTTTACTAAGAACATCAAATTATAATCTTTTAGGTACCTAAAATACATTAAATACAGTTTAAATCCCTAAAAGTTATTGAAAAAAGCTATAATATTGAAATATTAGTTTTTATGTATTATTTTAAAAGCTGTCGCCCTGCCGTCCCCAAAATTTGGGAAATTTTTCGCTGTCCCGGAAACCCTGTCCCTCCGTACCCCCATCCCCCTGTCCCCGAGACTTAGGTAACTATTTCTGAAGGAGTACAATGAAGACCCTGTTGCAAAATAGTGTATGGTTTCAGCCAAAGAGGTGTTTCAGAATTGCAAACATCAGCAAATTGAGTGGAAAAAGTGTTGAAGTGGAGGATTATGCAGTGTATATGCAAGAAGTGCATCAATAAGTGAGGGGAAGGTTGGAAAAAGCACCACGAAATACAATGAACATGCCGATCTTAAGTGTAGAGCAAGAGTTTTAGATTGAAGACTTAGTTTTGACACATTTGAGGTAGGAGAGGTTTCCGAGAGGAACATACAAGTTGAAGTGGAAGAATATTGGACCATGCAAGATTCTAAGAATATTTTCAGTGGATACTTGAGAGATAGAGTTAGCAGATGGGATTGATATATCAGTCATCTTCAATTTAGCGGATTTGTATCCATTTCATGAAGGAGAAAAAATGATGATGATGCTTGATGTTGGATCAGCTGCTTGAGAAAGCGGAGGTAGAAGCCATTCTGGACTCTAGAGTGGTCAAGAAGACTAGAGGTAAAGAGTATGTGAAGTATTTGGTCAAGTGGAAGGGTAAAGCAGCGGAAGATTCAACTCGGGTTGATGAATTAAAGGTTGTAAAGTACAACACATCATTGGAAGAGCTTATGGATTTTTCACCTACCCTTGCTGCCTAATGCAGGAGCATTTGGGCAAATTGACAATCTTACATCAATCAAAAAGATGTAGTAGTGTGTTGTTGTAAGTTTTCTGGTGTGCTTTAGTGTTGTAATGTAAGGGACAATCCAAAAGGATCCATGAAGCATCTCAAGACCTCAATCAAACTCAGGAAGCAAGAAGAAATCGACTTCAGTCATGAAAAAGGGCAGAATTGAGGTGTTTTTGTCTCATGGCAAAATTGCCGGTTATTATAGGCGGTGATTCCAAAACCACCTGTCACCATTAACCGGTGGTTACATAACAACCTTGACGGCTGTGAAATATATGGTCTACAGTAGATGGCAGCTTTACCTGCAGCTAACGCACACACAAGGTAATGACGCATAATGATGATTTTTGTCATTTGGAGCCTTTTTCAAGAAAGAAGTTCGAAGAGGCACTCTACAAGTTAGAGAAATGACAGAAGCACGAGAGAAGGATGGTTGACAGGAGCTTCGTGCTTGTTATAGAGGTGGATCTAGTTCAAAGAGGACAAAGAGGAGCAGAAGGTTGAGTCAAGTCTGGAATAGGACTAGTTAAGAAAAACATGTTGTAAAGCTTCAGTAGTCAGACCAAACTGAGAATCCATGGAGGAGAGAGATTTCCATTCATTATAGGTTCCATACTGAGTATCCAAAATGCTAAGTACCAGAGGAGGACCACGAAGAAGTGGAGATGTCCACTTCAAATGTCGATGTTCTTGAATATTATAGTCAGGGTCCAAGTATTGAAGTGGCCAGTGATTGGTATGCAGAATTATCTCCTTATCGAGAAGATAATGGTTCCACTACTTGAGCACTTGGACCAAGGTAATATAATTCCTTGTTGTAGGTGCTTTTTAATTGAGCTTGTCTTGTGCCAATGCTTTAGATTTATAAGCCATGAGACGTCCTTCCTGCTTAAGTACTGTGCCTACAACATATTGGGAAGCGTTGCTCTCAAGCTCGAATAGTTGATGCAAGTTGGGGAGAGCAAGCATTAGCATAGTGCAAAGAGCCTTTATCAAATGGAAAATGCTTGAGCAACTTATGGGTTCCAATTAAGATCCTTTTGACTAGTTAGCCGATTAAGCGGATGGGCAATGTGCAATCATTTATGCATTGTTGTGACCAAAAGGCATGACCAACCATTTGTAGAGTCCAAAATTGGTTTTGAAAGCTGTCTTCCAAACATTACGGGGCTCCATGCAAACTTGGTGATATTCAAAAGTCATATACATCTTAGTTAAGTACTTGGCACACTGAAGCTGGTCCAAAAGATCATGAATCCTGAGAATTGGGTAGCAGTTTTTCATAATGATTTCATTGAGAGCACATTAATATGTGACTATCTGCTACTCGTTATGTTCCTTCATTGCACGACGAGAGATTGACTTTCCTTATCTTCCTTTTATTTTTGAATGATACAAAGAGCAAGAAAATTATGGAGACTGTCCTGTCGGAGAGAAAAGAACTTATAGAAGAAGTGAGTTTATACATTACCATCCTTGTGGAGTGAGTAGGTATTGTGGAAGCCAACAAAGATGGCCTCTCATTCATTCTGATAAGGTCCTCCAAGTGTCAAACTGCAACAGTCAAGGGGACAGGCATCACAATTAACTGTATCTTGGAGTCACTTAATGGAAAACGTGGCAGAACTTTTCTGAGACAAGTGTGGAATGTCCCTCATTGACCCACCCTAAGTGGTATGGTTGTGAATGTGCTGTAGTCGGCAACTGAAGATCATCTACAAAATTTTGTAAAATCAAATTCTTTTGGTTGCAATTGTCTAGGATAAGCTCAACCAATTGTTCTTGATATGATAGTTATGTGGCAAAAAAGCTTCCTTAGTGTTGACAAAATAGTCATTAACCAGGAAAATGAGCTGAGGTCTAGAAGTTTTTGGATTAGTTATCTAAACTTAGAATCTTCTATTGTGAAGAATGCTCATCAAGAATGATGTGTCACGACATTCATCGGTTCGAATGTCCTGTGTGCTTGTGTTAGGCAAAATATTTCTTTCCATTGCTGGATAAAGGTGTTGAACCTTTAGTTGATCTATTTGTTGAAAAATTCTCAGGCAGTATGAGATAAGCTGGGAGGGGCAGGATGAAGAGTAACTCTTTCTTTGGAAAGAAAAAGCTCCACCTGTCACCCCTAGAAGGAAACACCCACCCTGGAGGAAACACCCCCTATCCTCTTTACATACGCGGGGCCCCTATATAGATCTGGGGAAGGGGGGGATCCGGCCTATATCTATCCTAAACCTAATGTTGAATCTCTCTTTTTTCGTAATAAAAAGAGGCTAGGGGGTTGCCATAATAGAGTAAGGATGGGGGGGATAGAGGGGGTAAAGAATCTCTATCCCCCCCCCTCTCTATTATATCTCGGCTCCCATCTATCTATAGGGGGGGGGATAGATGGCCCCATCTATAGAGATCTGGCTAACCCAATGAATGTGTTGCCCCCTCTCTCCCCCATGGATCTAGAGGGGACTTGGCTTTGGCACTCTTGTGTTGCTTAGCTTCCACCTTTAAAGAAAATAGGAAAGCATGCTCTATGGAAGTGATGGTGAAGAGAGTCCCACCAAAGATGAGAAAACAAACCTGAAATAAGTTTAATGTGAAGGACCTCATCAATTTCCTGCACCTCCAGCTTAATAGAGAGGTGATTGAACAGCTTGATGCATTCTGGACTGATTGTGTAGAAATTTGTTGAAGATGGAACAATATTTCCAATAGCTATTCTTTGCAACTGGGGGTAAAATTGCACCCAAATAATCGATTTGAGATCCGTCCAAGTACCATTTTGTGGTTTCTGTGTCACCTCTAGAAGCTGGACTTTCTCTCTATTATCACTCTACAACCAATTTCTGAACTCTTTCTCTACTATCACATAACCTCCATTGTTCTATGCTTTGACATGCCATGATACTGTAACAGAAAAAAAAGGAAAAACAAAACCATTATCTTAAAATGTTTTGCAACTCTCCATTTTCTGCTGATGAAATTTTATGTTGGGTATTAAAAATCCTCTTTCAAAGCTCTTCAGGGTATTGCCTCTTTGCTTCACTGCCTCAGCAATTTGGCCAGTAATTCTCCTGTGATTAACTGCCTGTTTCTCGTTGATAGGACTGCCCCAAAACTAAAGCCTTCCTCTCTTTATTCATGGGTTGTGTATGTGATGATGGTATTTGTCTCTTTGCCTTCGTCTTGACCTTCCCTCTCTCCTGTTGGCTCCTATACCATGTTGATACATGTAATTTTCTGGAAGAACAAAAAGTGAGATATGTAATGATATTCAAATGCATAGACGATTAATTTTTTTAAAAATTTATTTTTATTTGTCTTTCGAAGGATTTTCATAAACATCCCCAATGGAGTACAATCCTGGACATATGTATGCCTACAATCAGGCTATTCTACAAGCAATAATCCTTATTTTGCTCAATTTTTCTGAATAATATATGCTTATTTTGCTTTTATAGGAAGTTGTGTGTTGTTTTTGTTTACTTGGTTTTTCTTGGAAGCTGTTTCTGTGGTTTGGTATTTTGGTTAGGACCCGTATCCACAAGCTAAGTCACATTGTTCGAGTTCGAGTTCATGCTAGGTGAGGATAAAGTTCGGTCCATGTTTTCAAATGGATGAAGTTTGAAAAAAACATCATTAAGTTCAAAAAATAGGTTTTTTTAGTGTTTTTTTAATCATTTTAATTTTCTAAAAACAATTAATGCATAAATTTATTAGAGCGAGAGAGTGGAGAGAGCTTTCAGTCATCTTTTTTCAGTCAGGTATATGTATAGATACACATATTTATAAAATAATTTAAAAGCACGTAAAAAACTTTCCGTGTAAACTTATGCATAAACTTCAAGTTAATGTTCGACAATGACAAAGTTCAGTGTACCTTGTGACATAGTGCACGAGTATGAAATAATTAATTCCTTTCCACATTGGCTATTAATTTGATTCTGATTTATATTCTCAACATACTATCAGGATGTGAAGGAGCTCCTTTGTTGCCGCTGCTTTTCATTTTAGTTAACATGGGATTCAATATTTCTTTGCTGCATCTTCTCAAGATTTCTTCTGCCGTGGTCTCTTCTCTTGCGGCAACATTTTCAGGTACCTCAATCCAAAATTCTCTTTTGCATCTTGGGTTCTTACAAATTTTTGTTCGACATTTCTTGTTGGGGTTTTGATGGGACAACATTTGTTTTTGCAGTTCCACTTTCAATTTATATGTTTACGCTTCCACTTCCTTATATTGGGGTGGAATCCAGCCTACCTCCAGGATTCCTTATGGGTGCAGCTGTCCTTGTAACTGGATTGTTTGTATATAACTTGCCTAATCATACCAGTGAGGTCACTAAAGCAAAATAATGCAAATTTGGCGACCTTTCGTCCATTTTATCAATTTATAATTCTTCATTCATCATCGTGTTGAATGGGCACTATTAGGAAGATTAAGAGTTTCACTGGCTCAAAGTTGTGCCTCAGGAAACTTGTAGTCAATTTGATTCGAAAGAAAATATTGGCACAATTGTTGGAATATGTAGCAATTTTAAAAATCTATCGTGTAAAGAAGGTCCAAAATCTCCTCATGCAAACGTTTGAGTGATGCAAGTACTGCAATTTCATTAAATGTTTGAGTCAAGTTTTCCACGTGTGTTTTCTCTCATAGAATGGAAACCAAAATATAAATACAGATGGTTTTTTAAAATAAAAAACGGAGCAATTAATGCCTTTCATTTATTTTATGCTAATATATACAAATTAGTTTATTACCCGCTTTAAGATTATTGCAGCTCTTCACAAGCCATGTTTTTAAATAAAATATTGGGGATTTTAACTTGGGTCTCCCACCTTTAAAACCCATTTACAAAATAAGCTGAGAAAACAAAATCTTTTCTTCAATATTCAAGAAGCTTGTGTTTCAAAATGCCCTCTCAAAACCTTCAAACTACTACTTATGACCATAGTTACCATGTTCGAAAAGTTCGGATAGTTTGAAAGGGGAAAAAAGTTTGGAAGTTTGGAATTTTTCAAAAGGTTTGGTTTGGTTCAGAAAATTTACAAATATAAAATATATAAAAATAATAAATACTATACATATATGATGATATTTGAAAAGAAAAACCAATTACACAATAATAAATAAATATATTATCTACGAAGTTTTTCCTTTACCTACTTAGGTATTAGTGTTTCTTCTTTTGTTTTTGGTTTTTGTTGAAGTTCTTTTAATTTAAATGCTTTAATTTTTTAATTGAAAAAAAGAAAAAAAATGTTTGACCAAACTTGTTTGGTAAGTTCGTTCAGACCAAAAAGTATGGTTCGAACCGAATTTTCACCAAGTTCGTAAGAACATGGTAACTATGCTTATGGCAATAGTCATACTTGGACCTACCCAAAACAAAGGTTTACAACATATTCGAAACATTCATCTCCACTTTAATGTATGGTTCTTGCAGTTAACCTTGATGACCGGGGAAAGATTACTTGATAATTCTAACACCACCCAATCTTATTTTCTTCATCCCTTTCACGGGGTTATGAAAGGCACTATTATCGATTTTCGCTATGCATGAAAAACCATCTTTCATCTTGAAATTGAAATTCCATCCAAGGCGACTCTTGAATTTTCATTCCCTATCAGAAACAATAGGATTCTAGAACCAGTTAGTTTATAAAGCATAGCCAATATATATTGGCTACATACAAACTAGGTCAAACCATTTTAAAGTTTATGGCCAAAATATTTCATCCCTACCAATACTGGGGACATAGAGGTCATAGAGTTGGGAGATCATGTTATACCAAACCTAGACTCGGGGCCAATATGAATAAAGGAAGTATACAAAATGGGCATTGCCCTTCACGATTTCATCAAGAATTTTACCAAATTTAGCCGACTTCGAACTCAAAAGCCTTTTTGACCCAACCAATTATAACAACATTAAAATTTTGTCTTCAAGGGCCTCAAAATTGAGCTCATTTAGCCTATTCTATACCAAAATCCAAAAGAGCGAGATGACACAAAATTCATCACCTAAGGGCACTACTTCATGAATTAAAAACCGATTGCCACCCTTGTTTCACACTGGAACCAACCGATCAAACATCGGTTCTTTATCTCTCTCAATCAATATGCTCACCCTTCTCACTTTTGTTTTCATACTGCCTCTCGAAAACTCCACCCAAATTGGCCATGTAGTCCTTTGGTTTATTGGCTTTTTGGTGGCAACATGTGAAGGTAATTGAATCAAAAGTAAACTTAAAGCTTCTTCTAGGATGTTGCATAAGTGTCATTTAAGTTTATTCCTTGCTTCGTCTAAGCCCAAACTAAACTTTCATGGTACCAAGATCCCTGCACTAGTTAGAAACTCCATCTAACTTTAATTTTAAGAGTCCTAGATTGGTGGAAGCCATTAACCTTGTTATCTTTTTACTTAGGAGCGAGTTGACCTAAAGAATCGCCCTCGGCAAGGATTGACCCAAAGTAAAAGTTAAATTCCATGGAGGGCGAATCATGTTCACATTGTCAATTAATGCCGAAAAATCTAGTGTGTATTTAATTAATATTGGACATATTGTCTTGATTTTTCTTGAGTTTTCTTTGTAATTTCTTTTTCTGTTTTCATTTTTCATAAAAATTGTGTAGCGAGTAAATGGAGTTATGATGACCTTTTCTAAATGCACATGAGTATGCGCACACTAATAATATGTCAACATGTTGAAAAACCCAACCATTAATGTTTGTGTTGATTTGAGACCTACTTCATTCGTATCTCGAGATTTGTTTTTCGTATTTGTATATTTGTGACGACTCTGTTGTACTTATATGTGACTTCTTTTGTCTCAAGCTTTATTTGTTAGTGTAGGTTTTTTATTTTTATTTTATGGTTTTTAATGTGTATATAGTTTGTTTAAATGTCAACTTTGGAATAAATATGAATTGGTTATGCATTATATTTTTGGGTTGCGGACTCCACCTTTCTAGGGGTGGTTATGCCTCTCTTCTTATTTATTCAAACTATTTTTATCATTCTACTTATGTTTGGCTCCTCTCTCGCAATAGTATTCTTTTTGCATTTCCATTTTGAATCTTAAGAGTTTAGTGTGTCCATATCCTGCTAGTCTTTGATCGTGGTCCACTCTTACATGGTATCAAAGTAGGTTATGGTAACCAAATGCCTTTGTTGTGATTTATCTTGAAATCTTGTGTATTTGAGCTTGTATGTTATAGATCATTTATTTTTGAGTATGCTCTTCTTCTACGTCATTGAATGATTTGGAGAATTAGAATAAAATGAGGGAAAACATTTTTGTACAAGTGGTTTTGCAAGACAATTATCAACCACTGAATTTCCAAGAAAAATGGATTGTGAAATTGAGTTTGGAGCGTGTCAAAACCATATAAGCGATTGTAAAGTTGAGCATGTTGTGTGGTAGGCGAATTCAATCATTTTTTTGACGTGTTGTTGTATGACGACAATTGCAAAACAATTTGGATGGTGTCATATTTTGACATAAATCCAGTTTTTGGGTTTTAGACAAGAAATTATGGGCTGTTTGAGTTGTTGATTACAAGAGTCGGTCTGCAACAAGTAGATATGGTGTTTCTTTTCGCCCTAATGAATGTGTAGGAGTGTTGGAGCCTTTACGCACCGGTCTTAGAAAAGTTGCGGTTGCCAGTTGCCATGATATCATTCAGAGAGACCACACCCCTTTGTAAACCTCGCCCCTGGTCACGACCAAGACAAGGGGGCTTAGTCAAAATTTGTAAGAATGATTTGAGTTTTATGTTTCCACAATCCATAAGATTGTATACCGGTTTATGGATAAGGTTGATTTTATTTCTGTGCAGAATGAATAAGTGTTGAATCTAGTAAGTGCGATAACTTGTAGAATACATAACTTTACGTAGGCCGTTCCTTTTCAAGTGCCTTTTTTGAAAGCACATATTTTTCAAACTCTTCACATTAGTGTTATTTTCATATTCTTGTTTGGCATGTATGAGATACTTTTAGGCCTTGTAAAAATAGTATACGCACTAAAATATAAAGTGTCAATCTTCTATAATCTTAGCGAGTCATTGTTGATAATTTCATAGGGGGTTGCTTTGTGCCTTGTGTTTTCTGTTACATTTTCATTTATGATTTTTTTTCTTACTGTATTATGGATCAAAATTTGGTTCCGCTTCTCAGACCATATAACTATTATGAGTGAAAAACCAAAGTAGAAATATTTTTGAGGAATAAATGTTTACATAGAATCACTATGGGTATAGAAACCGAACCAACACCAAATGTAGAAAAGTCTAAATGGTTTAATCGATGTGATGAGGCATATGATCTACTATGTGTGCTTTGATATATTCGACTTGCTCTTTCACATTGAACCCATAAACACACTTAATGAGGTCTAGACAATTTTAGAATAACTCTTCGGGAAGCATGATGTAATGAGGGCTCATGAATTGAGGAATGAGTTCATTAGTTTGAGTCCAAAGAATTTTGACACAATACAAGTTCTACACTAAATTAAAATAACTTAGGTTATAGTTAAAACTATGTGGCTTCGAGAAAAAATGATGAAAATTAGATTATTTCGATTCTTACTTGAGTTAAGTCCCGACTATTTTGTTTTTGTTTCTACCTTCCATGCCACTAGGAGTGCCCTTGGAGTTATATGGACCACACCATCATTGGATGATTTGGCTTCCTCCTTGACTAGGGATCAAATAAGATTAATCGAGATGAGTACATTGAAGTCCTCTAAGTCATAAGCCCTAATTGTTAGTTATGAAAAATAGAAGGCTTCAAATAACAAGGACAAGAAACAAAACATGAAGGATTATGAGGAAAAAAGGATAATAGAGTAATGCTACTTCTAAAGAAACAACTAAGACTTATTTTTCATATGCCAAATCTAAGAAAGAGAAGGTCAAATGTGCGTAATGTAAGAGAATTGAATATGATGAAGATAAATGTATGAAGAAACAAATTGATCATTTGAAAAATATTCTTGAGAATTTAAGTGTCTTGATTTTATTAAACAAAGTTCATCAACTCATGATTTCTCTAAGGAAAAAGATAGTGATAAGGGGAAAGGAAATGGCAAGACCTTTGTAGTGATTTGCATCTCATCCTTACACATGGGTGATTGAGTATGGTGCTTCACATCACATGAATTCATCACATGACTTTTTCTTATCCATGGAGCCATGCTCTATGCCTTCTATTTTGATGGGTGATGACACTTTTTAGAAGTTTTTGGGAGAGGGTTTATTGAAGTGAGTGATGGAACATTCTAGGATGTTCTATGTGTTCCCTCATAATCGACTAATCTCCTATCTATTTATCGAGATCACTCACATTTGTTCATGAAAAGAGAGTTGAATTTACCCAAGATTTTGTTTTCATTAGGGAGTTGAATAGTGATTCTATAGTAGCAGTGGGGAGAGCAGATCACCAATCATAGTTATACACATAATCACACTTTGCTCTTGATCACCCTTTTACTACACTACATGAGTGGTTTGGCCATCTTAACTATTGCTACTTGGAACATCTCAATCACCAGGGTTGCTTTGTGTCCTTTTTTTTTACGGTGTTTTCCAGTGTTCACATACTTGGTAAATATCCTAGAAAGAAGTTAAACAAAAGCAAAAAATGGAGAGCTACACAAATTTTGGAGCTAGTTTAGAGTGACATTTTGACCCATTTTCACAACCTTCATTTAATAATACTAGATATTGTTGGTGTGTGTGACTTGCCTCGTTATCACTCGGGGTCTTGTCCACCTCACATGGTGAGTCATCTCACTTAGGCGAGATCATATGTCATAAAAGTTATATGACACATGACAAATTCTGTCATAGAATCTGTCATTTTCATATGTGTTAGTGGCGTCATAAGAGTTACATTCCCTTTTGAAATCATAACTCCTCTTTCCCTTATGAAGGGAATGCTTGTCTAGGCACGAAGTTACACAACACTCCCATATGTACCTTTTTTTTGATATATGAGAATGAGTAGACCTATTCTTTCATGCATGATTTTCCTTGTTCGATTATGCTTGTTGATTACTTGGAGCTTTCACGTCACCTTTGTTAGAGTGCAAACTCTTCGATGCGCACGGGCTTCTATCTTGATCCTCACGGAATAATATCACGAGATACATTCTTACCTTTATTGATGAATTTTTGAGGTATACTTGGGTGTACTTTCTTCTACAAAAGTATGAGGTTTTTGCTTATTTTTTAGGAATTTAAGAATTTTGTGGAGAAATAGTTAGGGAAATTGATTAGGGTTTTGAGCACATATAATGGTGTTGCGTATGTCAACCATCGTTTTGAGAGCTCTGCACTTCAAAGGGGATTGCTTTCTGACCTACCATTCCATACAGTCCTTAGTAGAATGGTGTGATAAAACAAAAGAACATGTCTTCAAAGGAAATGACAAACTATATGATACACTCCGGATCTCTCACACCTCGGTATTGGGTAGAGACCATTAAGCTGTGCATAGTACATGTAGAACGGTGTTCCTCATCGAGCTTTGAAAGGTGTCACTCCTTTTGAAGCTTGGAATGGTCAAAACCCATAGTTGAGCGCTTCATATTTTTACGTCTCCATCTATGACATACATTTCGAGGTGAAACATAAAGTAATGGATCCATAGAGTAGGCCTTGCATCTTCATAGGATATCCAAATGGTGTTAAGGGCTAAATGCTTCTTCATCCTACCACACATGAGTTGTTCATTGAGAGGAGTGTTTGTTTTTAGGAGAGTCCTTAAGACTCCACACTTGACACTTCTCCCTCTTTGGGATCACTAAGATTTGATTGACGGTTTTGATAATCGGCTTGAGTAGATTCCTAATGATGAAGATTCTTCTTCCATTTTAGATGATAAGAGTAGTGATAGGATTCACCTCTCTCTCTCAGTCACTTTTCAGGTGATGGCTATCTTCGCGATAGAATGCACCATCGCTCATAGATGCCCCCATAGATTATATGCATGACCATGCATGGGCGGAACCCATGGCAGTGGCCACCTCAGCAGTTTTTTTTAAATACATGTTTTTGACAACTAATAATTGCATCTGTCTATTTGTATCTCGGTTGGTAAAAATTGAAGTTGAGAAACAAGAGGTCGTAGGGTCGAATCCCGCAAATCACATCTAAATGACTGTTGAAAAATATAGTATGTTTTTCAACCAAAAATTTCTAAAAAAACTAACTCCTAAACTACGCAAAATGCATGCATGGAGTGGGCAGTTGCACTTTTCATGGGCATAGGTGCGATCTATAGGAGAATAGCTATCACCCACTTTTCATAGGTTAAGGAATCTCCTTCGACTCTTCGACTTGAGGTCCTCTTTGGGCTAAACAAACACTACAAGGTGTAGGTGATTGAGTAGGAGATCCATCGGATACTAGGTGAACATGTTCATAGTTCCAAGGTGTTCCACATGTCTTCACACCTTTGTTTCTAATCCAAAATCTTTTTGTGAGACATCGACACTCATGATTGGGATACAACTATGAATAAAGAGTATATTTTCTTGATTAGAATCGCTCTTGGGATTTAGTACATCTTCATAAGGTAAGGAAGCTTATTTTATGTAGATGGATCTATCAAACAAAATTTATAGAAAATGGGTCCATGGGTAAGCTCAAAACATGATTTGGTAGCAAAAAGGTTTTCACAGTTCTAGGTATTGACTATCTGAGACCTTTGCATTGGTTATAAAGATGATCTCTATTTGAATCACTCTTGCCATTGCCATAACTCATCGTTTGGGGGTTCATCAGATGAATGTGAAGAGTGCATTTCTTTATAGTGACCTTGAGGAGGAAATATATTTGGAGAAACCATATGGTTTTGTACATGATTCTTCCCTAGTATGCAGACTTTAGAAATCTATCTATGGCCTCAAACAAGCCCCTCGAGATTAATATGCCAAGATGGATTCTATTGGAGCTCAAAATTGCTCCCTGCTTTGAATCATACAAGATCCAAAATTATGAGGCAACATGTGATTGTCTCCAAGTGTGGGACTTGCGGCTTGATACATGACCTCCGAGAAGGCCGACTTCCTCTGCTCCGCAGATTGGGAGAACCCACAAAACACAACCTATTTTAATGCTAAAACTACTCTTATAGCTAATCATACACTAACATTTCCAAGGGACTAGGGAGAGAGATGCAAGAAATACAAATCTAAGCTAAAAGGGGGTGATAACACCGAGAAAGGTGGAGTATCCCCAATCTCAAATGACACATATGCAAGCTCGCATAAGCGGGATTATACAAATGCACACAGTTCAATGCAAATAGGTGAAGAACAAAAATACACAAGAGGGTAGAATATTCACACCAAACACAAAGTATTTGAAGGAAAGAGGGAAACCACACTTGCATTAATTGATCCTTTATCGTTTACATACAGAGCCGAGGAAAACATCTCGCATTTTGTGAGTTATAGAGATCGAAAACATGAATTTTGAGTTTCATTGTGAAGAGCCCAAAAATTGCAAAGGGAGAAATGGGAGAAGAACCCTTATAAAGTGTGCAAGCACTTGTATTTATATTAGTCGTGGAATAGAAAAAGAAGAAAGGACCCATTGAGTGGAATATGACCCCCGAAAACATGTTGAATAAGCATGGGTACCATGATTTCTTACAGAGTTTTCTTGTAGTACAAACATGGGTTCCCTTATATGAAATCCAATAACCATAACATGACCCCTTGATTTTATTACACGCCATCGACTATGCGAGAAGGATGCCATACTTCATTAAATTTTGGTTGTTGGGGTGGTCCTCGGTTCGGTGTTTGGCGTAACTTTGAGACCTTCCTTAGAAATTGTATTTGTGCTTAAAATTTACGGAAGACTATTGCCTTATTCCGTGAATTTCACCGCGACTTTTCATATTTCTTTCCTTCCGTAGACCTTCGTAGATTTCTCCCTTTGCCTTGATGCATGAAAATTCCTTTGCAACACTTGCAAATGCCTAATTCTTTGATTTGCGACTTTTGATCCTGTGACCATTTTCCTTTGTTCCGCAACTTTCGGAAAACCCGTGGAACACTTCCTATTAGAAGACCCACGGGACACTAAGTTAGTGTTTCATGGATTTTGAACTTAGTCGCTCACAAATTTTGTTCCATTGCCACGCGACCCTCTAAACTTGTTCCAATTTGCATCACAAATTATCCTAAGAGTAATCTATCCTTTGTGTCACGAAAATGACCAACTTCGTGAAACACCATTTTTCCATGCCGCGAAGGACAACTACTTTCTCATTTCCCTTGTTTTGTGACTTTTAAAATTTGTTGATTCCACCAACTCTATGTGGGTAAGAAACTCCATAGTATTCTAACTTGACTTTGACTCACACGAGACTAATTTCCTTAGTGCCGCAAAGGTTTAACAAATTCCACGAAACACTATTATTTCCAAAATTCACCTAAGTCCGAGACTACTCATTCCTTTGTTCTGTAGGTTAGGAGAACCCTTGAGAACACTAAGTTTCGTCATCCCACGGGAGACTGAATTAGTGTCCCATAGATTTTCTCAAGCACAAATATGACTAATTCCTTTTGATGAGTTGTTCAAAATTACATGGGGTATAATTTTGGACAACAAATTCCTTCTTTCTCATAGTTGGGTTCACTAGATGTCATTCTATTCTAGATGTTTACATTTTGCATTAAGATGATTCAATTTTGATTTTAGTTTTGTATGCTGATGATCTATTGATCACAAGGAGTTATTCATCCTCCATTGTACCAATGAAAACTGCTCTACATGACAGGTTCTCCATGTCTAACTTGGGTTTGTTGCACTATTTCATTGGGATCAATATTTTTTAGTTTGACTTAGGGATCACCATTGGACAATCCAAATATGCTTTGAGTTTTCTCACACTGTTTCACATGGTTGATTATAAGCCAACTCCAAATCATTTTAGTTTTGGAGCCAAGCTTGAGGCTGAGTGTTCTTCTTCATTGGGTAATGCTACCTTGTTGATCGTCTCATCAATTTGAATCACAATAGACCTGACATTTCATATACAATGTTCATGATTTCTAGGTTCATGCAAGAGCCTCATGAGTTGCACTAGAAGGAAACCAAACATATTCTCCACTATATTAATTGTACTCACATTTTGGGATCCACTATGGAGCATATATTGATGTTGACTTGGTTGGGGGCACATATTTATAATGAGCTAGTGATATTAAACCTCATAAGTCCACTTTAGGATATCATTT
The DNA here is from genome assembly GCA_018340775.1 of Taxus wallichiana var. yunnanensis. NCBI lineage: Eukaryota > Viridiplantae > Streptophyta > Pinopsida > Cupressales > Taxaceae > Taxus > Taxus wallichiana. Next base: position 723,541,596 of record CM031235.1, read on the forward strand.
TCTCTTCATCCGGGTTTGATTTGTTAGTCTAGTAAGAAGTAGAATTGTATTGTTATACCATCCACCGAGGCCGAGTACATGGGATCTATTATTGTTGCTCTTTGAGGTTATTTGGATTTAAGGTATTTTTACGAGTTTGGTATCTGTTTTTAGGAAACCCATAATCGTCTTCTCGTGACAACTAGAACATAATCCAGATCTGTAGGAATCCGGTCCAACATTAATAGACCAAGCACATCGAGATTCATGTGCACTTTATTCGGGAGCTCATTCATGGAAAAGTAATTGATCTTAGATTTTTCCAGATCGCAAAGCACATATATGATATATTCACCAAATCCTTCACCGAGAGAAAGTAATTTCATTTGTGGGCCTTTCTTGGGGTGTGGGAAACCCTAGCTTCTAGGGGGATATCTAGTCCTCTATTCGTTTTCTCTCTCCTCACGAGGATTCTCTCTATTCTTATGGGAGGCTTTTCTATGTACTTGGGTACCTTATTAGGCCTTATTGTCAAGACCTAATTCTTCTACCCACGCAAGCTATGCTCAAGGGGGGTGTTAGTGTGTAAGTTTTTATTCCACATTTTGTTTTTTCCTACGTGTATGTAGATTTCTTAGGTATCACTAGGATAAATGCGAGTTGGTTATACATTCTATTTTTGTGATGTGTGCTCCACCTTTCTAGGGGGTGGTTATGCCTTTTTTTTCCTATTTATGTATGACTTATCAAGTTGTTTTTGTAGACACCTAAAATTGGTTACTCAATTTAATGTCCCCCATGTTCGCTTACCTGTTGTATTCTTGGGTAACCCAGTGCACTTTTGTATCACTACTTCTCTGTTAGGGTATTGATTAAATATCTAATTAAAATTTCTATCCTAAGTTTGTTCCACCCCATTATATTTCACCCATGGATAATTAAACATTAAGCATGTAATTCTATCTTTTACATTTATTCCAACTACTTATTCACCCCATATCACTTCCCAACCTCTCGTGTCATTATTATCCATCCATCCCACCTATTTCTCCTCTCCGGAACCGCAAGAATGGGATTTTTCCCGTATTTGAGTTGGAAGGATAATATTCTTATCCTCACAACTCATCCCTTTTCGCCACTTGATGGGAGTCTGTTCCTGATCGGCGTCAACCGATCCTCGATCGACACCGATTTTCGGAATGGCACCGATTTTATCTCGGTCGATTGGTGCCGACTATAAATACACGACTGAACTCGATTCGAGGCGGGATGGTAGAGACTTGAGAAATAGTGAAAAGAATTATCAATCGAGAGAGAGCCTTAGAATTATCAAGAGAGAGAGAGAGAGAGAGAGAGAGAATTCGTCCAGATCAATCCACGAGAGGTGCAACGTTATTCGCCCTTATAATATCGATATCACTTAGGTTCTTCAACCTCTGGGTGACTCCATTTCTCCATCCATCCAAGGTGGAACTTTGTCAACATCTCTCGCAGCTCTTGTGGGTCTTCACAATCCGATCATCATCAATCATCAATTAAGCTTTTTGTGATTTCTTCTTGGTACGATGACCAGTACGATCGATGGCAATTAAGCATCAATCGATGCCGATTTGTCTAAATCGGCGCCGTTGCAACCATCGACGCCGATCACCATCCGATCGATCGCGCCGACCGGTTTGCAGAAAGGTACGAATCCATGTGACACAATTTCATCTTTATTTTTGAGTTTCTGCTTTCTTTCATTTTCTACTATTGTTTTTACATTCTGTCTGCAACTTAAAATTAGAAAATCTAAACATTTGCTTACATCTTTTATCATGTATGCCTTTATTCTTAATTGAAAATGTGAACTGACATCCACCGAGGAAGCTAATCGCTTCTCGGACCCGCTTTCGGGTAGTTCACCCTTATATCTTCTAACATCATCTTTTTCTGTCAAGTATTCGTGCATCGCAGGTTTCTTGGATCTACTCTGCAGGATTGCTCATGTGTGCCCGTCTTAATTCCATCAGGCTTTCTTTCCATCTACGTCTTCGAATCTTGTCCAATTAATCAGGTATCGACTTTATTTGAGTTTTCGGGTTTTTGTGTTTAGTTTGGTGCATTAACTTGGACAGGTAATAAGCCCGAAATTCTTGATCTACATTTTGGCACACCCGGTGGGACCTTACCAAAGTCCCTTATTGGTAAGTTCATCTCTTTTCCAGTTTTGAGCTTTGTTCTTTTTCTTCACTGATTTTCATCAGTTGTTCTTAAGCATTTCCTTTCATCGTTTCGGTCTTGCTTCTTTCATTTCTAAATTTGCAAAGTTAGGTTCCTTCTTTTTTGCAAATCTCAATTCAATTTCTATTTCTAAGATTAGTAAATCCTTCATTTGATTTCAAAGTTGCATTTTTGATTCATCTCTTTGTGTAAAATTGTCATTTCCTTGAAAGTTTTCTAGTTTCTTAAAATAGAAATTTCCTTTCCACTAGTATCTAGTTATCTGGATATATCTTGTTGGATTTGTTTACATGTTCTACTTAACCCTATTTTGCGGAGCGGTTTGCTTGTTCGCGGGATTGTTTGAGGGGAAGAGCTCAACAACACGCTTTTTGAAGTCCACACACCTTGGAGAGCTAAATCTACAGGTATTTCTCTTTTGCGGTGTTTTCTCCTTTTTAAGAACTTAAAAAGAACTTGTTTGTTTGTTTTTTATCACACTCAAACACTTTGGTTTTGGTTCTTAAAATGAATTAATCGCAATGGGAAAAAACTTGTATGACTTGTCTTCATTGAAGCCAAACACTTCGGTTTTAATGCTTAAAAAGAACATTTTCTTTTTCATTTCTACTGTATGTTCTTCACCTATTTCTCTAAATAGGTTGGAAAATTAATCAAAATCAGTAGTGACACTATTTGATTTTTTTATTTTTCACCCTTGCACACAAAGCCAAAATCACTAGGTATAAAGCATTTAAACAAAAGCTCCTTCCTTGGCCTCGCCTACTTGGAAGTGACATCCAAGAGGAAGAGCCTACGTGGTACTTGGGCCGCGCTATAAATTCATGAAAGTTCTGGTATATATTGGCAAATCACCCGACTCCATTATCGCAGTGGTGTGTGAAGTGCGGGGGTAGGCCCCTATATCAAGCCATGTACTAGTCTTTTACTGAAGTGCCTTTGGGACTCCTCACCAAAACATTCCCCAAACCATCCTTAGTTTGGCCAATTGAGTAGTCCCCATTCTAAAAGCCTTCACTAACATTTTCTTTCTTAAAAAGCATGAAAATTTAAAAGAGATAATCACCTACGCTGCTTGAATTGTTTGTGCATTAATTAGGTTAATCTCTTTATGTGTTTGTGCTTGTTTAAGCCGGTCATCACCCCTTCACAATCTAGAAAAATGGCTCAACTGGCTTCTTCCTCATCCGAGACCCCGCTCATTTGGATGTTTCGGCACCCTCGGGTCTTTTTTGGGACCAATATTAGTTGGTTCCCCATCTTGGTTATATAATCCTTTCTATCATCCTAAAGCGATCCCATCACAACCGGCTTCCCCCGATCCTTCAGAGGTGCCATCTACTTCTGATATAGAGTATGTTCCTCGCGGAGATCCTGAATTTCAGGCACTCCTTGACCATAACTCGGTAGCCCTTATGGACTACTTAGTGCATAAGTCTACTCGAATATCTAATCATGGACCACCAATCCATCAGGTTTACGATTATCCTCATGAGCCATCTCAGGCTCTCATAAAACAATTAGTATGCTTCTTCTCGCCTCGAACCATGGAAGAAGGTGGCATCTATGCCTCCTTTTTCTCTTCCACCAACCATGTCGACTGGTTCTCAAATGACACTGCCTATCCCTAGTGTAGCAGCTACCTCGGCTACCCCACAGCCTACTTTCAAGAGGCCCTCTTCTTCAGCTATGATGAGTGCGTCCACACTCCCATAAATTCGTTGTCAATTCTTCTATGCCATCTATTACATCTCAGGGTCGGTATCTCTCTTTGAGCCAACCCCCTCCTATGAGTCATTCGAGTTCCTCTTTCTTGTCTTCCAAGTGATCTTTCTTCCAATGCTCTAGTGACAGTGGCTTTTACCCATCCCTTGGCGTCGGCACCCTTAATAACTAATCCGGTAGTCAAAAGCCTCATTCAGAGTTTGTTTCCCACGTCACAAACCATATCAAATCAAATCAACACCCACATTCCTCAATCCATTCCGATTCAGTCGGTAAGTGTAGGAATCCACCAATCACAGGCTCCATCTTTCATTCAACAACCTTTCTCTCAACCACTTGTCATCTCACAACCTATTTATACTCAGGCTCCTTCACACCAAATACCTCGCTAGGCATCACCTAGAATGCCTGGTTATTCCTCTTATCATCCTATTAATTAGTAGATGAATCCCCCATTAACGCCTCAAAAACATACCATTCACTTCTTATACGGGACATACCAACATGCCCCCTCCTCAATCTAATGTCATCCAACTTATTTTCAAGAAAATCGTAAACCTAGAAGCCTCCACCAAAGGGGCTTGCCCTTCATACTCTTTTGAAGAAGTATGTAATGAACCAATTCATCCATCAGTGGCTTTTAAGCCTTATCCTCCCCAATGGGAACTTCCTAAGTTCTCAAAATTTCATAGTCGGGAGGATCCTCAACAACACCTGTGAGCATTTAAACACGCTTGCTACCTTATAGTCCAAGACCAAGAGCTTATGCTCCGTACCTTTCCTATGTCTTTAGCAGGGCCCGCTTTAGACTAGTACAATAACATACCCCAACATTATCTATTTTCTTTCTCTCAATTAGCCCAGATGTTTGTTGAAAACTTCTCAATAAACATCACACATAAGATCTCGATCACAGATATTTATAACATTCATCAATTTGATGATGAGTCTATTAGACTTTGTCGCTCGTTGGAGAGGAATAATAAATCAGTTGTCCTTCTCCCTCCCTCAATCTCAGCAAATCGAGTTGTTTACTCGATCTTGCGCCAATCATATTTCTTCCACTTTAAGGATTCAAACCTTTCATACATTTGAAGAAGCCTTTACGATGGCACGCAAACTTGAGTCTTGCGCCATCGAACAAGGAAAGTTAAAACTTCGCTCTAAGTCTAAACCATATTTTTCTCGGTTTACAAAATCAAACCCTTCTTCTTCTAACAAAGACAAGAATCAGGGGTCCACAAACACTATCGTCTTAAAAACATCACGATATGATAATACTTTTAATCGAACACCTCGGAGAGACTCTTCATCTTCTCGAAAAGGACCTCCGTCATCTCGGTCTTTTACTTCGTTGGGGGAATCATATGCTTATATTTTAGACAAAATGTTGGAAGTTCACATGATCGAACTTCCTCCTATTAGAAATTTTGATGAGAACCAAGAGCGACCATTACGGTATCGTGAAAATGACTTGTCATTATTATAGAAACAAAGGCCATTACATTCAACGATCGGACCTTCAAAATCTCGTCCAAAAATTCATTGATAGAGGCGAGCTCATTCTAGAGACCCAAATGCCCCCAAATCAGGCGCTTGCCATTTTTAAACAACCTTTTCCAAATCATTCCCGAATAATGACGCTTCAGGGTCTCAAAAACCAAACACGCATACTATTAGCTCCATTTCTATTGATAGTTCTTCTTCTAATTCTAAGCCATCTACAAACATGTCAACTGAATCGAGAACTTCCTTCCGCTCCTTCAAATTATGAGATTCCACCATCCTCGGATGGTCCATCTTCGAGTCTTCCTTTATTGTTAGAGACAGAGTCATCTCCTCTCGCCTCTCTATCTGATCTTCCATCTATACCTGAGACAGTGTCATCTTCATCTGTCTCGTCATCAAACATTCTTTTGGTGCTTGAGTCATTTACATCCCTTCAAATTTCCACTACGAATACTTCTACTTCTGTCGCTCCCATTTTTTCCACGACCATGCCTTTGGTCAACGTACCCATAGTTGTACCAACTTCTATGCCTTTGGAAGCGTCTTCGATCTTGACTCTTCTGTCTCTTTTCCTACAATAATTGCACCCATAATTCGCATCGAAGTACCCTCCTCACAAGAGGTTGCTTCTTCATTACCTACCTCTTTCACCATCAGTGCTTCCTTGCCTATTAAGGAAACATCTAAAGAGATAACATCGACACCCATACTTGCCGATTTCTGGACTCAGACATAAACAGTTGGAATTTATGTCTAAGGTCGCATCATCGGTATCATCTCCTTTACTTCCTCCGAAACGGTTACAATCACCTTATGCGGTCGAAGTTGTCACCATCCCTGAAAAGGGAAAACCAATATTTCGGACCATCAAAACTCTTGGTGCCCTCCCTCAAAAATCCCTCTCTACGCCTCATAAAAAAGTGGATTTATTCACTAAAAAGGCATCTTCTTCTATAACACCATCTTCTTCACCGGTGCCTCGTAAAATGGATTTACCTACTGGAAAGGCGTCACCTCTTTTATCAAAACCATCATCTTCGTCACCAAAAACCAAGGCACCTTTTGTGCCTCCTATCAAATCTATTTTGGGAGCTCCTCCCCCATCTAAATCAGTCTTATCTAAATCATCGTCTGTTTTGGTCAAGCAGCCTTCTTCATCTCCGAAGACTAAAACACTTGTCATGTCTTCATCATCTTCAAAATCTATCTTAGGAGCTCCTCCTCCGCTAAAATCAATCTTGCCTCACTTGCTTCCATCTCAAGCACCTAAGGCTGCTTCTCCCAGTGTTCAGAAGAGCAAAACAGTCCCTAAAAAGACTGTCAAACTAGATATGCAGGCTCTTTTACCTCAGCAGTCTGCTAAGATTAAAGAGGTGCCTCCTTCACCTCTGTCCACATCTTCGTCTACCGGATTTTATACTGAAATCCTTCACCAACTTATCCAATATTCATTTATATCACTTCCTCCAATCAAACCCTATAATCCCAAAGGAGTAAAACCTTCATGGTTCAACTCTGATGTAATTTGTGCTTACCATCGCACTCCAGGTCATAACACCGAGGGATGTAAAGCCTTTCAATCTATCGTTAACAACCTCTTGGAAGAAAATGATCTCCTATTGGAGAAGGAAGAGGAACAAGTGTCTCCTATCACCCCAACTACGTCGAGCTCGAATGGTCTATTTAGCCCCAATTCTATTGATATCACTCCGGATGACCTTCCACCCTCTCAAATCAACACAATTTGTATAGCCACTAGAACACAATGGTACGATAATCCATCATCTTTTACAGCTCCTTGACCACGAGTCATTATTTATGCTGCCCCCAAAGGAGCTCCTCCTTCCTCGTTGGCCCCGAGACCTTAGGTCTCTATTCATGCTTCACCTCGGGCTCATATTCCCGTGTCAGTTGAGGAGAGTGTTATAAAACAACTCACCCATGCTCCCGTCAAAATGCCTCTTTTTGACCTCATTCGATCATCTCCCAAAGATCGCTGAGCTCGATTGATAATCTGCACCTTTGCATTACGGTGAATTCAGATGAGCCCCAACCTTTCGAGATGGTTGTCGGGTTGAATAGATTGTCAACCACCATCTCCTTTGAGGATTTTGAAATTCCTCCCTTTCTTATGAGGATTTAGAGGCTCCTCTCTTTATCACAGTTCAAATCAATAACACTACGTTAAAATGCACTATGATCGACAGTGGTGCTACACTCAACGTCATTTCCTCCCACACATTTGAGCAACTTAAGTTACCAAAGAACGTAGTGTCACCACCGCCTTTTGCCCTTCGATCATTTAACGATCAGCTGAAAGTTACCTTAGGAACTGTGGTCCTGCCCATTCGGGTAGGCAAGAAACTTCTTCACGAGATTTTTACATTGTCAAAGGAAAATTCCACTACAATATGATCCTCGGACGCTCCTGGATCCGTACAATGCATTGTGTCCCATCAACCCTCCATCGATGCATAAAATATCAGTATGAGGGCAAAATCTATACTCATCCAGGAGACCCTTTTCCGTCTCGCACAATGTGACATGACCACATGGTCTGTCCCTCCAAAGGAGAACGCTGATTCTCCTGACGAGGCTTGTTCGTCCTCTTCCATACTTGCAACAAAACTACCAGATCTACAAAATTTGGAAGATACGTTGTAACATTTTTTGTTAGGAGAGCTTCCCCTTCTCTCTTTTGACGCCCATCTCAAACCTAACGAGTATGGTAGGCTAGACAAACAACCTGAATATCAACCAGGTATTGGCCGCATTGTCACCATTGGTCTGCCCAATGTGACGGTGACTTCTTCATCTACGATGGTCGTGATGCACCTCACTATCGTCTAGATTCTCCTCTGTAGGGCCAAACCCTATTCGGTAGGGTTTGATTATCTACAAAATCCCGTGTTCACAAAAACTTATCTATATCGATGCGCGTGGAAGGGATTTGGCATGGGAAAGTATGAACAGGGTGTGCATGACCTCACATCCATTCCAACTCTTAAACCACATCAAAAATTTGGTTTAGGGTTCAAACTTCTCTCAAAAGCCATCGTCACCATTCTCGTTGAGCCTCTTCCATTGAGGAACCATCTTCTCCCGTCAGGTCTAAAGCATCATTTGATGTGGATGACACTATTTTCATCCCGCCTAACTTTTTTTTTAGTCAATTTCATTTCCTTAGGTCCACTGACCTATAAGAATAATGGAAAATCCACTTCCATACCATTGGTCTTCCTCGAAATAGTCAGAGATGACTCTCCTACTATCAATACTATCCAATGGTTGGATGATGATTACGTCCTTATTTATCTAGGGGCGGAAAGGATTCTTATCTTCCTAAAACCATTCCTTCGACACATCTACATTTCTTAACGAAGCCACTTTGTCGACCCTAATATAAGGACTTCTAAAGACCCTTGCATCATTAAGGTCAGCCAATGTCTTAACCCATAGGAGTTAGGAGACTTCGTTGCCTTTCTTTCCAACTATGGCCAAGAGTTTGCTTGGTCATATGAAGATATGCCAGGCCTCGATCCTAACACTGTGATCCACAATATCATTACTCTTCCAGACATCAAACCAGTTAAACAAAAACTGTGTAAGATGCATCCTCGTGTAGCTCTCCTCGTTAAAGAAGAGTTAAAGCGCTTGCTTTCCGCCAACTTCATCCAACCCATTGACTATCCACAATGGGTTTCAAATGTAGTACCAATAACCAAAGCTACTAGGAAAATTTAAATTTGCACTGACTTTCGGGATCTTAATCTCGCTTGCCCGAAAGACGATTTCCCTCTACCTAATATCGACCAACTCGTGGACTTAACTGCAGGCCACGAGATGCTTTCTCTTATGGATGGTTTCTCTGGGTATAATCAAATTCTCATCGCACTAGAGGATCAACACAAGACTTCCTTCATAACTCCTTGGGGGACTTTTTGTTATCACGTCATGCCCTTCGGTCTTAAGAACATAGGGGGCAACTTATCAACGCGCAATGACCTACATCTTCCATGACCTCTTACACAAAACTATAGAAGATTACATCGACAACATCCTTGGTAAATCCAAACACCGTCAGGATAATCTTCTCATCCTTGTGCCTCTCTTTAAGAGACTCATTCATTTTTGTCTTCACCTAAATCCGTCTAAATGCATGTTTGGCATTCTCACTGGTAAACTCTTAGGCTTTATCATTTCTATCAGGGGTATTGAGGTCGATCCTGCAAAAATAAAGGCTATCATTGAGATGCCTCCTCCTTCCAACTTAAAGCAGCTCCATGGTCTTCAAGGACGCTTTTAATCGGTGCGTTGTTTTATCTTGCAACTTTCGGACCGTTGTCATCAACCTTTTCATCATCTCCTCCGTAAAAACGTTCATTTTGAATGGGATAAGCGTTGCCCAAAAAAGCCTTTGATGATCTCAAAACTTATCTTCTTTCTCCACTTGTGCTCACACCTCCACGTGAGGGGGAGCCATTCTATCTTTATATTTTTGTGACTGACCATGCTCTGGGAGCCATGATCTCACATTGAGATGCTAATGGTAAGGAACATGTTGTCTATTATATCAGTCGCACTCTTCATGAGTATGAAACTCGCTATTTGAAGCTGAAAAGTTGTGTTGTTCTCTCTTCTTCACGAAATCTAAACTTCGTCATTACCTCCTTAATCATAAAACTCACATTGTTACAAGTGTCAATCCACTCAAGACAATGCATGCGAAACCCTATCACAATGATCGTATCACTCGTTGGCTCATGCTCATGACAGAGTTTGACCTCGAGTTCATCTCATAGAAATCTATCAAGGGTCAGGTTATCGCTGATCAATTAGTTGATGCCCCTCTTCCGGACACTCAAGTCCCCCTCGCTCAATTCCCATACAAGTACATCCAACAAATTGATTTCAGTCTGTCTCCATTTAAATTAAAACTCTTCTTTGATGGGTCCATGTGTCAGCAAGGGGGAGGCGCAAGTTTTGTCATGATTCCTCCTTGGGGTGCACCTATCCCTGTCGCACACAAGCTTAACTTTGAATGTACCAATAATATGGCTGAATATGAAGCCCTCGTTTTAAGTCTTCAAAATGCCATTAATCTCGACGCTCGCCATATCGACATCTTCGGTGACTCCGAGCTCATTGTTAATCAGTCACCGGTGTCTATCGGTGTAAAAATGATATCTTTCAAAAATATCGTGATATTGTTCTCTTTCGCCTTCAATCTTTCGATAAATTTACTATCCAGGGCTATTCCTCGACCTATGCAAACTAATTTTCGAGATACGATGGATTCTTTAGCCTCACTTATTCCTCCATTCACTGAAGACTCACGACTTTATGTGGTTGTTTAGCATCTAGACGAACCATCTCATCTCAGGCGGTTGACTTCAATCAACGCCGTCATGACTGACACTCAAGATGAGTGGTATCAACACATTTTCGATTATCTATCCTACTCGGTGCTTCCTCTAGATTTGACTTCCAATGGTAGAAGATCTTTTATCCAATGCGCAAACCACTATTCTATTCTGGGTGGAGTCTATTACAAACGTGGTTTTGAGGGTATTTTGCTTCGGTGCCTCAAAACCCCCGAATCATCTAAGGCCATTCAAGAGGTCCACGACGGTATCTGTGGTGGACACTTTGGTGGTTTGGCTGTGGCTAAGCACATCCTACATTTAGGTTACTATTGGCCTTCTCTTAATCAAGACTGCTGCGAATATGTCAAGAAATGTGTCAAGTGTCAACAACATGCTAATCTTACACATATCCCTAGTCAGGATTTGCAACCTGCAGCGGATTTGTGGCCTTTTTCACAATGGGGTCTTGATCTCGTTGGTCTCATCAATCCGTGCTCTTCACAGCAACATCACTCTATCATTACTGCCATAGAATACTTCACTAAATGGGTGGAGGCTATTCCTCTTTCATCGACCAAAGCTAAACCTATTGTTGATTTTGTCTATCAACACATCATTTGTCGCTTTGGTGTTCCTCACAAACTCATTACAGATAATGGAAAGTCTTTCAAAAACAAAGATTTGTAGAAACTTTGTGACACCTTCAATATTAAACTCAGCTTTTCTTCTCCATACTATCCACAAGCTAATGGCCAAGCTAAAGCTTCTAATAAAACTTTGCATAATATCCTCACAAAGGTAACTAGTCGAGCTGGTAGGGATTGGCATTTACACATCCCTTTTTCTCTTTGGGCTTATCGGACTAGCATTTGTACCCCTACCGATGCTACTCCCTTATCTCTCGTCTATGGGTCTAAGTCTATCCTTCCTTTGAAAGTCCAGATTCCCTCTCTTCGCTTCTCTCTCGGAGAGTTTGTCTACGATGAAGACTATCGTCAAAACCGTCTAGCATAGTTTGAGTTGTTACATGAATGTTGTCTCAACGCTCTTGAACATCATCAAGTCTATCTTGAGCATGTCAAGCATGCTTATAACAAGCATTTTGCAACAACGTGACTTCCAAGTTTGTGATCTTGTTCTTAAAGAAAACCAAAATGTCACTACTACAGAACGGAGTCAACGTGGTAAGTTTTCTCCTAATTGGATGGCACCGTGCGTTGTCACTCATAAGTACGGGTTCGGGGCTTATCACTTTGTCTTCCATGGATGGTTTACCTAAAATGGAACCTCTTAATGCCTTGCATATAAGGCCCTTCTACCGTTAAAATCTATCTTACATGATCTTAGTCGCAAATCCCTTTGTACCAAAGTCATGCATTTCGTAGTGATTTGGAACTATGTGGTTCTCTCGTTATTTCTTTTATACCTTAAATATGAGTACTTGCAGCTATACTCATGGCATTTTCCTTATGGATTTGTTCCTCCTCATGGCATTTTCCTTATGGATTTGTTCCTCCTCATGGTAGGAATACCTTAATCACTACTTCATCCGCACTAGGTGTTCATCTTGATAAAATCCACTTGGGGCATGAGTATGTGCTTGTATACGTTTTCTTTCCCTCTATCTCGATCTATCTGGTCTAAACTCGGCTTCTTCCAAAAAAAAAAAAGAGATGTTATCATAGTCCCAAAAGATAGACTAATCCCTCGAAGGACAACTATCCATGCCTTATCAAAATAAATAAAAAACGTAGACCATTCCTCGAAGGATGGTTACCATCAAATTCAAAATACGCATGCCGCTCCTCTTGAAGGGACATTGTTTATTTTATGGCATTTTGAGCCTTTGCAGTAATAAACTTCCTCTCTCGGCCAGTTTTTTCACTTGTTAGCATATCCGAAAGACTTCCCGTATCGATCAGTCTTTCCATATCTAGCAAACTACCCGCATTGATCAGTTTTCTTTTCTATCAAAAGGAAAATCATGAAGCTGTGATATGAGACCTTTTCGATCATATGGAGACCCTGTTTTCCCCATATGGGCGCATATTTAATCCTTCATGTGTTCTGATGAGATGCATACTTATCTCTCTGTCCTTATCTACCTCCTAGATCTGGTTTGCGACTAACTAGTGTCAGGTTTATTTTATCCGTGTCTATGGCCTTATGTGCATCGTCTTTCGATTTACCATCAAGGTCTCTATTTATGGTCGGTTAGGGGACTAACTTATCATTCTTTTCCTATCTAGGTGTAGTGATTTTTATTTCTAAGGGATAAGATCATTACATCACTTTCTTTTCATCAAATCAAATGGACATTACCCATGTTCATTTGTTATTTATCCAGTTAAATTGACATTTAACATGTTAATTTAATCAATCAAATCTATCATCTATCTATGCTCATCTTATCTACTTCATCTAAAATCATCAAAGCAACATGTATTATGTGGATCCATCTATGCCTTTGCTTGGGGCATCTCATCATTATATCTTTTGCATGCCACCCATAAGACACCGGTTTTGGTTAGCCTGGCAACATTTTTATTGCAAAGTCCACTTTGTGGCCATATTTTGATTTCCACGATGGCTCTCCTCTCGAGGCCATCGCTTCATCCTTCTTATCTAAGCGTTGATGCTTGGCTTGTTTATCTGATCGTTGTTATGACCTTATTTCTGCCTTTTGGTGCATATTTTCAGTGTTATCACCCATTCCGAAGTTTTTCCCCGTATCGCATGGGTAACTCACGTTTTGTAACATAAAGATAGCGGGTGCAGTAGGCACTAACGTCATCTCGTTCGAAGTCCGTCTAGTTGTCCCTACCAATGTGTCACTCTTTGGTTGTTACTATTTTCAATCACCTTTAACTCACAAGTCTGTAGCCACTAACATCGTCTCATACGAAGACCGTCTAGTCTGCCCTACCAATGTGAGTTCCTTAGGTCGCTACCTTTTTGTTTTTTACGTGCATCATCAATGATCAGATCTACTCCAGACATCTAGCTGGGGCATCCTCTCTTCTATTCTTTTTCATCTACCTTTTTCAAACTTGGGATCGGTTGGCTTTTTTTGGGGCCACCCCATCCCTAGTTTGAGGGGGAGCGCATCATCAATATTCTTCCTTTTCTTCCAACTCCTTGTTTTTGTCTCGTAGCATTGCTTATCGCAAGTTACTCGACAAAAAGGGGCAAATGTAGACACCTAAAATTGGTTACTCAATTTAATGTCCCCGTGTTCGCTTACCTATTCTATTCTTGGGTAACCCGGTGCACTTTTGTATCACTACTTCTCTCTTAGGGTATTAATTAAATATCTAATTAAAATGCCTATCCTAAGTTTTTTCCACCCCATTATATTTCACCCATGGATAATTAAACGTTAACCATGTAATTCTATCTTTTACATTTATTCCAACTACTTATTCACCCCATATCACTTCCCAACCTCCCGTGTCACTATTATCTATCCATCCTATCTATTTCTCCTCTCTTGGGAAGCGTGCGGCGGGATTTTTCTGTATTTGAGTTGGAAGGATAATATTCTTATCCTCACAACTCATCCCTTTTTGCCACTGGGAGTCTATTTTCTGATTGGCGCCGACCGGTCCTCGATCGACACCAATTTTTCGGAACGACACCGATTTTATCTCATTCAACGTCGACTATAAATACATGACCTGAAATCAGTTCTGGTAGGATGGTAGAGACTTGATAAATAGTGAAAATCTTGAGCAAGCCTTAGAATTATCAATCGAGAGAGAGAGAATTTTGTCCAGATCAATCCCTGAGAGGTGCACCGTTATTCTACCGTTATAATATCAATATCGCTTAGGTTCTTCAACCTCTGGGTGACTCCATTTCTCCATCCAGCCAAGGCAGAACTCTGTCCACATCTCTGTAGCTCTTGCAGGTCTCCACAATCTGATCATCGTCAATCATCAATTAAGCTTTCTGTGATTTCTTTCCTACGACAACGACCTAGTGCGATTGATCGATTAAGCATCAATCGACGCCAATTTGTCTAAATCGACACCGTTCCCAACCATCGACACCGATCACCGATCTGAAAGGTATAGAATCTAGGTGACACAATTTCATCTTTGTTTTTACAGTTTCCTACTTTCTTTCAATTTCTGCTGCTGTTTTTACATTCTGTCTGCAACTTAAAATTAGAAAATCTAAACATTTGCCTATATCTTTTATCATGTATGCTTTTATTGTTAATTGAAAACGTGAATTGACATCCACCGAGGAAGCTAATCGCTTCTTGGACCCACTTTCTGGGTAGTTCACCCTTATCTTTTTCTCGTCAAGTATTCGTGCATCACAAGTTTCTTGGATCTCCTTCGCGGGATTGCTCGTGTGCGCTCGTCTTAATTCCATCAGGCTTTCTTTCCATCTACATCTTCGAATCTTGTCCAATTAATCGGTATTGAATTTATTTGAGTTTTCGGTGTTTTTGTGTTTCGTTTGGTGCATTAACTTGGACGGGTAACAAGCGCGGAAATTCTTGACCTACAATTTTATCATTCGAGTACAAGGTGGTTATTCTTCTCATGTTTGGTTCCTCTCTCTCACATCAATGTTATTTCTATATTTCTATTTCACACGTTAAGATTTTAATGTTATCATATCGTTCAGTGCTTGATCTTGACCCACTATCACATTATTGATATGTAAGTGTGTAAATCAAAATATGCACTAGACCGATCTCATTGTGCCCATATGAAACAATACATGTGGTGTACCTAAAGATGGATTAAGAAACACATATTTCTCCAAGTTTTATGATGGAGTTGAGGGTTAGAAAATGCAAATAAAGATGGGCCCCTAATTGAACTATCAACAATTGACAATGACCCTTGGTTTGCTTTGGTAATAAATGATATATGTGTGCATACTTGACTAATTCTATTGTAATGTTATCTAAGAGATAAATGCTTCAATGTTTGACTCAAATGTTCTTCTTAGAGTTGTTTTTGATATGGGACCCCTAGATGCCTATAATAGGTAAGGGTGTATGCATTTATTGACATATTTCTCACTCAATTGGCCATAAGTTGACTAAGGTCACCTATGCATTCGAAAATATGACTCTTGGAAGTACAAGAGATAGGTTCATTAGACATGGGACATATTCATCGTCCTAATCTATCTTGGGTCCAAAAACTCATCTATGCATAAGATTGAATTAGATTGGAGACATGAGATGGATTGTAGAGATTTTAATGGGATGATATTTATAAGGTGCATTGATTCTTGAAATGATAAGATGAATGACAAGTCATGACTAGTGGACTCAAATTGTAATATGGAGTCGAATGCTTTAAGTGTAGTCAATAATGGGTAAATAGGATAATGTTAAGATAAATGTCCAAGTATTATTGTCAAGTGCCACATGAGAAAATTAGGGTACTACGAGTAAAAGGAACAAGTGAATGAAAATATGTCACCCTAATCATAAGAGGGTGATGTGTGACATTGAATGGTACCGCTTAGTGTGCCAATCCAACGTGAATATCTACAATCACATGACAAATGCGTGCATTAAAATGCTAATGAAATATAAAATCAAAATTTATTATAAATGAACTGTCTCAAAGTGTAAGATGGAGCCGAATGCTTTAAGTGTAGTTGATAAATGGGTAAATAGGATAATGTAAAGATAAATTTCAAAGGATTATTGCTAAGTGCCACATGACCAAGTTTTGGGTGCTATAAAACTCTCACCTAATCATAATAGGGTGATGTGTG
This sequence comes from Taxus wallichiana var. yunnanensis, assembly GCA_018340775.1. Classification (NCBI taxonomy): domain Eukaryota; kingdom Viridiplantae; phylum Streptophyta; class Pinopsida; order Cupressales; family Taxaceae; genus Taxus; species Taxus wallichiana. Next base: position 723,558,152 of record CM031235.1, read on the forward strand.
ACATTGAATGGTACTACCCCATGCTAATCCAATGTGCATATTTATAATCACATGACAAAGACGTGAATTAAAAATCTAGGAGATATATAATCAACATATATAAAAATTGAAGTGTGTAAATGTCATAAAATCATAAACTACACTTGATTGGCCTAGTGTGTTTTGTATAAAGAATATCTCATGTGAGAACTAACATTTGGTTAGTGACACCATATAGCATTAGGAAACTAAGAGACCACCGAGTACTAAGTAGATATATCAACGTGGATCGTTAGGTTGCTACATTACCATCGAGTGCTAGGTAGCTACGTCGTCATCTAACATTATGATATATACGCCATTATTTCATCTTTCATGGAGGTAATCCATGTTGATGTAACTAATTACATTTCATAAATGTGATCAAGTCTCTAAGACGAACTTATGCCAAGTCCATGTAAATATACTATATAAATTGTAATAGGTGATGATGAACTATCCCAAGTCCATACAAATTTGATAAATATCATGTGTGAACCTATAATATGAAATAATGAACCATCCCAAATCCATGTAAACCCAATAACTACGATCCCTAAATATGCATTTTTAATAATGAACCATAACATCCATGCAAATATAATGAATTACCGTAATGAACCTATAAATTGTAATGATGAACCAACTCAAGTCTATACAAATATGATAAATGTTAGTAATGATGAACCATCCCATGTCCATGAAAATATGATAAATGTCTCCAACTTGTATTACATATATGTATTTCTTTGGTTTGAAGTACTATCACCCTATCTATCATGTGGCATTTTCACCATGATTTGACTATATTACGTTGTATGGGGTGATTGATTCACCCAAATGATACCCCCTCGTTTGGGGTGCATGTGACATCGCTGAAGGAGTATACGACCCAAAGGAGGATTGATTCTTTGTCTTTGAAACTATGCCCTACAAAGGGAAGGTAATGTTCTTGGTAGAAACCAAGTCACACACAAAAAAAAAGTGGCTAGGATACAAGTATTAGTACAAGAAAATACAAACACCCATGTGGAAGGCAAAATGTAAGCTAAGTAGACAATGTGTAAGCTAAGACACAAGAAGACAATGTAAGCACACAAGAAGACAATGTAGACCACAAAAAGTGGGTTGCAAACATAGGACACAACTCATGATGTCGCAAGACAATCAAGGCCGAAGAAGTCAAAATAAGATAGTGTGCACATAAGAAAAAGGGAAAATCCCACAAAAAAGGCATATAAAGAGAAAACAATGGCAAACAATGTACATGATAACCATGGAAGCAAATAGTCATGTATATGATGATGTTGCACATGAAGTTAACATGTTAGAAAGATAAAAAGTATGTCAAAATCTTTATAATCCGATAAAGAAAAGTGCTATGAAATGAAACAATAACACCTATATTGTACGAAAGTGGATGACCCAGGAGTTACCTTGTGGGATTGGTAATAGATATTGTGCCAAACATCCATGCTACGTGTAATAGATGTATAATTTGCGATCACAAATAGAAATGAAAATGAATGTGCATGTGTGTATTATAAAGACAATGACATACAAGATATATATTTAGCATGTGCAAAAAAGTGAACATATAAGTAGAAGTAAACAAGAGTAAATGCAACCAAGATATGCAGTATGTTTTGGATGACATGGAATGGAATGCAGTGTGAATGATAGGAGCCGCATGCCCCCGAGTGGATGTGTATGCATGTAATGAGGTTTATTTGTATATAGCCCCTCAACACTCATTAATGAACCATAAATGAGAGTGTTTCATCGGGAAATGGTTTGAATGTGTGCAATAGAAATATGTGATTGATAAAACACAAAACATATAATGTAAGTATATGAGTCAATGAATGTGTGAGTAAACATGCAAGTGTGGTGAGGTCCATTGAAGATGTAGAACCTCAACAGTCGAGTATGGACTGTGGAACTAGAGTGCATCATCGAGTAATGAGCGTAGCGCGTAAAAGTAGATGCAAGAAAGATGTATCATGAATGTGTAGAGTGAATAGTGCACATAGTATGAGATAAATATTGTGAGAAAGAGGTGTGAAGAACACATCATGTGTGAAGAGTTATAATGGGTAGTGTGTAGTGTAGTGTGTGAGGTTCATGTGTATAGTATTCCCTCAATAGTCAAGTGTGAACCAAAGCACGAGAGTGCATCATCGGGAAATGACAATATAATGCATGTATCAAAGGGTTTGAAAGTGCTAAGAAAGATGAATCATGAAGTGCATAGTGTTAAGTGTGATAGGACATGCTAGAAATAATTGATAGTTCTAAAAGGGGGAGAATAAGTGCAATGCCCCCAAGTGTACCAATGACGAAGATTTATGCAGTGACGCGAGAGATATCTTTCCATTGTGGGAGAGAATTTTATGTGTTATAATAGGAGCAAGGGCCAACACAATGGTATGTCGAGGAAACAGTAGTGCCATGTGATGGTGGCTGAATTTTAAATGTGTCTTAGCTATCAATAAAATAAGTAGTTGCTTTGAAAAAATGAATTGGAAATGAAAGTGGAGTAGGATTGGGAGGAATATTGAATGATGATAACTTAGGTGGGATTGATTATGCTGCAAAAGACTTGATAGGAGAAGAAGGTGGATTGATTTTGAGAGGTAGTTGCGTATTTTGACTTGGTAATGTCGTAGATGAATTGAGAGGAGGGGGTGCTATATTTATTTTGAGAGGTGGTTTAGGCAGTTCTTGAATCTCCATAGAAGGAACCCTAGAAACGATGGCATGATGCTCATTAGATATAGACAAATCAGATTTAGGAACCCATTGAGATGTAACAATTGGAGAGGATGATGTAACATGACGTTGTGCAATGAATGAGATAAAACCTTGATGCTCAAGATGCTTGATTCTTCATCGTAAAGCATAGCATTCATTGTCATTATGTCCATTGATTTAATGATAATTGCAATATGGGTGACCTTGATATTTTACAATTCGGTAAGGAGGATAGCCTTGAGTAGACGGTAAAGTGATCAATTGATGACTAAGGATATTAGTAAGAATTTCATATTTCTATGATTGTGATCAAATGCAAGAGGCTCCGTAATGGAAAGACTTGAGGCTCACTAATATGAACACATGTAAAAGACATAAAATGAGAAGAAGAACTAGCATGAGCCTGAGAAGTGTTCTTAAGATGTTGGATTTCATATTTTAAAGATGTAATCGTGGATTCCATAGCATGAAACTTATCTTGAAATAAAGAATGTAAAGCTTGAATAGACTTGCAAATTTATTGATTGACATTAGAACTAATAGAGTCATCGAAGAGACGATCGAAGATGGCATTGACTTGTGAAGGAAACATGTTGATAGGGAGATACATAGTCACTAGGGTTTTGTGAAGAGCATCTTGACAAGATGGGTGCATTTAAGCAAATGAAGTAAGGAGACTTGAGAAAGCAAATGAGCTATGAGAAAAGAAACCGAGGATCCTAAACATGAAAGAGTTGGGTTCACCAAAATGATTAATCTAAATATGGAAATATATGCCTAATTTGATTGCTATTGTAGTAGTAAATGAATAACCAATTAAATAAAAAAATTAACCCAAGCAAACTAAGCCAAAATATATGAAATACTAAGTGGAAAGAAGGGGTAAGGTAAGGTGACTTAGACAAAATCACGCACTTTGAGTCATTATTTAGTCTTGATTGTATACTCCTATTCATATGGTTCATAAGTAAGAAAAGTATTGATTAGCCCATGTCTTTTGCCATCTTTTGTTGCTTTCTATTGATACTTTCAGTCTTGCACCTTTATTGGCCCACTTTATCTTTTCATACTTCAGTTTTGCCTTTTCGAACTAGAGTTCTCAGCTAGGACATCAACACCATACGCCCTTGTCCCCTCTTGGTGCCCTTATCCTCTTTACACTTTACTCTCACTTTTTGGGTCCTTTTTAAGCTGTTTGAGCATCTTATCTTTTTTGATAGTTAGAATTTTTGGGGTTAATTACAAAATTCAAGTGAAGGAATCATATAAATATAAAGTTATGAGATCATAATAATGGACCAAGCACTAAACATTAGCTATCACCACCTAAGGTTGCATCCATCAAAGCATCTATAGCTCCATTTGCATGCATATAACTCCATCACAAGGAACACAAGGCCGGTTCATCCGCATCACTCTTCATAGGAGGAGATTCTATTATTTCCATGTCCACATTATTTACATTCTACATCTAGTTACTTACTTTCTACTCACAAAGTGCGAATGGCACAAGAGAAACCTAGGGCATAATTTTACACACACACACCTAGAACTACATTGAGTTTGAGATGTAGTGCTATGCTCAGTGATAGGTCCATCAATTTGGCAGCCAAGGATAGTTCAACCCCCTTTCATATGCATATTTATTTTTAGGGTTTTGATTCTTTTCTTGTGGTTTTACATGTGATTCTTCTATTGCAAGTTTACTATTGCTTCAACGATCATATAATGACATTCACACAACATGAAGCAAACATAGGAGAACATTAGTGTGACACCTCAGAGGAGGTTCTCTAGTCATTTCCGTAGACCAGGGCACCCGGCACCCTATCCCTTTTCTAGGCACCCTATCCCTTTTCTAGGCACCCCGGTCCATCCAGACAGCTCAGATCTATATTTTCTCAGGCTCATGTGCGATGGTTTCCTCCTCCAGTTCAGCCAGTCTCCACTGCGACACAGTCCCATGACATATTCAAATCAGCTAAGGCTTTTCCTAACCCTCTTTGTGCTTAGGGTTTCATATTTTTATAGCTTAGTTTTCTTGGGTGTATTTCAGTTATTTCATTACTTATTTATTTACTGTAAACTTGCATTAAATTAGGATAATGTATTTACATTTTAGTTTAATCATTTTAGTAAACCCCACTCGTGATCGGTCTTTCGTATCCTTCTTTGACATATCATCTTCTTTATCATGGATCCTAAAATTCCTCGATTTCCTTTTCTCGATTTATTTCAAATGCATTCTAATTGTCAAGTTGTTCTTAAGAAGGCCTTAGACACCATGTATCTTCCCGCGATATCCCTTCGCATCAAGTAAGTGCTATTTTTGATCATTTATTTGATGACCCTAGTATTCGTGATCCTCTATATAATCAACCCATGTTGGAGTCAATTCAAGCTTTAAATTATTTATTTCAAGACAAATTTAAGGCTATGGAATCCACGATTACATCTCTCAAATTTGAAATCCAACATCTTAAGGACGCTTCTCAGGCTCATGTTTGTTTTATGTCTACACTACATGTGCTCATACTAATGAGCCTCAATTCATACCATTACCAGATCCTCTCACCTTTGATAGCAATAATAAGCAACATGAAATTCTTACTAAGCTCCTTAGTCATCAATTGATCACTTTACCACCTACTCATTACTATCCTCCTTATCGGATAGAAAAATATCAAGGTCGTCCATATTGCAATTATCATCGAATAAATGGACATAATGACAACGATTGCTACACTTTATAATGAAGAATAAAACATCTTGAGCGTCAAGGATTTATCTCATTCACTACACAACATTCTGTTGCATGCCCATCTACAAATGCTACATCTTAATGGGTTCCTAAATCTGATTCGTCTATGTCTAATGAGCATCATGCCATCATTACTCAAGTTCCTTCTACAATAAGTCAAACACCTCCTAAGAAACCGCTCTCAAAATCAATACAACACCTCCTCTCAAGTCATCGTAGCATCACCAAATCAAATTATGCAACCACCTCTCAAAATCAGTCCACCTTCTCCTATCAAGTCTTCTGCAACATCATCAATACCACCAAAGATACCACCATTCAAGGTTCCTCCACATCCTACTCCACTTTCATTTCCAATTCATTTTGTCAAAGCAACTGCTCCTTCTACCAATGGTCAAGACACATTTTTGCCACCATTGCATGGTCTGTTATTACTATTTCCACACATGCTTCCACCGCTTCACGTAAACTTGGTCTTTGGTAGGTGACTCCTGATAACACACTCATCATCACACACTTGGGGGGCATTGCACTTACTCCCCCACACCTTTTAGCATTATCAATTGTCATACATCTTATACATAGCATCTAGTCTTTTACATTCATCATACACATCTTGATACATTTGCATCACCATTTCCCGATGACACACTCTTTTGCTTTGGTTCACACTTGATTGTTGATGGCATCCTATACACATGAACCTCACACACTGCACATTAGACACTACACACCCTACATTGCACATTGCGCGTCTAGATACACCACATGATATGGTTTTATCACTACATCTACTACACATATTACACATCTTACACATCTACTCATACGTGTTGCACTCACTACCCTATGACGCACTCTAGTCTCACGGTCCATACTGAACTGTTGAGGGTATACATCAAAAATGGACCACATCACACTCACACATTCAACCATTCAATATTTTTCCTCATGTGACATTCCTAGGTTAGTGATATACACCATAGGCTACATCATCACTTACTCTAGCATCATCATCACTTATTCTGATCATCATTTAGTGATATATGCCATAGGCTACATCATCACTTCTCCTACTCATCTTGTAGTGATATATGCTTTAGGATAAATCATCACTCCTTCGATCATCTTATCGTGATATACACTTAGGCTACATCTTCACACACACTTCATCTCTATGTCGCATGTCATCACTACACATTCACCATAACACACAATGCACATCACATAGCTTGACCATTTCCCGATGACGCACTCTCATTTATGGTTCATTCTTGACTATTGAGGGGGCATAAAAAAATGAACCTCATTGCATATAACTCCATTCACTGGGGGACATGCAAATCCTATCATTCACTTTACATTCCATTCCATCCATCCACAACATATTACATATCTTGGTTGTATTTAATCTTGCTTGCACTTACTTGTACATGTTCACTTTATTACACATGCTAGATAGATATCTTGTATGTCATTATCTTTATCATACAAACATACACATTCACTTGATTTCTAATTGTGATCACAGATTACACAAGTCCATTACACATAGGATAAATTCTTAGCACCCAGTCCCACAACGGTTCCTGGGGCATCCACATTCATACACTACATGTGTTATTGTTTAATTTTTGTTCATAACACTACTTTATTGGTTTACACACACTTTGACATACATTTTATCTTTCTAACGTACTAATGGGTGCTTCATGTGCAACATTTGTTATGCAGGATATTTACTACCATAGTTATCTGTTAAATTTTTATACTTTGCTTGTCTCTACTTCTCATTGTATGTGGCCTTTGCTCTTTGTTTATGTGCATACTTGCTTGTTTTTTTACGACTACTATGACCTTAAGTGTCTTGAGACATCGTGAGTGGTGTCCCATGTTTGTAACCCAATTTTCATGGTCTATGTTGGCTTCTTGTGTGTTTACTTGCATCCTAGATTACACATTGTTTATCTAGCTTACACTTCATCTCATACATGTATGTTCGTATTTTCTTGTACTAACACTTGTCTCCCAAAGAACTTGTTTGCATGTGCCTTGGTTTTACCAAGGACATCCCCTCCCCGCAAGGCACACGATTCAATGGTTGGTTCTCTTTTGGGCCGCATCCTCCTAAAATGATGTCGCATGCACCCCCAAAGAGGGGGCATCATTTGGGTGAATCAATCACCCCATATAGGGTATACACAACACATAGTACCAGACAATACAATTTTTAGATTTTGGGCTCTGAGAATCGACTTTGGTCCATGACACAATGACCTTACCGGAGCACCTATAACTGGGGGTATATAGATAGCAGTGGGTACAACATAGTCTATAGAAATCCATACACAATGAATTTTACTGGGGAGGTTGTCTTAGCATTCGAGGAGTAGTTCAAGTTAGAGGATAAAATAGACCTTCCTCTCTACACTACTTTGGCTAGTGGCATCGGATCACCCAAAAACTAGATAGTATAAAGATCTCTACAGTTTTGGGAAGTGGTTATAGGTTGGAGGATAAATTAGACTTTCCTCCCTACACTTCTTCGGCCAGTGGCATGAGATCGCCCAAAAACTTGCACTTCATCGACAAGATCCTTTCTACACCCTTTTTCTCATCATGGATTAGGTGCACATGTTCCTTTTTCATTTTCATACTTTCATTACATGCTTTTTACATACATACATACATATTTACACACATGTTTACACATATAAATGTGTATTTGACTACTTGATTATATTACCTTTGTAGTTCTGTTTGTATGGGAAGAAAATAATCAACATCACACACATCGATACTAACATGTAGATAAATCACACACATTGACTTTTACACACGTGCTTCCACCCTAGGTTCACTCTCATGACCTTTTTACAATTTTTTTATCTTTAGTCTCCACACCCCATCTTTTTATCACTCCACGCTTTGTCTAGTCCCTCGACACATTTTTTACATCGATCTACACATGGATATTAGGTACACATCTCTATCTACTTTATGTTACCAAGCTTTCCGATCACTAACATAAAATGGGGGCAAATGTAGACACAAAATCACACACTTTGAGTCATTATATAGTCTCGATTACATACTACAATTCATATGGCTCATAAGTAAGAAAAGTATTTATTAACCCATGTCTTTGGCCATCTTTCATTGCTTTTTATTGCTACTTTCGGTCTTGCACATTTTATTAGCCCACTCTATCTTTTCATACTTTAGTTTTACATTTTTGGACTGGAGCACCCATCCAAGATGTTAGCGCTAGACACCTTCATCCCCTCTAGGTGCCCTTGTCCTATTTACACTTTAGTCTCACTTTTTGGGTCCTTTTCAGCCATTTGAGCATCTTATCTTTTTGATAGTTAACCTTTTAGGGGTTAATTACAAAATTCAAGCACATGAATCATATAAATATAAAGTTATGAGATCATAATAAGGGACCAAAAACTAAGCATTGGTTATCACCACCTAAGGTTGCATCCATCAAAGCATCTATAGCTCCATTTTAATCCATCTAGCTCCATCACAAGGCACACAAGGATGTTTCATCTGCATCACACTTCATACGAGGGGAGTCTATTGTTTCCATGCACACATTATTTACATTCTACATCTAGTTACTTTCTTGCTACTCACAAAGTGTGACTGAACAAGAGAAACCTAGGGCACAATTACACACACACACACACACACACACACACACACACACACACACACCTAGAACTACATTGGGTTTAAGATGTAGTGCAATGCTTAGTGATAAGTCCATCAATTTGGCAATTGAGCATAGTCGACCCCTTCATATGTATATTTTTTTTTAGGTTTTTTATGCTTTTCTTGGGGTTTTGCAGGTGATTCTTCTATTGTAGGTTTACTAGTGCTTCAATGATTATACAATGAAATTCATGTGAAAGGGAGTGAACACATGCGAACATTCAACGATACCCGCATAAGGTTCTTTGGTCATTTCCGTAGACTAGGGCATCCATATCTCAAACTAGGGCTCCCCTAGTGCACCCCTATCCCTTTTCTAGGTGTTCGGTCTAGCTAGACAACTCAAATATGTATTTTTCAGTTCATGTGCAACGGTTTCATCCTTCGTTGGCTAGTCTCCTTTGCGACACGACCCCTGCAAAATCTTCAAATCAGCTAAGGATTTCCATAACCCTCATTGTGCTTAGGGTTTCATATTTTAACATCTTAGTTTGTTTGGGTGTATTTTAGTTATTTCATTATTTATTTATTTATGCAAACTTGCATTAAATTAGGCTAGTGTATTTACATTTTAGTTTACTCAATTTCACAATTATTCATGGAATTTGATGAAGTGCTAACCAAATGAATAAAGAGGGAGAAGCATTACACATAACCTCAGAAAAGTGTGTGAGATGATGATCTACCTGGAATTGGCGCCTGGAGAGGGATAGGGGCACCTGCGGTTACCCTACACCTATTTCTAGGTGCTTATGTCTACGCAAATGCTTAGAAAACCTCCTATGAGTGGTCGCGAGGTATTTGTTGTTATTTTCCTTTGGTCACTATGAGGTCGCACAATGATCACCGAAGTTGTTGGAAACCTGCAATGAAGTAATGATTACAAAACACTCAAAGAGACATCAAATCTTTAAAAGGATATATGCAGAATGAGGGGTTAGACTATCCTCAATTGTCACAATGGTGATCTTACGAATAAGCATTGCACTACATCTCAGACCTAATGTAGTTCTATGTGTGTGTGTGGAATTGTGCCCTAGGTGGATTTTTTGTGTGTCACACTTGATAACAAACAAATAGCTATATGTAAATAAATGTAATAAATGTGTGCATGGAATAGAATGAACTTCCCTCTTATGAAGTGTATGTAGAATAACCAACCCTTGTGTCCCTTGGATGGTGCTAGATGTATGCAATGAAGCTCTTAGATGCATGCAATGAAGCTCTTAGATGCTTGATGAATGCAACCTTAGGTGGTGATAGCTAATGCTTAGTGCTTGGTCCTTTACTATGATCACATAAATTTATATTTATATGATTCCTTTTCTTAAATTTCGTAATTAACCCCGAAAAGTGACTACCAAAAAGATAAGATGTTCAAATGGCTAGAAAGGACCCAAAAAGTGTGAATAAAGTAGAATGAGGTTAGGGGCACCCAGAGGGGACGAGGCCACCCGACACCGGCATCCTAGATGGGTGTTGGTGTCCAAGATGATGAATGCCGAGGTATAAAAAGGAATATTGAGCAAGTAAGGGTGCAAGACCAAAAGTGGCAACAAAAAGAAAAGAAAGGTGGCCAAATACATGGGTTAATTATTACTTTTCTTACTTAGGAATCATATGAATAGTAGTATGCAATCAAGACTAAATAGTTACCCAAAGTGCGTGATTTTGTGTCTACACATAGAGAAAAAAGTACATAGACCAAACATGTGCATGGAGAAATTTTTTCATAGAGTAAACAAGTGCATAGATAAAACAAGTACATAGAGAAAACAAGTAGATAGAGAAAAAAGTGCACGAGAGAAAATAGTTCTTGGAGAAAATAATTGCATAGATCAAACAATGGCATAAAGAAAACAAGTGCATAGATAAAATGAATTTATAGAAAAAGAAAGTGTATAGAGAAAGTAATGTGAAAAATAATTTGCCTATGGAAATCATACAATGTGCATAGAGAAAAAAAATGCATATAAAAACATGTGCTTAGAGCAAGTGATGTAACAAACAATGTGCCTAGGGAAACAAGGAATCATACAATGTGCATAGGAAAAAAGTGCATAAACCCATCAAGTACTTAGAGAAAGTGATGTAAAAATAATGTTCATGTGGAAAACAAGGAATCATATAATGTGCATAAAAATCTAGAAAAACATTTATACACTTATTACTATTAAATTACACACTCTAGTATGTCATTATATTCATAATTGTTAAACAAGAAAACAAGACAAATAAAACTTGTTTTGTTTTACATTGACATTGAGTTGATCAAATTTTCTTCGTCCTTGTCTAGATTAGTGAGCTAGATAACAAAGAAAATCAAACAACCTCAAAGATGCAAGGGTTTAAGGTACCTTGGGAGAAGATGGTGACAAATGGATGGGCACAAAGTGAATGTCCTCGTTGTGAGCTGGATAGACCTACAAAACAGAGGAAACTAAGAGGAAAATGGATTAGATGGTATATATGGGGGCTTCCCGACGAAGTCGGTTCCAAGAAGCACGAGCTTCCTTATGTGGATGTCAACCCCGTTTGATAAGATAAAATGATATAAATGAAAGATAGATGGATAACATGCAAAACTGATAAATAACAGAACCTGAAAATACCGATGTATAAAGAAGCTACTGATTTGATCAAAATAAATGTAAAGAAAACCAAACCTGCATGAATCAATAAAGCAATTTGGGCTAGATGCGAGGAACTTACAAAACACACCTACAAACTTTCTTGTTGTAGATGGAAGGATGCCAAGAAATGGGATTGCTAAGGGGATCACAAGGGCATGAGGATGGTATGATGATACAAGTAGAACCACAAGGGCATGAGGATGATATTATGGTGATACAAGTGGCATCACAAGGGAATTATGATGGTATGATGATAATAAGTGGAATCAAAAGAATGCAAGAGTTTTTCTCCAATTTCTAGCTTGTTTGAAAAAGGGGGAAGGATCTTATTTATAGCATGAAGAGGAGATTAATTTAGATAATCCTGATTTGGAAAAGTAACTCCGATTAGGTGAGTGGGGGACATGATTAGAATATTAAATTCATGAGTGGATTGTCATGGATTAAATGTGAATATTAAATTCATAAGTGGATGAATATTAAATTCACAAGTGGATGAATATGGATAATTTTTGAATATTTAATTCAAGGTGGGATTTGATGTGGATTATATTTGAATATTTAATTCATTAGTGGGATTAGATGGATAATTGTTGAATATTAAATTCATTAGTGGGATAACATGGACCACTTTTGAATATTAAATTCATTAGTTGGATGACATGGACCACTTTTGAATATTAAATTCATAAGTTGATTAAAAGGGATTAATTAACCAATTAACATTGATTAATTAGATATGTATTTTGGTGGGAAAATGAATTCAAATGAAATTAGGAGGGAAAAGGAATTTGAATGGGCAAGCCTAATGTAGGAGAGTGGACATGGGGTGAAGTGGAGGAACAACACCAAAAATTGGTGTCTATAGAGCGACACTAAAAATTGGTGTCTACATTTGCCCCTTTTTGATGAGTGGTTTGCGTTGGGCAAGCCGCGAGACAAAAATGATGAAGTATTGAAAATATGATTGATTGAGTGTTCCCCCTCAAACTTGGGATTGATGACATAAAGGAAGTCAATCATGATTTTGAAAGAGAGATGTGAAATGACAATCAAAGTGGGTGAAGATAAATGGGTAAAATGATAAGACAAAGAAAGATGTCCCACTCAAAAAGGATTTCAATAATAAAAACTATGGTGGTGACTCGATATCACATCGGTAGGGGACAAAGGGTGGTCTTAATGGAGACGGTAACAATGCTCTACGGACTAGTGAGTGGGACGAAAATCACTGCGAAATGGAGGGAATCCAATGGGAAACCTCTCAAATGGAGATGCAAGCTAGGAAGACCAATCGGTCATAGGAAAACATATAACTATGTGAAAATAATGAGAAATCCTTCACACATGAGGAATCGAGTGAAAGGTATGTGTCCGCAAAGGACGAGGATAAGAAATAATGATGCCCTAGTATAGGGCATGAATATGGTCAAAAGGAAAGATGCGAAAAAGTGATGATACAAAATGCTACAAGGGGAAATAATTATGGCCACAAAGGTGGACTTTGAGAATAGAAAGGGATAGTTCCAATGTTGGATAAAATGCCCAAGGGGGAATAATTATGGTTTTGAAGAGATATTTCCTAAGGAAGGTAATCTTTCTATAAGAAAGCATCCTTTTTCCCATGTGAATGGGGGAAGAATTCAATCTACTTTGGTAAGAAAAAAGTAGAGTAGACATTTGTGAGGGAAAATAGAGGATTGTAAGTGATGACTGTTATGGTATCCTCCAAGACAAAAATGCCTTGGGAAGATGTGATGAGGGATATATATGATGATGATCCCTTGAGAGGGAGGACAAGAATAAAAAAACATAAAAAGGAGGGGTCAAGGTGGAGAGAGGAGAATGAAAATGGGGGTGTAATAGACGGAGAATTCTACGGTCTATAAAATGGGTAGAGATTTTTTGTGACCTTGAATGTTAAGTGTGAAGATGTGTGGAAGGAAGAAATGAGTGAGAGTGGAAAGAGAGAAAATGAAAGGACAAGAGGAGTGGTTGATGAAGAAAAGAAAAGTTAGAGGTGAAGAAGAAAAAGGTATAGAGTAGAGAGGATGTGGTTGAGGAGGAGAAAAAAGAGGAATGAAAGAGGTGGAAGGATGATAGGGATAAGGATGGATAGTGATAGAGTAGAGGGTGAAAGTACAAAAAAGGGGGAGAGAAGATGATGGAAAGAGTGAAGGAGATGAGGAAAGTGCAGAATGTAAAGAAGACAAAAGAGACCTGGAGATAAGGAAGACCAAGGTATGGAAGAAAGCGAGACGTGGTGGAGGAAGATAAAATCGATGTGGAAGAGAATAGTAGAAAAGGATGATAGGAGAAGAAGGGAATGAGGAAGAACAAACAAGGAAAAGATGAGATGAGAAGTGAGAAGATGATAGAGAGAGGGTGAAAGTGTAAAGAAAAAGGCAAGAAATTTGTAATATGAAGGTAGAGAAAAGATAAAGAGATGGAGGTGATGAAAATGAAGGGAGAGAAATGGTAGAAAAAATGGATGGAAGATGATGAAAATGAAGGGAGAGAAATTATGAAAAAAATGGGGAAATGATGAAGATGAAGGGAGATAAATGATGGAAAAAATAAAGGAAATGATGAAGATGAAGGGAGAGAAATGATGGAAACATAGAGAAGATGAATAATTTAAAGAAGAGGACATAAAAGAAAGAAAGTATAGGAGTAAAGAGGAAAACGAGGGGTCTAGAGAAAAATAAAATAGAAAGATGATAGGAGAAGAAGGTAATGAGGAATGGTGAACAAGAAGGAGAATACGAGATGAGAAAGGGTGACAGAGGAGAGAGTGAAATTATAGAAAAGGGAGAGAGATGTGCACAATGAAAGTAATGGAATAGAAAATATACAATAAGGGAGGTGATGAAGATGAAGGGAGATAAATGGTAGAAAAAATGGATGAGATGACGAAAATGAAGGGAGAGAAATGATTAAAACATGGAAGAGATGAGGAATATGAAGAGTTTAAAGAGACGATAAAACATAGAAAAGAAGGAAAATGGGAAGATGTGGAGAATACCGAAAAGGAAACGAAAGGAAGAGATAGGGGTGGTAGAGAAGAGAAGGGGAGGGAATGTGAAGGTGAAAATAATGGGGAATGAAGAGATGAAAAATTGGAGACCAAGGGAAGGAATATGGTACAAACCACATGGGAATGCATGTGGAAGGTGGGAGGATGAAAAATATGGGATAGTGAGGAAGGAAACAAGGGAACAATGGGAGAGTAAGAAGGAGGCACAAGGGAAGAAGGGGAAAATTTGTAGAAATGCATGAGATGAGGATAAGAGGATTAGGATGAAAATCACGAAGGATGTATGATGAAGATAGTAAGGATATTGGAAAGGGTGAAGGGAAGATGGAGAGGTAGCGAAGAAGTGACAAAAAAGGCAGAGGTGGAGACAAGGAAGGGGAGGAAAGAGAGAATGGATGATGGAGGAAGCAATGTTGGTAAAAGAATGTTAGGGGAAGACCAACAATAATTATTGTTGGTGAAGGATGAGAGGAAAAGTGAAGAAGGGTAAAAGGGGAATGGAGAATGGAAGAGGCAATGCCAATGAAGGGACATTAGGGGAAGACCAACAATAATTATTGTTGGTGAAGGATGAAGGGAAAAGTGAAGAAAAAAAAGGTAATGGGGAGTAGAGGAGGAAGTGTCGGTAAAGGGACGTTAGGGGAAGACCAACAATAATTATTGTTGGTGCAAAGTGGAGGAAGGAGTGGAAAAGGAATGGAGAAGGATGAAAAGAGTGAGAAAGGTGGAGAGTGATGTGGAGTGACTTTTAGGGGTTGACCAACAATAATAGTTTAGTGTGGAAACCGAAGATGATCATGAAATAATTTTAGGGGGATACCAACAATAATAATGGTAAGACATGAGAGCGGATATGTGGGAGAATTCGAGGGTGGAAGGAGATTTATGAAAATATTAAAGGCGAGGAGAGGACGTAGATGATGAGGATGGATGTGGTGAAGAAACAAGACATGAAAAGAATGGAAGAAAGTGGTATGAAGGATGATGGATCAATAGGGGAAAGGAGTATAATTACAAGTGGGAGATGGTGTACATACTCTATGATTTGATAGAATAATAAAGGGTAATGGTAGGAAAAAAATTTGGTTGGAAGGGGAGACTAGGAGGAAGGAACGGTCAACAAAGGGGATTATGAGTGAGGCATTATCCATTATGTTAGGTTTACTTTGAGTAATATCGCCATGCTACGTTAATAGTTAAGTAAACGTGTCAAGCTAGGGATTAAACAAAAGGAATGGTGAGAAGGGTGATGTCCACACCATGTGGTAGAAGGGAGCATGAATGGTGAGAAAGGTGATGTGGGGATAATTGATGGGAAGATAAAGGTGATGCGGGAGGATGGATGGAGAAAGGACATGTTGGCCATGGTGGTGGATAAGGAGCTGTAGGATAATAAACTCTCCTTGAGAGGGATTCTCAAGTAGGATTCACAAACTGCAATGGAGATCAAGTAGAATTCCCAAACCTGAAAAGTGTATTAGGGAAAGTGCTCATAGACGTTAACAAATTTCATGGATTTATGGATGATGTTAATAGATGTCATCCTTAAAAGTAAACATATGAATATAGATGGCATAGTTTGAAATTAGATATGTAAGAATGTGATCTTGATAAAAGGTGACCTTAACGAGATAAATGACACATAATCATAGCAAGGAGCATATGGGGAAACCATGCTTTAAACCAGATTGGAGGTAAACAAGAAAGAGAAGCACTGAAGGCATTGCACTTGCAACCAATAGATAGATGTTAACACATAACCAACAATAGTTAGTTATATCAAAAGACCATGAGGGAAATATGGATGAAATAAGCTCATAAACCTAATGTTGACATGACCAAGGGGTTGAATAGTAACTTGTACGTGGGGATAAGGTTCTCCATAGGTGGTTATTCCTAGGACTATGCCCCAGATCTACGAAGGGGAAGATGCAAACTGATCAATGCGGGAAGTTTGTAATGTATATGAGAAAGATGATCGATGTGGGAAGCTTTCTTAGAATGCTACGATATATAAAAGGATGAGCAATGCGGGAAGCCTTCACTGCCATGTTATAATAAAATAGCCCCCCTTTGAGGGTATGGTCTACTTTTTTATTTTGCTTTTGGATTTATGAATTTTACTTTTAGATGGCAGGATAAGATATGCATGATAGTTGTCCTTCGAGGGATCAGTCTATTTTTATTATATGATTTTTACAAACAACTGTCCTTCGACGGATCAGTCTTTTTTGGATAAGATAACATGAGATAGGAACATCCATAATTTTTACTTTCTTCTTTCTTTTTATTTTTTGGATGGGTAAGAGCTGGGTATAGATAGATAGACCACTTAGGAGGGGATGATGATTATACAAGTGAAACCCCTGGACCCTTAGCGTGGTTCCAATAGGTAAACAAGAAGGTAACGAGTGTAATGATCACATTTCTCACAAAAAGGGAGAACCTATCCATAAGGAAAATGTTATGGAAGAACCTATGGTGCCCATATTTAAGGTCATGTATAGGAAGTGATGGTAGACCACATAGTTCCATATCATTACAATGGTAGATGGAAGGGGATGATGATGGAGGAATGATCTAAAGATATAACTATCTGCTGAGTGGTATATATGCTAACAATAGAATGGTCGTAAGTGCAATGCATTAAGAGGTTATGTCTTTGGTTTACCATCAAGGGAAGCCAAACGATAGGCCCAGACCCGTACTTGTGCGTGATAATATAAGGTCCAATCTAGTTGGGAGAAAATTTTCCACGTTGGATCCTTTCTAGAGTAGTGACATTATGGTTTTCTTTTAAGACAAGGTCACCAATTTTAAATTTGTGTTCTTTGAGATGTTTGTTATAAACACTCTGACACGCTCTTGATAAACATGATGATGCTCAAGAGCAAGGAGGATGCGACACTCGTCTAACAACTCAAGTTGTGCTAGATGCTCTTGGTGATAATATTCATCAGAAATGAAGTCACGAAGAGACACACGCAAGGATGGAATTTGAACTTTGAGGGGAAGAACAACTTCAGAACCATATACGAGAGAAAAGGGGTAGCACTGTGGAGGTATGAATGCTGGTATGGTAAGCCCAAAGAGTGAAGGGAAGCTGAAGATGCTAGTTACAACCTGCTTTATCGATGGTTTTAGCAAGGATGTTATGCAAGGTCTTGTTAGTCACTTCGGCTTGGCCGTTAGCTTGAGGATAATAAGGAGATGAGAAACTAAGCTTGATATTGAATGAGTCACAAAGTTTCTTAACATATTTATTTTGAAGGACTTTCCGTTTTTGTGTGATGATCTTGTGAGGGACGCCAAAGTGACAAATTATGTGTTAGTAGATGAAGTTAATGATCTGATTAGCTTTAGTTGAGGTGAGTGGAATTGCTTCCACCCACTTGGTGAAATATTTAGTTGCAGTGATGATGGAATGATGATGCTGAGAAGAATGAGGATTGATGGTACCAATGAGATCGAGGCCCCATTGCGAAAAGGGCCAAAGGTCCTGAGCTAGTTGTAAGGCCTAGCTAGGAATGCGAACAAGATTGGAATGCTGCTGACATTTGACACATTTCTTAACATATTCACAATAGTCCTGATTGAGATAAGGACAATAATAGCCAAGGCAAAATAACATGCTTAGTGACATCCAGCAGCCAAACCACTAAAATGTTCTCCGCAAATGTCGTCATGGAATTCTTCAATAGTGCACGTTTGTAGAGGATGCCACCAAGAATGACATAACGGTTAACACGTTGAAGAAATGAACTTTTACCATTCTTAGATAGGTCTGAGGGAATGATGGATTTGGATAGATAATCGAAGATTTGAGAGTACCAAATATCTGATGAGTCGGGTTCAACAACATTAACATGAGGTAACCCATAGATGTGAGATGGTTGATCATGATGACGAACAACCAAAATTTTGGATTCATTAGTTTTCCATGGGATGAGAGATGCAAGGGAAGCCATCATGTCAAAAAAATTATTAGATGAGCAAGGACGCTACCTATGGAGGTATAGATTTGGTGTGGTAAGCCCAAAGTGAAGGAAAGCGCGATGCGATTACAACCTCGCTTTATCGATGGTTTTAACAAGGATGTTACACAAGGTCTTGTTAGTCACTTTGGCTTGGTCATTAGCTTGAGGATAATAAGGAGATGAGAAACTAAGCTTAATATTGAATGAGTCACAAAGTTTCTTAACATATTTGTTTTGAAGGACTTTCTGTTGTCTGTGATGATCTTGTGAGGGACATCGAAGTGACAAATTATGTGTTGGTAGATAAAGTTAACGATCTAATTAGATTTAGTTGAGGTGAGTGGGATTGCTTCCACCCACTTGGTGAAATATTCAGTTGCAATGATGATGGAATGATGACACTGAGAAGAATGAGGATTGATGGTACCAATGAGATTGAGGCCCCATTGCAAAAATATCTAAAGGTCCCGAGTTGGGTCAGTAAAGCACTGGCTAGGAATGAGACAAATTAGAATGTCACGCCATTTGAAACATTTCTTAACATATTCACAGTAGTTCTGATTGAGATAAGGACAATAATATTCAAGGTGAAGAACATGCTTAGTGACAACCAAACCACTAAAATGTTCACCAAAAATGTCTTCATGGACTTCTTTGATAGTGCACGTTTGTAGAGGATGCCACCAAGAATTACATAACAGTTAACACATTGAAGAAATGACCTTATACCATTCTTAGATAGGTCTGAGGGAATGATGGATTTGGATAGATAATCGAAGATTTGAGAGTACCAAAGATCCGATGAGTCGGGTTCAACAACATTAACATGAGGTAATTGTGACGTGAGATGGTTGATCACGATGACAAACAACAACTGAAATTTTGGATTCATTAGTTTTCCATGGGATGAGAGACATAAGGAAGCCATCGTGTCAAAAAAATGATTAGATGAGTGAGGGATGACTTGAATAGTATAAGAATCAAAGGATTCAAGGAGAAAGAGGATGATATCTTGATACTTTTTGATAGCATCATTTTTACATTGATAGTTTCCGTAATTTGTTTGATAATGAGCTTTGAATCCCCATAGATGTCAAGGATTTGAACACCCAAAAGGACAACAGATTTTAAGACCTAAGATAAGGGATTCATACTCTACCATATTTTTCGTGCATTCAAAGTCAAGTTTTTGGGCAATGGGCATGGGAGTGTCCTAAGGAGGAATGAGAATGACGTCAGTGCCTCCCCCTTGCGACATTTAGATCTCGTCAAAGAAGAGAGTCATGCGAAGAGGGAAAGACTCATGATGAAGATTGTTAATGGATTCATCGGGAAATTTCTCATGAGGAAGATGAGTGGTAGGAAGAGGGGCTTCAGCTAATTGGTCTATGATCACTTGGCCTTTAATAGACTTTTGAGAGATGAAATCTAGGTCAAACTCTGTCATGAGCATGAGCCATCGAGTGATGCAATCATTGTGGTAAGGTTTAGAATGCATGGTTTTGAGAAGATGAAAGCTAGTGACTACATACATTTTGTGATTGAGAAGATAATGGTGAAGCTTGGAAGTGGCAAAGAAAAGGGCACAACAAATCTTTTTAGCTTCAGTGTAGCGAGTTTCATACTCGTGAAGGGTACAAATAATGTAATAGATGGCCTGCTCTCTGCCTTGGCCATCACGATGTGCCAACATGGCACCTAATGCATGATTAGTGGTAGAGACATATAAATAAAAAGGATCCCCCTCACATGGAGGTGTAAGAATAGGCAGAGATAGGAGATATTGCTTAAGATCATCGAAGGATTTTTGGCGTTATCGTCCCAATGGAAGTTGATGTCTTTACGAAGAAGATGATGAAAGGGTTGGCAACGGTTTGAAAGTTGTGAGATGAAGTGGTAAATGGATTGAAGCTGGCCTTGAAGACTACGAAGTTGTTTAAGATTGGAAGGAGGAGGCATCTCAAGGATAACCTTGATTTTGGTGGGGTCAACCTCAATACCCCTAATAGAAATGATGAATCCAAGGAGTTTTCCAATTAACACACCAAAAACACACTTGGTGGGATTAAGGAAAAGGAAGAAATGAAGAAGATGCTCAAAGAGGATTTTAAGGACAAAGAGGTGATTGCATCGATGTTTGGACTTTCCCAAGAGGTCATCAACATAGTCTTCTATGGTCTTATGTATGAGATCATGAAAGATATAGGTCATGGCTCATTGATAGGTGGCCACATGCATTTTTCAAACCGAAGGGCATGACACGATAACAAAAGGTCCCCCATGGGGTGATGAAAGAGGTCTTATGTTGGTCTTTTGGTGCGATGATAATTTTATTATAACTAGAAAAATCATCCATAAGAGAAAGCATCTCATGACCCGTGGTAAGATCCACAAGTTGATTGATGTTGGGAAGAGGAAAGTCATCTTTAGGGAAAGCAAGATTAAGATCCCGAAAGTCAGTGCATATATGAAGCTTTCCGATGCTTTAGCGATGAGTATGATGTTAGAAACCCATTGGGGATAGTCAATGGGGATGATGAAATTGGCAAAAATAAGACATTGCAAATCCTCTTTAACAAGGAGAGAAACTCAAGGATGCATGCGGTGAAGCTTCTGCCTAACTAGTTTAGCATTGGGGATGGTGAAAATGTTATGGAAAATGATGGAGGGTCAAGACCTGGCATGTCAGAGTACGACCATGAAAATGCCTGGTTATATGTGGATAAGAAAGAAGTGAAGGCTTCGAGTTCTTGGGTCTAGAGATTGGCCTAACTTAAGGATGTAGGGCTCTTGAGGAGTTTCGATATTAATATCGATAGTGGAATTGTTTAGGAGAGTGGAAGTTTCGGGGGAAAGGGAATTTTGGATGTGAGAATCCTCAACCCCATGTAAGAAAGAATGGAGTTGTCATCACTGCATTGAAGAATGTCAATGGTAGGGGAATCCTCCCCTACCATCTCTGGATGTTTGAGAGGAAAGGACCGGGTTTCGTTTCTAACCTGATAAGTGACTGGTCCGAGGGAAATGGTGGAAATTAAAAAAAAAAAGTTAGGGGAATAGATACGGTATCATCTGGATCGGTGAGATAATCAGATGGAGAGAAGGGAGGTGAATCAACGTCGATGGGAGAAGATGCAAAAGTGCCTGAAGGGGGATGGAGGGATCTTTGTATCCCAAGCCAAAATTTTCACATGGTTCGTGGGTTTGTTTGAAGACATGGCCATGGGTACCTTGTTTTATAACGCCCATACCAAACCCCTTCCATGCACAATAGTGGAGGTATGTGTAGGTGAAGGATGGTTTACCAAGGAAGCTGAAACTGCCAACATATGGTTTGGTGTGTGGGCAATCTTCGATATGAAAAGAAGGGTGATAAAGGACGCTATAGACTAGGTGGGTTTGGAGAAAAGATGGGCCAAAGGAGACGATGTCTCCAATGTTGGATTGATACATAGGGGCCTTATCAGGGTGATTGAGGAGGTTGAGAGAAGGAAGAACATTAAGAGTGGGGAGTTGATATTCTCCTAAGGCAAGGCGCTACATCATAACATCAACAGATCCATCATGTGATAATGTAGATGCAGGAATAAAATAACTAGTGGATGTATCAGAAGAAGGGTTAGATTTAGGGACAAGCACATCATTTGGTTGATAGGTCATACAACATGTCTTGAAAGGATGGGGATCGGCCAGAGAGTATGAATTGTCCCTTTGTATTCATATTTAATGCAATGGTGGAGGGTAGATGGGACGTAGTGCATGACATGAGATCCTTGGATGTCCGAGTAAAAGATTATACTAAAATTATCCTTCTATAATGTAGAAGAGCTCATGAAGGAGTTTATGGCTGACATGAATGGGAAAGAAAAAAATTTAGGAAATGGGGGTGAAAAAAATTGTTGAAGGCATAAAGGATGGTATGGGATTCAACGACAATGGTGTCGTAGTTTGAGTTGGTTGAAGGTGTGAGAAGAAATTATATTAATACTAGCACCATTGTCAATCATAGTCCGCCAGATGAATGTGTCATTGATGTGGACTGTGATGAAGAGAGGAAGATTGTGTTCTTTGGGTGGCATGTTGGGGATTTCAAAATCCTCAAAGGACATGGCAGCGGATGCTACGAAAGCATCAGCTAGAGCTGCAAGGAGTTGAGACTCATCAGATGATACCGAGATATGTTGTAGAGCTTCAATAAGATCTTGTTTGTGGTTAGGAGAGCTTTGGATAAGCTCATAAAGTGACATCTTAACCGGGGCCTGGTGAAGTTGTTTGACAATGGTCGTTTGATGGAAGTGGGATTAGGAGTGGCCAAAATAGATACCTTGGCCTTAGAGGAAGATGGAGGAGATGATAGAGGATGAGTAGTGGGGCAAGTGATGACAACCTTAGGGTTTGATGGGGATGTGGATGAGGTAAGATCCTTAGGAGGAGGGATAGCAAAAAAAAGGTATTTGGCTTAGGTTGTGTGTTGGATTTAGGGCCATGTTGGCTAGAACGGGTGGTTATCCAAAAATGTTGATCAAAAGAGGGGGACCATCCCTGGGGATATCTTATTTTGGTGGTGGGTTGGTGATGTCCTTGGATGTATCTTCTTTTGGTGGTGGCATGTTGGAAAGAGTCCTGATGAAAGGGGTGGCTTAGATGTTCTGGTAGATGAAGGTTGGGATGAGGGAGCTGATTGGGTTGGTGGAAGAGTTGGTTCTCCCTCATCAAGGAGGTCATCATTATGGATAAGGTTATGTATGATTGTTTGAAGGGCCCTACAATGTTCAGTGTCATGCCCTGGTGCACGGTGGTATGCACAAATAAGGTTAGAGTCAAACCATGAGGGTCTTGGTGCACTTGGGTTGAAGGGTTTAATTGGTGGCAAGGTGATTTCCAAGGCTTGAAGAAATTGGTAAAACATTGTAGTATAATATCTTGAGGGAATAGGTGATGATGGGGCTATAGGTGAAAGGGTTTGTGATGAAATTAATGATGGTTTAACATGTGGTGGTGTGATGGGATCCTTTGATACTGTCTTAGATTTGGAAGAGGAAGGAGCAACTGTGTTTGATTTGGAATATTGGTTGATGATGTGGACGACCTAGAATCGGTTTTGGGAAGAGGTAATCGTTGTGTCATTTTATTAGTGGCGAAGGTTTTCAATGAAGGGGATGATCCCAAAATAGAATAATATGATGAAGGATTGGTCCCAAAATAGAAGAATATGATGTAGGGATGGGTCCCAAAATAGAAGATGATGATGTGGCTTTAGGAGGATTGGTCTTAGGGGAAGGAAGCTCTACCTTTTTGTGAGGATGTGAAAGAGGACATTGAGGAAATGTGCCAAGGGGTCTAGATCTTGTTTGTGAAGAGGCACCCTTGGGAGGAATGAAAACAATCTCTACTGGAGGGTCCAAAGATGGTATTGTGGTTGATACAGGCGGAGGGAGTAGTCTTTGCATGATGATGTCAAAAGGAAGTCGAAGATTGGTTTGATGTGAAGGCATCTGATTGTGTAGAAGAGATGGGAGGATCACTTGAAGTTATTACAAGTTGAAGTGCTTTCCAAAATTCTTCAAGTGATGAAAGTGATGTAGAAGAAGAAGGTGATGTAGATGTGGTCACAATAGTTGATGTAGTGGGTGTGGGTAAGAGTGCGAAAAAGGAACTAGGACTGATGCTATAAGGATGGTACAATGGGTAAATGCAGAATGGATGTGGATAAGGTAGTCGAACCTAACAAAGTGAATATGATAAGTGATGAAGTAGGTGTAATAGGTAAAGGAGTTGATATAGGTGTTGGATCAATGGTGGGTGTAGAATTAGATGGGGATGGTTATTTCATAAATGATTCAAGGGGCATCATTGATATACTTGTGAATGGGGAAGATGTGACATGTGTGGAAGTAGGTATGGATGTGATCCGGAGGACATTTTGGGCCATAGAGGATTTCCCTAAATATCCCTAAATCATGACTAGGTAGTATAGAATTTTGAGAGCTTTCCGACGATAGGTGGAACATAGAAAACTAATTTCATACACTCATGTTGTGGTCAATCAAAGTCTAGGTTGGGAGATCGGTCAACATGCGAGTAACGCATCGATGACGTGGCAAATTGGAAAAGGTGAAAATGGGGTTCATGTTGTTTGACGAACTCCGGTCTTTAATGGTTGTAGTAAAAGGCTAGCTACGAAGACCATAGCCGGTGCGATCCACTTTTGTATTAGAGGGGGACCCTGCCGCTGTGAGGACTATTTTTATTATCATTGACGTGGTGGGCCCTCAAGCCACCACGTGGCTTGCTACCGAGTTTGAACTCACATAATATACCTGCGAGTTTGTATTCAAGCCCGAGTAAGTTGTTTAGATAGATATGTGGGGTGATCAATTCCCACCGAGTCGAGTTGATTGTTTTATACTTCCAAATTACTCGAGTTTATTGTTTGGGAACATTGTATGTGCCACGACTATATTGGCCGAATTGAGTTGATAGACGGTTCGGCATATCCAATACAAACCTTGGCGGATATATTAGTGGAGCCACATGGCTCGAATCACCACAATACATGGCATTTACAATGCAAATCCACATGATTCATTCAATGCACAACCACTTTGGTGGCAACTTGGTCGACATCCTCCCAACTCAGCTCAAACCCAATCACGACTCGGTGGAGAGCCCAATGCACAACAAGGGATCAAACTCGGTGGCTGATTAACAACTCAACCGCATTATGAGGCATGAAAAAAGGAGCTCACGTGGTTCAAGCCAAGGCTAAGAAGGTTGAAATGTATTTTTAAAAAGGCTTAATCATTTTGATCTCCCACGCATGTGGGACGAGGGAATAGTCTTCTCCACCAAAGCACAGGCCCCAAGGAGACATCGATGAAATTACAAACAAAAAAAGTTTCCTCACCGCCATTACAAAGACCCATGTGTCCGTGAAGAAACTAATAGGGGTAATTCAAGTGGTGGCAATAATTCAAAGCCAAGCATTAAAAAAAATGTGAAGTGGGTATTTCGCAAAATCCACGAAGATTTGAGTGGATAAAAGGTGGATTCGGGTGATTCGAACCTTGACCACCCATTCAAAAGTGATAAGACCTCACCAACAAGCCAGATAGCTCGATGAGCTATAAAAAGGGCTTGGTGAAATTTAATCGAGAAGACATGCTTGTGCAGAGCCATAAGGCTTAAGGAGCAGCGATTTGCTTTCAACCCCAATTTTAGAGGACCTAGAGTCGAATTTGTCCATGGTGTAAAAATGAAAGGTTCTCGGAATTCTTTAAGGATTCCAAATACGTATTTTTTCATGTAATGTTTAGGATGCTACATTCGTAGGTGATTTCTATCACATTTACATGAGGATCACATTATAAAGACACTTTGTAGGGGCCGTGGATTAACTTGGGAACGTGTCTGTTAGATGCAGAGTTCCATGAGGTATGGAATCAACCCATTTGCAGGTTTTGTGATCTATTTTTGTTTATTGTGAGGGTTATTACAATATTAGCAAATTATAATATATTGATTAATGTTTTTGTGAATCCGGAGACATAGGCTTGCATGCCGAACTCTGTTATCATTTATGTGTTGTGTGGATGTTTTTTTATTGTTGATGAATCTTTGAAAATATGAAATCAATATATATATATATATATAAATCCACAACAAAATGAGTAGGTGCACATTTCAGTATAGTGGTTAAAAATTATACTGCGGTGCATGTGTTAAAGGGACTAATCAGTTTTGGGAGATATTGCAGCCCGTAAAATTGATGTTTGGTTCCTAAATCCTTGTGAACGGTGGATTTGAAAAATTATAACCCCCATTTTCAGATCAGTTAGTATCGAGAAGGCATCTAAGGCCACCATCCTAGTTAGTATCGAGCTGGTTTCATGATTGCTTCAGTTGCATTTTCCTACCGGTTTTTGATTTTCTAATCCCATTAGTGCAGACTTTTGGTTTGATCTTCTTACTTGACAGTTTTGCAGTATTTTGGAAGATTGTTGGTTTACAGGTTATAATGGGGAAAGCATTGAAGAGGGAAAGATTGGAAGAGCTCAAGAGCATCAACAGAAAATCCAAGAGGAAAATTTGTTCCTGAGATGCAAGATCTATTCCCTCGAAGAGCAAGTTGATCGGTTACAAAGGGAGCTAGAATTGAAAGATGAACTCTTGATCAGTTTTTAGTGTGGTGATCAAGAGAAGACAAAACATTCTACTTTAGATGCAGAGACCATGACAGAGTGCACTGTAAGTTATTCACCATGAGAATCTTGTCCTTCCTCCCATTCAGTTTTGGATTCAGGTAATGATGTCTTTGGTTCACTTAAAAGGCATACTAGAGTCATTGGGTGCAAATTGTTGTATAGAATGGGTTTTGAGGGAAGAGGTCTTAAAAAAGATATCCAAGGCATTACTAACTCAATACAAGTCGAGGATTATCCTTTTTTTGCAGGATTGGGTTTTAATAGTGTGGGAATGGATTTTGGAGAATGCTCTAAGCACGCACGACAGAGACAAGCTTTGAAAGCCAAGTGTATAACCCACTAGTCCTGCATATAGATTCGGTGTAGGAATCAAGTGCTTCTTCATCAAAGAAAAGGAGAGGGTAAGAAAAGGAAAAGAAGAGGTATTAAGATTCCACCTCCACGTTGTTACCATAATCATAAGCACCGTGAACATTGTAAAAATTTTGATCCACTTTTTCAGCTTAAGAAGTTTGGCTTTGATATTCAGAAAATGATGGATGCCTATCCTTGTACATTTTGTGGGATGCATAACCATTGTGTAGCCAGATGTTGGAAGAGAATGATTTTGATGAAGAAGTTTTTTCCATTCGTTAAGAACACAACAAATGGAAAAGACCAATCTCGTCGTGTAGAAGTAAGAAATGGCAATGACGTTTCCTCATTACGAAGAAGGAGATTGAGAAGAATTTTGTTGCTCATGGTCAGAGGAATGGGCATCGGGTGGACAATTTTGGAAACTTCGTCCATCTCGCCATCAAGTATAATTACAAGCTAAAGATGGAATAAAAACTGTTCAAAGGTAAAGGAAATTCCTAAGCCACCCCCAGTTGAAAATTCAACTCGGATCTATCCGTAGATAATCCACAGATGACTCCATTCTATTTTGATATGGATATTGAAAACTCATGTGATCTGGATAGATTTATATTTACATAGCTCTTGATTATATAACATGCAATATTTGTTTGGGGTCCTGATTTGTGGGATAGTGAGGGACAGGTTCATCATACTCAATATTTTTATCATATTTACATTTGGATTACTCCATTTTTATCTCTTTAATTCAACTTGGGATATTTATAACAACATTGTGTAGATTCAGTGGACATGGTTGAATGTCTATTTTTGGAAATTTACATTTTAGTATCTGTTGATTTGTCATCCATTTTTTGCAGAAAATTGAGCTCACAGGTGTTAGCTCGTATTGTCATTCTGTGTAGAGGCCTTGTAGCCATGTAATAGAGTGGTAGCTGATCACCATTGACATCTGACATCAGGTCAAATCTTCATTCTATGTAGAGGCCCATTATGGTCATGCAACATGATGGTACCTAGTAGTCATTATCAACAGGAGACTTTATATTGTGTAGAGATAGTAGCCATGTAGTGGGGTTGAAGTCATCATTATTGAGCTCATGAGAAGATGAACTCGGATCGTCATTATGTGTAGAGGCATTATGGTCATGGCAATGTAATGGTATCTAATCATCATGTGATATTCTTCCTGCATTATCAACGTGTAAGACCCCAGAGAGAGAAGATGTGGCAATTCAGACAACATAAGAAGCATTGAAGGATCATAACCCACAAAGCCGAGGATCGGGACCAAGTTGTCAAAGTGAGAAGAATGTAGTAGAGAACAGACATAAGAGTCCGTTGTAGTAGTGACAACAGAGTATCCAGATTTAACACAAGGTGAAAAAAGTTCCGAGTAAGTTTTTGGTTGAAAAAAAGTCTTTCCCTTTAGGGAGTTTTGATCCGGAGGAAATTTTGCAACATATAGGAGTTCCCTAAATCTCCCTAAATCATGACCAATAGGTAGAGAACTTTGAGAGATTTCCGACGACAGGTGGAATGCGGAAAATGGAGTTCATATGCTCAAGTTGTGGTCAGTCAAAGTCCAGGTTGGGAGACTAGTCAACAGGGTCAACAGGTAGTAACACGTTGGACGTGGCAAATTGGTAAAGGCCAAAAATTGGGTTCATCTTGATTGAAAACCTCCGATCTTCGATGGTTTTAGTAAAAGGATGACTACGAATCTGTGGCGATGGGATCCACTTTTGTATCGGAAGGGGACACGCTATGCGTGAGGATTATTTTTATTATCGTCTATGTGGTGGGCCCTCAAGCCACCACGTGGCTTGCCACCGAGTTTGAACTCACGTAATATTCCTTGGAAGTTTGTATTCAAGCTGTTTGGATAGCTTGGTGGGGTGATCAACTCCCCACCGAGTCGAGTTTATTGTTTTATACTTCCACATTGCTCGAGTTTATTGTTTGGGCACATTGTATGTGCCATGGCTTTATTGGCCGACTTGAGTTGATAGACAACTCGGTGGATCCCATACAAAACTTGGTGGATATCTCGGTGGAGCCACATGGCTCAGCTCACCATAATACGTAAAATTTCCTATGCAAAGCCACATGGTTCATTCAATGCACAACCACCTCGGTGGTAGCTCTAGTGACATCCTCTCTAACTCAAAGCATTCAAAGCCAAACACGACTCAATGGAAAGCCCAATGCACAACATGGGACTGAACTCGGTGGCGATGAACAACTCAACCACATTATGAGGCCCAACAAAAGGAGCTCATGTGGCCTAAACCATGGCTAAGCGAGGTCGACATGTATTTTTAAAAAGGCTTAATCATTTTGATCTTCCATGTACATGTGAGACGAGGGAATATTTTCTCCACCAAAGCACGAGCCCCAAGGAGACATGAACGACATTCCAAACCAAAACTAGTCTCCTCATTGCCAAGTATAAAGACCCACTTGTCTATGAAGCAACTAATAGGGGTAAGCCTTGTGTGAAATAATTCAAATCCAAGCATTAAAAAATATGAAGTGGGTATTTACAAAATCCATGAAGATTTGAGTGGATAAAAAGGTGGATTCGAGTTATTCGAACCTCGACCACCCATTAAAAAGTGATAAGACCTCACCGATAAGACAAGATAGCTCGATGAGATATAAAAAAAGGGTCGGTGAAATTTAATCGAGAAGACATTCTGCGAGCAGAGCCACAAGGCTTAAGGAAGCGCATTTATTTTCAACCCCAATTTTGGAGAACCTAGAGGCAAAATTTGTCATGGCGTAAAAATGAAATTCACTCATAATTCTGTAGGGATTCAAAATATGTAATTTATTTTATGTAATTTTTAGGATGCTCCATTTTTAGGTGCTTTTATATCACAATTACGAGAGGACCGCTTTACGAAAACATTGTGGGGGCCGTGAATTGACTTGGGAACATGTTCTGTCAGATTGCAGAGTTCCATGAGGTCTGGAATCAGCCCATTTGTAGGTTTTGTGATCTATTTTTTATTGATTGTGAGGGTTATTGTACTTACAATATTAGCAAATTATAATACATGATTCATGTTTTTGTAAATGAGACATAGCTTGCATTGCAAACTCCGATATCATTTTTATGTTGTGTGGATGTTTTTTATTGTTGTTGATGATGAATATATTTATAAATATATATATATATATATATATATATATATATATATATATATATAATCCATAACGAAATGAGTAGGTGCACGTTTTAATATAGTAATTAAAAATTATATTGTAATGCATGTGTTAAAGGGATTAAACAATTTTGGGAGATATTACACTCGTAAAATTGATGTTTGGTTCCTTAATCCTTGTGAATGGTGGATTTGAAAAATTATAATCCCGTTTTCTGGATCAGGATATGGAAATAGAAACTGAGAGATAGATATAGGTATGATTGGTGCAGGTATGGGAATAAGTATTGATGAACTTGTGGATGTAGGAATAATATCTAGGGAGGTGGATGTGATTGTTGGTGTAGTGGGTAGATTTGTTGGTGAAGTAGGTTTCTGATCAATGGTATCGATAATGTGAATGGTGTTAATGGTTTGGGCATTAGGAGGTTGGAATGTGGGAGTCATGGTTTGATTTGTTGAAGCATGATTGAGGAATGATTGTTTAAAGATGTTGAGGGGTTGATTGGGTGAGGCATTTGGATTATCTACTTGAAGATCTCCCTGATCAATGAGTCTTTGGAAAAAATCCTTGAAAGTTTGACATCTCTCTATGTCGTGTCCTTGGACTTGGTGGTACTTGCAGTAATGGTCTTCACGATACCACATGTGTTTTGGTCTTGACTCATCAACTGGTTAGATAGGAGGAAGTGTGATAAGGTTCATCACTATCAACTTATCAAATATTGTACTATATGACTCCCCAAGAGGAGTATAGTTGAGCGGTTATCCAGGGGATCTTTGTTGAGGCCACACACTAGAAGTAGGTGTGGAAGATGATTTAATGATCACAACATTGGCCATTACCTTTGATTTTTGTTTTAAGTGGAGGACTTGGTAAATTCATGTTTAGGTTTGTTTGATTTTAATTTTAAATGACCCTACTCAAGGGCACATGTTTCAAGTTTATGAGCCATGGTGAAGGCTTCATCGAAGGTTGAAACGATTGGATTTGTAAAGTAGAAGATATATGCTTTGCACATGAATGTGAGAAGATCTCAATGAGATCAGTTTGTGGAAGAGGGAAGGATAATTGGTTTATAATACCACGCCATCATGCAAAATAGTTTTGCAATGGATTCATCCTCAAATTGTCGAATGGTGTATAGATCTTTGATAATTATTTTACGTATGATATTAATCGGAAAGTGTTCTAAAAAAGTGCGCAAGTTGGGAAAAGGAAAATATAAAATATTTTGGGATACTATTGTACTAGTATAGCGCAAGAGACCGCCAAGGACATGGGGAAAGTGCTAATCATTAAGTCCCGATCATGTGCAATAAGGCAAAGCACACATGTCCGAATGCATGAAGATGATATTGTAGATCTTCTTTGTTGTTAAAATTGGTGAATTTTGGTAATTCCTAGGCAAAGGATAAAATTTAATTGTACGAGATGGGTGAATAGGATCATTGGGTAAGTGCACCAAGTTGGGGGGCGAAGGGGGTCTTAAGTGGATGCATTTTTCTGAAAAATAAAAAACTTCAATGTGTACGAGTTTTTCGAAATAGTTACAATCAAAATTGTAAGATGTTGTAGAAATATGAATCGTAGCATTTTGAGTCTAGTTTCTAAGATACTAAATTTTATTGAAAACGGATAAGTTTAAGTGGGTCAAACAACTAAAATACCAATAGGTACTCTTGTTTTTGTTAAAAAAACATAATAGAGTGACTTTCGTGCCCCCACCATTTTTTGAGCACCATTGAGTATTTTTGAAAACCCTTTGGTAGAAAGATAGCTAGGAGCATCTAGTTTGTGTTAGAATTTTTTTAGATTTTTTTGAACAAGTATTTTTTTTAATGATTTATCTAGTACTGAAATTTTATGTTTTGAAAAATAACGGAGCTCCGACCGTGCCCCCTAACTACCTCAAAAATATCAAAAATTAGATTTTTTTTTTAAAAATATGTATAGAATTATTCCTAGTTTGTGCTAGTATAATTTTTTTCAATTTCAATGACCCAAACAAAAGATACATGATGAAAGATAAACATATTTAAACTTCAAAAAATAGCTATAAAAAGGCATAGTTAGAAAATAAATAATATGGAAACCTTATATTAGTCAGAAAATTTGAAAAATTATATTTTTAGAAAGAAAAAACTCTGCTCTACGTTGTGGTATAATTTTTTTTAAATGGATCGATTGTTTTATTTTGATTTATTATAGAGGAAGTGGCATTTTTACATTTTCCTACAAAAACACGATGTTTGTTGTGTTTGTGCAGGTCCATGCCTTAGGGTTGGGGATCTAAACCGGATCCCAAGCCTTGAGGCATGGCTTGGAAAAAGAGAAAACACAAAACATACGTACGTGTTATAACGCGTGCGCGTTATAATGCATACATGTATACGCATTATAAGTATAAGTTATATGTTTAAGTATAAGTTTTCATTTATTATTATTTATATTTTATTATTTCTTATACTTTAAATTTATTTATGTAAATATAAGAAATTAGGGTCACTCTGCACCTTATGGAACTAGTCTCACAGCTCCATTAGTCATAGTTTAGGAGATATTTTTTATAGTATAATCTGGTCAGTACATAGGTAATTTTCAGGCTTTCAAGCATTCAACTTAAATCTTTTAGCATTTAAATTCTACAATCAAAACCCTAAACTCTAAACCTTAAACTTTAAACTCAAGGCCCTAAACCTAAACCCTAAACCCTAAACCATGATCCCTAAACCCTAAAACCTAAACCATAAACCATAAACCTTAAACCCTAAATCTTAAGCCCTAAACCCTAATCCTTAAATATTCAGCCCTTACCCATGAGCCCTAAACCCTAAACCTTGAGCCTTAAGCCTTAAACCCTAAACCATGAACCATGAGCCTTAAATGTTAAACCCTAAACCCTAAAAACTAAATCCTAAACCCTAAACCCTAACCCATAAACCCTAAACACTAAATCATAAACCCTAAATCCTGAGCCCTAAACCCTAAACCATAAGCCCTAAATCTTAAACACTAAACCCTAAACCTGAACTCTGTGACCTAAACCCTTAACCCTCAACCATGAGACCTAAACCCTAAACCCTAAAACTAAAGTAATAAATCTTAAACCCTAAAACCTAAACTCTAAACCCTTAACCCTTAACCATAAACTCTAAACCCTTGACCCTAGACCCTAAACCATAAGCCCTAGGCCCTAAACCCTAAATACTAAATCCAGAGCCCGAGCTCTAACCCCAAACCTTAAACCAAGTAACTAACTCGAACCCCATAAAAACCTTAAGCCATAAACCATGAACCCTAAACCTAAAACCCTAAACCTTAAGCCTTGAACCATACACCCTAATCCTTTAGCCCTAAACCCTAAACCTTAAACCTTAAACCTTGAGCCCTAAACCCTAAACCCTAGAGCCTCGAGCTCTAACCCCTAAACCTTAAACCCATAACTAACCCTTAAACCTTAAACCCGTAACTCGAACCCCGAACCCTTAAGTTGTAAACCATAAACCATGCACCCTAACCCCTAAACCCTAAATCTTGATCCATGATCCCTAAACTATAAACCCTAAACCTTAATCCCTAAATGTTAAATCCTAAAGGTCCCCAAACCCTAAACCCTAAAATATAAATCACAAACACTAAACCCTGACCCCTAAACCCTAAACTCTAAAACCTAAGCACTAAATCCTAAACCCTAAACCCTAAGCCCTAAACCCCGAACTTTGTGACCTAAACCCTTAACACTCAACCCTTAACCCCAAGACCTAAAACCTAAATTATAAACCCTAAATCCATAAAACAAAAATAATAAACCTTAAACTCGAACACTAAAACCTAAACCCTAAACCCTAAACCTTAAACCCTGATCCCTGAGCCCTAAGCCATAAACCCTAAACACTAAATCCAAAACCCTAAGCTCTAACCCCTAAACCTCATATATTTCCAGTAGGTCTCATGAGTGAGTTCATTTTTTGAATATCTTAGGACCATATTTCCTAGTCTTGTGCCTAGAACCATCATTAAGTCTGCTTTTACAACTACCTTGTTTATGAGAGGTGGGAATTTCCCTCCTTCAAAATATCAATAGATGAAAGACATCAAATTTTGATGAATCTCTTTGAATTTTGTTCCTACGAAGTCGATGAACCCTTTTCAGTTGAATACTCTCTATCAATACTAATAAGAATGGGTAAGACACAAAACATTACAATGAGTGAAATAGTTCACATGCAATGGGCATTTCCCTCCTTTAAAATATCAGTAGATGAAAGGCATCAAATTGTGATGACTCCCTTGAATGTTCTACCTACAAAGTAGATGAACCCTTTTTAGTTGAATACTCTTTGTCAATACTTATAAGAATGGGTAAGACATAGAACATTATTATGACTGAATGGGTGAGCCTAATCCATGAGCCTTAAATCCCTAAACCCTAAACCCTAACCCCTAACCCCTAAACCTTAAACCTTGAGCCTTAAACCCTAAACCCTGAACCATTTTCCCTAAACCCTGAACCCTAACCTTTAAACCTTAAACCCTAACTCCTAAACCCTAAACTGTAAACCCTAAATCCTAAACCCTAAACCTTAAACCCTAAGCCCTAAACCATAAACCCTATACCATAAACCATAATCCCTAAACCCTAAACTCTAAGCCCTAAATCCTAAACCCTAAACCCTAAAACCTAAACCCTGAGCCCTAAACCCTAAACCTTGAGCCCTAAACCCTAAACCCTAAGCCCTGAACCCTAGGCCATAAGCCCTAAGCCAAAACCCTAAACCTTAAACCCTCAAACATAAACCCTCAACCCTAAACCCTAAAAACTAAACCCTGAGCCCTAAACCCTGAACCTCAACTATCAACCCTAAAACCTAATCCCTAAACCCTAAACCCTGAACCTTGAGCCATAAACCCTAAACCCTCAACCTTGACCCCTAAACCCTAAACCCTGAACCTTGAGCCCTAAACCCTAAACCCTAAACCCTTAACCCTGAACCATAAACCCTAAACTCTAAACCCTAAACCATAAACCCTAAACCATGAACCCTAAGCCCTGAGCCCTAAACCATAAACCCTAAAATCTAAACTATGAGCCTTAAACACTAAACCTTAAACCCTAAACTCTAAACATTGAGTCTTAAACCCTGAGCCCTAAACCCTAAACCTTGTGCCCTAAACCCTAAACCCTTAATCATAAACCCTCACCCAAAGGAAATTCCTAAAAATATCATACAGCGTGATTCAAAGGTGTGTAGGGAATAGTGTTTAAGGTGATCGATCAAATCATTTAGTTTTGATGAGAGACTACTTCCTTTGAAGGCCTAAAAAGTATTTTGGCCATTCTGTAGTTAATTGAACACCCTTCATAACAAGCTAAAATGAGCTAGTCATGTCACCGAGCTATCAAGGACCATTATTTGTGAAGTATTAAGGCATCGTTTGTCTCCATAAGAGACATGAGCAAAAACATGTATGAGAATCATGAATTTGATTCCATGAAAGGATGATTTTAGAGCTAGGAAAGGTGAGGGGATGATATTTATATGGAGCACCATGTTTCTAAGAATGAGCAATCATCTGAGTTCACTTGATGTAATTCACTTGGTACTATTCGTAACAACTCATTTAACACCTAGTAGTGTTATCACACCTTAAGGAGGAGGCACATTACAATCACCTCATTTTGGCCATAAGATAGGAATCCCATTTTGGGAACAATCCTCTATCTACAAAGTGAGGATCTCTTTTTAGTAAAAAGTAGACTAGCATCATAGAGTTGATTCATGGTCACTAAAGTGAATTATGGACCAAATTTAAAAATTAGTACCAATTCAAGTAGTGGTATGGCAAAAATCCATTTTAGAAGGTCAAAAACCTAAAAATAACTATATGCTTTCCCAAAACAAAGACCAACTACAATATATATGCCCTGAAAGTTTTAGGTCGTTTGTTGAAATCCTAAAAATGAGTAAGTACTGACCAGATTAGATTTTGAAAAACTATCTTCTAGATTATAACTATTGGAGCTACGGGACCACTTCCATCAGGTGCAGAGTGACCCTAATTTCTTATATTTACTAAAATAAATTTAAAGTATAAGAAATAATAAAAGTGTATACTTTTATTATTTCTTATACTTAAACATTTATTTTTGTAAGTATAAGACACCCAAAAACATATACATGGTCCATACTCTTCAAAACGCGTACGCATTTTGACTTCTATAAAACGCGTATGCGTTTTGCCTTCTTTAAAATGTGTACATGTTTTTCCTTCCTTATAACGCATATGCGTTATAGGTTGATAATTACAAGCCAAAAAAAAAACGCGAGTTGCGTTTTAGCAAAACGCGCTTAGCGCGTTTTGTTTGTTTTCGAGTTTTTTCCACTTTTTGGCTCCCCAACTTCATGCACTTACCCCATTACAAATTTATTCGTATGATAATGAAGATTTGGTTAATAATGTAGTGGCTTCGAGGTTGGATATCCTATTCACAAGAGCATGCATGGGATCATTCAAAAGAGTCATGTTGGGGATGAGAGGTGGTGGTTGCATGTAAGAAGTGGCTAGATGAGTTTGTTGGTGGATTTGTGGATGCGTGGGTGTTTGAGGAATTTGATAGGGGTGAGTGTAAATCATGGGTTGTGATTAAAGGGGTGGTTTTTGAGAAATGGGAACATGGTATGATTGTTGGGATTGGGTTGGTTGTTGCGAGAAATTGTTGAGTGGGGATGTGGGCATAGATAGGTTGATGGAATGGGTGAGACACTAAATAATGCAAAGGACCCGTAAAAAGGGGTTGGGAAGAAATGACATGCACATGTGATATGAGAGGAACTGTTGTTCGGATAGGGGATGTGATGTGTGGGCATGTTGGATAGGGACACTAGTGATAATTGTGGCTGAAGAGGTGATAGGAACGATAGTTACAATAGTTGTATTGATTGGAGGGAGATTGGGGGGAATAGGTGTGACTAACTGAGTAGTTTGGTGGGATGGTGGATTGGTAGAAGACAAAGTGAGGTCATGTTGGGATGTAAGAAGTTTATTTACGATAAATTGGGTGTTTTCGGGATTGGTCTGATAAGAGTAAATCTGCTGAAGTGGTGGACCATCTAGAGGAAGTTGAGTGGATTTTCTAAGGAGATAGTCTTGGAGAGCCACCAGATTGGCATCAAGAAGTTGTTGGAACTCTACATCGCTGCGAGGAATGATAGGAAGACCAAAAGGCTCCGATCTAACAAATGGTGGGGTGGCTGGCCTAGATGGGATAGATTGATGGTATAAGAAATAATTGGTCTCATCTAAGGTCGAAGTGTGAACAAGGGGTCCTTGGTGAGAAACGTTGATGAGGGGTTGAGTGCCCATGAAAGAGGTAATCAAGGGCATGATAAGGTAGTTGTTGTGGTGGATGTTTGTTGAGATGAAGAGCTATTTGAAGCAAAGTTATGTTCCATTTTCTTAGTGACTAAGCGTGTAATTACGAGAATGAAACAAAAACAAATTTTACACTAACTAAACCAAGCAAGTTAGGCAAACAATTTTTTTGGTTTTGTTTTTAATTTAGAAAGTGTGAAAAATTAGAAAAGGGATGGATAACAAGGTACCTAGGAAAGGCAATCTATGTTTGGTTTCAGGATGTTTTGGCTTGGGAGTCCTCAATATACCCAAAGGTACGAGAGACACAAGTCTATACAAAGTTTCTAATGCGGCCAAAACATCGCGGCGACTTTATTTTGGGTGTTGAAGTCCCAATCAATCCACCAGTAGGATGATGTTTTAGATGTGTTGATTTTGTTCGTGAGTTGAGGTTGTGTGTGATAATGTGAGATGCAACAAGTTAACCCCTACTTAAACTATGTGAGCAAGCAGGATGCATAAAAGAATTTTTTTGCTAACCCAAATCCAAATGTTATCTTTCGATGAGGACACACATAGGAAAATGGAAGTTGCGATGTAAAAGGAGCAAATAGGGAAAAATGAGGAATACGGATAGCTTTTTCCTTTTAACTGTAAAGTAAGTTCGACGAAGTACAAAGTAGGATCCAAGCAATCCTGATGTAAGAAAGCAAACAATGTGGACTATCTGCAAAGTTAGTGCAATGGAAATATAAAAGAGAAAATGAAGTTATCAATGTGAGTATGTTGCTGAAATATGGAAAACTACTACGCGGTAAAGGATCATGCGAGAAGGAGTTCTTGGTTCTCTACGATAACGAAAAGAAAATGATGTAGGATACCATAGTCACATTTCTGATTCTCAGGATCACTTGTGATAAGCACAAGAGAAGAGCATACAAGTGACAGGTTGTGATTAGCTTATAAAAAAATGACAATAATGTGTAGATGAAAGAGGGTTAGATGAAAATGTGAGTAAATAATAATGGTGTGTTGTAAAGCGGTACATTGTGACGAGAAATTTCAAAGGACCCTAAAGGGGCACTGTGTGTGATGGAAAAGTGACAAGAAAGCATGGCAATCTACAAGTAACTCTTCCTCGCACTGGGGATGGACTATGCGTGGGATGCAGACAAGCTAGTTAGGTAATCTTATGTCTTTGACATGCACTAGCGGAATCTGCGAATCTAAGGCAAAGAAGGCCCTCCTAACTCTGAATTGGCATGATAGATTGATCGGCGAGGATGACTGCTCGAAGGCTCCAATCAATATCGAGCTCTGGCGTAATCCGATCTATAGGTTGTGGGATACGAGGAAAATGACCTGGGATTGTCTCGTATATATCTCCAGATAGGGTCATAGGATGGATGATGGATATAGTGGACTCTACGGGTGATTCTCTCGGTCTAGTCCGAGAAATCCTTAGCTTTTGTTAGCTACATATCCAACAAGGATAAGCTGTGTGATGATGATAGGCGAAGTGGAGTGGATATAAATACTAATGTGTAAGCCAACGTCAATGTCGGATTGACCTGTGGACTCGTTGGGTTGTGGGATTTGTGAATCACAACCATAGATTCATGGTTGTTGTGGACCTGCTATGGTCATGTGCGGAATTAGTCCCTAATCCCTAGTATCTAATAGTCGTATGCCTTTTCGGCCTCTATGTTTAGAACCACAAGTTGTGCAATCTTCTCAGAGTGCCTGACAGGTGTTCTGGCAACCTGAATTCTTAAGCTAGTGTCTATATCAGTGAAAATGTCTCTGC
Source organism: Taxus wallichiana var. yunnanensis (assembly GCA_018340775.1). NCBI lineage: Eukaryota > Viridiplantae > Streptophyta > Pinopsida > Cupressales > Taxaceae > Taxus > Taxus wallichiana. The sequence continues at coordinate 723,597,950 of CM031235.1, forward strand.
GAATCATTTGTGGGACCAAAGGGTCACAACCGAATGTTTGCTCTCTTTCAAGTCCTTCTACAGTCATGTGGATTTTTATCTAGGGTAATCTGTAGTTTGGTTGGTTTGACAGAATGTGTGTGCTTGGTCATCTTTATGTTTAACCCTCTTAAGCGTGAGCTGATTTTTGTAAGTCTGTTGTTGTTGGAAGACTTGGATTCTAAGATTCTGATCTATATCAACTATTTTGTAAAAGATTGGGAAGGCATGATTGGTTGAATACGTATTCTCTGGGCTCTCTAGGTCCCGTGATTGTCATGCAAAAGGAAATGATATAAGTCTAACTAATGAAATAAAATTAACTATGCAAGATATATCTATGTATATTCCTAAACAAGATCTTTATTGATAAACTATTGAACAAAATTTAAAAGAGCAAATATCTAATATATTTAGAAATTGAAAGACTAAACTAATGGTGAAATTTAAAATAAACAAAGTAGAAATGGCTTTTGATGCGGTTGTAAATCTATTCTAAATAACTTGAGACAAGCCCTGATCTAATCTATTTAAAGAATCTCGATCCTACCTCGAAGTGAGGAATGAATCATAGTTTCTCTTAAACTAATAATCCCCACACTTCCAGGAACTAGATATCATAAAAGTGAGATTAAGCGATGAAATGAAATGATCGTTATTTTTATTTGATATGCTTTAACTAGAACTTTGAAAGCTTGAACCTGGACTTTTTTAACAGGTGGTGAATCCTAGTTGTGTGTGGTTTTGTCCCTTAGTATGATCTCCTCGTTCCTTCGTGCTTAGGTGAATCCGAGAAAAGTGTGTGATGTTAGCATCAACATAATTTGGTATCAAAATAATGGCACTTAAGACCGAATAAATGTGAGTAGGAGAGGGATAGGAAAAGAGAAGAGCTTGGCTGGCTTATGCATTCCTAGCGGGATTTAACATATATTGGGAAAAACATTTAGATCCGAAACTATCTGTTTGCGAACAAGACCTAACTTTAATGGCTTTATTGAAAATTAAACTATCTGCTCCAATTGATTGGATGAAACAACAACAACACTAGCACAAAAAGATTATGTGGCTTCCTAAAGAAGACAACACTAACTATGCATCAATAAATAAAACTATGAATCCTAAAAAATTGAAATACTAAGACTCTTGAATGAGAAATTGAGAGGAAAATTTGGGCCATTTGCTTGAGCACAAGCCAACTATTTATAGAGTTATATTTACCCAAAGGTGAAAACCAATTTGATCTCTTAAACCATAAACAATGCCAAAACACTATTCCAGGAACAGAATCATAAATACAAGCAAAGGTGGTGAAAAAGCTGGTAAACATTGATTTTTACGTTAGTCATATGTATAAATAAACATTATAGAAAATGTGAAGGACCCATGAAAGAGTGGTGGAAGGTTCACTGAGGACTCGCCGGAGACGAGGTGTTTCATCTTGAGACCACCGCCTTGCATGGCGGCGGTTTTGCAACAAAGACCGAATTTTTAAATTTACTAAGAGAGAGGGAAGGATAAAAAAAGCACACAGGGGGCGGGGCATGCGGGATGTTAACACATATTTGGGGAAAGCTTTTTGGATCCTAAACAGTTGCGAGCGAGAGACCTTATCATCATTACACATGTGTAATGCTTTCCGTTTCAACGTGCAGTCGTATCCTATAATTTTGGGTACATAGTTATGCCCCCTGAGAAGAAGCGTTTTAGCCATGAAGAGGCATAAAACGGTGGGTCCGAGTATGGTCCCAAAATGGGAAGTTAGAAGTTATACCTGATACGTCCTGTGTGTCGAAATGATGTCATCCAAAATTCCCGCCACCTGCAAAATGAAAAGAGGACTCAAGTGTAGATAGACAAAATAGATCGAAGAATAAACACTAAAATATTATGAAATGAGGACATACCATTTGTGTGGGGATAAGAACTTACCTCCTTGTGCACTCAAACCTACGAAAAGGGGCATTCAAAACAAGTCAGGTTGCTATATATGTAAAAGTGGGCCCATTTTCCTATTCATTTGTGCGTGTTGATTTGATTGATTTTGAGCTCTGGGACCCATGGTGATGGTTTCTGATGAGAGTATAGTCAAAACGTTCGGGATGAGATCGTGATCATGCCTCCATGAGTGGAACACCGACCCATGAGATCATGTTAGTTTTTCTTGATTTACCATTTTTGTCCCCAAAATGTTAAAATGGTGAAATCTTTGTCATGGGGGGATTATTTTTGAAAATGTCAGTTTTAATAGGGTCACTTTAGGGGGCACCTACTGGGTAGGCTTTGTTTGAGTCAAAATGGTCTTTATTTTGCATTTTTAGCCATTTTTAGGGCACATGACCGCGTGGGATTTTGGGACATGACCGCCATCCCGAGGGGGCGGTGGTTGGACCGCCGCCTGCTTAGGGAGGTGATTACAAGATCGCCGCCTTTAAGGTGGTGATTACAAAACCGCTACCCTACTTAGGGGCGGTCCTGCACAAAATGCATAAACAATACTTATTTGAAGTTATTTTTGCATTTTTAGCATTCTTACCTACTTTCATGATTTTTCTAATGTCGTTTGAATACTAACTTACTCCGTTTTGTGTGTTTTTGGGTGTATGCAGGTGAAGGAGGAGTATATCCGATGGAGCCGAGAGAGAGAGAGAGTGTGATTGGCTTCCAGCAGTATTGGATGCCCTTTCTCAGGATGAGCAGGACACTCTTCAGAGGGATGGCATATTGCACATATCACGGGTCCCACATGTTGCACCTTCTAGTCACATACTTTGTGACTTATTTTCATATTGGGATGTTGATCGGAACACTTTCCGATTACCAGGAGTTCGGGTGAGTGGACCATTACTTTGGAGGATGTTTACCGCATCCTGGGGGTCCCGATCATCGGGAGATGGCTCACACTTGAGACAACAGGGTCACGGGCTCAGATAGCATAGTGGGCCTCATATATGGGAGATGTAGTTATCTCCACTGGTTCAAAGAAGGGGGTGAGGGTCGATCTATTCCTAGCTGCCTATCCCCTTGATTCGTTAGGCCATTATGGGGATCCTTGCCTCGAGATTGATTAGGGACAAGGGAGGAGACACCTTACTGTATTGTTGGTCCCCCATTGTTGCACAAATTGAGGGACATGGCGGATTTACGCATGGGGAGCTGACATTCTTGGGACCACCTATCATGATTTGTACTAGGTGGTTTGTTTATAGGGGCAGTCGTTGAGCCATCCGACCCTAGTTATGAGCTGGGTCTATGAGCATTTCATCCCCTATGGGAGAGGTGTAGAGGTGGTAGATCTTGCAGAGCTGCGAGGGCAGCCAGATGGAAAGACATGTCGGTGCTCGAGCACCTGGCCTCCTTGACCACTGATGACATGGAGGCCACACCTTATCAGGCCATGGTAGGTTTATGGGGCGAGGAGGCTCTTACTTTGATCTCTTGCTCCACCACAAGGCAGCTTGTGGACAGGATGGGGAGGGTGGAGATACATCCTTTTGGTCGAGTGCCTCAGCAGTTTGGCCTTCCTTACGTGGGTATGCTTCCCCCAGTGGTACCGGTATATAGATTAGTTGGGAGGCTAGAGGTGGTCCTAGAGGCCGGGGTTGGATAGTTGTTACTCCTGGTGTCCCCATTATAGCCAGATGGGTGGTACGTGCCCGAGGGAGAGCCGTTGCTCCTCGGGCACCCTTACTTTAGATTGACACCGGTCTCCCGCCCAGTGAGTGGCGACCCCATTGACATAAACTCTGAGTCCGAGGAGTTCACAGGGGGAGAGATGGAGGAGGAGACCGAGGCTGAGGTTAGTGAGTTAGGTGGAGAGGAGGACAACAATCCTGAGTGGCATGATACTCAGGATATCTTACAGGTAGAGAGGGCGGAGTAGAGTGCGGAGAGGGTGACCTTAGCTTTAGAGGAGCCACTTTCTCAGGGCTTGGGTGGAGAGGATGAGTCCGTAGTAGGACGTTATGTGGCCCCAGGCATAGGAGGAGCGCATCAGTCAGCGGTGGCATCTGTGGTAGGTGCTAACCCTAGGGATCCATCTTGGAGGCCCGGAGATCCGAGTGAGTTATCATCCTTCTCCTTAAAGTTTGTTTAGGATTGCCTTAGTTGCTATCTCTCCTTTTGTTTTTGTTTCTATCTTTTGATTATTTCTAATTCATTTCTCTCCTTTGCTTGTAGAGACAGCTGATGAGTGGTGAGACTGATTTTTGGGTATGCATTGATACCCTGATGATCCCCATGGAGAAGACCCACGCGGAGCTATCCATATGTGGACGCGGGGAGCCCTCGGCGGTAGGCATATCGACATTTTTTCCCTATCGGCATGTGGCGGGATGGTTTCTACCCTCCATACCAATTTGGAAGGATACAGGACAGCAGAGCACTTGATGAGGAGTCACTCTCATGGTGAGACTACCGCAGCTGCTCCTTGGGATCGTGAGCCCTCCATGCACTCAGAGCGCCGGCGTAGCCAGAGTCCTAGATGTGGGCGTGCACCTTCAGAGGGATCTCATAGGGGTTGAGAGGCCACTTGGCTCTCGTAGATCATTTGTATGATGTATTTTGTATTTCCGGGCTCTTTGAGCATTTTGACCATGCTTAGTGCATGATGGCATTGTACAGGAAACTTGATATATATATATATATATATATTCTTTTTGGATCAGACCTTTGGTATCTATGTTTTTGTGATTCATTTCCACATGTAAACTATGATGTTGTTTTTATATGCTTTTCAAAATGTATGCAATGGAGGACAAATGATACAAATGCTTTCTTTCTTTTTGTATTTCGTGATGCTGATATATGATAATGTAGACACAATGTGATCTTGAACTTTAGTTTCTATAAGCAATTTTTGGTACTTCATATTGGTTTTGACAAAATGTGATGATAAACTGGTATGATGAGCAGATGAACTTGCCCCACTCCTATCTCCACGCAACTAGTAAGATGCGAGGGCTCATCACCGAGAGCTAGAAAGGGCACAAGTTATGAAATTTGTTGAATGGTAGTGATGAAAGATAGACAAAGATTTGGTGGAACCAAATTAGGATGCTACAAACCTACTCTACCCAAGTGACTCCATAGTTTAGAATGCTACTTGCTTTGTGGTTTATCTAGACTTAGATCCGTAGATGGCCACATTGTAGAAAAATCTGGTTTTCAGGATTTTGAGCTCTCTTGGAATTTTGGACATCTGATTCATTTGTTTTTGACTCAAGATTTCAAAGGTTCATTTGAATTGTTTGTTGACGACCTTCAACGTTTATTGTCAAGAGGACCCCCCATACCTTGCCCCATGCTACTAGTCAGAAGCGTGGGCTTATCACCATGGACAAGGTACAGGTGAGTAAGGGCATTCCCATCCTTTCCCAACCCTACGTCACTAGTAAGAGACGCAAGCTCATCACCGAAGGTTGGTAGGGCAAGGAAATGTGTAAAAATAAATTTTTGTTTGATCTATATTTGACTTGTATATTTGAGCAAAATGTCAGTGTGTTCTTATTTCCAAAGAGATATACATACGGGATAGATGTGACATGATGAAGCTTCTAGAATAGACCATAGGAAAGACACCTATCCTAGGAAGAAACCAAAAGTGAGAACAAGCCTGCAGACCTTGGTATGGTTACCATTAAGACTTTGTCATATCTAGCTTTATTGATGAAATGATTCTGAAATGGTGATGATGTTATGAAAATGAAGAAGTATGATTGGAACACTTATGCCAATACCATTAGAAGTTTGTAATGATTGCTTTGAGAATAAGTTCCTTGATCACAAAATTGTATGAAACAAGTGGACAAAATGAACCTAACTACATGAAGATGCAATGTAGATATAATTATACAAATAGTGTTGGTCACTTATGCATAGAATCGTTTAAGGTGTAGGGAATTGACAGTTTCACCAAATTCCTCACCTTCCAGTGTACATAAGAGATATGCACCATTTCCATAGTCTTTTGTGACTCGGTATGGGCCCAACCATTTGGGCCGAAATTTCCTTCCTTCGCCGGCCTTTTTGTCAATCCGACTATCTAGTGTTAGAACTAGATCTCCTTCATATATATCTCATTCATAGACATTTTTATTATACTTCCGGCACATCCGGTCAGTGTAGACTCTATGCCACTGTTCAGCATCTAATCTAGCCTCATCTAGGCCTTCTAGTTGGGAGATACGTGCTTCTTTATAAGCGTCTTCATCCAGAATCCCTTGTAATGAGATGCGGAGACTGGGTATTTCAACCTCAAGTGGGAGCGCTTACGCTCCGAATACAAGTGAGAAAGGAGTTTCTCCTATTGGTGTTCTTATTGAGGTTCAATGGGCCCACAAGGAGGCGGGTATAACTTTAAATGCCAATCTCATTTGTTTTCTTTCACCATTTTAAGGAGAATAGCTTTTAATGTTTTATTTGTTGCTTCATCTTACCCGTTGGCTTGAGGGTAATATAGGGAGGCTGTATGATGGCTTATTTTAAATTTATTGCATAATTCACGAACCTCGTCATTCTTGAAAGAGGTCCCATTATCTGAGATAATGATTTGTGGGACACCGTACCTGTAAATGATCTGGTTCAAAATGAACTTGGTGATCACGGAACCTAGTACAGTGGTGAGAGGCATAGCCTCTACCCATTTGGTAAAATACTCGGTGGTCGTGATTATGAAGTTATGGCCATCTATAGATGAGGGAGAGAATTTCCCTATCAAATCTAGGCCCCACGTAGAAAAGGGCCATGGAGTAGCGATTGGTTGCAGAGCTTGTGCCGGCATGTGAATCTCGTGGGAGAATTCTTGGCATTTATGACACTTGTGTACAAACTCTACTACATCATGTTCTAGAGTGGGCAGAAATAGCCCATCCGATGTATTTTTTGAGTGGTGTGACCACGAAGTGGCCTCCACATATTCCACTGTGAGATTCGTGGAGAATCTTCTTGGATTCTTCTGTGTCAACACACCTTAGAAGCATTCCATCGAAAGCCTTACGATAGAGCACTTGTTCTATAATAACATATTTAGCCACGATAATGCATAACCACCTTCTTTGTTGTGGTGTGTAGCATCTTTTGGATATGTATGGTTCATGATATAATTAATAATATCAGTATACCATGGACATTCAGAGATGGGAGGTCTAGTTTCGACGTAGTATATGCATTCATTGGGAAAGTCCAGATCTACTAGATCACCTCCGTCTAATGGGTTATCAGCTAACCAATCCACAATGATTTGTCCCTTAATGGACTTCTGATTTAAAAATGTTAAATCGAATTCACCCATTAAGGTTATAAAGCATCCAACCTTTTAGACAAGGACCCTTGCGTGAGGAAAGTTCGTAAATGGTCCATTTTTACAATGACCCTTGTTTCTTGGTTTAGCATGTAATGTCTTAAGCGTTTGGTTGCGAAGACTATGGCAAGGCATTCTCATTCTGCTTGTGTATAACATGTCTCATAATCGAGTAATTTTGGATAATAAAATAGATCGCACGTTCTCTCTTGTCATCGTCTTCTTGAGCCAGCATGTAGGCTAGCGAGACATTGGTAGCTCATGAATATAAGACTAAAGGGTGGTTTGGCTTAGGAGGCATTAGCGTAGGTGGTGACAACAAGAAACACTTAACCACTTGAAAGCGTCATTGTAGTCTTTGGTCCAATTGATACCATAATCTTTCTTGAGTAGATTGTTGATTGGGTGAATGGCAAAGCTTAAATCTGGGATGAATCTTCGGATTGCACCGAGTTTCCCAAGGAATGACTTGATTCCAGATTCATCCGATGGTGGGATCATTTCAAGGACAGATTGGATTTTTGCTGGGTCCACATCGATCCCTCATGATGATATAATGTAACCTAGGAGCTTCCCTCCTATCACACCAAAGACACATTTTTCTAGGTTTAGTGTGACTCGTATTCTATTAAACATGAAAGAATGACATGGAGCACTTCGGGTGATCACAGTGCTTCCTGGCCTTGGCCAACAAGTCATCTACATAGGATTCCATGATTTTGTGAATAAGATCATGAAATATGTATGTCATTTCCCGTTGGTATGTAGCACTAGCGTTCTTGAGACCAAATGGCATAACAAATGTAGCAATAGGTTCCCCAAGGAGTTATAAATGTGGTTTTGGCTTGGTCTTGTTTGGATATTCTGATTTGATTGTATCATGAGAATCCATCCATGAGAGATAAAAGCTCAAACCAGTTGTTGTGTCAATGATGACATCAATGGATGGTAATGGGAAGTCGTCCTTGGGGCACGCTTTGTTAATGTCTCAGAAATCTATGCAAATGTGTATCTTCCCATTCTTTTTGAGAACGGGAATGATATTAGATATCCACTGAGAATAATCAACTGGCTTGATGAATCCTACTTGGAGGAGTTTCATTACTTCTTCCTTCACCATGAGAGCCACCTTGGGTTTCATTGGCCTCGATTTTTGTTTAACTGGCTTTGCATCTGATTTGGTGACGAGGTTGTGTACTGTGATGTGTGGTGTAACCCCTGTCATTTATTTATAATTAAATGCAAAAGCCTTCTGATGTTCTTTGAGGATTCGAGTGTGTATTTCTATTTCTTTTGGAGTTAACGAAGATCCTAGTTTCAAGATCTTTGGTTCTTCCTCCGTTCTAATGTTAATATCAATTTTTCCTCGATTAAAGAAGTGTTACATTCTTCAAACTCAGGTGGAGCTAGAGGTAGTTCCAGATCGTCTCCATTCTCTACCGTGTATATGCCGAGTTCCTTTTGTGGGGGAAGCTCTATCATGGGATTCCCAAAGTAGGAAGATGAATGTGGGATTAAGGACAAATCTACCATGTGATGGATGAGATGCAATGCTGCATAGGTGTTTAAGTAATCAAGAGTGGCTCTATCACCATCAACGTGGTCTAAGATAGTAGATTTGTTCTCAGCTATGTTCGTTAAAAGAGGGTTTGAAATTTTCTTCACTAATGGTTTGGTGTGAAGGGATACTATGAAATGGGTGTCCTCCAACTCACTGCTTGGAGTGAAATGTGAAGCTGAGGTTGCTATCGAATCTGCGAGAAGATTTTGTTCTCGTGGGATTGCTTCAATTGATATGAAGTCAAACTCTTTGCTCAAATCTAATACCACTATTTTGTAGAGCTGTAGGTGTTCAAATCTGGTTTCATACACCTTAGAGACTTGGTTTACTACTAATTGAGAGTCTCCTAACACCCTGATGTCATTAACACGAGCCTTTTAGCTAGGATGAGGCCAAGGAGGAGGGCTTTGTATTAGCGCCATTGTTTGTACATTCAAAGTTTAATTTAAAGGTGAATGGTAAGATCTTTCCTTCGAGAGAAGTAAAGATCACACTGCTGCCCCATAATGACATCTAGCTCCATCGAAATGGAGAGTCAATATTTAGTTGGGAAGATGGACGTTGGGACATTTGTAAACATCAACTTCTTTGGTTTTGGTTACTTCTACCATGCGAGAGATCCTTTCTTTAGAAGAGAACCAACACCTAGGGTATATCCATGCCTACTGAAATCAAATGGTAGGAAAATTGGTAGATCATGTTCTAGTAATTTGACAATCTTCATAGTAGTTCCTAATGATCTTGTTTGACAATGTTAGCCTCATCTTTGAGGGTTGGGATATTCTTGACTAGGCTCATAGTTTCTAGTTCTATTGTAGGTACCAGCTTTTCTTCTGGTTTCACGTCGGTTGGTTTATTAAGTTGGTTTGTTGGGAGTTCAAACTTAGAGTGAATGCTCGGTCTTTTCTTTAGGTCAGCTAGGTGTATATCGAATGGTTTTGGATCACCTTTGGCTACGAATATCTTTCCTAAGTGCAAGAACCTTACTTCTTGAAATAATGTAGAAGGGATTGCCTTCATACGGTGTATCCACATTGGCCGAGGATCATATTATAGTTGGTTTCTCGATCTATAATATAAAACTTAGTAAGGATTGTTTTGGGTCCTAAGGTGACTGGTAGTATTATAGTTCCAATCGATGTGGCTTTAAGGCTATCATAGCCTCTTAGTGTATTCCAAGTCGTGGAACAATTTGTTTCTCCATACCCTAGCTTTTGAAGGAAAGAGAAGGGGACTATGTTAACTGCTGCCCCATCATCAACCATTTACGCATTTAACATAATTGTTATAAACCCACACTTGCAAATGTAAGGTTGGATCACCTCTGCGTGCAATCTCAGCGTCTGTTGGCATTTTGTTTATTTCAAAAATAAACTCGGTATCCCTATCCGGCTGCCAGGAGGTGGATATCAAAGTCTATATGATTTACCTATGTTTCGGGAGGTGGAGTGATGTTAATTAGATGTCCTAAACCTAATGCTTCTAAAAGAGCAGCCCTATGGGTAGGAGAGTTTTTAGTAAGTCCAAAAAGGAGATGTGAGAGAAGGTCTTTGTTAGGTCATTAATTAAATCATAGGCACCTATGGGTTTTACTAATATTTGTTGGATGTTATCTGCCTCTAGTGGGTAACTTGGACTTGGCTGAGAGGAATACTCTCGTGTCCTTGTTACGGCTTCCACGGGTAGTTCGGTGTCTAACTCTACTAAACCGACTATCTTGGGTCGTGGCTGACTTCCTAATTGTGGTGCAACAGGTGGATTTAGTGAAGTCGAGGCTTCATGATCATTGTTTCCTACCATTACACCTTTATTCATCCCATTTGGATTTAATTTGTTGTTATTGTGATTTGGGAGCGGATCGTTGAAGATCTTGAGGGGTGCATTTTGAGGGGAAATTGCCCTGTAAAAGTATTTGGCGTTGGTGATGTAGGATCTGCAAAAACATATCTATGAAAAGTTGTCTTTGTTCCTCTGGTAGACGTTGCATGAATTTATTATAATCATGGCAAGTCCTAGTGTCGTGGCCTCAAATTTTGTGGAAACCACAATACGAGTTAGGATTGTAATTCCTAGGTTGTTGGTTTGGCATATATTGTGGTCTAAAACTCTGATTAAACCGTTGACCATTAGGATTAAAGTTTTGCACTTGTTTTTGGTTTTGTTCTAGTTTTGATATCCAGTTGAGTTTTGGCTTGGACCCTGTGTCTGGATCCGTTGTCGTTGTTGTTGTTGTGGATGATTAAAATCCACTGTATTGATTGTTGGGGTAAAATTGTTGTTTCATTGATTGTTAGTCATTGGTGGAGTATTTACAACATTTTCCCTTTTAGCTTGGTCAGTTACCCCATCTGTTGTTGCACCGTGATTTTTGTTAAGGATTTTAGGTCCTTGATTGATGTTTGTGGCAGTAGGATAAGTCGTAGTATTCTGGTTGGGGGTGATTAACCTCCCATTTTCTCCATACGTCTTGCGACCGCTATCTATTGCTGCTTGATCTATTCGGAGAGCGCTCTCAAGTACTTCATCGTAAGTCCTTAGTGGGAACTTTGGACTTCTTCCTTTACCTCTCTGCTGAGAGAATGAAGGAATAAATCGCATAGTTCCATTTGGTCCATGTTTGGAGCACTGGCCGAAGAATAAAGGACCGTACGCCATCTTTGGATGAAGTGAGCGACAGATTCATTGTGTTCTTGCTTAATGTGCAAGAATTCCCTGATTCTTGTTCTCAACAGTTTGTTCATGTCAAACACCTTGATGAACTCTGAAACGAGTTGTTTAAAGGAATGGATGGAGGCTTCAGGTATTCTATAATACCAATCGAGGGCAATGCCCTCTAAAGTTTTGGGGAATATTTTAGTAACAACCCCATCCCAAGGGAGTAGTTCTCGAATGGCTATGGCATAGGCCTTGATATGTGCATTTGGGTCTCCCTCACCTTTGTATTTGGGAAAATCGGGAAGAGGTCTTGGAAGCATGATGCTTCGTATGGTGAAGTCTAAGGGCTCTTTCAAATATTTTGAATAAGTCCCTATCGCATAGGTTTCGACCATTGATGGTGCCTGTTGAGGGGGTGGAGGTGGAATGGGTTGTTGATATGGCGTAGCGTATGCATTTTGACGGGATGTAAGGAAATCCATGTGGTTGAGCGAACATGCCGAGGAGAGGAAAACACATCCCCTTGTGGTGATTTGGAATACATGTTTAAGTATGAAGGAGTATTGCCTAGGAATGGATTATTTTGTACTAGACTGGGAGGTAACATATTCATCACTAGAGCAAGTGTTAGAAATGATGGTTCTAGTTGGCATTTGTTGTGAATACTGAGGAGGCATGCCCAACATGCCTATTCCTGTGAGGAGGTCTACTTGGCTAGGATGATGTGGAGGATTGGAATTTTCTGCCTGTATGAATTGAGAATTTTGACTTGCTTGAGCAAGCTCTAACCCTCTAACCTTTTCTACTAAAGTTGAAATGACTTCATTTGGTGAAGTCACAGTATTTTCCTTAGTGGCATTTGTTGTATATCCTGATGTTGTATAGGCATGTGATACCCCACTATGAACTGATCGTTGCCCTGCCAAGTTTCCTCGAGGGCATTTCCTATAGGTAGTGGCATGGAGGTATTTTCGTGAAAAGAAACCGCGGGTGGCGTTTGTAAACTTCCTATAGGTGGGTACATACTCTAAGAGCATTGTTCATTCCTAGCATAATGCACGTTAAATGTTCATCATCTAAAAATAGGTATGGATCTGATTGTCTACTAATTTGTGGTCTAAGAAACACCTGAGGAGATGAACTAGATTCTCCCGTAAATGTCATGTTGTTTGAGCCTGAAGGCTCTGTTTGTTGCGTTTGAGTGAGCTGATCCAACTCCTCTGTTTGGAAAGATGAACTATATCTAGTCCTTGGAGGTGGAGTTTGTGTTGACAATCGGTTAGCTGAATAATTGTCACCCCATGCTGAGAGTGAGGGTGATGGTTGTCTATTCAGTTGATCGTAGTATGCTTCAAGACCTAGGAGTGGTCTGCCATATGCATTGAATCGACATATTCGGGGGGTATATGAATACCCACAGAATAATGGGAAAGAGCGAAGGTGGATGGAGAAAAATAAAAAAAAAAAGAACTGTGTTGTTCACGTTGGGTTCACCAATTTTGTACGATGGAAAAGTGACAAGTGAGCATGGGAATCTACAAGTAACTCTTCCTCGCACCCGACCTCCCGAGGTGTGCCGGGGAACTGGTGGGGATGGACTATGCGTGGGATGCAGACAAGCTAGTTAGGAAATCTTATGTCTTCGACATGCACTAGTGGAATCTGCAAATCTAAGGCAAAGAAGGCCCTCCTAACTGAACTGGCGTGATAGATCGATCGGTGAGGATGACTGCTCGAAGGCTCCAATCAATATCGAGCTCTGGTGTAATCCGATCTATAGGTTGTGGGATACGAGGAAAATGACCTGGGATTGTCTCATATATATCTCCAGATAGGGTCATAGGATGGATGATGGATATAGTGGACTCTACGGGTGATTCTCGGTCTAGTCCAGAAATCCTTAGCTTCGTTAGCTACTATATCCAACAAGGATAACTGTGTGATGATGATAGGCGGAAGTGGAGTGGATCTAAATACTAATGTGCGTAAGCCAACGTCAACATTAGATTGACTTGTGGACTCGTTGGGTTGTGGGATTTGTGAATCACAACCATAGATTCGTGGTTGTTGTGGACTACTATGGTCATGTGCGGAATTAGTCCCTAATCCCTAGTATCTAATAGTCGTATGCCTTTTCAGCCTCTATGTTTAGAACCACAAGTTGTGCAATCTTCTCAAAGTGCCTTACAGGCGTTCTGGCAACCTAAATTCTTAAGCTAGTGTCTATATCAGTGAAAATGTCTCCTGCGTCTGGCTGTGGGACCAAAGGGTCACAACCAAATGTTTTCTCTCTTTCAAGCCCTTTTATAGTCATGTGGATTTTTATCTAGGGTAATCTGTAGTTTGGTTGGTTTGACCAGAATGTGTGTGCTTGGTCGTCTTCTATGTTTAACCCTCTTAACTATGAGCTGATCTGTTGTAAGTTTGTTGTTGTTTGGAAGACTTGGATTCTAAGATTTTGATCTATATCAACTATTGCTGTAACAAGATTGGGTTGAGGCATGATTGGTTGAATACGTATTCTCTGGGCTCTCTAGGTCCCGTGATTGTCATGCAAAAGGAAATGATATAAGTCTAACTAATGAAAAAATAAATTAACTATGCAAGATATATCTATGTATATTCCTAAATCTGATCTTTATTGATAAACTACTGAACAAAATTTAAAAGAGCAATTATCTAATATATTTAGAAATTGACAACTAAACTAATGATGAAATTTAAAACAAACAAAGTAGCCGAGTATAGCTACTTGCCTGTGTAGTTGTAAATCTATTCTAAGTAACCAGATAACTGATCTAATCTATTCGAAAGACTCTCGATCCTACCTTAGAAGTGAGGAATGAATCATAGTTTCTCAGAAACTATCAATCCCCATAGCTTCCCGGTAATATCGAAAGTGAGATTAACTGAAATGAAATGATTGACTACTCTATTTGATATGTTTTAACTAGAACTTTGAAAGCTTGAACCTAGATTTTGCATAACAGTGGTGAATCCTGGTTGTGTGTGGCTTTGTCCCCTCAGTATGATCTCCTCATTCCTTCGTGCTCACGTGAATCTAGAAAAGCATGTGATGTTAGCATCAACAAAATTTGGTATCAAAATAATGGTAGCTTGGGATGCAGACTGAATACAATGCGAGTAGGAGAGGGATAACACAAGAGAACAGAGCTTGGCTTATGTAATTCCTAGTGGGATTTATTGCGAGTCGTGCAGCACAAAACATCCAGAACCTGAAACTATCCTGTTTGACGAACAAGACCTGCAACTTTAATGGCATTCTTACTGAAAATTAAACTATCCTGCTCCAATTGATTGGATGAAACAACAACAACACTAGCACAAGAAGATTATGTGGCTTCCTAACAACAAGACAACACTAACTATGCATGCAATAAATAAAACTATGAATCCTAAGCAAAATTGAAAGACTAAGCTACTTGCAATGAGAAATTGAGAGGCAAATTTGAGGGGCCATTTGCTTGAGCACAAGCCAACTATTTATAGAATTTCCATTTACCCAAAGGTGAAAACCAATTTGATCTCTTAAACCATAAACAATGCCAAAACACTATTCTAGGGAACCAGAATCATAAATACAAGCAAAGGTGGTGAAAAAGCTGGTAAACGTTGATTTTTACGTGAGTCGCGATAAAAGAAACATTTTGGAAAAACGTGCGAGGATGGTTACAGGACCATTTGCCATGATGAGACCACGCGGCGGTGGTTTCATCCTTTGAAGACCGAAAGGCAAAGGAAAAGAGAGGGAAGGAAAAAGCAAAGCACGCAAGGGCTAAACGGGGCATGCGGGATGTTAACGCATACTTGGAAAGCTTTTTGGATCGAACACCTTGCGAGGAGACCTGTATCATCATTGGGGTACGTGTAACGCTGTTCCAGTGGTGCAGCACCCTACAATTTTGGGTACATACAAGCACCATTTACGATGAGCAGTGTTGTAGGAGATCGTGGCATAAGGTATTGGAGTTGTGTAAATGTTTCAAAAAATTAGACTTTAAAAATGTAAAGTGGTGGCTGAAATGTCGTAGATTTCACCCGTAAAAGAAAATAAGACAATTAGTTAACATGATTATATCAAAAAGTAAGAGAAATACAATTAAAATATCTAATGTTGGCGAAAGAAGGTCCTACGAAGAACACAATAATAAGTAAGCTGAAATAAAACTAGTATTCCAACGTTCGTATGCGATGATATTAAACAAGCTACGAAAACTAAACGATATACTTAGAAAATAATATTAGCAAACGCTTGTAAAGGAGAGGAAATGAGTAATGATTGGTTATAATGTGAGAAAGCGATGAAAGCTAAGACAAAAGCTAAAGACAAAATAAATACTAACTAGCGATAAATCA
Organism: Taxus wallichiana var. yunnanensis; assembly: GCA_018340775.1. NCBI lineage: Eukaryota > Viridiplantae > Streptophyta > Pinopsida > Cupressales > Taxaceae > Taxus > Taxus wallichiana. Next base: position 723,613,861 of record CM031235.1, read on the forward strand.
CGTGAAATGTACGATGGAAATGCCGAAGGAGTTTTATTGAAGAAGTCAAAGTGGACAGAGAGAAATAATGGCAAAGGAAGAGGGGTGAAGGAGTTTGAGCATGGAGAGGTGCAAGGGTGTGGAAACTGGAATGGGGAGGATATCTGAAATTCCACCCTCAAACAACCAAAAGACAATTTTGTTAATCGGTTGAAGTAGAAAAGTAGGGCTATGTAAAACTTTGATCCAAGCTGTTTGTGGAGCTATCCCATAATGTAAGGAGTGGTGAATAATAATGATGAAGTAAAAAAGTATTTGCAATTTCAACTCTTATATTTATTGGGTAGTTAGAACGAATGTAAATGTAAGGGAAAATCAAATGCATGTTTCATGGGACACAATAGAGACATGAAGATATGGAGTGCAACAAACATCAAAATATAACGAATGCATGCACATATTAAATTAGGGTTTGTCTCTACCTCGAGGAGAACAAAAAGGTTACTTCTCAGCAATAGTCATGATGTAATGATATAACAAGTAGAGCGACAACATTCATGGAATACACAATACAACATATGTTGTTCCTTGTTTGCAACCTAGCAAGACATGGTGCCCATCTCCTTTGTGAGAGCCGAACGGGTAGGGGTGGAGGAATGTAGCATGGAGGAGAGAAGGAAAGAAAGCAATATATATATATTTATGTGTGTGTGTGTGTGTGTGTGTGTGTGTGTGTTTGTTTGTGTGTCCATATGTATGTATGTATGTATGAATGCATGTTTAAGTTGTTAATTTGATAGACATGACTAAACATGAATGGAATATTAGAAATTAAAAGGTGTGAATTAAATACTTGCATATCCCACACCTATTCCATGGATCCGATAGTTCATACACAAATAGTTTCTATGATCCATGCTCCACTTAAGCATTTCAATCTCATAACGAGAGGCGAAATTAGAAAAGGGAAACTCAAAAAGGATCGGGGTTCAAAACCCATCCCAATACCTGTATATTGTAGTAATTCATAGCCTTGTTTTCTACTTGTAAGCTCAAGTAATTGTAGGAAAATAGGTGGTGTGTGAACAACCATCGGTAATTGAGGCCCTCAAGTCATCAAACATTCAACTAAAAGTAGATTCTAAGTGTCAATTAAACTTGCTAATTTTTTTATTTCATAGCACCTAGGATTTAAATTAGACAATGTTTAGTTTGATAGGTAAGATGTAGACATGAAAGGAATCGTGGAAATTAGATATGGGAATTAAATACTTGAATGTTCCACACTTACTCCACAAAGCAAATATTTCTTACCCAAATAATATCTTCTATTTGTGTTCCACTTATTCATCTCAAACCCGTGCGCATTATTTATGTGAGTGAAATGCGAGCTTAAAGTCGCCAAACAAAATTGGTGAGAATTCAATAGGGGCCAAGTTCGAAACCCAACCATATTGGTTGCTTCTTGTATAAATTTACAAGCGCGCTTCTCAGTTTCACGCTCGTGTAATTACTAAAATAGCAAGCGATGCAGGAACACTCATCAATAATTTCTCCCCTTCAGGGAATGGAAATATGAATGAAAGGAAGATTTAATCCATCGATTGATCTTTTCTATTTTGTTAATTTTTTTCATGGTGTCAATTTTTTTGAGTGGACATAATTTAATTTGCTAGATAAGGGGAAGACATGAACAAAAAAGTTAGAAATAAAAGGCAAGAATTAAAACACTTTTTAATATGGAATTTAATATACTAAAGTTGATAGATCAGTTTACTTCAATTAAAAAATGTTGAGAGGTGAAAAATCTTGGAAGATATTTTTAAGTGTATGTAGGGCTTATTAAAATATATTCCATACCGAGGAGAAAATAAGGAGAGAATATTTTTGGGGCAGATATGATTAAATAAATATTGAGTAACATGTGTTCACTAAATCAAAAAATAAATTGTTGCAAGACAAATGATCTTAATTAGTGGTGGCAATGAAAAAATGTGTTGTAGGGGCGTCGAGAAAAATGATGATGGGGAAATTAAAATCCGTACACCTATTTCATGGCTCAGATTATCCCTCACCAAAATCTCTCTAGTATATGTGCTCAACTTTACAATTGTGATCTTACTCAGACTATTCGCGTGAACTTAAAGGGCACAAAAAAATGGGGGAATTCCAATAGGTCTTAGGTTCAAAACCAAACACGATGCTTGCTTCTTGTAGTAATCTCTATCCCCAATTTTTAGTTGTTAATTTGATATAGAAGACTAAACATGAATGGAATGTTTGAAATTATAAGTTATGAATTAAATACTTGACCTTTGAGATAATTTTAGTGGCGAATATTCGTAATATGGAAAATATTCCATTTTTGAAAAATTTGAAAAGGTAAATTTTACGCGCGGTCGATGACTGTTCACGTAAAAGTTACAATTTTATTTTTTTTTTTAGGCTCGCCGCCTACCCTTGAAAAATATCCCCTATATAATCCTAGATTATTCACCAGGTAGAACACTTCTACTTCATTCATACCACCTGAGGGCATATCTATTATCAAGTACAATAAACTTGCGAAACAACAGAGGCCAGTACACAAAGTGTAGTTTTATAGATATTCATCAAATTTGTAGTTGGGCGACAAGTATTGTTCTTAGATGCATGACAAGAAAGTTCCAGCGATGCGTGAGGAGAGAGTTTGTTGATGCATGACAAGAGGGTGGTTTGTAGATGTGCGACAAAAAAGTTTGTTAACACGCGATAAAGAGAGTTTGTTGACGCGTGAGAAAGAGAGTTTTTTAGCGCGGCAGGGAGGCGGCTGAGACGCGCGACAGAAGATTTGGCCGGCGCACATCAAAAAGGTCGTTGGTGCGCGACAAGAGGTTTGTTGTCGCATGTCAACGACCTTGTTGATGCGTCAACAAATATCTGTCAGCGTGTCTACGCCTTTTCCGCCAGTGAAACATTTGCACACAAACCCCAAAAAAATTCATTTTTCAATGATGGCGGTTAGGGATATTCGCAGGGTATTTTCTACCTCCGATTTCCAAGAGGTCTCTTAAAATGAATCTGTACTTGCATGTCCCACACCTATTCCAAAGAGTAGATAGTTCCTACCAAAGTATTATCTCATATCCGTGCTCCACTTAAGCATTTCAATATCACAAAGATGACAAAATAAAAAAAGGGAAACTTGAAAAGGATCAGTTTTCAAAACCTAATTGGAATGGTTGAGTCTTGTAGAAATTCCTAGCCTTGCTTTCTAGTTGTAAGCTTAAGTAATTGTAGGAAAATAGGTGGTGTGCGAACAACCATTGGTAATTGAGGCCCTTAAGCTATCAAACATATCAACAAAAGGTAGATTCCATATGTCGATTAAGTTTTCCGAAAAAAAATCATGGCACCAAGAATTTTAATTGGACTATTCAATTTGATAGGTAAGATCTGGACATGAAAGGAATGTTGGAATTTAAAAGGTGGGAATTAAATAGTTGCATGTTTCACACTTATTCCACATAGCAAAATATTGTTCCTACCCAAATAATATCTACCATATGTGCTTCACTTAATAGTCTCAAACTCATGCACATTATTCATGTGAGTTAAATGCGAGATTAAAGGGGCCAATTTTTTTGGCAAGAATTCAGTGCAAAACCCAACCACACTAGTTGTTTCTTGTAGCACATTGCACGCACGTGTTTCAAGTTCAAGCTCAAGTAATTTTTAAAAATGGAGGCAACGCAAGAACACTCATCAATAATTGAGCCCCTTCAAGGAATGGAAATATGAATGAAAGGATGATTTTATCTGTCGATTGAACTTTTCTAGATAAGGCAAAGACATGAACAAAAAATCAGAAATAAAATAGCGGGAATTAAAACACTTACAAATATGAAATTTAAAATACTAAATTTTATAGATTGGTTTACTTATTAAAATTTTGAGTAGTAAAATATAGATTGGTTTAGTTATTAAAATTTTGAGTGGTAAAATATGTTAACATGCATGCATGTAGAACTTTCTAAAATATATTTCGAACGAAGTAGAAAATAAAGATAATATTTTTGGGGTGGATATGATTAAATAAGTATTGAGTAACATGTGGACACTAAATCAAAAACAACAAAACAAATTACAATAATAAACATTAAACCATTATAATTAATTTAATGGGAATGGGAAGCAGAAGCTGGGAGCGTAAGGGGAAGGGGAAGGAGACATGTTGGGCCAATGGGTTCCAGAGAGGCGACATGTTTGACGAAGCCGTTCAATGGAGGCGGATTGACGAAAGTGTTATCGAGCCAAAAATTTCTTTTGCCCAATGGCCTGAAATGACTGTTGATAGTTTCGTATGTAACAATAAAAACTTTCACACGTAGCTAAAATTCTTGGCATGCATTTTACCAAGCTGTACATTTGTGCATTGGAAAACCTGAGAAAAATTTGCAAACGAAATAATTAAAAAGCATATATTAACACAAAAACTTTGTTACTTGTTTGTATTTAATGGAGATCATGTAATTCTCACCCTTCTCAAAAACTCCCAATTCGTAGATTCCTGCTTGTTTATTCAACATATTTCATGCATGATGCGAGTCACTTTAGGATTTCTTTAATAAAAGATATTGCACCATGATCCCGTAGCCCTTATTTCAAATAATTAGTCCATGTAGTAATCCTATCAACGAGTCTCTGTTTGATCTCATTACCATTTTAATATGCAACATATTTCTCTATACTATATTAATAGGCTTTACACATTACTTTGACAATCTTAGATATTGCATCATGCATAATATTAACAATGGCTGTTGTAGCTTAAATATTCTCTTTTCTATGATTTTCTTTAAATTCATCTCTATATTAGGCTCAAATGCAAAGAACAGGACCGTTGTTTCTCTAATTCAACAAACCAGTTGAGCTTGTCATCACCTTCTGGCATTGCAGAATTTGGTAGAGGTCTTTGTATTCCAATTCTTCATAGTTTTGCTTTTCCATGGCTATCACTGCACAAGGAACCCAACAAAATAAACCACAATAATTGCAACAACATTAAATTACTACTTAAAGAACAAAATGCTCTTTCACATACAGAGTAGATTTCCAGCGATCTTGTTTATAGAATGCGGACTTGAATTTTTAATGGAAAACATTGTATCAAAAGATAAAGGAGAAATTTGTACTTCGACATGACTGCGAGGATAGATTTGACACATCTATATTTGCCAAAATCGCGAGATCATGCAACTGCAAAAATGCAAGCTTTACGCAACTTGATAAATTTGTCCTTACTTTTCAGTGCAGTACTTTACACGTCATTAAACTTCATTAACTTCATTTCTAGACACGTCTCGCACAAAGATTGTTAAAATATTGTATCAAATATATATATATATATATATATATATATATATATATATATATATATATATATATATATATATATATATATATATATATATAACTTAAGCAGTGGAGATTTATTTAATCAACGTTCAATGTACGAGAATAAATCAAAACCGCCAACGTTACTGTCATGTGTCAGAGGCAAGAGGGTTCGACCCCATTGTAGAAACGCCTTCGGCGTAATAACGAGAAACTATATAGAAGATAAGCTATATAAATGCGAGATTAATATACATAAAAGAAACGACTGACTAAGGAAATGATTCAGAGCTATAGACTAATAAAACTAAGGAAATCAAATAGAATATAGATGGGAGACTATCCACAGGTTAGACCAAGGCAATAACGGATAATGTGAAATACCATAAATAGTTGAAAATACAGTGAACTAGCGGTGGCAAAGAAGGTAAATATGACCAATGATATGAAATAAAAAACTAGGGGGTAACAGAACAGTAAAGACGGAAGACAAAAATAAATGAACCCGTAGGCCGAAAGTGAATATCAATCAATATGAAAATGTATCGTTTGTGTGATTCGAGTTGAGTGGCGTATTGACGTTTTGTGATTAATGGTGTGTGAAGTGGCCTTCGTATGGCTGGATGTGGAGTGATGGGATCACGTAGAGCATCAGCGGTGGGAAGGAGAAGCCACGAGCAGAGAAGTGGGAGTTCGGATCGTGGCCGAGGGAGAGACGAGGGGATGTAGTGTTGGGACAGATGTTCGCTGTGCTGTGTAAGATGGTGGATTGGAGATATGAGTTCGCAGGTGCTGTGTTGTGGGAAGGCACGGGATAGCTCGGTCGAGTGGCCAAAGGATGGGATGGGGTGAGTAATGAGGTAGGAGCTCGGGGAGGGGAGGGACAGGGTGGTTGAAGCCGAGGGGAGCTAAAATGAGCGGCCGAGTGGCCTGGGACAAGGAATGTGGACGAGGAGCTGGGGAGACTCGGGTCTGTGGGAGTGGGAACGAGTTGGGGAGGGGTGCAGGTTGGGGTATCGGGTAGGGTCGAGTCAAGGTGGTCGCAGGAGTAGTGGGTGAGAGGGAAAGGTCATGTCGTGGGGTGTCGAGTCGTGGGTAGGGAAGTGAGGCGGGATCAAGTTGAGAGGAAGTGAGAGAGAGGGGATGAGGGAGGGGAGTGCAGCTTTAGGACAAAAGTTATGTTATTATTATTATTTGTTTTTTAATATATATATATATGTGTATTTCTAATAATAATAAAATAATGTTTTATACTAATTATAAATCACAAAATGAAAATCTTTTGAAGATGACAAATGGAATTACTATAGATCCTAAAATGCAAACAAAAAATTAAATTAATTTTAAAAATGACAAATTGAACTACGATAAACCACAAAAAGTACCATAAACCACAAAATGCAAACAACAAACTAGATTATTATAAACCAAAAATGACGAGAATAATGGCATTCTACACTACCCAACACCAATACCTGCGCAAACAAATATTGAAGTACGGTGATACAAGAGGGTAATTAACACGAGTAACAACCAAAAGGCGGAGTCTGCGACACCACAAACACATATCCACTGCCGCCGAAACTTGCCCACACAACATACGACAACACAAAACAACAAGATTTCCCACAATGTAAGGGTTAACCAAAGCAATCCATACGGTACAGACAATGAAATTACGAAAGCAAACACGGCGGGAAAATAACCGATAAGTTAAGGAGTTGTGAAACGAACAAAAAAAAATCGTGGCAAGGTCCCCCGGCGTGCCAGAATGTTGATCGAGTTTTCTTCGTCCTTGTCTAGATTAGTGAGCTAGATAACAAAGAAAATCAAACAACCTCAAAGATGCAATGGTTTATGGTACCTTGGGAGAAGATGGTGACACATGGTGGTGCAGAAGTGAATGTCCTCATTGTGAGTGGATAGACTTGAAAAACATAAGAAACTAAGAGGAAAATGGATTAGATGGTATATGTGGGGGCTGCCCGACAAAGTTGGTTCCAAGAAGCACGAGCTTCCTTATGCGGATGTCAACCCCGTTTGATAAGATAAAATGATATAAATTAAAGATAGATGGATAACATGCGAAACCGATAAATAATGAGAACTTGAAAATACCGATGTATAAATAAGCTACTAATCTGATCAAAATAAATGTAAAGAAAACCAAACTTGCATGAATCAATAGAAATTTGGGTTGGATGGAATTCGCAAAACACACCCGCAAACTTTCCTATGAAGATGGAAGGATGCCAAGAAATGGGATTGCTAAGGGGATCATCAGGGCATGAGGATGGTATGATGATACAAGTAGAACCACAAGGGCATGGGGATGATATTATGGTGATACAAGTGGCATCACAAGGGAATTATGATGGTATGATGATAGTAAGTAGAATCACAAGAATGCCAGAGTTTTGCTCCAATTTTTAGCTTGTCTGAAAGAGTGGGGGAAGGATCTTATTTATAGCCTGAAGAGGAGATTAATCTAGACAATCCTAATTTAGAAAAGTAACCCCGATTAGGAGAGTGGGGGACATGATTAGAATATTAAATTCATGAGTGGATTGTCATGGATTAAATGTGAATATTAAATTCATAAGTGGATGCATATTAAATTCACAAGTGGATGAATATGGATAATTTTTTAATATTTAATTCAAAGGTGGGATTTGATGTAGATTATATTTGAATATTTTATTCATTAGTGGTATAACATGGATAATTGTTGAATATTAAATTCATTAGTGGGATAACATGGTCCACTTTTGAATATTAAATTCATTATTGGGATGACATGGACCACTTTTTAATATCAAATTCATAAGTTGATTAAAAGAGATTAATCAACCAATTAACATTGATGAATTAGATGTGTATTTTGGTGGGAAAATGAATTCAAATCAAATTAGGAGGAAAAGGAACTTGAATGGGCAAGTCTAATGTAGAAGAGTGGACGCGCAGGGTGAAGTAGAGGAACAACACCAAAAATTGGTGTCTACACATTGTTTTACCTTTCCATACTTTCATCCTTTACTTTTATGAAATTATCCCTTTACTTTTGGACATCACACAATGTTTTATTTAGTTGAACATTTCATGATTTATCTTTGGAACTTTCTAGACATAAGCACTCAATAGGGAATAGTAATGCCTGACGCTAGTGTCCCCTATGGGTACTTCTATACCTTCGCTTAGTTTTTATATTTTAAAAATGACCCATCACTTGTTTATCTTTTCCAAGTTTGTATTGATCATTTTGGGTTGGCTTCTAGTGTTGTTAATGTCAAAATTCAAGAAAAATATCATATATATACACAACCTACTAACTATTTTAAGGGGTACAGGCTATTCTTATCCATCTACTACTTGGGAAAAGGGGCAACTTAAAGAATGCATTTGGGATATTCACTACATAGGAAGGGAGACTTATGAATTCCATAGCATGCATTATCTTGGGGGAAAAGTAGTTGTAATCCATTATCTTGGTGTAACTTACACAAGGGAAACCTAGTTTGAGGGACATGATTTCTACCACACACACACTAGAACTATATCGAGTATGAAATGTATTACAATGCTTAGTGAAAATCACATTGGGGTGACCTTCAAGGTCAATCTGAATAAAGAATTTACATATTTTATTTATTCTAATGCGCACTTGAGTCTTATGCACGTAGCTAGGGTTTGTTTTGCAGGTACATGTGCGACATGAGAACCCTAAAACTAAGTGGATGTGACACAAATCAAAGTGCAAGTGACATTATCAGAAACTTAAAGAACTAGATCTACACTCTTCACCATGCCACTAATGCCTAGTTTGGACACTAGCACCCAGATAATTTTTCCCTTTCCAAGAGATTCTTTTTAAATTACTTTGAGATCACTTTGTCTTCCGGAAAAAGCACATACAATCTAGAATGAGTCTATTCCACCATCCTGTTTAACCTAGATCCAGTCTAGACACTCAAATATCAACTAAGTCACTCTTATCCTCTTGTTGGTCGTACTTACTTATCAATGTGTGTTGATATATTACATGTTTATGATTTAGTCCAGTCATCTAATTAAGATTTAATTTTTGTTAAATCAAGAACAAGCGATTACTTAGAGAAAGTGATGGAACAAAAATGTTCCTAAGGAAATCAATGAAGCATCTGATGTGGATGGAGTAAACAAGTTCTTAGAGAAAGCGATGTAACAAAAATGTGCCTATAAAAAAGATATCCATGTGTCAAATAATTTTTGGGAGTAAACATGATCCCATGGCCAAAAATAGTCAAATAAGTATAACTTGATATAGTAAACAAGAAGTAAACCAATGATTATGAGTAAATCAAAATGGAGCATGCCATATCAATACCTAGAGGTAAATAATGTGATCATCAAATGAAAAAAACATAACACCTATCGTAAGATATAAGGCGGTGGAAAATAATTAACGAAACTTTGTATCACTAATGGAATAGTATACATATATGATCTATATAAGCTCGAGAATGTGAGAAGCCTTGGTGTAGGTATGCTCCCAATATAGTGGATGTTACCTAGGTTATATGAATGTAGGAAACCACAAAGTGTGAAATTTATGATCTAAGTAGGATTTATATGTAAGATAGCTTAGTGTAGGTATGCATCAAATGTGGTGGGTTTCCTCCAAGGTATAAGGCTTAATTAGTTGTAAAGTGTGCATGTAAATATCCATGGATTATGGGTAGTTGTAACTTTTAGATCTATGTTCTATACCGAACAAAGTGCAATGTTTCCTTATCAACAACGAACAAATCTATAAGACGACTATGATGAACAAGTGTGTAAGGATGTGGGGTATGTAAAGTGCTAAACTTTGAATAAAGACAATGTCTAAGTTTGTGTAATGAATAAGTCAATCACATGTAGGTTGTGGTTTTGTAATTTTTCCACAATGTATTGTTTTTCTATTTTTCCATAAAAATATTAAAAACAAATTACCAATCTTGAAATCTACTAAGGGCCTTGAGACATATGCCATAATGATAGAAAAAGGGGATGAGGTCCTAGGTAATCCTTAACAATCATATCAAACACCTAAAATGTTCTTCATCATTGGGTTAATTCCCTAGTATATGTACATTTGAGAAGCTATGTATAAGTGATTGCACTTATGAAAAGAGAATTCTAGTGGATATGTAGATTAGGTGGAGGTCCCATATCTATGGGTGTAATAAATACATCATGCATGAGAGAAATAGGAGCTAAGTCATCGTTTGATTAGAAATTAGTTTCACATAGTGTGGTGACTATAACTATGATCGATATGAGGATGTGTACATGTAGGCCATAAGCGAGGAGAATATTGCATGACATGAGAGCATGTCGATGTCCAATACAGTCACATTTGTGAGGATTCTTTAGAGTTATCATATGATGTGTATATCCAAGAGACTCACGAAGTCATGTGGGAATGTATAGAGCTCGAGGGGTATCTCAAAGGAATTGATATCAATGAATGTTATTAAAGATTTTGAGTTATAGGTATTGTGTCTTCCTTATAACGGAATGTGCATGTTGTGTATTATTTGCTTGTTGTTTGGAATCACAACATTGTTTCAAGGTGTTAGAGTTAGAATTGGGCTATACACAAGAACTTTAAGTAACCTAGTATGTCCTACTACGTGTGTTATACATTTTTGGAATTTCGATGACTATGAACTTTTGCTTGTGATCTATTAATCTTCGTAACATGATTTTCATCATTTGTGTAACTGCTGGAGCTAGTAATATTGGGACTTTATGCGAGACTTGTGAGGGGATTTTTCTTCAATTCTACATTCTATAATTGGTTTATGTAAAATGATTATGATTCATCTTGGTATTCATCGGGTCCAATTGGGTAAACTTGAGTTTGGCCAACATATATTCGATATCATTTGGCACATATTCCTCATCATCACAATTGTCATCGGTATGCATTTATCATCATCTTAATTGTCATCTAGGTATTTCTCATTATATTTTGTATGCAAATTTTTCAGTTCTTGGGTTATCTCTATGTGGAACTAAGGATAGCACTAATGTCTCTGCATTTGTGTTTGATTTCTAGGCATACCTAATCCTTGGATTGAGAAAGGTGATAGAGGAAGGTTGAAAACCGGATGTAGAATACTATACTATGAGATAAAAGTCCTTAGTTGGCTCAATAACCGACACTCTTTATAAGGTTTATTATCTATAGGAAATATGTAATCATACTCGTCATGTGTATACTTGAGGCATCCGTGTAGGGTGGAGGGAATTCGCCCCATACTATGGATAGAAGGTCTCCCACGTAGGAGATTGTAATTTAGGTTTGATGACATCACATGAAATTGTGTTGGAAGTGTTTTTAGCCCTAAGGTGATAAGTATTATGGTGACACTTGTTGATGGGTGAGAAATATTATCAAATCCTTTAATCATATTATCATACTTTCCTAGAGGTTGACCCATTGCATTTAGAAAATGTTGCATACATTCAATCCTAACCTATTATCAACAAGAGATCACTTAAATTTTTTACTAAAAACCCATATGTGGATATATAATGGAAATTTTATGTCCATGATATGATGTGGTGGCAAGTTTTCTTTCTTTAAGGAGATTTTTTTGGTGTGTGCAACTTGCCTCATCATCTTAGGGGTTTCATCCACATCACGGGATGAGTCATCTCACTTAGCGAGTGCCATAGGTATTAGGAGTTATATGACAAGCGGTAGATTCTCGTCATAGAATCTATCATTGTCATATGCGTCAATGGCACCATAGGAGTCACATTCATTATTCGGGATTGTAACTCCTCTTTCCCTTTACAGGAATGATTGTCGGGCATGTGAGTTACACAACACTCATATGTACCATCCTTTTTGGTTTATGAGCATACCAAACACACCGTTGTCTTTACGTAAATGAGCATACATGTTTTCTTACTTGCATGATTTTCCATTGTTTGAATATTGTTGATTACGTTAGAGCTACCACGTTACCGTTGGAGTGCAAGCGTGGTGCAACTTCATCGTGGTGCACGATTTCCTATTAATTCTCGTGAACACTCTTTCATGGTGCACGATTTCCCTATTGAATTTCGAGGCGTGCACTCATCACTTTTAGGTTCTTTGAGTACTTCCGGTTTCGTGTCGGCATTGATCTACCTTGCCCTGTGTGTGAGCTGGATTGGTCGTTTGGGGCCATTTTTTTTTGCAGTGTCTGGTTCGTGAACCATTTGGAGTGAGCCGCTTGTTTTACATACATTTTGCTTTGGCCATGTTTACTTGCTGAGACCTTTGCATTTTTCACTGCCCTCTGTTTGCCCTACCGTTCCTTGCTTGCTTTGGGTTGCTTGGTGCTTACCCCTTCCTACACAGCCCCCTTGCGCTGCATGCAGAATGCAGATCCCTCAACGTCTCCACCTGCCCGGGCTCCACCTCCATGTGGTGCCACCACGTGGCCTAGGCAGCTTGACCGCCCTTTGACCACTTATTTGAATTTTCTTCCCTGCTTTTTCAAAACCCTCGGTTTAATAAGTTGGTCGGTCTTTTATTTAAAAGATAGCTAAGTGGTTTAAAAGGTGACCCGTGGTTTTTAAATATAAAGGAGTAACATTAAACTAAAGTAGCTTTTTAATCTAACATAAAGTAAGCCTTTTTAATTAAAGTTCCGTGGGGTGTTTACAAAGGTAAGCGTTTTAATATAAAACTAGTCCTTTTTAAAAACATATACCGTGGCATTTAAAAAAAAGGCCTTTAATAAACTAAGGTATTTAAAACATACGTAGCCTTTTTTTTAATAAAGGACCTTTGTACATATAACTTTATTCTAAGGTTTTTAAATTTAATTAGATCTTAATTAATAGTTAGGATTTAATTATTATTATAATTAGGTTTTAATTAAAATTCAAAAATCTAATTGTTTTTTCATTTTAAGAGTTTTATTATTTTTAGTTAGGTATCTAATTTTAAATTAAGATTAATTGAATTAAATAGTCATATTTAACGTTTTTATCACCTTTTTTAAAATCCTTTTTTGCTATTAAAATTAGTTAAATTGGACATTTCCAAAGGTCGTCTTTTAAGTGTTATTGACTGATTTTTCCTCTAATCATGTGCTGGAGTGTTTTACAACATTTCTAGTCATTTTTACCTTTCGGGAGCCTTTCTTTGCATCATGGAGGTAATCCAGACTTGTTTCGAGTCATGTTGAGCATTATAACAACTCTTGTTATTATTTGCGGACTAGTGAGCGCGTCTGCCACAGTCTTGCGGCAAGAGGGTTTCTGTTGTGACGTGAGACACTATTTCTCACACAAGACTATATTTTTCTCCCCTTCTCTTGTTTTTGCTCATTTTGTGCTTGCTTACGGTGTCGAGCTGTTACGATCAACGAACCTTGATTGTGGTCTCCACTCTTATGTGTTCTTGCATTGATTGCAAGGTGAGTGACCGAATGGTTCTCGACGCAAATTCGCATCGATTGTAATCAACACACTAAACTATAAAGTTCCAAACTCGGGGGTGTTAATATTGTTCTGGGGTGGTTGTGTTTCTCTCTCTTTCTTTTTGCATTCCTTCTTTCTCTCTCTTTGCTTTATGGATGCATCCAAAGTACCTTTGCTCACACCTTTCAATTTCTTGAATGGAGATCTAAAATTGCTATGGTTTTACAAAGTAAAGGGTTATTTCGAGTTTCCATGGGAGTAGAGATTGAACTTGATGATGAGCCCGAAAAATCAAAGTGGTTCAACTGTTGTGATGAAGCCTTAGGTCTTCTCTGTATGTCTGTCTCTCCCGACTTGCTCTTCCACATTGAAACTTCCTTGACACCCGGTGAAGTGTGGAAAATGCTCGATGAGATGTTTGGGAAGAAAGATGACATAAGAGCACATGAGTTGGAGAACGAACTACTAGGGTTAAAACCCAGTGACTTTGAAAACTTGCAGGCCTTCTTCTCAAATTTTGTTCACACTAGATTGCTTCTAAAGGAATGTAAAGTGGAGAAGAAAGAATCTTAGTTGATCTTGTTGATTCTTTCTAAGTTAGGTCCTGAATAATCCGTCTTCATTTCTACTTTCCACGCCATGAAATATGCCTTGGGAAGTGCTTGGAAAATGCCCTCATTTGATAGTTTTCATCCCAATTCATTTAAGAATAGGGCAAACTCATTCAAATGGGGACTCTAAAATCCAAGTCACATGCCCTTGTGGAAAATAAGGGCAAGGAAAATGAAAAGAAGAAAGAGAAAAAGGACCAACCCAAGAAGGAAACCAAGACCAACCAAACCCAAGCCAAGCCTAACACGAACGCTTTGACTTTTGAGCCTAAAGAAAAGAAGAAAAAGTGTAGTGTTCATATTGTAGGAAGACTGGCCATGAAGAACATCAATGTATGCGGAAACAAATTTATCACTTAACTCATTTACTTGAGAAGAATAAAATAAGTGTCCCTAAATCTATTAAATAAAATGCTCAAAGGTGAGTCTTCCAAAGAAAAGGAGTCTAAATTTGAGAAGAAGAAAGGAAAGGCCCTTGTAGCTAGATCGACTCCTTCATTGACATGGATTATCGATTACGATGCCTCACACCACATGGCTTCTTCAGATGTTGAGTTCTCCAACATCAAACCATGTGGAATGTCCCAAATCACGTTGGGTGATGACACTATAGTGTCGGTTTCGGTAGTGGATCGGTAGAGATGGAGGGTGAAACATTTAACCAAGTGTTGAGTGTTCCCAATCTCTCTACCAATCTCCTATCGGTTTACCAAATAACCCACCTTGGTGAAGGAATGCGAGTGGAATTTGGTCCTAACCCGGTGATTGTTCATGAGCTTAACTTTGATCTGCACTGTGGTTGAGGGAAAGGAGGATCACCATTCACTGTTGTATACATTTTCTCACTTTACTTATAATTCAACACCCACTTCCTTGCTCACTCATGCAGATGAGGTTAGTAGGCTATGACACGATTATTCGGGCATTAAAATTATCGTTACCTTGAACAATTGAGCCAAAATGAAATGGTCAATGGGTTACCCCGTGTCAAGTTTTCTAAGGGTCTTTGTGAGGGTTGTGCCCTCGGGAAGCACCTTGAGAAAAATTTTGACAAAGGAAAATCCTGGAGAGCTACTTGTCCCTTGGATCTTGTTCATAGTGACATTTACGACTCATTCCCATCTCCTTTGTTTACTAGAGCTCTATATATATTAACCTTCATTGATGAATTTCGTGATACACTTGGGTGTATTTTCTTAAGCTTGAGTCTGAAGTCTTTGAGAAATTTTAGGACTTTAAGGGTCTTGTTGAGAAACAAGTAGAACCGTCTATCAAGGTTATTTGGACCGAAAATAGAGGTGAGTATGTGAGCAATAGGTTCAAAGATTTTTGTACCTCCGAAGGGATTGATTTGTAGCGTACAATTTCTTACAACCCTTCACAAAATGGAGTTATAGAAAGAAATAATTGAATGCTTAAGGAGATGGCCACTTGTATGGTTCACTTGAAATCCCTTCCTCCACAAAGTATTGGGACAAAGTAGTGAATTGTACAAGATACATTTAGAATCGTGTCCCACACAAGGCCGTAAGAGGGATGACACCCTTTGAAGCCTGGTTTGGATGCAAGCTTGATGTAGAGAAATTTCACGTATTTAGATCCAATGCTATGGCCTAGATTCCCAAAAATAAACACAAGGATTTGGAACCACAGTCAAACCTTGTATTTTGTAGGGTATCCTAATGGCATGAAGGGGTATAGATTGTTGAACCCTACAACTCATGAGATTTATATTGAGAGAAGTGTTAAGTTCGATGAGTCATATTCGACTTCTACTCCTCTCCGCCCTATGAGGCTCTTCTACCCACCGATTTGGATTATAACTCGTCAGATGATGATTTTGTTGAGATATTTTCTCTTTTGATCCTCTTGCTCCTTCCGATCCGTAGAATTTTGAGTCTTCGATTATGATAGTAGTGATGATGAGGACTATGTCCCTTCCCACCGGAGTGAAGAATCTTCAAATCTGAGCCCAATCCTCCGGTCCTCTTTGGGCTAGGAAATATTTGTAAAGTGATGGAGATTTAGTTAGAAATCCTTCGGACGAGATACATACTTGGTTAGATTTTGTTGAACCCCACTCCTTATGTTCCTTCACTTTTGATACTCAGTCTTTTTGAGAGTCTTCTAGGATTCCTAAGTGGGATTTTTCCATGGATGAGGAGTATTACTCACTCATGAAGAATGATACTTGGGATTTCACCCCTCTTCCAAAAGGAAGAAAAACCATTCGGTGTAAGTGGGTGTACCAAAAAAAGTATGGTGCTGATAGAGAAGTCAAAAAGTATAAAGCGCAAATTATAGCTAAGGGTTTCTCCCAGGTAGCTGGGGTTGGTTATTTGGAAACCTTTTTTTCGGTTGCAAAGATGAATTTCATTCAAATGACCCTCGCTATCATTCGGCCAACATATGGTAAGTACACTAGATGGACGTCAAGAGTGCCTTCCTTCATGGGGACCTAGAGGAAGAGATCTATATGGAATAACCTCTGGGTTATGTCCATGATCCATCCCTCGTTTGTAAGTTAAAGAAGTATCTCTATGGCCTTAAACAAGCCCCTTGGGCTTGGTATGCTAAGATGGAATCCTTTCTACTTGCATCAGGGTTCACTTGGTGTCACTCTGACCCAAATGTGTATATTCTATGGAAGGATGACTCAATGCTTATTTTTGTTGTATGTTGACAAATTTTTGATCACGAGAAACTCTTCCTCTATCATTGACTCGTGTGAAGATTTCCTTGGACAACAAGTTCGACATGTCTGACTTAGGATTGATTCATTACTTTTTTGGGATCTAGATTTCACAATATGACTTGGGAATTATGATTTTGCAACCTAAGTACTCTCTTAATTTGCTTTCTCAGTTTCACATGTATGATTGCAAGTATTATCCTACTCCTTTCCTTTTTGAGGTTAAGTTAGTTTCTAATTTCTCTACTCCCTTGGTTGATGGTAACCTTTATCGATAGTTGGTTGGGAGATTGATTTACCCGACTCAAAATCGCATGATCTATCATATCTTTGTTGGGATTGTTTCTAGATTTATACAGGAGCCTCATGAGTTGCATTGGAAAGAAACAAAATGGATCCTTCATTATTTTTGTCGAAATCATAAAGATGAAATTCACTAATTAGGAGGGAAAAAATTGACTTGGTTGGATTCATAGATTTTGATAGGGTTGACGATTTAGATCATCAAAAATATAACTCAAGGTATAGTTTCTCCTGGTTCAGTCATTTCTTTTGTTTTAGCAAGAAGTGGAATGAAATTACCATATCATCGACAAAGGCATAGACAAAGGAAAAGTTAATGCTACCATAGAAGCTATTTGGTTATAGGGTATCTTGACAAAGTTTAACATCCACGTTCGGTGACCTACCATTATCTCTTGTGGTAACATGAGCACTATCTCGATTTTATGAAATCTAATTCAAGATCAATGGACGAAGCACATTAAGATCCACATGTAATTCATACAATATCTAATACATAAATGCATCATTGACTTACACTATATTTAGACAGTTGATCAAGTTGCGAAATATTCACCAAGCCCTTCACCGAGACAAAGTTTCTTCACTTGCAGTCTTTTCTTGGGGTGAGGTATGCTGCATCCACCCATCTTCTTTGGGATATCTAGTCCTTATTCTCCTCTTTTTATTTCGAGAGAGATGTTTTTTGTACATGTGTACCTTATTAGGCATTTAGTTGTTGGGCCCCATTGATACATCTTTATTAGTTTTCTAGGGGAGTCTTCTCTTTCATTCTGAATTTCCATGACCTCTACCTCAGCTTTGATGAAGGGGGGTGTTAGTGTGTGTGACTTGTCTCATCATCCTATGTGTCTCATCCAAATCACGTGGTGAGTCATCTCACTTAGATAGTGTCATAGGTCTTAGGAGTTATATGACAAGTGGCAGATTTTATCGTAGAATTTGTCACGTTATATGCATCGCTGGTGTCATAAGAGTTACATTCCTTATTTATAAGTATGCCGGACACACCGTTGTCTTTCTATAAATGAGCGTACCTATTTTCTTACTTGTATTATTTTCCATTGTTCGAATCTTGTTGATTATGTCGAGCTACCATGTTACCGTTAGATTGTAACTTCATCGTGGTGCACAATTTCCATATCAATTCTTGCGAAAACTCTTTCATATTTTCTAGTTGTTTGTCTTCAAAGTGTTTAGAATGGATGAGAAATGGACTAGTTCAAGATTGGCCGATAAAGTGGATTCACTTAGTGAGAAGTCCTGGGATATCCTTAAGAGTGATATATCTCTTATGTAATTTTATATTGTGTGTTCTTAATATGATTGATTAGGTCATAGTATTTGGTTTCCATTATAAGAGAGATAAGTTTTAGAGATATAATCATGTTGTTATTTTAACGGATGCCCCAATGAGAGGGGGTTTTATTAGAGGTCTACCATGTCATGTTGTGACCACCAATTTAGGATGTAAATAAGGTGTATTCTTAGATGTCGGGATAAATGAGGGAGGAGGGATAAAAGGGGTGCTAAGAGTCTTCTTTGATCAAGTAGTCACATGAATTTTTTTGATGCCATATGGGTGCCATGAATGATACATAAAAATATGTACTACTTATGATTACTATGTAAAGATCATACAATTAAAATGATGTTTTGCAGAAACTCTAAAACACACATAAACAATACGGTTTAAAGAAAAAATCATGGAAAAGCTATGATGTCAAAAATCAGATTTGAAAATCGTAAACCCTTGGGGTGAGGAACAAAGCAAGAGGTTGGAAAAATTTATAAATTGATAGATAAAATCGGTTCACTAAAATGTAATATCAAAACTAGGGTTAATCTATTTAATATGCATGCAATATGTATAAATGATAATCTAGATAAATAAATACAAAAATATAATAAATAAAATTGTCCTATATTATGCACGATTGAAGTTTTCACTTAACATAACTTATATAAAGTAAATAAGAGTACTTACGGTTAGGTTTTGGAACATATTCGCCCCAAATTAGGCTTATACCATGTGATAATAATATGAACCTGGATGAAAAGGATGTGCAAGATTTCATAATTTTTCTTATGAAATATGGGAGCTTAAAATTAGACACATAAACATTTTTTCTTCTTGTGGATGGGTTCTCCTAACTAATGTGTCCTAGGGTTAACAAATGTGTCCTCGTCTCTTTGTGATATGTGATCTTCCTATGGAATTTTATTTTTCTATAACTCTAGATTTATTTTCTATATTTTTATATCAATGATGGATCTACTATACTTGTATGTGACTTATTTTTTCTTTAATCCTTCTAGACTTGCAAGATAGTAATTCATCATATACTTTGTGACCGACCTCACCATGCCTCCACTTACTTGATTAGTGTCACACTATGTACCAATACAATGAAGAAGGATCAAGCCACATGTAGTATCTAAGTCCTATCATAGAGATGAGGGTTGAAATTTAAAATAAACATGGATCCATAATTTGAACCTCAACACTTGGAAATAAAGCTTGTAATTTTTAATGATTAGGTGTGATATAGGGAAACAATGATATATGTGTTTAAATTTGAATAAATATTTTGTAAAGTGCTTAAAGAGAGAGATAATCCAATGCTTGGCTCAATTTCCTTCTTAGATGTATGTTTGATATGGGATCCCTAGATTTCCTAATAGATAAGGGTGCATGTGTTTATATAGGTGAGCTATTCTAAATATTTCCTACTTAACCGAATTCTAAGAAAACTAAGGTATCTTGTGAATTTGAAAAGAAGACCATTATAAGTACAATGGATAAGATTGTTGGTTATGGAACATATTTGTTATCTGAATTTATTATGTGACCAAAAACCTATCTAAACTTAAGCTAGAATTATATATGAGACATGCAATATATTTTAGAGAGTTTGAAGATATGTTTTGTACAAGGTGCATTGATTCATGAAGTGCAACGATAAATAACAAATCATGAACTAGTGGGCTTAGAGTGTAGGATAGATAATGATTCTTTAAGTGTAGACAATAAATGATTAAATAGAATAATTTTAGGATAATGTAAAAGTATTATTTCCAAGTATCATTGGATGAAATTCGGGGGGACTACAATTATATTCCTTCTCTAAGGAAACTCTGATTTCAATTTAATAATGTATGTGAACTGTTTGAAATTTGTTATACAAAAATTGGTCACATGGAATGATTATCATACACATTTATGGTCAGTGAGTTGAAATATTTTATCACAAAACATAAATATATTTAACATGTGGAGTTAATTATCCGAGATCAATTTTGAATTAAGTGATTGATGACATAGAAAAATCAGTCATCTATTATGACATAAAATTGTTGTTGGCAACTTAATTGAATTTTGAGATATAATTGTTTTAATTTTATTAAAATATAAATTTTCGAGTTGAAATATTTAATAATTATCAATTTATATATGTTTTATGTCATCCTTGCTATAAACCTATTTAGGATATCATATAATCATTGCATTCAAGGAGTGACATATGAATGTGTTTTAACTATTTTACACACAATTGTATAAAGTTTAGTAAAATAAATGTAGTTTAAATCATGTGGGTAAATAAAATAAATTACAATAATATTAACCTCAATTAGGGAGAGAGAGATAAAACACCGATAATATAGATAATGCACAATGGAAATACCCAACCCGATTCTACCTATAGAATGAGTGTACAATAAATAAATGAAGTTGAATCTATCTCAAGTAAGAATCTTCAATTTTTCTAGTGATGGAGATATTCTAGAACATTTTCTAGACACTACCTAATAGTGACTAAGGTAAGAGACAATGCCTGGAGTTTCCACCATATCTAAAATTTCTTAGGATTTTTTTCCTATGTCTTCATTTCATAATTAGGGTACCTAAGATCCGTGATCTCATGTGGAAAATCTTGGGTGCTACATTCTTGTAGCAAAACTTAACAATGTAATCAAATAAAAATGCATAGTAAAATATATTCAAATCTATTGGGTTAGACTAGCCTCAACATACCCCAATGAAGGCGAGCAGTGTTTCACTACCCACCAATACTTTGAGGAGGGATCAATATGCACAGAGTTCTCTCAAGTTTTATGTGAGTGTGTAAACATGAAAATAATGTGCAATAGAAATTAATTTTTCTTTTGACCCTTAACACTTAAAACTTGGCACTATGAAATTTTGACCATTTTATTTTTATATATTCTCTTGGAAAATTTGAGATGCAAATAAATTTTTTTGTAAAGTGATTTTATAAGGCGTCTCTAAGTGAATGGATTACTAATGACCTAGAAGGGTTTATTTACAATGTATATCATTACTCTCAAATTAAGCTAAGTTGACCTAATGAAATTTGCCATAATTGAAAAATAGTCACCATCCATACAAAGACTCCACCATTTTAAGAGGGAAATGTTAAAGGATGATAGTGTTTGAGGTAGAAAAAAATATCTAGAGGAAGAGAACTTGGTTGATAGAAATTGATAATGTTTATGTAGGTTTGTAAGGTGTTCATGTATAGGCTGAAACAATCACGTCTAAGTATAACTAGAAAATAGAGGTGGCTAAGATGATGTATGGGTAATTAGAAAGGAGGTAAATGTGATAACGGTAATTATATTTGGTTGGCCCAATATAGGATGATTCTTCCCAACACCAAACTTGTGGACGATTTGATCTCGTTGGGAGGTTTGGTCTAGTGTGAATCTCTGTACATGATAATTAGGAGTAATGGAGTGCTTGTGACTAATATGAACATTGTGTTAAGTGGATCTAATATGCATGAGAAAATACGTCATGGATAGATTATTTTATCTAAAAAAGGAATGTTATACATAGGAGTACAATTGTGTATACCAAAAGGGTCAATGCGTGAAAATTTAATCTAGGAGAAGCATAATGGAGGATTAGAAGATCACTTTAGAGGTGAAAATTTTTAACACAATTGGAAGTGAGATATTATAGGAAAAATATAAGCACATATGTGTGCAAGAATGTGCAAAGATGCATAGATTTCCAGTTAGATAAGGGGCACAAAAACATGGGTTTTTATTAGCCTTTACTTGTACTAAGAAGACCATGTGAGAATATCATTATGGATTTCATGCTAGGATTGCCAAGGACGTAGATAAAAATGACTCCATATTGTGCTAGTCGATATATTTTCAAAGCTGGCATATTTCATTACATGCAAGAAGACTAATGATTCGTCGGGGATCACACATCTATTTTTCAAGGAGATAGTGTGATTACATGGGTTATTGATAAGTATAGTTTTGACAAGGACACAAAGTTCCTAGGTCATTTTTGAGGATCGTATTGAAGAATTAGGAATGGGGATGAATTTAAACTTAGCATATAACCCAAAAATTGATAGAAAAAGTATGAAAAAAGATTACAAAATATATTGCATAGTTTATTGGGAACAAGACAAAATAGTGAGACATGGTGTTGGCGCAATCATAATTTGATTATAAGGAATTTGTTTATAGAAGCAAAAGAAAGAATTCAATCCAGATCACTTATAGAGCTAGTTCGATAGAGTCACAAAATTACATGAAGTGGTGGACAATCTGAGCACAAAGGATAAAGAGTATGCAAAATGCATGCACAAGCTACATGAGGGAGTGTATGAGAAGTTGGATTGAAATAAACAATTGTACAACATGCACATGAATGAAAGGTAAAAAATCAAGGAATTCAAGTTAGGCAATTATGTATTGGAAAATTTATGCAAGGAAAGGTTTCTAAAGAGAGCATATAATCAATGAAGTGAAGAAAATTGGGTTGTGTATGGTGTTACAAAAGATAGGGCTGGATGCGTACAAGATAGAGCTACGAGGAATTAGATATCTCTTCGATATTCAATATTGCTGACTTTTATAAGTTTCATGAAGGAGAACATAGTGTATAAGGCACACGAGATCAATACATAGAAGAATCATATGAGGGCACACATGAAAGAGAGAAGACTTAAACAAGATAAGGAAAATAACAAAGATGGAAGCAAGGGATATTGAGGTAATATTGGACTCAAGGGTAATAAAGAATAATTGTAGAAGTGAATACAAAGAGTACTTGGTAAAGTGGAAGGATCGTGTAGAAGAAAATGTGACACGGATAAGTGCAAATGAGCTTGGCCAACTTGGCCATACTTGGGAGCCTAGCTTGTGAGACAGAGCTCACTTTTATCTTACCTAGGGTGTTTAGTGTCGAGCATTGCAAGATATTCAAGTATCTAGATATAATTTGGAATTTTAAATACACATTGGAGTGTGTGCAAGAATTATAGAGGAATGTCAAGGTGCATATATGTGAAATAATTATGTTGTAGTGTGGAGGTTTTTCACAATCATAAGGGTTACGAGGAGTGTGGTAAAATAGTGTGCATTGAAAGTACATTAAGGAATGCACAATTATGTACAAAACATTTTGACAAAATAGGGACACATAAGTTTTGGCACAGTCAAGACAAAGAAATGGGGATCATAATTGTGGAATGAAGAAAACGATGGCATGTAGATATTTCTTTAGATAGGTGTGCAAGACTTGAAGAAATACAGATCGCATGAAAGGAGGATGACCAAGGAAAAAATGACAAAGTGGTAAGGTGAAACCCAAAATAACTAACTCAACAAAGGATGTGGAACTCTCTAGATGGATTTATCTCAACTAACATATTAGTTTTTTTGGATGTCATTAATTCACATGAGTTAAAGTTCGAGCCCTAACAGTTAATGAGAGGATTCTAGAAGGAAATTCAAAATACTTAAAAAGAGGGGAAATTTTCTGTACACAAGCCTTCCCAATGCTTCTTTGGGGCTCTTGGTAAGGTGTTGGTAAGCTAGTAGGAGAGCATATGTGAAATATAGATCCAATGGTAAATCTGCAAGAGAAGGGAGCCTTATAGTCCATAAAATACCACCCACTTTTTGGTAGTTCCTAGGTTTGTTACAAGCTATGTAATTGCCCCAATAGAGGAAAATCAATTGCAGATGTGGTTAAGGCCTTTAATATAATAAAACTAGTGTTACATATTTGATAAATTTTCTATTGTGTTGAGCTCTACAAATGGTTTTGAGATCATCTCAACCCATCGTTTTGTGTTGTCATTTATCTACACCAAAGATCTATAAAATTTGCATGGCCTCATATAATAATGACCGGATATTAATAAAATAATTTACCAAAAGCCTCGCCAATATTACAAAACAATTATTTAACCATTTTCCTAGTGGTTCGTTGAGTATATTTTGAGCTTAAAGATGAATTTCTTATCCACTTTAGCGACAATAAAGGCCCTAGATTCACTTATGATTATTTCCTTATTTGTATCAAGGAAAATTTTAATTATATTCTACAATTCAACCCAAGTTATGTAACATTCAATGTATAATCCCACCGATTAATAAGTGCAATTTTTTTCATGGACTCATTTACCCTCTTAAAGATAATTTTATTTACTGAAGAACATGTTATTCCTTCAATGATATTTGCTTTTATGTTGCTAATTTGGAGTAGGAACTTTCTCCCCACAAGGGTCCAACCCTTCACATGTTGATATTCCTATTCCTAGTACAAATCCCAATCTGGTGCTATGATTGATTTCTCTTTTGATTTGGGTTAGGTTTAGGTCTTACATCACAATAATATTTTCCATTATAATAATTATAGACCTAGGGTTCCTACGTGGCCTCTCGTTACTAATAGAAATAATAATTTATTTATTATTGTATAGTTTAATTCATCATAATGCATATGTTTAATGTGCTAATCAGTTTCATTAGTAGTAATGTTTCACTTTTAGAAGTACTTTTTGTCATCATGTTTAGTTTTATCAAGCCATTATACTTGCAAATGTTGTCATTCTATTTTGGGTAAGTTTTGTTACTTATTGCTAAGCTAGTGTTGTAATCATCTTGTAAACCTTATATCCAATATCTATAAATATTGAAGCATGATTTCTAGTTAATATAATGATCATGTTCATTGTGCATATCATTTACATTCCTATAATATTTTGTGTTTTTATGTTTTGGTATTATATTAGGATGATGTTGCCCAAATTTTGATCTAGATTGTGTTTTGGAAATTTTAGGGAGGTTTTGGAGAGATTATATAAAAGAGAGATTCAAGAGGAGGAGATTTATGTTCCCCTCGGACTCTAATCTTCTCCTTCCCCAAGGCCTACACATTTTCTAGAAAAATATGAAGAACTAATTTTTTTCTGTCACTCATGTAAGAAGTGCTAATATAGTTGAAAAATTCAATATAATTTTGTTTTAGTTTTTTGAGATCTATTGTATCCCGAGATCCTAAGAAAAGTTCGTTTGAGTTGTATAGTTGAAGTATTATCTTGCAAAGTGAGTTAAAAATTTGATGAGTTACTTGGTATGTTTCTTGAGTCCCACAAGCTCATATCTAATCCTAGCTAAGCTTGAAACCTATCATGAGATATTAGGATTCCTCTTTAGGCCGAGTTTTTAGTACACAAGGGAGATGGGTGACTTATAACCCTAGTGATATCCTCCCAAAAACACAGGATATCCTTGAAAATGTAAGTACTCTCATGATTTAACCTAAATGATTAAATTTAAGAGGGTAGTAACCGATGGAATATTATCCTAATTAGCTAGTTTCGAGTTCTAATTGTAGAAATGTTAAGATAAAAGATGAAAAAATATATGTAGCGATAGATACTAAGATAAAGTACTTATAATGAGAGGGAGAAGAAGACTTAGCTCATGTTCTAGATTGTGTGCTGATTTGGGATGACTTGATGACTGGAAATGGCTATAAATGGTTCGACAAAGCTTTGATATCGAAAATG
Organism: Taxus wallichiana var. yunnanensis; assembly: GCA_018340775.1. NCBI lineage: Eukaryota > Viridiplantae > Streptophyta > Pinopsida > Cupressales > Taxaceae > Taxus > Taxus wallichiana. The sequence continues at coordinate 723,640,122 of CM031235.1, forward strand.
TGTCCTGTGGAGCTTCCTGGACCAAGGCATATGGAACGACCCAAAATGTATGGATGTTATGGCCCTCTCTGTATGCCCTTATCCCTTTGTGCTTTTATCTCCGAAAATTTATGGGCATGTTCAATGTTACCTAATTTTTAAAAATATGTAATTTGGAACTTCAACATTGTGCGATGTTCTCTGTGCAACTGATTGAATCTTCAAAACCATAGATGGCGAAGTCGTCATATAAAAAAATCATTATTTGGGTTTTGGAACCCATTTGCACTACCAATATCCCCAAAACTCGAAGAGGGAAAAACCACACGTCATTATCTCCTAGCTTGTGATATATAGAATGTATGAAATCATACCGATAATCATGAGCTTTGCAACAATGTGATTATACTTGACATTTTCCTTAGCTTGAATTGAAATGACGTGCTCTTTTGCTTGCAAATATCAGTAGAGAGGAATTCTCTAAATGAATATGCGAGTATATGGAAGCTCAAGGAGTCTTGTAGTAGCATTTCTTATGATGGATCTTATTATTTACTAATTAGAATGTTAGGTGCTAAGTGGAAAGGAAAATTCCCTCCTCTTTTTACTAATACATGAATAACTTTCTTATATATGCATTATGGATCTGGAAAACTTGGTAAAGTGACTATGATTGTAATAAAGAGGTTCAAATTGAGAAAAGTGTCATTGGAGGGAAAGGGATGAAAGTGTCTAGGTTGGCCCATAATGTATGGATGTTATGGACCTTTCTAGGTGCTACGGTCTTGGATGCATATGTGAGTAATTTGGAATTTGGA